>OU015462.1:20622060-21989560 GCA_907164805.1 Brachyptera putata | reverse complement strand
TAGTACCGTATTGTCCCGAATATAAGCCGAGGGTTTTTCTCGAAATTTTGAGTCCAAAAGTCACCCTCGGCTTATATGCGGATCTCGGCCTAAAATCGGTCAAAAACACGTTTTTCACCAAATATAATAGGGCGCACTACACATGCCTACTCTGAACAACAGAATCAACTTGAAACTGCAAAATATTGCACTAAAAACAAGATTAATAATTGTTTTATCATGAAGAAGCATCGTTTTCCAATTATCTGTCATTTTTATTTGACGCGCAATAATAAACAAAGGCCCGCTCAGCAGCTGTGACTGCCTCGTCTTGTCAGACCTTGGTCCTTGACGAGTAGGCGGGCCATATGCCGATCGCGCGTCATCGGCACTAGCCGAGTACACACGATCGTGAGGCCCCAATCAACGGTTTCTCACACGCAGTTCGCATAGCTTCCTCACGCGCGCAATACGAAATTAACTAAATTCAAACTCAGGCGAGTGATGATTGAAGTGGAAAAGGAGATAAAACCTTTTTTTCAATTGTTGATCTAAAAGTTTGGGGGTCGGCTTATATTCGGGGTCGGCTTATATTCGGGACAATACGGTACTAGTGAAAAAGAGGAGGAAGAAGTCGGAACTGGCAAGAAACGATTGATATAGGAAGTCTGCCCTAGAACAAGTGGTGGAAATACCTCGGTAGACCCAACATAAAACTTGGAGATACATGAAATACAAACACTCGGCTTTCTAGTTTTACTAAGAAATAGTTTCTAAAACGAGAATAAAATGAAATCACCCTCTCTACACATATAAAGATTTTGCTCACTGCAGCATTTTCGTACCTTGAACTTTGACCTCATTGGCGTTAGCTTCTGCTGAAGTTCGGTAGAGCACAGTTCGTATGCGTCGAAGTCTAACGGAAACTTAACGTCCTTCAATATCTTGGCATTAATTGCTTCCTTCTCCTTATAGTAAAACCTCACAAACTGAACTGTCAAGTATGCAGGTAGCCTACTGATGCGAGACTGTGAACAAAGCAACCAATACCAAAGTTAGGGATTAGGATTACAATTAATGTGCACACTACTACCAAAGACCTTATTATCTAACCACGTTACAAAACGCAAAACTGAGCCTTCTAAGCGACGACAGAACGATACTAGCGCGCATCGGAGTGAAGTGAACTATTTCTGTGGTAGGCCAGTTGGAATGATTTTAAACATATTTGTTCACACCCTCTTTGATTCACATAATTATTCTTTTTCTTTGGAATAATTTATTTCACTGAATATTATAGTTTCATCGTGAATGGACAAGATGCCGCTATCTGTATTATTACCGAGTGTTTTAACTAGGTATATTATTCAGGCAAAAGCGAAGTAATTATTTAGATTCCTAAGAGATGCGCAAATGTGAGTATAGCCCTGGCTACGCCAATTTAAATATGTGTTCATTGATAGGCCTATACTTCCCTACTATTTATATTAAAAAATGTGAGTAAACAATTGAAAATATAATTTCATCTATGAGCTGGAGATATGAGTCTAGAGCTACTTGTCTCTGTAGCATACATAGCAAACAGTAAAATAGTGTGATTTAATTTAAAATTTCCATGTTGTATAGTCAACTCTCGAGTTGTTTTCTTCCCATTTTTACTTCCAATCTAAGTATGGAAAATCCTCTGTATGAAATTGTGACCCAAGACTAACAAATTAATACCTTATTACCCCCCTCTCCCCCCCCCTCTCTCTCTCTCTCTCTCTCTCTCTCTCTCTCTCTCTCTCTCTCTCTCTCTCTCTCTCTCTCTCTCTCTCTCTCTCTCTCTCTCTCTCTCTCTCTCTCTCTCTCTCTCTCTCTCTCTCTCTCTCTCTCTCTCTCCCCTCTGTGTGTAATAGTTGCAATATTTGACAACCGGTGTTGAGTAAGCGTTGACCGGTAAGCGAAGTACACCAAGTACAATGTTCTGCTCTCACCGTTTTATTATAAACAGCATCCCGCCCTAGAGAAGGAGATAGCTTTGTTAGCTGTTCTTGCATTTTCTGAAACATTTCACATAAACACAGTCAGTTATACAGTCAGTTAGTCAGGCCTACACTATCAAAATCTTGAAATGTTTAAATTGCTATAATTCATCATTCACTCATTTCTTTACTGAAAAAGATAACCTATGTTAAATGTAGTTTGACTAAAAAGATGATATTGAGAGGAAATATTGTTCCCTTTTCAAACACAAAGTTTGAAATGATTTTTAATGATTGAACGGTTTGACCGAATTCGCCTGAAAACTATAGGCTTACAGTAAGCCTACCAAGTTAGTTAATGACATATGTGCAGACCAAGTTTCCACAATGTTATTAAAACAGTTTTGTTCTTTCAACCGTGATAAAATTAAGTCTTTACCTTCAAAGCCAAACTGAGGCAATGATAAGAGTATTTATGAAGATTATACAGAGGTAACAATTCAGAACCAAGTCTTACCGAGCGCAGTCCTGAGTGCATGTAACGAACATCCTGCGAGATGAAACAACTCAACTGCAAGAAGTTCTCAGTACTTGGACTCGGCGGTTCGTCCTCGGCCTCGATACACTTCAACTCGCAGTCGAACGTTCCGCCAAAGTACTGGTCGATCAATGACTTGAACCCAACCGGCTTGTCGGAACTCTTCGGCGGCAGTTTCTGCTGCAACATCCTGACCATCTCGGTCCAACACTCGTTGGCGTCTTGTTGCGTGAAACCCCCGTGGTCACTTTTCTCGGCAAATCGAGGGAATGCCAAGTGGAGTACTTGCAGGAGAATGATGGGAGGGATGGAGGCACCGCGATCCATCGACTCGTAGAGGTCACGCAACGATGCGGTTATGGATTGTGCAGGAACCATGCTGCCCGGCATGGTCACACCACCTTGAAAGTTCTTCAGGCCTTCACGCAGTTCTGGTACTGTTTTTAGACACTGAACGGTCGCATTCATGTAACAGGTGTTGCCAAGATTCGTGAGTCCGGCAGGCAGATCCAACTACATGTGTCAAAAACATCAATGTATAAAATAACTATATAAACCCCTTTCACACCTGAGATGTTTGATACTCTATAGTCTATATTTCATTATTTTTCACAACCGGTATCAATGTATTTTTCAAAGCACTTATGTAGGTCTAGCTATATTTAGATTTTTCTGTGAAAATATGCACGGTTTTGAAGACAATGAGCTGTATTGTGTGAAAAATTATTTTCGAAAAGTGTGTTCAAAATATAAAATTATATATAAAAAATATAGGCCTATATATATATATATATATATATATATATATATATATATATATATATATATATATATATATATATACTGGTATATATATATAGGCCTATATATATATACTGGTATAAATATATAAATAAAATATAATTACCGGTATACATAAAATAAAGAAGAACAATGATTATGTAAGTTAAAAAGATTCGTCATCTCTTTCCTAGAATAACTATCAACAATAAGTGGTAATCGGACAGCTTCATGCCACGGACTTCAACGTCCGAAAGAATGTGGAATTTCCGTGATAATCCCATAGTTGTTGGGCTAGAGTTTTCAGCTCCTGTTTTTTAGTACTGTAGTTTGCTACAAAATGCTACACTTCACTTGAAAATAGAGTACCAAAACTAAATGTCATTGCTGGGGCTATATTCCTACAACTCTACTTATACCAGATTTGAGCTCACGCTTGACTTGACTTCATTTTCTAAAGCTGTGCCTTAGTTGAATGAGCCATGGGGAGGGGGGGCTGTAAAAGTAGAAAAGAAATATGCAGTTCTTGCCATCTATTGATCTATCAACTATTAATGTGAGAAAATATAGCTAAACAAACATACAAATTGGATGACTGAAATGGGAGGAGCCTAAATTAATTCACAATTGATCGCACAGAAAACGTAGGAAAAACTCGTGGTCGAAGAACACGATTATCCCATAGACCGCAGGCCCTAGCTGATTACTGATTTGTATAGTAATAGGAAGGGTACTTTGAAAATCGTCAATTGCAAATAAATATGAAAAATACAATATAGGCCTGTGTAGGGGACAAAGTGTACCAACTATCTTACCGCTGATGCTAGTTCATTTTCATTCATGTCTTCTACAAACACAGCCTTCTCTAGTGGTTCGATTGGAACATCTTCTTCTTTACTGCCCATCAAAAGAATTGTGACGCCCTGTAATTAAAAAAGAGAATACATTAAATGTTTGGCTAAATTGTACAGAGTGAAGACTAAACGACAGTCTGAGAGGCGAAAACTGAAAAAACTCGCCAAAAAGTTTCAGTCTTAGAAAAAACTAGTAAATATGGTTCTCACTAGCCTACAAAGTTTTGTATTAAAATCAATAGACGAACAACAGTAGGGCTACAACAGTATACCAATAGTATATAACAGTATATAAACTGCCTACATACTAGATCCTACAAACCGTTTAGAAAAATCCATGCAACAGCCTGAAGAGGTCAACAGAGAAAAACAAACCCACTACGAGCCTACTGTTGACTTCTTCAAAAGCAAATACGACCTCAACATCGAGGTTATTGGGCTGTTCATTGAAGCACGAGGTAGCATACCGATTTTTTTTAATGAATTTAGATTAAGGTTTAAGCTCAAAAAGAACTTGTTTTTGATATTGTAGTTTTGGCTTCAAGAGGCTTCTTCTTTCATTTTTTTTTTCTGTAAGAACCTCAAATATTTCAATTTGTATCATTAGTATTATTTTTTAAGCATAGGCCTACTATATCATTATTCATTTCAATTTTCAATGTCTCACTTATTTTTTCACTTACAGTATTCAACTATATTTCATTTAGGCCTATATATACTATATAGTAATATCAACAATTGTATTTTAGGCCTGTATTGATTATTATCCTGTAAACTTTTTGATAAGCCAGGGACCAATAAAGGTTATGTATATACATAGCAAACTTGTCGAAGTGTTTTCTATATGCCTCGTCCATATTAATTACTTAAGCAGTATTTCTTCAATGTACCAATATTATATATGAACTAATGTAGCACATAAACTACAACTAAATATACATAGAACTACAAGATATGGCAATGCAACCAAAAGCCATTGCCTAAATGAGTGCATATTTTATGAAGTGCTTTAATTAAACACTGGGCAACAGTACATATGCGTTGTAAGATAAGCAACATATTTGTTGAAGTCTACTCGAAAACTCGTAAACGTCTCGACTTATATTAAATATACGGTACTTGAGAACTCTACGCCTACACGCCTAGAAACTGTCGAATCTACAAATCCTTGAATCACCGTGTCAAGATACCGAATTAGATTGACCACTACCGGTATTTCTGGATATTTGATGAATATTTATTAACCATTCTTCAGAACGGCTTGTCCAATCTCAATGAAAATTCTTAATAAAGTGTGTCACATTTGTTCAGAGAAAATTTGATCATTTTGGAAGAGATTTTACTTTCAAAACTTTTCTGCCTGGCCTAATAATACACAGAGGGGTTTTCAAAACTTCAAGATTTCCTGAACGTGGTTTAACCGAAAAACTGCCCCTAAACTATACAATCCTTAGTTGGATAAGTCAGCGTGCCCAGAACAAGTTTCATGCTGATCAGTCGAACTGTGTGACTTGGCAGTGCATACGAACTAACCGAAAAAAAAAAACGCGGACAATGGTTAATAAGAGTGGAATGGAAGTCTTTGCTATCACTCATCCAATAAGATTATCAACTTACCAGTACCTACTGTAAATTCTATATAAGGTACCGGTACTATAATTTCATTAAGTTGCAATATACATATTTTATCCTTTGCCCTTGATCTCTTGTGATGTCTTAAATAATCAATAAATTCAGCTTCGCCACTAAACCATTTATTCTGTGAAGAGTTTACAGTCTTACCGTAACTCATGAAATATGGTACCGGTAGATGAAATTCAAAAAAATAAATAAATACTGTAAACTTACATCTTTGAGTTTCATGGTTCCCCAATCATTGTCTTTCAGAGTAGTTCCTTTAAGCATTACTTTCTGTCTTTCGGGTAGTACGCCCGTAAGTGCGTAAAGTTGTGCTTTGAATACCATTGGACTCTCGTCCATGCTGACTTCAACATCAGGGTAGCTTTCCTTTCCCCATTTTACCTTCACTGTTGAGTGGAGAAAAATCTAATAAGTCTATGACAGCCAACTAAACAGTAAAATAATAAATACATGGTGCACAACACAGCCTATTTTGTTAGTAGGCCATATTTGTTTAGTTTTTGCCAAAGTGGATGTATACGGAAAATAGTTGTATATTTTGGTTTTGCTATATTTTGAATGTCAAATGAAAATAACAGCCTACTTTTAGTTAGATATGTTATGTAAGTACGTCTGGTTCATATAACTTAGTTAGGGCCTATGACAAGTCTGCAATAATTGACAAGTTTGCAATCTTTGAATTACTAGCTATTTTTAGCTAGGGCCCATTTGTTGATAATTTATTCATCACTTTCTTCAAAACGACTCGTTCGACCTAATATATAAGACTAAAATAAAGATAAGATAAGTCTAAGATATAGGCCTAAGGCAAGAGAGGATATATTACTCTGTCTATATACCGGTACATGAAATCATACAAATTCAATGATGAAATTTACTCAGCTTACAAATCTATGTAGGCCTAGGTCTACCAACATTCTATTGAGAACCTTCCTTCTTGACATGTATTTTTTTTAAATGTAATCAATTTTTCCTTTTTTCCCCACACACAGGCTTTGGCTTATGTGGGTTCTGTTTTTCAATAATACAAGATGATATACCATACCTAATTAGAATGAATTATTATATTTTCAGGCATTTAATTTTAGTTAGGCCTATAATTATTGTAAACTAATCAAGCAATTTCAGATCAATGTGTTACGTATGTAGCCTACATATGTAAATTATAATTATGCTTGCTATAGGGTTAGTATGATGATATTAATGTAGGCCTATTCATGTTCTGTATTTATATGAAAAACATTGAATAATAGAAATGAAATGAAATGAAAATTGAGAGATATCATTTATAGGTAGGTTATATTTTGGAGATTAAATCATGAGCACTTATTTTGGGGGTAGTGTCCCTACATGAAAACTATCAAAAACCATGGTGCTGGTATAATTTATGCGTAGTTCTTGCACACACTCTATTAATTGTTCCAACAGTACAAGGTCCACAGTTGTACTTTTTATTGTGTAGACAAGGACGCTTATATGCACGATATGTAACGATCTTAGATCACAATAAAGAAATACACTTCACTCAATTTTTCAAAGCTCCGAAAGTTTCATTGAACGCCCATCACAAGCCTACAACCATACATAAAGTATATTATTTTCTCAGTGCTACAACCACCCATTTCTACATTGCAGATTAGAAGTTTTCTCCACACAGTAACCAACGGTATCGGTAGTACATTCAAAAGTCTAGCCTCATCGAGCTAATATCGTCTCTGCCCCACAATCTAATATAATATGGGGTTTTAGTATACGGTTTTAATATAGTTTTAGGTCCAGCATTCATGAGATGACAGCTCGAAAATATATACTTAATGGCACTATGCACGCACCGATTCAACACACTCTATCTGAAAAATCACCTGAACCATCTACGCTTCAGCAATGGATGTGATTGTGACAAATTTTAAATTAGAGAGCAAAAATTTTGCAGAACTAATTTATATAGGTCTATAAACATAGGCTTTGTCTCAGGCTAGCCTGTGTGACTGATAGAGGTTAGTACCAAATAAGGTTATGTTGACCCGCATAAAATCATACCTTTAAATGAAGTCATACTCAGCCAAATGAATGAAAATCTATCAATATGTAATTGGCAGGCTTGCGATATATTTAATCGATGAATATAATTATATTTATCGAATTAGAAGCACTGGAACTAAAAGAAACAGTCACAAGTGACAAGGAGAAAATGACAATGCCGCACGAAATACGAGTCACCCACAGCCACCGCCACTTACACCTCATTCTCATAATCGAGTTTAGATGGCAATGATTTGGCGCTCTTTTTAACCATTTCGTGACCATTGATGGGGCGAGTGGTTGCGAAGATTTTTGTTATTTACGATTTGATTTCGCGAATATGTACTTGGAAACCTTCATTCTTAAGAGTGTAGTGTGAGGTAATTCTTAATGAGTTTATTGCTAGCGCTAGAAACTGAAGTCAGGTCGAGCGTGGGTTCAAGTCCCGCATAAGACATGGGTTTTTGTAAACGTCCTTTCACCTATCATCACTTCATCGCTTCAATAAAACCTTAGTCACATGGACAATTTCGGGAATCATATTGGGATAACCTGAATTCAGAGCCTTACAAACTACCGTTCTCGCGGCTCGCATGCTTCATATGAATCTACTTAGAGATGCAAAAGTAATATAGTCAGAAAACCTTACATTTTGGTGGAGGTGCCGAGTTTTTTTCTATTCTGTGTTTTTGTTACATAGAAACAAGTAAAAGGGTGTATTTCACGGTTTCACCTCACTGCCATATAGACTGAAGTTGTGAACACATCTATGAAATATATTTCAATTTGCATACTGACTACTGAGATTATATTTCTTTGAAAATATAGAATATTATATTATTGAATGAAAATGAGTGCCAGCCTACAAAAAATACCGGCATTGTTGTGGCCACCCTCCATAGTTCAGTCAACTAAAACACCGCTGTAAAATTGAAGTCACCGTTTTGCGTGTGGGTGCGAGTCCCGCATAAAGCATATAGGTTTTTGTAAACGTCCTTTCACTTATCATCACTTCATAGAGTCATTATTACCTGCTCATTCGTACCCGCTTCATAACCTAGCTGTTGGTGGGGTCGTTAAGCAAACAATATTCATCATTTTCATCATCATTGTTATGTACTTTTGTAGAATGTAGACCTTATAATACGGCCTATTTAGATGAGCGTAGCGAAGATTTTCATTCCATATACCGAAAAGTTTTGGGCTTGGTTTTTATTTTTTTTATTTTTTTTTTTTGTGTGTAATTTTGTACGCGGCATACAGGTCAGGAAAAAGTTTCAATCAACTCGAAACTTTTTTAACAAATTGGTGTTATACCAGAATAGGTTGGGATTGTTTTTCAGAAAAATCGGTCAAACGGATTTTCCGGAAAAAAATCGGAAAGTATGGAAATTCCCCATAAGAATAGGCCAGGGGAGAAATACTTGGAATTTTATTTTTTTCAAAAGCTCTCAAATTTATACCTACTGAGTGTGGAAAGATCTATCATACCTATTTTAAGCGATTTATGGAACAATCGGATGTGAAATAACGAAGAAAACGCATTTTTAAGGTACTTTTTTACACGTCAATAAAAGCAATTAAGAAAGCAATTAAGGAACTATTAAATATGAGCAACAAGTGTCACCAATAAATTAAAACGTTTAAAATCTGTGATGGATATGAAGAAGGCACTGGTATAATTGTTTGGAAACCAAGGTTCATATACCAACAGACAGCCGCGGGTAAACCTTTGAAGTGATCCATGGCCTGTATATGTACATTGAGCCGACAAAATGTTCTTAATTCTACATTTCCATACTTCTAAGCTCATCTCATAACGCATATAAGGCGTTTTCCTAGTTTTAATATAATATATTGTATATTATTAGACGAGCTTTAGCGAGGATTCAATTTGACATACTGAAAAAAAATGGTGTTCGTTTTTATGTTTTTTTTTTTTTTTTTTTTTTTTTTTTTTTCATGTTTTTTTGTCGGTTCTCCACAGGTCAAACGGCCACAGCTATCAATTTCAAACTTCTTTTTCAATATGGTTCCTCATCTAACTTAGATCTGTATAGTTTTGTGGCATTATCGGGGAGTAACTTTTTTTTTATGAATTTAAGAAATTTCAAAAATACTCGTTAGAATAACATGGCGGAAAAAAAAAAAAAAAAATTATTTTCTCAAAAAAATGAAATTTTGCGTGAAGTTGAATTAAATTTTGATACACATTTCTAAAAAAATTCAGCTTGATCGGGTCAGCCATTTTGAAGAAAAAAAATAAAATGTGCTAAATTGGTACCACTCGAAGCAGTTCTTAACCATTACTACCCATACTATTACTATCCGCTCGTCTAACAACGCATATGGCGTTTTCCTAGTTTTATATAACACTAAAACACTATACTACTACACTACGATAATAGTACGATTATATTCACTGTATTCACTACATATTAATTGCAAAAAATATTGCATGCTAAAGAGGATTATGGGAAAGTATTTTCTCTCCAGGTATATTAGTTTTTGTTATGTTACCTGCACTAGTAGACACCTTGCACCTCTACACACCCCGCAGTCGGCAACAAACTTTCAGTAATTGCCTTCTTCCTCTACCGTGCACAACAGTGTGGTTGAGGCATCTTTGTTCGCGTGTGTGTGGGACACAGATCACGTAAATAATGTTACCAAGATTGAAATAATAACCATTACGAAGTGATATCTAACGTTTAAGTTATAAGTTCATATTGAGTGTTGTTCAAAGTTTCATTTCTATTGGATTATCTATCTGTCGAAAAGCAGGTGAGTTTCTATTGTTGCCGCCGCGGTTTAGATGATTCTTCATAGCCATGCGCACTTGATCCGTGTTTTTACATTTAAATATCAGTACGGTACCACTATACAATTGTTTAATTCTTCTACTAGAAAGTTAAAATTGATAAATGAAGATGATTTTATAATATAGAGAAGATTCAATTTTTTAAGCTTAGTAGTCAAATACATTTGTACAGCTTATTTATGGTAATTTGTCCGACGATTCGTGGAATTAGCATATTTTTAATGACTCTTACTAGGGTGTATATTCAATTGTTTGATAAGTAAGAGAATGTTGGATAAAATGCGTGGAAGTTTTAAGAAGGAACGCACGTTATGGGAGGTGATTGAAAAAGTTTAAAACTCGGAGGACCTAATAAGGTGTAGTTCATTCAGGTTTCCATGGTACAACCGTACATTAAAAGCTCTCCCATTAATTATTGAAGAAAAAAAATATATATGATGAATACAGTAAATAGCTCGATTATAGCTTGATACAGTGTTGTATAGATGATTTAGGAAATATTTCACACTCGAACCTATCAAAAATTAATTTTATATTATTTAGCTACAGAAATGTTTAAAACGTACCGAGTTTTCCAAGTTTTATAATATATCAATTATATTGTTTTATCGTTATTATACAAGCGCACGGGACTCGGGAGTCGTTTTAGCGAAATGATTACTTTTGATTAACAGTTTTTTGTGACTAGGCCTACTTTTGATTAACAGTCTTTTGGTGATTACTTTTGAATGGTGTGTTGAGTACGGGTAAAACACAAATAATTTCACAAAGTATGTGAAATACATTTTTTATAACCAGGGATGCTAATATTTTGATATGCATACGCCTACGGCTAAAAACTGTGTTTTTATAGCTGTAGAAATAAATATTATCAAAATTATGCAAAATATGTTAATAGTTCCTAATTATACCGTCTTGAAGTTATTAAAACATCTGTGTTTCTCCTGTATTCCAAATTCCAAAGTCATTACACAAGAACTGATATTTCGCTGAATCGACTGCCATGCATATACACACTGAAATCGCACACTGAACACTGTACACACTGAATATATATATATATATATATATATATATATATATATATATATATATTTATATATATATATATATATATATATATATATATATATATATATATATATATATATATATATATATATATATATATATGTGTGTATGAAGTAGGTCTAATGAGATAATTTCACACATCTTCTGAGACAATTCATATTTTACCTATCATATAGGCCTATATCTTTTCAACATTCATAATAATTTATTATACCGGTACTTCATGTATTTGCATTGTTATTCTACGCTATATCATGCAGACCCAGATTGGTTCTCGGTGTCTATAGTGGTTTGTTTTATTACTAAGCCGAATGGGCTCGAACAGGGGACTTCCAAGCCAGCATCCTTGTCTCACAGTTACAATCTAACATAAAATCATATTGAAACCTTCGAAATTGGGTTACAAACTATAATTACTTTGAAACTAACCATATGCTTTATGCAACTCAATACCTAGTTGCCGGTAGCAACGAGAGCATCTGGTGGGGATAGCAATCAAATAAGACTTTGTAATTGGATTACATCCACGAGTCTGTATGGTGAGCTATTTTCACGGCATTGTTTTCATGTCAAGCGACAGACAGTGACATCATTCAAATGTTACGGGAAGTCATAAAAAATTTGGAGAGTCAGAAAACAGAATAATAAAACAATACATTGTGATGAGATAAAATATTAAATCTTGATAATGGCAGTTGTTGATGCATTGTTGATGATGGCACTCACTGTAAGTTGACAATATATACAGTCTTAAGGGGGTGCAAGCATGGTGCTTACAAAAATAGAGAAATTCATCTTTACTATTTTTTCCATGTTCACGAACTTGTGTAAGCCTAAACTGCCTAATTGAATAAAAAGTTTATCAACTCCAAAACAATTTTATGGAATTCAATTAATGTGACATTCTATTTTTATGAATTCAATCAATTCCGAGATATTACGTCAATGAATTTGTATCACATTCTTGGTATTCATTGACGATGTCATATTATCTTAGAACTGATTGAATTCATAGAAATAGGATGTCATACTAAAAGAGCATGCAATTATTCTGGAGTTGATGAACTTTGTATTCAATTTCACTGGTTCAAGGACCATAGGAAAATGGTAAAGATGCTTATAAATAAATAATAAATTTATAATAATAATAATAATAAACAGATGAATTTATCTTGGCTCATTGACCCCACCAATCTAGCTGTTGGTGGGGTCGTTAGCTGAGATAATTTTCTCTATTTTTATAAGCATCATGCACGCACCACTAATAATTTGATGAAAGAAGTGTAAACACTTTTTCTGACTTACGAATCTCTGTTTGCTTTTTATGGTGTAGCAGTAGCACGTCTACCATGGTCAGAAGACACAACTAATCAGTATAGAAGTTTATAGTTGTTCACTTGTTAGTAATTGTTCTAGTAAAATATACTTCTTCCAAGTGATTTCGTACAGTGTTGTAATAAGTGCACAATCATATTTCCCAAATGTATGCTCATTGTTCTCCTCATACAGCTTCGGTTTTGATTATACTTTGTTCGCCTCCAACTTTTCTATAGTGGTCTATGTTTCTATGGTAACCTGAAAACCTGATATGTCCCTATCAAATCGTCCCTATATTAATAGACAGCACCTATAGCCACGAATTTCTAGCGTAGTGACACGTATTGTGCAAACGCGAGTTCCAGACAATATACATTAAAAAACTAAAAACCTAAATTCATCAATCTAACTGATCCAATCGACCTAACCTAATCAAATTAACCTTAATTTCCCACGAATATTGGTGTATATAGTTTTTCTTTACATAGGAACATAGAATAATCAAGATTTTCGTGATTCGTGATTTCATGTCAAAATTCGTGTCTATAGCCACTTCAATATTTGTATGGTGGTCAAGAATCAAGTATCGTCAAGTATCAAGTGATTCACGGCCTTCATGGGAGTCGATTTAGAGGATTACCAGGTTTTTGGTGATAACGTTTGAACGGTATGAGATATCGAAATTCTAATAAAGACGAAACATGTATTTTCAATACCTTCAAGACGGTCCAAGTAATAACCATCTATCTCATATCGTATAATTGTCACGCATTAGGCCTACGATGTATACGGGTGACAATTATCTGTGTTCTCTTGTAATTAGAATTTCGATATCTTAAACCGTTCAAAAGTGATCACTAGAAAACTGAAATTCCGCTAAATAGACTCCCATGGACTCTTGATAATATATAAAACAGCAAAACTCAGTATGACGTCAGATGTAAGGAGAGATGATGCGTGAGAAGATAAGTAATATCGTACAACAATGCAGCGCAAAACAACAGACATACGTCTTACATTAGGGTCACAAAAGAAACTAGGTGATGGAAAACACGACTGTTCGATCAGCGTCATTATCATTCTTATAGGTCATCATACATTGTGATTCGATGATTACTTAACAATTAGAATGCATCGTTACAATGCACAATACACTTGAGAACATATGACATGGTTTCTCATTCAAGGTGATCTCAGTGTTTATTAACACTTATAGTTATAGGCTGAAGTCAATTGTCTGGCAATTATCGAAGTATGGTAATCATTTAATCTATTTTGTAGGCATACAGTAGGCTACAGTAGATCATTGTAGTGGATAATTACTGAGGGGTGTTTTTAATCTGTAATTCGCATTGAACATGGACACTTTCACACAACCTGAATAGATAATTCAAATAGGTTTAATGAAATGTTTCATCGTATGAAATATATTTTTAATTGTATTGAATTAATAAGCCTTGGTCTATCTTAAGATTTTACAAATAGTTTTTTGTACCTCATGTAGGTGCTGTAGTGTATATGCTTCGGGACACAATCATTCAGATAATTAAAAAATCATTTAATTAAAATCATCAAAGTACAAAAAAATCCTACTTCAATTAGTTCGTTTATGACAGGTAACTTATAGAGAAACTTCAATCGGTTTCTTTGAAAAACAGTGAATATTTAGAATTTTCATAATTCATGTGAATCCATTTTGATTATTGTTTTACATTCCTATATTTGTAGGTATTTGAAATTTAATTAGACGTCTAATGACTCTAACTTCCGTATAACAAAAAGATAATGGATAGGGGTAATTAAAACCAAAAACGGAAGTTTTTACACACACTAGAGAGTATAGAGTATATACCTATGTACAGCTTATAATAGGCCTACCGGTACCGGTAGACTAGGTTTAACTGCTGTTGAAAAATCACCGCCCGTGGCCAACATACATTGATTAGTTTCGTTTCCGGTATTTCGAAGAAAAAACAACGTTCAACTTAATTGTTTGTATAAATATGCCTCGAAGATATCGGCAATGTGGACATACTTTTTATAGATTATCGCTTTACACTTGCACAATTATAATTGCTCTTTTGGAAAGTGCATAATAGTAATTTAGTATTAGTTATAGCCTACAATTAAGTTATTCAAAAACAGACAAAATAGAATAAACGTAATTTGCAATTCAATGAAAGCGTCAGAATGATTCAAATTTCCATCAACAAATTTCATGTTTTTTTATTTTGTTATAACGGAGTCGACAATCTCGATCGTTAGTGAGAAAAGATCGACGAAACGTTCGTTCGATAATCTTGGAAAAGTATGTCATAGGACAGTATTGGAAATAAAATAGGTACGTTTGAAGTACGGTTGCTATTCGACTTCGATATTATCGATCGATTCGATATTTTAGCACGACATCGATTTGCAATGATTCAATTCAATTTGAATTTGTTATTCATTTTATTCACACAAAAACACAAAATACAAAATAATAATAATAAATATTTAGATGTGTGAAGCCCGCATAAAGCTCAATACTCGATATTATTCGATATCGAAACAATAATCGATAGAGATTAAGAAGTGATAAATTACTAAAATTATACTCTGATGAACGTATAAGAAATGAGCAGAAAGTAGCTATTGCTACGCTTATTTGCTTATTTGCTTGTTACTATAGATCAGCTACACCATTCTCTTTTATTGCCACAATTTTATTTTCCCCCTTCAATATTTGCGATATTGATGATTTAAAAAAAATACGATCAATTTTCTATGTTCAAATTTTGGTATCGAACGGCAACCATAGTTTGTAGACGACAGTCAGGAGTTCGATCCTCGATCGTGATTGTTTTCTTGAATGTTTTCTTACGTTTGAATAGAACATGCAGTAGATTTAGCTTCGATAGTTGAACTATTGTTCTTGGTAAATTAGCGAAGTGATATTTTTAGAGATAAGACGATAATTCGTATGGGAACGTTAGCTATTAACCAGAAAGAAACCGTAGCAATCTTGTATATAGGAAATAACTGTAGAGTTTATTTTAAATCGAATTGCACTAATCGTATTCTATACGACCTAGCACAGTAGCTCGAGTGTTTCGACTTGCCAACCTCTATGATTGATTGAAATAACGTGTCTGTAAAAATGACCATTCATTGAACTATGATTATCGAAGGTGTGAAGGAAGGGGGAGAAAGGGGACAGAGTTCTTGGTATAAGATATATAGGTGGAAGAGGGAGGTTTACAAAGGGTTGTCTACAACTTTAACAAGCGATGCAAAACACTTTATAGGCGAGGTTAGGCTAGGTCTAAAAATCAATAAAATGCCTGATAATATAATGAATGATTCCTATAGGGTGTCTACACATGTATGGGTATAAAGTAAAATAAAAGTGTCAATTGTTATTGAGATAATTAACACTTGAAAGTAATTAGAGTTGTAGAACTCAAATAATTAAACATGTTCATTTTAATTACCAGAGGTGAGGATTTGTTTTTCACATTTCTTTTCCCCAAAAAATCATTATTTTGAAAGTAACGAGGTCTACTTGTTTATTTCAAACCTAATTTTTTTGCTCTTATTTTTATATATTCATTCTACAGATGAAAGAAAAACACTTTTAAAAATCATTATATGTCTAACGACCCCACCAACAGTTAGGTTACTTGGGGGTACGAATGAGTGGACGATTGACGAACGATGATTAAAAAACATGCCTTATGCGAGACTCAAACTGTCGAACACCTGCATGCGCAATGGTTAGCAATGGGTTCGAGTCCCGCATAAGGCATGGGTTTTGTAATGTCCTTTCACTTATCATCACATTCATAGTTTCATTATCACCCGCTCATTCGCACCCCCGTATAACCTAGCTGTTGGTGTGGTCGTTAAGCAAACAATAATCTGAATCAAACTGAATCAAACTGGCGGCTAATATATTTTTACGTGACGAATATATTTTTCGTGACAGGTCAGTTCAGGTCAACGTATGCGGCCGTATGCCCTACGCTATGCCTACCTCGCCTAGGTTGTGAATGACCCATAGGCTACAGAACATTAATAGTATCAAGTCTCATTCAAAGTTTCACGTTTTTTCTGTCCCGGTAAACCATTCAGAAAATCTATACGGTAAGATTGACGTTTTAGAATGCGTTGCCTTACCCTCGTGCTATAAAGGTGTTATTTATTATGTTATTTTAATGAATATATTTCCCTTTGCTGCACGAATATTCGTTTATACGTGACGTCACACAAACGCAGCCAGTTGGTCGGGTTTAATGCACTGAAGTAAAGCGTGACGTATTTAGGATCGATTATAGGGGGATTATGCGTATTTGTTTTTAAAAATAAACTCGGATAACAACTTTTAGTCAAAATATATGTGTTATTTTTTTAATGGTGCTTAACGACCCCACTAATAGCAAGGTAATATGAGGGTACGAATGAGCGGGTGATAATGAAATAATAAAGTGATGATAGGTGAAAGGACGTTTACGAAAACCCATAGGCCTACCTTATGCGGGACTCGAACGCGCGTCCGATTTGCATTCATTTTCTAAAGCGGTTCCTCAGCTGAATGAGTTACTGGGGTGGCTATTTACATGATTTTCAAAATTGTTGAAATCCTGTAACTATGAATATCATTTACATTGAGGGGAGACATGCCATATTGAAAATAATGACCTCAGATAACAAATTTTAGTTGTCATATTTGTTATTCACTTCCAAAATTATTTAAATAAATAAATAATTCATTGATAACTATGTGCGTAATTATTTTCATTTACTTGTTATTTACTTATTTGATATGGGACACACACTTTGTGCCAAGTTTCCATCGTTCATATTAGAAAAGTGTTTTATTACGAACGAGACGGCTATCGTTAATCATATAGTGTCATGTTACTAAAACGTTCCATAAGCGACAATTTAACTTCACTCGAATTATTTAGTATCCGATTAGTTTCATTCAAGTTTCCCAACAAGGGTTTATTTCTTGTTTTATTTTCAAGTTTTCCAAATTCTTGTTTTTTACTAGATCGTATCTTATTGACCTACATCTCCATTTTATACTGGATGCTGGAATTTTCGATCGAACAAGTTTTTATTTTGATAAAGTGTTATTTGAGAATTGAGTGTTTTATGTTAACGATGTGGGAAAAATGTAGACCAATTAAAAACAATGTGGTGGGCAGCAGATAGTTGAAAAAATTACAAACTAAAAGACGAATGGGAGATTCGTATTGCAATGGGAGCCATAGCACTCAAATACACATTGTGTCTGCTTCTTTTTTAAAAGCTTACAATTCAGTTGATACGTCTACTGCTATTTGGCTATGATTGTTTTCTGATGATTATCATGGTAATGATAACCGATCTTATCAACAACCAAACTCTTTGATTCAGTGTCATGTAGATATTTGTAGTGCTTTCCAAATTCCCAAATATATTATGAAAAAATCTATAAGAATAATTCCCCTCGTGGGGAAAAACTGGGAAGAAAAATTCTACGATAAAATTACAGTTTTTCCTGAATTTGAGTTTGAACCCAATGATAATACGGGTTATTATTATTTAATAACATATTGTCATCGAATATTATAATATTGATATTATATTGACTATAATTTTGAATTTCAAAAAATCTATGTTTTGAATCAAATTTTCACTTAGACGATCAACAGGTAAAATCGATTTTATGAACAAAAAGGTAAAGTAGGTAACCAAGTATGTGTATAGGCCTACATGTGGAATTTGCAGAGAGATGTTTGCACACCTTGATCACCCAAACTTTATGATTTATTGCTTTCAAGATACGTTTTACCCTTCCCATCACTTACATATTTTTTTTTTGTATAGGGTGGTCTCGTCCGCTCAACATCATGTCATCACGGCACTCTCCTTGGCAACCGTATTCCACCGCCTTTCGTTGTCTAAATGTGTGAGCTATCCAACGGGCCGTGATCATGAGAGAGGAGGAGCTCGAAGTGGCTCTGAAAGTTGTGATTGTTGGCAATGGCGCTGTGGGCAAATCGAGCATGATACAACGCTACTGCAAGGGAACGTTCACTAAAGACTACAAGAAGACGATTGGAGTAGACTTTCTAGAAAGACATATCGAGTGAGTATACTTTTTATATATTCGAAGTTATCATTACAGTTGAAGATTAGAGAGACGCTGCATTTTCATTTTTTTTTATTCGGGGGTTGGTGATCTGTTGGAAAACTGTGACCTATAGATACTGAACAAAAAACTTAAATTGTTAGTAAAACAAAACTATCTGAAAAAGTAGACCTATTCTGAAATATCTGAGTAGCCTATCAGAATAACTGTCACTTTTTTTACATGATTATTAATACGGTATAATTGTTGTTTATTGGTTTATCCAGGTTATGTGTAGGCCTACCTTTATTTAGTTATAGCTATATCTAGGAGAACCCAACTTATGAAGGGGTTGATTATATGAAATGTAATGGAACGCAATACACACACCTTGATTTTGGCACTATAATGGCACTGCGTTCCTGTTTTGTCCTTTGCTCATAATCGTTTTACGATTTAATGTTTACGAAGCATTTATTGAAGTTTAATTTTAGTCGAAGTTTTATTTGTCCCTGTTGCACTAGATGAAATTATAGAATTATTTTGTTTGCTTTATCTACATAGTGGGGTTAAATTGGGCTAGATTTTCTTTTAGACTAACTTAATTTTCAGCAACGTGTAGCACTTACTTTTCTCCGAGTGATAGCACACACCTATCTTCGAAGTGAAAATAATCGCCTCCGCCCTTCCCCTTCTCATATATTACAAAATAGCCACAAATATTACTCTGGAGACGCCAGTGCAACAATGTTCTGCATTGCCATCTCTTAAAGACGAACGTTACGCAATCGTGTAGCCAGCTCTACATTCTTCTCAACATTCTCATGGTAATTGACACTTCCGGTGTCTTAATCTTCCGACGATCACGTGATGTGGCCTCGCACGTTGCTATAGTTACCGTTTCATGTACACCAAAACATTCGTTCTGATCACGGGATTTTAATTTCTGACATTTTGGGGCATTGTTGCCTAAGCTATAATGAGTAACAAAATTAATAGCTGTATTTAGGTAAAAATACAACTAGTATTAAATAGGGTGACATCATGATTGTCAGGTTGCCATAGTAACTATAGAAACGTTGGGGGTCAAACCATGGTCAAACTAACTAATACTAAAGTTGTGATTGGAGAACACACTTTGGGGGATTTTGTTGACATATAGGCCTACTTACTACAACAGTGTGCGACATCACTTGAAGAAAGTTTTATACCGGTAGTTGAAATTCAGATTCGATTTTTTCACATAGCAAATTTATTCATAGATCAAAAGACAAACGAAATCGAGGAAACAATTCGTCTGGATTTCAATATGAATTTGGAAACGCGATGAACCTGGGAAAATAGAGGAGTTCAATAACCTATAAGCAAAATAGGTTGACCAACATGATATTCAAACGAGTAGAGAAATAAGTTCGACATTATTATTCAAATAAAATAGTGTTTGTAACTTTCCTTAGATCCCGAAATATAGTTAATTGATATCAAGATGCAGAGCAATATACTAGATGCACGTTATTCTAAATGGAGTTCTTTTATACAACTCTATACACGATACCGTTATAGCGATAGTCGATTTGTTGTTTCTACTATGGTAATCAGTGTTTTACTTCATCTTATGGTGGAAGTGCCGAGTTACGACGATGACTGAAGTCTTTCCATCGTTTGGGCAGCACAAATTGATTTTGAAAATAATTCTACATTGTGGAAATTCAATTTGAAATTCAATTTGAATTTGAAACATTTTTTCAATAGAAATTGCATTAGCAACACTTACATTTTTCAGATGAAAGTTGCTGTTTTGATTCTTGCATAATTCTACGCATAACAGGCCTATCGACATTGTCAATAAAACCATTATAGTTTTATTGGATGTCATTATATTTTCAGTATATTTTACTAATCCGTTAATCTAATGACGAAAACGCATGAATTTGAAGCTTGTTAAATGATAGGGAAATACCCAAAATTTTAATTTACATATCTCAAACTTTAGTACGGCTAGCCTTGATATCATATCGTCTTGATATGATTACCTAGCACATCAAAACGAATCGACTGACAATAATGAGATGCAGAATGTATTTTTTCATTTCATGTAAATTTCATGTTCATTCAATTTCATGTTTCGTTTCATGTTCAATGTATTTTTTTTTCATTGTTATAATAGAGGAGGCTTCAATCGGATCGACTCGCCATTTTCCACACGATGTAAATATGAGAAATAATATTTCAAACAAAAAATTATATTTTTTGGGCAGCACCATAAAAGTGAATAAGATACTGAACTCAAAAAATAGAAAAGCAACATGATTATCCCTCGCTTTTTGAAAGTATACCGACAGATCTTCTAGAAACTCTTGACACAATATGTAAGAATTCTTCAAAGATAATTGTGAAAACTATTGAAGATTTTCGTAAGTCTTACCGTTAGATAAATATCAAGTTCAAGTTTGCAAGAAATTGTTATAAAATTTGAATGGATTTCAGATAAATCTGTGACAATGAAGAACTGTGAAAATCAGGAAAGTTACTTATTATACGAGAAGTTGATAAATTGTATGAATGTTAATATTATGGCAAGTTTCAAGTATTCACATTTTGTTTGAGTATTACTTACTACGCCTATATGTATCGATTTTTCCTTATAGATTTGCCGGTCAGTGATAAAGTAGATTGCCAGTATACAAACGTGCAAATTATTTTGAATTTATTCCTATTTGAGTTTCGTAGCTCTAAATAAGTTGATTCAAAGTGTATTTATTTGTCAGCTCAATTATAAGAAATATATAAAAAGCTTCATTATAACTCACCTTTGAGTGAATATAGCTTGAATGCGACCACACGGGGAAATGGTGAGTCGGAACTATCAACATGCGTGGAACCAAGTGACACGATCCTCCTTTGTATTATGCATCAATGAGAATTCTTATTACCACGAATTACAAATGGGAGGAATTATTTCACGCTCTACAGGACTGAAACTTTGACAACAATGAACGATGTTATAGGTGACTATCTCAGTGTGGAACACATTGCTCATAATTGTGGGAAGATTACATGTCAAGATTATGTAGATATATATGATATAGATTTTTCAACCCTTAAGCTATATACAAACAACACATAAACCAGTACAGCACTTGAAGAAAGCAAAAACACACATTTTCATAGTTTAAATAATTTATATCATTATTTAAATTGAAGATGAGTTATTGTATGGTGTAACTGTTGTATAAAAAAGTATTGATGTTTAGCTGTAGCCCAAAGGGGAATAGAAGATAGTTTGGAGATACAAGGTGAGGTGGTAACGCCTTCTGCGCCCTACAATTGCATTTGGCAAATGATTGCTGCACGACGGTTTCAACCGAACTGTCTGATAGCTTCATAAAGAGGTTGTTCACTCCGTTATTATTGGGCATTATTGTTCGATATAAGTTATTATATGTTGGAGATACTTTGAAAAAATACAAACGGTGTATTTTAGAACATTGACATCACAAATCAGTTATGGATATCTACTAAGGTTGCAAAAGAATTCAATTTGGGAGACATTTATTACAATGTGGGATTACTTGAGAGAAGTTTATAGACTATCTGTTGTAGTGATGTCACATATTGTTGCAATAAGTGGACAGTAATGCATTCCAAACTGTTTTCTCCAATCACAACTTCAATATTGTTTTGTTTTCTTTGACTTTTCTATTTTCTGACTTTTCTTCTCTATTAACCGTACATTCTATATCATTCTTTAACATTCTATTTCTCCATATAGGGGTTATTAAATTACTACCGAAGTTAACGTACGGTAGTTATAGATAAATTGGATGTTATTTTTAATGTCTTGGTCATGAATTTGCATTTAATGTGATTGTTGCGTGAATGTACATAAATAAATGAATAAACTGATACATAACTGTATCATTTTAATGAAAATTAAAATATTTCCAAAACATTTTTAAAATTGAATTATAATAGTATGTAGATTGTGTCTATATATCATCGTTATTTCTCGATATGTTTGAAAATCTTTTTATTGATTCACTAATAATTAGCAAACCTGAACCTGTGATACATTAATTTCGAAATCTGTTCCAGCATAGTTCAGTTTTGTTTAACGAATTTAGTCGGGTTTGACCTATTTGAGTTTAGCTGGTGTAAATCATCAAACGTTGATATTCTATAGGGATGTTGGAACCCCCATTCGTTCGTCACTCGGTTGTTTTGACCTCGTTTTAAATGTCTATGTGTGATATGTAATATCTTTACAATACCCATTATATTGTATTGATCAGCAATGATGCCTTTTACACGTATACATAATTGATACGTTCCTAACATAATAAACCTGAAAGCAGGGTTAAAGAGGCACTTATTGGTGGAGAGAGAGAGAGAGAGAGAGAGAGAGAGAGAGAGAGAGAGAGAGAGAGAGAGAGAGAGAGAGAGAGAGAGAGAGAGAGAGAGAGAGAGAGAGAGAGAGAGAGAGAGAGAGAGAGAGAGAGAGAGAGAGAGAGAGAGAGAGAGAGAGAGAGAGAGAGAGAGAGAGAGAGAGAGAGGTTCATCACTCAGTTATTTAGGATCAGGATATTTCTTGAGAATAACTTGAACGTAATCTGGTAATTTTACGGAGTTCGTATAATGATAATATAATTTTTAGTGGCATTAAAAATTCTCTTCTGACGCGATCAAATCTCACACTCGTTCAAAGAACAACGCCATATCAATCACGTTTTCCTTTTGTATATGTTTTTACTATTTTCCAGATTAGTATTTGATTGTCTATAATTTACCAGTCAGCTTGCCTGTCAGTTTCATTATTGCCTATCGATAGATCATCGCAATCATACAAGACAGGTAATGAATATGGCTCAACCAGCTTAAGACCTCACGAGAGTCGATCACAGGGACTGTTCGAGGAGGAACTGATAATATTACAAGAATATTAAATACTGCCACCTGTACAGGGTACAATTTGTAGTGATTTGAAATAAATAAATAAATCAGTTTCATTAATTTTTTATGTCAACTTTCGTATTGTGAAAGATTACAAATTAGAATATTAAAGAAACAAAGCTGTATTGAATATTTTCAGAATGGTATGCTTTGAAAATTATTCACCTTGAACCCTACGTTTTCACAGGTAGGTCCTATACATATGAAAAAACATGTTTTTCTTAAACTGTTTATGCTAAACTGTTTACGTAAAAATATGTATTTACGATTTAATTTAAATAGTTCTCACGTATACCTTCTTGAATGTATTGAAAAGATTTGTGTTTCTATAGTATTAGAATTTTTATATCTTATATACACTTCGAGAGTGATCATCAAAAACCCTGATATTTTGCTAAATCGCCTCCCATGTGTGCACTCTTAACACGTACCAAGTACTACGGTAATACCAGTACATGTACATGTTTTACATGACTTCATTGTGCACCTCAATTAAACGTTTTGACAGATCGAAACATCTCACCGTTATTGGTAATGCATAGAGAGAACAGCCGCATAAAATACTCATAAAATATATCGACAAAAGATGGGAAAGCGAACCATCCGTGCGCTTGTGGTCTGGGATAGGGGAGACGACCGATCGGAACGTTCATTTTTCGTGGGTACAATTGTGTTCATGAAAAACAAGGAACAAGTATTTGAAGATGTCTCACATTAGCAAAGTGTTTGTACCTCGTGCATGACAAGGTATTGCTCGGCCACGCCTCCACTCTGCACCACCCACACGTGCATATGGGCGAATCATAATGTGTCTCTTTTGTCTTTCTTCTGACAACCATCACGTGGGTAATGATGGGCTAACGTCAACGATCAATTAACGGCACGAAATAATGAACTAGTGCAAAACAATGTGGACAAAATAATATATAATCATTCTTGTAGATACTTGTTTCAAAGGTTGATGGTAACTTGGTATGCTACCTCTATTTGAGTTGGTAATCAAATTGTTTCATAAATAAACACGAAAAACTGAACAACATGTCAATCATTTGAAAAAAAATGAAATAGCCTTAATTTTAGATGTAATTATAATTTCACTATAACTGCTATCATGAAGTTCAGTTAGCACTCTGACGTTAGTGAAAACAAGTGCATATAGGTAAAACCACGGTTATAGACTATAGTTATTCCGAGTTATTCCCATGTAGATAATTCCTGGGCATCAAACGATCTGACGCAAAAAAGTTCGTGTTTTCGTGCTTGATTTTCTATTTGGAAGTGTAGTTTTCTGTATAGCTTTATAATTATAGACCATGCACTGTATTAGCAAGACTACGGTGCGGTGTTCGTGACGAGGCTGTCAGGGTAAACTGTGGGAAACCACGATGATATTAGTAATGATTGAGGAACACCTCCGGAGCCATCGGTCGTAATCAAACGTTTGTCAACTTCGTCACGGAATCAACTAATTTATTTAAATATTATTCACCCAAATTGTAACAAGTTATTAAGCGCGTGTGCGTCTGTACGTGTATATTTAAATCGTCGACAAATTGTAAAATAAAAAATCTGTCCCCAAATTCTGAATTATATCTACCATCTCAGTGATTCATTTAATTACGTATTAGTAATAGATATAACAAATTATAAATTAACATCAATACAGTATCTCGATTTAAAAAAAAATGTAGCCTGTAGCAGTTGAATATAGTTAATGTATTCATAATTTCCAATGCTTCCGGCCCTTTCGAGTTTCTCCAAGCTGTATTATAAATACTGTAATAAGTAATAATTACTGGATATGTGTATTTATTTGATATAATAACGTTTGTGTACGCTATAATACGGTATGCAAAAACACAATCATCAAACAATGAGTTCAAACATTCAGACACCTGTTAACTATAAGTTATAGTCCAACTACCCCAACAAAATGTAATGAACGTTTCTCTCACGTTTCAACCACGACGAGCATAAGTTCCCACCCTTCTTTTATTAAACCGTCCCACGATCCGACTAATTGCAAAAAAAAAACAATGTTTTGGCAGTTGCCTTTCAAAATAACGTACAACCATTATTAATAGTTCTTTTGGGGTAAGTTGTTGAGTATATTTCGTCTCTTCAAAACGTGACTGAAATTGAAATTGAAAAATAAATGATTTTATAACAAAACTTCACAGCATAGAACTGCAAAGAAGGACAAGATAAAAAGTTCTAGAACGAGATTGAATTTTAATTTGTTGATGACAGTTTTTTGTGATTTTTTAAAGAATATTTCATATCTATTTCACTATTTTATATTATATGCTTAGATGTTGATTTATTTTCCATATTGGCGTGGTTTGTCTCAGCAATGTGAATATGTTAAAAATAAAGAAATACACGAATAAATACATAAATGAATAGGTAAGCATATAAAAGTTCATTTCAAAACGCTTCCATGCATAATAAGTTGATAACTCTGAGATTGCTATGTTGTGGTAGACGAGCACCTCTCGTTACATCAAGTAGGCGTAGTTGTATGTTGATTATTTACTTAGCACTCTTGCACGCTATCGATCAATTTATTAACCGATTATATTCTTTGTGACGAAGAATAAAGTCCACAGTCATATAATTTAATGGGTTTTTGGGTGGGGGGGGGGGGGGGGGGGGGGGGTGATCAATAATCGAGTTGTGTTTCGACTTATCGAAAATGCCACACGTATAGCATTATATAATCGACCTTTTCACCGCTCCCTCCTACCACCAGTGTCTCTTTCTATTTTCTACCTCTCTTTCTTCTTACCTACTACCGAATTGATAATTTTCTCTTATAAAATATAACCCAGTCTTGATTAACGTAGTTGATGACAAGGTGAACTAATAGTCTAGTTTTATTTGGTTGTTGGTTTGGTTTTGTGGTTGGAATTGGGAGGAATGCAGACCATATAACGGACGGACGACATAAAAGAAGGCTTTTGCCCATCGTGCATGTTGTTCATTTCCAGTTTTTTCTAGATCGAATACTGTATCATTTATTGCAGCAAAAACATTATAGCACTAATATGTTATATAGAACTGTTTTTAGATAAGTACTTACGATCAAGTTTATCATAATTTTGAATTTAGCACTACTAAATATAGAAGTGCCCAATTATGTAGGGCCTATACTTATTCTCATGATTGTGATTTGTTATTAGAATTGAACGGTTGATACGGCATTGTATTCGGAACAACAGATTTCAGATATTACAATTTATACTTAGATTACACGTAAAAATGAATTATGAAATAAAATAATGATGTTGCCTAACCTCATACACTCTTACTCTTTCTATATCAATGCGTGACAAAATAGTGATATAAATACAAACAAATATTTTCTCTTGCCCAGAACATAAAATCAAGGGTATAGTGCACTTGAACTTGCGGTAAGTTCAATGCTGAAAATTGATGAGACTTCATAATATGATAAAATGTTTAAATATCAAATATCAAATCTAGATATCAAATCTAAAATAAAATCTAATATAAAATAAAATCTTTAAATGTCAAACAAAGAATTATATAAAGTTAATGGTGCAACGTGCAATCTAGCGAGACAGCTGCACGCATAACTTAAAACAATGCATTTTATAAAAATGAGTGAAATTCTATTGTAAATTGCTTGATATGCCTGCAAGTACTCAAAGATGTATTTATGATTCAAATCGTAAATCTTATTCTGAAAAATCTTGAAACCTCGAATTACGACAGCTAGACCCTATATATGGAAATATAACGGCGATATTTGTATTTATTATATTGGTAGATGACCTTCTTCTTTCGTGGATACAAGTATATACAAAAAACTAAAAATCAATCCCTCTAATACTAGCCCTGATTGGCCAGATTGGGATCAGGGTAGACTGTGGTTTTGCATTTTCGTGAAATTCACAGCCTGTTAGATTGAACATGAAGTGATTGATCTACGACAATGGTCAAAGAGTTATATTGTGGCTTTGGTCATATATTAAGACAACGTGTCGTGTGGGAAACTAGTAACAAGTTTTTCTATAATTATATAATCAATACCCTTTATACCGTCTATAAGTTTTATTTTTGTGTAATAAAAATCATAGGTTCGACTACTACCAAAGGAAACTTGACGCACATAGAAAGGATTTAGAGAAATATCAGTTTCTTGATGATTGTTTTAAATAATTAAAAGTATCAAGATATTTTAATAGGTAACTGATAACTGATACACTTAACTGATACATAGAGTAAAGGTATTTTCAATACCGTCTATAAGTTTTATTTTTGTGTAATAAAAATCATAGGTTCGACTACTACCAAAGGAAACTTGACGCACATTAGAAAGGATTTAGAGAAATATCAGTTTCTTGATGATTGTTTTAAATAATTAAAAGTATCAAGATATTTTAATAGGTAACTGATAACTGATACACTTAACTGATACATAGAGTAAAGGTATTTTCAATACTATAACTAATGCTATACCGGTATTTGTTGAAATAGACATCTTTAAATGAAACCTTGTAGTTCAAGCTTTACAATTAAATCTAAATTAGGTAACAGAAATAATTCTAAATATTTTTGTTTCATGATAATTTTGCAATTCTTATCGCTCAAGAGTCATAATGAAAAATTGGACTTCACAAATACAGTCTTGCGAGCATTAAATTTGTCTCCCACAAACCTGATTTAAGCAGTGAAATTGGAAAATGTTTTACGGTACCGTACTATTATTTCTGATTTCTAAGTAGACCCTATCTTATTATATTAGGGGATGGTATGAAACTCGATATTCTAATAGCCACGCAAGGAAAAATTTGAAATCGCGTAGGCCTACTATATTTTAACCGTCTTCCCGAGTTTTGATATTAGGCCTATGTAGTCATCCAGTTCATTCACTTCTTAGTACTGAAAATCACACTGATTTGGGCTATGATGGTGTAGTACTTTTATATTATACATGATTAACACTGCAGCATTTTAAGACTTACTTCGCTACTATACTTATAAATAGGAATCAAGATAATTATTTAGATGATAAATAATTACCGGTATAGGATTTCATGAACACTCATATTACATTTATGAAAAATAGTATAATTTTTTAGGGGTATGTATGGTTAACCAAAATTTGATTCGCGGGGGATGGTGTAAGCGACAATTTCTCTGTGGTGAACTTACTCTCTCTCCGCCCCCCCCCCCCCTCCTCATCAATTCGACCACTACCTATACTTACTCCTATATTACAGAACAACGTAATCAATGATGGGAACATTTAAAACATAACATGCATCGTTCACATCACCATATTGCGTGCTAATGGCATACATAAGACGTGGTGGTCCCGTTCGTCCGTCTCATCAATCTTCCACTGTTAACAACCGTCCGTTTCGACCCGCCTCCTCATGCTTGTAAAAATCACTCTGCAGTATGCACATTTAAACCCACGTGGTTTGTCCAGATGACGCTGAGGATTGCCGGTATCATTAAAATATTCCGCTAATTGGACAACGAACTTGCCAAGAAGATGTGAGCACACGTTTAATTTATTCCAAGTACTTTACGAAGGTTATTTTATGGAGAAAAAACGAACGCACCAACAAACACAACTTATACGACTTCATCATATATAAGAATCTCGTACGTGACTGATCGAAACAACCGAGAGTTAGTGCTAATGACTAGGGGAGACGGTGGTTCGATGACGTCAACACTGATGAGGATCTTGTCTTGTATTCGGATGACGTCTTTATTGACAGAACATTGCCCGCAGAGCAAGCAAACAACTACCAAAATAAAGATATTAAAAACATATATCAAGACAAACCAATCGAGATAATTGAGGAGACCAATCAGGTAGTTAGCGAGATGGACTAGTATAACAGAAATCGTTATAGAATTATTTGGATTTGTGGCTGTGAAAAGTTTAACGAACTTGACGAAGTTTGACGACTTAGTGGGAAGTGAAAGTGAAGACCGAGAGACGAGTCTATCTTAGTACGATCAGTATTTGGTAAAACACGCAAGTGATGGCACTATTGTTTGCTTCAACGATATAAAGCGTTGTTATCTTTCGTTTTACACGTTTTTTTAAGAAGTTTTGAAATATTTGTACAATTGACTTCGGGTAATTCCTGACTGCATCGGTCCGTGTAGTTTGCGTTATGTACAGTCAAGGGTCAATTAAATATAATATTTGTATCATCAAAATAAAAAAAATGAACAAAATATTTTCAACCACATCCCATGCACCTAGCTGGCTCGTCAACTCAAAGTTTCCATTGTTTTCTTGATATTATGTCATGTATGGACTCCACCCCTTCGGCCTGGGGTAAAAAATACTCTTTCTTGAGATATAATACAATAGTTTCCAACATGTCCAACACACCCATGTCTAAAGCGTGTATCATAGTGGTTTGTAAAACTGTCCTCGGGCCTGGTCTTTAACTTTCCTCAACCGTGTATTAGACTGTTTATAATAAGCCTACCATTGATAATACATTATACATTACTCTCTCTCTCTCTCTCTCTCTCTCTCTCTCTCTCTCTCTCTCTCTCTCTCTCTCTCTCTCTCTCTCTCTCTCGTTCTTATTTTCTCTCTCTCTCTCTTTCCATTTCTCACTTACTTCGTGTGTCCGAACCATCTCAAATCTTCAACACCGCATCTACCAACATTATCATATATTTTCCCAAGGTTCGTGTTTTTCACGAACACGGTACAATATGATATGGTTGGTACTACTCAGTCATGGTCATGCTAAATGAATATAATTCCATGAATATGGATGATGTTCGGACATTCGCTTTCTCAGTTGGACCGAGCAATGGTTGTAATAACCACGTCTCGGTTATTTCGAGAATGAATGATATATGTTGTATGCGAAATGGCTCTAAGGGTAGTTTGCCCGGTCATCGGTAGGATCACTGACCTCGGCTTGACCCAGGGTGAGGTCAAACTATAGAATAGCCATGCGATGTGTAGATTGGGGAGGGCGATAAGTAATAATTTGCAGTGGGTGGGAAATCAAATATGTATATGTATTGTGTATAATACACAGATACACATACACACACACACACATATATATATATATATATATATATATATATATATATATATATATATCATTATAACTGAGGAATTGGGTCGATTTTGCGATTTATTTTCTTATTTTCCCCAGCTATTCATAATACATATTTTGTAAGGTCTTATTTAGACCATACGATCAATATAAGCTCGCGATGAAAAATGCTTTTTTCGTGACAACTGCCACATTGTTGATATATAATCCAAGCAAATAAAAAATGACAAACAACAACATTATTAAAATGAGTTACAAAAAAGTTCAAAATTTCTTTTTCGGTTCTTTTGATTTGTGTTTCAGTTTTATTAGAACTTGTCTTTGTAATTACGAAAAAAACAAGGTATAAAAAGCTGAGAACAAGATTGAGAGAGAAATTGTTCTTCTTACAAAAAAAGTCTACATTCTCTGCGACTAGAGTAACTGGTATCCGTAATAAGTTCTTGCTGTACGGTTAACATTTTACTTCAGAAGCGAGACAAGAAAAAAGTTTTAATTAATCAATTTGACCAAAATGGATTTCGCGACTCTGTGTGTCTATCGTTATAAATATAGATTACCCACGAACAGGGAACAAGTATTGTGCAAGGTGTTTTTTTCTCTGGATGTTTTCTCCAAGATCTAACCATATTATGATATGTCGCTGAGATAGGTACGTTGAACTCCTGCGAAGAATGGCCTCGAAGAAACTACTGCAGGCTTCCCAACAGAAGGTCCACCAAGCAGGTGAAACCCCACCTTACAGCGCGCACTTACGCCGTGAGCTATAGCTAAACTAATTAAGACAGAAACCAGTTTCAATAAAAATATAACGTTGGAAAGATTTACAATACATATATATGTAGAGAAATTTAGTTGAGAGTAAATCTAGTTACAATTTGATAAATTTCAATCGCGGTATAGCATCATCATCAACATACCTCAACGCCAGTGTGAGATGCTATTTTCTTTCATTCTTCATGACTCGTCAAATATGAGCTCTAAAACGTGCTAATGAGACCTTGGGAGCTAGGTAAGGAAGATACAGCAAGAATGAAATGGTCATTAGGAATGCGTTACCGCGGTAAAAAAGATAAGCCGTCGAGAACAATGTAGGTAAAACGAGAAGAAGAATATAATAACGTCTTTGGCTCTGCGAAGAGTGGCGAATGGTGATTTGTTCAATATAATTGTCGATTGTTGTAACAGAAGTGTATGGAGATGAAATGGTTCGGAAAACTTCTACGAGATGGTAGTGGACGATTGATGATCGTTGAATTAACTGACGTATCTTATTGTTGTTTTACTTGGACAACAATAGTACAAAACGTTGTTCACATAGGTAACTACTCGCTCAGTATTGACAATTTCACGCGGATTCAACATGAAATACTCTTCATTGTTGTATAGAAATTCCTCTAGTTATTGACTTGAACAAAGCTGTGCAAATGTTATGAAAGATAATAGATGTTTTGGCCAGGGGCGGATCTAGCCTTGACTTCTGGGGGGGGCGGTTTCACGTGAGACAAATTTCTGTGACCACAAAATATTTCACGCCGAGAGGGGGTTTGACCTGCAATCTATGCGTTTCAGATAAAATGACGCTAACCTTGGCAATCCATATTTCAATCATATTTAATTCTTACATCTAAAAAAAATGAGTACGGTAACCATGAAGTAATAATTAGAAAAATCGGATAAGTGTGTTTGTTTATGTGAGAATCATTAATTTCCATTGATTGAACTGATGGATAATAACGCTAAAAATGGTCAAAGTTGTAAGTTTTGAAACCTTTCTAAAATTAGTAGTGAAGGAAAACTTTGGCGGAAAGCGGGAATTGTGAAATTCAAACTAGACGAATGCCATCATAGGGAGAGGGTAACTCAACAAGACAATAAAATCATGTAATATTACTATTTTAATCAATTAGTGTAGATACTAGGTAATGCGGTACATTAGTTTAATATACCTATAGTCATCGTCATGCTTTGGTTTTCATTTAAATTATAAATAATATTTGGTATCAAATTTTTGGTGACATTATCATTGACCGTTAAAACAATATGCAAATCGTAATTTTATTCTGAAAATCTTGAACCTCGAATACGCAGTAGCCCTATATGGAATTACGGCGATATTGTATATTATATGTAATGACTTCTTCTTCGGATACAAGATATACAAAACTAAAACATCCCTCTAAACTACTATGCCATGGGATCAGTAGTGTGTTCATTTTCGTGAAATTCACAGCCTGTTGATTGAACGAATGATGTCTACGACAATGGTCAAGAGTTATTGTGCTTGTCATTATTAAGACAAGTGTCGTTGGAACTATAACAGTTTCTATAATATTAATCATACCCTTTATACGTCTATAAGTTATTTTGGTAATAATCTAGGTTCGCAACAAGAAACTTGACGCACATAGAGATTTAGAGAAATATCATTTTCTGATGATTGTTTAAAATTAAAAGTTCAAGATATTTATAGGTACTGATAACTGATACACTTAACTGATACATGAGTAAGGTTTTTCAATACCGTCTAAGTTTTATTTTGTGTAATAAAAATCTAGGTTCGACTACTACCAAGGAACTTGACGCACATTAGAAAGGATTTAGAGACATATCAGTTTCTTGATGATTGTTTTAACTAATTAAAAGTATCAGATATTTTAATAGTAACTGATAACTGATACACTTACTATACATAGAGTAAGGTTTTTCAATACATAACCTAATGCTATAACCGGTTTTGTTGAAATAGACATCTTTAATGAACCTTGTAGTTCAAGCTTTACAATGTAATCTAAATAGGTAACAGAAATAATTCTAAATATTTGTTTCATGGTAAAATTGCAATTCTACGTAGAAACGATCATATGAAAATTTGGCTCAGCGAAATACAGTCTTGCGTAGATTAAATGTGTCTACCAAAAGCTGATTTGAGGACATTGGATGTTTTACGTACGTAATTATTTCTGATATTTCTAATAGACCTACTTATAATTGCGGGTAGAACTCGTAGTCTAATGCACGCAGACAATTGAAATCGTCGTGTCAATCTTTTATTCACAACGTCATTCCCGAGTTTGATTTAGGCCAGTAGTCATGACCAGGTTCATTCACTGACATCTTAGACAATAAATTCACCACGATTGGTGCTCAATATGGTTAGTAACTTTACTATGACATATTAACACAGATTTAAGCTTACCTTCTGCTACTATGACGTATATTAAACGAAAGTGTGATTCGAAATAATTATTAGATTGATAGATAATACCGCTATGAGATTTCTGAAACTCATATTACATTGAGAAAATGAAAGCAATTTTTGGGGTACTACGATGGTTACCAAATTGATCGCGGGAGGTATAAGCACAATTTCTATTGTGAACTTGGAACCTCTCTCACGCTCTACAACCTACCTCCCTCCTTCGTATAAATTCGAACCAACTGACTAAACTTCTATCCTATATACAGAACAACGTATCAATATGGACATTTAAGAACATAACAGCATCGTTCCATCGACCATTTGCGTGCTAATGTAACTAAGACGTGTGGCCCGTTTCGTCCGTCTCACAGATCTTCCACTGTTAACACAAGCGTCCGTTTCGAACCCGGCCTTGCTCATGCTTGTAAAACACATTGACAGATACTGCCACTTGTAACGCCCACTGTTCCATTGTTCCAGCCTAGTGATTGCCGTATCATAAATATCCGAATGAGACAACGACTGCAAGCGTGTGAGCAACACGTTTAATTGTATTCCAAACTTACGACAGTTATTCCTTTCCGGCGAACCGCAACTTCTCACCAAGAACGACCTATACTTCCTCATATATGAATGCATCTCGTGATCGTGAACTGACTTCGAAACAACCAGAAAGATTAGTCTACTTGCCTGGGAGACGGTGGTTCGTAAAGCTCACAAACTGTGAAGCATCTTGATACATGTGTATTCGAACCTCCTGTATTGACAGACTTCGCATTCCGAGGCATGAGAACTCCACGAATAGTTAAAACTAGTAGTCAGGTACACCAATCGAAATCTTGAGAGACATCCGGAAGCGAGATGATAGTTACAGTACGTTTTCCTAGATTATTGGATTTGTGGCTGACACAATTAACGACTGACGAGTTTCACGATCTAGTGTACTGAAGGACCGGGAGGTTCGATCTCTAGACGATCAGATTTGGTAAAATCGCAATGACTGCACTTTGATTGCTCGAATAAGGTTTTCCTTGTTTGAACGTTTTTTCACATTCTTATAGTTGTACATGACTTCGGGTAATTCCTTCTTGAATGGGTCGTGGTTTCGTACTCATGAAGGTTCATTATTAATATTTGATATCCATGAAAATGAACAAATTTTCAACACATCCCATGCACCTAGCTGGCTCGTCAACTCAAAGTTTCCATTGTTTTCTTGATATTATGTCATGTATGGACTCCACCCCTTCGGCCTGGGGTAAAAAATACTCTTTCTTGAGATATATACAATAGTTTCCACATGTCCAACACACCCATGCTAAAGCGTGATCATAGTAGTTTGTAAAACTGTCCTCGGGCCTGTCTTTAACTTTCCTCAACCGTGTATTAGACTGTTTATAATAGCCTACCATTGATATACATTATACATTACTCTCTCTCTCTCTCTCATCCGTTCTCGTTCTCTCTCTCCTTCTCTCATCCTCCTCTCTCCTTCCTCTTCTCTCATCTCTCTCTCTCTCTCTCCCGTCTCTTTCTTATTTTATTTCTCTCTCTCTCTTTCCATTTCTCACTTACTTCTTGTGTCCGAACCATCTCAAATCTTCAACACCGCATCTACCAACATTATCATATATTTTCCCAAGGTTCGTGTTTTTCACGAACACGGTACATATGATATGGTTGGTACTACTCAGTCATGGTCATGCTAAATGAATATAATTCCATGATATGGATGATGTTCGGACATTCGCTTTCTCAGTTGGACCGAGCAATGGTTGTAATACCACGTCTCGGTTATTTCGAGAATGAATGATATATGTTGTATGCGAAATGGCTCTAAGGGTAGTTTGCCCGGTCATCGGTAGGATCACTGACCTCGGCTTGACCCAGGGTGAGGTCAAACTATAGAATAGCCATGCGATGTGTAGATTGGGGAGGGCGATAAGTAATAATTTGCAGTGGGTGGGAAATCAAATATGTATATGTATTGTGTATAATACACAGATACACATACACACACACACATATATATATATATATATATATATATATATATATATATATATATATATATATATATATATATATATGTTATATATATATATATATATATATATATATATATATATATATATTATAATATATATATATATATATATATATATATATATATATATATATATATATATATATATATATTCATTATAACTGAGGAATTGGGTCGATTTTGCGATTTATTTTCTTATTTTCCCCAGCTATTCATAATACATATTTTGTAAGGTCTTATTTAGACCATACGATCAATATAAGCTCGCGATGAAAAATGCTTTTTTCGTGACAACTGCCACATTGTTGATATATAATCCAAGCAAATAAAAAATGACAAACAACAACATTATTAAAATGAGTTACAAAAAAGTTCAAAATTTCTTTTTCGGTTCTTTTGATTTGTGTTTCAGTTTTATTAGAACTTGTCTTTGTAATTACGAAAAAAACAAGGTATAAAAAGCTGAGAACAAGATTGAGAGAGAAATTGTTCTTCTTACAAAAAAAGTCTACATTCTCTGCGACTAGAGTAACTGGTATCCGTAATAAGTTCTTGCTGTACGGTTAACATTTTACTTCAGAAGCGAGACAAGAAAAAAGTTTTAATTAATCAATTTGACCAAAATGGATTTCGCGACTCTGTGTGTCTATCGTTATAAATATAGATTACCCACGAACAGGGAACAAGTATTGTGCAAGGTGTTTTTTTCTCTGGATGTTTTTCTCCAAGATCTAACCTATTATGATATGTCGCTGAGATAGGTACGTTGAACTCCTGCGAAGAATGGCCTCGAAGAAACTACTGCAGGCTTCCCAACAGAAGGTCCACCAGCAGGTGAAACCCCACCTTACAGCGCGCACTTACGCCGTGACTATAGCTAACTAATTAAACAGAAACCCAGTTTCAATAAAATATACGTTGGAAGATTTACAATACATATATATGTAGAGAAATTTAGTTGAGAGTAAATCTAGTTACAATTTGATAAATTTCAATCGCGGTATAGCATCATCATCAACATACCTCAACGCCAGTGTGGGATGCTATTTTCTTTCATTCTTCATGACTCGTCAAATATGAGCTCTAAAACGTGCTAATGAGACCTTGGGAGCTAGGTAAGGAAGATACAGCAAGAATGAAATGGTCATTAGGAATGCGTTACCGCGGTAAAAAAAGATAAGCCGTCGAGAACAATGTAGGTAAAACGAGAAGAAGAATATAATAACGTCTTTGGCTCTGCGAAGAGTGGCGAATGGTGATTTGTTCAATATAATTGTCGATTGTTGTAACAGAAGTGTATGGAGATGAAATGGTTCGGAAAACTTCTACGAGATGGTAGTGGACGATTGATGATCGTTGAATTAACTGACGTATCTTATTGTTGTTTTACTTGGACAACAATAGTACAAAACGTTGTTCACATAGGTAACTACTCGCTCAGTATTGACAATTTCACGCGGATTCAACATGAAATACTCTTCATTGTTGTATAGAAATTCCTCTAGTTATTGACTTGAACAAAGCTGTGCAAATGTTATGAAAGATAATAGATGTTTTGGCAAGGTGGTTAGCCTGAGTGGGTTATACGATTTCGGAATCAGATTTATTTGCGTAAAAACGAACTCTGCAGTTATTGATAGTTTATGCATTTATGTAATATTTTGTAAACCGCAGCGGTAGCATATTCAATCATTTGACAGTCGTTCTCAAAATGAGATAGGCCATGAAGTAAAGAGTACGTCGCGAAATTTGATTTTGTTCAGTGTGAAAATGGTCATCAATTTCCATATAATCCCTATAAAACTATTGTCAAATTGAATGAAATAAAATTATATTTGAATGGAAAACTGCGAAGGGAGTAAATTCAACTAACATCATCAAGAAGGGTAAATCAAACAATTAAAATATGTAAATCTATTTTATCTATGTAGATCTAGTAATGCGTAATTATTTAATCATAGTCATCGTCTGCTTTGGGGTTTTTTAAATTATAAATAAAATTTGGGAACAAATTTTTTGGGGCTTACAAATTTAACCGTTAAAAAAAATTTTTTGCTCGGGGCTTATGAAATGAAAGACGGCCCCAATCGTGAAAACAAAGTTCATCATCACATTAGTAATATAAGTACACCCAACTCGACTCCCTTTTCTCTGTCAGGTCGAAAGGCTATTTACTAGAAAAAACAAAAAAGGTGTTTTTACAAACAATTCTCGTTTTCCCGGGCCTTGCTTTGCAAATCGTTTATACATTGTCGACACAATTTTTTGTGACCTTGGGTTTTAACCCGGGCCCGGGTAGTGACTGTTCGACCCTCTTTGTTCTCATCCCTGTTTTCAAACCCCCTTTGCGTTGAAAAACTCCTTTCTCGCTTGCTACACTCACAGTAAGTGCACAAATTAGTAAAAGCGTGTATGGCGGGAAACCTCTTTATCGCACTGATTTACCATCAAGGCCGTGCGAATCGTTCCCCCCCTTTCTTCCTGCCGCCTCCACTTCTCACCAAATTGGGATATTTGCCCCGAAGACTTTCCCGGGCGAGTCCATGTGATTCTGCTTCTTTCGTGCAATGTGTGAAGGTGACTTCCAAATTTAGTACCAAACCTTTTTAAAGTACCTCTTTACCCGTTCCTTTTGCTGGGTGGAGTATCTCTTTGGCAACAAAATCAAATATAAGCATTTAATGCCTGGCGGAAACGATGTGTGGTCGCGATAACCCCTCCAGAGAGGAATAAATAAAATACTCGGGAATATTCTTTGGTAAAATCGCAGGGGTTCTCCCCGTGAGTCTGTTTTTGGCTAGGCGAGGTAGGGGGACGTCCACAAAAAAATCGTTGACAACGTTTTTCCCGAAAAAAAGTGTAAAATTTTTTCAGTAGCGTTTTCCCTCATTGAGCCCAAAAATCGAGAGTCCGACACACCCCCGCAGCGCGTTCACGTCCCCGCTCTTTTCTGAAAGGGCCGGCTGAGTGGCTTCGAATGCTCGTACGGAATCAACGTAGATAGATGCAATGACCGCATTGATGAGCGTGGACAAAGTATTTTTCCTGATTATGATCTGTATATCCCAACCTTATCTCTTCAGAGCTTCTATATAGTGGGTAGTTCTTGCTTGAACGTGAAAAGATCGTGACTTTTCGACCCCTCGAGTTTCAATAAACCTTTTGGTTGTCCTGGGGCATTTTTTGAGACGAAGTTCCGTTTTGCAAAACCTTAAAAAAGGACACACCCTTTTTGTCCTCCACCGAGTTTGAAACGGGTGACATCGGAAGATCGGCAATCTCAGATTCAAGCAGGATTCAGAGGGGGATGCACCGCATTTCCCCCCGACCGCGTGACGTTGAATTTCAGCGCGGCGCCTTTTTTTTTCGAAACCCTCACACTGCAGCCGTCTGTTCCAATACCGCGCAGTGCGCTTTTTTAAAGAATGCTTCTCAAGCATAGATCACAGTTTGGCCCAAAAATTGCCCTAAGCTTGGTTCTTCGGGAGGGATGTTCGTTTTTCTGGAAGTGCAATTGCTGCCTCGTTTTCAACTCCCCATCAATGTATCTACTTTGTTTCTCTTCCTTTCAGCATTTGATTCATTAATTCCAAACTCTGGGTTTAAATTTGTATTGTCGGGTCTAGAAAACAAAAAAGTCTTTGGAATTTAATCATTTTAAACGATCGTAGGCAAATGGCTGTGAGTATCGACATGCTGTATTTCATCGAACTCAGAAGTACTTGGATTCTTTTAAAATTGCACAGTTTGATTAATATTTCTTCACCGCAAAAATAAAGGTTTGTTTTTTTTTTTGTTTTTCTAATATATGTTCTTTGGCATTTGAAATTTTGAATGTTGTTCGTACATGTCGCCTGAAACTACTTGGTACTTTAAAATTCGCGAAAATTTCCCTTGTTGGGCAATCTTTCTCTATAGCGGGACCAACTGGGAACAATTGCCATCGCACATGGGCCCCAAATGCAAAGTTTTGCCGTCCTAGAAAATTTTTCGCTCTTACATTGGTTTTTAGACGGCTCTTTTTCTTGTACCTGCAATTTTCGACCGAGGATAGTAATAAAAACTTCCTTTTCAGGAGCAGAAAAGTTGCTTGGAAATCTTTGCGCTAAAACTGTTCTGCGTGATACTTGTGGCTACGTGTGATTTTTAAACCCGCTTTTTCCTAAAAATTTGCAAATACGCTAAGGGCACCAACAAGTTTGTTTTAAATTGAGTTTTGGGGGTATTTCCTCCCCAAAGAGAATCATGAACAGGGGCGTACTTGCAGAACAACCCTTCTTTGCTGGTGAATAAAACCCCAAGGAAAATGTCCCAAAACGATTGCTTTTAAAAAAAGCTTTTTATTTTTGCCTCCCGTTTGACAGAAAAATTTGGGGTGAAAAAACATTTGATTGCTTCCACGGCTGTTCATAGCTTGTTTTGGTAAAAATCGTCAATAAAACCTCCAATGTGGTTTCCGATGTCATTGCTTTCTTTGCTAGGTATTTTCATGCGAAACCTGGCTGAACTGCGTGATAGGAATAGGATTTACTTCCACTGGCAGTACATTAACGACAGTAGCCGTGGACAGTTGGCTCCGGTGTAGCCACTGGCAAAAGAATGAATCTATCCTTCTTTTCTTGACCGGTTGATCTAAGACAAAAATATTAACCTATGAATACCGTATAATATGAACTATGAAATGGGCCTAGGCCTCTATTATATTTGAAAAAGTTGTAATCTCCCATGTAAATGTAAACATACTTCGTTTCAAAAGTCACAATTTTAGAGCAGCGATTTTGTCTCTTAGCACATTCTTTCCCCTCGGCCCTAAATTATATCTCTATGGTGTGTATTCGCAAAAAACAGGTTGCGCGAGCGCATGACTCACGAGGTACTTACCCAAGTAACTACAATATCATGGGTCGAAATATTATTTCATAGCATAGCAGTTTATTTCTACCTTTCTGGCTCTGAGAAGACATAATCGTAAATAAAACAATAAACAGCTCACAATCGACCACGTCCACTGCTGACAAATGACTAATTAACGCGATCGATCCGTGTTGCCAATAGTCAGAGTACCACGGTGTGACGGTCGGGAGCTAAACAGCGAAACGAAGCTGCGACTGGCGAACAATTACGTGCCGATTCTATGGTGAAGACGTTAAATTCTTTTCCCAGAAACTTAATTACTCCCTTAAATCGTGCGCGGTGCGTTTGACATCAAAATTCTCGTAGTAGCATATATAATATAGTATATCTCTGCCATCGAGTCGCAGGTATGTAGATGTATGTGTAGTTATTTTAGACAACTCTATTCTGATTGTCTCTTGAACAGAGATGCACATACATCACGATGTTCGTAGAGCGTTTAATTCCATAACACAGAGTTAAAATTGAATGGGTATTGAAGAATCATGGGGGGGGCGATCGCCCCCCCCGCCCCCCCCCTGTATCCGCCCCTGGTTTTGGCAAGGTGGTTAGCCTGAGTGGGTTATACGATTTCGGAATCAGATTTATTTGCGTAAAAACGAACTCTGCAGTTATTGATAGTTATGTGCAGTTATGTAGATATTTTGTAAGTACCGTAGGCGGTAGGCATATTAGTAGTCATCTTGACAGCGTCGTTCAATGAGATAGCAAGAGAAAGAGTACGGTAGCGAAAATTTAGATTTTTGTCAGGTGTGAAAATGTGTCAGCAAATTTCCACTATAATCCCTATAAATATTTGTAAAATCTGAATGAAAATAAAATTAGCAGAAAATTTTGAATTCAGAGTAATCGCTGAAGGGAGTCAACGTCGCATTATCACAACTATAGTCACAGTACTATGGAGATTAAATCAAATCAATTAAAATTGAATTAAATATTATTTTAATCTGTTATGATGAATAGTAAAAAAATTATAACCATCAATACTGACGTGATTGTCAGGTTACTCAAGTACTTTATAGATAAGGGCTGCAATATTAATTCTTCTTATTCTTACTTGCACGTATCTATTTATTCAATTTCTTGTAGTTTATTTCAGTGGTCAAGCCTGAGTGACTTGGACAAGTCGTAAAACGTTGTAGAAACACGTCGTTAGACGGCACTTCACCTCGATAATGCTGTTGTAAATGCCAGAAAATAACAATGATCATAATTTATGCGCATTTCACGTTCTGCATGAAAAACACATAAACGGCAAAGATCTTCATCTTTTCAATCTTTTTCATGTTTATCGGGGCAATAGGATATTTGGTTGGCTATAAAATTAAAATAAATAATATAATGTGATAAGTTGCGCGTCAACTATGCGTTGAGGATTAAACTGTTCATGATGAAACTACACTGAAACACCAAATTATATTTTGTAGCTTTCAAGAAATAAGTCAAATTTTTCATTTGATTTTACTGTATTTTTTTTCTTTTAATTATTTACAAATTTCACATTTGTGATATGGAATAGGAGATACTTAATCGAAGAAACCATTTGAATGACTTAAAATGGCCACTTTGATCGACCTTTACCGTTACTTGAGATGAACTTATTTCAAATCCAGTCAAAAATATCACTAGGCCTATATAGGCTATAATGTACGAACGATTTTTATCAATTTATTGAATTTCGTTTTGATCCTTTGAACTCGAATAATCGTGGAGTGAACTTTCCTTTTCTCAGGGTATTACTTTAATGTTATGCTACTGATAGAAATAATGACTGAAATAATGAACGATAAATGGATAATCAAGCAACATTAAATTCTTCCACAAAAGGTAGTAAAAATTATAGTCTTGAGTTCGATTTTTTCGCGTGTGATCGTTTCTGTTCTTAGCAAATACATGGGATCACGGGTCAGGAGAGAGGTCAGAATCACGCTATTTTATAGTAAAGCCTGACCTGAACTCATAATAACAGCTGCTGGTTGGAAAGAATAACTTCGACGTCACGGTCATCGTGTATCCTCTTTCATCCCCTTGTAACACATCTTATTGCGATGTCTGGGTGGAATGAAAGAACTACCTCCTATACTTGTATAAAGCAGAGAATGTCAAAGTAACAAACACGATATTACCGTAATATTAGTCTAGCTGTGGTATTTTGAAGATTTTAGGATCAAGATTTCCGATTAGAAACACAACTAGATCTTTCAAAATAGTCGTATTTTAAACTAAACCGAAGTTTTTAGATTTATACATTTGGTAGACGACCAATCTTTTTTTCGCAGATACAAGAGTATACCCGAAAGTTAAAATTCATTCCACATGCAAGAAATGACTGCAAGGAATGCAAAACGAACCTGCATGGATCGTTAGGTTTCAAGATATGACACTTTTTACACCTTTCTTAAAAGTGGTCTTGTTGTACTCATCTTATAGGCTACACCTAATTAAACGCATGTATAGACTAAATGACTACTGACTAACAAATTTAAGAAATGCGATTTGAGGAGGAAATAATTTCAAATTTTTACCTGCGGGGCTATAGGATAACAGCTTTGTTGCCCTCCCAAACACAACCCATTGGTCATTGGTATACTTGTGTCTACGAAGGGATAAAGAACGTCGTCTACCAAGAGACAAAAAAGATTGTATAGGTACTACTTACGTAATTTCCGCAACATTGAGCATCTAACGCTTTTGAAGATGTTGCATTAATTCTTCTCGCAAACCTTTCCAGCTGTCCTGAAAAATAAAAAAAATACCACAGCTATACAAATATAACGGTGATATGTATGTTTATTATGTTGGTAGACGACCTTCTTCGCGGATACGTGTACACACAATTTGATCACTGTAGGCGTGGCTGATCAGTAGGCCACCTAACTATATACTTGATGGAGGCATGTAGGCTCTGATTGCTATTGTGAAATTTCTCACATAATTCCACGCGAACAGGAACAACAGAATACGCTTATAAATGCAATATGGCCGACGAATGGTTACAAAAGACCAGTCAACAATGTAATAATTCAATCAATGTCATTGTTGAAAATATGCGCGCCCTTTATTTTGTAACTTATTTAATAGAGAATTGTTTACCTCTTAGCACTATATAGATGCGTACCTCCAACTTTCTCTGTACAATCAACAGCCCCTTTGATTGGATGTTAGTTTTTGTGACGTTTGTGGGTGGGTCAATTATTAGTCATCAATTACTTTTGAGACACGTGTTATATACTACCCCCCTATAAGAAATGCTCCAATTCTACAACTGTCTGACCCATATTTTAATGATTGTTTCCATTTCAGATTGGACGGTGAAGAGGTCCGACTCATGCTATGGGACACAGCCGGACAGGAAGAGTTCGATGCGATCACGAAGGCGTATTATCGGGGAGCACAAGCGTGCGTGCTGGCCTTCTCGACCACGGACAGAGATTCCTTCGAAGCAGCGCATTCGTGGAAGATGAAGGTACAAAGTAAACCACGATCAATCAAACTATATAGTGGCCCACTATTTCGATGATAATGGGTGGCGTGAGAACGAAATTCAGTATTTGGAATAACTTATAATGATTGGTGATCGTTTGGCATAGAAATACACACACAATCGTATGCATGAGTAACATGACCTAGTTTTTATTGGGTTTATTAAGCCCAAGATGCATAGAACATCGAATTGACTAGCCACGATTTATACCCAAGTGGCTGCACACCATTATCATCGATTACGTAATACGTAATGAGGGTTGCTACTCTTGTAAATATATAATTAACGTCGTAAAAAAGTTGTTAATTTATGTTAATGCAGTCTCATATAGTTACTGACATTTGGCATGATTATCGATTTCTGAACTGTTATTAATAATCACTGACTTTATAATGGCTATAAACCGTATTTTTATATTTATTTCATCTTGCATACCGCCAGAATTGTCGGATTGCAATTGAACATATGGATGAATAGACGGGAACTTCATATAGATTTTAAATATACGCGTGAAAATTGAGGTTAAATTTGTGTCCATTGGCTGGTCATTGAATTAAGGTGCAGGTTTACGAAATCCTGATTAACTCAATCACGTGTTAAAGTTGTTCGTCAGCTTGGAAACCAACGTAATTTAACTAGGCATATGCAAATTTCAAAATGAACGAGATTTTATTAAATGGATTTTACGAAATGGATGTAATGGGAAAGCTAGACCCTATACTAAAGCTAGACCTGATTATGAATCTTTTTAATGCAAGCTGCCTTCCTGATTCACATATGAATAGATTTCATTCAAGTAACAAATGACAGTAAGCAAAGTAACAAGTAACAAAGTAACAATATTGTTACCATAGCAATACAAAAAACTAGTGTACTAGTACAGATTGTGATGGTTAATGTCAGTTGGTGCACATTGTTGTCTGTCTTTTTCAACAAAGAATGACATCAATTGACAGAAGTCTATTATTTAATCGTTATATGATGCAATTGGTGTTACTTGTTGATCTCCTGAATAGTTTTCTTGATAGCTTTATTAATCTGCGAAATGAATAGATAGGCCTACTAATTTTTATATATTTTAATACAACTCGTCCGATTTACTTGGAAATTTCAAATTATGTGACGTATAATGCAGCCTATTTAATGTATGTGACGGTTATCAGTAAAAGTTTTTCATTTAATTTAATATTTAAATTATTCAGTTATTTTAAATAAAATCAACTTGAAACTTTTTCTACACATTTATGTCATACCAGAATAGGTTGGGATTGTTTTTGAGAAAAATCGATTTCACGGGTTTCTCGGGAAAAAATCGGAAAGTTCAGAGAATCTATCAGGGTAGAATTTTGGATTGTTTACTTATGTCACGAAATTTTAAAAGTATGTTGGTATTGTTCTGACACACTTTCCATCAAGTTAAAAGAAATTTAGATTGGTCGTTTTTAAGAAAATAAATAGAAAAATTGAAAAAATGACCAATACTGAGATCAAGTTTCTCAATTTCTCAATGATGCATGTATGTAGTTTTGCGAATAATCAATCAATGTTCTGGTCATTTACGTAGATATCTTGTTTGTGTCTATTCAGGTGGAGAACGAATGCGGCGAGATTCCTACTGTTCTTGTACAAAACAAGATAGACCTACTGGACCAAAGCGTTGTGGACCCGTGAGTATTTAGCTATACAGAGTATCAACACCTGTGTCAATATACAACTAGTGACCAAACCAATGACGATCCTCATTCGACCACACCTCTCGATCTCTCTCAAGTGTTGGCTCGCCCTCGCGTCGCGACAACTTTTAATTGATAAAATTTGTTTCTTTCAGAATGGAGGCCCCTACGGCTTTTTAAACAGAAAGTGAAAATATTCTTAAATGGTCGATTAAATAGCAAGCAAGTTTAATAAGTTCCCACATCATTTAATGGAAGTTTTTATAATTCAAATATTTCAAATGCACCAATAAAATATTGCCAACGAATACCAGTTAGCCTGGTAAAGTTGGTTCGAACTTTGAAATTAAGAATTTTTGGTGGAGGTGCCAGGTTAGTAATAGCTGTTTTTGTCAGCATGGTTTTTAATTTTGTTCTCCAAACATTATATAGGCCCACTTACCAAAAAGAGATATAATACAAATAAATGTCGAAGAGCTTCATGCCAAATACAGGAAAACAATCAAATGTTCACATTGTCAGTCATTAAAATTTAAATGTGATTTACAATTATATATAACGGGTAGGCCTACCGTCTTGCATACGTCATAGTCGACACCTGATTGCTTACAATTTATAAAATGTACATGGGTCATTCTCTTAAATCTGGAATATTCAAGTTGTTGCTAAAAAAAAATTGTTGCTAATTCTGAGTCTGATTAATTTTTTATTCAATCTGTAACCTGTAACTAGCACAGAGTTACACCCTGTGTAAACACTAGGGTGGGCACCCCTAAGTATACATTTAAATCATAACAGTGCAAGAACTTCGATATTTTGTGTTTCAGGGGCAATTTGAAATTTAAAAAAATAGGGGAATGATGGTTTAATATGGTAGGCTTATAATACTGTCGATTATTAGCTGCCTGCTTCACTTTTAACTTTTCCCATTTTGGCATTCAAGTTCAGTCAACGTAAAATAAAATAAAGTTTTTTGCCTAAAATATACCTCATGCTGTTGAAAAATCACCCTTCTTAATTTGGCATCATTCCCCTACATATTAGTATTTTAATACATCTTGGGGAATGACTATACTATAATATAGGGGAATAATGATTCATTGCTAGAAGCTGCTGTTGCTTGGCACCAAATTGGTGGGATATATTTTTAGGTTAGTTTCGGGAAATATTTTCAGGTTAGTTTCGGTAATTGCTTGATATATCCAAATGTGAACGCAAAATATTCCAAATTATTATTTGACCATTGGTTATGATGCCTAGGGGAGCGATAGAGAAGAAATATTTACCTCAAAACGATATGCAGATTCGATTCTCAATATTCTATACACATATAGTACAGAACCATGTCAATGTGAAAGAAGTTGGTTTCAACATGGCCTACTCGGGTGATAGTTGAAGTTCATTAAGAAAAGTTTGTTGTTCAATTGACGTTTATAATTGTATTATACAATGTTTATTACATTAATACTTGAGAAAATTAGAACAGAATATATCACAAAATATGACAAGTGGGACAGCCTAACTATAGTCGTAACTAAGCCTCAACTATAGTTAATCTACATATATAATCAAAAAAATTCTTTAATAAAATAATTCTACATTTCAATCATAACTCATTCTAAATCTTTTGAATATGCCAATAGAAATAATGAGTATTAGAAGTGCTACACTTGGACCTACGTATGGTAGGCCATAGTTGTTATACTCTACTTGTAACTACGAAGGAGTCCAATATAGTATTAAATACCACTGTTTTATTTGTGTGGTATTTTGAGGGTATTATGATTTTTCAGGACGAGGTTTACAATAAGATAAGCAACTGTATTTCTAAACATAGAGTTGCAGCGAGATAATGATTATCACAGTTTTTCAGACGAGCGATATCGAAGACCTATCCTACTCTTATAGAGCCATGCATAGGTTTGACTGATCAACATGAAACTTTTTCTGGACATGCCAACTTATCCAGCTTGGAACAGTCTAATTTTTTAGCCAAATCGGTTGAACCATTTCTGATAGAACCATTGGGAAATTTAAAAAAAAATAATATAAGATTAGGCCTAGTGGGAAAATTTGGAACAAAATACCTCTTGAAACAAATTCTTACGGATTGTAAACACGTGATAGATACACATCACAAATTTCGTTGTTTTTAATAAAATATTTTTTTATTCATCAAATAGCTAGAAATAAAATCTATTCAGAACCATGTCACCGGGAATCACGGTTTTCTAGACTTGATAGTTTCCAAGTCGAGAAGTGTCAACTTATTGTAAACAAGTCAAGGTATAGAGTTTTTGAATATACTTCAAATGAACTTACAATGCCAACGCTACGTGTGACTAGTACAATTATTTAGTTGGTACACAACCTACTTCTTTTTGTGGATACAAGTATATTTTGAAGTGACAAGTTAGAGCCGCTTTTGATTGGTTGCCAATTTGCCATTGTTTCCAGTGAAGAGGCTGACTTGCTAGCCCGTGCGCTCGGCTGCCGACTACTCCAGACGTCCGTCAAGGAAGACATCAACGTCAACGCGGTGTTCCGTCACCTTGCTGCCAGCTGCCTGGCAGAACTCCAGATTCAGGAGGAGGAATACTCCATGTCCGGCAATGGAATGCACCCGCTCACAATAAGTACGTAACAACTGTACGGGGAACTATTCCACACCGAACCAGAGTTGCCACTTGGCCAAATTTGAAACAGGGGACAATAAGATTGAGGAAAGTACTAAATATATTATTGTATATCAAGTCAAGTACCTATATTGAGTAAGAGCCGGTTGTACCTTCAGAGACAACTATAAGAGTCGACCGTAAGGTATGGTCGGAAGAACGTATCCATCTGTAATTGTAAAGATAATCTGTGAATTAAGCAATGTTCAGCAAATTAAATTGTTATTACCCTTGGTTATCCATGTTATTTTTTGTACCTCAACTACCAGTAATGATCAACTAAATAATATTTTTATTCATTAGTATAATTGGCTTCAAATAGTTCAGTTTTTACTATATTCAGTAGATTTAGACCGCGTTTTACGAATAACAAACACACGTTGAGCTGATTATTAATTAAGGTGCAAAAATATAATTTATCGCTTAAACAACAAATTCATATCATTTGTAAAACTGGATATAGTAGATGTGATCATTTTGAAAAGTATGTTCGTGTTGAATCTCACGTCTCAATTCTAAATTTTATATCATGTACAAATCTCAGGTCATAGTCCTGAAGTTAATTGTTAATTCACCAAACAATAATTTGTACCTACAGGTCACGTTCATAACCGTTTACCATCTTTCACAGGTGCCTTCAGTCCGTCGGCTCACAACGGCAAGGGAACCATCGTGCTTCGGCCGGGCAAACAGAAACCTCATAAGAAGAGAAACGTACTAAGAAACGCGTGCCGAATATTATGATAGTATTCGATAAACATTCTTCTAAGTGATAAGTGTGTGCACATTTGTGGACGATGATATAGGAAGAGACAAATGACAGAAAATTATTTCATCAATCGTAATTGTTAAAATTAAACATTTATTATATTAGTTTCTGGTATAAGATGGCAAGAAATTTAGGTACATTTCAATTCGCAATTGTTGCCAGTTGTCTACCAACATAACAAAAGTGAATTCCAAATGGTATAAGTTATAATAAGGTTGACAAAATGTGACAGAGATACATGATTCATAAATTTGTAGATACTATACACATTTCAAACAAAGATTGACTCAGTTGATTAGATCACTTTAATCTGTTAAGATACCAGTACAGGTAAACTATATATATTTACTAATATCTTCGCCAACCTTAAGCTAGAGCCTTAGAATTGTCTTTGTCGGACGTAACACAGAGACGCAAGGCCTGTTTGGGCCTAGGAATCCATATTCAAGACGTGGTTTACAAATTGTTCATCAACTTGATCCTTGATTCAAGTTGATTGTCAGTTTGAATAATAATATTATTCTAATTCAATCACAGGGACAAGTCTTCAGCATTACGTTTTACGAGTAGGACAATCCTTTTTTAACCTTAGTAGTTGCACGTAAGTCTGTTTTGTTGCTATATAACAGTCAAAAACAGCGAATTGAAGTACACTATTGTAATTACTTGTCATATTAATAAACGGTACTAGTTTCCAAAAGTTAGTACAATTAATCCGTACTGATTAGGAGCAGTAAAATGTAATCCACAAAGGTAATTTACGTATTAGGCAGATTGTAAACAGGACAACACAATAACCATTATTAATTGACACAACAATGGTAGGAAACTGATACTTTACAACTTACATGTCTTATGCTTTGTGAAGCTAAATGTAAATAACAATTAAATCATGTAATAAAACTTGCATAATAACTTTGATTGAGTATGGTATTTAAAATGAGGTTGTTTTTTTGTATTAGTGGTACTATAACATTAAACTTTAGATGAAAACGAGTCTATGCTGGACTTGGTAATGAATGACAAGGAATGGATATGAAAGCATGTACGTCACTATGGGACAGATGAATATTAGTTAAAAAACAGAAGCAAGGAATAAAACTGAAGCCTTTAGCGTGGTAAATTATCAACTAACGATTCTACTCTGTCGTGAAACAGCAACACGCCTCCAGTGTTCAAATTGGAATCATATTGTATAAGTTGTCAAATATTATTAGTTCATTATGTAGGCCCTATACTTCAACCTGTGCATTTTACAGACGTACAAATTTTGAATGAAATAATTATGTTTGTGATCCACATATTTCCCCTTCAAGGTTCCTCTATTCAATTCCTAATTCAAGCACTGCAGGCCTTGTCAAATTTGTACTGGCAGAAAATAATAAGTACACATATTCAATCTAGGAAAGAAGTAAGCATACTAGTAGTTATAGCTAGAATTACCGTAAAATAAGAGTAGGCTAGTTTTATGCAAACTACATTGATTCAATAATAACAATGAAGCCAACTATTTACCGAATGGAGAAAATTCATCAAAAGCTTTGACTCCCAGGTGACTTGGCCTCTGAAGGTACTGTTAGGTAACTAGTAGAAAATATATGTTATATTCACACTACGATACCAAATGAACTAGAAAACAATATTTTAAATGTATATAAGATTGAAAAAAACACTTCACTTTGTGATTGTATCAATTAACTGAAAAAAATACACAACACTTTTCTATAAAAAATATTAAACTATATGTTAGCCAAGTAGGATATCCACTGCATCATTCATCATTGATGTTCATGAACACCTGTTGATAATCTACGTTTGCGATAAACTAGAAACGTAATGCCGGTAAGCGTTTGGATAAATGAACTTTTAGTCACAATACTAAGATCTTTGGGAAAGTTGTTTTTATGTTTGCTAGTTTTAAAAAATGATAAGAACAAATTCTGAAATGTCTTGTTACCCATTTACATGATGCATTTTCGTATTATTATAACTCAAGTTCACTAGAACACTTCAGGATTAGTTGGATCTAGCTACCCCTCTTAATTTGGGCCTGGATCTAACGGATCGCACGGCATGTTTTGAATACACGTTAGAATAGAAACACGATCGCAGTGGATATTAGTTTGTGGTTATTCCGACAGACAGCGTTTGGAAGGATTGGAAGTTTCGAGTTCATATTTTTTAATCCCATTATCTGCAGTTCATATAATCATCCAGCTCCGAGTATCAAACCTAATCCAATCCAAGTACCGTATTCAATTCCGAAAATCATGTAAACGGGTTGATATTGTTCAGCAGTCTGCAAAAGTACGTTGAAAAGTAAAAAGTTCTCATATCTAAAAATAAAAAGCTACAACTAGGATTAAGCCAATTTCTTCACAAGAAATAACTTGTTTTTCAAGGAATAACATTACAACATACATTGTAAATTCTCCTGAAGGTCTCTTTTCCCAGAGCACACCACAAATACAGGTGTTTTTGTGAGTAATTAGTAATGACAATATCGTACGCAATACATTTAAATTTAGTACTTCAAGAAATTACGAGTGAGTAGTTATAATATACTGGTAATAATTCACCAACAGAGATAACAATGAATAGGCCCTAATAAATGAATGATCCAACATTCATGTTGTACCTGCATTATATATAAGAGATCTGACAAACTTTACGTATGGTGAGCCGATAACACGTCTTCAGAGTTAAGAATTCAGTCTCTGAAACAAAACATTGAACCAAATGAATAACTTTCTTTACTCTTCACGATTTTCATGCATATAAATATGGTAGGCAAAGTCCCATCATTTCATTCTACCAAAAGTCACATTCTACTTGACGAACCATTGAAAAAATTTCTAACGGTTCGTTGAACAACGAATGTTTACAAATGTTTGAAATTTTTGCACAAATTTTCCTTTTTGGAAGCTCTAATTGGAATTGCACAAAATCTTTGGGAACAGAATTTTTTCTCATATCATATTTTCTCAGAATACAGTACCGTAACACCGACATCAAAGATTTAGTTGTAATATTTAATGATTAGGATTAGAGATTGGATGATTAGGGCCTTACTAGGACAATTACTTATTAGGCCTACTCATACTGGAACTTTCTTGTGAATTAAGTAGGCCTATGTAGATCTCTTACTAAATGGAAATATTAAGTTTGAGGAAAATTCCTAAATTTCTTCTGAAGAAAAATGTTCAATGAAAAAACCAAGTGCTCAGCTATGTAGCCACTTCTTCACATACGAAACTAAATACAAAATTATCTACAAGGCGGTATTTTATAGGTTTAAAATTAGGTACGAACCAATTATAACATTTTGTGTACATTGGCCAAATGGAAGGAACAGTGGTAAGGAGAGTTGATGGTTGCAGGATCAAATGCTTTCGGTGTTATTTTCAACAAAATGGATCCACATGTGCATGCTACTAAATCATTATTTTGTTCTTCTTCAATTCATTCATCACCAATCGGTTCAATCAAACACCTCGTTGCCTCCTCTTCTTCATCCGAAAACACATCTCCCATTGACAATCTTGGTGAAAAAATTATACAGTAGGTTTCACATCTGACCTATACACACCACATACAATGAGTTTGTCGCGACTGGTCATTACAGCACGTAATGACACAACAACGTCTTACAAAGACCCAACGTCAAGAAGAAAATATGCTCCTCTCACCGAGAAAAGAAAGTTCTAACTAGAAGCAGTGTATTATCAATCTGTTTCCCAACAGCAGAATGTGAATGAGTGATAGCTTTATAATAATAATAATAATAATAATACTGTATTTATTGCCCGATTGGATCATACATCATACATGATAATAACTAATTGAGCCCAACAACCGACCGCTGGCTTTAGAGCGACAATTACAGTTGCAGTATTCTGAAGAATTCACTACTACACTGCATTCACTCTCTACGTAGGCATAATTTTAAGCAAAAAATAAACCAATAAAATCATAATAATTAATTAAATTACACAACTTACAAATTTTTTACAATAGCAAAACATTGCTGGAGAGAGAATAATTAACTTACTGAGAAGTTGACTGGCAAAAGACCTGATTGGTCAGTTTGTCAATGTAGTCTAAAAGTCCTTGAAGGCGTTTTTTAACACGCTTTTGGTCATCCAATGTGCAGCCTAATATGGCTGCCTCAAACATTTTATCGGAGGCACCTTGGAATTGTGAAGAACATGCGTTCATGTACGATAGACAGCGAACTTTGGTACTTCCTGGGTCCGTTTTCAAGCTGACTACAAGACCATCTATGAAACTGTTTACTTGGTGTAACGATTCTTCCTGAGTTTGATCACGCGTTGTTCTGACTAAAACATCAATAGTGTGACATCGGCCGGCAATGATCCCTGAATAATGCACAACATCCTCACGATCACCTGAAATGCATAAACAGGGTCTGTTAATTTAACTACCGGTAGGCCTATCCCAACGCAGAATATGCGTTGTGCGACGTTTTTAGGCCTATATGAAATATAGGCCTAGATCTGGAATTCTGAACACTTTAACTTGCATAAAATATACTCGATAACTCTACAAACCTTGAGTTCGAAACTATTGCCTAGAAAGTTGTGAAATTACCTTGTCATGTTTTGGAATGTCTACCTACTTATTTGAGGTAGAAAATATATTTATTGAATTATTAAAAAAAAACAGCTACCTCAATCTAAGCGAAATTTTGTAGTAATGTGTATGCCTAGTCGCCCAAATTTCAGATTTAGTCCTACATTCAGTAAAAATCCTTACTAGTACGAGACTACTAGATCCTAGATCTATGTCCTAGGCCTTAACTTAGCTTACGTACATACAAATTGGTACATAACGAGTAAAAAAAATGCTAGGCCTACTTACATTCTGTCAGCTCGACCATCAGGTCAGAGTTGCGAAGCGTATCTAAAGTTGTCATCAGCGTATCCTTTTCTTCTTCAAGTTTCAATGCATCGCGGCGTAACCGTTCAACATGCATCTCTACTTGATCCAGCAAATCAATCAAACGATCCTTTGGAGATTTTGGACTCCCTGGATTTGAGTCAATTTGGGGTGGTTTATAAGATTCAAGGCTGCGACTAGAGCTCCCTTGGCTGGTATCAACTTCCATATTATTAGAATAAGTGCTCCAATTTTCCGAAAATGGTAGTGGTATTGATGGGTTTGACGCCAGATTTGCTAACACTCGTAAATCTTTAAATAATACAGAATTGAGCATAGAGAATAAATCCAATTCCGACACTACGTCGTATTAACTAGGCCTATCCACTAAGCCTAGACTAGAATTATCCAGAAAAATAAACTGACTGATGTAAATAGAATTCTAACCCTACCCGAGCGATGTCATCACAACGATAGACGACTGTGAAGTTAGCCCCTCAAGACTTTCAGCCCCTCAAGTAAGTGAGGCTAGCAACAACACGCAAAAACGTATGAATGGGCACCACATTTACGAACAAACGCTAGCTACGGAAACGGAATGGAAACAGTAACTAGGCAACTTGAGTAACGTTGAAGCAAATATGATGCCTATAAATTCACAATAATAGTCTGAAAATCAAAATTAATGAAGCTTAATTAGTTCGCAGGGGTCGAAATTGGGGAAGGTAATTTTTTCCAATCGCGGAAATGTATTATCTACCACTCGAGGAACGACAATCCGTGGTCAAATCTGTTTGCCCTAAATCCTAAACGTGCTAATTACTAATTACAAAGGTTAATTAATTCACAGGAAGCGTAATTGACGTTGGAAAATTTTCAAATCAACAATGTCTGGCTCTTTTCACTCGAGGAACGACAATCCGTGGTCAAATCTGTTTGCCCTAAATCGCAAGTAGGCCATACCGTCGCTGTGAAGTTAGCCCCTAATTAGCATAATCCATTCGAGAATATAATTCAATAACTAGGCACGCCAGAAACGTTCCGCAAAATATTTCCAAAAATATTTCCCCACCCAGGCAACATATTGTATTGATCAGAATCGTTTGCCCTGAGATGATTGTAATTAATTACCTGATTGATAACACTAATTGATTCGCAGGGGTCGAAATTGGGGCAGGTAATTTTTTCCAATCGCGGAAATGTATCATCTACCACTCGAGGAACGACAATCCGTGGTCAAATCTGTTTGCCCTAAATCCTAAACGTGCTAATTACTAATTACAAAAGTTAATTAATTCACAGGAAACGTAATTGACGTTGGAAAATTTTCAAATCAACAATTTTTGGCTCTTTTCACTCGAGGAACGATAATCCGTAGTCGAATCTGTTTGCCCTAAATCGCAAGTAGGCCATACCGATGCTGTGAAGTTAGCCCCTAATTAGCATAATCCATTCGAGAATTAAATTCAATAACTAGGCACGCCAGAAACGTTCCGAAAAGTGTTTCCAAAAATATTTCCCCACCCGGGCAACATATTGTATTGATCAGAATCGTTTGCCCTGAGATGATTGTAATTAATTACCTGATTGATAACACTAATTAATTCGCAGGGGTCGAAATTGGGGTGGATAATTTTTTCCAATCGCGGAAACGTATCAACTACCACTCGAGGAACGACAATCCGTGGTCAAATATGTTTGCCCTAAATCCCAAACGTGCTAATTACTAATTACAAAGGTTAATTAATTCACAGGAAACGTAATTGACGTTGGAAAATTTTCAAATCAACAATTTTTGGCTCTTTTCACTCGAGGAACGATAATCCGTAGTCGAATCTGTTTGCCCTAAATCGCAAGTAGGCCATACCGATGCTGTGAAGTTAGCCCCTAATTAGCATAATCCATTCGAGAATTAAATTCAATAACTAGGCACGCCAGAAACGTTCCGAAAAGTGTTTCCAAAAATATTTCCTCACCCGGGCAACATATTGTATTGATCAGAATCGTTTGCCCTGAGATGATTGTAATTAATTACCTGATTGATAACACTAATTAATTCGCAGGGGTCAAAATTGGGGCAGGTAATTTTTTCCAATCGCGGAAATGTATCAACTACCACTCGAGGAACGACAATCCGTGGTCAAATCTGTTTGCCCTAAATCCTAAACGTGCTAATTACTAATTACAAAGGTTAATTAATTCACAGGAAACGTAATTGACGTTGGAAAATTTTCAAATCAACAATGTCTGGCTCTTTTCACTCGAGGAACGACAATCCGTGGTCAAATCTGTTTGCCCTAAATCGCAAGTAGGCCATACCGATGCTGTGAAGTTAGCCCCTAATTAGCATAATCCATTCGATAATACAATTCAATAACTAGGCACGCCAGAAACGTTCCGATAAATGTTTCCAAAAATATATCCCCACCCGGGCAACATATTGTATTGATCAGAATCGTTTGCCCTGAGATGATTGTAATTAATTACCTGATTGATAACACTAATTGATTCGCAGGGGTCGAAATTGGGGCAGGTAATTTTTTCCAATCGCGGAAATGTATCATCTACCACTCGAGGAACGACAATCCGTGGTCAAATCTGTTTGCCCTAAATCCTAAACGTGCTAATTACTAATTACAAAGGTTAATTAATTCACAGGAAACGTAATTGACGTTGGAAAATTTTCAAATCAACAATGTCTGGCTCTTTTCACTCGAGGAACGACAATCCGTGGTCGAATCTGTTTGCCCTAAATCGCAAGTAGGCCATACCGATGCTGTGAAGTTAGCCCCTAATTAGCATAATCCATTCGAGAATTAAATTCAATAACTAGGCACGCCAGAAACGTTCCGAAAAGTGTTTCCAAAAATATTTCCCCACCCGGACAACATATTGTATTGATCAGAATCGTTTGCCCTGAGATGATTGTAATTAATTACCTGATTGATAACACTAATTAATTCGCAGGGGTCAAAATTGGGGCAGGTAATTTTTTCCAATCGCGGAAATGTATCAACTACCACTCGAGGAACGACAATCCGTGGTCAAATCTGTTTGCCCGAAATCCTAAACGTGCTAATTACTAATTACAAAGGTTAATTAATTCACAGGAAACGTAATTGACGTTGGAAAATTTTCAAATCAACAATGTCTGGCTCTTTTCACTCGAGGAACGACAATCCGTGGTCAAATCTGTTTGCCCTAAATCGCAAGTAGGCCATACCGTCGCTGTGAAGTTAGCCCCTAATTAGCATAATCCATTCGAGAATATAATTCAATAACTAGGCACGCCAGAAACGTTCCGAAAAGTGTTCCCAAAAATATTTCCTCACCCGGGCAACATATTGTATTGATCAGAATCGTTTGCCCTGAGATGATTGTAATTAATTACCTGATTGATAACACTAATTAATTCGCAGGGGTCGAAATTGGGGAAGGTAATTTTTTCCAATCGTGGAAATGTATCATCTACCACTCGAGGAACGACAATCCGTGGTCAAATCTGTTTGCCCTAAATCCTAAACGTGCTAATTACTAATTACAAAGGTTAATTAATTCACAGGAAACGTAATTGACGCTGGAAAATTTTCAAATCGACAATTTTTGGCTCTTTTCACTCGAGGAACGATAATCCGTAGTCGAATCTGTTTGCCCTAAATCGCAAGTAGGCCATACCGATGCTGTGAAGTTAGCCCCTAATTAGCATAATCCATTCGAGAATATAATTCAATAACTAGGCACGCCAGAAACGTTCCGAAAAGTGTTCCCAAAAATATTTCCTCACCCGGGCAACATATTGTATTGATCAGAATCGTTTGCCCTGAGATGATTGTAATTAATTACCTGATTGATAACACTAATTAATTCGCAGGGGTCGAAATCCCCTGCAGATCGAGTGTCGGAAAATTTACGATTTTCTTCGACAAATTTTTCACAGAGCCGTGTGTGGTATCAAAATGAAGGTACGTTCGATTGATTGCATAAAATCCTTATTTCGTCCCAATCCAATGTCTGGTTCTCCGTAAAAAAAATCTTGAACACCCCCTCCCGCAGAGGGGTGTGGGAAAACTTACGATTTGCTTTGAAATTTTTTTTACAGAGTCGTGTGTGGTAATTACATGAAGGTCCATTCAATTGATTGTGGAAAATTCTTATTTCGTCCCAATCCAATGTCTGGTTCTCCGTAAAACAATTCTTTAACACCCCCTCCCGCGGAGGGATGTGGGAAAACTTACGATTTTCCCCGGAAAAGTTTTCAGAGGGTCGTGTGTGGTATCAAAATGAAGGTATATTCAATCGATTGCAAAAAATTTCAATTTCAACCCGATCCAATGTTGGTTCTCCGGTAAACATGTTTTGAATCAACCCCTGCAGATCGGGTGTCGGAAAATTTATGATTTTCCCTGGAAAAGTTTTCAGAGGGTCGTGTGTGGTATCGAAATTAAGGTACGTTCATTTGATTGCATAAAATCTTGATGTCGTCTCGATCCAATGTCTGGTTATCCTAAAAACAATTTTAAAAATCCTGAAAAAACACGACTCTGTGAAAAATTTTCCAAAGAAAATCGTAAATTTTCCGACACCCGATCTGCAAGGGGTTGTTCAAAACCTGTTTGCCGTAGAAAAATCGCATATTTTCCTACACTCCTCAACACGGGGGGTGTTCAAAACATGTTTGTCGGCAAACCAAACATCGGATCGGGCCAAACTTAGATTTTTCCGCATTCAATTGAATGTACCTTCATGTTGATACCACACACGGCCCTGTGAAAACTTTCCCGAGGAAAATCGCAAATTTTCCGACCCCCCTCTGCACGGGGGGTTGTTCAAAACCTGTTTGCCGGAGAACCATACATCGGATCGGGCTGAGGTTTAGATTTTTCGCAATCGATTGAATGTACCTCCATTTTGATTCCACACACGACCCTCTGAAAACTTTTCCAGGAAAAATCATAAATTTTCCGACACCCGATCTGCAGGGGTTGGTTCAAAACATGTTTGCCGGAGAACCATACATCGGATCGGGCGAACTCATATTTTTTTCGCATTCAATTAAATGCACCTTCATTTTGACACCACACACGGCCCTCTGAAAACTTTTCCAGGGAAAATCATAAATTTTCCGACACCCGATCTGCAGGGGTTGGTTCAAAACCTGTTTGCCGGAGAACCATACATCGGATCGGGCTGAGGTTTGAATTTTTAGCAATCGATTGAATGTACCTTCATTTTGATACCAAACACGACTCTTTGAAAACTTTTCCAAAGAAAATCGTAAGTTTTCCGACACCCCTCTACACATGGGGTTGTTCAAAACATGTTTACCGGAGAACCAACATTGGATCGGGTTGAAATTGAAATTTTTTGCAATCGATTGAATATACCTTCATTTTGATACCACACACGACCCTCTGAAAACTTTTCCGGGGAAAATCGTAAGTTTTCCCACATCCCTCCGCGGGAGGGGGTGTTGAAGAATTGTTTTACGGAGAACCAGACATTGGATTGGGACGAAATAAGGATTTTATGCAATCAATCGAACGTACCTTCATTTTGATACCACACACGGCTCTGTGAAAAATTTGTCGAAGAAAATCGTAAATTTTCCGACACTCGATCTGCAGGGGATTTCGACCCCTGCGAATTAATTAGTGTTATCAATCAGGTAATTCATTACAATCATCTCAGGGCAAACGATTCTGATCAATACAATATGTTGCCCGGGTGGGGAAATATTTTTGGGAACACTTTTCGGAACGTTTCTGGCGTGCCTAGTTATTGAATTTAATTCTCGAATGGATTATGCTAATTAGGGGCTAACTTCACAGCGACGGTATGGCCTACTTGCGATTTAGGGCAAACAGATTTGACCACGGATTGTCGTTCCTCGAGTGAAAAGAGCCAGACATTGTTGATTTGAAAATTTTCCAACGTCAATTACGCTTCCTGTGAATTAATTAACCTTTGTAATTAGTAATTAGCACGTTTAGGATTTAGGGCAAACAGATTTGACCACGGATTGTCGTTCCTCGAGTGGTAGATGATACATTTCCACGATTGGAAAAAATTACCTGCCCCAATTTTGACCCCTGCGAATTAATTAGTGTTATCAATCAGGTAATTAATTACAATCATCTCAGGGCAAACGATTCTGATCAATACAATATGTTGCCCGGGTGGGGAAATATTTTTGGAAACATTTATCGGAACGTTTCTGGCGTGCCTAGTTATTGAATTGTATTATCGAATGGATTATGCTAATTAGGGGCTAACTTCACAGCGACGGTATGGCCTACTTGCGATTTAGGGCAAACAGATTTGACCACGGATTGTCGTTCCTCGAGTGAAAAGAGCCAGACATTGTTGATTTGAAAATTTTCCAACGTCAATTACGCTTCCTGTGAATTAATTAACCTTTGTAATTAGTAATTAGCACGTTTAGGATTTCGGGCAAACAGATTTGACCACGGATTGTCGTTCCTCGAGTGGTAGTTGATACATTTCCGCGATTGGAAAAAATTACCTGCCCCAATTTTGACCCCTGCGAATTAATTAGTGTTATCAATCAGGTAATTAATTACAATCATCTCAGGGCAAACGATTCTGATCAATACAATATGTTGCCCGGGTGGGGAAATATTTTTGGAAACACTTTTCGGAACGTTTCTGGCGTGCCTAGTTATTGAATTATATTCTCGAATGGATTATGCTAAATAGGGGCCAACTTCACAGCATCGGTATGGCCTACTTGCGATTCAGGGCAAACAGATTCGACTACGGATTATCGTTCCTCGAGTGAAAAGAGCCAAAAATTGTTGATTTGAAAATTTTCCAACGTCAATTACGTTTCCTGTGAATTAATTAACCTTTGTAATTAGTAATTAGCACGTTTAGGATTTAGGGCAAACATATTTGACCACGGATTGTCGTTCCTCAAGTGGTAGATGATTTATTTCCGCGATTGGAAAAAATCACCTACCCCAATTTCGACTCCTGCGAATTAATTAGTGTTATCAATCAGGTAATTAATTACAATCATCTCAGGGCAAACGATTCTGATCAATATCAGTCAATAGCTGAATTCCAATTTGGTATTTTCTTGCCACAGTGTCTATAGTGGCTTACACGTGCGACACCCCCTGTCGGTACCACTTGTTTGTTTCTTTAAAACACGGAATAATGAGTCAATATCTATACATTTATTTTCTACCCGACATTTAAGAGATGATGTTGTCATAGGTAATAATAATAAGCTATTGGACCTACATTTAAAAAAATATAAAAAATGCTCCTTAATTCATCAACTAATTTGCCATTATTTATACAGAATCTATAGTCATCAACTAATTTCATGCAACTTAAAGAAGCAAAGTTCTAAAGATTATTTATAAATGTTTAGGCATCCGTAAGAACAGGCATGCTGTTTGTTATGCATAGTACACAGGGGCAAAGCTAGCGGTATTTTGTCGTGTTGGTGTTCTTTCACCACGTCATACCTTGCTGCTAGCCTAACGCCCTTGAGGGGCTGAGAAAGAGGGCTAACTTCACAGTCGTCAACGATAGGTCGTTAATCGAAATGTTTTGTGGGTCGAGAGTCGAGACTCGAATAGTAACCAACAAAAATAAAGGGAAAATATTTCTCTCAAAATGGACGTGGGAAGATTTTTCAACGAAGTGGCTTTATAGACCCGAATTTTCGTGCCACGAAAATCTTGTAACCACTGATCAGTGTCTTTAACATGCTTCCTAGGTGAAGAAAAACTACATACGTGAAATTTTGTGAGAATTAAATGTTAGTTTGGTTAGGTTAGGTCCATTAGGTCATTTATAGATCAGAGGAAAGTTAGTTTAGTTTAGTTCTTTTAGGTTGTGGACGTTAGGAGAATTTTTATATCATACTTTTTCCGCGCTCCATTGGAGCGCGGAAAAAGTTTATAATACAAAACAAATTATGTGTTTTGTTCCAGGTTTTTGAAATCAATTCAATTAAAGGACTGGTCAACTTATTGTTTCGTGTCCTATAGGCCTACTATGAACAGTCATTTTTCGTAATGAAATTTAGTAAAACTTTGATAATTTTATCTCTCTCCGTTCAACATGTAGACAAAACAATTTTTTTATTATTATTCATTTATTTATTCATGGTTTTTGGTAGGCCTACATCATTTCAAATGTTTATAACCTAAACAATTGAGCTAATAAACAGGTCATATAGTGATAAAGAATGAGTCCATAGTCCTACTTAGTAAAATTGATCAAAATAAGTCAAAACATGGTATTTTTGGTGAAAGTAAAAAACATAGTAAAATAGATAAAGTTTCAACATTTAAACATCTATATCTTCAAATTATTAATAGAATGCAAATTTCTAATCCATACGAATAACAAGTTTTAATAACAACCTTTATCAAATCCTCATCTCATCATGCTAAGAGGAAAAGTGAACTAGCTCATAATGAGTGTGCCTATATATGTATACTAGGCCTATATATTATAATATACTATTAATATAACTAATAATTATATTAATATTATTATTAATTATATACAATTGTAATAATGTAGATAAAAACGTACAACAGTCAAGTACAACATCAAGTAGCGTTGGTTGAAGTGCTCTCCTTTGTTTCTTCTCGTATTCTCTAATTCTCATCCTACTAACTAAGGCCAAATCGGTATTTAGTTCTAGCGCTCTAATAAAATGCTAATTACTGATACTTTTGAATAAAGCAGGAAAGGTAATTAGATTTAGCGCTCTTACGTTGATGTTGTAAAATGATATACTAATTATTGGAATTCACATAGAAAGGCCGATCGTATACCAATTGAATAAATTGTAAAATGCATAATCTCGCAGTAACTTGATTATTTAACGCTTTTAAAATATCAAGATGTGTTTTAATGATAAACTTCGTCCTTAAAATATCATAACTATACAAAAACAAAACGCAGCTATACACATTTAATACCGGTAGTGATATTTGTGTAGGCTGTGTTTGTGTATGACCTTTTTTCTTTCGTGATAACAAGTAGGCCTATAATCAACTATAATGGCAAAAGAAAATAATTATTATTTTATTTTCATTCATTCTGATGCCAACGTTTCACCCGACAAAGCTAGTTTCCTGATGTTGCTAAGGCATCCTGCAGATGCTTCTTGCAATTTTTCATCAGCAGAACCAATTGTTTTCAGCAAATACTGGAACAAATTAAATACAGATATTATTAAACACCCATAAGGGGCCAAGAACAACTTTGGAGAAAATCTTCAGTCGTAATGTGCGCTGAACCTTCATAGTAGTATATGGAAAGTGTACATAATAAAGAGAATGTTACAGAATGTATAGGCCCAACGAAAATGCGATTTTTTTTTTAAAGGCATGCCTCCACCAATAGTTAGGTTATTTGGTTATTCAATTCAACTGATAGATGAATGATGCTTACTAATACCCGTGACTTGTGCGGGACTCGAACCCATACCCGACTTCATCTCCAAAGCAGAGCCTTGGCTCACTGAGCTAGGTGGGTGGTACAACAAAACATTCCAAATCCCTATTTCAAAGTCGAATCTACTAAAATCCTGGGTATCTATCCTTACAGCCACTACACCGCTTTGGTGCATCGCAACACAGTTGTAAGGATCACAGGATAGCTGATGTAGGGCATGCGCAGTCGTCCTGTGCACACCACCATCCTTCGAGCCCATATAACCGACCAATGGCGTGATGGAACCCAGCAAACCAAACTCGTGAGAGTTGTTGCCCCAATTGCAGCAATACGCGATTGCTTCGGCGAGATGTTGTCGTAGCTGATCGTCGTTCTATAGTCAAAAGAAAGTCATTAGTTTTCACACAACAATGGTGTAACAACAAAGTAGGCTAATCTCAACAATGTGTATTAAACAACATGGAGTTACAATTCTGAATAATTTGTTGGTAGCAGCCAATATTAATGTCTTTGGTAGCAGCTATTCATTGGACCATCTAAATGTCATCAAATCAAATGTGGACATTGTTGTTGTTATTGCTGCTGCGCGCCAACTTAAATAACCCAATCCAACGAATTTAATAAAACTAACCTATCCAAACTAACTTTACTAACCAAACAAAGATCCTAAATTAATTTAATCTCAAGTAAAACCAATCTAAAACTTACTTCCGATTCGACGAATATCTAGCCAGATCGTAATTTGTTCTCAACAATGTGCCGAAAATATGCACATATCAACACTTAATATACTTACATGACACTAATTAAGAAAACTGTGAAGCTCATTATTATTAATGAGGGGTATAAGCGCAGACTCAATTATACCGTAGACGGTAGGCCTACTTTAAAATACAAGATTTCTCAGCTCGCGCTCCACATGTCAGACAAGAAACAAAATGAAAATTGGCATGCACATATGAGATTCACATGCACATATATTATACAATTACAAATACCTGCAAAATGTACAATATAATATTATATAATATTATATTATATCAATAGAATAGGTCTACCTACTTTTATTGTGTCTTATTGTGTATAGATTTATTGCAAGTAATGTCACACATTGTTGTAATAAATAAGTGCAAACAATGTCTCCAAAATTGTGTTGTCAAATCACATCACAACTTTGCCTCCAACTTTTCTAGTTGCTATGGTAACTTGACAATCATGCTATACCCTTATAAGTGGTATTACAATTTACAAGAAGTGTAGTGATATTACACGATCTAGTTGTAATCAAGTGAGGTGACATTAAAATAGAGCACATACAAACTATTCCATGATACTTTTTTATACTTACGGTAATATACAATAACAATAGGCCTAGTATAAATGCAATAATTACCGGGAGGTTCAAGTCAATGAATACAAAATATTCAATTTGGCTCAATATTCTTACCAAAAAATGATCTACCTCTGTGCTTAGAATTTCTATTCAAAGTCATTATCAAACAGAAAAAGTCTAAAGAAAATTCTCAGTGGATAATTTGATTATTTTGCCGCCATTTGCCACGCCCAGTTCCTACGGTACTGGCAAAAGTGGCTATATAAACTATAGAATGAACAGTTCCATCTTACTTTCATGAGTCTGTTTTCATTCTTTTTGGTTCGTAACTCATAAAAATATGACTTCTTTTTTCTGTCTGACGATGAGTATACTTACTATTAGTGAATCAAGAATAATGATTGAAAAAAGTGCTGAAGAGATTGAATAAAATTGAATAGTAAAAGAGATTTTTTTGGAGACTTTTGATGTCACCTCTAGAACGATGACATTCGGAGGTTCTGATTTGCGACGACTCGATTTGCTGCCTCTTTTCGCCTGTGAGTCGCGTTTGCCTTTCGATGCCTTTCTTGCCGATAGCTAACACATACAAGCACACACACCACGTCAACATCGACACGCATGCGACATCGAAAACACACGTGCTCAACACATAAACACACAGCCAACATCAATGACCTGTCCACGGTGTAGTGATACTAACTGACTCGATCATGGAGATTCAAATAAAGAAGGTGAACCAACTCGCTTCTTCAAAATGAAATAGGCCTATTTCCAGGGACAAAATCTTCGTCTAGGTTCCACTTGCTTCTAGCGCAACCCCAGACAAAAATATATTTTTTTGTATGTGGCGCAACTGTCGCTTTTATATCGAACTATACTCACGGCTCAGTAGAATATCTATGTTAGCAAGAGAATGATACATTTTCCAAGTTCAACAATGCCACCGGCACCGTAGCCACTCTAATCTACATCTGGTTCACAAGGGTGTCGCTAAATCGAGACAGGCAATCCGCAATTGGGACTTTTGACTCCGGTTTGACCACAAGAAATCACAAAATACCGGCAATGTTATAGTATGGGAGTGGGTACATCTTCTTTATATAATGATAGAGTCTGTTGGTATCACTACATCGTGGCCTGTCTCTTTAGTAATGTCACACATTGTTGAGAGAGTCAGGCAACAATGGTCACTCATTGTTGAAAGAGCTAGACAACAATGATCAAAAACTGATCTTCACCACCACAGTATTTGCTTTGCCCAAGGTTGCTGTATTGCTAGCAACAATATAACATTAATTTTGTTAGTCATCACTTGAAAGAAAGCTAGATAATAACTGTGAACTCTGACATTTTATAAATTTTTAACTTTACGTGAAATCTCAATATCTTCATCAATATTCTTCATGCATTTTGCATTTTGCTTCACGATTATGTGAAAACGTATATCGTTTAATTTAATTTATAAATAAGTTTTACAAAAAGAAGTTTCTCATTCATAAAAGAAGTTTCATTTCATTATTGTCCCATGCTGTGCTGTGACATCGATTACCAACGTGTGATAATATACAGTTATTTTACACTTGGATTTTATTTATTCTCATTTAATGGTATCCTATTCATATGCCCTGAAAAAAAAACGTTATTTATACCATATTTTACTAATTTTTATCATTATCAATTTCAATATTTATATTTTTCTTATTTTTTATAAGGCTGTGTTTTTTATATTTGTATTTATTAATTGTACTTCAAATTTACCATCAAGTATTATTTATTTTCTAATTCCTAATGTTTATTGTGACACACATGTAATGGTGGTACACGACCCTACTAAGAGCTATGTTATATGGGGTTGTGACAAAGTACCATTACCTAAAATTGTTATAGTGTATAAGTGTATTATAGTGTAATGGGCGTGTAAGTAAGTAATACTGTTTTTACTCTGTGGTCCATTATATAGGCCTGTAGCTTATACACTTGAAGTGAAATAAGTTAAAAAATGCACTGAAATGACTAAACATATATTTTAAAAATGTTTTTTATTTTTTTTTTATTTGGAAAACGTTGAATTTTGTTTTGTGTTATCTAGAAAATAACGATATTATTAATTTTTCTTCATTCTTATATGTATGTTATTTTTGTCATATATTTGTTAATTAATTTTGTTATGTGTAATTTTGTATGTAGGCCTATGCATAATTTTTATAGTATAATGATAATGTATACCAATAAAATGAACTTGAACTTGAAATACAGTAAAATCTTTTCTGGATGTATTTTTGGCCGTCGCATGATTTACTTCATCTTCGATTATGAATTGAAGGTTGACTTGAATGCACTAATAGTTTTCAAGAATTCCAATGAGGGTAAAACATAGAAATATACTTTTATTCTGGTACAATGTTACAAGATTTTATTGTTGTTCTGGTTATTCTCAATTGAATATTTTAGCCCACTATTACCAAATTAACCAGATGATTATTGTTCAAAATCCATACAGATAATCTTCATTTTGTGCCTGGCAAATTCATGACTCGAATGCAAGTATGGCTAGTAGTTTCAATTAGCTTTAATTAATTAATTAATTAGCTTTAATTCATCCATTTATGTTATGCAAAATAACTCTCGCAGTTCATGCACTTTGAATCTAACAATCAATCAAGTTCTGTTTTTTTTTTTCTACAAAGTATGCCTAGGTGACTGAAAACCGAACTTCAAAATGTGGCCACTTGGTGTGTAGTATTTGGAATCCTTAAAAACAAGTTTATGTATTATTTCAATTCAATTGTAACTTTCGTGTCATTTGTGTCAATTAACAATGTAATCGTCAATTGGGCATTGTAATACTTATGTACATTTAGTGCTCTGTGTAAACAGTCGGAATAACGATATTGCAGCCTTCGTTGATAATGCAGTATCGACAATTAGAGAGGTAGTCTGGAAAACCCGAGTGATTCCGAATCGCATTACTTTTTGCCCGTAAGTGGAATATTTCGTAAATGTAAAAGTATTTCTGTCATTGTCGTCTTACAGTGTTTTCTTTCAAGCAATCCGTGGCACAGCGGTATAATCTGTGCTTTCAGTGCGAGGGTGTTTGTTGTCTGAAATCACTCCATACAAATTCTCATATTCAAAAAATGATATATAAAAGTTTTTGGTCACGGGTGATGGGATAGATTAATTTTTCATCCACAAGTAAATAATGACCATCCAATCAAGTGGTCTGCTTAATTTTCAGCGGAGAATTTCGAAAGGGTATCTCAAGATACATTGATCTAGGTGACTGGCCGATTAAATAAGCCACACCCATAACTAATCGTTGATTGTTTTTTCCTCATTTTTTGGGGGAGTCAGATTGACTCCTTTTTCCTTTGACCTCGTTATTTTATAGCTGTGAATGGAATGAAAGCACGACGAAACTGTCAGAGCCCATATGATACACCATGTTAAAGTATACGGAATCGTCCGAAGAAAACGAATATTAACAGGTTCCATTTCGTTTTATACTTATAGATTAACGGTCCTATACGGAATCACTCGGTTTTTTCTGTGACTTTACCTTCCTGAAAGCTTTCGTTTTCCGGAACTTCGCTACCCACATACAAGTCAGCACCATTTATTGGGTTAGGTTTATTTGGGTTATGCAGCTGAAATGCGTTTACAACAATGACATCTGCACATATCACAACCGTCGTGCACATAGTTCTTGTCGTCCTCCTTACCGTTAGCACCAGCTCGGCAAGCATCGGTACCACCCCATGATCTGTGATAACAGCCAGATTATCTCTATCCTGCGCTATCTTGGCTAGCGCAGCGCAGACACAAGCCAGCACATTGTTATCAGTAGATCTGAGGAGGCTGACAATCAGCTCCAAGCCTCCGACAAAACTTCTCACCATCTCTCCGGAGCTCTTGGCGTTCTGGATGCACGGGCACAGAGCCCACGCGGCGCTAGCCTGGACACTAGGGTTAGGGTTCTTCAGGAGAGACCTGGAATAAAACTTTTATATATTCGACAATAAAGAATGAAGGAAATACATACATGTTGCTCCTTCACTTGTCTCTAGGCAAGCAGTAGATCGTTCACCAACATTATAAACACAGATAGGACTGTTTTATTTGTAGGAACTGTGGACTTCAGGAGATTTACAATTTGAAACATTGTAATTTGAAAGTTTTTTCAGAAGCGGTAAATGTTTGATGCTATACTATAATTTACATAGGCCTGTTTAAAAAAATATATTCATACTGTAGACGACTTTTTTCTTTCGTGGGTAAAAATATATTATCGACTATCACAATGCATAATTACAATGAATCACGTCACCAAATAAATTACTTAGGCCTAAAGACTAATTTTGACATCATCACCATATATATAAACTTATAAAAATACCAACATCACTAACACAGAACCAATTCCAGCACTTACCACAACAACCTGACTCCATCCAGTTCTTCAATAAGTTCCATTGACTTCTCCTCGTTAGCACATTCGCCGAGCACTATCGCGACATTCTCCAGCATGGCCTCGTTAGTACCGCTCAGCAACAGCACTAACGAGGGTATGCCACCCGCATGACGGAGTGTCGACCGGTTCTCGGGGAAGTGGCACGATGCCGCCAACCCGCCCACAACGTTTGTAAGCACCTATACGTAGGTTGGAAGAAATACGGAGTATAAATTATTACTCTTATGGATGAATAAAATTGGGTCATTAAAAACTGGGAACTACGTCAACGATTTGGTGATATTGCGGATCTCATGTTGATTTTATACATGTGTTCAGTTGAATTGACAATGATATTGTGAGGATATCTCATATATTTTTATTGAGTTCTTTATTCTAAATAATACGCTTACCTGCTTCTCCATCGAACAACACTCTCGTCAAAGCTCGGATCTTGTTTAAATTACACGGTTCCAAAAATTTTCATGTCAGTTATGCATAAAAAAGTTCTATGTTTGATATATTATGGACAAACGTTGATTATTAAGTTTGGATGTTCCATTATATGTCTATTTTCCTTGTGATAATGACAAGAACTTGGTAAGATTTGGTGGATTTGCCAAGTTTTTAAAATCCGGCACTACCACCAAAACATATTAATAATAGGAAATAAAAAATAGCTTCTGGAAAAAATACGTCGATATGTAAACCGTGGTAAAGAGTCTGGTTATTCAACTTAGCAATAAACGGATTTGAATAATTGAAAAATTTAATAACCCCAATTACAATTTCGAGTATTTTGTCTCAGTTGTATCCCAGTTCTAAGTGTCCACGAAAAGGATCGACTAGGATAAAAAAAATGACTGTTATATATATTTTGTATATCTGTGATACCGGTACTTTAAAAGTCAATCATTTCTCAGTACGAGAATAATTAAGATTGGAACCTACACCTTTCAAAAGCCAAGGTTCCAAAAACCTTTCAAAAGCGGTAAATGTTAACAGCTGATGCCAGTTTCTCTACAATTACCGAAGTTTTACAATTTTTCAGTTCGTAAACGACATTCTTATTTCGTGAATAAAGTATCTTATAGCTAGGACTATAGATATCTACCATGGATACGCAACTTGGACTTCTCCCATGTTCTCCCAGCTGACGATCATCTCCAGTGCTAAGAAACCTTCGACGCCACCTAGATCGCCTATAAGCCTATCCACAGGGCTCTGATGGCCTGAGAAGTCGATCTCAGGGGCTTAGATCGGTTTCATAGATTCAGACCATCGTCGCTCCCAGTTGCGTATCCATCATCGATAGCTATAATCCTAGGTTATAGCTACCTCCTCGCTATCATCTCCCAGTAATCCCACCAGGACCTCCACCGTGCACAACTCATCCAGACGTCTGACATTATCAGGACTTAGAGCACATTTCCACAGGGCTCCGGTCACGGCCGCCAAGAGCGGTTTATCGCTGAGGATGGACTTGTCTTTGGCGAGACTGACAAGAGGATCTAGGCCGCCGTGAATGCGAACCATATCTCGCGTCAACTTATCAGCAGCACACTGTAGGGCGACAATAATATTTTTAACTTGAAATATTATGTTTACTAATTTTAATTGTTATAAAAACATTATTCTCCTCGAATGATACTAATTTCAGAGAAATAAAAACATACTATAAAAGGAACGAAGGAACAATAGACCCTCTATATATTTGGCAAATTGAAAATATATTTTAAAAACTATATTCTTCATGTGTAGGCCTACTTGTGTTCACGATATGAGGTTCCGATCGACCCTCTACCCTACACCACAACACTAACGCATGTCTGTTATCTCCTTAATCTTTTGTGGGTACATCCAAGATGGGCACATTGATTTTTTAAGTACTAGGCCTATCATTTTTTATGTTATATTTTAGGTCTACATTATAGTGTGCATATTGTAACATTATTATTGCTAACTTTTAATTTTCTTGAAATAAATATAGCTTGTAGGTAGGCTATAGGTATAATGCTTATTGTATTGAAAAATCATGCATTTATTACAAGTGATGTATACATAAGCTAAGTATATAAATTAAAGGAAAAGATGAGTAATTTTTTAAAATGTGTAATATCATATGATCAAGATACATTCAGCTGAAATACCTTGAATATAGCTGAAGCGCAATGTTTCTTCAGCTCTTTGTTGTTATCAGAAAGATGCTTAACTAAGTCAACAACCATTCCTTCAGTCTGTATCGCCAGTTGATAACTCGTCTAATGGACGAAAAAAAGATATAATACATTTCAAACAAATATCTCACTCCTCTCACAATCACAACGCATATGTTGCGTTTGCCTAGTATAAATTACAATCACAGTTTTTAAAAACAGAATTGTTTTTCATTACCTCCGAGGCGCATTGTTGTACGGTGCCCATCACAGGGACGACCACATCCAAGTGTACCGACCTCAACAGTCTTGCCAACAACTTGACACAACCGGCCCTCCTCATCGCCTCCTTGTTCCTCCTGGACTGTGACAGCGCCCACAGAGCGATCGCACCGCACCTAGCCACCTCCACTTGTTGTACCTCTTCAGGAGTCAGTTGGTCAGCTGGGGTGGCGAGGGAGGTGGGACTCACGTCCAGCAAGTCGACCTGGTAAGAGGTTAGATTAAAAGGACATCAGAACCTTGGAACTAGATTTTGATGAATGATGACGATATTCATTACTTATAATTTTAGAGAAAACTAGAACCATTATCTCAATTTCAGGAATTATCATGATTTTTTTTGTCCTCCAGGATCCATGAGTTATGAGGTAGGATTTACCAATTCTGTATAGCAACAGGAAATGAATCGAGTAATGTCTACGATACGACTCAGAAAAAGTGGCGGGTCCTAAGATAAAAAAATGAATTATAATTTCTGAAATTGAGATGGTAATTCTAAGTTTTCTCCAATACTGGGGAAATAAATATCGTTATTGTGGTCTCCTAAACTGTCGACTCACCAACTTCGGAATACCGCCGTACTTCCTAACAGCGCTGCGCGCTTTGCGAACCTCTGCAACATTGGCCAACGTCTTCGCCGCCAAGATCTGTAAATGTCTAGCTGGATCTGACAGAATATTGACCAATAGCGGCACTCCGCCCAGATCTGTGATGCTGCGCCGGACGTCCACGTTGGAAGAGATCTGACTCAACACGGTCAGAGAGGCAAGCTGAAATAGCAACGAAGTGGCTATTTGTTGAACCGGAAGTAAATGCGCTTTCATTTCGTGAATACGTGTATAGTAAATTACGGAGTTTGACATAAGTAAATTGAGAAAAATGTGTGTAATTAATTTTTTAGAAATCGTAATTACAGATCACTCGTGCAAAAATATAACTCCACGTTTTTAGGATGGATAAATTATATTGTGATATATTTGTTTGGTATGAGGTTAGGTTGATTAGTTAGTTAGATGCGTGGTTAGTATACGCATAACGACGACGATAACAACAACAGTAGGCCTAACAACAGTAATTTTCACATGGGGTGACAGTTCAATGGCCAAATGAAACGGTTGACAACATTCAACGCGAGTTATAGGAACATATCTGATGGCATTGAAAGGGTAATTTTAAACAAATAAACAGTGTAGTAAAATTTGGTCCGACACCAATATAGGACGATACAAAGAAAAGTGTGACGACCGGAAAAGTCGTACCTTGCACTTGACGTCAGCGGTCTCGAGGAGGTTGACGAGCACCTCCAAGCCACCGCTGTCTCTCACTGCCATCTGGCTGGACTCCGTGGACAGATCGTGGTCCTTCAGGCAGCACAGCGCCACGATGGTTGCCGTCTGATTGCCGGCCTGCGATAAAGGGTTCGCATCATTCAAAATGAGAAATAGGAAACGATTTGGGTACATCTTCAATGTAACAGAATAAAATGGTTTATTTTTTTCTTTTTAATAATGAAAATATCACGTGTGAAACGTCCAAGTTATATTTTTAATCACCAGTATTTTCTGATAAAACACGGCACCTCCACAAAAAAAGTTGAAAATTATGAAACTACTGAAATATCAAGATTTTTCAAGATCTATAAATGGGAAATAGAGATACCGAAAAGAGACACACAAATTTTATTCAATTGTGAAACACTTCATGAAGTTTTCTGGGAATACATTCTTCATAAGTATCAATGATTGACGTAATAGGCCTATAATCAATGCCATTTCATTACGTGATATACTAGAGAGATACACAAAAACAACAACGAATGTTTCTTCATGTGATGGATCTCAATTTAATGTAATTAGCTTAAATCAGCATTTAAGCTTAAATCAGTAATTTGTGAGACGAAATAACATGAACGATCATTAAAATCGATGTGCTATACGAACCTTCATATATTTGACTAGTTTCTGAATATGCCAATATTCCGGCGGGACGTCCGATCCTTTAGTTACAACTTCCGGTTTTCTTCTACTTTCTTCCTCCTCTTCCTCCTCTTCATCAACCGAAGAGGAATCGTCTCCTTCATCGTCATAAAACTCCTGTGGGGTCGTTACTGTCGTGGCCATGCACGCTGGAGGCGGCCGCCTACTTTCACGATGCAAACATTGTACACTTGCATTCACATAAAGCGATCGAAAAGCCGCAATAAAAGTCCATTAAGAATCTACTAGCATAATAAACACTAAAACTTGCAGACAATATGTATGTATATGCACTATCCCTTATAAGGCATGTTAAAAACATAGTTCTAAAATATCCGTAAGAGTTTATATATATTTGATTTAAATATAGAAAGGAACCATTCTATGACTGAAAAAAAACGTTCTATCTGAATGCGAAGATAGTTATCCGACAGGAATGGGAGATATAAGAATAAAAAAAATCAACGAATAAAAATTGCAAAATAGGAAAATATTAGAACATATACTTAAGCTGCATGTAAATATATCGATGTTTTTCAATTGATGTTTTGTACACAAAAGTCGGTATGTTCCAAAACGATTCGAAATCATGGGAAAAACTGATACCCAATTTGTATTTAAGAATAACAAAATGCCGTAATTTAGTCGAGCACCCTTTCATGTTATTTGTGGACACATTATACTAGATGTTTTTAGTTTTTACTGCCATTCACAGAATATAGGCCCCACATAGGGCCTACAAAGGGAATAAGAAACACGATATGCTGATCATGATACAGAACGTGATGTAGGTCTATATCAAATGAACATGATATAGACCTACATCTGGTACGGTATTGTATCTTCATTTCATGAAACAATATTAAAATTGTAGAAAGCTGATAATTTAAAAAATGAATACAAATTTTCCAGGGTCGGACCATACTCGTTACACACTGGCCTGATGAGAAGGACAACGCTTTTACAAACACATACATGTCAAGTAATTGAAAACACAGAATAATTAAACGTATTTCTCCTCGTTACAAGCAAAAGTGTTCTAATTACTAAGATTAAAATATGGAAACATCAAAAAGATTTTCTTCTACAATTGAGGTTAAGGATGACAATGTAGGGTTGTTCGGACGGGGTACCACAAAGGAGGATTTATATTAGTACATCTGGAGAGGCTAAGAGCGCGCGAGCTTGAAGCCAATGCCTACCCCTACTTTACCCCTCCTTTTCCTCTGCCGCCATATTGGGGAGGTAAGAAAAGTGTAAACATCGCACGCAATATACCACTAGCATTGCTTTTAACACATTGTTTTAATTTATTTATTTTAATGGTGTGCAATTGCGAAGCATTTGGCTGCACAAACAGAAGAATCAAGAAGGATGGGAATAATACCATCACATTTCACAAGTAAGAATTGAGCTAAATAATTCATTAAACTTGATAATAAGCATGATGATGATAATGAGAAAAAGTGACTTCACTTTTGCGTGTAAGCCTAGGCTTAAATGGAACTAATTACAATAAACGCTATTGGTTCAGTTGTAAAACAGGCTTCAATAAATTGAAATTAAATTGAAATGTAGGCCTATCATTTGTTTTCTTAACATCCACGCTACTCACTGCTAACTAGAGTAGGCCTAACTCCATGCTAACCAGGGCCTACAAACTGTTCTGTCCAAGACATCAGCAACTAACAAATATGTAAATATGTATTGTAGATTTCCCAAAGAACCCCAAAAGAAGAAATGGGAATTAGCCGTATGATGGTTCCTATAATAGCTAGACTTTGTCATTTACTTCAATCATAATTTGGTATGAATAATAATTGTTATATAAATAATATCACTGCTATTGAAAATAGCAGTGTATTTTATTCAATATTTTCATTACCATTTTCATTTCAATTAATATTATCATTATTGATATATTATTAGGAATTTTATTATTATTCATAGGCCTACATGTTATTTATAATTTAGGTCCTACTGATTGGTGGTTAATTTTCGAGTAATATACAAGGCTGAGTGCATGTTTATTGGTGCTTAATTCACAATTGATAGACTGTCTTAATCTTGATTTGTGCATATTGTTGAAATAAGACTGTATTTTGTAATATTATAACTCGAGGCTTACTCTTGATATTTTGTTATTATTAAATTATTATGGATGGCACAAGTATTGGCAACAACTTTTCCTAAATGTTCTCAGACTGGAGGCCTATACTTGATGAGTTTGAGTCTGAAACGTTCAGGAATTCTTGGGCAAATCACAGAAATATTATGAATTTCATGAAAGTACCGGACCAGAAGCAAGACATGATACTAGCTGCCATTGCATAACATATTTTAATCCATTTAAATAGCAAATAACAATACCTAACAAAACTTCTCTTGTCATCTTCCATGCCTACAAATTCCTTCTCTATTTGTGTTTATTAGTAGTGGAATAATAGTTATAATTTCAGTTATTAATGGGCTTGGTATCAACTATTGACCACATGAAGCAGAATAATCATGATAATATCTTATACCCAGGACGAGCGTCTGAAGCATCTAGTCCGTTTAATAATGTAATAAATAATTACAACACAACGAAGTGTGAAGGAAATCTATGCATTGACGTAATTTAAACAAATCGAGTGTAGTAACATCTTCAGCCACCCTGTCTACACTCAAAAGTGTGACTCCGGAAAAGTGGTACCTTGCACGCACGCGCGGTTGAAGTTGATGCCGGCCTCTCAAGCCTCGCATTCTTCCACATGAATGGACTCCGTTTGGGACGTCTTCATGACAAAAACGGTCACATTGTTTCTTCTAGATATCAGGTGCGTCCAAGGTTATCTTTCAACATAGAATGGACTTTGGGTACATCTCACTGACCAAAAAAATGTTGAATTTTTTCTTTTAAAATGAAATATCACGATTTTTCAGTCAATAAATTTAATCACAGTTTTTCTGAAAAACACAACTTTATCAAATAGAAACTTAAATTTATGAAAATATCATTTTTCAGATCATAAATGATAAGATCGAAGAGCACAATATAATGCAATGCCATTTCATTACGTGATAATAAGAGATACACAAAAACAACAACGAATGTTTCTTCATGTGATGGATCTCAATTTAATGTAATTAGCTTAAATCAGCATTTGAGCTTAAATCAGTAATTTGTGAGACGAAATAACATGAACGATCATTAAAATCGATGTGCTATACGAACCTTCATATATTTGACTAGTTTCTGAATATGCCAATATTCCGGCGGGACGTCCGATCCTTTAGTTACAACTTCCGGTTTTCTTCTACTTTCTTCCTCCTCTTCCTCCTCTTCATCAACCGAAGAGGAATCGTCTCCTTCATCGTCGTAAAACTCCTGTGGGGTCGTTACTGTCGTGGCCATGCACGCTGGAGGCGGCCGCCTACTTTCACGATGCAAACATTGTACACTTGCATTCACATAAAGCGATCGAAAAGCCGTAATAAAAGTCCATTAAGAATCTACTAGCATAATAAACACTAAAACTTGCAGACAATATGTATGTATATGCACTATCCCTTATAAGGCATGTTAAAAACATAGTTCTAAAATATCCGTAAGAGTTTATATATATTTGATTTAAATATAGAAAGGAATCATTCTATGACTGAAAAAAAACGTTCTATCTGAATGCAAAGATAGTTATCCGACAGGAATGGGAGATATAAGAATAAAAAAAATCAACGAATAAAAATTGCAAAATAGGAAAATATTAGAACATATACTTAAGCTGCATGTAAATATATCGATGTTTTTCAATTGATGTTTTGTACACAAAAGTCGGTATGTTCCAAAACGATTCGAAATCATGGGAAAAACTGATACCCAATTTGTATTTAAGAATAACAAAATGCCGTAATTTAGTCGAGCACCCTTTCATGTTATTTGTGGACACATTATACTAGATGTTTTTAGTTTTTACTGCCATTCACAGAATATAGGCCCCACATAGGGCCTACAAAGGGAATAAGAAACACGATATGCTGATCATGATACAGAACGTGATGTAGGTCTATATCAAATGAACATGATATAGACCTACATCTGGTACGGTATTGTATCTTCATTTCATGAAACAATATTAAAATTGTAGAAAGCTGATAATTTGAAAAATGGTACCACAAGGGCGATCTTGCTACCTCAAACGCAAAAGTGAAAGTTATAATTATCTAAATCTTGCTCTTTAGTGTTGGGGGTATAGTACTAAAGGATGGTCGATAACTCATAAAGAATAGTGGGCAATAGTAAATTTACAAATATACATAAAATAACCTATTTCCATAACAAAAGTGTATGTTTTTTATTGTATACTCACAATGTAAATGATTGATGATGACAGTTATGCTAATAATGATGGTAATGATTACATTTCGATACACACGTTTCACTGATGGATTGTGACCTAAATATGATAGATAAATGTTACGTGATGTTCACATTTCAGACGAATTGCTCCGTTTCCATGGAATTATTGATCAAACATTTTCGAACCCGTCTTCAGCACATGACGAGTGCGTTATTACGTGATACAGATTTATATACATAATAATATTATATTTATAGACGAGCGTTTTTTTTTAATTCATAGAGTGTAAGTTCGGTGTAGGTTTCAATTTTTTCATTTGTAAGCATACATAAGTTATAACATGAAACGTGGAACAATGAATGACCAAAGTGTAGAACGTTTTTATTTACTTCTCAGCTCTACACACAGCTGTTTAAGTAAATTATTTAATTTCAAAACTAATATAGATTTGTTTAATCAATCAACTAATTTTTTTTTGTATTTCAAGCAGCAATGACCACTACATTGCGATATCCACACCTTTGAAATACTCCTAGTTATTATTTCACAATGGCTTTCCTATAGTATTTTCTTTGAATTAAATATTCAAAACCTATTAAGTGAAATTGTTAATTTTGTTCCACATATATATTTTTATTGACAATCGTCAATTGCATTGTAATCGACAACAAAACAATATTAAAATCGGATTTATTTTCTTGAAGTTTCGCAGTAGCTTAATTAATTTTATGTTCGTCTCACTGTCATCCAGCATAGTGTTGATCTTAAAGATTCCTAATAATTAATTAATACTAAAACTAAAATCTCAAATGAATATTGATTTTTTTCTTGTGTTATTTGTTTCCGTTGTTGTCGGTATCTCACTCTCTTCTTTACGATATCGCCACATGATAAAGAGAGCCGCAGCACTTATTGCCAAAAGTACGGAACCAGACAATCCAAGCGGCTGAAAATGACCACAGAGAACAAACGATTATTAATAAAATTTGTCAACAAAAAACGATCAGTGATATATACGAGTGAAAGCTATAGATAACACTACTAGAGCCGCCCCCGTGGCTCAGTCAATTATCGCTAGCGGTAGAAACTGGTCAGGTCGGGCGTGGGTTCGATTCCCACATAAGGCTTGGGATTTTATAAACGTCCTTACACCTATAATCACTTCATATTCTCATTATCACGCGCTCATTCGTACCCGCCGACCCGCGTATAACCTAGCTAGCTCTATATATTATAGTGAATTAAAAAAAAGCTATAGGCCTACCTGAAGAAGAAAGAAAATTATTATTGTATATTATAATAGTATTATAATAATATATTATAATATAATATTTTTGTAATTTTTTTCAATATAGCCAGGTTTTCAATCATATTCATTTTTTTCAATCACTTTTTTCATCATATTACTCTCGACAATTTAATTATAAATCCAAATTTTATTTCAGTACGCTGAATCTTGATGATGGAGTGAATTAACTTTTAAGTAAATACATTTTTTCCATATTTCACTTATGGGTTATTCTTACAGGAGGTTTCATTACTTCGATTTTATTTCTCTCCAAAGTGGTGCAACCGATTGGGCCTCAAAACTGTACAGTATCGACTGTTTCATGAAAATACAATTTTTTCGTTTGAACTGTAGATAGCACGAACAAAACTTTTTTCGAATATGGTAAAATTGAAGTCTTCGCTATACGCACAAACAATTATTTATTATTTCCTTCAAGGTGGTAAGATCGTCTCTAGGTCCTCCACCCGAACGAATCCTTCCTTGTCATCCTTAGTCCTAATTCGGGAATAATAATAACGTGTAAACTACGATTTTTTCAGTAATAAACAACCAATACGAAATGTGATATGATGTGATTTATTGCGTGAAGCCTGTATAGTTAGTTACCCCCGGTACGTCGTTGATGACTGAACTGGAGTCGCAGTTTGTTATCGCTAATATCGACACCACAACAACTGCAACAATCTCCACCATGGTGATACTCAGAGCCTGCAACAAAGACACATAACCACCAGATTAATTATCTCTCGAGTTGATTAGAAATACTATGAAACAAAAGGGAGCCCGTAAACTGGACCCTGATATTGTGGACCACAAAACTGTATCCAAATGTCGTGAGGATAAAGTGGACCACAAAGTAGATATACTGTACCCCAAAGCTAGTTAGACATTGTGAACCCCGATATTGTGGCCCCCAATATAGTGGTCCAGAAAACTAGAACATTGGGGTCCAGAATATCTTTTCCAAACGACTACATTGATATTGTGGACCCCAGTAAAGTGACACACAAAGATTCGTCATTGTTAACCTCGATAAACTGGACCCCGATATAGTGTACCACAAAACTGTATCCAAATGTCGTGTGGATATAGTGGACCACAAAGTAGATATACTGTACCCCAAAGCTAGTTAGACATTGTGAACCCCGATATTGTGGCCCCTAATAAAGTGGTCCAGTAAACTAGAACATTGGGGTCCAGAATATCTTTCCCAATAACTGAATTGATATTGTGGACCCCAGTAAAGTGATACACAAAGACATGGGCGTTGTAAAACTGAAAACTGTACCCCGATATAGTGGACCACAGAAAAGATATACTGGCCCCCAACTCGAGCTATGCTGGTGCGCCACGAGAGCGAATGGGTTGGGCCTTGGGGGCCAGTATATCTTTTCTGTGGTCCACTATATCGGGGTACAGTTTTCAGTTTTACAACGCCCATGTCTTTGTGTATCACTTTACTGGGGTCCACAATATCAATTCAGTTATTGGGAAAGATATTCTGGACCCCAATGTTCTAGTTTACTGGACCACTTTATTAGGGGCCACAATATCGGGGTTCACAATGTCTAACTAGCTTTGGGGTACAGTATATCTACTTTGTGGTCCACTATATCCACACGCCATTTGGATACAGTTTTGTGGTCCACTATATCGGGGTCCAGTTTATGGAGGTTAACAATGACGAATCTTTGTGTGTCACTTTACTGGGGTCCACAATATCTATTTAGTCGTTTGGAAAAGATATTCTGGACCCCAATGATCTAGTTTTCTGGACCACTATATTGGGGGCCACAAAACCAAAGTGTTTGTACAATATTCGGATTTTACAGTGTGGGCCACAATACTGGGGTCCACTTTATCTTTTTCTTGTGGTGCAGAATATCGGGGTACACAATACTGTGGTACACAAGAGCGGTACCCAAACAAAATATGGGTATTATATTATTCTCAGTCATGTATGCTGATGATAATTAATGTATTCAGGTCAAGTGTAGGTATTTGGGTCATATTATCATTATTTTTTATTTATATTGGGTTTAACGACGTACTGTACTACGATCTATTGAAGTCGGTGAATGATATAAGAGATGATGAGTTGAAAGGTTATTTTATCAGGTGTTTTTGGATAGTGGGAAGGAGTCGATCATGGCCTGTTGATAGGGAACCATCCCAGTATTGACCTGAACGACAGAGGGAAACCACGAAAACTCCCTGTCAGGATGGTCTACCGTGGGGGAATGGGAATCGAGCCTCGGTCTCCTGATTGACGGTTCAGGTGCTAGCCAGTCGACCACTCGTCTCAATGTCGTTGTATCAATAGGCCTTATTTATTGAATATTGAATAATTGTCGATTTGGTCCATAGTGGGCATGCTTCAACCTAATTTTCTTGACTGACTGGAACCAATATACCTGAATAGTTGTACCACAAAAGAGGTTAACTGTTAAAATTTGGTACATTTGGAGAAATTCCTCCTAAAAGTTCGTGCGGAAAAATAATTGCTTCTGAAAATTGCTCAGCTGGAGAAAACGATATGTAACGGTGATATTTGGTGATATTTATGTTGGTATACTCGTTTTTTCTTTCCTGGCTACAAGTATGCCTATGCCAATAATCACGAATCAGTAGGTTTTTATATCTAATCTTGTAGAGGAAATATGAACTAGTAGGCCTACTGATGAAATGTGGAACTATGTCATTATTATTTTATAACCTTGTCAACATGAGATTTCATAGTTCTGCACCTCGGATCTCGGATTGAGAAGATTAACTCATAGCGATATATGCAATGTTCGTGTAATATGATGCTATAACAGATGTAAACGAAAGGATTAAGAAGACTTTAAATATTAATTGAGATCAAATACTTGTCATTATTTTGTCGGTGGGATTAAAAATGTGATGAATGATCCTATTAGTTGAATGAACCTATATACCTATATGCTATTTTTGGATAAGCTTATATAGAGAAGACATTTTTCTGTCCGAATCGGGTCTTTCTATTTTTTGAGAGGGCTTGACCTTTAATCTTCTTAAGTCCATGCGTTAACTACTTGACATTTTGGTGTACACGTGGTTTTTGATTCCGTTGATTTTTTTGATTCCACTTGATTCCGTTGACTCTTTTCATACCGGGATATTTTCATTCTTGTGATTCCGTTATTTTTCATTCGTCTGGTGTTTTTTTACTCCTTTTCTCAATCCACTTGATTCCGTTGATTTTTTTGATCTAGATTTTTTTTTTTTTTTTTATTCCACTTTTTTTTCAAGTTTTCACCTGATTCATTGAGTTGTTGACCCATACTTTTTGAGTGCATGGACGCTCTACAGGTCGCAAGATGAAACCAATCCACATCAAAACTTTTCTATGCGTTATTCGTCTATGTTGTAAGGTCAACAATGACGGAAATGTTTGACAAGTTTTATAAAAATCGGGCAATCGGTTTCAAAATCAAGTCGCGTAGATTTCGATAACTTTTCATATAAATAGCTCGCTCATCTTACAATGCATATGCTGCGTTTTTCTAGTACTAAGCTCACTGATAGTTGTGTCTTACCACTTTGACCCACGTGCTTGGATTCTCCTCAGCCACCCCCAGGACGAAGAAAGCAAAGATGGCGGCGGTGACAACTGCTGCCAACATCACGACTAGAGGGTAAAGCCAGGCGTACCAACTGGGAGCTTTATTGCATCCGGAACTCGAAGTCAAGAAGATAATGGCAGCAATTAATAACACCAACTAAATAGACATTGATACAAATTATTAGTCAACATAAACGACACCGTGAGACAGTAATAATATCATAAATATTATTTGATAAGTACTTTATTCGGTATTGGTTGTGGGTTGGTTTAGCTGGTCAACTTTTATACAACTTTACTTGATGAATAACGACTGTGATAAATATATATATATATATATATATATATATACATATATTACTTGGCAGACATTACAAAATGCGCTTCCCTCATCGTTCGTAATGTAGGTCTATTGACTAAAATTCATAAAACTAACATCTAACTACATCCATTCCAGTGAATATTCATTCCAGTGATTCCAGCTGCAATAGACCGAAAAGAATGAACGGACTTACCGCTGCGACGAGCTGCAATATTCCTGCGCTGGAGAACAAGAAGTTACCACTGGCAAACTTCTTCCGTACTTTCATTTCAGCGATCACATCGCCAGTAGCTCCTTTCTGTTCCACGTGGTACAGCGTTCCTCGTCTTCCCTGCATGGTGCTATAGACACGTGACACTCTCTTTACAGGACTTCACTCACGCGTTCGATGTCGAAAAGACGTCGTAGAGCTTTGAATAAGAATAGTTGTCGTCGCCAACCTAAATACACGACGGTTTAGACGTCGACAGTAACGGATAGTTCGACTTCAGACGTCGCCAAACTGAAGACAATATGCTACAGACGCTGAGCAGAGTATGGCTACTTTTAATGACACTGATGTCACTAACGTATTCGACGTCGATAAAACACGTCGCTGTAATCTGAAGGCACTACGCTCTAGATGTAGACGATAAGGAAGAGTAGATGGTGACAAGCTGACAATGACACTGATGCAACTAACGTGTTCGATGTCGATATAACACTTCAAGAAGTTGAAGACTTCACGTTGCTAACTTGGAGACACTACGCTATACATACATCAACGGTAGGCCTGTGAAGTACATGTCGAAAAATGACGGCTGACTCGGGAGTCATTTAACCTATAAACTTACTAAACTATTTATTTTTACGTTATAAACAGTATAAATACTTCACTTATATACGCAGAATTGAAAGGTTGAATGCATCAACTGACGCAACACGCCATCTAAAAACTATCACTCGTATGTTTTGCTTCTTCAATTTCCATGTTTTGGAAATTAAAATTAAAATCTCAGCTACAAACGTCAGTCTAGATAATTTGTATAAGTCTTGTATTACTTATGATTATGAAAACAATCAATGCCTGAAACCTGTAAACGAGTTTTATACCGTCTAATCAATTTCTTGATGGATAGTATTTTAATACCGGCTCGTTATCAGACGTGATTCCCTTATCATTATTGTTATTTTGTGTTCACATTAAAAGGTGATTATTATCTTTCTTGTAGATCGATCAATTCGAGTGTTTGACTCATTATCAACCGCATTCTGGAATGCTGGCATTATGACGTATACATCACAGACTGTGATGGTTTTATATCTATGACTCAGGATTTTTGGCACACATTAGGACACATACACAGTACATTTTTCTCACTTTTATATTTTATTACATAATTATGTAAAAAATATCATATCATCCACTTCTTTTTTGGTTTATTGAATTGTTCCTTACATTTTATTCACGTTTTCGTTCTTATGTTAATCGCGTACTTTCTGAATACTTGATTTCGATATTAATCATATTGGTGCCAACAAACGATAAAAGAGTATGTTATTTTTCATTTGTTTTCATTACCACTTAAAATACGGTATAAAATAATTGAATTACCGAATTCAACCAAATAGTCAACTTATTATTACTTCGTGCATTTTTTCATATAAATAGACTTATATGTATTGTTAATATTTTGACAGCTCAATGATTTATTGCAAATGATTTATCATTGATTATAAGGAATGATGGTAATCTGAAAATTGAACATTTTAATCGTAATATCGATTAGTGATTAAATAGTTGCGAATTGTGAAGACTATTATAGATAATTTGTGATAATCTGGTTTATTAACTATATACTTCCCCGCAATACATAAAAGTACATCAAGTAAAAAACTTTCAGGTGCTAGATATACTTACCTATCTATAGGTTACTTGTGTCCCCGAAAGCAGGTCATCCTAATCTACCAACTAAGAAATAATGAAAATTCGGTAATGGTGAACAAACTCACTACACTTTTAAACATTTAATGCTTTTGGAATACGTAGTTGTGTTTCTAATAGTAAATCTAGATGTTCAGAAGAAGATTTCCTCTGAAAAATATATATCATCAAAATACCACAGCTGCACAAATAAATGTGATTTTGTGTTTGTTATGTTGATAGACATTCTTCTTTTGTGGTACCATTTAAAATTAATTTACATCAAACTTCTTGCTTCCACAAAATTTCTTTGCCAACTCAAAAATTTGATAAAAACTATAAATCTCAAAAAGTAAATTATCCTATATGGTAAAATTTAAATTAACCTGAACAAAATAGTCTTCGCCTGGGTAGCGAATAAAACAATTTTCCACTCATTACGTTCAAGGTGAATGGGAATGTCCTCGTCCTCCCAGGTTCGATGCCCGACTCTTGACATCTAACCGTCATCTGCTACCCTCTCACCTGTCGCTTAATTGTATAGAGGAAGAGAAACAATTTTTTAGACCATGGGTTCAACTTGAAAAACAGATACGACATGCAAGTTTATAATAATGATGTAAAATCATTAATACATTCATATGTATTTGTGACATTTATTTCTGATGGTACCAGCATAATCTAAATTGCTGTATCGGTTGGAATTTGATATTCGAATATATGTTTTAGTTCATTACCCTCCTGTTATAGAAACCTTAACGAATAGTGAGAAATTGTTTAGCAAAGATTCGTTATGTGATTACATGCAGTTTGTCCACAGTACACGATGTGGGATTTTACAATTATGATGTTTTTATATATAATCATGGTGAGTTGGGTTAGTTGGTTAATTACTTTGAGCTAGATATTAATGGGTTGAATTGATTTTCCAGCAACGTTTATAATAAACCTTTTCCATAAAATTTAACGTAGACCCATTTGAACGTCTTTCTGAAAACCCCTTGCCAACGGATATGCCCTCATCATATAAAGCCTCATAACGACAAAACTTCAAATGCAAGATTGTTTTTCATTAGTATAAATTTACAATGAATGTAAAAAAACACACAAAATGAACTGAGAAAATATGAAGCATATTACCACGAAAAAATAAGAAAAAAATAAAGACGTTCGCGCAGGAAGCAATTTTTGAATGCGGGCAACATAACTTGAAGATAATTTGTCCAAAGTTGGCAATAAAGCAATTCAAGTCGAATACAATAAATTCAAAACAATTTCTATTACAGGGAGAAAAAAAAATACAAGAAATGTACTTGATTTGAGCGATTGAACAAATCAAACGACAGCATTAATGGAGTGAAAATTACATAAAACTATACCACATTCAATAATAAATGTAAAAAGAATTGATTTGAATTACAAGTTACCGACACTGACCGTCCCCCTCCCCCCCCCCCTTCCCCCCTCCAGGTTCTCATGTGTGTTCAGCCTCCACCCTTTTATCTTTCTGGAACTAACCATGTGTATACAGCCTCCACTGTTCTATACTCCTTGCTCGTATCACACATGTGTGTCCAGAGCTCGGTTTCCACCCTTCACCTAACACGAGGGGTGAATGACCTCACGCATGAGACACCGTGGCGCCGGAGGGTGACTCAGACGCAAGGGTGTTAAGTAATTGTAACGTCGATAAAACAAATTACATGCATTAGTATGTAGAACTCTCAGAAGGCAATTATTATCATTAGTCATGAAGTTGTTGCCAACATTTCAATATCAAAGGGTTTTCGAGTGTCTCATCAGTCATCACTCACCACTGTCATCATTCATCAGTCTATTTGTGGCGTGGAAAAAGTGAAAAACAGTGAATTTGTATGTATCAACTTCAGAAACCGTATATATAATAACAAAAGACGAAACATAATACAAAACTGTACAATACAACTTTTATTTAATCAAAAAAAATTGTTTAATGTTTTTTTTAATCCAACTTATAATCTGATTGTAATATAAGTGGCCTCACTGCTTTGGAACCTGAACCGCACGGGCGCTGATTTTAGTCTGTCTGTATGCATGGGCTTTTGATAACACCATTTCATCTATTACCATCACCTGCTCATTCGTACCCCCATATAACCTGACGAGGTCATTGAGCAACGTTCCATTTTTTTAAAGAAATTAATTTTGTAATTTTAAAATTTCAGCGCATCTAATTTTAAACACACTATTTCCTATCAGTCAAAGCGTGTTGCACCCTAGTCTTGATCTTGATCGTGAACACTCATGAGGTAAGACGGGCACAATAATAGTACAACCCCCCCCCCCCCCCCCGCCGTGTGTAAAGCATGCTCAATAGTAGCCCCCCATGAATTGCGCCCGACCTATGCAAGCTGCACGACAACCGGTCTCAGCGTTCTAACGTAACACAGCTGTTTGTAGTACATACGTCGACCAGCCGCGAGTGTGGACGTCGTAGCCGAGTCTGATAACGTATAGTGTTGACAGTATAACACTTCGGGAATATTAGTGATAAACCTGAGGAAAAACCTGAGGGGAAATACGATTATTTCAGACAGAATACTAGGTTTTATTTCACCGTGGATTATTAATATAGTATAATAATAATATATATATAGCGTGTTGTGTAGACTTTTTAAAGCAATAAACATTTGTATTAATAATATAGATTGGATCGATTTAATTAAGTTTTTATATTTCGTAGAAATGTGTGCCCAAAAAAGGATAATTTCAACGTTGAAGCTGTTTTATATATCATGGATTGATTGAAAGAATTGAAAAGAACTAAAAGGTACGTAAATGTTGGTTATGAAAAAACTCAGTACGGTAGTCACTGTTGTGTTGTGCAGACAAAACAAAAAATAAACGAATTTAAAAGTTATGATACAATATTATCCCTTGTTGTTTTATCATAATTTGTGGGAGAAACTGTTCTTCAAATCAAAAATTTAAATTACGAGCGTAATTGCGTTTCGTGACGAACTCAATCGTTTTTCATGAATCATGTTTCGAGTGAATAATCATGTGCAGGGCTATAGTATCAAAATTCTGTACAAAGGTGTAAACCTTATTCATTTTTCTAGAAACAAAATTCTATTGCGTATTTCAAAAACTAAAGAATTGAGAGGACATGGCGTGATAGCTTAGACGTCTAAACAAGTGCGTTTATTAGTGATACACAGCTATGGCAACATAGAAGATGAGTTGAAGGTTTCTATCAAACTAATTGTAAGAATATTATTAATAAATACTAATAGGAAACCTTATATTGATCTTGTTATCTTGATATGCTTCCTAGACACACGTTGAATCTACAATTTAAAAGAAACAGCAAGTGTAATAGTATATTATTTGGGTAGTTGAATAATAAATTCAATATACGTCGTTACAACAAGAAGAATTGTTTGTAATGCAAATCGAAAATTAGTTAGTGTCTAAGACATGTGTAAAAGAAACCGTCTGCAGTGGTTGATTAATTGAAAGTGTAACCGGGGCATGAACCCGGGCTATATACGAATGACGTATTCAGTGTAAGTGAATCTGAACTCATCCGGTTTTTGTTACAAGATAAGGAAATGATACAACAAACATACAAATTGTTGATTGAACTTGATGCAAATATTTTGACTACTATAAGCACGGTAATCTACTCATCTGTACTTCTCTAAACTAATCAAATTGAATAAATGTGTATATATAATATATATATATATATATATATATATATATATATATATATTAATTATATATATATATATATATATATATATATATATATATATATATATATATATATATATATATATATATATATAAAGTTCATCATAATATTTAAACGAAAAGTACGAAAAACTCGAATCTCCTTATCGTTTTCATCCCTACAGATACAGTAGACGGTCGATAGTGTCCACCAACTGTCATCACAAGAAGTAAATAAAAAATTAGCATTATGAGAAAAATGTGGTGGAAACGTGACAACATTGAAACTATCAACAAAAAAAATTCTACCAATATAATAAGATATTTGAAACATTTTTTCTACTCAATCAACATGCGAGATAGTAAACATCGCAATACAACAATATAGTAATGATAATAATGTTAGTGTCTTTGATGCAGTTAAATTTCCGCACTCAACCACTAATAATATATTATGATGATTTGCGACTTGAAAATATATAATCATTCACATAACCTTTTGTCATTGAATTTGCATTACTCCTAGCTCAATCATCTAGCTAGCTGTTTGTATTGTTAGAAACTAGGCAGCTATTGTTATCATGTCCAACAACAATATGATTGTCGTCGGTGACAGATCGAAACTACCGTGTGATAGTGGTGGGAGATAGGGGAGACGGTCGACCAAAACAGTTCGATATATAACTACTGGGCGGTTACTGGCCTAAAGCGATAATAGTGTCTAGTAGTTAGCGATATGGTGTGACTCCGTTGTGCACATCAGAAACAAATACATCACTTAAATTGATTGTGTTTTCTCTGTTCGTGACTGGATATTAGCTTAGTGAAAAGAATTCTGTTTTCAAGTTCATGGACAAAGGCGAGCTTCCCCTTTGACGTAAGTTGTGTTTGTTTGTTTGTTTGTTTGTTTGTTCTTCTGATAATAATGGAAAATAATTACATTCATTGCACCAGCATACTCTTTATCTTTATTCCGTGCTTGTATCCACGCGAAACACCCGCGCGCTAGTGTGGAGGATATATGGGGACGGTCGCTCGGAAACTTCTAGTTTCGTACATATAGTATATGCTTATATAACAAAGTCTTCGTATTTACATAGATTTGCTGTTCAAAAGTAACCCATTTGAAATATGAAAATCAAATTATATATTTTTTGCAAAGATTTGATTATATTTACAGTTATGTCTAATTTAGTTAAGCGTTAGTTTTACGGTTATTTGTTTGTGCTTCTCATAAAAATGGCAATATGGCATACACGAACGTCAAGTATTTCTCTATGTTTGGTCAAGCAACAAATACTTGGCATTAACAAAGATTTGTTTTCGTATTCACAAATCCATCCATTCAGTAAAACGTATCAACTTTTCTACAGATTCAATTGAGCAACCAAAATTGAAAAAAAACTTTGAGCCGGGAGAGGCATTGGAAATTCGTATAAATCATTCAAAACCTGTTGATTCGATTAAAACACGTGCTTTTGCGAGGCGCTATTTTTATTGAAGATAATACGGTCGCGGCCCGTAAGATTAAGCTGGGAGACTCTCCTGCCTTAAGACAGATTTTACTAAAAACTGAGCAATTTGAAATAGGGTACGTAAATAATTAGGCCTATATAATAATTTTTTGAGTATTCATTTTTCATTAAAAATGACAAAAAGATAAGTTTCGGTAGATTTTTGGTTCCATGCGTGCTGAATGTTATGTCGCATCCATAGTTGGTATAATCAAATAAGTTATAATGACAATACGTTTTTTTATGGGAGAACATATAAATCAATATTATCAAAATATTTAATTTGTGGAATATTATCAATAACAGAAGCATTCTTAATTGGTGTTTCTCACCAAAAAATTGCGACTCAACACACTGCTCAGTATCCACGTCTCAGAGTTGTCCAAAACCGTATAATCTACCCTAACCCAACCTTGAAAAAAAATCTGAACCAAAATTTGGACAATTTTGAGTTTCGCCCAGTAAACAGTAGGGTCGGTTCACACAAAAAATACGCCATATAGTCTATAGATGAGATCAGAAAGTTCCCACGCGATCCATTTAATATACAAATAAACAATAATGATATAATTAGGTGTGACTGGTAACAATTGGTAATAAAAGTGTGCTTCAAGAAATGCCTGTTTACACCCTTCAATTCTAGCTTTATGACTATTAATTAATAAACCTCATGCTTCATTTTGATTGGATATAATGTGCCTCTAGTAGTAAAACGAAATTCATTAAAATTGCAGCAAATTGCTTTCTAGACTAGGAAAACGCCTTATATGCGTTGTGAGATGAGCTTAGAAGTATGGAAATGTAGAATTAAGAACATTTTGTCAGCTCAATGTACATATACAAGCCATGGATCACTTCAAAGGTTTAAGAACTGCGGCTGTCTGTTGGTATATAAACCTTGGTTTCCAAACAATTATACCAGTGCCTTCTTCATATCCATCACAGATTTTAAACGTTTCAATTTATTGGTGACACTTGTTGCTCACATTTAATAGTTTCTTAATTGCTTCCTTGATTGCTTTTATTGATGTGTAAAAAAGTACATTAAAAATGCGTTTTCTTCGTTATTTCACATCCGATTGTTCCATAAGTCGCTTAAAATGTGTATGATAGTTCTTCCCAGATTCAGTATAAATTTGAGAGCTTTTGAAAAAAAAATATTTCAAGTATTTCTCCCCCGGCCTATTCTTATGGGGAATTTCCATACTTTCCAAATTTTTTCCGGAGACACCGTTTGACCGATTTTTCTGAAAAACAATCCCAACCTATTCTGGTATAACACCAATTTGTAAAAAAAGTTTCGAGTTGATTGAAACTTTTTCCTGACCTGTATGCCGCGTACAAAATTACACACAAAAAAAAAAAAAAAAAAAAAAAAAAACATAAAAACCAAGCCCAAAATTTTTCGGTATATGGAATGAAAATCTTCGCTACGCTCATCTAATGAGCGTAGCGAAGATTTTCATTCCATATACCGAAAAATTTTGGGCTTGGTTTTTATGTTTTTTTTATTTGATTTTTATTTTTTTTTTTGGTGTGTAATTTTGTACGCGGCATACAGGTCAGGAAAAAGTTTCAATCAACTCGAAACTTTTTTTGCAAATTGGTGTTATACCAGAATAGGTTGGGATTGTTTTCAGAAAAATCGGTCGGACGGTTTTTCCGGAAAAAAATTGGAAAGTATGGAAATTCCCCATAAGAATAGGCCAGGGGAGAAATACTTGGAATTTTTTTTTTCAAAAGCTCTCAAATTTATACTGAATGTGGAAAGATCTATCATACCTATTTTAAGCGATTTATGGAACAATCTGATGTGAAGTAACGGAGAAAACGCATTTTTAATGTACTTTTTTACAATTTTACACACCAATAAAAGCAATTGAGAAAGCAATTAAGAAACTATTAAATGTGAGCAACAAGTGTCACCAATGAATTAACGTTTAAAATCTGTGATGGATATGAAGAAGGCACTGGTACCATTGTTGGGAAACCAAGGTCCATATACCAACAGACAGTCGCGGTTTTTAAACCTTTGAAGTGATCCATGGCCTGTATATGTATACATTGAGCTGACCAAATGTTCTTAATTCTACATTTCCATACTTCTAAGCTCATCTCACAACGCATATAAGGCGTTTTCCTAGTTTACAATAATTCAAAATGATCATTTCGCCGTTTATTTTGTTTCCTTGGATAATTTTCATAGTTTTTCGAAATGATTTTCATAACGTTTGATAACTAAAAAAATACTGAAAACCCTATTCATACTTATATCTCCTGATATACTTCTGATGCATGACGTAAATGGGCGTAAACATCGACAGTAGTTAAATAGGTTAATATGATAAACAGTTATTATTCGGACTGCACTTGAAAAGGTCTCATGTTGAAAACTGATTTACCAGCATTAATCAATCATCAATCGTGACAACTGTCAATCATTAAGCGATCGCGCCTACAATGATTCATATCAAGTTCTCGTTTTGAGGTATTTTCCCACATAATCATGCAATTAACTCACTGACTACGAAATGTGTTCTCAAAGAAAAGTGGAAAGCCTTAATACCAAGCGTTGTAATGTATGCTTAAGGATGCTGTCATTATTGACTGAAGCAATCTTCTATAAAAGTCCTTCATCCATCATACAACATGTCTAGGCTAGGTCAACAATCATTATTATCAAAAGGCTAATTAAAATTTTTGTCACGGTTCGCCTGAAAAACCTGAAGACTTATCGTTTATTTAGCCTTCAACAAGTAATATCTCGTCTTAAACTAGTAATTAAAACGTCGACTAATTACAAGCTTCGTTAATTTATTAGATTGTTCAGTTAGTCATGTAATAGAATCGGGGGTTAGGTTAGCGAGAAATGTATGTGTGGGCGAATATTTTAACAATGCCGTCCATTTGGCTTAGTCAGTCGAGGCACTGCTTTGACATCTGAAGTCAGATGGGTGCGGGTTCGGATCCTAAAATTCTCGTGTAATAACTTAATTGCACACCATTGTCTGTTCCTTTGATTTCATTATCTACCGCTAATCGTACACATACATAACCTAGCTGTTGGTGGGGTCGGAAATGGGGGTGATTGTGGGTTGCTTGGATGGGTTGTACAAAATCTATAAGATTTTGAATTCGTGATTTATTTTGAGGTAGGCCTATTATTATATTTGATGTAACGCTATAGTAGCCATAAGCCATGTACTTTGTTAATTATTGGATTAATTTTCGAGTACAAAGAAAATGTTTGTAAGTTATTATTATGTATACATTTAATTAGAAATTTAAAATAAACTATAAAACCATCAGTTTACAAACGTTCAGATTTTGCAGAGCATCATGTCCAGTTGAGGAAATGATTGAATTGGAAGATAGCCAGTATATAATCAACCAAATCATATATTTATAATTTATTTCACGATGAATTTACCAATTCAATTTCAATTTACCAATGTAATGATTGGCTGTTGACATTACAGTTCGTAATACCATATGGTTGATATTACTTATTTTCATTTAATCCTGGTTTTATTTCTTGATGCTATAAATGAAACAAATACATAACAAACGCATACAGTCACATACCGTGCAATAGAAATCGTTCTTAAATCGTTAATAGATTTCGCCACATTCCGACGACACTGCCGACATAGCAATTATTTTTAAATCTCGATATGAAATCTTATAATTGCGACTTCTAGATTTAAAACACATTAAACTAATTCGGTCGATCCGGGATAACATAAATAACCATTACTGCACCAGCAAGGCAGTTGCCCTTGTGTTCTGTAATTCACGTGTACAATCGCATGCAAGTCGAAACTCCCGTACATCATAGTTAAATCATAGGGAAGACACTCGCTCGTTCGAATGTGTAAGAAACAACACCCCCTGTGCAGTGCTCCTACACTATGCTCTATAAGACGTAATTTATGATCCAACTCAAGATTTCTTTGACCTACTTGCATCAAAAAGAGCAAACTAGCGAGGACTTCAATCAATTGATATTAATGGCATTCCTCAGATTTGCCATAAATAACAATATTATGGATTATTATGTATACGTGACTCTTAGCTCTTAGTTCGAATGCTTACAATCTGTCAGCTTGCCATATGGAAGCAACAAGTTGGAGGAAAGGCGTATATGGCAATTGTTGCCAAGTTATTGTTAGATGTATAGGCCTAATATACGAATACGGATGTCAGACTCAGAAACAGAGAATAGACGCAGATGTTACATGGAAAAAAGATTCATAAACGATCACTCAAGTGTACAAATGCAATATCTAATATTGATATTCATAAGAAATTATGTTTATTTAAATAGATGCGGGTTTGTATTATTATGTATTATAACCTTCAGATATAAATATATATATTTATATATATATATATATATATATATATATATATATATATATATTTTAATTGGTGTAAGCTTTTACAAGTATTATGTTTAGATAAAATCATGGTTTTAGGATTGTTCTTGTGTTCTTGTTCTTGTGTTTCACACACAAGAACAATCCTAAAACCATGATTTTATCTAAATATATATATATATATATATATATATATATATATATATATATATATATATATATATATATATATATATATATATATATATATATATATATATATATATATATATATATATATATATATATACATTTTTTTTTTAATTTTAATTCATAAATGATGTAACAAAAGTAAATTATGATTTTATAAAAAAATTGTACGATTATTATCATGCGGTAGTGAATTAAATAATAATCCGTCTTATTTAATTTGAATTCTTTTGCGTCTTGATTCTAAAATATCACTCTGTGATTCTAGACGACGAAAACTAAAACAGATTAACTTGCATCTTAATATTGAGAAAAATTGAAATTTCCATGGAAATAATTATTAAGTTTTTGAAACCTACCCCATCCCCACCCAGAATAGGGAGAAAACGCTGCGGTTCTAATTGATTATATTCATTATGCCAATCGAATAGACACGAAGACTGAAGAGTTTCCACATCCTACTATTGTTAAAAGATCTAATCATATCAAACTATTGTTGTCTTCTCTATTTCAATGTTTAGTAGTCGGGTTTACCCAGGTTTTACATCATTGTTCTCATGTAATTATCTATGACGGCCAACTAATTACCGTACTATCCTGATGACACACGTTCATAAACCTAACAAAGCTGAAATTTGTCACATTCTCAACAATGTTAACGACAATTAAAAAAAAGAACACAATGCTTTTAACTTTTTCAACACTAACAATAATAATGTTATTTCACATCCACGATGTGAAAGGAAGTTAGCTCTGAAAGCGAATGCCGGTGAATTGGATGTAAAAATTATTATACGTCCGTATGATGCTATTATTATAATAGTATTATGATATGACAGTTATTAAAATGTTGGGCTTTGTCTTGGCATGACGTCACGAAGCACCTGTATTTGAGTAGAGGAACAGCATCGTCATACGTGCATGGTCTCCAGCGGGCGGATCGAAACATCCGAGTAGTAATGTTAAAGGGTAGGGAAGACGGTCGGTTGAAAGTATAACGGATGTCACAGTAACATTATCATTGTTAATCTGGACGGACAACACTCCGGATGTGATATTTTTGCTAAATTTCCTCGTTGCTAATTATTAATAATGTAATAATACACACACAGACGTGAATACATGAGGCAGTGACTGTCACGTGACGACGGCAAGCACGTGACATAAGAACTGTGAACATTTCGTTTGAAGTAAAATTACGTCCCACCATGGGCACCGTGATGAGGTAAAATTAGACATTAAAAATATCGAGTTGTACTAACTTTTTTTGTGATACATTTTGGCAAAATTTAGACTTTTTTTTTGTGATTACTTTCGAAAGGTATAACATATTACCAATAATATACAATATAAGTCGTGAAACCACCATGAGGTGACACCGAGGTGTTAACAACTTTTGAAATCATTGTGGTCAGCAGTGGTTGAACCGATGCGCTCTGAATTACCTACGCAGTATCAAGTTCGTTTGACTTGTGGAACGAGAAGCCCTAAAAACGCTTCTGTTTACGCTCACACAAAAATTTGAATTAATACTTTCAACAAAAAACTTGTATAGATTTTAATTGATATTTAGTTTTGAAAAATCTTCAAATTATAAACAAATCAGAGTTCCCAACAATTCAAATACTTACTGAATATGACGATAACAAATTGGTCTTCACTTTTTAAAGTTTCAGCTACATTTGATGTATTTAAAAAAATTATTGTGTTACCTTCCGACACTTGAAGGGAATTATTTATCCTTCAGCAATACTAATTCACATCGTCCAAATTCGTCTACATTTATAGTTTGTATCGTTATTTGGACATCGATCAACTAAGAAGCTATTCGATTTCATCATATATACAAGTAATTCGTTACAATGGCCAACGGGCTGAAGCTATTATTCTAATTTTAAATAAAGCCTGGCAGTATAAGGAGCCTGCTATATGCTGCTACTGTATTATAACTTGACATTTTAACGCTACTGTCATAAATCAAGATTTAATATTTTTGTCATTCTAATTTCAGTGCCGCTAATTTGTGCAATGATTGTGCATTAACATATTAAACTGCTTGTAACGATTCAAACCGATTATATTTGATTAAATAAGCTAGGACCCGAACTTATAGCTTGCTAACGTCGTGAACATTGGCAAAATTGTAGTGATTTTACATACTTATAACATCTTTTAATTCTTGTACTCAGTATTTTTTCCAATCAACAGCAATACTTTTATGCATTTGTATGCAGTTATCTTCAATCAAAAACAAATACCACGTTGACGACGATGTAAAAGTAAACTGCATTGTCGACTGAAAACATGATCAAGGTGAAATCACCGCCGCTTTGCGATTAAAAATCTCGAACAAGACAACATTCAGCAGGCGTCGAATTTGCATTCTCCATGTATTCTATTGGCGGTTCCGATCGACCGTCTTCTCTATCAATCAGCTTTAACAATCGACTGTGTTGACCTTCCATAAGCACACCAACGTGTTCAACATTCTATGTCTTGATTCAAGTTGAGATAAAGAGTGCTATACAACTTTTGCATAGATTACAAAATGTAGATGGATTTTTCGAAGTTGCAAACTCACTGAGTAAAGCGAGAACAATAGAGATCTTGACATGGTGTTGAAAAGTTTAAAGGTCCATTAGGGTATATACTTTCTTGCCAAGAGCTTGATTTTATATCTAGTCCCACCCATCATTAGGAATGAGAATAGAATACTAAATAACACAATCTCCTTGAAGGAGCAAGTACAAGTTTGAATGTAATAGTCAATGAATGTGATCATTATTCGGCGTAAATATATATGGATATTCCTGTAGGAATATCAGTGATCGCCAGTGATCGAATTCGAACATTTTCAAGGGGGGGGGGGGGGGGGTGGTAATTTGAGTCACAACTGGAATTATTTATGTATGTAATTTGAAATGATATTTTTTTCCAGTTTCGGTTTTGGAGGTCTATTCATTCTGGTCTATTCATTCGCTTATTAGTATATCTTTATCCTAAATTAGTACGGTAAATTTCGCTGCTCTCGATTATCAGTGTGTACACACATTACACGTAAGTAACGCGTCAGCATTTTTAGAATTGTTTTGGGAATATGCTTGGAAATTAAAATCAATGTATATTAAACACGAGGAGAGCTAATTACCGCTATTGTGAAAACTCGTATTATATATGTATATTTATGAAAAGTGTTAAAGTCTTAAGAGGCGGTGTTTATATTTTCATTCTAAGGAGATTGTGTGAGGGAAAATTTTTCTGTGAGGTGATGGCAATCACCCAACACCCCCTACCCCTCCCAATTCGATCAACAGATGATGCTTATCAATTTTTAAAAATGCATTCGAATTCGGAATCAAACTCGGGTATAGCTTCAAACTTGACTAAGAGGAAAAACCGGATACAATTCCAGTCAAGATGCATTTTCTAACTTATGAACGTGAAGCCACCCTCCGTGGCTCAGTCAAAAAGGGGACATGCTTTAGAAACTGAAGGTACCATTGGGCGTGAGTTCGAGTTTCGCAGAGGACATGGGTTTTTTAAACGTCCTCAAAATATCATCACTTCATAGTTTCATTATCTGGTCATGCGTATCCCCATCACTTAACCTATAGGTGTAGGTGGCGTCGTTAAGCAAACAATAGTCATCATCTTATTACAACTACAGATGTAATCCTTCCATTGTTGTACCGGCAGTTTGTAGACTATTATAGGCCTAGGTTGCCGTATCGTGATTCAAGTTTGAGCAGCTATTAAGACTTGATACTGTTAGGTGTCAACATGATCACGTTTAAGACCCGAGTTAGTGCTGAGTTCAGAGGATGAGGCAATAAAACGTTATCACCGTGTTGCCGCGTTGTCATGGAGAAACATACTAATTATGTATCTAGGAAAACGTCATTAGTGTGGTTGTGAGAGCAACGTGTAGAAGTGTGAAAATATTAAAACGGCTGAAACGATTGAGCTGCAACTGTGTACAAAATATAGTAAAATATGTGAGCTCGCATTCTGTGATGTCCACCATGTCAAAGTTATGTATGAAAATGCCAAAACCTTACTTTTATGTTTGGATACTTTTCGGACAATTAAGACAGGTGGGCAGTGTGAATTTCTTCGCCAATAAACAGTATTATTTAAAATCTGAGTTTTTTCGAAATGTTATCTCTCAAAAGAGTTGAAATTGATTTTGCACGAGAAGTATAGGCCTTTAGCTGTTGTCTTCCGGTATACGAATGATGCTGAGAAAAATGCAATGGGAAAGTGAATCGCGTTCATTTCTTTCTTCGTTTGACCTGAGGGATTTCTTTCCAGTAAGTATATTACAAAGACTCCGTGTATAGCCTCGCCATACGAAGTAACGTCTAACGCCCCTAAGTAAAACATGATGGTGAAGCGTCATTGGATGATCATCATTTGGGGGTGATAAGGAGAAACGAGTTAATTACTACATATCTGCGCGAAAAGACTGTTCAAATGTTTGACAAATTCAGCATGAATATTAAGAACTTGGAAGTGCTTTGATGTAATTCATTCATATTGCATCATGCATTATGATTAGTTAAACTGAGATGACAAAAACTTAATCTATGTGTCAATATTTCTCTCTAAAATCCATCGAAATATGTATAGAATAATTTTCAAACTAATTCGTTTTGTAAAGAAGGAAACACCTTAAAATAAACAAATACAGCGGTAAAAATAACGTTAGGCCTACACGATACGTATAAAATAATAATCATGTTATGTCTATTATTTGTTATTATATATTTAAATAAGATAAGAGACATCTCACCAGCAATTTGTGTATATGAAAGATTTTTTATCAACATTAAAAACTTGATACGAAGTCATTGTTCCGCAATTAAGGCCAAGGATAATAATTTAAGGACCATTCGGCCGGGGGCAACAGAGGCGTTTTTTCACCCAAAAATAATACGAAAACGATACTGATTGGTCATGTCATCTCATCATTGCTCATCTGTTAAAAATACAGAAATGCAATCGATTCCTACATTACGATGGCAACTATTGTTAGTCAAGTTTCCTCAAACACCTTGCTTCCATTATCTCTTTGTTGTTTACCTTGTCTGACGCCTGTTGCATGCGCAGGTGGAGGAGTACCACGTGACAATGACGGGACCAACCGCAGAGGAGGTCACGGGCTACATGGACATGAAGGTGCCGGCGGTTGTGCGACGAAGAGGACTCACCCCGTGGAAGGTAAGAGACAAGACCCCAAGTCCTAGATTGTATTGTAGAAGACCCGCCCCGTGTGGCCTTGACCCAGGTTTGACCCCAAGTGAGGCCCTGTTGTGTTGATCAAGTTGTAATACTGAAAGTGAATGTGAACATAGAACTTGTTACGGTAAAAGATATTGAAATCAAAAATGGAGAAAGGAAGTATAGGAATGATCTAGTCGTGGGCACAGTGAAGATGCCAAGGAGTAAAATGTAGATAAGTAGATAAAGATGTAGGATTTTGTCAATTTTGAAATCTCTTACACACAAAATTATCTGAAACAAAATCAATATTCAAATTAAATAAGCACTTATTGGAAGTTGGAGCATAGCACATGCTTCTACTATTAACATCGGGGGTATGAATAATGAGTCCACGATCAACTGGACTGCATGTGTCGTTGAAAGAATTGATCAGAGAGCACTTGGCAAGTTAACTTATTCAACTATCGCAAGTAGGAATAAATTATAAATCATCAAGACAGATATTTCTGTAATCGAAGGCTATATATGAGACAGCATATGCTTGTTGCCGGCAGCTGGACCAAAGGCGCCAAACTAAGAATCAAACGTAATGCGACGCCACGACGCTTGCTGGTGAGAGGGGGAGAGGGGGAGAGGGGGGAGTACATGGGAGGCATAAGATCTGGAATAAACGGCAGGTATACTTGTATCCACGAAAGAAGAAGTTTCCAATCCACTATCTCCCCCTATCGCATATCCCCAGTACACGGGTGTTTCACGTGTTCGTTACGATATACAATATATACATTCTTTATTGAATCTTTGGTCTTACAAACGAGTTGCCCGAAGACACAGAATGACTTGAACAATATGCAATTAGAAATCTACTTGAATGTGTATATGAATGATGAATTTATACAATGTATAGTGCATAAGAAAATGGAGGGAGGGGTGGTTATGGCAACATAAAATGGTAAAATAAGAATTGATTGGAAGGAAATGAAGGAAAAAATGAAGAAAAAAATGTGAATTTGAGTAGTGTCAATGGAATAGAAGAAGTACAGGAGTAATGAAAGGTGTTAAATTCAATGACTGGCTATCGATGATTTCTAAAAATGAATAATGCTGACGATATTAAGGTTCATTATCCCTGATATTTCCCAATTTTCAATATATATTCTTCACCAGCTTTGGAATGATACCATATCCTGCTCCAAACAGCAAACCTTGTACTTCCATTGTGTCCAAGTTATACTTTGGTTTGTTATATATTGCAATACTAATAATAGAATAATAATTAGGCCTATATAATTTTAATATAATTATAGTATATAAGTATCATGTAAAGAGTTATGGCATATAATGATTAATGATAGTCCCCTTAATTAAACCCATTCCGTTGAAAATATGTAGGTTATCAAGGAATAGGTGGGGCCAATTTTGACTAAATTTTACAATATTTTCAGTCAATAAAATTTTTATCCTTGTATTCCAGTAGAACACTGGGTCTAAAAATACGAGAACGGTTTGTTATGCAAATGTGAAGTAATTCAGTTTAGTTCAAGACCATTCAACTGCTAGCTATACGACACTTATAATTAGCTCGTGCCATTAGGTAATTCTGGAAGGCCAAACTACTACGTGAAACAGCCACAGGCTTTAATAATGCCTCAAATGTAATGCCCGTCGGTTATGCAATACGCACCTTAGACAGTGGTTTACGGTACGCATCATTTTCACTCGTGAATGGATGCATTTTTTTATGTTTGGTGGAAACTGAAGAAGAAATATATGCACTGAATTATAAACGTTATACAAGCTCGGTTTTCCAAGGTGGTTTCATTATATATGACGTTTAATTAATTAAATTATAGGAACACGAATATGCGTTTTCGCGTTAATGAATGATTAATAAATATTGTAGGCCTATAACATGGAATGCATAATTTCTGGGAAATTATCATTTCCTCAAAATCTCTCCCTAGTTTCACAATATTGTAGAACATATATAGTTACTTTTTTCACAATGGAATAACTTTTTCTCTAATATTCCGTGCCGCATCAATCGTACGGTATTTTCCGAAAATTTGATTATCTTAAAAAAAAGAATGAACGACATGAATTCACTTGAAAAACCTGTCGAGTTCTATTCTGGGAACGTTCGAATGTTGACACGGACTTTTATTTTATTTTATTCTATTTCAAGCTTTATTTCGTCCATCCAAGAAACATTTTGTTTTGTGTCCTACAGGCATGGAGGCGTCAGTGGTGTGCTGTAAGACGGGGAACCAGCGCCGGTTCGACTCTGGAAGTGCAGATAGGTCATGGTGACGACAATAGGCTACAAGTGGCTACGAAACACTGTACTCTATGGCGCACACAATCAAGGTGAGATGACGTATTTCGCATAGGCCTACAAGTTCAATGATGACGTTTTATTTGCTACAGACGGTTTACAATTGTCTAGGCAAATACAGTATGACTAGCAAAGAGATCAAGCGATTGGCTTTGTTGATTAAGAAGATGTGCGAGGTTACTGAGATACATTTTAGTGTGGATATTTCTCACAATGTATTATCACAAATTATATCCGTTGTCTCTCAAACCAACTTAGCGAAATAATATTGGAAAAATTAAACTATACTAATTACTTTTAGATGTTTTATAAGAACTTGAAACGGTAAATAAATATGTACACGTTCTAAAATTTTATATTTTCTTAATTTGTGTCGATAGATTATTGCGAGGATTATTGTACAGCATTTTTTTCTCCTGCTTATGAGGGGTTTTACTTTCGTTAAGTTGGTTAATTTATCAGTAAACAATCGCAGGAGAATTAGTTGTTAGAATTATGGATGTTGTTAAAATATTCATAATTTAGACTACTATCAATAATGCATTATAAAATGCAGCTTCCGTGAAAACAATAAATAGAACATCGATGTGAACGCGTGAGTATCGAGAAGGCTATCCACTGTTATATCTCCGCCTGAAATACCTGAAATTAGAGATAACTATGGATACAGACAATGTTCTACAGGTAATGATGAGATTTTACTTGAAAACATGCGTAATGTGTTAATTATCATAGGTTCAAGCCAGTTTTCCTACATAATTGCCCTACTTACTGTATTCTAATTAGATGAGTGTTCGACACACAGGTCAAACGAAGTACAAATTTAGTTGAAATTTGACATACATATATGTCGTCATCTAACTCATTATACTGTATAGTTTTAGAGTGCTATGGGTCCCATCAACTTTGAGTGAAACTATTTCGAAATGTTTAAAAACACCGTGAGAATAATCCAGAAAAGAAAATTTGAAAAAATATTTCCTTAGAATAAATTCAAATTTTCGCCTTATTTGAAGATAATGAAGATACACATCATTTCAAAGTTTCATATGAATTTGATAATTTTTACGATAACCTACATTTACCGGCTCATTTATATCTCTTGAATATTTTATTTTTATATAATACCAAATAAATTTACAATACAGATGGATGTATTTTTTAAATTCAGATTTAAAGCTTATTTATAAGGCTTATGTAAAATCTTATTTGTAATGATATAAGTTATATTTTTTGCCATTCTATGCCAAACCAACAGAAAGAATCGGTATTAAATTGGTATTCATTCATTGTATTTTGTCCATACTCTACTTGTACATATATATTTCCAAGATTTCATTAAACCCAATTAACAATTGATTTTTCCAACTCTGCCGGTACGTTGTCGTGTTTTTATTGCCAGTGTTGTCCTAAATCAATTTAGGCCTAAAAATTAAATTATAGAAGTATCAAGGTTTTGGAACAGACAATAATAAAAAGGCTGGACTCATTATGGAAAGCTATAGTAAGCTGGTTTGAGTTTCGTCCAAATGTCCCACGCACCAATCAAATAACATAACAATAACATTCCCCATAACAAGTGATAGTTGCAATTAACACTTACTTTGATAAGGAGTTCGATAAGGAGTGTGTCTAGGTAAAGGAATACAAATCACATATAATATCGTCTACAACGATAAAGAAAATGAGTAGTGTGACAATTATTATCAGATTTAGACTCAAGACATGGATCTGGCTACAGTATATATTTTATATCTATATGCAAATTATTTTCAAATAATACCACTTAATTTTACATTATATCTGTAGGCCCTATCACTTTATATTTTTATGTTGTTTTTCTTGCAAGTTTATTCAAATTGAGAAAAATCTGACTTTGGAATCGGAAAAATATTAATTAGTAATCTTCCCCAGCATGAAAGCTTGCACTCACAGTTCATGTAGTGCTGATAAGTGCAATGTTGTGTCCAGGTCCAAACAGTTTGCTTTCGGCGTGTTCTGCGGATTGCCTGGTGTGCAGGAGCAGAAGAAGCCTATTCTCTTCCTGGCAGGGCGGACAGAGACGGAAAGTCAGATGTGGATAAGATGCATCAGACAACTACTGACGCCACATTTTGCACACGAAGAAGGTAAGAACAGTAACATGTGCTACCAATCAAATCTGTTTGAGGTTCACATTCTAAAAGTTGATTGTTTATATATATGTTTTCTATTTACATTTTCGAGGTCATGATTAATTGAGAATAATCTCATGTATAGAACTTCAAATAGGCCTATATAATATCAAGAAAAAAATTGAATGTTCGGCATCAGAAAAAGAATGACATGAAATTTCTTCACATTCTCTCCTCACATCATCACATGCAGAATGAATTAATAGTTTCATAATTATGTGCAGGTTTTGTGCTGCCTCAAGTTGGTGTCGCAATGAAACTATACCATTTTCTTATGTTTGAATAGCAAGATTGGGGCTTGACAAAATATCTCAAAATTGATAAATACCAATTTATGTAGATATTCTATGAATGCAAACCGGAATGAGAACCGTTGCTCTACAAAGTATCGACTTTTTGGTGGAGGTGCCAGGTTATACTGAACCCTCTCAAACTTGAAAGCAAGAAATGAACATTTGCCAAGTATTTTATTATCATATGCTAGCTAGACTTCACAATTATTTAGAATTCTATTAATATATATATTGTATCAAAGCCGATTGAATTAATTCCCAAGTCATAGCAAAATATAGTTGATATTATGCACATCTTAGTGACGCGTAATAGTTCCATCATATGGTTCCATCTACGAAGGAAGGTCGTTCTGCCAACTAAATAATTGTGAAAACTTCCGTACTTACATAATCTCCCTGCAGATTTAAACATTTAACGCGTTTGAAAGATGCAGTTTCGTTCCTTATTGGGAAGCTCGTCCTGAAATACCACCGGAAAAATACTACAACGATAATGTAGTATATTTATTTGTAATTTACAAATATGTCAGTGTAATTTGTGTTGGGTATGTTGGTTAACAATCATCTTGTTCTTTCATGAAGACACATACTGAAAAAATGTCAATTTATTTTAGACTTTACAGGCGCAAAATGACCTCATTATCGACGCGCCTCTAAACACAACATTCATTCATTCTAGACTTCTTTAGATTTGTTTATTCTTAAAGAAAGCTTCTTTTATGGTTGTTTTAATTCGTTTTCTATCTTCCTATAGCTGCTTTGGACGGTTACCCCGTATCGTTGATCGACAACGACTTCACTCAAGCCGCTGGTCTGACAGGTGTTTACGGCACACTCCGAGTCACAGCTGAGGAGGTCACCATCAATGACCCAGGGTCAGACGAGGTCAAGGTCACGTGGGACTGGCTACATTTACAGCAGTTTCATTTGGCAACCAATGGCAAGGCGGAAGATGAAGGCAAAATATGTGTCATTCATACGAGCAGGTAATATTATTGTCATGTTACCATAGGAACTAGAAACAATGGAGGGTAAACTTTATCTCAAGATATGATTAAAGAACATAATTCGTGGGGACATTGCTGTCCACTTATTACAATTTACAACCATCATGTATGATAACATTTGAAAGAAGACCATGCTGAATTGGTTCCATTTTATGCCGCGATTTATCATGGATTCAATGTTGACAATAAACGATTTTTTTGTAGCAGAAGGAACTAAAACTTGGCACTGACGCATCTTGGTGTCCACTGCCCATAAAGCCAATTTTACTTATTATTTTGTTCTAATTCTTAAAGTTTATTTTTGAAAACTTTTGCGCTGAATAAATTACATTCAATTGAATTCATGGGATGGAAATTGTACAAACCTTTTTATTAGTCTTGCACTATAATCAAGAAGTTTACAGTGGCATTATCAACAATTCAACATTAACATAGTATTGGGATGGTCCTGACCTATAGTCTATATAATTATATGGTACTGTACATATTTATCACACCTTTCATAACCCCCAGGATTACCTAGCCTTGAGACTCCCACATCAATAGAATAATAATTCTCACTTTGCTGAGGGGAACATGAAACTTTGTATTGGTCATATTAGTCTGGTGCTGACCTGCAGTTTTACACAGAACAAGCCAGATTGACAAGGCTACCTCCATAGGAGGTACAAGCATACAACTTCCTCCCACCTAATCACCTCACCACATGATATATTTTGATGTCACTTGTAACTATTTATTAACCAATTGTAGGCCCCGTTTATGATCAATAAAATCTAATTACATTATGCAGTGCTTGCTTCTATGTTGTAACTTCTATATATATCTCAGTGATCAAACACTACCATTATTATTTACATTATTAGGCATACTTGGCATTGAACTGTGGGGAAAAAATGTCTTGAATAAGAAACTGATTTTAATAATTCAGATAAAAGATCTTATGAATAATAAATTGAATACACTTCCAAGAATTAGCCTTCAATAAGGATTTGAAGACATAATAGATAATCTATAAAAATCCACTTCAATCAGCTCTGGCCTGTTCCAAAGCCAGTCTTTCCAATAAAATCAAACCCATGAAGTACTTACCGAGTTCTTTGTTTAAATAAAATGAGATTTTCTTCACACTCTTGCAGGGAGTTCAAGGGAGGTGCTGGCAACATCCACTTATTTTGTGAGGACGCACCTCAACTTCTTCAGAGCCTTCTTAGTGGTGGTCGCCTCAAACGTCAGCTTCTCTCCCCTCTTCCCAGCCCCCCATTAACGCTCCTCAGCGCCAGACGTCTCAGTCGCAGCGAGAACGATATCCGTTTCTCGTGGAACAATGACGGAATCAAAACTACCCCGAAAAGTTCATCGATAGCCATCAACCTGCGTAGAAAACGTTTCACATTTCGTTCACACTCGTCTGAAAAAAGATCGTCGACGATCTCAGACGAGGGTCTTGTTAATAGAACTGCGTCTAGTTTGATATCTGCCAGTCTAGGACTAATGTTTTCTACACCGGGTTGTAGCGAAGCCGACAGTGAATCAGTACATGAATATCAACAAGTTGGGTTTAACGGAAGTAGTGAGGATTTGGTGGGCGATTTAATAGGAATGGTGAAATACAGAACACAGAGGAGAGAATCTGGAATATCGGTAGCTTCTGGAATCTACGAAGAAATACCAGATACTGTGTTTCCTCCGGATATACAGGACGAAGTTCTCTACACAAATAGTATCAACATATCTAGCCCTCCTCCCTTACCCCCAAGAAGAAGACATATCTTCAAGAAAGTCGACAGTGGATGTTTCTCCGGGATTTCTTCCCCGAAGCTGGATTTTACTCCTCCAGACTGGCACCAGGGGTCAGCACGTAGCAGGTTTCTTTGGCCGATGGAAGCATCTGTCAACGTGACAACAGAGCCAGAACCTGATTATTTACCCATGTCGCCTGGACTTGGGTTTAACCGGTCTGCACATATTCAACAAAGTGATGAAGATCTTTACATGGTTATGTCGAGTATTGACACTTTATGACAACAATGCACAAATGAAAAGAGTGAAGCCTCAAGCGTGACAACGAATTGTATTTTTCTTACCGCAAAGTGAAACCACTTTAAAATTTGTACTTGATGAAAACCATTTCATTGCAACACTTCAATATTTATTTAATTGACAACTTGAAATGGGAGAGGTCTATATACGTTCACGTTTGCTAAATTTGTTTGCGGTGGCTAAACACGTTTGCTGAACGTTGCCACGATCTTCACACGAGTGTAGACTTTTCCTAAATCCTAAAGTGGAAATATTAACAGTTGTTGGGAGTCCAGGTTCGAGACTTCAATGTTATTGTTAAGGAAGGTTTCACGTTGTTCCTACAGTTGTCAACTTGCCCATCATAGTGGAGGCTATTTAAGGGGCAAGTAGTCAATTCCATCGTCAATCCATGGTGATTCATGCATCATCAAACTCTTACTTTTTATGTCCACCCAAAGTCTTCAAAAAATACTTTGGATATTCTCTTGTAGACTAAATGTTTGTATTAAATACCGGTAACTGAATATTAACAAACTTTATAATATTAGTTTAACCATAGGCCTATGTTTTGAAAGTAAATGTTTTTGCATTTTTTATTTTCAAGCACGTATTGTAAGTGCATTTCCTTTTTCCATTTTTGTACGAAACAAAATGATATTTGCAATCATAATAAATAACTGTATTATGTACTGTACTTCACATTTATACTATTCTGTATTTTGTTATGGGTATGCTAGGAAATACAATTTCACATTATTGAAAAAAACACTTGTTTATTGATTTATTATTTCCTTTATACATGAATACCAGTAGTTCCCTATAAATATGTACTATATTATTGGAACTGCAAGTTAGATACTTGTATATAATGTAATAATGTTTGATACCTCAACACTCATTATATGGACATATTCACCGAAGCCCTTCAAAACAAATACCATTGACTCTGAGATTAATTAGTTACTGCTATCGAGAAAATAAAAGTATAGTGTTCATACTTTCAATGCTTTGGGCTGCCTAATTCCTACGCTAGTCCACTTACAGTGCCCACAATGTTATGTTACTTATGTATATGCATAGCCTACCACTATGTCAGACTTCACTTATGCCCTCTCAAGGTTATTTCTACCTCTCACTTGAAAATAATACACAAAACACATGCGAACCTTACACAAAACTAACTGCAACGGAAATAGAACATAAGTAACAACATAATTATCTACTACAATATCGTCTCAATCAGACCAAAGGCCATTACGCAAACTACAAAACTGAAATTGACTAGCCCATTCTTACCGATTATCAATATTTACGTTATCATTATACAAAAGGAACGTTTTCATTCATTCTCATAAGCCGGGAAAAAGCATCTAACACAGCAAAGAAATAATATTAATATTGTACAAAAAATATACATTACAAATCCTTGTGGACAGTTGTTCTTATAAATGCAAGACGTGTAGCTAGTTATCATCTTAGAATATAACTTGATAGACTCCTCTAGGCTACAATCAGTTAAGACATAACAAACTAGAAGTTTCAATTAGAATTGAGATATACTATTATTTGTCAAGATATAATAACATTAATTATTGTTCATGAAAAGCTTCTATTGAATAGTAAATGTAAAAAATCTCATTGTCAGGAGACATACTTTGACTGTCACAATGAGTATACTTTTAAAGACTTGGTTGGAAATGTGCAACAAGACTTCTCAATGTATATATCATGAAAGGTCTACAATAACATAATTATGGGTTTTAAAGACAGTTTGCCATAAATACAGTTGAAAGTACGGCATGTTAAATTATAAAATAAGGTCTCTCAATTCATATTTTTGAGCTATCTCATTTCTTATGACGAAGTGTACTCGAGAATTGCCTCAGTCGAGTGACATGTATACGTACTGGGATTAATTATGTTCGTCAAACAGTCATCGAATTGAGTAAAAAAACACAGATGATGGTTTTAACGTTCAGATATGTACCGACGTACTTATTTACACTGCTCTGCCAATTGGCTAGCGTATTTTTGGAGCCGAACGATCGTTGACAGATCCTGCCCTCTTTAAGTGTGTTCCTCGTTTAATCTGATCCATTAGTGATTCGTGGCACAGAGCCGGGTCTGGTTGAGTACGGCTACTAATAAACTGACGTATTTTATTTGCTTTCGGTTGTCCCCCGAGATGTTGATGTTGTTGAGCCAGCTTCGAGTTAAGAGCCTGTAAGAATCCTTGTCCGGGCCCAACGACACCCCGTTGCAACAACCGACTACCTGGACTCTTGTTGTTCATGTCCTCGGAATGACGTCGGGAATTGCGTGGCGACAAAGACGGACCTAGCTTGGCACTGAGTGCAGCAATAAGACCCTCGTTAGTGCCCCTACGATCAGCGCTCTGCGAGCGAGTGCTGTTGTTCCGACGTACGGCGCCAGGGCTGGCCGGCTGATGTTTCAATTCGGTCAACGTTCGAACCGTGTCTGCGACAGAGCCTCTCTTGTCATCGACTGCTCCACCTCCCCCTCCACCGCCCTCAAGGAGAAAGGCGGGGGGTGGGGGAAGGTGCTCCATGCTGCCGCCGACAGGGGCCAAATGCTGACGGAATGAGCTCGAGATGGACGATGTTCGACGGATCGGGGGAGGGGGTTTGTGACCTTGAACCGACCCACGACGAAGAAGAGTGTTTCGCATTGTGTTACTCGGATAACCTAAAAACAGCAGTTACCATCAGAAATTCTCACCGATAAATCTATTTTCAACAATAAGAGTGGAATATAGAAAGCAAAAAATAGATAATGCAGGTCTAATAATAATCATATATTAATAATGCAGGGTACTAGGCAAGAACACTAGTCAAAATGCACATATAATGATGATTCTTGTCCATGTATAATGTTTCATAGCACTGTAGTACAGGTTAAAAAAAATAGATCCAGTTACAGTATTAAAAATTTATCTATCATTCAAAATTAAAAAATCTTGACATTGAAATTTAACATCATACACAAGTTGTAATATAAAAATAGGTAGAATCTAAAGTGAAATAGTCTCCAATGCTGGATCATTGGCTACGATTCAAACAACCTTACTCGAAAAATGATTATACAGTAAACTCTCGTTTATTAAAACTCCGATAATTCAAATTTTGCTGTACTGTAATTCAAATAATAGTTCTGGTCCCCACAGATTTTTGACCCATATGCACAATGTTGAATATTTTGATGATTCAAACTTTATATTTCAAAATGGGTATTTTTGGGTTCACTGAATTTCGAACTGTAGAGGGTTTACTGTATTATATGAGACTCATTAGGGTTACCTGCAGTGGAGACCGGACGTTTCCGAATGACTCCTGGTTGCGGAAAGTCCCCGTTTCGTGGCAGCGTACAATATTTGCTAGCACTAGCGGCCTCAGAACTAGTATACACACTCACTGACAAATCTAACAAAACACACACACATATCAACACGGCACACAAAACAAAACAACACAAGACTATATAGTATACGAACAGCACTACACTTCAAGAAGTTTTAGAATTTGTGGTTGTATAAGTAAAATACATTGAAGAAAAGCTCAAACTTGATACGTATGCAATGAAACTATGCATACAAATGTTAAAGAGAACTAGAATAAAAGAAATATAAGACTTAAAGGGGTTAGGGGGGTTACATAATTACAGTGAAACCTCAATGCATTGTTCCCAGATCCATCGTTTTCCTGTTTCTATCATTACTTTTTGCAACCACAAGTCGCAGAGGCGTAGACAGCCAATGTTTATTTTTACTGCATCGTCAAATAAACACGGGATCATTTTACTGTATGGATGGCTTTTATTAGTTCCTTAAAAAATGATCGATCAAGGTTTCATTGTATAATTTATAATATAATTTGATTTGTACCTAAGATGCAAGATTTGCAAGTTCGGATGCAGGATTCAGGCATGTCATACTGAATAGAAAATAGCCAACAGTGTACAAAAAGATAGGCTTAATAAAAGCTAATGAAAGGTAAGATTACTGATGAATAGGCAACAATCAAGTCAGAAACATCTGCTCAACTTAAATTCGTGAACCATCAAATTAGTGAACTACCTACTTGCCTACTGTACATTATAAATAAGTTATGACTTATAAGAGATATCATGACCACTCAGAAATGTGTATGTCAAGAGTCCTACATATTGTCTACGAACTAAGCTTGAAGATTCCAATGGTTGATGTTCTACGATGAAAGGGTCTTAGATTTTCCTAATGTGACTGAAAGTTTAAAATTTAGTAAATTGAAAATCCAGCCAGAAGGTATGGAACTAGCATCTCCTGTGCCCTCACTAAGTCTGACAAAATTTCACTACAATTTCAGAAATTGAATATCTCTTTACTTGGGTTCGTTATCATTAAATCGAGTGCAAGGTTTACCAACGTTGTAATCTTGGGAATATTGTTAAATCTAGGATTACCGGGATAGTGAAAAATATAACATTGTTATCCAAGCTGATAAAATTGACTTCAAACTTGGAACCTAGGAACAAAAGTTTGTTACAACCGGGCCTAAGAGCTACAAAATCTCAAACCATACAAAAAGAACCAAAGCACAAAACACAGGCAAACAGTAGTCGTATAATTACCTTCATTGTGACCGGAATCGTCGACCTGGATGGTCTGACTTCCGTATCCGCTGGACGATTCGAGCGAGCTCTCGCTGGTGCTACCGTCCTTCTCGTTGCCTTCAGTCTTCTCGGGCGTGCCGGCATTGAACTCTGGTGGCGGCGGAGGGAAGCTCATCTCTTGGGCCTTGCTGGCGGCCATGTGGGCCAGTTCGCTCATATTCACGTACATGGGCTGGGGAGGGTCGAGAGCCACTACCTATAATCACACAAAGTATGCTTCCAGTTCAAAGTAAATTCTTTTAACAAAAGAAGAACAATTCTTCTACTGGTATAATTTTGGATTCCTTTCTGATCATAACTGGGTAGATATGTAATGTATAGAGAATATAAATAAATCATCATGACTCGTACAGATACTAACAAATGCAAATGAATGACTAGTTCACTATTCTAAAGAATAAAGAAAATATTGAAAGAAAGTCTATCAAGAAATACGTGTAATCTGTGGTTTTGGCATCGCAAAACAAAAGCGGGAAGCATTTTTAAATCAGAAAAGTTGACAACAAACTATTATTTCCTTCAAGGATGACATTAACTATCCGGCTTCGAGGGATCGGCTTTTTAAAATCTCTATTCGCTGTCGGATTGAACTATCAAAACGGTTGTTCTCAGGGTGGCTGTTTGATATAATTTTCATGATCAATAATCACGGACTTTATATCGACTGTCAAGAAAAATATCAATTAGGTCAGTTAAGATTCGATAATCCCCGTAGACGAGAGATCGTGGTGCCCTCTTTTATTGCCGATCAACCGTTTGGTGATAGACTAACTATTTTTTTCGAGTTCAACAGTTGTCAGTTGCACAGTTGAGGCCACTTATTCAAGCCACTCAATCGTTCCAAAGAGTGAAGACGCTTATGCAGCTAGCTACGTTCATTCGTCTGACACAACATTCCTAATTATTATGGTCATTTATTTACAATGATTTTGTATCAAGTTTCAATGTTATTGACAGAAAAAAAAATACATTTTACAGTGAACTTACGTCTGACACAGCATTCTTAATTATTATGGTCATTTATTTACAGTGATTTTGTATCAAGTTTCAATGTTATTAACAAAAAAAATCATTTTACAGTGAACTTAGTTTTAAATCAGTTGAGGAAATTGATTGCCCGGTTGTCAAAATCACTACCGAACGTCGTCTTTGATTTTCATGCTTGCGTGAGTGTTTACCTTAGCCAGCTGTTTAGGCAGTGCTTTCGGAGGATCAGTCTTGAATCGGGAAGGCCCAAAGCCAGTCTTGGCCGGCACGGACGGTCTTTCAAGTGACGAGCATCGCTGCGGGATTGGTGGGCGAGCGTAGATCGCCTGAGGGCATTGTTCCAACTGTGAAATATTGCATTTATCATTAATTCAAAGAACACCTCATTTATTAATTTCCCAATCACAAGACATTAGTTGTAACAATGTACACAAATCACAAGAAATTTGATTAAATGACGCTCTTAAAATGACATATTCGAAGTTTAAAACAAAAACATTGAATGAAAACATTACAAATCATAACATATCAAGTAAAAATTGAATGTGTGTTAAAGACAAGTACTCATTGTTGAACCTCTTTCATAAGAATCTAGTACAATACCGTATTCATGAATATGCTCAACAATATTCTACATAGAATTCTATACAGATTGTTTATTAAGGTCAGAATACGCGATACATTTTCTTCTACAGTACCGTAGCGGATAAAGAGCCATAATTATTCATAAATATTCTACACGTCTAAAAATTCAATATTTGCATACAAAACAACGAAAAATATAGTAGCCCAGACTTGATCACATTGGCTGAAAATCTAAATACTTCAGGCAAGCATATCCCAAGTATTTAAAAATATAAATGGGATGAGAGAGAATGTCAATTAATTTGACGGCTGTCCACAAAACGGGATATCAAGATGGTACAGCGTAATAAAATCAATACATAGAAGTACAATGGTTTTGCAAAAGTGATACAAAATTGATTACAACAAAATCCTGAAATATTATAAAACTAATTTAATAGGGTCACACACTACTAACTAGGGTTACACAATATCGTGTTCCACATTTTATATAGAATACATATCCGTGAAACTGAGCTCGTCGCTTACCTGCGGGCTGTTCTGTGGCGTCTTGGGTGACTCGGGCAGATCCTGCGCCGACGGGGCTTGAGACATGAGCGGAGAGCCGTTGTTGTTGCCAGTGATCGTCACCGTGGAGACGGGGCTAGACGGCTGGGAGTGAGACGCTTCGGGGGCTTGGAATGTGTAGACAGTCAGCGGTGGCCTCTGGTGGCCACGCTCATAAGCTACGCACACATTGGTACATTGAAAATTAGTTACGAAAGTTCTGGTATCAGTTCTGGTGCTTCGAATTTGAAAGTATGATGGTGGGTACATCGAGTTGTTCCCATTGGTTACCATTCTTGAATGAATTTTTACAATGATTAAAACATTACGGACTTTTCTTTACGCCTACAACTTGGTTTTAACGACAAATCGATACGTTCAAATTATTTTTCATTTGCAGGAAGTTGCAGGTTTGATGTAAGTGGTAAACAGTGAAACTTACAAAAGGTTACAAAATAAAGCTCACGCTTATTTAAATAATGTTCAACATGTTACATTGTTGACAGTTTTTTGCAGTCATATCAGCCAATTGAGTTCAAGTGTATTTATTCTATTATTCATTTTTGTGTTGAATTTCCATCATTTTCTTCTTCTTTTCACGATTTTTCTTTCTTCTGGACATGGGCTAAATTTAAATGAAAATCAACTGAGAATTAACCACTGACAATATAATTAACTAAATCTAGTTAACCAAGACTTGGTAATCCGGGGTTTATATGTAGATGGATTATTCAATAGTCACAATTTCATTGAACATTGGGACTATACAAATTATACAAAATTATACAACTATACAAAAGTGGGAAAATAAAACTGTAGCTTACAATTCATTTGTAACCACTCAAGTAGCAGATTAACCAACACGTATCAATAAAAAACACGCTCTTACCACATGTTGGCAAGCATGTTTCCTTACACTTGAAACCAAACTTCATCATAAAAGAGTGGTTATTCTGTAATGCCAGAGATAATGTAGTACTAAAAGAGTTTGAAGTTGGCCAACATCCAAATACCACCAGTAATTGCTTTCGGAGAATCTCATGCTTGGCTCCTAAGCAAAAAACTAATTGACAATGGAATTTCATTTCTCGTTGATGAACAAAAAAGCAATTCCGAAAGAAGCTTTCGCAATTTATTGTCGGAACCAGTAATCAAGTCATAGAGATAGGACAAATACTGGAATACCCTCTACTTTCTTCCATGAATCTGATAACCGTGACTTTCTTTCATATGTTCGAAGAGACAGCTGTTGGACGAAGTCCAAAATATGCAGCAATGTGCAATAAAGTTTGTTACATTTTAAAACCATGTTGCATAATCCTGGTTTCAACACCGAATTAGATTGCATTGCAAAAGTCCTTGTGTTGTGAATGAAGCATCGATGAGTGGAACTCGTGTCTTGTATCAAGCAGGTATTTACTAACCTGACGAGATGGTGTGTGGTCTGTCGCTCATGATGGCAGTGGCCGCGCGTTCAAACTGCAGCGTTTCCTGCAAGTTGGGCCAGGTGGCAGTGATGACGGGCAGAGTGCCGGCCGAGCCGCCTGTCGCTGACGGAGTGCTCGAGTTACTGCCGCTGCTTTGCTCGGACATGTTGGATACCTGACGAGCAATACACAATGTATGTCAGTTACGTTACACACTAAGAAAAGATGAAACGTATAGAAAAACTTATAGATTATTGATTGAAAAAAAGATCTTTTTTCTAAACGTTGAATAAAAAAATTAAAAGTATAATCGAAAATGAATGATAACTTCTAGAATAGCAATCAAAAAGTTCAACTACCATCAAACATTTCAAAACTGATAGTGAAATAAACGAGTCAGGTTATTTTAATTTAGACTGTAGGGCATTCATCCATATAACTATCTGGTAAATTAATTATGAAAAATAGAATAAGTAGGCTAATCTCTGTATAAATTAGCACCATATTACGCCAACAAAAACTTCAGATCATTTTTAATTATAATAGAATTTTAATTATGCTCTGATAAATAATAATATAGCAGCAGGCTAATTAATATTGCATATTGCAGACCAATGATGTACAAATACATTTAATTATAAACATATTATCTGGATTCTTAATTCTTAATTCATTCCCTTTTTAGCAACTGGTATGTTCATTTACTTAAGCATAAAATTAAAGCTGAACAAAGAAGTAACGAAATAATAAAACGGCAAAGAGTTGGCCGTAGAAAAAAGAAGAAGAGCATTAAGACATAGCTGTGATCAAAGCAGTTTGTTGTCAGGTTGTTGGGCTTGTATCACTACCTGAGCACTGTGCGCTGAGGATGGCCTCGGGAACAACACGTCCTGAGAAGTAAATCCTGAATCCTGAGAGGAAACACTTGAAAGACGGAGAATACTGGCAGGCAGGGGCTGCTATAGGCAATAAAAACACAACCGCTACAATAAACACACATGATGCAAAAATAGAGAGAAGTAAAAAGCTACAATACACATCAACATTCAAGAATGTAAAATTATATGGTATACAAAATAATAATTCACTGGTACTGTACAATAACACACAGTCAGTGTAGTATTCTAAACCTTTAGAACAGTCGTGATCTAGGGCTACACATTACCAACACAATAAAAAAATCAGGCTAATCACAAAAGAGAATAAACTTGAAGGTCTTTTTCTTGATTTCATCTTTGAGAATTCGGCAGTTCAGAGCCATTCATAACAGGAATTAGCAGTTAAGTTAGTCAACTTGGGGAGTTAAAGTAGGGAAACTTTGGGGAGTCTAACCGATGCTTGATATGCCCCTCACCTCTCACATCATACAAAGTGAGTGCATTAGCAACTGAGCTGCATGTGCCGGTAGAATGTATAATTTATCAATCTTCACGTAAGCTATATTCGAATATAAAGAGAAAATTGAATAGTTTAGTTAGTTTCCTTTTCTGACTGCAGTCAGGTCTAGCAGGAAATTCTGTACAAAATTTAGACTTCATTCTTGGGTACAGCCAATAAACGACAATAATTCTTTGCTAACGACCGAGAAATATTTTACCATTTACTCATAACGTGGCTTACGAAGCATGCTTACGAATCGGGCAGACAATCATGCCATGCTCAAATATATTACAGAAGAATTGTTTTAACCTATCAATAGGCTCAACTTGAGACAAATTATTTGTAGAGAATTGATCACTGAGAAAATTGAAAACACACCAAAAAAAAATCTACAAAAAATTAAAACTTTAATGAAAAAAATAATTAAAACTGAAATTAAAATTCAAAAATAAAAGTAGACCTTGAATCTAGCCTTCATCCATCTTCCTGTAACTTGACAAAATACGATAATGTACAGTAGAAACATTTGGTATGCGCGGTTCTTACCTGCGACAGTGACCGATGCCAGTAGTGATGATTGGGCGAGTGATGTGACTTGCTGCTGCCGCTGGACGAGCTGTTGAGCGAGCTGATGCTGCACATGCTCGACTTGCGCGACCCGAGAGAGCTCGGGCTGCTCGGCGGCGTCTGGAACGACCAGTTGCTCTCGGAACCCTTCAGGTCGGCGATCACTTGCTCGCTGGCGGGCGGCAACGCAAGTGGGTCGGATGTGTGCTTCTGCAGCTGATCGACAACCTGACAAAACAAAACAGAAAGGAAATGAATTCACTGAAACTTGGGTTTAACGACACACTGTAATGATGATTAAGATATCGGATGAATGATTAATGAGATAGTGGGATTATGGGATAGGGTTTCTCAGGTAATGGGAAGGACAGTGGGATGAAATCGATCATGGTCCATGTTGTAGGAATCTTCCCCGCATTTGCCTAGCTTACAGAGGAAAACCACGAAAAACCTCTGTATGGACTATGGGGATATATACGATCGATAATCTCATTGGAATTTTAAACAACTAACGATTCTGAAAGATGCAGTTGCGTTTCTTATCGTAAATTTCATCCTGAAATATCATAATACGCTGATATAACCCTACAGAAGACTCTTTAAATTCAAAATTCAATGGACCTAAAAATACCTTTTTTGAATTATAAAACTTTGAACTACCAAAATGTTCAACATTGAGCTTATGGGTAAAAAGTCAAAACTGAGTAGGAACCACAAATTTTGTTTGAATTACAGCAAAATTTGAATTATCAGTGTTTGAATTACCGAGGGCTTACTGAATTATATTTATGTCCGAACTTCTTCTTTCGTGGATAGAAGTCTACTAACCTCTTGAAGATGCGACAGTTCCGACAACATGGCGACCTCCTCATCGACCACGGGCTTCATGAACGCAACAAACAAACAGAACCGACTGCGCTCTTCGATCAGCGCCGCCTTGACGGCTTGCTTCTCCGTCTCCTCCAGGATGTGGCGCCGCTCGTTGACGTCCTGCATGGAACACTCGACGCGACGCTGGAGCTCCCCGCTCTTGCCTTTGCGAGCTTTCTTCTGCAGCCGCAGTGTATCGGTCGAGCGCTTCTTTAACTCCGTACGCGCTCGCTTGTACTCTGCAAGCAAACAAAAAGCAGATGGGTTTACAAAAAGTGTGATCAGGCATTATGAATACAATGAGATTTCAATCTTGGAAAAAGTATTTATTCTGTAATATTGAAATTCACTTCTGATTGAAAAAAAATGTAGAAGAAAGAAGAAGAAAATAAGTGGCGGTTGCTCATAATAATCTAACTGGATTTTCGTTATAGAACGAAAATTTTCGTTATTTCGTTATTTTCGTTATGTAGCATCAGTTGAAAGGTTCAATGAACAAAGTTACTGAAGATTGTGTTCTTTCCCCGTTTGTTTCGTGTTCTAAGACCGCATTTTACGAAAAAATGAAAACGTGTTAATTTGGCTAGTTATTAATTGAGCTAAACAAGAATATTATTGTACCTGAGGGTAAGTACAAATTAATCCGCTACTAATTAAAGAAATGAATACTAATGAGACTAGACGTTATAGAGCCTTAGTGTTTACACCAAACAGCAAGAAAAATAAAAAAAGCTAAAATAGAAGCTAAAAATAAAATGAAAGCTAGTAAAATGTGTCATCTTTTTGGACTACAGTTTAGACTGCATTTTTCTGATTAGAAAAGATGGACACTACATAAGAAAATATTTACTGGCGAATAGATATATAACATATAAGTCATTATTATTAATATAAATATATCATTATATTTTAAAACTAACACACTTTACTTACATACAGAATGTTTACTACATTTTCAAAGGAAAACGAAAGTGTTACTCAATTATTTACTTAGTCCAATTAGTGAAAGCCCAGAAGAAAAAATCTTCTGTTCTATGTTAACAAATTCTTTTTATACATTTCCACAAAACCACTAAATAATGCTTTTAGTTCGTCGCCTCCCGAGTCCCGACCCGTGACATCCAGGCATTTGTAATTAACAAAAGCGAGTGTCGTCGGGGCGCCTGGAAGTCAGACAACCTAGACAACTTCGAAGTGCGGCAAATAGCGTTATCACGACCGAAAGATAAGGCGCTGCCGAGAGAAAGTTCATCCGGGGAGGAAACAACATTACATTACATTACATTAACGTCGGGGACATATTCACAGCATTTACACTAGTCATTTAGATGACGAGATTTCTACACGTGTTGGCGGGTCGAAACCAACGACAGATAACGGTAATCAATTGAAAAGACGGTCGGTCGGAGCTATCAGAATTTGTGAATTGAATAATGTGATGTTGAGGGAAATTTACACAACCGAAAAGCGTGGTGACGTTACATATACCAAATAGAAATGGCATTATAGTTTATACGTATTCAGATCGGATAGTATTCATCATTCATAGACCCCGGTATTCTGTGGCCTATGCTATTATATTTGAGATGACGGAAAGATGAGATAAAAGGTATTTTATTATGTGTTTTTGGATACGTGATGAGTGGTAAGTAGGCCTAATAATTTCGAACTAACGTATTCATTTGACGACTCGCGTAGGAAGAAGTCGGTCGTGGCATGTGGCATAAGAAACCATTTCAGTATGAAGATGAACGATAGGGAGGAACAAGGTAAAAACCTCCGACGGGATGGCCGAACATGGCGGGAATCGAACCCGGTCTCCTGAATGATGGTTCAGCGTGCTTGCCAGTAGCCACTAATCTCAGTACACATCCGAGTCATCTCATCTATAGTCTAACTCAGTACATACGATATTATAATTAATTGTTCTTAAAGCGTATATTCACTTTCGAATTTCGTACAGACGACGCACTTCTACTGGGAAAACTGGCAATCAATACTTGGACAAATAGTTTATTTTATGTGCGTACACGCAAGTGCGTTGAATTAGGGAATAGATGTTGAAGGTTGATTTCCCATCGATGCGATGCGTGACCAATTTTCATTTTTCCTACTGTTTCACTATCTGTTCGGCTTGCATGCTTGTGATCGTATGCCATCATTGGACGAGCGGAGCGAAAACTTCCATTTCAGCACATACCGATAAAAATTGGTCCAAGTTTTAATGATTTTTTTGTAATTTTGTACCCAGCATACAGGTCAGACAAAATAACCAATCGACTTGAAACTTTTCTGAACGTTGGAGTCATACCAGAATGGACTCCATGGGACTGCATGGGACTACATGGGACTATTTTCGAGCACAATCGATCCGACGGGTTTTTCGAAAAAAATTCATATTGTTCTAGTGCATATTTGTACCAAGTTTGAAGAAATTTGAATTGGTCATTTATAAGAAAATGAATTACGATATCGGATAAAAGACCAATATTCATCGCGATTAAAGCAAATATACTATCAACTGACACTATATTTGATTGTAACGCCTATATTTGATTAAAGTTGTCAATAAGAATCTACAGGTTCAATGAAAGAACGAACGAGGAAGGCTTATATAAAAATTTGAAAATGATTTGAATATAATTTGAAAATCAAGGTGTGTAGGCCTATATATAACTTCCGAGAAAGAAAATACATTCTATATAAATATCTCGCTTGTTACAATATTACAATATATTATAATGTTACAATATGGCTTAAAACGATGTCCATGTAATGACGTAACATACGACAGTGCGGTGTTTGAACAGCTCAGTAAATAGCCTGTGAACTTCCCCCCAAAGCTAATTAACACAGGCAGGGAATTGTTTAGTCCGTCAATAATTGCCAATAACAGTCAATAATAGAAGTGTTAATTACTCAGCAAGTGGTTTGTACTCGAGAGTGTAGCCACGGCGTGTTCTTTCACTGCCAATTAGAGCTAATTACTGGCAATCAAGAGGTTTATTCATGAGATTATCAGCTACAGAAGGCGGTGCAAGTGAAGTGCATGCATGCACTCATTCAACACAATCATCTGGAAGGTTTATACAACAAATAAAGGGGAATTGCAAAGATACGTATAGCCCAAGTGCGTTCAATGTGTCGCAAAAAAGGTTGATCGAATCTAGGACAATAGCTATCTACGAAGATCGAATGAACATGTCTCGAAACATTTTTCGACCTTTTTACTATTCAAATACGACAGCAACAACAAAGAAGGAAGATTTTTTTAGATATATTTATTATAGGTAGTTAAGACTTTTCTAAATAGATCATGAGTTGGTGAAACACTAGCAATTAAAAGGCAGCGGCACAGTAATTTATAGTTTAATCACATGTCCTTGAAAATCTTGCAGATGTCTTGCTAATTGCATTACATAATCTCTGTACGTAAACGTATTAGACGTGTAAGTATTTACCCAAAATGTTTTCTTATTCACATACTTACGATATTAGAAACGAAGCGTTGTTTATGACGTTGATAGATTGAATAATAATAAACAAAAACACGTAAAATAACAGATAATCATTCAAATTAGGGTTTGGGAATCTAAATGACTATCAGTGAAAACAATAAGCTTTGCACATGACTGATAGTGATAGCAACATTGCCCCATCTAAAATGTTCCAAGAACCAAAAACATTCAAGCGCGCTTGGGAGTAATTTTAGCGAAATATCAGATTTTTGGTGACAGCTTTTGACCGGTATGACATTTGTATCAAAATATTCTAAACACAGATATTTATAATCCTATACCTCCAAGAGATATAGGTAAAATAATTCAACTTGTATCGCATCATTTTCACAGCAAAAAAATCATGTTCTAGTTGTGTACCTGTGGAAATGTTAGAATCCAAGGCTAATAACTTTATTTCACATAATTTTGCAGGTTTTAAATAATCCATGTTTTACACGTATTAGAATTCTGATATCTCATACCGTTCAATAACTATCACCGAATACTAATATTTTGCTAAATGGGCTCCCACTGCACTCTTAAATCGCTCTAAAACGTTCCAGCACTCTGGGGAACGATTCAAGAGTCTTTAAAACGTTAAAACGCTCACAAGCGCGTGAATAAGATATAAAAACATGTCGTAAAGACGTTTGTAACGTAAGATTTGCTGTCGCGTGTCATGCACGTTTGCTCATCTGAGGTGTCAACTTGCATTAGTGACGTCACGTCTAGCTTCACATGCCCTTTGCATTGCACAGCTGCATTGTCGATGCAGTCACTCATTACGTCATAAAGTTCAACATCACCACTTACAAAACAAGATTGATTGGTGGCGTTTTGCCAAAAAAATAAAACGTCCGCACTTTTTTCATTTTTATCTCACCATCCCCTTCCTCGACTGCTTATATATATATAAAAGTTGAACTTCTGAAACTAAGGGGCGGATCTGAACTTGTTTTTGAGAATCTCCAGAGAGAAAGAGAAGCAAAAGAAAGAGAGAGAGTGAGTGAAGAATTCCAACACTTCTCCATTTCAAATTTATAACGCGTAAGGGAATGAAAACACGGTTGTCGAGTTATATCGAGTTGGTATCTCGAACAAGTTCTCCTCCGACGTTCGAAAAAAGACAAACGAGTCAATTGCAGTATAAAAACATTCAACGAAGCGAGTCTGGGTTATGTTTTCATTTGGTGAAACGAGTTGAGGTTACTGTCACATGAAACTTCTTATTCTTGGTGACGGAAAAAAGTGAGAAGAGGAGACAGAAAAACGTAGCTAATTGGTAGTACCGTCATAACAGTGAGTCTTGTGTCAGACTTATTGCTTGTCCAAGTCTCAAGAAGAAGAGTAATTAATCTATGGATGTCACGTAATGTTTTGTAACAAGATAGAACTTACTTGACCATGTCATAAAAACTCGGAACACAATAGCCCAAAACGAAACATTCTCACATCAATCCAACAATAATTATTAATAACATAAAAATATATAATAATAATAATGTAAATTATCCTGAATATCTCGATAGTTCCACAGCTGTTTCATGTATTTGATACTTGACTCAAGGTTGATTTTAAAGAAAGGCAGAGTTGTAAACATTATTGACCAACGGAGGGACAACGCTATACATGTAAATGCATGTGTACAACATCCTGTTGTAGTACTATTTTTTATTGATGTACCAAAAACAGTAAAGTTAAGTGAACCTAATTCTATTTATAGGTCAATGCCAAATTTAATTTCATGCGATTTCTTCAAAAAAACAAAAACACATGAGTATTACCTACTTTTGATATGAAATGTTGAAATGAAATTTCATTTTATAAATTAATTTCGGATCTCCCCCTGCCCTTCAGACATGAAGAATATTTTCAATATTAGGTTCAATTTAGATTGGAGGGACTAATATTTAAAAAAGCATCGGGTACACCAACGTATATTATTTACTTAGGTATATTAATATTAAATGCAAACAGAATATAATTCGAAAATAAATTCATATTTTTGAGAGTTTCAACTGTTGTTTAGCCGGGGAGCCAAGTTTTGACCTCTCTCTCGCTTTATATAGGTCAAAAGGGTTAAACTTAAACATGTACACACATATAATACGCCAGATCAATACTCAGGGAGGCAGGCTACTGTGCACTCAAACGCGTCTAGTGGAGTGATGGATGATGATGAATGATTAAACACGTACCTTTGGCATGTTCTTTGTCCAGATTTATCACCGACTTCTTCCAGTCCTCGAGTTTCTCTTGTAAAGGTACCACTAAACAGTCCATGATTGCGCTGAAAATAAGACAAACTCGTTAGCTACGAACGTCACACTTCAAGGACCTCTTTTTATTAGCGAATCAAGAATATCTACATAATAAAGGAGTCGTATTTAGTTTTGAAACAATTCTGAGCCTGACGAAGAGATACGAATAGGCTTCTGTGAAGTGACGTCAACAATGACAACAACAATTTCTACCAGTTGGAATTGACCAGTCAGAATGTTTGGTAGTTCACCAGTTCACTTTGTTGCTATGGTAACGATTGTTTGTCATTTGTTACTTGACGCCTATACACTCTCGTCTCTTGAAATTTTGCTCGCATTCATTAATGATGCTTCAAATTGTTGGACGATAATTGTTGGATGGCGATTTGCTGGAACCAATAGTTTTCCGTTTGAAATAATTATTGTTAAACTGGTAAACACAAAATGCCTTTGATATAACAGGGATGTAAATGTAATGTAGTTTATAGTTGCACGATGCGAATTCAAACTCCTAAGCCTACGGTCTGCGCTATTTATAATATAAATTTGAAAAAGTAGCAAAAAATGTATTCAAATTCTTCATCAATCTCATTTTGAACGGATTTATCCATAGGGTCAGATGACTAGCTCTTATTACTATTATCGAACTTTTACACTCAAACTTCAAACTCGTAACAAACTTCTATCATAAAACTTTCATTAATAGGTCTATTGAGAGTCAAATGTCAATTTCACGGTTCGCTACGCTCATCTGTCAAAAGGTTTCAAAGATTGCTATGCCACATTTCTAAGATCTCATCAATATAGATCTAACAACAGGATCATTTCTTATTGAACCAAGTCAATAAACTCATATTTCGCAATTCGACAGTTATGTAAAATACAGTCTTCACTATTTAGTAGAGCCTAATAACGCTATTTCACTGAAATAACGTAACAAAATGTTTCTACCGAAGCTGCAGAACAAAGCATGGCTACGTAACAGAACACTAGGCCACCGTGACGTGTGTATATAAGGTTGCATCTGCTGGCTTACAGGCGCTCATGCGGAACGCGATAGAGACTACTATTATTCCTCTTTTATTGTAATTACTTTTATACCATCTTCATGTTTAAATTATCATACCCAAGTGCTGGAAGTATTAAAATGAGTTGGTGCATAATAATTCTGTTACGTTATTATATAGCTAGCGTACAGGGAGCAGCAGGCATGCTTATAGCTTTAAGCTACTTGTATTTTCTTATTACGTATTTTTTACACGACCGTCATTCGAAAGGCCTATCCGTCTACACATTTGTTTTTCTATTTTCTTTTCAGAATTTATGTCTGCTTGTTTTTGTAATACGTTGCGCACACCTGATAGTAAAAGACGTTCTGTTGAGATGAATAATATAGAGCTAGCTGTATAGACAGCAGAAAAACAAATAATTTCATACGAGATTTGAAAATAACTTCATCATCAAATAAGTATAAATATACGGAAAGATTTGTCTACTGATAATTTCAGTCATAAACAAGTAACACTATTGGTAAGATATCGGAGCAACTTTATCAGCATCTCATAATACAACAGATCTGCGCGGTTTATCTGGCGGTTAATACTTATCGGCGACCCTATATCTGCCGGACACTAAAGTGTATAATAAATAATTACTTCCAGTACTTGATAGTACATGGGAGTCGATTTAGCGGAATATCAGTTTTTTGGTGATAACTTCTGAATGGTATGAGATATCGAAATTCTAGTAAAGAGGAAATATAGTTATGGTGAAGTACACGTTCCGAACAAGGCTGTACTCTCTCAATCGTATGCTTTTTCTAGTAATTGTTATTATCTTTTTCATGTTATCGCATCCTAAATGCGTGTGTTTTTCTCAAAGATAAACTCCACGATAAGTAATAACTATTCATCTCGTATCATAATTGTCACGTATGCGGTCAAAAATGTTTTTTAACCGGTATACGCGTGAGTCGTGACAGTTAAAGCCCATTCACGATTAAACCTAATCTTGAACTTATTCCTTTGACTTAAGGCTAACTTACTAAAATGCTACCTCATTCACGACACAATTCCTACGTTTAATTTCAACCAGTTACAGCATCTCTTTCAATCAGCTGTCACTTGAGCACAACATAACCTGAAAGTAGAACCCAAATTCTAGTGAGAGCTTTTAATAAGTTTTTCAAAGTTTATGATACGTAATATAAGAAATTATAGAATTATTCCAGTCTTTAGAATGTCGTAATTCAATTACACAGCATTAAGTCTTGTTCCCAATGTTGTTATAGTTGTTAACAAACAATAGGCTAGACACATTCTGCTAATATGGCGGTCGACCGTATGTTGGAATTAGGCGCTGATTGGTCGATTCCCACGATTTCTGTTAACTTAAGAAACCAAGTTTGGAGTTTGCACACTTCTACGTTACTGCTACTGTTAAGTACTCAGTTTAATGTTGTCGTGAACAGTAACGAGAAATACCGTATGACAAACAATTAGTAAATTCCTAAGTTTACGGTCAAGTTTAATCGTGAGTGGGCCTTTAGGCGATATAATGAAACAGTTCTTACTTAATAAGACCGATCCCATTTTGAAGGTGTTGAAAATATCTGTGTTTCCTCTTTATTTATTTTTTATTTTTTTATTGAGAGAAACAAAAAGTTAGAGAACATTATAAACAATCAAAATTCACATCGCTTATCCATAAAGCCTTATAAGGGCTTGACTGTGGTAATAACAAGAATAAAATAACTCTATACTACACACACAAATTCAGTTAGCTGAAAGACAGGAAATAAATTGCAGTATAAAACTACGAAAGAAAACGAAAAGAAAAATGCAAAGATAACCATGAAAAATGAACTCATTGCACACGATGAATTACTGTAAAAAAGAAAAACACACTTTTACGCATTTAAGATGCGATAACATGAAAAAGATGATAACAATTACTAGAAAAAGCATACGATTGAGAGATTACAGCCTTGTTCGGAACGTATACTTCACTATACCTCATACCGCTTAAAAGTTGAACTGATATTCCGCTAAAACGACTCTCGTGGACTTAAACACGTCGAATCCCTGAAATAGCTCACACTTCAAACCCAAAAAAATTCAATCGCTCAAGAGGTTCGAAATTTTCAATTCACATATTATCTTTGTTAAAATCTTACAACGTTATCGCCAAAAACGGTTCAACCAAATTACGGAACTGTTTCTTATAAATACAATATCGTCACAAATAAATTCATTCAGAGGTCACACAGGAAGTTTACGTCGTTAAACGCATGCAACGCCATCCACGCTCCACGTGTCCAAATAACAGATTTATTTACTCATTGATAGCGAAACTGATCGTGAACAACATTAATATTCACGTTGAAAACTAACACACGATCATATCATGCATGGTTACCACAAGAACGTTAAAAAAAGGATCAATGGACGAAATTTGGACGATTTCCATTTTTATCAAAGTTGATAGTAGTGGCAATAATCCAGACATTTTATGGGTGATGAACAAAACTAAGGTAAAGAAGAGGAAATTAATGTGTTGGACAATTTCAGGCAGGTACCATTAGTAAATATATACTGGAAGAGGATGTTGTTTTTATGGATTCGAAATTTAGAGATGATCTATATTGTGGTTTTCGATATTGGAAGCCATAAGCGAGAATAGTCACTCTTTATTATACTATACATATAGGCCCTAAGATATCTATAATGTTTGTGTTATGCTTGAATAGACCTATACGGTAGAGATATTCTGTGTTTATCCCACTCTGTGTTAACAGTAATGTCGATGAACTAATATGTACGGACAATAACTATACACAATAAATTGAAATTTAAGATGAGTTACGCATATTTAAAAGCGCAAAGTTGGAAGCTCTTGACTTTGTTTCATTTTTGACAAGTTTGAGGAATAGACTACTTAAATAAAAATGTCTTAACTTATTTGTTTATGGGCCGGTATTACGAATCGATAGTTAGTGGATTAAGCAATAGTTAGCGGATTAACTTGTTATCACCATTGGTTACATATGATATTTTCGTAGCATTAACAAATAGTTAGTGGATTAGTACTTAACTAAGATTCGTAAAACTGGGCCTATGTAAATTGTACAAAAAGATCATCATCAGCTTATAATTATATACGGTATTATACACATATTGACAAGCGTAATCAATATCTAGTTATAAGGTTTGGTTGATTTGAAATTTGGTAACCATTGTGACCATCCGAAAACCACCAATAGCCTACTTCCAGTATTAACTAAACTGAACTTTTTAATATACCAGAATTCGTTCATGAGAGTTGAGGCTTCCGATATCGACAGCGAGGCATACCAATCAAATAACTTTTTATATAACTTGATTATACTGGGTCTTAATAGAATCTATAACACACAACGATAGCTTTACTGAATTTGTATTTCATTATGAATTATGAATTGCTTGGAACTCGAGTCGAAAAATGAGATTAGAACTTTTGAAGGGGGAACCAAACTCGTTTTCTGTCCGAGTGAAATTACAGAATTCCAATCTGTTCCCTGATTAAACGCGCTGATTGACTCGAGTCATAATCTGAACTAGGCTTATAGAACATGCACATTCACAATCATACTTTACACTCACGTAATAATAACGAGACTGAATTAATTACATACACCAGTTACTTCTTTTCACTCGACTAGAGCGTTAAATCCGGGTAAAGAATCATACCTTGATCGGTTGTTTCTGTATATTTCGCGTGACGTACGCAAAAGCAGAAACGGAAGTCGATAAATGTATAGCGGGTGAAAAATGAAGTAAGACGTCAGTCATACCGGTGTGCATTAGTGAAGTCCACACGAAATGCTCTGTTTCCTTCTTGCAAAACTCCAAGTGAATAAGATTCTCTATTTATAGAAACGCTCGACGGTTCAATGGTGAAGAGCAATACATTATATAAGAGCAGTACGCGTTAATCGTTTGTTCGGATTGACCAACCACTGCACAAGTTTCTCACGGATTTCGTTATTTATATATTGGACATAGAATCCATAGGAGCGATTTAGCGGATAATCGTTTTTTTTGCTGATCATTTTTGAACGGTATGCGACATCGAAATTCTAATAAAGAGGAAACACAGATAATTAGGGAAATAATTAAGGGAAACACAGAGCTTCAGGATGATGTAAGTATGACTATTTATCTCATCGCACAATTGTAAGACGTATACAAAAAATGTTTTTTAACCGCATAAGTGTGACAATTAGGCAATATGAGATAAATAGTTATTATTTACACGGCCACCAACTTGAAGATATTGAAAATATCTGTGTTTCCTCTTTATAGAGTTTCGATATTTCATACATTTCAGATGTTATCACCAAAAACCTGACATTCCGCTAAATCGAGTCACATGAACTCTTAATGACGCACTGTAGGCCTACTATAACTATTGGTGTCGGTGAATGATGAATGAAATGATGAGATGAAAGTTTTTTTTATTATGTATTGGATCTAGTGGGAAGGGAATTGTAGTCGTCTTATATTGTAGAGCCATTCCGGTATTCACTGTAATGACAGAGAAACCACAAAAAAAACTCCGTTATAGGCTGGTCGACCATGGCACAAGAATCAAACCCTGGATAGCTACTGATCATTGAAAAATGTGAATTTTTAGAAATAAAGCTCAATATAGCATATGATCAGATCAACAGATAGGAGTTGGTGATCTGCTTTTATGTACTAATAACGATTTAACCGATCTAAAGGTGTTGTAAAAATTTGAATTCTTGCACTTCTAAAGTTCTACTGGCGTTCTTGCTTCCACAGAACAGTTATTATATATCTAAATCCAGTATTTTCGACGGTACTACCAGAGAAATTACGTGAAGTCTAGCCTTTTCCGTTTGTTATAAACTCTGACTTTTCAAATACGTGAGTGTACTTTCGTTACGACTTCCTTGCGAAAGAAAACAAAGCGTTTACCTCTACGATGAGTAATACGAGTCATTAGCGGCATCGCACAGATATCAAACACCAACTATTAGCCACAGTGATCAATCAGCCTAGAACACTAATTGCAGAGAAAGGTGTATTTATAAACATTAATACAAGAAGTGCTTCCGGCTCCAACTATAAATACAATCCAAGAGATATCCTAAGACCATGATCCACACTAAAACAAATATTTGTCACGCCTTTATACATAATAAAAGTTGAAACAATTACTAAATGGGTATAATATTTAACAATAGTTCAGAAACAGTTTAATATAATACATTTTGAATAATAAAACACAAGAATAAATAGCGGTATATTTGTGTACGGTATACTAATCAAAGTAGATGGTCGTCTACGAAATGAATAAATATAAAAACTTCAGTAATTACATAATCAATAACAATAATAATAATATAAGCATAATCACAATTCGCATACATCTTTTGAAAGATGTATGCGTTTTTTGTAGTCCTTGGAAATCGTTATACATTAAAAGCACCACAATTAAACAAATATAACGGTGTAGTACACCTATTTGTGTTTGTCTTCTTCTTTCGTGATTACAAGTATATAGCAGTGGAAAAACTGAAAATTAAAATTTAGTCTGGACTGAAAACAATATCAAAGCAGATAAATTTGTTATGAGAGACTGACTAAATCATGTGATCATTTAATTCTGCAATTACTAGCATCCCAGTTGGTTTTGTTATTAGTGGTTAATAGCAATTTATCGGTATTACCGATAAAGCATAACCTGCAGGGCATAAACCATAAAACCGCACAAAGTTTACCTTCCAACCCCATGCACATATACCATACATACATAGACTCCCAAATCCCCGGTATAAGTCATCACAAAAGCGACCACAATGATGATTATATGATCCTCAAAAACGTCCTGGCACTGGCAACCACCTCGTTTCCTGGCTTTAATAATAATGACGTAGTTATTGCCCCCACCCTTCACCTGCACGCTACGGCCTAAACCTCCCCTAAAACTAAGGGTGGAAAATATCGAGCTAGTCAATAGCCAACCTACAATCTGCATATTACATACAAACGACGAAATAGACGTTTATTCAGGGTTATCGAAGTTGACTGGAAAGACTTATAGGCCTAATTATCAATGTCGAGGGGATGGCAGGGAAAAAAGTGTAGAAATTTTACGCTGTGAAATTAAAGGATACGACAAAACGGAAATAAAGCAATTTCGGGAACGAAAATTAATTGAAAGAGGATTTGAAATAAGCGTTAGGATCGATGAGCGTATAGGTTGGAGGATTTTCATTTTGAGAAAGACAGGCCTGAATGAAATCAATCACTGTTGAATTAGAACAGATGAGTAAATAGGGGTGCTATTTAGAGGGTGTCCAGATATAGCTCTTGACCAATACAAAAAAGCCACTTATGTACGCGGGTGTATAATCAGTTCATAGAGATGTGATTTGTTTAAAATCAAGAGGTTAATAAGCAATTTGAAGTAAAAATGTTCGCGTGAACCGATGATCGAAGTTGCCGGTTCTATTGAAGGAGGAAGTGTGTGTTTTGCATTACATTGAAAGCTATAATGCTGTGTAGTGAAACGCTATACGCACACGCGCGCCAGTGGGAACATTATTGAAAGTGAAAATATAGCCATGACAAAATCGTGTTTGAAACTTGGAAGAAAGAATATAGAACCCCTACAAAATGTTTGGTTATCAAAGTTGGCGCTTGACACGAGCTCTCTGACGTCACCGATTGACACGGACGCTGTCCTTGGTGAAGTGAAATGTCAACCCGCAAGCTTACCTCGTTAAAGAGAAATGTCAACCGTCGGCTTACCTCGTTATTGCCCGTGGGCCGTGAGGGCAATGAAATGTCAACAGTAAGCTTACCTCACAGAAAGAAATGTCAACTGCCAGCTTGAACTTACCTAGTAAAGTTTTTCATCCTCGCTTCGACGGCTTTGTGACGTAAGCAGATCCGGGTGAGCGCTGTGCCGATCTCTTTGGTAGCTCCTGTGAACAAAAAAAAACAAAAAAACAATAAGACCTGGTTGCATACAGGATAGCTATTATTGCTACAGGAGTTTATTTTAGAATGAGTGCTTTTATTATCCCATCGTTGTATACGGGACGAGTCCGGAAGAATATAATAATGGCCTATGACGACAGCCAATTCGAAGGAAGGAGAGTGGGGAGATGCTCAGTTGTCCCTGGTTACGACCGGCCTGCACTATAACCGTAACTACACAGCAGTAAGTCAACATGGGTTTCCTTGCCCCGCCCCTACTACCCTCACCGTCGAAATGTCAATACGACCCGGCACCTCCACCAAAACTGAACAGTTTCACATTCTTGTATACCACAACCTGGTGCTTGTAATCCAGACTCCCCAGTCTCCACACATCATGAAGTTCAAGTCTGGGTGATTTTACAGATATAAATAATCATAAAATGTCAACGGTGCAAGATGGAAAATTAAAAAAAAAAAACGTCGTGAGATGCAGACAATATTTCTTGAAAATGATAAAAACTCAATTTCATAATAACAAAGATGGAAAGATCACTTGTATGTAACAGTAATACTCGATATTTTGCCATCGATTTTCACCTCATCGCGTACCGTCACATACAAATAACAAATAACAAGTAACCGACAATCGTTGATGTGACACTGAAAATGTTACGCTGTAGTTGATTAGATACCGCTCAAATGAGTAAACTATGTTGCTAAATATCTGCGGCTGATTCTAGAAATATTTTAGTCTAGGATGTGCGAAGACTTGAAATTTTAATGAATATTCTATTAAAATGAAAATGGCCACCTTGGAAGTTTTTTTTTTTACTGAAAACTCACTTTGTGAAAGTGAACTGAGGTTTCGATGATTTCATAAAAGTCACTTTTTGAATGTGAACGGATGTTTTGATAATTTGATGGGTTCATACGGGATAGCCATGGTCTATAAATTATGTTGAAGCAGTGAGCATTTTCTTTCTTCCAGTCTGAAACGGTGTTCATACTCGATGATTCTTCACACATTTTGCATTTGAAACACATGCAAATTTGGTTTTCACATACATTTCACTCGTTACGTTGTACGTCTACGTACATTTTATAGCATTGCTATCTTATTCTAAGACGGAATACAAAACACATTATCGTGCGTTTAAATGCTTGGAAGCTGACTGACTGAGATATGCCTTCCTTTATCAAAGCTATTTATCTACCTTCGATGCGAATGAAAAGAACAGCCCAAACTATAAAATAGGGTGAACCTATTGAGTCGAGATATTTATTGCTAGGATTTATTCCCCCAAAAAAACAACGATCCATCTCTTAGTGACGTCATATCAAGATCTATGCGCCATTACTTTTCAAACAATCCACGAAATGTGTTGTTTTTTTACGGAAAGGTGTATAAAATACGATATCAAAATAAGGGGTGAGAAGAAAAAGAGATGTCACTTGTTCGACAAGACGAGAACATATACTAAAAAAAAGTGTTATTCAGTACGAAGGAGAGGGTTGTAGAGAGGAGAGGGTTGTTCTGACTTCACTAAACATCAACATTTGATAAAAAACGTTTTACATCACACTTCTTTGGGAAGAATACAAAAAAAATAGTGACACAAAAATAGAATTAAGTATTAGCCTCTTTAAATCTGAGCCCTAACATGCAAAAAATAATAAAAATCCGATTGCAAATCGTTGGTTGTTATGTTTTCTAATAACCGTAAAAAGTTAGAAAAAATGTATTCATATTCGTCATAAAACTGATGTTGCGCATTGTTGCTTGACTCCGTCAATAATGTCTACAAATGTGCAATTATAGGTTTTATTAAATCACAATCTATTACCGGTATGATTGTTTTCCCTGCAATTACTACGGTATCTAAAAACACGTAAACTTAATCATACAGTCGGCACGAGCCCATTTGAAACATTTAAAAAAAAACGTGTGTTCTTTTTTAAAAGACGTTTAAATAGCAGAACGATATAAAACGAGTAAAACCTGCAAATCGATGTTCGCACGAACTCTTTAATGTCTGAAGCTTTGTGTATGGAACATGTTATTGGAAAAGGGAGACTGCGGCATCTGGCGTGAAAATACGATTTGACAACTGTTATATATTGCAAGCTTTAATATATTACACCTCTGGATTCTGGAAACAATTTGTACGTAGTAAATAATATACTAGAAAAAGAGATACCACCTACACGCTTATGACAGCTATACGTCACTCTATGCAACAATACAGCTGGGAATGTTTACAGTTCCTGTCAGACTGTACGACTGGACAGGGTGCATGATTCGTTCATTACCAGAACCATAAGGGAATGGAATGGCCTAAATAGATATTTGAGGAGGAAAAGAATAAAATTGATCATTTCAGAATGAAGGTAGGTAGCATATAAAAAAAATGAAGTAATTTAGTAAGTAAGTAATCAGTAATTTAAGTAAAATTAGTATTATGATGTTACCACCTGTACGAACAATTTGTAACAAAAGAATAAACAAACAAACAAAGTATATAGCTAACGAGATTATAGAATTTGATATCATGAGAGCATATTTCTAACGTATAGGCTTCTGTCACGTGATCACACATTGTTGTAATAAGTGTACAACAAGGTCCTCCAAAGTGTGTTCTCCGATCACAACTTCAGTACCGACATTAGTTTGTCCAAACCTTTGTTTCTATTGTTATGGTAACCTGACAATTGACAAACATGCCAAGTCAATAGGAGCCCTTTTTTCGAACTCTTATAGGCCTATAGTTATGCAGTATTTAACTGACTACTATTAGTTAAGGTATGACTTTGCGTATAACCAAGGTCCAATTAGGTGATAGCAAGTTGATCCGCTAATTACGGCTTAATCCAATAACTCAATAACGTTCAATTTCATTAGCAATACATTTTATTACACAATACACATATACATTTCATTCGGTAACTATTTAGAAGAAGGATGTTTTTTGAAAATATGCCCAAGAAAGAATTATCATTCATATTTTTATCTCGAGACTCTATACTATATAATACTGTTTCGAAATTGTCAAAAATGAAAAATAAAATACAAAATTTCCGCCTGTCGTTTATTAATACCTGAAGCTTTTGATCAGCTTTAGTCAGTCTGAATGCTTTTCTACAAAATGTTGTCTTGCTTCTGGAAGTATAATATATAGGCTCTGCAGCAGTGTTATTTAGGCACAAATGTGCTCCATGCAGATACCTGGGTCCACACCACCATGCTACTGCGGCATAACTGTAGTGGGAATTACAACAGATAGGCCAAGCGGGCACACAACGGCAAAACAAAGGCGTCTCCTGAAAGAGCCATTACAGTGTTCCATCTACTCTAAACAACAATAGGAGCAGTATTAACAAGCTCTATCTCGAGGCGTAAAGCAGTTTATACTTTGTATATTTCACTAGACTGTTCTTTTCATTTATGGAAATGAATCTAGCTGGTTTTCATCTCGAGTTTATTCCCTGTAGGTGTTTAAACAAAAATGATATAATAATAATATGTGAATATAGATGAAATAGGATGAAAAACTATCATTACGGAATTACTGCGACCGACAACACGGCAAAGCCACTACCTTGGGTAACTACGTCAGTTTAATCATTGTTATAGTTTGGTACATACGTGTATTGTTGTATTATTAGCAACGCTGTGATGCATGTCAAAGAGAATAAACTTTCAGTGTAGTTTGTCTAGTAACAGTGGAGCAATTTGTAATCAATGACACAATGTATGACAAAGAGGTAAAAAATATGTTTAAACTGGTGAGTTTGACTCAATGCTTTACTATTTCATACATTCATAAGTTTAAAAAACTAAAATAATATTCACGCGTAAAATACAGCAAAGAAGCACATCATCCAGCATTCATGGTTCTCACCACAGAAACAAAACAATTTTATTAAATTAAAACACAATAATGAATTGCAAAACAATAAAAACGTCTCCAGACGAGACCAGATTCAACCAATGGAATATATATATATATATATATATATATATATATATATATGCACATCATCTACAAATATGGTAAACTACGCTTTCGGCTTTAAAACCACCCCCGCCCAGTCCACCCCTAGTCTTTCTGTCGCACCCTTCGAGCCCATTACAGTCCCCATGTGTGGTGTGGGAAGGGTGGAGGGGGGAGGCACACGCGCTGGGAATATGCTTATACAGCTAGCTAGCTCGCAACCCTTATATCTTATAACACGAAATGAAGACGACGTAAAGTTGACAAACTTATTATCACGCCACGTTACGCAATGCGTTTCATAAACGTGAGTTATCGTGTATGACTAGCAGAATAATTAGCATGAACAACAACGTAATTCAGTGTTAAGAACTTAATTACGAAAACAGACAATGTTCAAAGCAAGGTATAGCCTAATGTTTATCGTATTTTCTATCTGTCGCTACAAGCTGATAGTAACACGGTTGCACGGTAGTTTTCCGTCCCGGTAAGTCACATGAACCGGTCGGAAACGTTACGGCAAGTTTTCTGGTCCACATGACTAACCGCGGAACGGGGAGGCTTTAGGGCTGAACGCTTTTTCGGATTTAGGTATTCTCTACAAAAATGAAACAGATAATAAGAAATCTCCACAATTAATTATTTGTAGTTTTGTCAGTTTTGTGATTTGTTTTATACAGTTAGTTCGAGGTGATGAAGCTCGAACGATACACGAATCACCAAAATATTCATCTTAATTACATTATCATTTACGGTATAATCTTTTTGTATGCCCCACTACACATTTATTATTGTATAAATTTAAATTTGTATTATTTAAATTTTCTATATGAACAACGTGTACAAATTCAAGCTCGTAAAATGAAACATTTACCCGGAAAATGTGTTTTACTTCAAAGATCATACAGTTTTGTTTTCTACATGGCTTTTTTTCAAATTATTTTTTCTTTCTTTCGCTCTTTCTCGCGAAAGCCATCATCTCGGTTCGAAAAGGCATAACACACAGCACGCAGGAAAGCAGGAACAGAAGAGAAAAGAAAGCTTTCTGTAGAACACAATGGGCAACTAATTGCATCACTTGCGAGTGTGGTTACTTTGATCTCTTGCTTTGTGGTCCTCGAAACCTTTCAGGTTTACCACAGTACAAACGTCGACTCACAGATTTACGTAATGAGGTTTGCTTTTAATATACTTGGTTCATTCGAGATACTTCGCTCTAACAGTTGAAACTAAGCTAAATTCTCTCAAATCAAATGACAAAATGTTCAAATTATGAAAGACATAATCTATTATCGATTGACCAATTTGTCAACTTCACTTCATACTCATGTATTGGTTCTCACCATAAAATAGGTTACCTTAGAAACAAGATATGGCAACCAATATCAGCGATTCTTTCCAAACACATGTTTGATATCGAAGCGCGCGCATTAGTATAGACATTACAACACACACACGGACATCACGTCTCATCAGAAGGCCGTAGTTTGAACCCGAGCGGTGTCACATGTCGACACCACGATATCGCCACTTTATTCTGTACAAGTGCAACACGATGTGCGTCGTGTTACGGTACCAGGAAACAGGCATACCGCATGCAAGTGAATAATCTACTACACAGGCTTACACACACTGACGGAAGATGTACCCAATAGGCTGTTACCAATGAAACGTCGGAGGACAAAATGCATGCAACGATTCAAATATTTTGAACAATTTGGGGAATAATTTTGGAAACGTACCATAACGTATAAATATTATAACGTTTCGCTTATGTAATTATGTAATTACTTATTTGCCTATTGTTGGTTAGATATTTAAATCATACAATTATGGGAAACTTGGAGGGAATTAATTAGATGATATAGGCCCTACATCAAATACAAATTAGATTTTGCTATAAACTTTGTACAGCCAACTTTCACAATAAGTGAAACAAATCCTTCCAAAATGAAGAGTAACGTTACAAATCAAGTAGGCCTACCCCAAAGTTACTTTTTGCCCATTTTCTATTTCATTTTCAATTGCTTGTTTCTAGCCAGCGTTACATTTTTATTAGCCACAGTCTGACCATACCCATACGGTTTCCCCTCCAAATGTAAAACCATGAAGATGTAACAAACAAGTAACATAAAAAAAATGTTGGCACCTTTTAATCAGTTATTCAGTGCAATGTTTAGTCGTCGTCATCGCTTCCCCGTACACTATGGCGACAAAACAATTTACAGACTGTTCTGTTATATGTCTTTGTTATTATAACGGTATCTTGCACTTCGCGATAAGTTAATCAACCATTGCATAATACCCTCTACAACTTGCCGGTTCCGACTGGCCACTTCTACTCACATCTACAGTAACGTTCGGAGGTGTCGACCACTCTAATGCACTATGCATTAAAATGCAACACACACACACATATGTAACACGTATGTTAAAAGGGCACTGGACAAGCCCACTATATTACAAGATGTAATAAATGTCGTGACTTGACTGTATAAATCAAGACAAATTAAGAGAATTAAATGTTTAAACCAATTAGTATAACGTGGTTCATTATTTCTTTACATATACAGCTATTTACAACTTCATAGGATCGTTAACCTAGTTATTCTTAATTCAAATCAGTTGTTACAATTAATTAAGCAGTATATGCAAGTACATCTATACAAATTAGAGAAAAATCGGGGGTATTTTTATGTGTGTAACACATTAATAATGAGTGAATCTGAATGTAAGAGTAACAAAACTAGTCGTAAAACGATTAATAAAGACATAAACGAATCGGAGTTGGGTATTGTTAAGTGGGACGAAATGATTGTTAAATCGCAAATGAAATACAAAATACAAAAGTTTTCATGTATGTAACATACATAACATTTAAGGCGCGCATGAATAAACTCGGCATTTTTGTTATATTCTAAATATAAAATAGACGCGAAAACTGAATATCATGTATGATATGTAGGCCTATCTCTTATATTCATTTTGATTCATTTCAGATCGTGGAATCTAAACATGGAATTTGTATAATATTCCTCCTTTTTCACTTCTCATTACATTTTACTATTCCCAAGTATTTCAAATTTCCGCTTATTGTATCTTGGATGCTTTAATATGTGTTATTTATTTTCGCTGATCAACTCACTACTACGAATTCATTTTCAATATATTTCCTTAGTTTGTATTGTATGTGACTCGGGATATTGTGTTGTATATGCGTATTGTTTCATTTAATTGTGACAAATCCATCACATTAGGCTATGTGGAAATTAACTGACTACCATTTAATTTGTATTTAAATCTTTTGGTCAATGAAAAAAAAATGATTTTTTTGTAGTACGCATTCAAAAATCACGACAAATGTTGCATTTTAATATAATAATAATTGAAATAAAAATATTAAACAAAATTTATATCAATATTCAGGAAACCAAAAAACTGCTTCATGTCGACCAAGAGGGAAATTCAATAGGTGCAGGAACAAGTTATTTTGTTATTATTTTCTGATGATGGCGCAAAATGACCTCGCTGTTGACACGCCTTTAAACCCAAACACTAATTCTGATGGTGTTGATGATTATTATTATGGTTTGCTTGATTGAACCCACCAACAGCTTAGTTATTTGGGAATACGACAAGTTGAAAGTTGACTGATGTTCTAGGAAGAAAAACCTGTGCCTTATGACCCACGTCCGATTTTATTGTAGTTTCCAAGGCAATACATTGATTAACTGAGCCAGACGGCTTTTTATCTAAAATTGAATAAAACATAAAAAATACTTCCGCAATAATATAAAGCCATGCTGCGGGCATCGACGATGTGATATAAGGTATCCTTTGTAACGTAATTTATAAGAATTCAGTACATATGGATTATCAATTGAATGAGTACAGCTGGCTCTTTCACTCACACATTTCCGTTCCGCCTTCGTCGTTATTGAAAGAACATAATTATTATCACACTCATGTGAGGGAAAATTCTAGCACTTTACTGACAAAAAAAGCATCTGAAACTGTGTATGCCTGATCGAGAAAAACGAGACAAATTCTCCCAAAGTATTATTTATACTTTATCCACGAGAGTTGGAGATTATCTACCAACATAACAGACTCACATATCACCGTTATATTTGCATAACTATCTGCGTATTATACATATGCATTTCCAGTGACAATGATTTTCAGGACGATATTTACAATTAGAAACACAACTACATATTTCAAAAGTGTTTCATATTCAATGTAACAAAGATGTCATCAGGAATTGCCCAAAGTTTTTAGAATTATTTAGTTGGTAGCTCAGCCCACCTTCATGTCACGTGAATAGGGGCTAAACGCATACCGATATAGGCCCTACAGAAAAATGTTTTCAATTCACTTTATATAGCTATACAGCAAAACATTTGGTTCTATCATGTATTTTTCTTGCTATATTACATGGTGAATTAGTAGTAAAAACTTCGAATTTTTTGGAGTTGTATTAAATCGCTAGGGAGGATTATAAATGTATTCCATTTTATTGTATACGAAATACTAAAAAAAAACATGACGTGCTGGAATTTGAGTTAGGCCTACTATACAGTTCATTTTGTTTTCTCTTTCTATGCCTCTTTTTCAGATATCTACGTCATATATTTCTAGTTGTAGTTGTAACCGAGGTAGGAAACATTCATCTTGGTGATTAATTACTACTAAAACCGCATCACGCAAAACCTCATCATCCATCTGACAACGTCGATAAGGTAGCAATCTACCTTATCGACTCGCCCAGGGACTAGTACGTCTACTGCGTACCATTATCTCTCATTATTCATTGGCTACGGACCCGAGTTCGCAGTCAACTATACATGCGATACCACCACACATAATAATATACAAGACACGTCTAGCAGGGTTCTCAGGATTGTCGGGCAATTTAAATTGTGTTTCCCATTTCCAGTTTAGTGCCACCTATGAAGTAATTCCACAAATTGGTATTTTTAATGGTTGGTGACTCAAAAAGATTCATAGATTACGGTTTCCTTAACTTTTCCCTGACACCTTATAACCTTTTATTCCAAATTCCCCGCGATTGGACTGTTTTTCTCAAGTCGTACAAAATCTTGTCCAAGGTGCTTAGGGGTGTATTATCGACCTTACATTGTTGAAAGACCAGCTGAATGCCATTGTTAACTACAATGGAAACGCTGCTTCGTTGGCGTTGGTGATGGCTAGAACTTCCGAGTAGGTCTTTAAAACGAAAAGGAGAGCCTTAGCGTAGTAAATCATATTTGTGGTTTACGAAAAATTAAGATACGAGACCGTAAGAGGTTCAAGATTTATTTTTTTGCAGTCTTTATAGTAATCTAACTAGTAAGTACTTCATCACCAAAAGTTTTCAGTTTTCAAGTTCATAGTATTTAAACAAATAAATCAACTAAGAAGTGACATCATTTGCAAACTTCTTATTCAACGGAATTCTTGTGTGACGAAAATTAACTGCAACATGGCAAATAAACTTCTCTGAAATGCTGAGAAGAAAGTAGAATAAAAAAAAAATGAAGGGAAAATATTGACAAATGGAGGGGAAAAAGAGAATACGTACGGTATAGTTATTACACCTACATGGATATTTAAAATATTTCAACAATTGGCAATACATTTGAATTGAAGAAAATACCAACTGAAGTGAAATAATTGACTTTCTATTTAATTGTATCTTTTACTATAGTTACCAATAAGAATGCATAATCATTAATAAATAATGAAAAATTGAATTACAAATACTTCACTAGGATTGGAAGACAGATTAATTCAATATATAATTGCAAAATTTAACAATGTTCTCTTCAATTGAACTTTTTCAACTTGAAATGCTGGGAAAAGTTTCACTTTGATTCAATCGCAAATAAATTGAAAAAGAGAAGAAGTCGAGTGGTTGACGGATTAACACCCAGTCGAGAACCAATCAACTGAGGGTTTTTTTAAACTCAGAACGCCTGATTGATGGTAGAAGATGGTACGGTAGCGTGAGAGTTTTTCAAAACGACGAAGTAGCAAGATGAACGGCAGGCAATTTCCGGAGTAGAAAATGTATATTTTCAAGTCAAAGAGACTGTGGTTTAAAAAACCCGCCAATAAAATATATAGTACAGTTCACGCGAATAGATCCCGTTAACTGACCATTCAAGTTTGTAGAAAAAAAGGCTTGCTAAGAGGGTGACAAATTGCACCCATTAAACTATATAATAGCTATTATAGAGTTTATTGGCATTGGCTATACAGCGTCTCTTTCAAAAGTTAACAATCAAATAATTGAGGACGCTTTTTCTGAGGATGTATAATATTGAGTACGTGCACGTACATGGGATGAGAGAGTATGACCCACAGCCATCTCTAGACATATGACACCGTCAACGAGGCCTTGGCGCTCTGCACTGCCTCCTTGACACCACGTCTCGAAACGTGTCAACAAGGCAGTGGAGTGCAGCAAGTGCATTTGCACTCTGTCACTTACCTCTTTGTTTGCACAATTATTATAAGTACAAATTTCTTACATTGTTTGTTTACTGATCCCATGTAATATAGTTTGATATATTAATTAAAATGTGCTCTATATATATATATATACAATAGTATGAGAACGGAATAAATAAGCTTCAAGCATCGACTATGCTTCAAGTGCCAAAGAATACAGAATTAAACTGTTGAACAGAACATACATGATCCAAGACAAATACCCAATCAAAGTCTAGCGTGAAAGTTATTTTCAAAATATATTTGTATATAATTTTCACAATGAAACTTCACGTAACTCAGTATCAAATATTACATTGTATAGCAGGCAATTTTGACTTTAAAAACAAGTACGAATCGGAAACAGATCCAATAACTATACTATAGCCAATAACACTACATAAATAAATACGTTTGCAGAGTTGCGAGAGGAGAAAGAGAAAATCTCTGCGAATAATGGTATCATCAAAATAATTACCGCATTGCATCACTTTCTCAGCTTGATATAATTAATGGCAATTAAATAGCCCGTTGCTTTATACAGTTTAGAGGAGTTCCGATAATGCATTCACCTATACACGCACGAGGCTCAACACTCCCGACTGACATAGCTAATTGATACGATCCAACCGATTGGCAACACCAAATAAAGGCTCTCTTGACAGAACATAACCCCTATTGCCCGTGTGCGTTCACAATTTTATAATTTGAACAGTTCAAAACAACGCATTCTCAAATATGTAAACACAAGAGAAATCAACGAGGTACATGACTAAAATGTAACCATGCATGTAATCAAATTGGTGGAATTTCAAAGTTTTATAGATTCTATACGAACAAATAAATTGCGTTCTAAATTATTGAATTAATTGTAGTACCGCGGTACTCATGTTTGGAAACTTATAATCTTCTGTTTTTTGGATTTTAAATAGACATATGCATGAACGTAACCCCCTCCTCCGGTACAATAAGGTTTGTTTGCCACAAAAGTATAGTTCACATAAAGGTTATACGTATGAAATAGCTGGGGTTGGGATTGGTCCGTTGGAAGGCTTCTAAGAGGTTTTAATATAGGCCCACCTCTCACACGCATGTTGGCGGGTTGAAACTGTCGACCGCCAATACTTCTATATTTAGGTAGACCTCTATCAAACCGCCAACACTCGTCGCGTCCAATCCGGTCATACGAAATCCGGGTCTGATCCGATTTTCTGTCAACGCAAACAGTTTCGGAGAAAATGGAAAAAGACCTGCAAGAAAGCCGCTAGGGGTTTGTAAGCTTTTTGGAACCATTTGCCACGTGTAAATAAAGAGAACTGATTCAACGTTCACTTCACTTTTCGTTTACAGGGAACTACCCAAAGGAACTCGGGTCAAGAGAACGAAACGCAAGGATTTCATGCTTCACTTCATAAACTTTATAGATACCAAAGAAAAGGTTCCGAGCGACCGTTCCCCTATCCCACACCAACAGCGAGCCGGTGATTCGCGTCTTCTTCTATCCACGTATACCAGCTAATGCACGTACATCATTGATAACGCTATATGGTCTGCCCCATGGGATAGAAAAATTCACGTAGTGCTGTGTGTTGATTCATTATTAAAACGTGTTTAAACTACATGAAAAATGATCGCAATAAATACTAAAACAGAGAAATACGTATAGCTGTACGTATATCGCAGCGCACAAAATGACGTATAATTCAATATTTTCATTTGAAATGAGGGAAACGCCGGAACGCACTAAACAGGATACACGAACGGGAAAAAGGTGACATATTATATATACTTTGATGCAATGAATGATGATGATGATGAAAATGTATACAATACTTTTCAAAACAAAGATCGAGTATACGAGTAATATATATTCTCAAAAAAGAAGCTTTCACAACACGTTGAAAAGTTGAAATGTCTAAAATTGTCTCCAGAAACTGAGTTGGCGTACAAATCGAGTACACTTGCGGTTTTATCAAATGTTAGTTCTAGTATGTTAATCTAGTTATCGGTTGTCAAGCTCGGGTGATCATCACCTGGAATAACATGTCAACGACAATCACTCTGATGTCGATAACACGAATACTCGACCTATCGATTCCGTTTCAAATCGTCGCTCGCGATATCAGCTATATACAATAACGCCCCAATAAACACTTGGTTGACGACTATTCTCGTTGGTCTCAACCACGACACATTACTGCTATTGTTACGAGGAGAACGTACAACTTGTATTGGCAAATGAGCGAGCAAACAATTTCATTTGGCATGTTCATTCCTTGCGATTGCAGCTATACAATACGACATCAAAACGATAGTAAATAGTCATAGGCGTGCGCAAGACATCTCAATACGTATAGGCATAACAGAAAATTGCTAACAGATTTTCTAGCTGAACTATATTATGTTTATGCAAAATGTACATGCATGGTTACCAATACTCACTTCATTGGTATAGAAACATAAACAAAAATATGATAGGCCTACTGAAATATAATTATAGGCCTACATACATTTATGTAAATGATCAAATACTAAAAACCTACAGGGCCGATGAAAATAATTGAAATGCATAATATTCGTGGATTCACCCTTAACGGAAATAAAGCCAATAACGAACACAATGATTAGCCGATAATGGGGAGAGGGTCCTATTTCGCCCCGCAGGGAATTTGTTGAAATTAAAATGCGATTTTCTCGGTTTGTAAGAATAACAAGTGTTGCACAAGAAATGTTATCCTGTTATGATTATTAAAGGATAATTTCGAATAAACTATTCAGTGTATCCTTTGTGATGCATTTGGTTATACGGCATGTTTCGTATCTGCGTACCCTGTGCCCATGTCTATGCAAACCGCTGAACAGCAAATGTGTTCTCGCCATCCCATCTATAGGGCATGAAGCTGATGTGTGATTAATTGCGATTAATTGTTGTTCATACGTGGATTAACTTGGAAACAGAAGCGATTACTCACATGCACACAGCACGTGTGTTCGAAGCTTTTAATGTGTGTGTCTCTTGACTCGAATCTGTTTCACATTTATTTAGGGGCTAAAACGGTTGTATATCTAGTGGAGGAGTTACCGATGCTAAACAGTCATCAATACGCACGTGTACGATCTATATATGGAGTAAATCACCTTTATATCAAATTAAATTGTAATAACACACTTTCACAAATGTCAATTTAATCATTCCAAAAAGATCACACATAAAAAATACGTAGAATATTCGTATTTCGTAGATCTGATCTAAATTAAATTTGTGATAAAAAGTGGTATACGCCAAGGAAAATGGATATAGGAATACGCAAACTGTGTATAGTTGAATCATTAAAAAATATATATATATATATATATATATATATATATATATATATATATATATATATATATATATATATATATATATATATATATATATATATATATATATATATATATATATATAGTTATAAAAGTTATAAAAGTTATATTTATATTTTATATTAACGTTGTATTTTATAAATTTAATTTTGTGGGATATAGACTGACTCAAGCCATAGGCCTATTCTGCGTCGTTACGTTTTAATATAAAATATTAGGCCTACAGCATGGTTAATAATATACTAATTTTCCTACGTTTCCCTCTTTGTTTTCTGGACATTTTCACTCTAGTGGGAATACTTCAAGCATGCTTCAAGTTACACTCAACTCACAGCAACGGTATACTTTAAACGGAGATACTTTATTTAAAAAACAACATTTTTCACATCTAAAACTACAGTAAAAATAGGACTACGACTTTCAATGACAATTTAATAAGACGTTTTATTCGCATAATTATATCTAGTCTACTACTCGTGAGATTTCCCTGTATTTAGACAAACAAAAAAACCTAAACGTAATTGCGAGTTTTCGTTTTTTTGACTCGAGCTTGTCATTACTATACTTGACAATTAACGCACATAATTATCCGTTGTACAGAAAAACAAAAACACGTCTGTCACTTTCGCTGGCAGCTTCACGCAATTAAATAATTGTAACTGATAGTGCGTGATTGACACTGGTTGTAAGGTCGAAACACCTGGCGTTAGTGATAATTTATAAGTGGAACGGTCGATCGGTTCGACAAGTGGCCCTGGTTTCGAGGCAGACGTTATAGGGAACCGCCCTATGCTAACTACCGGTATCTAATTATAGGACCAAGAGTTGTCAAAACTATGCTGGACCACCAAAAAAAAAGTGTTGGGTTATATCACTCACAGAGTTATTTATTACATTCGCGTGATTGGGTATTTATATAGAGAAAAACAAATATAGACTTTAAAGTTTTACTTCATTATTTTCCATTTCGAACTTGTTTTTGTCGAACTATAGAACTGATCACAAGTGACATAACCTTCACCCATAAAAGTTGATGCCAAACGAATATAAAAAACCAATTCCACCATTTATTTGTTTTATTGCTGACCATAACAAAACTTTGTTCAGGCCAATTCTTACTACTGAATTTACGGTCAACCGAATCAGGTAACGGTATAATACGTTTGAGTGCTTGGGAAATTGAAGCCACATCTGATTTGCGATCATAAAAAAATGGAACTTATTTATAAATGTTATTTTGATTAACCGCATTTTTATAGCTGATATAGTCTGATGACATACGTTTTATTATTCAAGAAAACTATAGCGTAACGTTTCTTTGCTTTTGTGTTCGTTTACTTCAAAGTATTTTGAGCACATCCAATCAGTTCGATCCATAAGGCACTAGACGCAAAATGTTGACCACTTTTATTTCGGGCGCAGAGATGAAAAAAATACAATTTTGATGGTTGAAACGTAGATACTGTTGTTAATGACGACGATTATTTCTTTTCAACGACCCCTCTAACAGCTAGGTTCTTTGTGAATAAGAATGAGAAGGTAATATTGAAACGGTATTAACTACAATTATAAGTGAAAATAACTTTACAAAGAACAAATACCTTATGCGGGACTCGAACCCACACCCAGCGGTGACCAAGTTTCTAAAGCGGTGCCTTGGAATGTACTTACCATTTTTATTAACTCTTGAGAAGCAATTCAGAGTCATCACTATGGGACTAGTATAGTTAGAGAGGTGTGTCACATCATTTGTAAAATTCAGTTCGATCTACAATTAAATGAGATCGAATTAGTTTCTAGTGGCATGAGTTCTGTAAAACTACTGGCACCGTAGATCAGGTGGTAACGCGCTTGCACCATGTGACCAAGAGATGAGGGTATATCGGGCCTTGATTCGATCCCCGCCACCGTCCATTTCTACAGAGATTATACCTGGTTTCCCTCTGTAGCCCAAGAAAATACCGCGATAGTACCTACAATAAAGGTCAAGGCATCTTCCTTCCCACTGCCATTCCCATCACCTAAGAAACCTTCATCGCAATAATAATTCAGCCGAAGCCAATAGATCTTAGTTATTATTACAGTGCATCGTTAAATATAAATGAATGTTTATATAACTTATTTTAAACTATAGATAGATTTGTTTACGCCTTATACAATTCCCTCCAACTGAAAAAAAAACACTCACGCGCTAGGAAACATATTAGTACAAAACTACGTGAATATGAGCAAAAAAACTGCTACCGTTGAAGGAGCGTCACAATTCTTGACTACATTATCTCGTGTAACGTAACATTACGCATTTAACACACTCTCACCTATTTATAACAGGTCTTAAATCTCAGACACGCACTCACTGAAACCCATCGGTTCGCCACTCGCATCCACGTGGCATATTTAGGGAGGGAGGGGGAGGTGTTTTTGGTCCGCAGCCCACGTGTTTTCAGACGTCGCACTGCAGCGCATGAGGTGTGAACATATATGTCATTTCCCTTCGGGCTGTGATGGATCGACGAGGAGGAAGTACACGTATACATGCCGAGACAAATGTGGGATTTAATATGCAGGCGTGCCACCGAAACGGACAAATTATTCTCTAAATAGATCTAGACTTGAGAACGTGTTGTTTTCGGTCTAATTACGTCAAGATTTAATGTTGCATGCATTATTTGTAGCTTATATATACCTAGAAGCCTAAAGAACTTGCATACATTATTATTTGGTGTAGCCATAACACCATGTAATTCGTTTGAACATTGTTGCAGTAAAAACAATATAAATCACAAAAATGTGTTTTTATAAAATGTAAAAATGTATATATTCCGTATATATAGGCCTACTAGAACAGCTTTTGAACTGAGGATGATGAATTATATCATTTAGTTAAACAAATGATACCATTAATTTAAAAATAAACGTGACATACATTCAACATCTCATAATTTTGTCTGCAAATCAGATAAAAATAAAATAGTATTCGGATATGTATCATATCATTCATATGCATTGGTCATGGATAGAAAATGTATACGTATAATACTTGCATCTACAGCAATACTCGCGTCGTATCTATAAGAAGATTTTTTGTTCACATTTTAATGCTGGAAAGTATTATACTGAGGTCACTCCCGGAGTTTGTTGTTGGTTGCTTGTTCCACATCGGACGACGCCGATTGCATTCGGAGATACTAGAACGAGTCTCGACCCCCCTCCTGCCCCAAGTGCTATAAGGGTAGTAAGGGGGTAGGACAAAGCGAGCATGCATCGATGCACGCGCGGCCAGAAGAAGATAAGAGCTAACTTATTGCAACGACACAAATATAATAAGACAATTCCAATTGGATCATCCTCCCCACAGCCTTGGGCTAGTCAGGGTCTTTAGGGCAGAACTGAACGCAGAGATAAAGTTAAGGGACGTACAATGGGATGAAACATTTTATCGACACCCAGAGGGAGGGTGGGTGGGGCCTCGAGATTGGATTAGAACATTTTATTTTATTGATTTTCGTAGCATGAGACTTTTTGTAATTTAATCTCTCGAATAAAAGTGACAATGTAGTTGAATAACAAGATTATCGTTGAGTTGTGCGCGCGACTTGCTTCACGCTTCAGATGTACGAAACTTACAGAAAGTTTATTGTATAATATGATACGTTTATTGTTCTCTGTTACGGTAACTGAACTGTGAAAGCAATCAAATCTGTTAAACAATTAAGAAGAAGACAAATGATTACTTCACTGACACATTGTGAACAAAAAAGAAATCTATTCATTTTTTGAAGATTATTATCAAATCACAAGCGCGTTTTACAGATGTAAGAATCAGCCAATCAGAACGCTGATACACGGACGCGTGACTTACATAGACCAACACACTCATAATCCCAAGCAAACTTAATTGTCTAGTAAATATGAAATTTGTTCTTGTTTCTTCCCTCACTCCAATCAAGTGCCAACCTATTAGTAATAAATCAACGCTAAAGCCTACTACGAAAACAACTATTGTTGCCAACTGTGTTGCCAACTTACTCTTGTTTCTTGGAAATTCTCTTTTAGATATGTCGACTAAATCATAACACGATAGCAGCTCTTAGACCAACGAATGATTATCATCGCTGATCGACTAAGGAAAACGAAGTAGGCCAACGCGTGAAGTTGCTTAGAGATGAGAATCATATTATGTTGCATAATTAATTACAGAATGGTTAGCCACGGTACACTGAACATTTCATAGTGTAAGGCACAGAAATTGGCTAAAGTTTGGTATGAGGTTTGTTAAACTCGAGTATGTGAGGTTGGTTACACTTTGGTCTTAGTTTTTGGTTCAACAACCACCAACTTCAGTAAATTACAGTATAAATAACGAAAAGACAAAACACATAGTTTCAGAAACTTCTATAAAGCCCAAATGCAATAATCCCTACACAGCATAAAAAAAAAAACATATTGCATAGCATCTAGAGATAACATAAAACAGGGTCGCCCCCATTAGCATCGCGACGACTGGCGTCTTAAGGGTGGTGGTAAGGGAAGGAGGAGGTTGACGTTTAAGGGGGAGCGGCGAGGCCCGGGGTTGGATCGATGCTGGTCCACACACACACACACACACACTCGTATCGGATCACGTGAAGCGAGGCGAGCGAACACCAGGTTTTACATATCCCCGATGAGGTTGGGGTAGGGCAAGGAGGTGTAAGCCACGTACAACCAGAACTGAACGATTGGCTCACGAACGAGGAAGTAAAGAGATCCGAGTTGACACGGCTTTTTCTTGGACGGAATGCGCGTATTTCAAGCCAACTATTGTTTGTTTGCACAGATAGATACGGAGCGGGAAATTGCGTACAAGATTTCGAAGAGTATGAAAAAACCTCCCCTAAAGCTCGCTCTTCAAATCATTATCGCAGTTTAGTTCCCCCAATGTCAAAAACAGTTTTGTGTTATGATAACCCCCCTCCCACCGCCCCCATTACGCAATATTTGCAAAGGGTTTTGTTCAGAATCAACACATCTTTCGTTCTACCCTCTCACAACATAAATACATACAGATTATTCTTGTAGATCATGTATCAATTCGTTTCGGCGGTCAATGCTCGTTTGCCAACAAAATATCCCGATTTCAACTTTTCCAACTGTAAACCAAAGAAGTTGTTTAGAAAAGATGCTGAACGGACGGAACCACACACCGAAAAGAATTGGGCTTCGCTTTCAAGTTTTACAAAAAAAAGTAACAAATAGACTTTGGAAACTTTTTCTGCACATTGCGTACTAACATAATACGTTGGGATTGTTTTTCAGAAGAATCGGCTCGACGGATTTCTCGGTAAAAATTCGTGAATTTTCCCGAGAGAATAAAACAGGGGGAAAATATTTGAAAAAGAAGAAATTCTCCAAGAGCTCTTAACATTTTTTTACTCAATATGAAAACAACAATTATACACTTTTTCAGTAATTTCTACAATAATCAGATGAGGAATGAGGTATATTTTATCGAGTATTAGGCTCAAAAGACCAACAGGTTACATTAACCAGCAGCATACTTCAACCAACTCAATATTGTACAGTTTTGACCTCCTGTAAGAATAACCCAGAAGGAAAATTACAAGAAAAAATATTAGAAGAGAAAATATATTCAAATTTCCAGAATTTAAAAAATACATGCACAAGAATAATACACGTTATTCCAAATTTTACATAAACTAAATCAGTTATTGAAAAAATATTTAGTGTTATTTTTGTACATCAATTAAAAGCTATAATTAGTAACAGCAGCAACAAGTAGCAGGTAGGGTTTTCATACTTTTGGGGAAATTCAAGTTCTAAGAATGTAGAGTGAGCCTACAGAATATATTTAATTCAAGATTTCCATACTTCTAAGCTCATCTCACAACGCATATACTGCGTTTTCCTAGTATAATTCATTTGTTGTTAGACTAAACTTCTGGTCTAGACAGAAATAAAATAGATTGATTGATTATATTCACTCGTCGCTGCCAACATCACCACGTTACATTACGCTGTAATCACTCAGTAGCCAATATAACAATCAAATGAGAGTTTACGCTAGAACACTTCCAGTCGGCAGGAGGGTTCGATCGCCCGTCTACCAGTATCCATCAAAAAAGGCGATCAGGTGGTTCGAGTTATCATCTCGCACGTGGGCATGTGGTTAATATCATGGTGAGTAATGTGTGAGTTTAAACAACCGCCTAAAGGACAGCTGCCACCCCCTTCCCTTAACTTCACACCCCCGCGAAGCGTGCTACCCTTCTGAGTGAGATGAATACATCATATTTCCTACTGGGATAAAAAACAGAGAATGGTGTCATAATGAATCACAAATAAGCATACGCTTAATAATTCTCACACACCATTAGTTTTGAATTCGTTGAGAAAAAATGAAACCTATGCAGAACGCAATGTTTTTAAAAGTTTCAATCTAAAATGAATAATTTGCATATTTCGTAAATTCAGCTCATCAGTACAGGTAACATTACTTGAAGCATAACATTGGTGGAGGTGCCGAGTTGGGAGTTCTTGTTCAGCAAAGACTGATTTTTCTACGCCGTAACATCATTTTCTCGAGTGTATTAAAGAGACTTTTCGTTATCCGTTTTCTAAAAACTAATAAACTATTAAACTCTAGTACTAAAGACCAAGCAATTTACGTAATAATGTCTAGATATGATATTCGAAAATATAAAATGGATTCAAGAAAAAACATAAAATGATAATCATAAATCAATATAAAAATAATGAAATAAAAAAATATAATAATTCTTATATGAAAATCCAAATTTTCTATGTATTATGGCAGAATTAATGAAATCACGTTTGGTCGAAAATGCACGTTAGACATTACTTGAATAGACATAATAATAATAATAATAATAATAATAATAATAATAATAATAATAATAATAATAATAATAATAATATATTCTCATTCCATATTAATTTTAATCACAATGAAAGTCATATGTGCATGTGAATATAAAAGTACGAGTATTGAAATAAGTCAAGTTATAAATATAAAAGTCAATAATGTTAAAATTAAAAAAATTAAAATTGAAAAACAATCGTGTCAAAGTCATATGTTTTTGTACATTCGTCAACCACAACCACATTTGTAAATATCACATGCACTTTTGTACTACATTTGTACTTATCAGTCATATCAAATACGCCAGACAAGTACTGTTGATGATTGACACATTAATGTTCATTTTTATCGAAACCAGAAGTGAGTTATATTCTAGGTTAATAGAATACCTGCACAGTTTTATCGATGCAAATAACCAACCTGAATCAAACTGATAACAAACCCGCCGACAAATCAATGATAAGCCTTGCAAATACTGTCATTGACATGTTGCCCCTACCTCAGACTGTGGCCATCCCCACCGCCGTATCGAAACATAATGTTGTATTTTGATATTCCGGTGAGCATTGATCAGCAGCATGAATTTATTTTGCAGTTAAATTTGTAATGACATCAGTATTAAGCTAACCGATATATAAGAAACCTACATTATTATTCGAAAAGTTTCATTTTCGAACACATGTATTTTCGAATTCGTTTTTTTGGAACATTTTCTTTTTCAAACAATTGGTGCAGTTCCCGGTCACATCACACATAGTTCACGGTTCAGTTAGGAGTTATGCCTATATCAAAAAAGCCCCAACAACAATATCATAGCAGAAATGGTTAACTCGGCTATAAAAGACTCAGTTGAGATTTTACAACATCACTACTTGTACTCTTTTTCATAATTTATAAAATAATAATACCTTATTTTACCATTTTATCTCACCAGAAGTCTACTGTCTACCAATTATCTTCAGCATATTTTTCAGTATTTTTTTCGTTTATTATTAATTTCACTAGTCGTGTTAGAATAATTAGGATAAAGTTTATCATTTCGAAAATGTATTTGAAATAAATTACAAAATCCTATGTACACTATTTTTAAAACTTGCTATATTGTGCGCTATGTAATGAATGTATTACTCTGTATCGTCTTGGTATTGCGCCTAGCGGACAATTCCTTCTATAAGCCTTTCTTCCCAACAATGTCCCGTCTTCTAGTTTGGACTGCGCGAACAGAACGAGTTTTCGTACACGGGAATGCCACAGCTCAGAGGATATATCAAGTATCGTGCTTCTACAGCAGGTGTGTCACCGTGTAATAAGTTACAGTAGCCTGCTTAGATAAGTCGTCTGTCGTCACACAGGATTTAGCTCAGCTCGATGATAAGACGACGTTATCGCAAATACGTCGGAATTTGCGGATCCATTAGGATCACGTCGATCACTTCCTTGTATAACATTGCGAAAAACAGATCTTATCTTATAGGGTGGGGCAATTCAATTGGGAGTTTTTATTTATTTACTCCATAAATATTAATTCGATGTGACCCCCATATATGTAGCCTATAGTTGTTGATGGGATCGTTATGCAACATTTAAATAAATAAAGTTCGAAGTGTGGCCAATATATCGCTAGCGGGCGCTCTAGAACAATTTTGTACACTTGATTGTTGTATGGTTAAGACTCATCAACAGCGGGAGTTTTCGGGAGCTTGTATACACTTGAAAATATAAAGTATGCGCTTTTAACGAAGTGCAATGATCCTTGTATATAGATAGAAGTGCAATGTAAGCAACAGATTAAAAGATATATAAAACAAAAAAGTATGCACTGTAATACAGTATGAAAACGAAACACAAATTAATTGATGTATATGCCTATTATTTTTATCGTTGCATGGGTTTTTTGGGGGATTTTTTCAAAATCATTTTCATCAAAATTTGATGGGCCCCAACACGACCCACAATAGTAAAGTAATATAAACAAATCAATTCATAATTTTATTTTAATATGTGAAATTATCTTATTGGCGACAATCTTGATACAAATCGACTGCAAAGCTATCTATAATCATTAGTGTTGGCCTGTGATTTGCAGCTTGCTTATACATTCAGATTGGATCACAAAATTTGGAGTACATTTAACAAATTTAAATCGTGTGTGTGAATTAGGTCAATTATTCATTACCGGCAGTTGTTATCGACCGAGTCCTGATAAGAGCACAAAGTTCTTAGTTGCACATGCAAGTATTGATACCATATGACATCAGTTCAGTGACACTTCGACGATAATTCACAATGTATACGAATACAAATAATGTTTTCATTCGAATAATACAAATAATAAGAGCAGACAGTATAATATCAGCTAAATTTCCTAGTTCAATGCTCAGAAAAGTTTAGATCACCGTTTATAGTAATTTCGACCTACTCGATTACCTCACAAAGCGTAATATAACTTTGTTCACGTTTTGCCGGAAAGACTGAACACTAGAAAACATCAAACAAAAATCACATTAAGAGTGCATGGAAATCGATTTATAGCGATCAGTTTTTGGTGATAACTTTTGAACGGCGGTGCGTGCCGGTATGTGATATCAGAATTCTAACACGGAACATTGATATGTACAATACCGTACTTTCAAAATGATGAGTAATAAAATTGCTAACTTTGGATTTCTCAGGTATACCATTTTTTTCAGCTGTATAGCTGTGAAAATTATGCGATATGCAAGTCGAACAGTTTGTAGGCTATACTTAACATCTCGAAGGTGTTCAAAAAATCTGTGTTCCCCGTATTACAATTTTGATAACATAGGATCTAAACCGTTCCAAAAAAATCATCATAAAAACTGATATTTCGCTAAATCGACTCCATGCACTCCATTGCAACGCGCACAATGGCAAGTGGAGTTGAAGCACGCAGCACTTGAGCACGTACTGAGGCGGTCGCATTTTATAAACAAAATAGCTGTAATCCAATCATTCATTGTAGCTGCAACTGCATAACGGTTTAATATAGGAAACTATTTTATCAGACGAATATTTAAATTAGGTAATGAACATTATTACTGTGCAGTATCGTCAACAGGCCAATGCCCTGTATTGAGGGTAGTTAGAACAAACAGTTTCACATTCTGTTTTTGCAAATTTTGCAAATTTTCAATATATTCTGGATTCTGAAAGTAAAGAGGCGAAGAGACTCGGAAAAAGCAGGCTCCGAGTTCAGGGACGACTGCATTGGAGCTGGTGCCGGAGCACCCCTTACCCCAATACTGATTAGTTCATTCAGTACGATTTGGATAACTATCATCCCCCAAAAATCCTTGACGCTAAATTAAAACGATGATGCACCACGATATTGGTGCGATAACAGTCCATTCCAGATGTATTGAGACTGTACCCGACATGATACGTGGGTGTTCCTCGGTCACCCCTCATGCCACCTCGCACTCACCCCCCGCAACTCCACAATCTGCATACGTAATGAAGGAAACAGATAATATACCAGCAGCGTGATAATAATACGAGGATATCCACGGTGGCCGGCAGATGAAAACTGAACTGACTAATGGCAATATGACTGACAGCTGAGCATGGTGCGAGTGGCGTGCCGGCTGGGAGGGGGGGGGGGGGTCAAATCAAATGCACCAAGGTGCACACTTGCGTTTTTATACATGTATCCACGAAAGATGGTCATCTACTAAAATACAAGCAACACAAATGTCTCTGAGTTCTATTTCTATGGCTTGAGGTGTTTCGAGAGGCAATGATTTTTAAGAACGAGATTTACGATTAGAAACATAACTACATCATTCAAAAGGGTTGACATTTTGTAGAGAATCTCTCCGATTACCGGGGATTTAAAAATTATTTAGTTGGTAGACGACCATAGTCTATGGTAGACGACCGTCTTCTTTCTTAAATATGTGTATTTAGTTGTAGGCCTATGTATACGCTTTTGACAACAAAGAGAAAACACAAAATTAATACCGATTCAACAATGACATTGATCTAAAACCCCACCCAACCCTACGGGGTTTTGAACCATAACCCCATTGTTGGTACCATGTTGGCACCATCCGGATAACATTGTTACAGTATCCTGATGATGATTAATCACTGTTTGCAATTTGCTGAAGGACTCCATAGTTAGATTATTTGGAGGTAAAAATAGGGGATGATATTCATCTACTATGACTCGAACCCAGTCCCGACTAGACTTGACTTTCCAAGACAGAGCCGTCTGTCTGAGCCTTCAGAGCCGTCAGACTGAGACTAAGACTGACTGACAGACTGACAGCCACAGCAGTCTGTAAATTTTTACTTGTCACACACGGTCAGCACGCCACTGTAGGAACAGTGCATGTTTATTCTTGATGCACACACTTTTACAGAAACGTCACGCTGCGCTAATTGCATAACGTGCACTACATGCAACTATGTAATTTATTACGCATGACAGTCACACTCTTTCATTTATATTTCCAAGAGTTTCAAGATTTGAAAAGCTTCGTACAATTGCAGTCACGTTAATTGAAAGTGAACTATTGAACGGAACTAAAATTAATAATTCACGAAATATACTCGAAGAATGAACTTGAAATTATTTCACAGTATAAAGACTTTCCCCAAGCCACTCATTCCAGCAGAAAACACAACCAGAACCACGAGAAAATAAAAAAGTAATTCGACAGATTAGGTAATCATTAATTGGGAAGTAAAATCCACACTATTTGGCTCTTTCAGTAACTGGCGATTAAAACGCCCCATGATCAGAGAACGTGGTAGGGCTAACTAAACATGTATACACGGTATTACTTGGCCGTTTGATCGTACACCTCAACACTGACCAGCAGTAAGCAGTTACATTGATCGGATCACTTATTTAGTGATTATAAATTGTATAATTGGAAGGAAATAAAATCCAAATAAATTATTTTTCTCAAAAGGTAAACGTTATAATTATCAATTCGATTATTGCGAACCTAATCACACAAGTACCACAACAACTAAGTGATTTTCTTAGAAGTTGGAACAGAGTATTTAATTACACCATTGTTCAGTGCAATTGTTCTAAAGTTTAAATGATTCAATGTTTGTAGGCCTAAGCTTTAAAAATCCAAGTATAACTAAATGTAAATGCAAATGCATTTTTCTATGAAGAACTGCACGCATTTGTGTACAAGCGTATAAATGAATCATAGAACGTGTATAAAAATCGATTTTCAAAGTAAAATACCTTTTTTAAACAACAATGTGTCAGCTGATTCGCTCTTAGATTGTACAAAAGATCAAATTCTATACTAACATTCTAAATTCTAAATACCAACAGTACTACGTTTTACATAATCAACCTCGACATCACATCTGAAAAAAGAACTCGACAAGAACATGTTATGAAACTACGTACAAATGAAAACAAAGTCGAGAATTTCACATGAAAACTATCGACACCATGTTCGAAACGTAAAACTCATTTTGTCAACAGCGCACGGAATTGACCTCTTTTGCGATGATTATCTTTTGGACTCACGCGTACAAATGAAAAATACAATTAAACACATTTCACGAGTGTTGGCGGGTTCCGATTGAATATTTTTCGTATATACTATCTTCATCGCTCGACTGTTTCGAACCGCCAACAATTACAAATCGAACGTTGGTGGTTTCGAACGGATGTCTAATCTATCTGCTAAACGTACGCGCTTGGAAGTTTCGACTGCTCATATAAACGTACACGTTCTTATCTAGCCCTGCCATGTATCGTGTCTGTAGGTATTTAATGGTGAACTCATGATTATGTGTAATTAGGAATGTTTTTAATATTCTAATTCAATTATTCTTCTATGGTGAAGTAATGGCACGGGGGAAACATGGATATTATCTTCGACTATTCGTTTAAACGGCTCTTCCTTTGTTCTTCATCTACGAAAAATGGTAACTGATGATTTGCACGCAAGTACCTATATATGCTCACAGCATAAATGCTTGTTTTCATGTCTAGAAGATAATTTCTTAATTATTTGCAATAAAATCCGTGTTTACTATTGACAGCAATGAAAGCAAAAAAAATGCATGAATAAAACACTATACCCTGTAGCGTCAGATTTTCAATACATACATCGTATCGAGTTGTCAAGGTTTCCACGTGGATGCAGTTCATTATTTCATTTATTTGAGGTTATGGGCCTAATAATCTGTGAAAACACTGAAGAAAGTGTCTTCATGCAAGTTAGGGCGGACTTGACCCTGTTCTGTTCAGCAAATGTACAACAGCAAGTTTCAAAATCTTTGTCTAAACAAAAGATATTATTATATATTGTGCAAAATTACCAAAAGATTATACAAAAGATATACAAAAGATATAGAGCAAAGATGTACATAATACGAACAAGCAAACATGAATAAGTAACTTATACATGAATCTGTTATAAGATTAGAATAATAATTGTTATTTATTCTCATTACTAAATATTTTGTCCATTGTACCTGTAAATTGCTCGTAGGCCTATATGATACTTGTATATACTCGACTCGCAATTTGAAGTGCAGCTTGCATAGCTTATTCATGACCTAAATATACCGTATACTTGGTTCACTCAATAATCTAGTTTAATACTTGAGAAAGACCATTCGAGTAAAGACTTCCATAATATTGTTATAAAAAATATTTCAAGTATACTTCACACGTTGCATCATGAATATAAAATAAATATGAAGAAAAATACATTGCATGAAACTTGTACGCTGCTTCACGTTTTGAAATGTTTCACGTTATTTAATCGTTTATCATCGTTAATTCGATAAAATAGTATAAATCGAGTTTGATCTCAATATATCCGGCCACTACAGCGAGCACGATACAAAATGAATAATACATCCCTATACATTCTGAGTTACCCTATAGTTAGAACACAACTTTTGCCTACTACTGAAGAAGTTATACCATTCTTTAGTAAATGGCTATACAGAACTTCATTCCATTCTTACACACTCACCATTACTCTCTTTCAAACAAAAATCAAAACTCCAGGGTCGGACTGGCCCACCGGGATACCGGGAAATCCCCCGCAAGGCCTCGACCGTTTTGGAGGCCTCTGATGCCCTATTCAAATTATATTCATGTAAATATGATTTTAATTATGATACCATAAATGTCCATGATGATTCAATTATTAAAAATAACTTCGAGAATGTCCATAACGGTTCAATTATCGGACTCCACAACTGCTTGTAAATCGCATAAATCACTTGAAAAATGACCATGTTTCAAAAAATTTCCTGCGGGGCTTTGCTGGGAGAAATCTTGGATATAACTTCGAAAAACAATGTCTATATGATTCAATCATTGAAGATAACTTCGAAAATGTACGTACTGTACATAACGGTTCAATATCGGACTTATTAAACTGCTTGTAAATCGCAAAACTCACTTGAAAAATGAACATATTTTAAAAAATTCCCTGCGGGGCTCTATTGGGGGCTAGGGGACTGACGTCGAGCTGGGCAGTCATTTTATCTAAATAACCTGCGCCCCCCCCCCTTCCTCATAAATAAATAAATCATAGCGACGTCCCTGGACAGGAGGGACGTTGCCAGGGAAAATGCCAGTTATGTATAGGCCCGTCAATACTTTCAACAGTTTACACAATCACATGAAGGTACAAATAATTTGATGCTTATTATTCAATTTGGTGGTATATCATCAAACTCGATCTGGGGCCCTGATTCATTTTCCCCGGGAGGCCTCTGTGCCGCCAGTCCGACACTGACTACCTCTACATCTATTCGATTCCACCAGCGTTGACCGGGTCGACCCTCTTGACCGTTAGTGCTCATCCATACGAGTCGCGATCGATCATGACCGTCGAAACTCGCGAAAAAAGAGATATGCATATAGGCCTACCTATATCAAAGATTCAAGTTGCCAAGAAAAGAGAGGCTATTCAACTCTTTGATCTGGGTGGGTGGGTGGGCTTAGGAGGGGGGGGGGGAGGAAGAAAGTGAAGTAGTGACCCTCGTGCGAAATGTCACAAGTCAAGGAATATAGAGTACTACCCCCGCCCCTCCCACCCACTCTGTCACCCACACATTCACAAGCTTTTAGTCGTCAAAGTGACCCATGCAAGCATATTGCAAGGAATAAAGCGAACGGAAGGAAATTCAGCTTGCTTTGTTCCGACTCAAAAGTAAAAGATCACTTGGATGTCGATGACGAAAAGCTATTCAAATAACCTCTCTGCAAGTTACCATTCAATATCGTTTTATAGGTTCAGTTCAGTTTCCTTTTTATCACGAATCACACAAGCCCAATAGTCCATAAAACATCTCACAAATAACGTCTATCGAGACTGCTTGAGGGAAATGTAGTCTATATATAGGACATATTCTTCAAGTATTCTTGCTGCAAGATTACAGGGATTTTTAGTTCGGTACGACGGTAAGTTGATATGGATTAGCCAATAAGATTTAAAATTTCCTGCTTTCATGTTGTATAGTACTTAAAGAGTGAACTCGGAATAACTCTGATATACATTGACGTACGGTTGAAGAAACGGGTTGAAAATGAAACTTTTGTCGCCTGGAACGACGTAACCTTAATTTGTGAAATCAAAAACTTAAGCAGGCCTTTAATACAATGAAAGCTGATTTCCTGTTGGCAAAAGTTCGATTTTTTAAATTCTACAAATAAAGATTCATTGAACTTTTCGCTCCAGCCGTCCCTGCGGACAATTAACGGCCGGATGAATAGCTGCCAGGTGTGGATACAGGTAAGACGGGAAGCTGTTTATCTAAGCGTACGCACAAAAAAAAGACGCTTACCTCGAGTGTTTGTTGCGGCGTCGGCAATCTTCTGGAAGGCGTCCAAATAGGCGGCGATCGCCTGGATGGTTGCCCTGAAATCAAACGAAACCTGTCATTAACCTGTGACGTCACACATTAACCCGTGAGTGACGTCATTAACCTTAGCGAGACGTCGTGCGTCGTCAGCGTCGAAGTCATTTGACGCGCGGCACCAGAAATCGTACTAGGGGGGCGTTGGGAAGGACTATGGCTTTAAACAATGCTATCAACGTAAAAATTGGGGAAGTATCCATTCAAGTTAACTCTGTCAAGTTATAACAATAACCGTCAGTAGTATAGAATAAAGTGTTTCTGAAAATAGTTTGAGGATCGAAATGATCTCGCAGAAGATTGATATCATGAATATGCATGTAGGCCTATATTTATAATATAATGATTATCAAGTATTATTAATACACTCTTATCAATCCATCATATTCTATTTAATATCGGATTATAATGGGCATCACATAATAATACTATTTCTATAGGCAAGTCATAACTCGACCAATAATTAATTCAAATTCGTATTTTAACATACATATTTAGTTCGGGAAATTATATATCTCGAGTTGAAAAAAAACAATTCAATTTAAAAACTCGTGAAAAAGTGGAATACAACACTAATCACCAATTAGGTGAAACAGATTTAACTTCACCATAGTGATATTGTGAAAACTGTTTTATTTATAGGTACTTATATGAATACAGATGTGCTTTAGAAGTGTGCCTGTAAAGTGCTTGAACAAATTGTGTGTCACACATCGTAATTAGGCTGCTAATTGAATGGGTATGAGAGTTGAAAACAAAGCATGTACAGTTTACTTATTAGATTGACATCATTTAAACATCTTCAGTTGACATTTATGTATATATTATTTCAATAATAATACAAAGTAATAATAGCGTTGAACTCAAGTAATGGTTATGACTGAAATAGGTAATTAAAAAAGCACTGATTTAATTATTCTGGCATGCAGTACAAACCAACAAACTAACAGTATGTAAAGCCAAAGTAAGTTTCTCGGATCGAATCACATTGCTCGAATTATCACAGAAAATGAATTCTGATTGAGTTCTGAAACGGATTAAATTGAAAAAAAAACTACGTAAAACCTGATGAAATACCTAAAAAATAAATAACCCATACATATGCATGAAGTGAACCAATTCAGAGGTAGACAATTTACACACACACACACAGAATTGCTGATATCGATCAATTTTCAGCTCAAAATCGTCAATTTTTTACAATATTTGTATTTTTCACTCATTAAATTTCCAAAAACGTTCAAAATAGTTTAATATCTGTTTGTATTCAGTGATGATTGATTTATTAAAGTATCCACTTTCTACTACAAAAATGTTGACTCCAACAATAAATTACCAAATTCAATTATAAATCGAAAAAGAACGGTATTTTCATGATTTCCCAATGAAAGGCTACGAGAAAATATATGCATCTCGGAGATTAGTCCAGTGACAACAATTATTCATTCGATATCATGACGTATCGAATACAAGACGGAATCTACATATTATTTCAAGTTTCATTACGAATATTATGTTATTTGTGAAGTTATTCGTAATTCGTTACGGTATGTTAGAGTTAAGTTTCACATCAAATTTGAAGGATCATAGTTGTATAATGTCAAGATATAGTCATAATATGGCAATGGGTATGAATGAAGGTTAGTACAGGTCTCCCGAGGGGTACTGGGAATGTATCGTATATGGAAGCGTGTAACACTATTACGTGAGAATATCACTATAAGGTGACAGGTGAATTAACCCACTTATAACAAGTAGAGAAAGACAGAAAACACTTGGAAAACAAAACTATAGGGAGTGAAAAAGAGAGAGAGAGAAAACAGTTATGCAGATTATTTATAATTACATGCAAGATTATAAAACTAGTTTCATACTTCATGGATGCATGGCATAATAACAAAGTTAATCAATTTCACGTTTCCACCACGCTAGGCATGATCGCACACACATACCTACGAACTCCTACATTCTCAAGTGTTGAGATCTAGCATTCGTAACATAGCAACATTTCAAAAGTTCTACTACACCAGTTTCTGAGCCTTCATTTACTGACATTTACAGGGCGTTTTCGTCAATTTCTAGATCTGGATTTCCAACTTTTACCAAAACAGTTATCATTTTATACATCTTCATCGGTTGGGGATACGAACAGGCATCAAACAACTGACATCACTATATTGTTACGTGATAATAAAGAGTTCGAAGTTGTGGTGCCCATGCACTGCCCACCAGAATGTTTTCGGAGTATTTTGTTACGAACACCAGTTGCTCACAATATTATTGTCAATCGACGCAATCTCTCTCCCTGCAAATATCAACATAGATATCAATCCCCTCGTTATTCCTTTCGATGCTATAATTTTAGGTAGGACTACAGGATTTTTTTTTTCATGTTTTTATATTCACTAAGAGACCCTATTCATTCCCTTTCCCCCCCCCCCCCCATTCTTTCCCCCAAACTAACACACCCACCTTGTACTTCCTATATGCCGTCTATAGAAGTCGATGCGCGAAATATGTCTTATTATGATAACTTTTGGACCGTATATGAGAAATCGAAATTCTGATACGGGATAAACAAACGAAGATCTATTAACTACCTTCAAAAGCATATGTGAGATAAAATTACAACCCTTGGATTCTCATATTTTCATAATGTAAACTTGAAGGTCCTAGCTGAAAATATATATGTTTTCAGCTGTATATATACATCCGAACAAAAATTATGCGAAATCAGTTGCATAGTTTTAACTTGGACCATCTAGAAGGTATACACAATATATGTTTCTCCCGTAATAGAAACTCGTGTACAGTTAGGATAATCCACGCATAGGCCTGCTCAGAATAACTGAAATAACACATTTCAACGGTTTAGAAATTATGGATCGACGATTATTAGGCCTATTTGAATTGAACATAGCCTATATGACTGCAGTATCAAGTGTACGATACACAATGATTTGAATACGTTCTAAAACATGTACCCATAATAATATATATATATATATATATATATATATATATATATATATATATTTTTTTAATCGACATTAAATATATTCCAACTGTAAAGATAATTATTTCACATATACGGTATTTCACTTTTTCACTTTTACATATATTATCTGCATAATAATAGGTGACTTGCAGTACAAGCGTATCATTATAACGAACTCTGATGATATAATAATATAACTGGGTGTTATTAAACGGTATCCTGACTTACTAATCAAATACATCTGTCGTTTATAAATGTCGACGTAACATCAAGAGTACAATCAATTAATCGAGTGTTTATTCGTAGAAATATTTTACAGTGAGTAAATCATTTATTGGTAGCTGTTTATATCCAATAAAGCTTGTTACCGGTAAACAAGTATTTTTTTCCAGCAAAACGGTGAGGTGAAGTCTAGGCTACACGGTGCTGAAAATAAATTAAACCTAAAATATTATACCAACCTAGCCATCGTAACCAACTAATATTCAAAAACACATAATAATAATTTCATACTTCCACAAACAATATAAAAACGATTACAAAACAACAACAAAATCTACCGGTAGTGTCAAGTAGAAATATTTTAGACAATACCTCCATACAACAAAAGACTTCAATACGACTTCTTTCGATATTTTTCTTTGCCATTTCGTATCAACGACAAGTTTAATTGCCTTGCTTCTTCGGTCGCTGTGGGTATGATTATGATGTACGGTACTTTAACGACCCTCCAACGCAATTTTCATTGGTTTATTGGTCAGTATATACACGTAGGACTTGGACTTGGTACGTAGGACCTCGATCAGTCTCTGGGAATAAGACTAATAGGTTATGTGGTGAGATGAATAGAGGAAGATTTATACAACACCGAGGAAAGGTTTCAAATTGATTTCAATGTCACACACTATAGCAAATAGCAATGACGAAATAAAAATGATAATTTAGAAAGGTCAATTATAATTTATGAACCATTAATATGACCTTCGGCCAATAGGTTATTCATCTGAAACACAAATTTGAGCAAAGTTTGGTTTTTTAAATCGCTCAAAGGGCATATAATGAACAAATACTGAAAATGCTGATTTACCAAATATGTGGCTTTCATTCCAAAACAAAAATCAAATAGAAACAAGGATGGATTACTCTAACGATAACAGCACATTTAGAAGCCAAAATGAGTTATGAATTCAAATTCAAAAAATACATATAACTATACTAACTAGCTAATTACTCGCAATGAAAATGCACTTGAATATGTAATGTGATATCAAAATGGATGATAAAGTGCATCTCATCTTGGGCGTGACTCAAGAGTATTGAGTGCCAGTAGTGTTAGTAGTATACAATTATTCACAGCACCTATCAATTATGTACACAGTAACCTACATGTTCCAGTATACACGTATGACATACGCTCTCCTCAGCTACTGCATATACGAGAGCGAGTAGGCTGACGACAAGAAGGATGCCGTTACAAACTTGATCATAATACTGAATGAATGTCAAGGAGTCGCGGAGATGGTGGTGAGGGCAGCTCTATTCACTGGACCACGTCATCCCACGAGGATATTGTTTTGTTGTTGTTGCTGTCGTTATTCGCACCCTAAATTAACCTAGATCAACACAATCCAACACGCAAACCTAATCAATCTAATCTAATGAACATCCTAACTACGATATTCTCTTCTAAAACCAACGACGTTGCTCTTCAGCACTTGCGGTCACAGAAAATGGGGTTTTCCGAATTGATATTTTTTCCATAGACTCAAAAAGGAGTGCTTATACGTACAGACTGTCTGCTAGTTTTAGTGCGAATAATGTTGATCGTTTTTTTCTGGGTGCACTATAATGTGTCTAGATCGACCACTTTTTATTATCACAAGTGAAAGAGTGTAAGAGCCACTTCGGATGAGATTGACACCAGGACGGACATCCCTCCCACTCTTTACAACCAACGCGTCAACGTCTCGATACGAATTGACACGCGACAGCTTTTAAAAGTCAATATCAAAACTAATACTATAGATCAGATCTGCACGACCGTCTCCCGTACACACAAAGATCTTCCAACGAACGATATGAGTGTCGACCCACTAACGATTTATGAAAAGAACGGAGACTGCCAAAAATCTGTTATTCGAAGGCGCCTAATGAAGCAGATAATATCTAGAGGACCGGAAGACATACGTTACCGCATAATTGAAAACTTAAGACAATCGAGTCTGAACCAACCAATGGGGATGAAGATATATAATGGGGCAGACATATTTTATCTCGTATTTTATACATAAAAATCATACCAATAATTATGTTCTTTGACACATTGCCAATAGTTCGTAATTTTAAATGTGAATATTGTTTGCATGTAGATATTTTTACTCATTTGTATACACCATTGAAAATGATAATCTAAAAAAATTTAAATATTTAAAATGAAACGAATCGACTTTTAGGAATTCAAATCAATCATATTTGAAAAACACATTTGCTAATTTCAAATATATCTTGTTGATTCTTAATTATACGACCAAAGAGGGTAATTTATTAATGTAACATCGACCCAAAAGCAATTAAATGTATTTTATAACTAGGTAATTGCAACACTTTCTGCACTTGTATATATTAGTAAAAACACGTTTTAACCAAAAAAGTAACACTTAACACATCAACCAGATCGTGAAACAACTCCAAGTGATTGAAATGAATTTTAATTACTTATAAAAGCTGCACATCGTATACAAAGTTATTTCGATACAACGTTGTTCATTAATGCATCAGATGGAAGTAACCATATGTGGTGACAGCAGATTATATTTTGTGTTCGTAAAAGCAATGCATTAATATTAATACCTACACAAATGCTTTGTAAAATATGTCTACATTCGTGTACACTTGCGGGCACATAAAGTAGTCGATCAAGACACATTAACATACACCCGAAGAAGATATATGGACTTGATACACGCCCTCAAATTAGCAGACATTGTATGCAAGGTCTTGATACGCATTTGACGTAAAGAACAGTGGTAAAATATGCGTCTAGTTTTCCTTTGAATTTGATTCAAATTTAAATTCTGGAAAGGTTTATTTATGTGACCGCAAGTATATATTTAAAATTGATGCCCGTAATAAAGTTGTGATCCGAAAGATTGACGAATTGAAGTAAAACATTTGCAATAAGGTTTGATGAGGATGCCCTTGGAGTAGGGCTATATTATTCTTCGCTATATGTCCTATAAGATGCTACAGTCAGGCAAGTAAAGGTAATGCCGAAGAAAAACAGTGATATTTCTAATCACTAATACATTAATACGCTATTAGTACGTTTCAGGCCTACACATAGATAATTTATTCATTTATTATTGTTTTTATACAGTGTAATGCACTGTTTATCACGTTTCAGAAAATCTATGCTTCAAGGTATATCTATTTCTTAAACATCGAAAACTGGGCACACAGTCTTTGTTCTACGATTAGGGCCAAGTATGACAAGGTAGGATCGTTCGGATAGGACGTCATAAAGGTGGTCTGACCACGCAAAGGAAACGATAATTTGTTAGGCGTATACCTAATCAAAAATTTGGAAATAGTAAGCTGATATTTTCCAGGATAATGTATAATTCATTACTTTGCGTCATAAAAGGAATAACAATGGAATCTTCGATTTGCTTAAAGGCGAATAATATTATTCTTCGATTCTTTCATCTTCTTTCCATCCTAAGCTTACTTTCTTCTTCTATAAACTCGAAACATACAAAATTGTTTCTTTTAGAATTTGACATGACTTATGATTTCCAGTTTACTTTTCATATGATTAATTTTTGTTTTCCAAATGTATGAACTGAGACGATTTATTTTGTGTTCATCATAATCAGAACCTAATCAGAATTCGATAATTGAAACAATTGACAAATTAAACAACGAATATCCACCTCTGTCACTGAATAATCACTGAATGAATGCAGAAATGATGAAGCAATAAATCAAGTAATAAACATAAGAACTCTGAGAATATGTATGTGTACTGCGTGTAAATTAACTCAATTATCAAGTCACATTGCCAGTGCGCATACATACGAGTACATACGAGTGCGCATACAAAACGAGTAGCAGAGGAAAGAGGATTGATGAGCATTGACAAGTAAGAAATTAGATTACAATATGTTCCCTCCTGTAACTGAATCTCTTGACGCAGACGTTCAATCAACATGACACGCGGGTTGCCAGTATTTAGGAGTTTTCGACTGGGGCAACATAAAACAAACCCGAAACCAACCCTGAAAACTACGTCAGTCAGGATAGCATTATATAATCTCTGAGGTGAGGAAGAATTCAACATGATCGGGAGTAAGTTCAAGCAGTTTCGTTGATTCAATTTTTTTGTTAAAAATATCAAATTGTTTTATAAGTAGGGCTACATGGTTTTGGTTCATACCTACTTGGTTAAATAACAAGTATAAAATATAAGGTAACAATCGAAAACAATTGAATATTGCAATTATAAACATGCATGTTGAAAAGATACACTTTTATTTATACTACCAATACTAACTTTCTATTTTACAAGCTTCAATCAACCACAGAAATTATCATAAACCATTTTTACATTTCATTTGATTCAAATGACACATGTGCCATATTTTTTCGTATTACAACCTGATGAACTTGAAGGTCCGGCAAAGACAAATTTCCAAGTGCATGCTTAAATTCAAAATTAAGTTGTAGGCCTAATACATTTTCAAAGGTATTCATATATTCATTGATTCATTGATATATTGAGGCTATATATTGACAATAAAAAGATTTGACACATTTTCAAACAATCTTCTGCTGTGAAAACTTTACTGGACCAACAATAGGATATAATCATCGATAACAATGAGACTTCATGTCACCATCGAGTCATGTTCAAAGGTGTAACCAGAATATGTGTGAATCTTCTCTCGCCATTCCAACGGAAACCAAGCATCTTCGATAGAAACACGTTCTTGAAGTTGAACTCTACCGATCACCCTATATAATGCATGTTTACGTCATTATCCACGGTCCGGATTATTGTAACCTACATTACGGGCCGTGTGTCTCAATGCCATGCAAATTTATACCCACTCGTGTCACAGTGAAAAGAGATGCTTTAGCTCGTACTTATAAGGTGGTATAACCTATTCCAGCCTGAACATAATATGCACTTAAAACGAGAAATCACCCAAGTAATAATAATTGGAAATGACCATGTATAATGGTAACTCTCGAGACGTTTGAAGAATTAATTCAAATTGTTTGAATTCGGGAGAAACTTCAACCAGTGAAAATGAGGTTTAATGAGCATCGTGTTAAAGGTAATTTGATGCTAAAAATGAGACTTTCCAAACGTATTGCTGTTGAATATTGGGTCACAATATAAATCACCATTTTCAGAATTTTCCAAACAAGAAATATTTTTTGAGCGAAAATTATTTCATAAGCAAAATTCATTCCGTCATATCGCTGATCATAAATCACCACAATTTAATCATCTTTATTTCAAGTCTTTTTGTATTTATATGCCTATATATATATAATATAAAAATAACTATACTGTCTCCTAATCCTAGTGATGCTGAACTTGGAGCCATTCAATAGTAACATCACTTATTGTCAGAACAATAAAGAGACATCAACGTCCAACATTCACCATGTCCGATAGTTTTTATTGGCAACAATAAAAATAAGATCTACCTGAGCACGCACTATTGTCACATTCAAAATTGATAATAATTACGTTCAGTGCAGTTCGGACGTTGAAAAAGCCTTCTAGATTAAAAAATGGGATATTGGGCGGGGCCTACTGCATATTCATCGCCGTTTACAGTGGTACTATACTCTACATATTACAGCGAGTGTACAAGTAAAATATTGGACAAAAAAAAACAGTAGTGGCAAATTATAAATATAATTATATTTCATCTATCGGTACATTCTCTAGCACAAGCTGTAGAGAACAAAAGTTTCAAACAGAATCGAAGGTCATTAAATAATTGCAGTGTACGTTATAAGTACAAGCTATAATTTTTATTTTTAATTTGTATAACCTATAAGATGATAAGAGAAAAAACGTGTTATTCCTTGTACGGAGGACACGTCTCAATATAGAAAAAGATTGAATATGTACCGGTATATATATTAGATATATATAGAAGATCGGCATGAATAATGAATTCTCCAGTGTACACATCACTTATCCAAGTGGCTTGTAGTTGTAACCCAAATCAGAATAATTTATTATTGCGAAAGTAAACAGTTTATAAATAGCGAAAACACGAAAATGTGCAATAAAAATATACTGCTGCATAGCCAAATATGGGAATCGTAATTTAGCAAGTGCACTTATAGCAGATAATTTGCGGCCTGATAACTTCCATGGTCACAAATCCTTGGCAACAATTCCAGTCTGTTATGTATAGACAGAACCAAGATGCATTGAGGGTTGCGTTGGTTCGCCGTGATCGAGGCCGGCGAACCAACGCAACCCTCAATGCATCTTGGGCAGAACTGTATGAGGCACAGTAATTATTAGTGAGAGTCTTTTGATACATTTTGACATCATTGTTCGTCATCTATAATTTAGTTCTATAAAATGATTTATGTTTATTCGTGGATAGAAAAATATATAAACAGATTATTAGGCTCACATTATTAGAATTACACAATGAACTTGTAGGCCTAAGTGAATTTATACATTTTTACACCGAAAAATATTCAAATTACTTGAATATATTTACATCAAAAAATATTTAAACTATCTAAAATCGTGACATTTTTTGCTCAATTATGGACAAAACTAATAGATTAAGAATTTGGTGATGAAATAATAATAAGAGACTCCATCTGAGTTACCGGTACCTTTCTTTTTTTAAAATGAGATCAAAATCTATACGTTGTTTTGTCTGTGCCAGGCTGTTTGTATATTTTTGTACACAGAACATTCTGGTAATCTGTGCATGTTTCACTTCCGACTACCTTTCGATCAAAAGTTTTGTTGTCTAGTCATTCTCCAAGCAATTTCAATTTAAGAATAATATTGACAACAGTCTATCCTCTGAATACAAATAAACGTTCACACAGTAGATCTACAACAAGAAACATTTCATACGGTTGAATGTCATCAACTATATATTTATATAATATTGAATCTAAATTAATAAGCTTCCGACTCACAGAAGAAAAATAAATACATAAACATACTAAAATAAAACTCTAAAATCTCTGGAAAGTTACACGATGAAAGAATATTTAGGCTATTATCAAAGACTATTATTAGGCCTACTATCTAACAATCTTAATTGATATGATGATAAGGTTATAAAGTTAAATCAAGTTGTATATAGTTGTACAGAATTATTATGAAAAAAAAATGATATTCGGATTACCGATATTTTGAATATATTCTCACACAGTAGGCATAGGCCTACTTTAAAATTTCAATATCAATTCTTTTAATTATTTTGGTACGGGTATGTGTAATTACTCTTTCGTCATACCCACAATATATCGGAAAACATCATTATATATGTTTAGTATTTGGAAATATAAAGACCGGAATTTCCATGGATTTAGTATAGCCATAAATCTATGACAGCACAAAAACGGGTAAAATAATTCGCATAAAATTACTATAAGCTTATAAACAGAATAATAAACAGTATCAATCGAACAGATAAAAAAAAAATGTTTAAAAAAAAAAAAAATGGCACCACGATACTATCACTAAAGTGTGGGTTTCTAAATAACGTACCATGAGAGAAAAAACTTTGCGAAATACAATCATAATTTCATAACAAACTCATGTCAGTTTTGACGTAAAATTCACACGATTTGTAGATGTAATTCAAGAATGAGTTGGCGGCACTGACAAGACGGTACTATGATATGCCTGCCAAGGTACTCTATGCTCCAGTTGATCGCGGATCAAGCGTGGCATAGACTCGACACTATCGATCGGCAATGATACATGATAGGGTGAGACAGCCGTTCGAGACGTCATCAGCTGCTGATGGTTCAAGCAGCACATTCGTCGGAACCTACCAACCGACAATGTTAAATAATTCACGAGACCACCGATCGGAACGTCATCAACTATTGATCGTTTATTCAGCTGGCTCGACACTACCAACCGATATCGTTAAATGATACAGTGAGACCCCGGTTCGTGACGTCACCGCATATTGACGTGTCATGCGGCCTGCTCGAACCTACCGACCGATAATGTTGAATGATGGTGCAAGACCCCTGCTCGAGCCGGCACGAGTGTGAACGAACCAGTCGCATGATCTTGCTCATTCATCGTGCTCACTGGAGGCTGAGAGGGCTGAACACTCGTCATTATCATAAGGAAAACTAAACGTATGAGTAGCCGGAGGAGAAAACGGGTATGAAGATGTGGGTCATTTGTCATGAGCATCCATAAAAATGGCCACTCCAACCCCCCCCCCCAAAAAAAAGCTTATTATACATGGGTGTTGTTTAATTCGGTAAACAATTCATAATATATCAATTATTAAACACCATCAGGTTTTTGTATAGTGACTGCGTGGATGTTTCCTGACTGTCAAAAATGTTGTTCATCACAAACACTAAAATATGCAAAAATCAAAATGTTGCTTGAAAACAAAAGAAAACATTCACAATAACAGTGCGGCGAAATTTCCAGTTATTTTCAAGTTAAAATATTCGCATAATGGTCAACGCGAATTCGCAATAACAAATACGTGATTTCTGTATTTTTTTAGAAATATAAAATGGGTTTGAACGACGTACTACAATGACAACTACGATCTATTAGCGTCGGATGAATGATTATTGAGATGAAGGATTTCGGATGAAGGATTCTTAGGTATGAGAATCAAGGATAGTAAGGATATGATAGTGAGGATAGTAGGAAGGAAGCAGTACTGTCGTATACTGTAGGAACCACCCTGAAATACAGGGAAACTACGAAAACCTACGTAAGGATGAGCGGTGATCGAACCGCTACACGAAGCAAGCGTGTTAGCACTGTTAAATGCTACACATAGTTGCTGTCAATTTGAAGATAGTTCAAAAACCTTGTTGCCTATGGCGTTTTCCATGTGAGAAGATTTCTGACAGGACGTTTACCCTGCCGTTAGCACGTCGGCTCAACAAGTCTATTATTACTATAATGATTGAAGAACGGGCCACCCAGTTCAGCTAAAAACAAGGAAGATGTATAAGAAATCACGCGTGTTCCTAAACACGGAAAGTTGAATTGACAACAACTTCATCCACGTTCTCGAAGTTAGTTCAAATGGACGCTAATTTCGGTGCATTGTTTACAAAAACTTCCGTATATACCACCGGTTCCGTAGACCGTATAGCATATGCAATCTCCAATCGAGCTAAGAATTGTTCGAACCTATTGGGTCGTGTTTGGGTTTCAACCCAAACACGTGTTAAAGGTTTCAAACCTTCAATAATAGCTCTCGATACAGAAAGTAATGTAACATTCCAAATGAAAAAGGAAAAGAATAACAACGCGAGACACTATAATTAGTAAATTAAGCCTAAAACATTACACGTGAAGCAAAAACATACCGGCACTTAAAAAGTCGTAAAATTAACTTGTAAGTTTGAACGTTACCAACTTATTGGTTCGCGGGAATCATTGTGGGAATCAATAAATGTTTGCCAATAAAACGAATGCTGATATTCAAGCTTTTCAATAAACCGATATAAGATAGAAAATCATTGTTTCTCAATACAAGACGCGAAAGATGAGTAGTCTGTATAGTCAGTAAAATTTAAAAAACGACAGTGTGGTATAGTTGCTAGTTTTCTGGTTAATGATGTTTGATTACATTGTTTATGAACATGGCCTATTTCGGTGTTCCGAGATCCAGTCACGTGTATCAGGAACCGAGGGAATGACCTGATAAATCGCAGTCTCAAACTCCAAATTGTAAACACATTAGCAGCAAAGTATAGCGCGGCATTTACCAACACAATTTATGACTAAATCTAGAAGAGTAAAAGTTTTGTCACGTCTGTTAAGTAGCCAAGATGATATTGCGACAAAATAGAAGATCCTGTGCCAAGACTTCTTTCTGCGCTTTTTCTATTTAACGGCGAACAAAAAGTACTTCTTGATTCGATACGAACCCTCGTCGAGGTCGAGATCGTTGGCCCACTGTCTAACATTTTATAAAAAAGCAGGGGTGGTACAGATAAGGTGAACCGGATATCCAGTCGTAATGTCGTATATATTATTGTAATCGGGAAATTTGAAATGTTGAATCTATAGCTTATTTAGAGTACATTTCATAATAACTCGCTCTTAAAATGTACATGCTGCGTTTTCTCATAGTTCAAACTTCAAAGTAATTTCATTTCTGTCAATCTGTCACACCGTGATTCGTACAAGGTTGGTGGTATAGATGAGAACCGAACCTATGAATTGAGAGTAATCACGGCCACCAAGTATTCTGCGATGACTGGATCGAAGACAGTTTAGAGAAGCTACGAGTCACATCCGCAATATTACGGAAAAAGAAAATATTTTCATCACGATTTCCGTCTCCCAAGAATTCCATGATTTGTGCGGTTATCTAAGCAATATCAAAGGGAACGCCTTGCATCTACGCGAATCTCACCAAGGCATACAGATGAGAGCTGGGTCGCCTACCTATAAATATCTCTCCATTCTCAAGGTAAAGAATCTTCCTGTCGAAAAACTTGTAACGTGTACTTGTAAGTTCACCTTGAGTCCTTGACTTATCTAATATGAGATGACTCGGAAATATTCATCACATATCCTGCAAGAGATCGGCAAGATCGGTCTCGAACGACCGTCTAGCTCACCATTTACCACTAACAACCGGGTATACCGGTCCGCCAACACTCGACAGGAAGGAAGAACATGGTACATCTGATATCCGACTTCCGTTTCCCATGTCAGATCCCGAAGACGACCCAACATGATAGTAATGGTTGTTAACCCTAAGGTCGTCTGACGAAGGTTCAAAAAAGTATAGTAAACCGGTAAGGAATATGACTATTACTCAAGTCAGCCATGCACGAAAAATTGCTAACAAGTACTTTTTATAATATTTATATTACACTTCCTTCCGAAACATAGTAAATCCTTGGCCCTTAGTTTATTCATACAGGTGAACTCTGAACTCTTCGTTTTGTTCTAGCCTATGTGACAATGCTTCATAATAATTTATAGGGTCTACATATAATTAATAATTTAACATTACGCATAAAAAATGTATCTATACACTAGAAAATAGACATGTGAGGCCGTCACTATATATCTCTGAACTTCCAACAATGCAGAATACTAAGGGAGACAAGAATTACGTTATTTCTACGAATTGTAAAATATCCGGTATTTTATATAAGGATTAATCAAATTCTAGTTATCAGTAATAGTCATAATATACTCTCTATACCACGTGTTACCACTCCTTATTAACTGTAAGAATAGCGATATATAATCTGATGCAAACTACACGGAATCCGATTACAATATATGACGTATGTGCCGTATTATTAATCAATCAATCAATCATAGTTGATGCTTACCTTAGACAGGTATGTAGTTTCGTGGCCTTGGTGACCAAATCTTCCCACAGTGGAGTGCCATTCTGGAAGTAGACAAAAAAAATATATTCAATATACAGGAACTGGTAAGTTATACAACGAAAAATTCAAACAACACACACGGTTCATCAGTGGTGAACACAAATAGAAAAAACTATATAGAGTATAGTACTCAAAATACATGCGTTTGTTGAGTACCGATTAGCGACTATGTTCGAAGATTGTGGACAACTGCATTATCGTTACCTCGACTAGCTTTATTGATACGCTCAGTTTATGTGAAAAAATCCAGGTAGATTGCCGACACAAATTACCAACGGCACCTAAATCAGAGATAGTAAAGTTAAACTATATATACCGCATTTATGAATACGATCTCACCGAGTCAATATAGACGCGTATTATTTCCAAATGTGAGGCAAGTCAATATATAAGAGTAAATATTGTCAAGATCCAAGAGATAAGCACATATCGCCATCGATAGCAGGTAAAATAGCAACCGGGATTTCCAAATCAATTTGTTCTACATAGCATAAATTCATACAGTATATTCAAACAATTCTTCAAGGTTCCTATTCATGAATAATGTGCATTTATTCATTGAACACTACGAAAACGATATACATTTTTTCGCGTTGACGGATACAAGAGGTAATAAATATTGACTTATGTAAGACTGATTAGATATTTTATTGGATCAACAATATTTCTCTATCATGAACACCATTTTTGCATTTAAAACAAGCAATATGAAAACGACCTATAATCTGAGACTGTACAAGCTATTTAAAATATTGGTTCTTAACAAAAATGTACATACTTTATGATGATTGCGATACTAATTACTAAATGACAATTAAATTTACTATAGTTGATCGGTATTCATCAAGATCTAGATCACGATTTCGTATTTTCAGAACTAGAATTTCGACATTTCAAGTCAATAAAATACGCGCGGTTCGCGCAACTGATAAAATCCTTTGAGAACAATGATTCGGGGAACAGCAGTGAAATACTAGTCTAAAGAGTCGAGAGTACTGGCGACGGTCCGTCATAGTCCAAGTCAAACGGCATAGTGTATGTCATTCAATGCGGACGTTATAAGCTAGCTTAGGCAATACAATTTTCAACGTTCATCACCTGATTTCAGTTTAAATACCATTTAATGATTTAAAGGATAATTTTCAACACAAAATCAACCTTAAACCCCATCAAACTGACGAATCACAAAGTATTTCAATCCAACACAAAACCGTTTACTTCCATTCCGATAAATAGCCTGTTCACATTGGTATGCAGCTCATGTTGGCCAAAACACACAACTCGATGAGATGTTGGTGGTTCCGAGCGACCGTCCCCTCTATTCATGAACACAGTATTTCGGTGGTGCCGAACCGGCGGGCAAGGAAGTAAGTCATAAGGGATGATGCGGATGAACCCGTTTTCTTCCTTCACGCAAAGTAAATCACCAAACTCCCGGGAAGAGAGAACATGGGGTCAAAGAATGGTCACAGAGTGCAGGTCGAAAGGTCACACTCGAAGATCGATTATCTCGGTACCAGGTCAGATCACGCTGGACACGGTTCTAATTACTATCACGACTGTGCTATTGTCGTATGGATCAACAGAAACAGAGAAAGTCGATCTATTTCGCCTCAACCACGTGTGATGAAATGATTGAAATCAGATCGACTTCGGGAGGCGGAGTTTTAACCTTGTCATAATATTTCCATAAAAAAAATATGAATAATCTCCCAGGTCTTTGATATACGGTATTGACATTTGATACCGGAACATACATAGGCAACTATAACATTGAGCAATGCTAATCTAATTGGTAAATACGTTATGCAATAACTCCATAATTCCAGCAAGCAAAACGTGCATTTCGTGATTTTAGAATAATAGGCCCATACTTTGTTATATATTGTTACACTGTATAAAGTTACAACTCCTAGAACAGATCCAATACCACGAAAAATCGAACTAAAACAAAGAAAATTAAATACGGTATATATCAAATATATAAATGTAATAAAAAAATCGTATATATACCCTATGTAATATAATAGAAAAAAGAACACAAGAGAAGATTTTTTAGTATTCTATAAATTGACCACGCAAACTTGGAATTAATAATTTGTCAACTGCATGAGGAAGAATATTACAATTATATTTATTCAGGCGCAACAAGGATAGCCTATTTAATGATAGGTATTTCAGCTATAGGTCAATGCTCCACGCAGCAAACCGCAGTACACAGTCGTTCCAATCCTTAGCTAATTAATATAAGCAAATACCAGTAGCCTATTATTACTTATTAGGAAACAATATTAATTGCAGTATAGGGGCTATGTACGTCCGATTATACACGGTATTACCCCTCGATATACCCTAAATAGCCGAAGATCCTATCAAACAAAGAGTTACAGATACTTCTAAATGCATGTATAATGATTACAATGACTGTATGGAATTACCAAATGCATTTCCATAAACTTATCTATGTGCACAGCAAGAGTACCTCGAAATGGCATGAACAGGATTGTGAAAACGTGACGGATAATAAAATATTAATCAAGTTCCTCAACATTTACATGTCATATCATTATTTAATCAAAGAACAGTTGTACGTCATCAGAAGCTACTGAGATAAGATCAAAACTGGTAGATAAATTATACATATCTAATACACATACAAACGTCACATACATACGTCAAACACCACAAAAATATTGGTATTTTTTTTGTCGGTATAGCTATACCTATGTTATTTTGAGTCGTCGATTTTTTCCACGAGGAGATTTAGAGGAACAAAACTACATATTCTAAAGCTTAGAATCATATAGAAAAAGCCACACTTTCGTCTGTCACTTTCAATCTGTGAAGTGTAATTTTTTTTCAATTTTACTATTTTACAATAGATCACGAAAAACGAATCTTATGTTGATCTTATGCAATTCTACACCACCACCAGCTATATAATGTGCTAACACAAGATTTCTTTCTTGCACGCAGTAACATATTATCCTTATCTGATATGTGCTATTCAATCACTTTCAATCTTCAAAGACTTCGAATCATGGAGAGCAGCCTGTTGTTCCTCTTCTACAATTACAGGAGTTTTTACAAGTAGTTGTTGGATGAAACTCCCATCTCAAGGAACAATTAGAAGGTATAATTGACAGAACAGTCACACAAGTACAATGTTTACATATACATTATTATGTATAGCTTGTCGGCACGTGCGTCTGATGATTCATACAATCACAAAGGTGCTAATACGAAAGTGCAATTGAAGCAAGTGCAAAGATAAACATTGCTGTGAGTGAAGAACTGAAGGTCATAACCCAACTGTCTTGTCCTACGACCCGCTGAGATAGACCATGGATAAGGGCTGTGATAACCACACACAAGAGTGGGTAGTTATAATACACTTTCAAGACTGAACAGGAGGAAATGTGTCGCTAATATTTCAGAATAACAAATGTTGCGTTTCTAGCGTTAACACTATTGACGATACAAAGAGTCGTAACTCGTCAATTGTGGATAAAAAGTAGAACCTATAGGATCAAAATCAATAATTTCTCAATCAACTAATACCCCCCCCCCCCCCCCTCCATGCAACACCATATGTCACGCTCCTCGATCTCAACGAAAAACACATAAAAACTGGTCCATATTGCCGACATGGAATGGTCGCATGACTGATCATTTATTTCATCAATGAAATGGTCCAACCCTACCATAGATTACAGCAGCACAATTAGGCAGCGCGTCCTAGTAATTGACAACACAGTGTAAAGTGACATTATATATGAGGGGAGTTCAACCCTAGAACCACGAGCTCAAACACTTCCTGTCCTGGGGTCCACACGAACAAAGATGCTGCAGCCAGCCAGCGTGCACTTCCGGGAGAGTTCTACATCCGCCGCCAATATGTCTGTCAGGTAGACCTCGATGAAACCGAGGTGGAGGCTCGAAACGTGCGAGCCACAGTGAGGACGGGTAGAAGAGACGGTCGTAAGGAGAAGTAGTCAATGTGTACGTTGTAGAGGATGGAGTGTGGCACGCAACTCGTGGTGATTTATATATACGGAGGAAAACGATCTGTCTGGTTGACGGATGGCACGAGAAATGTAAAAAATAGATTTGATACTTTTTTTCACATGATACATAGTTCGATGCACCTCGTTACTACGGGTTTGCACATCTGAATCAAATGACTTGGACTATCATCGCGTTAAATACCGTTTCCAACAACTACCCATTAAAAAAAGAGCGAGTCAAGTTTATTTGCTAACGAGGCATAAAGACGCGACTGCACATTAAATCTTAATGTATGCACACTATATTGATTTGTTACATGTGTAATTACATCTGTGGAACGATTACGCTGGGTTGCCCTGTGGCAAATGATGTTGCCATGAAACGTTTGTGGTCCAGACTTGACCCAGACTCGAATCCCAGCCTCAACAGTTGATTGGTCAGCCACTAATCAATAACATGTAACACTATTCATTAGTTATCGATATGACAACTCAAAGAACATTCAATTTTCGCTTTGCTGAGTGTGATGGTTGACGATATATGGGCATATTTGTGTCCAAAGAGCGAAGAATGCGCGAACCACCCGTGAGCTAGTGTTATGGACAAGGGGGACGGTCGCTCGAAAAAATATCTCCCTCGATATTTGTCATCCCGATTTAGTTTCGTAACTGATGAACAGGAGTCGAACCTACGCTCAATTTGACTTTATTTTCTATCCCAGATTTCTTAGAGATCATTTTATTGGGGTTTTACCACGCTGATTAAAGAGAACTTCATTACTCTATGGTTTAACGACCCTTTAACGACACACTGTAATGATGTCCAACATCTACGGCGTCGGATAAATGATTAATGAAATGATGGGATGAAGGTTTCTTTAGTAATTAGAAATATAGTCGTGTCTAAGCAGATATGGCCTATCATCCCGGTATTTTCTAGGCCAACCCAATATGAAAACGGACGGTGGCGGATATCAAACCGAGGTCTGACTGATCCACCGTCATCACACGGAGCAAGAGCGTCGGTTACACAGTTCGCAATTCTGTTCATTCTGCATTTTCTTTGGTATTTATTACTATGTATTCCTAGAAAAACAGGCCTTCATACAATTGAATCAAATATGTTTATCTAATGTATATGTTGCGGCTAGGCGTGTATGTTACACCATTTCGCATCATTTCATAGTTTGAACCAACCCTACTCAAAGTACTTAAAAACCATTTTCACAGTTATTTTATTTTCAAATAGTAATTACGTCTCATTGGGTAAATATATTTACCTTGTTTGAATCCTGCAAGTTATGCACAGTTTATGTACGTCAGAAAGCACTTATAAATTTTGCTTGTGTTAAAAAGTATGCCAGTCAGGTTAACTAACATCGCACGCGAGTTTTATTCTAGACAATAAATTTAGTTTTTTTTCAGTCTAGCCGTGGTTGGAATTACTGCAGGCCACACCTGATCGCTATAGGCACCGGCGTTTCATAGTCCAGCTCAAAAGTTCAAACATTTGAAATTTGAGAAATGTAGGCTTCACGATGGAAACGACCTTATCGAATCACATAGACCTATAGTTTAATTGTTTAATATCATTACCATTTCGAAAAGATATAATTATGGTTTGACCAATGACCCCACCAGAGCTAGGTTATTTGGGGTCCGATGATAATGTCCGATGACCAGGTGATAATGGCACTATGAAGTGATGATAAGCCGAGTAGGCCTACCTTACAAAAATGTATGCCACATAATAGTTACAATTGCGATTGGAAAAGTTGGGATCAATTTAAATGAATAGGCCTAGTTAAATTGTGACTGGACAACACTGTTGGTGGGTCACTGTTGTTCAAATACCGTATCTATTACAGGAAGTTATAATGATATAACTTGAACGAAGTCTTCTACAATTTCGACACCACATACCAGCATAGATTAGGAGGTTCACGAAAAGAACGCAAATAATTTTGTATACGACTCGGAAACGAGCATCCCAAGTTGAAAGTCTAGTCCGGTTCATGCTCTATCTGGTCAAGACAAATGTGAGAAGCTATTACCTGGTAGCTGATAGGCCTATCAACTTCATTATACAAAAGCAATTAGGAACGCACATCACAAATTATAAATTAATTATCGCCTACTCAGTAGTCATATTTAATTAATGAAACGATTATCGCAACGGTAGTCAATTAGTGGTTGGTATTTTAATTTTTAATATGAGATAAATATGACCTTGAAAGTTTAAAAGAATAATTAAGTTTCCAAGTACCACATAATATGTAACAATTGACTGCACTCCAGCTAGCGCGTGGATCGCTGCCTTCTTTTCCTGCACGCCTACTTCTGGTCGTAGAACTTACACACGTTACTTGCTAAGATATGACTTGGAGCTCCCGGTAAGACCGGCGAAGGGCGAATATATATCGGGAAGACACTGTCATTACTTACAATAATCCGTAATATTTGGTTATTTTATTCATATTGGGTTTAACAGCGCAGTGGTTTACAGTAACTATGATCTATAATTAGTGAAATGAAGGGATTAATTTTTTCAAGTGCTGGGAAGGATAGCGGGAAAGAAGCGATCATGACCTATATTGCAATAGCCATCCCGGCATTAGCGTATATAGACTACACAGCGAAAACACGAAAAGATGGACCATTGAAAGCCTATGGTTCGACGGTGGCGGGGATCGTTATCGAATCAGGTCAGATATGCCCATCACCTCCCGGATCACATAAAGCTAGCACGTTAGTAACTAAACTGCATGAGCCAGTATAATCCGTATACACAAAAGAGAATGTTATTAATAGATATCTCCACATCATACCAATTTAAATACCAATCACGCCTCTAATATACTTTTTACAACGAGAACTCATTCAATAAATTGTGAGAACAAATGTCTTTTTTTAGTCGAATTGGTGAATAACACACAAAAACATCATATTGGACTTTAAATATATTGAACCATTGATGTAACATCACTTCCGCCTACGTTACAAGAATATTAATAATCGAATTTCAATTTCAGTTTTCTATTGTATTCGTATCTTCCATAGATATCAAGAACACATCACGTAAAAAAAAACAGACTTGATATTTCCGCCTTCTACCGGCAATATAGTAAGTTACAACTTACAGTGCCTTATTTACCAGCTAATCCAAGTAATTCTTGGTTCATCTCGGAAACTGTTGAAGAGGCTGGACATTAGTGACGTAAAGCATCTGACGAGCGGTACTTCGACCCCAACGCACGATACTTAATATCACCAGTTATTTAACTCGTTCTCCACTTCAACAACACAAGCTGTACAAATACCTTACAAGGTCTTACTTCATTGTTGACAAGTTCATTGTTGACTTTCACAGTGCACTGTCGACTTACGCGCATATTATTCAAGTTACAATGTTGGCGTCAAGTTATAACAACAATAGTAAAATTAAAATGACAACTTTTACGCAAGAATTGAAACGCGAACACGGTGAAATAACTATATTGATGCGATTGCAAGTTATTGAACCCAAACACTCAATGACAACAGACGAGGCAAGAACGAATAGTTTTATGTTTTAGTCAGTATGTCATCGCAATGTCGAACTGTGTCTCGACTTTTGTCATAAATAAGTCCTTTTACATTCATAGACATTGTTATTTATATATTAATTTACCTCTTTTCATTTTGCCGAGTTCACTGAGTTCAGTCATTTCTCGACAAAAAATATTCACACCTCCAGCACGATGTAGTGATACCAACAGATTACATGATCTTGATATTATAAAATCTGTTATAGTATCACTACATCGTGCCTACAGTTCAGTTCAAGTATTAAAAATTGATAAGTCGCCATGTTATTCGTTATTCGCCATGTTATGTTTTCATGTATATTTATAGCCAATTGAAATTGAAATTATAGCTAATTGAAGAATGTATTGACGATTGTGGTTGAGGCTTGATTATAAGTAGGCCTAAATTAGTACTGTTTGTTATTGACCCATATAAGTTTACTAGGCCTATACCTTACACGTGGAGGATGTGACTCGATTCGACTAAAATCAATTTACCACTTTACAACGAGATTTACGGAAGAGGGAGGCACTTAATTAGTTGTAAGCTGGCGATTACAAAGGGTTACAGATGTCTATCTGGTTGGTGAGGACGAGGTGAACTATTGTGTTCAAGTCTAAGCAATTAGCCTTCAGTGTTCATAACATCGGACGGAACGAGAAAACGACATGGAAAACAATATCAGATAGCGATTTAAGGATGTGCGGCCACTGCGGAAGATGTTTACGATTTTTATCGTTATAATCATTAATTATATATTTATTCAAGATTATAATCACTACCGTATCATAACACATAGCAAAAAGAAGATGAGCATGGATTAAAATGCAGACCTAGACCTAATAAAAGACGCAAATAAAATGAAACTACCCACGTGAACGAAACACTGTACAGTAAGTTCCCTGGTAATAAAATATAAATAGTATATTCCATAACACATTTAAATCATTCAATTTATAAAATGAGAAATTATTTTAGTACGCCAACTATTCTATAGGCTAGGTTATTACCTCAAAGCCCAACATTTTCTGTGCTTCTTCATTTCGTATAAATTAAAATAAACTGTTGTGAACATAAAATGTTATATAATATGAGCAATGCGATCATAACAATACATTGACCTGTTCGACGCAGAATCAGCATAAGACTAGAAATTAGAATAGGCCTACAGTGCGATATATTGACGAATAACATTTACTTTTATTCCTAGTCACAAAATGAGGAATCAACGACTGTTTTTTTAAAACAGATCACGAAAAATGGACCTTGAGTTGAACAACTTTATTTTATCAACAGAAGTACCGGTACATATATTTTGAGTTTTAGTATGTTATTTACGACTCGTATGCACTGATATTATGTAATCCTACCACCACCACCAGCTAGTGCGGTAACAAAAGATTTCGTTCTCGCACGAGTTCAGTAAACATTATTTTTATTAATATAATATTATTATTTCATACATCACTACCGTAATTCTTGAATGTTTTATGTAACTTGATGTGTATTGGAGTGTACATTTTTAAAGGGACAATAATTAAATAATAATAAATATTGTAAATCTATGTTAAAAAAAGTTCGGAGCATGTCTGCACAAAGCACACACAAACACCCTTTTATAGACTTCACGGCAAAAGGTTGAAGAACATTACTAAAAAGAAATACACAAGCATGATAACAGGTTTATATCTTGAAGACATAGCGTAAATGTTTGCCTTTTAAGTGCATACTGGTACGTTACGGACTGCATTGCAAACAATTTCGTCCGTGATTTTAGAACCACCAGTATTTGAATGTCACAATACTCAAACATACAAAAAAGATTCAACAAATAAAGTAAATAGACGGTTCACAGTTATGGTCAACTATAACAACTACAAGGAAGTCTTGAACTTCATTGATATACGAAATAATCTCGCTTTTTACATGTTCTCCAAACAGGAGCTAATCGCTGACAATTAAAGCCTACTCATAACGTCCTAAACATCTGGTGCCAGATGTTGGTTGAATTTCCACTGCATCTCTTTTATTCTATGGTTTCTACAAAATTGCGTCTTGACACTCAATAGTGTACAAGGAAGTCAGTAAAATACACAACAATCAGTGTGTCCAACATGAAAATATGTTAATTTCATACATGTTATAAAAATGTCTAGTTTAAAATGTGTCCTATTTAGATAAATCTCATGGCACGACGTGTTCTTCCACTGCACTCGGATTTTGATGAAGGTCTAGTTAGGTAATTATTGCATCATTTGTACGTAGACAGCAGACTTTTACATTTCAGGCTTAGGTGACGACTATGGTAGAATAATTAACAAATTAATCCATAAGCAATAAATACAGCAATATTAAACGAATGATAACGCGTGACACACATGACGTATAAGCACAGAGGAATAGCAATGGGCTCGTGATATCTCCGATCTTTTTCAAATATACATCGAAAACAGCAGATTGTAACTGATGAAATATATTTGTAACGCCAGCTGTACAGGTGTAAAGTATCATGTAATGAGGTGGTAAGATCGCCCTTGTGGTGCCCCGTCCAAACGATTCTACTTTCATCCTTAGCCTTAATAGGAAACAATGATTTTGTATCAAGTTTCGACGTTATTAAAATATATATATATATACATACAGTATACACACATATATATACACATATATATATATATACAGATATATATATATATATATATATATATATATATATATATATATATATATATATATATATATATATATATATATGAGAAAATGATTATATTTAGAGGTATTTTAGTCGTTTTATAAAGTATTTATTATTTTATTAGAAGCTCAATATTTCGGCTGAACTATGCCAGCCTTTGTCAAGAGCAAAAATTATCAAAATACAACAATCTACACACAAGCATACAAGATTCGAAAAAACAACAAAGTTAAGGGAAAGAAAAAGAAGAAAACAGAAGGCTCTGATGAGGTAATAGAGAAAGGAGGACTCTGGTTTAAAGATTAGAAGAAGGCTCTGAATTAGGCTAGGTCTGTAAATAATCCGAATACGAAACAAGAAATTAATATAAAAGAACAAAAATACGGGAATATAGAGAAACATAAGTCTAAGAATTATACATTCGATTCTTCGATCTTAGGTTGTATGGTTGCTAACGGAAACATCGGATATTTGGATTGGTGGTACACTGACATATTTGACGTATTTTTGTTCTTTTATATTAATTTCTTGTTTCGTATTCGGATTATTTACAGACCTAGCCTAATTCCAGAGCCTTCTTCTAATCTTTAAACCAGAGTCCTCCTTTCTCTATTACCTCATCAGAGCCTTCTGTTTTCTTCTTTTTCTTTCCCTTAACTTTTGTTGTTTTTTCGAATCTTGTATGCTTGTGTGTAGATTGTTGTAATTTTGATAATTTTTGCTCTTGACAAAGGCTGGCATAGTTCAGCCGAAATATTGAGCTTCTAATAAAATAATAAATACTTATAAAACGACTAAAATACCTCTAAATATAATCATTTTCTCATAATATGAGTCGTTCAAGCCTACGTGAAACCATATATATATATATATATATATATATATATATATATATATATGTAACACGACTGGGGAGTGGGGTACGTCCTTTTATGTATGTATATATATATATATATATATATATATATATATATATATATATATATATATATATATATATATATATATATATATATATATATATATATATAAAAAAGGACGTACCCCACTCCCCAGTCGTGTTACAGACAGCAGACTTTGAAGTAAGTACTCGAATTGCCTTTCGCAGATTTGCAACTCGAGACTAGCCCTGTTCCACCTATGCAGCTACAGTCTCAAGGTTAAAATAGAATAAAAATAATGATATTAATCTCCATGAACGCTATTTAATGCCAATTACCTCCTGGTAACTATTGCAATATTTTCTTTTTTAACCTCTAGCCTGTATCATCAGCTTATATTGGACGAATATTGAATACGACGATTCATAACAAGAGAAACTTCAGAAATTATAACACTACTATTAAATAAGAAACGTAAATCATCCGAACAACAATGGAAAAATTCGTCCCTACAATGGAACACCAATAAACACTTGCGGTTTCATCAACAAGTGAAATAAACTATAAAGCAAGCTAATATAAGTTCAGTCAAGTCAACTTTTAATTAACGGTAGAGAATACTCTTTACGTTAATAACGCCAGTTCGTAAGGCACGGAAAAGTGTCCAGACTCCAGACAGATATTATAAAAGACTTACGGAAGATAATGCAACCGAGACACGATCATGTGTATCATAGGTTTATCAACTAGACTAGTTGATAATGAATATTAGAAAATATATGAGGTTTAGGTCTCATCCTTGCCAGTTATTCTGCCTACCAGGGCCACAGACCAGGTGTTAACAGTCGTTACCTAACAAATTACAATGAATAAGGGACAGAAGGGCGACCGAACGTGAGTGTTACGCACTGGCCAGTACTCGGGATGGTCAGGGGATAGGGTAATATAAAAATATTCCATCAAGTTACCTTCATATCCGTGATTATCTGCTGGAACAATCCTCCGAGTGCACTGCATTCTCTTTCGATGTTGCCTTCCATATCGATTTGTGGGGCGGACATAGGAACCAGAACAAAAGATTACGCTTGTTCCTTCCAAAGTACCAGAGAAAGACTGTTTGAAATTTTACACTTTGATATCATCGCACTGATAGAAGAAAATCATAATCCCTGTAGGGCCTAATTATCAATTGCACAAAATTAAGGCACCGTTTTTCATTTAATTGACGGAACGGGTTTAATTTACCTGTTTGTTGTGTTTTAAAATAAGAAAGATGCGAGAGAGCTGCTCAAGTTTGACCCATTCATAGGTTACGTATACTTTGTGTGTGGGTAAATGCCACCGAAGTTCATGCCGCAACTGCAAGCAGCTACGGAAGTAACCCCCAAACAACACACTGGCCCTTTAAATGGATGCACAAACGGTCAATGAAAATGCACTCGTAATCGAATGTGCAATTCAAATAAAAACTATTTATCCTCACTTCACAGCTTCACGTTATACACGAAGGCTTAAGAATGGTTCCCGAAAGCATGAGACAAGTTTACTTGTCAAAGATTAATTACACTCACAAACTACCCCTCGGAGGTGACCTGAATGACTGACTAGCTATCACCATACGCCTTTCGCACGCAAATCATTACTACTCGTTCGTTTTCCAACTTCAGTGTGTGATTGGCTGGAACACGACGAAGATAGAACGACAACGCTACCTGTTAACAAAAAGTTGAAACACATTCGGCCCCTTTGATGCCATGTTATTGATAATCTTTGGTCTCGTGACAATCTGACAAGCAGTTCCACAGTTCACTATAACCACACTTTTATTGTGTTCGTGGTGGATTTGCTACTAACTTTCTTACAATTGCCTTCATTTATCTTAGAGGTTTTTAAAGCGTAATAATAACAAACATAAGATGTCTACCGTATTGCCAGTAAAGATGATATAGACATAGAAACATCTTGTTATTATATGATAGGTAGGGCCTAGTAGGACTATCATTTAAAAACCAAGGCCTAGTCGACAGTAGGCCTACAGGAAATGACATTAGGAAATCTGCCAAGAGCTGCAAAATAATGTCATTCCTTAGAGGCTCTGCTAATTATGTTTGGTGTACAACAAGTGTATTGGGAAAAGGTGCTACAGGAGCCGTCTTTCAAGGAGTCAATAAGAACAATGGGGAACCAGTTGCAGTGAAAACTTTTAACCAGTTGAGTCATATGCGTCCTCATGATGTACAAGTCCGTGAATTTGAGGTGCTTAAAAAGGTTAACCATGGAAATATTGTTAAGCTACTGGCTATTGAGGAAGAGCAAGAAGGCAGAGGGAAAGTAATTGTCATGGAGCTTTGTACTGGAGGAAGTCTCTTCAACATTCTTGACGATCCTGAAAATACGTACGGACTAGTGGAAGAAGAATTTCTGCTTGTTCTAGAGCATTTATCGGCAGGAATGAAGCATTTACGTGACAATAACCTTGTACATCGAGATTTGAAACCCGGTAATATAATGAAGTTTATTTCTGACGACGGCACGACAATTTATAAACTTACTGATTTTGGAGCTGCCAGAGAATTGGAAGAAGACCAACAGTTCATGTCTCTTTATGGAACTGAAGAGTACTTGCACCCAGATATGTACGAACGAGCTGTGCTTCGTAAACCTGTTGGAAAAACATTTGGTGCTACTGTTGATCTTTGGTCCATTGGAGTCACACTCTACCATGTCGCAACAGGGAACCTTCCTTTCCGTCCTTTTGGTGGTCGACGTAACAAAGAAACGATGTATTACATCACAACTAAAAAGGCCTCAGGAGTGATAGCTGGGTCCCAAACATCTGAAAACGGATCTATCGAATGGACCAAGGAACTGCCCGACTATTGCCAACTTAGCTTTGGAATAAAGAAACATGTCACTCCTATATTGGCAGGTCTTTTAGAAGTCGACTCTACGAGAATATGGAGCTTTGACAGGTTCTTTACGGAAGTCACAAGCTCTTTATCCCGAAAATTGATTCATGTATTCCATGTTAACAAAGCTCAGAGTATCCGAATTTATCTTCATCCTGAAGATACGTATGAAGAACTTCAAAGTTTGGTGATGGAACAGACTGATGTTTCGAATTCAAGTCAAATACTTCTCTTCCAAGATGCAAGTCTTTTGTCTGTCATCGAAGAATTGACTCCTGGACGAGGATATCCTGTTACCAAAGAAGATGAACCGATCATGCTGTTCAGCAAAGAAAACAACAACATCACTCTTGTCCCACCTGTAGAAGTTTCCAAGTTTCCTTCCTTTCCAAACCTTGTTTCTGTTGAGAATGACGCGACCCTAGCAAAGACAGCTTGTTCCGTTGGCCATGTTTGCAAGCGCCGTATTGAAAGACTTTCACGCTGCTCTAAACTAATGCATCGTTGTGTGGATCAGTTTACAACAGTTGTAAGCAAAGATTTAGAAAGTGTCTTGATGAAAAGCGAACGTCTTCGCGACGTAACAAAGTGTGTTGAAGATATGGTAGCTGCAATGATCCAAGGAGAACAATCTATACGAGCAGTATTACGGGTTGTCGGTGATGTAGATGAGATCACTCAACAAGTGGATTGGAAAGCAGAGCTGACTGGTCTAACGAAAGAACAGTCTAGTGTTCTATCCCCAGCCGTGAAACAACTACATCAACGATACGTCGTCGAACGAACACTACGCCGTGAGTGGTCAGCTGCCACTCGAGACCTCCTCTGTCCTGCCGAAAGCAGAGCCCCCGCCAGAGCTCGTAGTTTGATTGACCGACTAAGAGACTCGTGGCAACATCTTCTGAGAGACCGAGCTACTAGAAGTCTAACCTACAATGACGAGCAATTCCATGTCCTCGAGAGAATCAAAATCGGTGAAACGGGTCGACGAATGAGAAGCCTTTTAGATACAGAGTGCCAACCAGCTGTGGCTCAACTAGCAGAGAACCTGGCTGATTGGTATAAAATGGCTCAAACCGTTTTCGTTCAAGCGAGGATCCTGGACAAGGATGTTGACGCGTACGAACGTAGACTTGATGCATTTACATGTCGGTTAGCTGAAAGTAATGAGAGTTTTCACACAAGTATTCATACAGTGGTGGAGAAGGTTAAAGCTCCAAAAGGTGCAGTAGCTTCAGTGAGGAGTCATGACAACAGGATGATTCGGAACAGCCTTAAAGATATGAAAGTAGTTTGGGAGGAGATAAATTTGATGACACAAGAAAATTCAGAATTGATTAACCAACTACGTGATCTCAGTGGAGATGCAATTCTCAGTGATGACCATTAGCACTTATACTGGCCTCAATTACCTCCATTAAAAATAGTATGCATTTAAATTACAATAGCACTAGATTTAGAGCCTACAGCTGAAAATATAATAGTTGAAAATATTTTTAAGCTTCATGTGTCGGTGGCTTCGATCCTATTTTATATTTTGTAATAATGCAATTAAAAGTTGTGATCATTTCAAGTTTTGAAAATAGCCTACCGTATTAAAAATACGTAAATACTTCTTGATACAAACCCTTAACATCTTTATCGCATCACATTATTGCCGTATTGGGCCTATTCTGGAAGTTGGAATGTATTTTCTAGTAATAGTTGAAGCATAGAATGAAGGTCTACTAGTATTCTAATTAGTTATCCAAGTAGTAGGTATACTAAATAGTCCTCTATTCTATGGTTTAAGTCAAGTTGTAACCACAAAGTTTAGTGGATTTTTATTGATTTATAACTAACTCAGTGAGTTGCTACAGGAATTTTATATGGAAACATGAAAACAAAATTCACAATTTTTTTATATATATTTTGTCAAATAATACAAGATGAAACAGATCTTCAATATTAGGCCTATAAATAATTCGAGAAAAAGAAAACATTTTAAAAGTTGATGAATAATAATTATTTGATAATTAGGCGTATATATATATATATATTATGTCTACCTACTACTGGTAGTATTGAACAATTGATACCTATTTAAGAACTGTATATAACGAGGCATAAAGATATAAAAATATTTAGCCGACGTCTGGTACCGTTTATTAGTGTAGGACTAACCTTATTGTGAATAGCTTCCTTGGCTAGAATTCTTTTATTTAACCTAGGGCCTATATCCACAATTTTTATTTACAGCACTTACTACTTACTAGATAGTTTTAAGCTCATAAAAACTGGTTATCATCAGTCATGCTTGGGTGTAGTTGGCAACACAGTAGTTTGGCCACAGTAGTTGGCATTACATTTCTCACATGATCCATCATTTTCATTTATCAATTATACGTTGATGATGACCACGTCAAGTGGACAACACGACGAGTAACATATGAAACCAAATAAAAAGTAAAAGCAGGGGAAGGTGAAATTATGAGTCAATCTCATTCAATTCTATTTCATTCAATTCAATTTGCAGTTATTACGTCCACTCTCACTAACTTTTCACTCGCTTACTACTTGTCAGTATATCGTCTGCTTAATCACTGGTTTCTACTAGTCTGGGCCCTTATTATATAACTGAAAATGATTTGAACGTGTTGGAGCCCATGTTTAAGTATGTGGAATCATCAGAACAAAACGAAGGCGGGCCACTTTCATTTCGTTTTAGAGTTATAGAATGTAGCCCTGACATAATCACATGTTACGTTTCAAGATTCAACACGCCTCTCTCCAGTAGCGCCACTTGCCGACTGGACTGTTTCTGGATCATATGATTTTGTTGGACGTCGATAAAATGCTTCAACAATTTTTGAAAGTCAATGGTTTTCACGTGCTGTCTTTCTTCCTTTTTGATTATGGGCTTTCTAGAAAAAGTAAGGCGTAATCGAAAATCATATATTAGTAATTAGTCCAAGACCAAATGCACATAAAATAACAAAAAGACTGAAGTATAATAATCTTTTTGATTATTTGAAGTCTTATGCCACGTGGAACGTGAAAATATTTAGCAAAATATCAGTTTTTTGTGATACCGGTACCTCTTTTTTCGAACAGCAAAATATATTGAATTCTAATACTTTATAGAGAGAAGAAAAGAAACGCATATTTCTCTTCGATACCTTCGAAGTTATTTGCATTCAAGTATATGAACCTTGAGCAATGACGTAACTACTGCCGGGGCAGCGTTGATAAGGTATCATCTCATCTAAAATACGTTGGAGGATCCTCGAAAAAAAATATATCAACTTACATGCTATTTATATAATTTAGAAAATAATTTTCATTATTTCATTTATTTACTTTTGAGTGTTCATCTATTAGGCCTACATAGATATAAGGTATGCAATTTTTTGTTACAAATATTACAGGTAGGCCTAATTCACATACTTAAATATAAATTTTAAAAGATCTTTCATAAAACATGCTGAACATCCAATTAAACGAGAAATAATATACGCTTATACAATTGAAAAATGATAAAACATTTAGTCGATGCACACACACACCACAATACAATGTACTTGGAATTACATTTTGTTGTTGAGCATAATCATTTGAAAAATCATGCAGAGAATAATAACAATATCATAGAGATTTTCAACTCGTTTTGAAAGGCATTTCTCTGAAATTATTCACACATCTTGATAATATTCATGGAGTCGTAAATTAAGTATGGGGGAAGGGTGAGTACGGCGAGGGTGTAAAGTTATAACTACAGTGAGAAGTTTGCCTTGATAACTGATCAAGGCCTATTTAACACAAGTCCTAATATGGTACATTTACTTGAAGGAAGTCAAACAAAAAAAAAAATTCTTGTTAAGGGGGGAGAAGGCATGTGAGACCTTTGCACCAGGGCCCATAATTCCTAGTTATGCCACTGACCTTGGATCCAACATTATCTTGGGTACTGTATACAGTTACAAAAATATGTTTTTCTCCATACTTGTGAAAATAATACCTAATAAGTAACTGTTGATACTATGTACTAGTACATGTGTAAGTACAACTATTTTAAATAATTCGTTGATATTAACATTCTGTATAACTGAAAGTTCCTAGGTACCGTATATAATCATGTATGGTGAAACTTACTGATCGCAATGCAGGTGTAAGCTAGGAACACAATCAAGTCGTCTTCTCAAAGTATGGAATGCTTCGGTTTGAGGCAGTAACATTAGAATTCCATACAATGCTTGTATGAGATACTGGTTATGTGGGACTTTTAATAACTCCAAACGAAGATCTAAAAACAGAATATTCATTTATATTGGGTTTTAATGTACTGTATTGAATTAAATGCTCTGTAATGACAATTAAGATATATTGGTGTCTGATTAATGTGTGACTGATGTCATTTCAGATGACTGATTATTGAGACAATGGGGTGATGAGATGAAAGTTTATTAGGTACCAGTAATAAAAATGCTAGTGGGAAGAAAGTGGTTGTGGCCTATCTTGAAGGAACCAATACTGCATACTGCAATACTGGCATTTATGTTGGCCATAGAGGGAAACCACCAGATACCTATGTGAAGATGGATGGGGAAACCAGAGTTGCCGTTCAATCAAGTATTTGTAAGCAATTGCCTTAACCTCTATCAAGACTAGGACAAAACTATCAAACAATTAGAAGTTCCATTCGATCAAATCGGAATAATGATATTGAATATCAATTTAAATGATCATGATTTTCTACGATTAAATAATGTCTTTTCAGTCTTCTGTTATTATTTTGTGACATTCGTTAAAGATTTTCATATGTCTCGGCACACACGTACACTTCAAGTGACGACTGACAACATGACATGGGTCTAGAATGCACACAGAATAGTCGGCATGATGATTTCTTAGAGGAGTTGACAATCAACTCAAGGATTTATTTCTATATTGACCAAAACTCTGGCAGAATATCTCCAAAATCGAATGGCAACCCTACTTCAAGTTTAAACACATACGTACATCAAGTCTTTCTACTATGTAGGCCTACAAACAAATATGTTGTGAGATGACATTATGTATCTCATTTCATTATAAGTTCCTTCAAATACATGCTCAACAAATAATATGATGAAATTAATTTATGAATGTGGATAAAAATAGAATATTCAAGTGTAGATAATATTATTCAATGCCTTTTAATTTTAATTTAGCATCCATGTCTAACTCGGAAGATCTGATGTGCGCTAGAGGGCCTATCCTACTTGAGGACGAAAGACATTAAGTAGAAATGAGCTCACAGGTAAAGATGGGAGATTCAATTAACTGAATCAAATAATCAATCTCTATAAGGAACTCCACTGTCACTTCCAGGTTGCCACTGTATTCTAGTCAAGGAGTGATTGCTGTAGAGTAGCCTACCGTAACTAGATATTAACTGAAAATAATTCCTCTTCTGTTTGCTTTTGTTCGATACATCTTTGCTGATTCCAGAGTATATTATATCTTCAAGCATTATTACAAGAGATTTCAAGAGCATTAGAACTAGTCTAAAAATCTCACATTTCGCTCAATCATGCACCGTGTTCAAGGGTCTATAAATGTGATGTTCTCGGCAATAATCTTAATCATTTCACTATCAAGCCAGAGTAACTAGATGTTTCAATGCTGAAAAAGTCATCATCTAGGTAAGCTGCTGGTCAGCTAAGTTACTGTCGATCATAAAGGATACAAATGTGAGATGAGATCACAAGCATGCTTGTAGTTCTGCGTCAGAAGACAGAGGGCTACAGTTGCAACAGGATTGTGACACCATGACTCATACAAACAGATGAATAGTGAACAGCTCTCCTGGAAACAGATTAAAGAATTAGAGTCAGGTTCAGAGTCAATGATAGCTCATATGTAAGTACTGCAAAATGTATGTAAAGTATGCAGAACTCCAATGTTATATTATATTCATGCTACGGTGTATTTGTTAACCAATCAATCTTTAATGTTAACATTTTTTAATTTCAAATGTAGTGCTATATTCCTAATACCCATCAATAACTGCAGAGTGTAAGCACAATCCATGAACAACTAATTGCAATAAAAGAACGATATTATTCATTGTTCACAGCTTAACGCCCGTGCCTTCGAATGTATTAGGAAATCTACATATTACTGAATGCCTGCAGGCAACTTGTAATATGTACAGTATACCTAACCATGCTGCATGGTTCATCGGTCACAGCAGATCAAATTTGTGGACAAAGGGAGCTCTCTGACGAGGGGGACATATGCTCGCTCAATCTCTCAAATGTGCTGTAATTCGCGTTGCTCAGCTAATTTGGCACGCGGTTCACACGGCTGTTACGGTGCTACCCCATCTCTTACTACCAACTGCTGGGTGTTTTGAACCACTCGAGCTCCGTACTAGCCTGATTATCATTCAATGTAATTATCATTCATACAATACTGTTGATAAAATACATCCTAATATTTGCAGTACAGCAGCATCAAATTTCGAATATAATTCTTCATTAACCACTTGACGGCCGTGAATGCGTATACGCGTCCCCCACGATAGTGCTGCACAGGCCATGAACGCAAATGTATGTTCACACACTTTCCAATATGTTGCATTTAATATCTCAACAACATTACGTCATTGACATGGAACTTGTACTGACATCTGGGAGATAGATTGAGAAATTAGTGTTAATTTTGTTTCTGCCGGTAGAATACGGTACCGGTACGTTAATGTATTGAAAAATGATATAATAGTCAGCTTTTATCTCAGAATCTCGTTCTAGACTACATGTGTCAAATTGACGAGCTTCTAAATGTGATATAGGCAAATTTATTGTTTCCCATATCAAGTACAATAATATATCAATACAACAAAACCATTTGTTTCTGCTATGAATGTTATAAAAATCTATCTAAACATAAGTATCTGTGCGATATAACTGGAAAATAACCAACCTGGGAGGTAGGGTAGTGATTTCGTAACCTCGCTGTCGGCCTGTCAAGTGGTTAAATATATGCAGATAAGGTAAACGGAATACAATTTATTCATAAATAAAAATATTTCAGGATTTCAGACTATCAAACATATGATATTGACCTTTTCCATTACACAACCTTTTTGGCAAAACATAAACATAGTAGGCCTACTTAAAGTTGAAACAAATTTGAAAGGACGGAATTCTGATCTGTCAACACTAGGCTCTATATTCTAGGAATTAACTATACTATACACCAAAAATTTTCTTTGGTTATTTAGCAGACTTACTTTAGTCTCGAAATCTTTCAGAGTAGTTCTCAGTTCGAATAACTCGGCAGACGTTAAGAGGATTGTGTTCAGCGTCTCAACCATTATGCTAGCAAATTTGTGATTCTCTTCTTGTAAAAGTATCTGCGAAAGCGTTCGGTAAATGTCCTCCGAGTTTAGCAGAACACACAGTTGGCTACAAAAAATGACAAAATTATTAGATCTGAGAAACCTGCATTTAGGTAATTAATATGAGCTATACCGACTCGTACAAAAACTAGATCATCCACTGATATACATCTGGCAAATGAGTTTTATTTTCTTACCGAATGATAAACGATCCTCGTTCCTCAAGTAGATGCTTATCAGCACTGAACAGTCTTAATAAACTAATGATAAACTTGGTGAAGTATGGATTCGTTGATTGAGAACCTCCTTGTTGCGGAATTTGGTCACCGGTTGACATAACACTTCTACTCGCTGGGGATGAGATTATTTCAGCGAGGACCTGGGAACACAATGGAACCATGATCTACTGTTCTCATACACACTTCTTGTTGAAGATTAAACAGGCTTCCAGTTTGAAGAAACATTTTGAAAATGTCGATTTGAAAAAAATTAGAGTGTGTATCTTGCTCCAATCGTGTGCACAGTGCACTATAGGCCCAATTACAATTAATAATATGTACTGACAAAAAAATGACTTGTTAAAAAGGTTACGTACGGTTACATAGTAAAAAAAGGGATTATTTCAAAAAATTATTCTCAAGGTAAATTCAATTACAATTCAATCAAATAAAACACTAAAAGCAAACAGTTCACACAACAGCCATGACTGAAGACAAAATGGAAGGAATAGAAGTGATGGAGCTAATCAAACCCAATTACTTTTGAAAACATTTAAATTTTCTTTCATAATTTTAAATTTATGTATTTTTTAATTTTTTTCTAATACGAATTCAAATTTTTCCCCGATCTATTTTTACAGTCTACTGGTATAGGAGTGTATATAATAAATTGAAATGTAATCAACTGTAGTTTATACATATAGCTCACGTGAATAAGTGACTAGGTATCTCTGTTATCTGTCACTCTCAAGTCTCATAATAATTTTGTATTGTCTAGGTATGTCTACGTATGTACTGTCTACCTATAATATTTTTTAATATGTTATGAGTAGAACAACTTTATTACCAGTATAACACTACCGGTATTTATCTGACTGTCTCTATTGTCCTACGTAAGCCTAGTTAAATTTTAATTAATCAGCTATGTTTGAAGGAGTGTGAAAATACATAATAACTCTATCTATCTATCTACAAACCTCTAGATCCTGTTGCACAACTTGATCGGAAGCATCAGAAAGAACCCTTAATAGCACAGGAAACAATTCGTCGACATGACGATACATCTTGTTTGGTATCTTAATGTGAAGATGATAGATCCAACGTAGAACAGCGACTTTCGTTGAAACCGAGGAATTAATTAGCTGTTTCGTTAAAACGTCCACAACCGAGGCCAAATCAAGGTGAGGAGCAGGTTTCCCTTCAGTAGAAACAGATTCGGTTGTGGATGTTAGGTCTGCCTCCATGCTCATTAGTTTCATAAAACTGAAGTTTACAGCCTTGGCAGTCTCTTTTATGTCTGCAGTGGAAGTCAAGGAAACTTTCAGTGATGAGAAAAACGAAATTCAGAATAAAAAATGAACATAAACTTGAAATGAGGGCTTTGAAAACCAGTTTCTAAAATGTATGTGATAAGGTGAAGATCAATATAAATTTACAACACCTAGGTCCGGTTTTACGAATCTTAGTTAAGTACTAATCCACTAACTATTTGTTAATGGTACGAAAATATCATATGTAACCAATGGTGATAACAAGTTAATCCGCTAACTATTGCTTAATCCACTAACTATCGATTCGTAATACCGGCCCTTATATAAATATATTTAAAGAATATTAATTTGTGATGCACGATAAGAGAGATGAATGATTGATTGATGATTCAAAATACAAGTTGGAGACCAAGTGATACTTTCTTAATTCTCCTACTCTGTATCATCATCTATCGCTCATCTCTCATATTGTTCATGACAAATTAATATTCTTTAAATCAAGTCCTACTTGAAATGTATAAAATGTATGTCCGAAATGTATATTATGGTGTAGGCCTATTATATTGATACCATTTTAGGTCTAAACATATTTAGATTCACTACATTACAAAATAAGAACATACGGAAACGAAATCGGTAATTTTGTGTTACTCGGTACCGGTACCAAATGGTGGGGGTTAGTGGTCAAGGTTGGTTCCCTCACCTCCAAAGTTGCTGACTGTGATCAATGTCCATGTAATTTCATACTTTTTAGGAGTGTTTATTCAATTTTAGAATATAGTAATTTTATGCGTCAGGTGCTTTTCTCGATATATTTGATGTTTATCTATTAGAAAACACAATTTTTAGGTAAAAATTGGCAAAATTAGAGATGGTACTGAGTATGACAAATTTACCACGAAATCTAATGTGATTACTTTCAGGGTAAGCTGTTGGTTTTTAGTATTAATCTGCGTATTCAATTCTGTAAAAGGATACTTTTTCTTGAATCAGTGTCATATGCAAGACATGGTAGAATGGCTGTCAAGATTCCAGAAGCAAACGGCAACATTGCTCGTCCAGATAACTGAACAAACTCTTTAATCCAAGTAATGGCAGTAAACTGCAGCAACTCATCGGATGCCTGAGAATGAGCTATAAGGATATTTATCATCGCAGCAAAGTCCACACGAGATGGATCATTTTTAATACTTCGTAGAAATTCTCCTAAGACTGTGTCACACATTTTCTTTATCTCTAATGTGGGATCTTCTAGAATACGAAAGAGACCATCTAAAAACTCGGGCAATAGAAGAATTAAATCAATATCTGGCACTGCATCCAGCACAGAAACCCAGGAAATGATGAATTGTCTAGCAAAAGCATTTTTGGTGTACATTCGTTCACGTAGAAGTGGTATAAATTCTACAACATTAAATGCAGAACTCTCAGTTACAATATCTTTCATAAGCCTGTCAAGCAATTCAGAGCCGTTCTTCACGTTTTGGTCTGGATCTGCTGCTAATTTGCTAAGCGCGCTAAATATGTCAGTGAAATCTTTCAATACCGAGCCCCTTGCTACCTTGACTACATTATACAATGCTTCGCAAGCGTAGTATCGAACTCGCAAATCTGAATCGCAAAAACAAGCAAGAATCGGATGAACGAGCTCGTCAATGTAGATTGATGTATCTTTCCCCAATGCAACAGCGATCGCTGCCAAACCAATCAGACCACCTTTTCTAGTATGTGGATTCTGAGAATTTGCAAAATCTTGACCGAGAACTTTCAACAGTCTTTTAATTTGAGTTGTATTGTTGACAGTAGCAAACTCTTTCACCATCCTAAAATAAAATGAAAACATCCATAAACATATGCCTCAATCTAGAAGCAGATATACTTGGGATCTAGTACCATTGCTAGGTCATAGGCCCTACCTTCCTAAGTTTAGACTTAGGTTACCGGTAAGGTTCGAATTGGTTCAGGGGCCTAGCCTCTACCTAGCCTAGGTCCACACTAGCCTATACTTACTTTTCAATTTCTAATGCAGCTGCTTTTCTTTTCTCGTACAGTTTGTCATTTAATGCACGTACGCATGCTGTACTCAGAGGTGCATAGTCTTTCTCAGACATGATGAGAGTCTAATCTTATAACGTTTTATAAAAGTCAGTTAGCCTACACTGTATTTACATCCCATGTGACATTCATGTAGACGTCAAGATTCAAGGAGTTACGCCTCTTTCAATGACTAGAGGGATGCCTAACCACCCCTGAAGTACTTGTTCAACTGATATATCAACAAACTTGTTGCTCAATGAAAATAAATGAAGGTTGTTTTATTTCTACTTTTAATTCCAATTTATGAATCACGAAACAAGATTTCTTTTTCCAATATTCTGCATTTAAAACTAAAGATAATTGTTTTGATTAGTATAGTTACGCAAAACTGACAGTAATTGTAAACATGGCGGACGGTTGTGGGGGTTGGTTGTATTCACTTTGGAATACTGGATAAGTGCCCGAAAACGTGAGATTGGATTTGTTTTTCAACATTTTGTGGTTCAGATATTACGTTTAAACCATCTAGTTTAAAAATTCACATCTTATAGTTCACCAAGGAGACTATTACTACTAGTGTAACGCTCGGTTTGGTTAGGGGCTAAAGACCGCACCATTTCCCAAGCTTTGACTGAATATTAGGGGTAGATTAGACGCTTATGTCATAAAGAGCAGTTTTACTATACAAACCATCAAGCTTCATCAGTGTAACTGACAATCTAGTTTTTAGAGGTATTTTTTGTTATGAAATACGCCCCATACTATCTTGAAGTGGCAAGTCTCAAGTTTCTACATAGGGCTGTAAGTCTAACCTAGAGGCCATAGGGCACTGGGGGTGACCACATTAATTTGGCACACATTCCTTATATTAATATGATGTTAACGCCTATAAGAAGTGACCAGTCATGAGATCATTCTATCCTAAGAGGTAAGAATGATATAGTCCATGTTATTGACATTCGTAGTGGTTTTAGTTACTTAATAAATCATTTGTATTCTCCAATACGGAACCACGCCAATATCTGTAATTGGCTTCAGGTTGGTGTGTTTTACCGTGTCTCCGAGTGTCTTGATCCGCTAGTGGAAATGGGTGTGGCGGTGTCAAAGCGTGTGTAGAAGGGTCATGCAGTCTGAGTCAGGCAGATATATCAACTCGGTGTCTGATCTTTACGGAACTGACGAAATAGAAGTACTCCTGGAGGAGATACGGGACCTTGAACCGGCGGATTGTCGCCCGGAGGACATCCAGGACTTTGAGATAGCAGGCAGTCAAACAGGAGTAGCAGCGATCGCTGAATGCGAGTCTCCTGTGGGAACTGTTCGGTCCTGGGATTCTCACGCCAATTACCGCCACGATTTACCAGGATCTTCACAAAACGGATCCTTATTCTCGGGTGTTATACTTTATTGTGACGAAACCCATCTCAAGTCTTCGACTGGAGTGATACGACTATTATTAGTGGTAAATAAAATTCTACTTACCAGTACTTTATTAGAGTTCCTAAACCTAGGCTACAAGAAATATTTAAATTGTCATATAAATGATCGCAACTAATTTTCATTCTCTTCCTGTAAAATTAGTGTTTTCTAATAGATCGTAATCAGATCTGTTGAATAACGCCGAGCTGCATTTCAAGAATTGTTCTTATTTATTTCAAATTCACTTGAATATGATGGATTACGGATAAAGGTATCTATATAAAGATCTGCTATTTCTGGTAAAAGTGCACCAAAACAATTTCAATTGGTGGATAGGCCTAAAAAAATTAACTTCATTCATAACCAATCCATAGCCAATCTTTCAATTTATTTATAAAGCATTAAAAATTGGAAAATTTAAAAATTTAAAATTCACCATTTTTTATATGAAAATGGTTGCGGCGCTTCATATGACATTACCCTCAGGTGCGGTATTACCAATTAATTCCAGTTAGCGTTTATCTGTGTGTTGGTGAAAACAAATAGAATGGTAACCATGGTGATACTAACTTTGAACAGACAGAGCTACTCTCGCGTTGCTAGTTCCGATAGGCCTACTTGATTAAATATTTTTATAATCCTAGACGAACCTGTTTCAGAGTCTCATATTCTAGGTAAGCTGAGTGCATTGTCTGATATTGATAACTGTAGACCTATTAAGCAAAGCCAGTCTTACTGTCCTCAAATCCTCCTTGACAGTAATGTTGAACTCTTTGAATTTTCTAAATTGAAATGTTGTTGGCACATTACCAAAGGTTTATGAGGGAAAAAATATATTCTGGGGTTCAAGCTGAAAGATGCATTCCAATTTTGCAGTGAAAATTGCATTTTGTGTTTGGCATTTGGTTTTGAACGACAACAAAACGTTTAAATACTTCAACTTCAAGGCCAATGCCATTCGTGTGTTGTGCAGTTGTGCTAGTATGGTATGCTCTAGTAATTTATGGAACTGGAAAAATACTTTCTGCTGCATTACTGTTAATGCAACTTAATCTTTCATTCGGTGAAAAGTTTCTTACGGACGAGTAACCACAAACCTTTAACACCGTTATCTTGTCCTCCTATCTGTAGGCCGCTAATCTAACTTGAAGCCAGTTATGCAAAATCTTGGTTGAGTACTAAATCCGCTACCGGTAACTATTAGTTAAAAGGTATGAAAATAACATCTGCCCTATGTAACCAAGGGTGACTGATAACAAGTTAATCCACTAACTATTGCTTAATCCACTAACATCAATTTGTAAAACTGGGCCTTACTAACACATCTTTTTGTTTCATCCTACTTATTCTGTCGCTTTCGTGGTAACACAATGCTTTTTGACTAACCTCTTTCAGATCTCATCTGTGGCTTGTCTCGCTTGCCTATGCTCTTCGGGCACTATGAAAGTTGGGCTCTTCATGCTTCCACTGGTTGGACGTCTCCGCCTTATGATGTTTGTCACAGTGTTCAGCCTCCTCGTCACTTGTTTACTCATATTTCTCGACATATCACATATAGTTTATTTATTTCCATTTAACTGGGGAAAGGTGGTAAGTTTTATACTTCATTCTATTCTTTACCAACACTTCTTATTATTCCTGACTCTTGGTTCAAGTCGTTAGGCCCTAAGTAGACCTATGGCGTTATTCTGGAAAATTTCTCAAGTACAAAAAAAATATACATCTGGTGATGATACACAGTGCAATACAAATTACTCATATTAAACACCGCGTGCATATGCTTCATATTGTTACGTACAAAATTAGCTTCATATATATATTGATACAAAAATGTTATCAAATATATATACCCTACTTACTTGGCATTCGATGGACCCCTTTAAAACTGAATGAGCCATTTAGCGGCGATGTATATTGATCACGCAAATCATTGGTTTCTTTTTATTTGCCTGATCGCATTAGAATTAGCAGCCCAGGAATGCAAGCTTACACGCCATGAACTCTCAGGACATAATTTTCACGATATCAATTCAATTTTTGATTCATTTTATTACTGAACATAAAACCTAGTTTAATGCAGTACAGTATGGAATTTTGATCAAATACACGTAGGCCTGCTGAACCCAGTACGTGATTGACTAACAATTGAGTTTGAATGCCTGTTTGCTTTTGAAACAACTTACTCAACTAATCTGTCCCTGAAAGCAATTTTTTTTCATCATTCTCTATTTGTTGCATTTACAATGAGTAGGCCTATAGGAGCTAAATCCTACGCTTTGCTATAGTAGAGTCTCTTTGATACTGCAATATTATAATAGGCCTACATTTTCTTACTCCTCAGGCCTAATCTCTAATCAATCATTTCAACTTTTATGTTTCCAGAATGCATTTTTTTACGTGAGTGTGAGCGTTCTGTACCTCATCAGTTCGTCACTCATCGTTCATCTCATCCATGCTTATCACGAGACGTACTCTTGGGTGCCCAAGTGGTCTCGAGAACAACTATTAGTAACAGGGGTAAGCTAGCTAGCTAGTGTTTTCTGTTTTGTTTGTAATTGTCTCATACTAGGACCATTGTGTACCGTACGTATTACATGGTATACTTGTATCCATGAAAGAAGAGTTTCCAAGAGACCGTTCCCTCTATCCAACACCACTAGCACATGGGTGGTTTGCACTTTCATCTTTTGTGGATACAAGTACAGTGTAACTGTGTGTATCAGCCTGTAAAGATATGAAGAATAAAGCCAGCTGGTTATGTAACTGTTTTTGCACATCTACGACTGAGCAAGATCCTTTATAATCAGCAGCATAGGATGAAAACATTGTTTATTGTTACTAATTTTCTGATTGTGTTATGTTAGGTATTGGGCTATCTTTGTGCTCTGGAAGCACTTCTACTCACCATCCTCACCAAGTGTACAAAGCCGCAGTATCGGCCGGTGAACGAAGATCCTAGTCAAATGACCTTGAGAGAGCGTGAACCTTCGACACCATTGCCCTCGCCACAACTGACCGTCCCGCCCCACAAGCAGCAGTGGATCGCCGTGCCGTCGACATCCGCCCCCAATAACTGGCCCGTCGACAATGTACAGCCGTGCTCGTCCAAGTACCCGGATCCGTACAATGTAGCATGATAGCGAACCAACTCAACCGTTTGGTTGTGACCAATACCTCTCTCGATCTCAAGCCGTAAAGCTAGCAAGCCTAGGTGTAGCTCAATTTACGTCAACTAGAATCTGTTTTTATGTAAGAACGACCTTGACAACAAGTAGCTCAATGTTCACTTTATTTTCTATACCAACCTCCGTGTTCAAAATAACCTAAATAGGTAAGTACATACTATAAGAATAGAGTCCGTCTTTTACCAGTAGCTTGCTAAATGTTTTATGCAAAAAGCTTTGGCATTAAGATTGATGCAGATTATGTTACCAAAACCTTTGATCAAAACCTAGAAAAGTAGCCTCAAAGTTACATCATTTTTTTAAAGGCGAGTTGCATTTATGATGCCAGTATACAAAAAGTGATGGAGATCAACTTGAATCATGCATCATTCACTACTCACTAGTCTGGAAATAGTTTGCAAAAAAGAAAACCTTACCTAATTGGAGAATTAAAACCATTTCGGAACTTTCATCCTTTGCCTTTATAGTGAAAAAATGGCTTTAGGTCAAGTTTTCGATGTTGATACATTTTTTTCAAATTTGGATGTGGTCTTGTGGTTTTTTAAGATTTCAAAGTTTTGTCCTGCAAAAATGAAGGCTCAAATTTTAATTTCTCTTCTGCACAATCTGAACTCCTTTTTGTGTTTTTATATTGGCAACACTCATAAAATCTAAATGCTACCTGTAGACTTTGTCGTTCTTATATATTCAATGGACTCTATGATCAATTCCCCTTCCCCTAAAGATTTCGATCCCATAATACTAACTAGAGATAAGATTTATGAATTACTTTAAGTGTCTTGATTGATTCATAGACAACGGTTGAATGTATTTTTTATTCAAATCAAGTTGCATGAGTAAATGGAATGGCTATATTTGATTAAGTGAAGACATATCGTCAATTCTTAGTAGGGTAGCAAAATTTGGTCGTTGGTTGTGGAAATGCATTTTTCTTTTACATTTTGATATTATTCAAACCAATTCACAGAAACAATCTACAGAATTCTAGATTACAATACTGATATATTATTTTAGTGCTATGTTTTAGTCTTTAATTTATTAGCTGGTGTATCAATCCCATTTGGAATTACAGGGTATACACATTTCTTATCTTCGCTAGATTAGTGTTGAATCTCTTAATTAATTTATTGAATCTTATCAAAATTAATCAGATCTCCAATCAGAATTGACATTCCTAGTCGTTTGACAAAACTTACGTACATAGTTCTATGGCACTACCAGTTATGTCTTCATGTAAGGCCTAGTGTGTCTACGTATTGCTGATGTATGTCTTTAGTTCCGCTTCATGGTCGTGTGTTCAAATCTAACCTAATGTGTCCCAGGTTTAAATTAATAATGTCACTTGTGTGGGTGCCACACATTTACTAAGTGCAAGTTCTCTTTGACAAACCACGTTTGCAGAAAACAAGCCGATGCGTCTATCACTTTATCAAGTGATACATTGTCACGTATTTATGAAAACAAACATGGACGCAATTCTCGTATTTTAATTGTCTCACTCTTTACTCAAGATATTAATTGATACTTTGAAATTTAAAGATTTGTATTCTAGAGATCTCATTTAGAAAAAGTACAATTCTAAAACGTTATAAAATTGTAACGATTTTTACGTAAAACTAAAACAAACTTTTTGAACCGATGCCATCTCTTGGCAATGCCCCTTTTCCCACCCCCTCCCCTGTCCCCCCAACAAAGCTTTAATCTACCGTATGATTCAAAACCCACCGAACTCAATAGTCAGTACGTACATAGTAGACCTATGTCAGAATCACACCACTCATTGTAGTGAGCGTGTGAATATATATATTATACAGTGTATTATTTGTGTAAATATATAACAAGTTCAAACTAGAATATCAATTTATGAACATGTTTCAAACGAAGTATGCAATGATCTTACAAACTTACGCACAGTTATCTAAATCGAAGATCATTGTACGCCTTCGTTGCAAACAAACATTCCAATCATCCATTTTCACTCAATTTACAATGGATGTTGGAAATTGATAATTTGATATTAACAATTAAGTCATATTACTGGTAACAAACTAACTAAATCACAACTGCATAGCAGACAATCTAGGGGGATAGTAATTCCGTAAAATGCGAGTAATCTACGGTCGTCTGGTGTCAATCCTGCTAGTTACTTGATCTAGTATTATTAAGTTGGTAATATAACACTAGTTCATCAAGACACACCAACAAATTGTAACTGACCTAATCGGTCAGACATGTTCGTTACTCTCTTCCACAAATATTTATACACATAATATACGACTATTGTGACTTGTAGGTTATTTTGATACATTGACGTAGACACGATGCACAAAGTGTAAAACTCTCTAGTATTATATTGACTAATATGTTGAAATACTAATACTTTAGTACTATTGTCACTGATTATTTGTGCATTTTTAAATATTTGTATATATATATATTTCTAGGCAAGTTTGAGAATTGCAGTAAATGTCGAGTATGTGGCTTTTGACAAAAAAAAACGTTCATTTCAGTATGGATAACGAAACAAGTTTATGTTTGTAAATAGGCCTAATAGAGTTTTAAGGTGTACACGAGTCACAATCATTGAATTGGTATCAATATTATTGGAAAAATAATTTTGAAATTTGTAAGAAAATAATATACTTTCTAGAAATATTTGAAAACTTGCATTTATTGTGCCCTTTAGTACTGCTGTCTAGAACTTTTATGAACACTAGTTACTCAGGTTTTAATATTGATAATGACATTTATAAAGTAATTGAGAAAACCCAAAACAATAATATTGAAAACCAATTGTTTGTGAACTTTAAATGGTATATTTCTAGTCTATAGTTTGGCATAAATCTTATTGATTTTTCCTGACATGGTTGTGACGTATTTAGTGTTTGATGTAGGTTTTTATGTGATTGACTGATTTAATGACGAAATGAACTCTTGATGGATTAGTCCAGTCTCTAGAATGAGTGGCAAGCATTTTAAAACATGAAAGCTTTTCTTTTTAAATTAAATTGAAACAAATTGTGAAATTGACGTTTCATTGGCGTGTACACAGCTATGGTTGAAATAACCATGATTTGTATTCCGTTGTGAAATTAGGATAATAAATACAAAATATCACATGTCTTTCTCTGTTCTTGTATCTGTTATTCCATTGAACCACCCTCGCTTGCATGGCATTCCTAATTTCCCGTACCTATTAGCTCACTACTCCAAACTATTTGCTACACAAATACCAACTGTAGTACCATCGTTTTTTATTACACTTCTATTCCACTAATTTTGTAGGACATTGGCCATGTAGAACTAGAACTCAAACTCGGTTTGCTATTCGGGTGATAAGTATTACAGTGAAATCTCAATCATTTTTGAAGGGTCCACAATAAAATAACCATTCAAGCAGGAAAATGTACCATTAGTTAAATGGGAGTAGAGTGGCACAAAGCAGGGAAACGATGGATCTGGGAATAATGCATGCATCAAAGTTCCACTGTAAATCCTTTGCAATAGACAATATTGTAAGGTTGCCTTGTTAGCCAAGTATATAAAAATGATTCACTTTTTGGTCAATCTGTACTATCAGCTGTGAACTGCAATACAAAAGTAAACATTTTTTGTAAATAATAGTTTCATTTCAACAGTAATTTTTTTAAAATTTAAATTAGTCCAATGCAATAGAACTATAGTTTTAGAGGAAATTTATTCTCAATGACTTTTCATAAAGTGAGCAAGAAATTTGAAGTCTTTCATAGTAAATGTGGTTAATTTCAGAAGTCTGTATGTTGTCAAATTTCAGTTTAATCGCTTTGGTTGTGTTGAAGATATTTAATCAAACTTCCATACCTCCACAGCTTGGGACATGGTTTCCTAGTTTATTATTTCAGGCGTAGTTTTACGAATTCCTCGTGAATTTAATCTAGGATTTAAGTTTTTTAATCAGCTTGGAGTTGAATGTTATTTCAATTCATAATCTGATGAACTTGAGAGAATTTGATTTTCAAGCAGAGCAAGTATCAACTACTTCGTTCCTATAAATTGAGGCCGCCCCCCCCCCCCCCCCCCCAACATAAGTTTACAATAGGATCCATTCTATGGCCAATTCTTTTCAATTTTTTTTAGACAATTGTCAAGTAATATATTGATTCCAAATTATTTTCGGATGAAAATGGCCTTGTGAACCCTAGTAATTCATTTAAAACGTGGCCTATTCGAAGACTTGAATCAACAGTGTCAACTCAATTAGCATACTTGATCAATTGAAACAAATAAATAAGCCTGTCGGTTAGCAGGTATGCATCCCGTCTCACACCATTAGTTATGGTTAGGAGTAACACCACACGAACCAATCCTAGCACTCACTAAGGTGAACCAATCAAGCTACATACTGGTGTAATGACAACTGCAAATTACCTTTAAATTCGAAAAAAGCAAATCACTTCAATTTAAATCTGCAAATGGAATAATTATGTACATGTCAGAAAGAATTAATAGTTGTTCACCGATTGTTGCTTGAAATCGTCAGTTTCGTCACAAAAACTGTGGTGTCAATCAAACTGTAATTTCAAACAATTTGGATGACTTATTTGATTGTTTTGTCAGTTTCTAGCACTTACGTCATCTCACAGTCGGAAGAAGCCTGTACTTTGCAAAGTCACTCATTAACAGGTCTAGCTACCGGGTATTCACACTTGACACTGACGGTGGCGATCGTCAGTCTCCTCTATTAATTAGCACTCACGATCTAGAGTCTAGACTCCACTCCACCAAGCTACTGACAACTTTGGTGCTGAACAAATAAATATACTGCTCTTCAAATATACTTGGATTTGACATGACTGAAAGTTGAATATAGTTGCGGGGAAAGGAAAGAACTTTAAAAAATCTAGTTTTAATTTTTGTTCAAGCGCCAGATTTTCAGACATTCACGTGTCATCTTTCTCCTCTAAACTAAGCAGATAGACGGAATTTTGTCAGATTTAATTATTATTTTTTTTTAATCGTCTCGAAAACGAAAGGATGCAACAAAAACGAAAAGAAGGGAAGAAAAGATCAATATACCATTTGAAAATGTTTTCTTCTTTTTTTACTTTACTTTTTTTCTGCTAAAAGTAATCACTTGCAGGAAATTGTCGGAGATAAACCAGAAACTTCGCAACTACTGCACACTGGAATAGAACGAGCTAAAAGAGAAGTAGATATGTTAAATTTCAGAACGTAGGCCTATATGACGATTTATTAGGAATTATTATTGCATCAAATGTCAACAAAGAAAAATGTGACACACGTATATTTAAGTATTTCGTGCTGCCTTTTGAGGCTTTGGAGTCACGGCCCGTATTACCAAAAAATTAAAAAGTAATGTGGATAGTAAATCGAATTCGAAAGATATTGATATTGATTTAATGAAGTTACTGTACACATCATTTTCCAGATGTTCTTGCAACTTCATCCTCCGTTGTTGAATACTAAATAACCACCAATCATGATTGAAACCCACAATTATTTCGATCACTATTCATCCCACTCCCATATCGTGTTAAACTACTATTCCAAAATACATGTATCCACGATATATGAAGATTCCGAACGACCGTCTCCGTCATGCCACACTACTAACGCACTGTTGGTTCGTGCCTTCATCTCTCGCGAATACAACACTATATTTCATGGGATGGTAATGAAAAGTAGAGAAGAGCCAACCCACGAAGGCCAGACGAGAACAACACACACACATACACATGATGGATACTAATTAGATGAGGCACATACGCGTACCGATCGAAACACGTCACCGATAGTGCTAATATATATGATAAACGGTCGATCGGAATAGTCAAATATGTCTACTGGAATATACATTAAAAAAAGCCTTCCAAGGTTAACACAATTTTAAATGTTTGCTGTATTTCTGTATGTTTACAATGAGTGACAACCTCTATGCATTGGACCATATCACACCATTATGCCGGCGTTGTTGCTGCTGTTGTTGTTCATCTTAGATAAAACTAAAAAGACCCATTCTAACTGAATTAATCAATCTAACTAACAAATAACAAACCTATTTAAGCAACTAATTTAATCTAACTAAAAGTCGCGGTAATCCGTTGCCATATAGCACACGTATTTCCGGTCCAACAAATAACCACTTGGTCCCCCGTCTGCACACCCCTTTTCCACTCGAGTGCTATTGGAGGGTTGAAACTTCCGGACGATAGTGGTAGAGGATAGGAGAGACGGTTGATCGGAACTTCCAGAATGTATTAATAGCAGTGTACTTACTACATCCGGATATATTAATTTGCTTTAGTACGCAGTAATATTAGCCAGGATTATTACTGTCATTGGTTTTACACATAAGAGCGTATAGGGATGACTTCTACTAAGCAGTACGTTCTACTGCTTGTGTTCCAGCATTTATTTCTATTTAATTTTGTAAATACTTTCCTTTTTCCTCTCTTTCATTTCAATTATTTTTGTATGTACTATTACTCACTTGATTACTATCTCATATGAATCTCGTGATGAAAAAAGTATATAATATTTGCGTTGTAAAATGTAAATTACCCCCAGTAAACTAGTATTAACTAATAGTTATCCAGCCCAACGAGATTGAACTTTTCTTATACCACTACCTGTTTGTTGTTATGACGTAAACACACACTTCCCTCCTCGTGTGATTTTTTTAGTTTACCGTAAGTTCTCCTCATTCACCTTCTGGTAGCGTCACCTTCACCAGCTCAGCACTGATTCAACTCCAACATTGTCAGGTAAGTGGGAGTGTCACAAACATTATTGATTTGTAGTATTTTTAAATCACTTATACTCACTACTTTCACTCTACGGTGAAATAGGTATAATAGTAAACAACTTGAGAAGATATATTTATGTAGTAGCTAAAGTGTGTCGACAGGAATCAACATGATAAATGTGGATGGATAAAATTTCATACATTTAAAATATAATTTATATTTTCCGAACGATTTCGGAGATATAAGGTCATCAAAGACCAACCATATTAGTTTCTGTATCTACTTTTGTGTACACGAATAATAAGAAACTAAAATCTGAATTTTCGTGAAAAAAACACAAATTACCCCTCTCGGTAGTATAATAAATGTATCAAAAATTACATTCAACATTAAATTATATTTACATTATGTATAAGAGATTTAAAATCAACACGAGTTTTTTTCTGTATTATATTGTTTAGAAAATAATTTCAAAATATGCGTACATGTAAGCGTGTGAAACGGAAATTAAAATATAATATGTGGATTATGAAATTCGTTGCAATGTAATAACCGCTATTCACTTGCTCGTTGAGAAATGAAATTCAATCAAGTTAAGTGTTTCCGTTGAATCGTATCAAAGTTGTTGAAAGCGTTTCTCAATTATATAAAAATCAATACCATTCTAATCAGATTAGGTAACGATCCATTTACAAGACGAACTCTCCCAATAATTGATAATTTGATGATACTAAAAATATTGATGTTACTTTTTCGGGAGTCAGCACCTGGTCAATGACTGGTTTACGTCTTTACCTGCAGGCCATTCTCAACATTTATATTTAATTATAAGTTTTAATACTATTAAAGCTTCGCAATTATCTACAAATTCGTACCTTTCACATGCTGCGTATACATTTGCATATCAGCAATTAGCAACCGTAAACAGTTAGTTGCCAGTTAATTGTATGCCGAATATCAAATATAAAATTGGTATACAGGTATACAAGTTGGTGTATTGTGAGGACTGAATTCTTAAATGCAACCACAACATTTGATCTTTTTTGAGCGCCGTAGTTTTTATCTTGTGGGTGTGGACCACCACGAACTATACTTTATACACTCATATTTTTTTTGTGGACAAACCATTTTACCTAACTCTTATTCAAAATACAAATTTAATTCATTTTTTAAATTCAATGTCTTTTTCTTTATTGTATGACTTACATCAGTCGATTAGCTTACATCCCAAAATAATCTCCGACCATAATGCGATTATCTTCGATCAGCTTCAAAAAAGTTATTTTTAATTCAAGTGAAGTTGCAATAATCTACATTCTTATTTAATCTATATTTTATATGGCTTCCGTGTTTCAAGTGCAAACAAAACTTGTTGTTGGAGTGGAGAGAGGAGGGAGGAGAAACGATCAAGACCCGAGAAAGCTTTGTGTGGGTTTAGTCACACGTAGTAATCAGACTTGCAACAGCTGATGATCGTGTATTTTCAGGTTAAAACATCATTGAAAGATGCAACACTTGGTAGGACTTCTTGTTTTCGTGGCATTGATGGTAACTGTCACTTCTGCGCCTAGCGAAAACAACCCGCATTGCATCAAGAACACCCGTCCGGTGAGTTATTCTAGGCCAGGAAATGGTTAGATGAGCGAAGCGATTGAACTGAAGTTCCCAGACTGTTTCTTGGATTGAGACTGTACTATATGTGAAATGAACATTTTAGGACCAGTCTCAAGTCAACTTTACTAAAGCACTGCTTTAGAAACTAATGTCAAGCCGGGCGTGGGTTAGAGTCCCGCATAATACATGGGGTTTTGTAAACATACCTCATTCGCTCATTCGTACCCCCAAATAACTTAGCTGTATTGGGGTCATTAATCAAACAACAATCATCGTCATCATTAGAATTTTTAAAAGCGAATTATAACATTAACCCCATATAGTTCGCTCATCAAATGTAAAAATATAAATGATAGATTAGTGATATAAAAGTTGTAAATCTGGTAATCGCTATTGTTTGTTCATGTAAGCATGAAGGGATGTCTGTAAACAATCATCCTGAAAACTGCCCATTCATAAAAGTTACCATACAATACCTTGAAGATGACTGAATAATAATTATATGTATAATGAACTCCTTATCTTGGAAACTGACCAACTGGGGACTGGGGATCTGACCATCCCCAACTGATTGTAATTATAAAATAAAATAGTGTAATTTCTTGACTCATCCTGCAAACTGTCCATCCGGAAAACTCAACATCCAAATAAAATATTAATGCAATTATAATCATAACATCTACTCAACTGCTCATCCTGAAAACTGCCCATGAAATACATTTTTCTTACCACGGTATTGGTGAGCATTTCCCAAAATGGGCATTTTGGCGAATGTTAAAATCATATTTTTCAGACTATAGATAAAGTGAAATTCCTTATTTAATAAATACGAGTTTTATTATATTTTCAGTGTGTCCGGAGTTCGGAATGCTGTGGGGGATGCTGTCAAGATAACAAATGTGTTATTCGTAAGTTTGTAACACTCATTATACGAAAACATAATTAAAAAAAAAAATTAATATGATTGATGAAAAAAACACTGATAGAATGAGAAAACAAAAACGAATATTTTTTGACAATACATATATAGGTCTATAATATATATATATATATATATAATCGTTGCTTGCAAGGTCACACGTGGAAGTATTGACATAGTGATGGGGGTGTGCGGAAGGTGAAGGGGTTAAGGGACAGGGGGGGGGGGGAAGACGATCAAACCAGACAATTTGTATGTATAACCACATCATCAAACAGCACCTACCATTAGTTACATCACATGCATAACATTTACATCTAATTGACAACTTACTATTAATAGGAATAGGCCTACACCTCTGCTGACATGGTCAGATCCAAACCCAAGTGAAAATAATTTCTGAATAAATTATTATTTTTCTAATAATGTATTATTAGATTTTCTACAGTATTTAAATAATTCTATTTTTATGTATAATGTGGGTCTGCCTAACATAATGTACTAATGTATAGAAAATTATATATTTTTTGTTTTGAACATTTCTGCAATTAAATTGCCATGAATATATCAAAATTGTTCTTGAAATCAGTTAACTGATGCCTCCTTATCGTGCTAAGTATTTTACTGAAGGTGCGAAGTACTCTAACCTTGCCAACAAATAATTGTTAGGAGTATAGCTAAAAATCATAATCCAATTTGAACTGGTCTTTCTTTGTATTCCTGAATAGTATTTACTGATTGGTACAAATAGATTAGTATCACTTTTCATAAAACCAAGACTGATTTTAGAACCTGAAATAAAAATAATAAAAGAAAAAGAATAAAGTTTGTATAATAGATTTGCAGTAGACCTACTGTATTGATTGTATCTATACTGGAATGCTATAATAATCTTAATTGAATTTTCATCAATTCTCTTAATCAGGTAGGCCTATATGTACTGTACTGAGAAATTAGAAATAAAACTTTTTCAAGATCTACTTGTATCTACAAGGGAAGGTCATTCACCAACTAAATAATTATAACATTTCTGATAATAACATGATCCCGTGAGAACTTTAAGCATTACAAGTTTTGTGTTCTAATCGTAAACCTCGTCCTGAAAAATCATAATATGTACCCTAAAAATCCGACAGTTATACCTAATTATATACCTGACATTTGTGCTTGTCATGTTGGTGGTTATGGTAATATGCCATAGTAAACATCTATTTTACTGAGCGTAAGCAAAGACTCAGATTCATAGAATAAAGAAATTTCAATATTTTGAGAAATAAAGATATTTCTTTATTCTATGGTTTTACCATACATGAAATAACAAGTGTTTTTTACAAGCTCCACAGGTCAAATGGTGGTACACATTTTTATGAAACTTGGCATCCACATGTCACGTCTAATTCGATACTGAATAGTTTTGAGGCACAATCGGTTGAACCACATTTGTACTACTCTTTCGAAATTTTGAAAACCCTCATTAAAATAATACAGAACCACCAGTGGCGATAAATTTGTAAAAAAAATGTTTTTAGCTGTATTTAAAGTTTTACAGAATTCAGGCAAAAACCAAAGTCCAAGGAACCAAAATCAGATTATCTGGCTTGAAAAGAAAATATTAAATTGTAATTTTTTTACATCAATTGTCAATGCTTTCAAAGTTATTAAAAAGAGTAGCACGTAGAAGTCAATTTAATTGTTAAACAACTAAAATATGCATGAGAAAAATCAGAAAATCATTTACATAGTTATTTCAAAATCAAGTTGTGTGTATAGCTTTCCGTTACATTTCACATAAATATCAGATCACCTTACAATGTGTACGCTGCATTTTCATAGAAAATATCAATACAATAGAACTCTACATGCCAAGTAAGAGAAAAGTGAAAAACTAATAGTACAGACAGCCAAAAATTAAACCGAGATCGGGTGGATCAGTCGCTTCTGCGCTGAAATGTCATTCTGACCATTCTGACCGAGGTTCTTTGTGATTTCCCTTGGTTGTTGAAGTGAATACTAGTTGGTTCCTAACTTTCCAACTACAAATAGGAACCAACTTTCCAACTACAAATACTTCTAGCACTCTCTCAAAAACATAAGAAAAAACACTTGCATCTTGACTCCCCATCATCTCATTCATCATTCACCGATGACGATATGCCACTAGATTTCAGATCTAGTGCAACGTTGAAATCCAATATAAATGAATAATACAAAATGAAATTTGCTCCCAATAGTAAAATGTATCGTTTTGCCCTCAGATTCTGACAGCTGTATAGCCGCAGTGAACCCTTGTTCAAACTTCCCTTGCCCCTCGAGGCAGACCTGTTATCTACACCAAGTCCAATGCATACAAGCACCTTGCCCCCCGCTGCCAGCATGCAAGAGTGAGGATTACGACGAGGATTATTAAATCATTATATCAGTGAATAACGTAGCCATTGACGGCTGTTACAGTACCAAGATTTGATACAATAATCTGGTAATATATAATAGCTTTTTGAAATAATTTTCAACAAATGTATCAAAACCTACCACAACCGTGAAGATTGCACTTAATAATTGATATTTGAATTATAAAATTAATAATATAAAATTACCATATTGTTCAACTGTTTAAAAGTTCTATAGAAGTTCATGTTTGTGGCTTTTGGCTTTAAAGTAATGGTACAATAACAAAACGTACAACATGAAATTTTTTGGGGTGACGCCCGCAGTGTGATCACTTGATTACCCTTTTTAATTCGACACAATTCTACCAGATTGGCCAAATACTTTTTAATTTGCCATGAACATCTTGGTACATTCTATGAGGAATTCTAGGCTCTTCAAAATTATATGTAAATTTATAGAAGTATTAGTTTGAGATATATGCACTAAAATTGACTTTAATAGTCGTCACATTAACCATTGTTATTACTAGCTCAGTACACCTCAACCATTGAGATGTGGCTAAAAATATAAAATCTTCACGCAAATGGTGTTTTTCTACAGGGCAGGGCTGAGAGCTTATCTCAAAATCTCAATATTTAAAAACCTTAAGAAACATGTATTTATAAGTTCAAATTAAAGTAATACATAGATTCAGCAATATGTTCGTAATGCGTATAGTAGTAGAAAAAATGGAATTTCTATCAAATGTAGACAACTGTGATTCAAGTACATGTAACTCAGAGTTAGCTACAATAGATTTCAAAGAGATTATTAGGCACATAGAAACTTCTCAGCAAATAAAGGAAATGATCTATCTTCCAATGCAGAAAATGTTGATTCACATTACAATAATATTAGCAACACTAACCTTACTAGGTAACAGGATTATATACATAGAAATGGCCAAAGAGATTTATCACGTTAAAAGAGTTTGAAGCATATATTTTTGTAAGCACGTTTGTATATTCTTCGACAAATAAAATACATACATATTGTACTATAATATCGTTTCACATCAGTACAATATTCTCCACCAATAAACATGAGTAAATTATAAAATTAATAATCAAAATACGCTAATAATTATAAGAAAATAGTTTTAAAGCTATACATATTGTGGAGAAGTTTGAAAAATTAACAATAAGTGGAGAATTATAAGGAACAGGCACTTGGAAAGTTGATAGATAAGCACTTCAAACATACTCTTTCACAAGCCTGTGATCTAACAAAAGATTGTAAATATAGGAATCTAGTTGAAAGAACAATTTTAAAAATTGACACCATTTCTTATAAGCGCGTTCCAAATATTCATCTAGATTATTCAAAAAGGTTCAAATGATTAAATTGATTTCATCTGTGCCATTAGTTCATCCAAACTAAACTCTTCCGTATTACTCGCACTCGTCTCGTCCACTGCATCCTGGATGATTGCAGGGGCCGGAACGCTATATGCTACATTTATCCCAGTTGCCAGTCCCAATCGTTCCCCTTGCCCGTCATCTTTCAAAAGTTCTGGGTCGGTTTCCTCAACTAGACTTATTCCCCAATCATTATCTTCGTGAATAACTTCCGCTTCGGCTTCTTTCGACGTACAAGCCACTTCTACACGGGGTTTTGCGTTGAACTCTGTTTGTCTAGCTCGGCAGAAGTTGTCATCACACGTAGGGTTTGGTCGTAGTCGCATGGTTGGGAAGAAGTCAGTAAGAGCGCTGTAACCCAAGTAGTAAGTCACTTGGCCAAATCCCAGGAGATATTTAAGAGTGTTTTGAACAAGAAAACCAGCTACTATGCCCATTGTTGTTGGTAAAGATGCAGCGCAAACGCCATCACGTTTCAAGGTCTTCTCATCGATATTCGAAGCAACGATCAGAGGAGGAGCACACTAAAGAAAAATACATAACTTTTTGTAAAAAACAATATATATTGTTATTATTCACAATTTTTTGATTTTTCCAAGTGACAATAAAACACTGACCTCATTGCAGGAAAATACTAAATATAGAATTCAACTTAAGGTAAGCTGCTGCTTTAAAAAAGTGGAAACTGATTGATTCTTATTGTCAACAACGTAGTGGTAGGTAGATGTTGTCACTTCATAATATTTATACTATTTTTATATATATACTGTTATATACAACCATCATGACTACTATTCTATTATTCTACGTTAAGCCTAAATTGAAAATTGCATTGATTTTATTCCTTTATAAATATTTAAATTTTGATTATGAGAGATCCAGTAGTTGAAATATCAAATTAATTGCATACTATTATAAATGACCATGCGAAATATGGTGTACCAGTACAGCCACAGTAGTTTCTACTTGGAAATTTATTCAAGTACATAACCTTATAATTTAAATTTAAAACTTACGGCAAAACATGCGGAATCTCCAGGGACTATAAACTGAATATGTCCAGAAACTGCATTTTCTGACACGCCAGACTCAAACCAGGATTGACTTAGTTCATTGCACGCTGTATTGATAGCCATCCGAGCTTCAAAGTTATCTACGCAGCTCAACACAAGATCGACAGGTCCACCTGTCAAACTGCCATTGCTGATCCTATCCATGAAATGAGTGAAATTATCAACTGTTGTGATGTTGTAATTGTGAGTCTCCATGGTAACATCAGGATTAATAAGAGATAATGTTTTTGCAGCTGCTTCTACTTTCGATAAGCCTGCTTGATGGGGTTGAAAGAAAAGCCTGTTCATATTTGCAAGTTCGACTTTATCGTAATCGAAGAGTAGCAGCTGTAAACAGAGAAAAAATTATATATGGTACACTAAGTTGAATAAACTTAAGTAAGAAGAACGTTAATTTATTAGAAGGTATATGAGGTTGTGAAGGTAATTGTTCTGGAAGTGTGGCCTACCATAAATGAATTGGGTTTTGAAATTAACCCATTGGCATACTAATTATTCCAATTTCACTACTTGATTCTTGAGCCGTATAATTTTTGGTACTATGGAATTTTATAACCATTCAATTAATACTAAAATTTCGAAATCCATTTTTGGAAACTTGCTCAAGTATTGTTACGAGTGTTGTCCTCAATTATTGTAAGCATGCACGACTACATGTGGTACATAGCCCGCACATTCTTTGTGCACATGGTTGAAATATATCCATTTTCATATGAAGCATGAGAAGAAAGATTTTCTATATAAAATAAGTATAGTGTCTATAACTACCTTGCCGATGCCACAACGGGTCAACATCTCTGCAGTGACGCTCCCTACTCCTCCGACACCAACGACAGCCACTGTGTAATCCCTGATTTTCTCGTAGTTATCAACAATACCCATTCTCTTCAATGCCATAAGACGACTGTAATAACAATGTATAACATTAGCTATATACCATCACATAGGGAATTGAACACCATGTTAATTGAATGATAGAATCAAATTTCATCATAGGCCTAGGCATTGAGTTTGTAGTGTTGATTACAAACTCAATGGCCTAGGCCTACAAGTTTACCTGTAAGGATTGGAATCCACTACTTCTGATGACATCTGAACGATTTTCTCTCTTCCTGGTTGGGCTTCATGGCTCTTTCTTTCCGCTGCTAATTCGGCTTCAAGTTGATTCACTTTCAACTGTAATTCCTTTAATGTAGCCATTATATTTTCGATAAATAAGTTGCAACTTGGTAGCAGCTGTCAGATTTGCAGCCTACACGTGTCACAAGGTGTCACTTACACTTCTCAACACACTGCGCATGATCGACCGTACCGTATACTAGCGCTAGTAGCGAGCAAAATTAAACTAATCTAGGAGAGCGGCAATTGTTTCACTTTGGAATTTGAAGATAGTTACAAAGCGTCTCTAGTTTCAATCAATTATTTGATTTATTTTATACAGATAATTCTTTTGCAATATGTCCATAATTATATGGAGATCTTATAATACTGAAACTCAATAAATAATAGGAGTTATAGCATTTTTCTTGCAGATAATGAACTTACGCACACGGCACACCACCAGAACTTTTTTTTTAATATTCTGGGTTTACGAAGCACTGTAATGCTAAGTAAAACCGCCTTCCTTGTTAATTAATTTAATTGAATCACAGTCGGCATTAATAGAAACATTTTGTATATTATTTTATGTTGATGATCATTGATATAGACTCCATGTTTCTAGAACGAAATAATTCAAGACCTCATAGTCATGCCCACAAACCACACCTGAATATATAATAATATACTTTAATAATAACTGTTCACGTTGTACATAAATAACGCACATCGTGCGATAATCGCTAATAATTTCTTAATTTTCATAACTTGTAAATCCGAAAGTGAACAAGTTCTTGGTTGAGACGAAAATATTGAACGGAATTTCGTGAAATCCCACCAAATCTGTCGTATTGATAGTGATCAAATAATATTATTGAAGATTTTAGTTATTTATAGAATTCTAGAATTTTCTCGAACCTTCAATATCTACATCAAAGGAATTCATGTGTTATCACTTCGTAATGGATTCGAATTTCGACCATCGCATGAAATATAATTATACTCTATAGTCACTTCGAATATCGATACATATTATGATGATAGGATTAATAGACCTACATGTAAATTAATGTAAGTGTAAATGTTTGTTACCAGTGACAGTCAAATGTGGAAAACAATGTCGACTACAATGTGACATGAATTCGCACTAATTGATGATATTTACTATTTATAGATAGCGGTGGTTCACCAATAATGTATATGAAGAAAGCATAATATAGATGAGCGTAGCGAAGATTTTCATTCCATATACCGAAAAATTTTGGGCTTGGTTTTTATGTTTTTTTTTTTTTTTTTTTTTTTTTTTTTTTTGTGTGTAATTTTGTACGCGGCATACAGGTCAGGAAAAAGTTTCAATCAACTCGAAACTTTTTTTACGAATTGGTGTTATACCAGAATAGGTTGGGATTGTTTTTCAGAAAAATCGGTCGGACGGTTTTTCCGGAAAAAAATTGGAAAGTATGGAAATTCCCCATAAGAATAGGCCAAGGGAGCAATACTTGGACATTTTTTTTTTCAAAAGCACTCAAATTTATACTGTTCATGGGAAGAACTATCATACACATTTTAAGCGACTTATGGAACAATCGGATGTGAAATAACGAAGAAAACGCATTTTTAATGTACTTTTTTACACATCAATGAAAGCAATTAAGAAAGCAATTAAGAAACTATTAAATGTGAGCAACAAGTGTCACCAATGAATTAAAACGTTTAAAATCTGTGATGGATATGAAGAAGGCACTGGTATAATTGTTTGGAAACCAAGGTTTATATACCAACAGACAGCCGCAGTTCTTAAACCTTTGAAGTGATCCATGGCCTGTATATGTACATTGAGCTGACCAAATGTTCTTAATTCTACATTTCCATACTTCTAAGCTCATCTCACAACGCATATAAGGCGTTTTCCTAGTTAGATGAGCGTAGCGAAGATTTTCATTCCATATACCGAAAAATTTTGGGCTTGGTTTTTATGTTTTTTTTTTGTTTTTTTTTTTTTTTTGTGTGTAATTTTGTACGCGGCATACAGGTCAGGAAAAAGTTTCAATCAACTCGAAACTTTTTTTACAAATTGGTGTTATACCAGAATAGGTTGGGATTGTTTTTCAGAAAAATCGGTCAAACGGATTTTCCGGAAAAAAATCGGAAAGTATGGAAATTCCCCATAAGAATAGGCCAGGGGAGAAATACTTGGAATTTTATTTTTTTCAAAAGCTCTCAAATTTATACTGAGAGTGGGAAGAACTATCATACACATTTTAAGCGACTTATGGAACAATCGGATGTGAAACAACGAAGAAAACTCATTTTTAATGTACTTTTTTACACATCAATAAAAGCAATTAAGAAAAGCAATTAAGAAACTATTAAATGTGAGCAACAAGTGTCACCAATAAATTAAAACGTTTAAAATCTGTGATGGATATGAAGAAGGCACTGGTTTAATTGTTTGGAAACCAAGGTCCATATACCAACAGACAGCCGCGGTTTTTAAACCTTTGAAGTGATCCATGGCCTGTATATGTACATTGAGCCGACCAAATATTCTTAATTCTACATTTCCATACTTCTAAGCTCATCTCACAACGAATATAAGGCGTTTTCCTAGTATAGATTTATGAAGAAAGTTTAGGGTGACATTTATGGAAATCTATTGTTCTGCTTCTGTGGAGATTGTAGTTAATTAAGGCCCTGTTTTATAATATTACGTCAAAAGTCAATCAACTGTTTAGTTATCATCTCTTTTGGTTACATGTTTATGTGATAATTATTTATTGACTAATATGTCGATTTCTTTAAGCTTATAAGGATTATTACGCCTGAAGCTAGTCAAGTGACATAAAATCAGAATTAGAGCCATAGTTTTGGGAACTGATGGTTAACTTTATCAAAGACTGTTGATAAGTTTGTTTAGAGATCTTATTTTATACGATCAATTATAAAGGATTAAATTGTGATCGTCTGATTACAAGTTTTGAAAACCCGGACCAGAGTAAAATAATCGATCAAACTTACTAAATTGTCTAATTACACTCAAAATTATCATCGTTGATCGCATCAGCAATTTACATCTCAATAACCATTTTATAATTTATATTTAATCTCATTAAACTTTATCAATAATTTTGTATTCAATTTATCATGAAATAAAAAAAAAATTGCACTTGAAAAGGGATTGAAAATTGTTTTCATACAATATAGGACTGTACATCAAATAATTAATTGTCATAGATGTATTAAATAGTAGGACTAATCTCTGACAACCTTCTACTAGGATTTTTCAAAAATTGGAAATTTGAAATAATTTCGAGATGACTAGAAAAATAGAATTTTCAAGACGACCATATTATGGAAGGAACGTAATGGTATACTTATCTCTACGGAAGAAGAAGACCATCCATCAACAAAATAATTGTGAAAACTGCCATAATCTTGCTGAAACGTCAAGGAATTAACACTTTTGAAGGATGTATTTCATTTCCTTATCGTAAACCTAGTCCTGACAAATTATATTAATAAAATCCCATAACTAAACAGATAACCTGTATCAGTTTGATTCGTGTCTACAGACGACCTTATTCTTTCGTGAATACAAGTATATAATATAGGTAGTAAGGGTTTAGAGGCGCGTCGACAGCTATAGGTCATTTTGCAAGTATATAATATAGTCAAATACGCCGAGAAATTTACATTTGAAACAATTGTGAAAGATGTATGAGTATTTACCATAGTACCGGTAGGCCTAGGCCTACTGAATTGATATGTTCCAACATTTTATTGTAATTTCGTTCGAGTGATATCCGTTACTCGTGTTTTTATTTACAACTTACAACACTTATCGCTTTATTATACTATTATTTAAATTTTCAAGTGTTGCCTAGCTACGTCATTTTACAAGAGGCTCATCTTCACATTCTATACAGTTTTATCTACAGAAATTAACATTTATATCAAATCCAAAAATAAATCCACTCCAGTGTAATTTCCTTCCTCTGTACTAAACTCCGTTTCATGGCTCCCTGTTACAAATGTGAAAGGCAGATTTGGAAAGAAAGAAGACTTAGAAGAATCGAAGCAAAAGATTTAATGAGAAGATCGTAGTTCTTTTCCCTGCCACCCTCCGTAGCTCAGTCAGCTAAGGCACTGCTTTGTAAACTGAAGTCACCGTCAGCTGTGGGGGGTTCCTCATAAAACACGGGTTTTGGTTCTCTTATCAATACTGCACAGTTCATTATCACCTGCTCATTCGTACCCCCGAATAACTTAGCTGTTGGTGGGGTCGTTAAACAAACAATAATCGCCATACCCAACACACTTGAGAGTTTACTGTAAATTTTTCTCTGAGGTGGTAAGATCACCCTTGTGATCTTGCTATCGTTTGCCATGTTGTCGTGAGCTCATGGACTCTCATATTGAATATATGTTATTCAATTTAATTTAATTCAAGTGAAGTTTTGCTGATGACAAATTATTTTCATGAAATATTTCTCAAACTTACTCAATTACAGAGGTATAGGTGATTCAAATAATCAATACACAAATTTAATTAAATAATACTAGGAAAACGCAGCATAGTATGCGTTGTACGATGAGCAAGATATTTATACAAAATGTAATGGAAAGCTGTACACACATATTTGTTTTTGAAATTATTATGTCACTGCCATTTCTTTCTCAGTTTTTATTGATGTACATGTTGATTAATTTCGTTTCATGGTCGTTAAACGGTCGTTTACGATTGTTTAACGCTCTAATTGGTTTTATACTTGTTAATCGATCTTCTTAATAGCATTATTTGATCGAGAAATATCATATTACAATTTTTTCTCAGAAACGGCCAATTCGATTTGTGTAAAACTTTGAAATAATAAGTTATGTTGATTCATGTGGATTTGAATTCTTTAAAAATTCGAATGTTTTCGGAAAAAAAATTCCAAATTTTGCTCTCGGGGTTATTCTAATGAGAGTTTTCCAAGTATAGAAATTATCTTTTTCAAAAGTGGTTCATCTGATTGCATCGTCTCGAAACATACAAGATAGATCAAGTTAGGTGTATAAAAGTGTATAAAAAAGGTGTATAAAAAAGTTGGGTGTATAAAATATAAAAATGTATAAAAATGTATGCTTTCGTTTGACCTGTAGAGCGCGAAAATAAACAGCCGCTTTTACAAGTATGGTAAAATTAAGTCTCCGCTTACACTCATCCATTTTTTTTTTTTATTATTCTACATCAGAGTAGTGAAGTATTTTAACACGAAGTTTAGCTTAATGAGGATGTTTATATTGTGCGGTGTAGGGAGAGGGGAGAAGAGGAAAAGGGGTGATACGCATGCCACATGCTAATCTAACTTGACTGTTGATAACAATAACATTAGAAATAACAATAATCTAATTGCCACAGTGTTACCAACGATACACACCATAATTTCCCTCCACAAACCATCCATCAGTTCTTCAGGGTCTTGTCGGCCGGTAGGTTGGTTGGTACGTCATGGCAAGTCACGTGGGTTATCTACCGGTACACGATGATAAGTAAGCACGTTGGTAAATAGAACGGCATTCGTCTGACAGCTTCAGCAAGCGTCGTATCAGAGACAACAGAGCCGACAGCCATCGACAACATGAGCCTACCTTGGGGTTATTCCGACAACGATGGTAAGTCTATTCAATACACTATAGTGTCATTAAACCTATTAAATGTATTATAATGATTGTTATCAACGAACAGAAAATGCGAGAGTGGTACTCTTACTAGAATTGAGAGGTGACAACTTGGACATCGTGAGTTCTTACGAAAATAGTTATTATTTTTCTTTTGATTTGTTGGTATAAAAAGTAAAAAATCTAATATAAAACGATATTATTTCTTTAAGATCTACCGGAATTATCGATAGGGTAATTCAAAAATATCGAACGTTGTTTAAACTTTTTAAAATAAAGTTTCCAACGTTAACGTAGGTAAGTTATTTATATATAAAAAAACTTCTTTAATACGTCAAATTTTCAGTCCAGTTCGTAGCTCGAGATTTGATTATGAATGATTACAAGTCGCATGCTCAGTCATGTGCGCGGGTTTCTGGTTGACGCCTCTTTAATATATGAATGTAGACGAATCACCGAGTTATCAGTATTATTATCAGGAAAAGCACGTGCTTAGTTAAAGGCTCGTATATCACGTCAGATTACATGGACCAATCACAGACGAGGTCTCTAGAAGACAAGTTGAGCACGGAATAAGCGTAGACATTCAATAATTTTAACAACGAATTTTGTGTATGTTTAAAAATACTGGACTGAATTGGCCTTACAACTTACAAGTATATGACACATATAGTAATCAATTACTTAAATTTCAGTAAATAAATATAGTGGCTAATAAATGAAATAAATATTACTACACATTTGCTCAAATCAATTTTTAATTCTTTTGGCAAAATTATATTATAGTAAAATTAGTAATTTTCTATAATCTACGTAAAATCCGAAGAATGTATTGTTTCGAAAATGTATAAACAAATTTAATGAAGAGATAATCATAGTTGAACTTAATACACTTGTAGCAAACATACGTTATACAATAGACCCTACACGAACTATTATCTATTTCTAATTATTAGTTTTACAAAAAAAAAGATACAAAATATAAATCAATATGAATGTGAAGAATACAACCGCTTTTTACCATTGCTTATGTTCGATAGGTCATTGTTTTGTACACTTACATAACAATGTAGACAAGTAAAACTTGGTCTGCTGCCTTTATTTAGCTATAGGCCTATACGCTGTGTGTACCGTATAGTAAAGGTTGTAAGAATAGCGGTTACAAGAGTTGTCGGTATAGGGTCAAATCTCCCTTTCACTTGTCATTCATTCAAGTTACATATTATTAACACAGTGTGCAGAATGTAAACAAAACACATCGGTGTTGATGATCCATGAAAAATAATTCACGTAAATGATACTAAAAATGGCACACAAAAAAACGCCCATGGCGTCAAATAATATTTCATTCAATACAATTTTGTTTATTGTGACATTTAAAAAAAATTATATTCAAATATCTGTTCCAATATGACCATTTGTCCAACTTTTGTATTATTATTATCTAGTGAGACGAGTGGTCGAGTGGCAATATAGCACACTGAACCGTCATTCAGGAGAATACGATTCGATTCCCGCCATGGCCATGGTCATTCTGGTTTGTCATTCTGACAAGAGGTTTTTCGTGGTTTCCCTCTGTCGTTTAGGTTGTACCGGGATGATTCCTCAACAGTAGGCCACGACTGACTCCTTTCCACTACCCAAAAACACCCAGTCGAATAACCTTTTATATAATCATCTCATTGATCATCTCATCTCATCATCTCAATAGATGTTAGTCATCAGTACAGTACGTCGTTAAACCCAATAAAAGTGAATACAAATTATTATTAACATCGAAAACTTGGCAGTGTTAAGAATGACATGGTATAGGACCCTTTTGACGGGACAAAAAAGGGCGATCTTTAGACTCACAAGTAAATTAATAATTAGGCCTACTGTTCAGTATTTACTGTTCATTTCTCTTATAGAATTATGATAAAACTATGCAACAATAGTGGATAATTAGAATATATCTATCATTTCATATGTCAAATAAACAAATTAAGATTGTGTGAGTAGTCAACGTGTTGCTATCACCATAATTGTCCATGCCATTTATTTCCCCTAGGCTATCTGGACTATATTATACCGGATCTAATTTTATGTGTTAGCTTACAGTAGTCCTGATAAAATAATAGTTTCCGATCGATGATGTTCGTTACTTTATTTCGACACCTTAGTCGGAAAGAATCTAGACCAGATGCGCCCGAGTCCATCACCAATATAACCAGTTTCTCCAAGATATCACTGATCTACATTCTCTGTTTACGTCTCAACATTTTCTCTGTAAATAAAACAAAACTATCAAATTGTCTCAAAATCTGAAAACGGAAATACATATTCAATTCAATCACACTTTTCTATCTATTTTCCGGGCGCTTGCTCCCATCGTTACTGCTGATGTATTGGGAAGTGCAACAAGTGCCTAATAACTATATGAAAACAACAAATCGACAACTTCCAGTATAACTCCTGTATTAAGCGTAGCGTTTTAAATTTTTACCAAACTGCGTATAGCCTACCTCTAAGGTATTTTAAATTTCTTAAATTTTTCATTTTCGTTGACATGTAAAAACACAACAATAATAATACCATCTTTAAAAATGAATGTCACTTTACAGTATAGCACATCACTTGTTGAGTTGTGGCTCCTTTATTCTCATTCATCAACGCGACCGCGAATGCCATTGTCCCGATAGTAAATCGTCTGCTCTATGCCAACCTGTCTGCATGTGTACTAAAGTTATTATCTAGCTACAGGCTAGAAGAAAAGAATTGTAAAATAACGGTAGATTCAGGGCCTGTCCGTTTCTAATACAAAGCCAGATGTGCCAACCTGTGTTTGTATAAGGCCAGAGGGCGTATGCTCGTATATTCCCGCAGGGGAACAATAATACTAAAGTTTTAACCCCGTGCATTATTGACGGATGTTGTTTTGATGTACTCTCTCGACAACTGTTAAAAGAGATGAAATGAGGAATTGCTCGAACGAGATGGATGTATTCACTACATCCGTAAGCACGCTAGCTCAGTCAGCTGAGGCACCGCTTCAGAAACTGAAGTCACCATTGGGCGTGGGTTCGAGTCCCGCTTAAGGCATGGGTTTTTGTAAACGTCCTTTCACTTATCATCTCTTCATAGTTTCATAATCATCTGCTCATTCGTACCCCGTATAACCTAGTTGTTGGGGTCGATAAGCAAACAAACAATAATCACGTTTGTCGTTGGGGCGCCTGAAGAGCATATACCGGAATGAAGTCGACTAGGTTACATATTTTACACAATTGTTACACATATTTTTAACATGACATATTTTACAACCATCCATTGAAAAGTACCCCAAAGAACATGTCACATGACTGAGTCGACTTGATTCCCGTATACGCTCTCGTTCCCTGTCGTCTCGTGTGTATATATCCTCATTTTTACGAAAAGAGATTGGATATTATCAAAAAAATGTCTTTACCGAATGACTATTTAAAAAGCGGTTGTCTGTTTTATCAGACATTATCGTTTCTGTTCCTGTTTACAATCGCTTTTGATCGTTCCTATCGACCGTTCATCCTGTCCCATACCACTATTGCACGTGTGGTTCGCGCCTACGACTTTCGTAGATTCCATAAACAAGGAAATATATCTACTAATTTATGCAAATACGATTATGTATATAGTTTCCTTGTCAACTGGAAATAATGGAGTTGGCGAGCGAACATCAAATGCCAAATCAAATAAACTGTTTACAATCACTTCTATACTTGTATCCACAAAAAATAAGGCGGGAACCAACCGTGCGCTAGTAGTGTGCATGGGATCGGGAGGACGGTCGCTCGGAACCTCATTCTTTCGTGTATAGCTTGAACGTTCTTCTCGTTCTCTCTACACTTCTTCCATCTCACGTCATTCATTGTTACTTGACAACAATGCAGGGAAATCAGATGGATTTCAATCATTCACATTGTTATATTTAAAATATTTGTTCATCAAAACAGAACATTGGTTGCGATAGTAACGTGCTCGCAATGTTGTTCATCACAACAATTTCCAGTAGGTTGCCATAACAACGTCGTTGTGACCTTTTGTGGTGTATTTGACATTAATTGTTGTAAAAGCATACTTTTAACAATAGAATATTCAATCACCTGACGATGTGCTCGCGACTATATATTGCAAAATACCGAATCGACGTATCTACCAGAAAGAATCAAGAAACAGCTGTCAATTTTTTTTCATATTACATGTCAAAATTACCAATTCAAGAGATACAGTTTACTTGGAAATATCATTTTTATAAGTCGACTTTGAAAATCAATTACTCTGTGATATCTGAGTGTTTGACAGAAGACTACAGATAGACATTGAAGTGTTGTGTGCTAGAATCACGTGGTCACTGGAAAAAGCCTACAAAATGGGCGTTAAAATCACACATTCACACTTCGATTGTACGTTATGGATTAAATCAATGCTTTGTTGATTGGCCTTGATCGTATAGGATGATTGGTTGGTAATATACCTCATGTAATTACAATAACTAGAAGGTCAAGGGTGCTGGTCGCTCACCCTGCACTGGTTTATCATGGTGATTTAAAATAGAACCACGTTAAAAATGAGGATAGAAAATGTTTAAAGTCCGGACCGAGTTTGTATATTCTGAAAACTATAAAAGTTTTCGTGAGATGCATAAAAAAAGACGTCAACTCGCAATAAATTGGGCAATGTCATAAACTTGAAACCATAAGACTCTTTTGTATCTAACCAATAGGCAATAGAGCATGACATATTTTCATTATTCTATTTCATAACCATACGAACATAATCAACAACTAATAATCAATGTATCAGTTTCTCTTTTTAATTTTCAATAAAAACTAATTTCTCAAGAAATTATTAAAGAAATACCCTATTTAATCATGGTCATGACTAGGTTTCGCATAAAAAAAATAAAGTATACAGAATCATGATGCGTCAAAACGCACGAGCGTCTCTCTGGTTAATCTTATGGGTCGTCTCAGTCGTTATCCATAAATAAAGTCTACGAAAAGCACGTGTTTTAATTTAATCGACAGTCTTTTTAATGAGATTTCAAGTCCATTGTTAGTTATTTAAAACCTTTTTGGCTGCCATATTCTTGAATCCATTGAGTATATCATTCGCTTTATGTAGATTAAAACCGAGATTAAAACTAAATCTAAAATGCATGCATGTTGCCGATTATGCAATAGAGGGGCGCCCGCTGTCAAGATGTGTACCGTTTAATCACGAAACAAGATCACTTGTGAAGAGACTAAATGGGGACTTGAAGACTATAATATACGCTTTCGAAGAAACAAAATGCTTCTAAAAGAAAATATGAGCTTTACGTCTCTTGGGAAGCACAAGTTCCTTGGGGTCTTGCCTTACAGCTGTAGGAAGGAATCGGTCGCGAACCATTGAAAAAATAATATTAAAAAGTCAGAAAAACTACGACTAGAAATGATTAAACCGATGCTAATTGTTACAGGGCACTTACAGGGCAACTTACAGGGCAATATATTTTAAGCCACGAATGGGCGTCTTCGGTTGTTTATTTACTATGCCAACTTAACAGGGTAAAATATCATTATACTTCTAGTATATTATATTATATTATATAAACAAAATTCCTTACAAGGATTACATTTATGAGTTATGACATTTACAAATCAGATGCGTTGTATATAGGCCCTATAATAATAGGCATACTTAGATCACTGATTATCACTATTTCAAAATAAAATAGTGATAAAATATAATAGTTATAATGGTGATTGTCAGTGGTGCTGACGAATGCTGGCAACAGCGCGGTATAGGTCCCAACCTCATTACTCTATGATAGGTCCTCGAGAGTCGATAAAGGAGTATTCACACTTCACTATGTTCAACAGGTGGGTGGGTGTACGTTTGTTTCACCGTAGAGAAAACACATCACATGTAATGTTTGACATTTTCGTTTGCTACTCTTGATTTGTATAACAAATGAAACTTTAGTGGAAGCCAAGATTCAATTTAATTAAAATCTTAAGAGTGCGTGGGAGTCGATTTAATGAAGTATATTTTTTTCGTGATAACGTTCGAATGGTACGAGATATCAAATACGGGGGAAACACACATATTTTTAATACTTTCAATATGGTATAAGTAAAAACTATTTGAGTCGAGTGCCATATAGATCATGAGCCTTATGAAAACATTATTCATCCATCCAAATAACCTGGCTGTTGTTGAGGTCGATAAGCAAACAGTAACCAATCAATCAATACAATGTCGATACTCGTGCGTCGTTTTCTCACCCGACAACCCAAACCTTCAACTATACAGTTTATGCACAAGTCATTGAACAACTTCCATGCAATAATCACGAAGGAAATGTAACCTAATAAGTTACAGACTTTGACGATATCATCAAGGAAGTACGCACATATTAATTGCAAGTTACTAAAGAAATAAAATGATCCCGCAAATGACAAAATGACTTGATTATTGTATATAGAAAACAATTGCACAGCTGTAAGTTGCAGCATGTAATTGTATTATATATATAAGTAGGCCTACTATATATATTCTGACACATTGAAAATTAAAAACAATTAAAAGGTATCTATAACGTTATAAACGTTTAATTGTACGAGACACATTGTGTTGGTGTTGGCCTCGAAATTATTATATACCTGTCCTTATTGGATCATTGTCTACGGCAAAGAAAACATGATATCACGTGATAAGTATATTATTGTTTTCATTTTAATTAATATTATACAATCATTACAATCAGCTCAACTCATAATACCATCACCAATGCATCAGTAATGACGCGCTTATGGTTACAGAAGCATAGTTATTAAACACGTAATAAAATTATTCAACAATAAATTTAAAAAACTTGAGGTGTTATGATAAAAACGCAAATTTAAATTCAAAGTTTATAGACATCTATTATTTTTTTTTTTTTTTAATAACATCGAAACTTGATACAAAATCATTGTTCCCCTTTTAAGGCTAAGGATGAGAATAGGATCGTTTTACATCTATTATATAATACATCTATTATAAAGTAATAAGAGTATCTAGACTAAATATAATATACGTATGGGCTGTTATGTCAAGAGAAAAAAACGGACAAAATAATGCTATATAGGGTACCTCAAAAATGAAACGAGATGTTGGCTATAATATAAGTGACTGTGAAGAATAGCAATTGTACATTAGATATATGATATATCGTACAAAATTCGATTATTTTATGATATTATATTATAAACAATATGGTTGCAACTTGTTTTGCTTTAATTGATATAACGTCAATGGAGGAAGACAATTTCAATTTCTGAGTTTAATTTCCGAGTTTTAATGTAATGGGAAATACGTATTCTATTGTAGTTTTTATATCATTTTCATTGAAATAAAAAATTCTGATCATGTTACTGATTTGTACATACATTATTTGGAGTTTTGTATTTTTAAAAACGTAAAAACTGTATCCGATTATTAATTATTTGATGATTCTGAAAATATTTCGGAGAAAATAAAATATGGAATCTGGAGAATAGATTGGTTGCACACAACAAGCTATACATACTTTCGTTATCATTTGATAGTTTTCTTTATTGACAAAAGATACTTTAATTGTCCCGCTAGAAATCGAGAACCCGTGACAAAAAGAAACTGTGTTGCGCAAACTTTTATATCACAATCATTATTCATACAATTTGTTCAAGCGACAATACTATGACCTTCAATTCGCAGATTTGATTTCCGTGGAAAACGACATCCAGTGCACGATCAAGTGCAACAATGCATGCGGTCACGTGGTATCAATGCACTTGTTCGCTCGGTTTCACTTTCAACGTCAAAGATCTTAGGTCACAGTATTCGTGTTCGTGTTTTGATAATGACCCACATATGAGAAAAGTCCTTGGTGAAGAATAATAATCGAATGAAGTAGATCATTATGAAAGTTAACGCAGTGTTTTAATAGTGAATTGTCCTTGTTTTGAGCCCTGACAGCATCGGCGACTAAAACGTTCCGTGTACGTCATTTCGTAGATCTAATCAACATGAGGCGATTGAGAGTCGATCTGACGGAATATGATTTAGTTATTTGGTGGCATTGAATACGACATGAGTGGGTGGCAATGGCATAGACCATAGATATATCTTTGGTTTATGGCAATAGTTTTTACCCAGTAATCATTGATCTAAAGTTTACAGTTGGGTATAATAATTTACTAACATTTGTGCCTTACTTTAAAATAAGGTTTGAAACTATACTATATGGTAGTTCTATGAAAACTGAATAGTATGTCTCGGTCAAGGAGTATGATTACTATGATTCAATCTATTCTTATAAAATTATGAGTAATGTTGTCTACACTCTACAATGACAAACCTCAGAAAAACCTCGAAATAATTGCTTATTAATATTATGAAATTCTTCCAGATAAATTTATTCGTACGCTTTTAAATGTGTAAGTGGTTTGCGGTGAAAAACTTATATTTTATTTAAGTACACATTTTTAAAAAGTATTCGTATTACCTAGGGTTAATGCATGTTTTTCATTATTAGATAATACTGTCTATTTAATTATTCTGAATCTTGTTTGAAATTTGACAAGTTCAACTTTTCATAATCTAGCCAATATTGTGCATAATTGTAGGCCTATTTCTATTTCTAATTACATTTCGCTATAATTTTGAAGCCAAATTGTTTTTCTCAAGACTAGCTAGACCGATTTTATAAAAAACTACGGATACAAATCAGTTTAGATGGATTAACATAATAGGCCTACTCGAGTGATGAAGATAAATATTTGTACATATCAATATAGTAAACGTGATGCATTATAAAATTGAATGAAGAATGTTGCTATATGAACGAACTTAGGGAAACATTCCGAGGTGTTGATTACATTCACTATAATTAGAAATAGAATATGAAAATACAAGAAAATATGTATATTTATAGGCCTGTATGGGGTAACACATCTAAGGTACACTGCTCTAGAAAGGAAAAAGATAACGTTACCCAGTTATCTGATTATTTACCTTGGTTTCAATGAAAGTGAACGACGAACAAGCTAGATATTAACTTCGCGAGAAATTTATGATAGAACAAACGAAAAACACTTACGTGACGACAAAAAAATGTAAGAGACGAAAAGAACCCGATATAGAATATATCGGAATCTTATCATTGTTCAAGGTATATTTCTAAATATAATGATTTTGTATCCTAAAAATATATCATCTTATCAATTCCCACCTATAGCGGTAATACACTTATACATCAAACAAATAGTAAATTATAAAGATATGACAATAATAATAATAAGCAACAAGTGCGTGCATGTCTGGCGTTACTACAATATACAGTTAAATACTAGACATTATATTAATTACATCAGAATAAACATATTTAATATGTGTGTATGTCATAGGTCATTGACCTCACCTATGCATCTGATTGACGAGCCTATAAAAGTGTACGTGTAAGATAGTTAACACTTTCTATATAAGGAGATGTGTACAGCTTTCACCTGCAGGAATATTTGTTATGAGACAATGAATTTATACTATATATATTAGGGTGTCGGTCCACTATGGGTACACCTATTCAGAAAAACGGTTCGATTCGCCATCCTGATCATCGCCATCGGTCGATTATCCTGATAGAGGGTTTCTGTATAGTTACCCTCAGTCGTTAAAGTGTATATAGAATACTGGAATGGCTTTTAATATAGAGGCATATTCCCATTATTCCATGCACCAAACTAAATACGACTTTTCAGTAAACCAGATTAGCCCTGCGTTAGTCTATAAATTACAATATTATTGATGAATAAAATATGAGTATAGGCCTATTATCAATCTATACTATTATGTTGATCTCAATCGACTGTCTTCACTATCTGTTAGTTGGACGAGTGAAACGAAGATTCAAACTAACCGGACCGGTACTCGAAAAAACGATCATTTTTTTTCGCGCTCAACAAGTCAAACAAAAGATTCTTTTGGATAGAACAGCATCCCCATATGACATCTTCTATTGCTTGATACTGTATAGCTTTGGAGTGCAATCGGTTAAAACAATTTTGAGAGGAATAATAATAAGGCATTTTTTGGAAACCAAATAAGAATAAGGAATGACCCAGAGGGAAAACCATGGGAAAATATTTTTTACAAATAATTCAATTTTTACGGAATTTACATACACAAATCATTTACATTATTCCAAAGTTTTACATAAATCGGATAAGCCGCTTTGAATATACTAAGTATTATGTTCTTTTTTTACACCATATTGAAGCTATTAAAAAAGCTATTAAAAGATGATCAACGAGTAAAACCAATTCAATCATAAGACGAATGGAAGTATCAATATAATATGAATCAGGTAGGCAGTGAGTTAACAGATTCAAAATCATGTTTTTTGCATAACTTTCCAGTACATTTCATATCGAATCTCGCTCAACTTACAACGCATATGATGCGTTTTCCTAGTAATGAAAATCAGGAGGGTCGATCACACGAACACGTAAGGTGTGATATTGGGGGAAACAAAGGCTATAATAATTAAAGCGATACTATTTCGGAAAGATAAGCGTATTACGTCATACAACCACATCCAGGTTGCTATAGTATGTATCCAGCAAAGAGATATTCAATTGGTCTACGTTGAAGTAGGACTAGAGTATTTCCAAGAAGAGTAAGGAGTAAATGCCCAGCATTTATATTAGCAGCTAATCGGACCGCTAAAGTTTCTGGGCGAATTACGTTTCTAATAGTTTCAACTTTCAATGCATTAAAAGGTATTAGAACTGCAAGAGTTCATATTGAAAGTTATTTAAAGTCCAGACTACACGATGCTGAAAATAAATTTGGGCGAAATAAAAACCTAGCCCAACGTAACCAACTAGCCCAACTCGACCTAATTCACCAGGACTCGAATTTGTCTTCAAAATAATTGGATGAGGTTAAGCGAAGACTCATTTTACAGTACTGGATTTTTTTTCGCGCTCCACAGGTCAAACGGAAGCTAAAATTTTGTTGAATTTTAGTATGCACATAGCATCATCTTACTCCATACGGTATAGTTTTTTGACGCAATCGGTCAATAGAACCACCTTTGAAAAGAAACATTTCGAAATTTTGAAAACCCCCATAAGAAGAATCAGCAAGGGAAAATTTTGATTTTTTTTCTCGAATAAATTGAAAAATATACGGAACTTATACGCATACCGGTACCTACGAATGATACACATCCCAAAGTTCTACCTAATTCGGATCAACTTGTTTGGAGAAAAAAATCAAAATGTCATTTTTTTACATCAATAAAGCTATGGAAAAAAAGCAATAAGTAAAATAACCAATTGAATCGTGAAACGATTAAAATGAGCAACAAATAAAACAGGAAGGTGATGAGTGACAATTGTTTTAAATCATCAATTTGTTTTTAAGTCAAGTTGTAGACATATATAGGTGGCAGCTTTCCATTGCATTTCATACAGATATGCCTATATCGCTCATCCAACAACACACATGTTGCGTTTTCCTAGTAGGCCACAATTTACAAACAAAAAACTAGCCCAATTGGATTTTCAGGCTGGATTAGGTTCAAGATAAGAATCGTACCTGTAATCTATCTTTTAAAGAGTTGAATGTTTAAAGTCTAAGCGAACTCGGTTTAAGGGAGTTTTTGTTACCAACATTTCAATTCTTTTTGGTTGGTAGACGACAGACACTTTCGTGAAGATACAAGTATACCATGGAAGTGATTGTTCTTGCTCATATATTTTTTCAATTTACATAATCATTTATGCATGCACTTGAAAAGTTGATACAGTAAACATAAGCTGCATTAAAATAAAATATCGACTGTTGAGTATTTGCTCTTTAACTATAGCTTCTTTAGCACAGTGGATATCTGATCGTACAAAAATGAAATTATCATCAAGTTCCGACTGTGCCTAATTTAGCTGTTTTATTCGTTTCGGTGTCGCAGGTGCTATATTCTCTTGATCAGACGGCATGAATCGTGGAGGTCGATAGATTTAAAAAATCTCACTCATTTACAACGCATATGCTGCGTTTTCCCAGTTAATGTTCAGTTGGTGGACTACCTTTCTTTCGTGGACACAAGTATATATGAGGTATCGCGCTTAGGTCGTGGCAGGCTGTCCAACACACGTTACAAAAGTTGCTCACCATCCTATGGTTGGAATTCATATGTTACATTCGTGAACTTGAATATACATAACAACGATTAAATTTGGCTCAGTCCAAAAAAAACTTGTCCATTTTTATGTGTTTGGTGGGAAAAATAGTGTTTATTCTGTTCGATTTTCAATATACCATTCATCTATGCAAACCTCTGAGATGTAAACTGTATACACGTCGTTCTTGTTGAAACTTTTTTGCGTATTGTGTAGAATCCAGAATCCAAACATTTATCTTTCGAACATTCATATCAATATAAAATGTATCGTATCCCAAGTAGAAGAAGCATAGCCATGTGCTCTTGGCCAATATTTATGCAGATGTATCGCCTCTAAAGCTTGTGTAAGCAGTAACACTAGGATGAAGCGTAACCATCTTTCATCAAGTTAATTAAATCAACATTATATGCTATTTTAACCAGGTCTTGCTGCTTGATCAAGGATTCTAAATAACCATAATGCAGTTAATCAATCAATCTATCGCGTCTCTATCATTGACTGAAAATAGAATTTATTTCTATCACAGAAATAGGAGGTTCTACTCAAAAGTTGTTGATCGCGAAGAGAACCGAACTGAAGTGAACATTGTGTTGCGAAACAAATGCCATACGTAGAAGGAATGTTTCCTTAATAAAATATTTGAAAACCAATAGAGTCGAAGAGTCATCTGTGTTGAACTTTTCAAATTCTACAAATATTTCATCTATGTTTGAGGAATGCAAATTCAATAGAAGACAAATCAGTTGACAACTCAAATTTTGGTTAATAACTACTACCAACTCAAGAAATATTTATGATTGACCATATTTCAGAGTTTTTCGAAAGTAATTATAGTCATCACCAACTAACGTAGTCAAGATCAATTTCAATTAACGAAAATATTGAATTATCAAGATTAATTTGAATACTTGAGACAATTATAATTAATATTTACTATAATCTAAATTTTACATGTAAGATATACGACATCCGTTTAAGTATTGTGTACACTTGCGGTCACATAAAATATTCTCCTTGAGAAATTTAGACATACATTTGAACAAAATCTACGCTAATATTGCGCATTTTGTCATAAAATGTATATGTACAGGGTGCATTCGTCTATTGCCTGCTAGTTTTAGTGCATAGGCCTACAGCCTATTAGGGCCTATGTCAGTAAATTTGCTTCAGAATCTATTTTAATGTTAATTGATCGACCAGTTTACGTGACCACAACTGTACATATCTAAGGATTGATAAAGAAATTGATTGCATAGTTCATAGCCTATGTGGACAATTAAAAAAAAGTCGAGCCTGAGTTCGCCATAAGCTCTTCTGTAATAAAAGAATTAATTTGATTGTAAATGTAATATTTTACAATTTTCTTCTACTCCGAAGTAGTGAGAGTATATATAGCATTATTTCGAGGCCGGGGTTTTTAACACCAATATTACATAAATAACAGAATAATAAATAAGACTTGAATTAATCAGGTATATCTATATATATATTTAATGTGAAGCAAGGTCGACCCTTCCTTTTTATTATTATTTTTTATCTAGTTAATGACACCGTATATATCAATAATTAATATATTAAATTAATTTACGACAGTTGAAATGGAACGCCGAATTAAAATTTAAAAATTCAGGTTAAAATGACACGATATGACAGGTGAGATTGTCATGGATTATGATTTGGTATCAGATGTTAATATTTTGGTAAATAGATTCAATTGTGACGACAATAGAGACAAAGTTCATTTAATTAAAGCTCGAGTACTATGTGGATATAAAACATCTTCATCGTTTACACGAGGTCGTTCATATGTTGTAAAACTGACATGTGTGTGAGTAGAATCCTTGGGAATGAAACACCATATTTTCAACCATATCTTCTGTGAACATTTTGAGAAAATGTGAGGATTTAGATTATTTTAAAATATTTATTATTCATGCCAATATATAATTTTACCTGATAATTCGACAATTTCAATCATTTTATTCACATTGATTTCATCATTCTATCGTGTGGAACGAAGTTTTTGAATTCATTTTAATTAAACTTTTGTTTAACCAACGATTTTGGTTGAACACAAATCCTTCCAGATCATTGATCCTGTAATGGTAACCAATATGTGTCGTAAATAACATGTAAATTATACTGTTGACACTTTAAAATATTTGATATTGACACGTTTTCAGATAAGTAAACAAAAATATAAAATACATTAACATCCACTTATGAAAACGTGTGTGATAAAATCATTTGAGGAAACAACAATCATTCAGGTAACAAAACGCGTGTTTATAAATCTCCTTCAAACGGGCGAACATAATTTGTTTTTATGGTTAAAACAACATGTCGGCAATCATTCGACTATTACCTATATACATACATCTTCGCATTCATTTAGATTTTAGAGAAATCACTTCTAGAAAGAATGACCATGAAAAAACCTTTTACGCATCCGAACTGTGACCAACGAAGCGAAACCTTTTGTTGATAATATAACCTCAACAGTAATTAATAATGGTAATGACATGCATTTCTTTATTTTAATATAGGTTTCTGTCAAGTAATGATCATAATCTTACGTATCTTAACGTAAACGACCATAGCAATACAGCGAACTGGGGAACTAACACAGATCCGTCTATTGCAACAATGTCTCTTGGCAGAAGCCTACAGGTCGTTATATTGCTGAATTTTTGAAAAGCAGCGGACAAGTGTTTATACATAGGATTTACGAATTACCAACATGGTAATATCCCTACAGTTAAAGTGTCATTATCACCATGGTATTCCATATTATATATTTTCACTAACTCTAAAAATAAGGCTAACTGACACTGAACTATGCAATACCAATCGTTCGAACTGTAGATTGGATATATACAATGTACCACAGTAGATGTATAATATTATAGATAGATTTACTTTGTTTTTAAGATGAGTACATCGTTGAGAACTGATCGCGATGTATTGTTGATAAATGAGTTCTTGGTTCTCGTGATTGGACACGCAAATCGAATTGTATACATTTTAAAGTATACACATTTTTACAGAGTACAGATTGCAATTATAAGAGGTAAATTACTCTTTCTGTTTTCAGCGTCAGAAACAATCTTGCCATTCAACTTTGTCGGGCCTGTCTGTTTTTTGTCGACAAGAGATTTCCATTAGAAATAAAAATATATCCTCCATAGACATAAAACCAGCGAGCCAGTGGACAAATGGCGCTAACTGATGCCATAATGCGCTTGACTGATCACACTATTATTCTATACAACCTAGATACAACCAATGCTTACTGAAGACTGAGTAGGCCTACGAACAGTAATGCGAATAATTACTGATAATTGAATAGATTTCAAATAATTATGTAGTATTTTAACACGATAATAGCCTTCTAATACTTCTATAGGTAAATACACTATAGAAGTCAATAGGGAGAAAGCAAGTTTTTCAGTTTACCATATAGCAATTAGAAAAGTTTTGGAAAAACAAACTAATTTTAAAGCTCTCTAATGATGAACTCATGTGATTTGGAGAGTACAATTTGAGGACATTTTCACTCACTTATTACAACAACATGTAATGAGATCACTTGAAAAAAGCAAAAGAGAAGAGGAACATGCTTTGTTAGATCTTACGTTATATGCACACCGTATATTTTAACGACAAATTAGGTATTTAAATTGGTATGTGATTGCCAACTTTATAAAGTGATTGCATGGTTGTTAAGCATAAATAACAGAGTTATTTATATGCAATAAACTGTAGTTATGCTCTCGGTGATAACTGATAAGAATTTACTACTATGGTAGGCCTATGTAGTGATACTTTCATATATACCTTCTTCATGACAGTAGTGATGTGAAAAAAGTCCGTAAGAAGTAAATAATTCATGATTTGGAATGAAATTACCAATTTAAATAATGTGAATGGATTTTATTTTCATTTGGGGAAAAGTGTTGCTATGTGTCATGATAATGTATCAATGTCTAAAGACTTATAAGTGATCTAGGTCATTAGTTCATTTATTTAAATTTTAAATTAAACACTTATTGCTGTTTGTTTCTTTATTGTTGTTCATTTACATATTTGGAGATCGTAGGCCTACATTTAATGACTGTATACAAATTGACAATTGAATACAAAAAACAAATGGACATATACCTGACCATAGAATAAAGAAATACACTGACTCTCAGTTTCTATCAGTCTGAAAAATTATTTTCGTGACGTTATTCAGATATTCTTAACAATTAATATATGAATATGAAATGTTCGATACGAAATAGGATGACAATACTTGCGGAATAAAAATAGATTTAGCTGCATATCTTCCAGTAGGGCGTCTTGTGAAGCAATAGGCCTACAATAAGCGAGTCGATAAAGAAGTAAGTTCTATTCCGTGAGGCGTGTAGCTTATGTTATTTTGAACTTGGGTAATAAGTTGAAATAGGTATTATAAAGTATTGTATTAATGTCATCTATGTCTGTTAATTTTCGTCTATTAATTTCATGCACACTCAATCAAATCTATCAATTTCTTGTAATTTCTTGACCTCAACTGAGCGCACTGACTAGCCTATAAGTAACTATTATTGTAGGCTTATTTGAATTTTAAATTAGTATTGTTTTCGTCTTATATTTATTATTCAAAGTTGAAGTTGTGTGAACAGTTATATCGAATGACTCGACAATGTTTTGCAAACGTTGATTATTTATTCATTTTTAACATAAAGATCCACATGAATAAAGAAGTAAAATCTAGGCTACATATATAGGAGGTTCATGAATGCCCAAAAAGGAATTGAACAGCATTTGAGTTTTGAAAAGACAAATGTGTAGTCAATGCCGTCTAAGCTCAAACAATTTTAACGAGGTAACTAAATACAGTATAGGCCTACAAATGACAAAAACAATTATCAAAAGACAAAAGACAATTATCATTGCTAAAATAATGGCTAGTGACAATATAATTTCAACGTTATTTATAATATTTTGTATTTTAAAAAGTATTGAAAGCAGATCGGGAGAGAATCATAAAAATTGACTGACATAATACTGATTGACTGAGATAATTGACTGACGTGAAAATTGACTCGGTCCGGTGACCATCAGATGAAACCAAAAGCCAACTTTCAGTATCAACTAAACACAAAATTTCAATTATATATAGCTACCAGACTGCGTATTTTTTAACGTTGTGCGGCTTCCAATATCCACTCAGTTATTAACGTCAGACGAAAAAAAAATGATAACACATCCAATTCTTCATTTCTTCAGTCGATGTATTCGTATTTGACCATAAAATTATTTTTCCTCAATCAAGACTTCATTTCAATTAGTAATTGTGCCAATGCCAGGATACCATTGCGTGGTACTATACAATCATTTTCCAGCAATGAGCGTAATTGTTTCAATACTGACATTGTTCTACTAAGAAGCGGTCAATTCAATTGACGATACAATGATGAATTAACAATCGTCTGTCTGGGTCAATCGGACTAAGCCAGATAATAATTACATAGACGATTATATTAGTTTATGAACCTACAGAAGAGGGGAACAATTCAATATGTTAAGAGCATGGATTAATTAATAACGATACAGGAAAACGCAACAAGATGTTGTCATATTTCCACCATGTCACATTGTATTTCATTTTTTTGTGAAATATGGTTGAAACGATTCTCGGAAACGAAGGATAGAGATATTCTCACATTTAATTCATTGTATCCAAAAGATATAAAAATACGATTGGTTAATTTAAAAACATTGTCGCCTATCTTTGAACAATGAGTGACACCACTTGAGAGAAGTCTACCGAGTGGGCCTAAAACTATAAAAAAGTCTATGTGCGTCCTTTTTTCCGTCTATGTGCGTCCGTTGAAAGATGGAGGGGAAAGTGAGTATAGATAGAAATTTTTATTTGATTTGTGTTTGATAACAAAATGGTTTTCAAAGTATTAGAATCAATAAAATACTTTTTTAAGGAAAATTAAATCCAAATACCCTGAACGACGTTTTCCTCTAACGATTTCACCAATTTATATCTATAAGGCCTGAATTTGAAACCTGTTGAACATTCTTGCTGGGCGGAAAATGTGGTGCTTTTTGTAGATTCACGAAAGGTCTTCTGCCAACATAAGAAGGACGAATATCGCCTTCATATTTTTATAGTTGTGGTATATTTATGAGGTATTATGAGAGTTTTACGATTAGTAACGCAACTTCATCTTTCAAAAACGTTACATTTCTGAAACCGTGAAGTAAAATGAATAATTAATGAATATTTTACAATCGTTTAGTTGGTGGACGACCTTCTCTTTCCTGGATGTAGCTGTATAGCAGAATTGTTTTTTTTACTCTGAAACAGTTTATCTAATTTTCCTGCATCAAACTTGTTCGTCATTGTCGTCCTTACAACACCTCCAAATTAAGAATGTTCAGGTTACAAATGTTTCAGTTTTCACCCCGAAATTCTTGATTCTCATGGGTATTTTCAAAATGTTAATAATCTATTTCTCGAAATCTACCAAATCGATTTATATCAAAAACTGTCTAGTTTCAAGCCTGAAGATTGAAATGCCTAGAAAAGTTTCGTTTGGATCGGTGATACCACAAAATCGGTACACAAAAGAAAGAAAGATAGATCCTTCGGACCGAATGGCTAGCTGTCTTCGCTATCGCTTATCCAATTGGAAAGATACGATGGTTCATATATCCAAAAATAATTTGCGCAAATTTATGGTTTTCCTATAACCGACTTCCGATTTTGGCATTTTGACTCGAGTGTTTTTATAAAATTTGACTCATTGGAAATTAAAATGTTTGTCAAATATTATGTGCACCTTCGAAGTGTCGTATTGATTAGTATTTAGTATCTTGCACTGCTAACTTTTTGTGCTCTTTTATATATATATATATATATATATATATATATATATATATATATATATATATATATATATAAAACCTCTCTGGCAGGAACATTTTTTCTTCAGAAGAGGAGGCAGGGATGTATTTGTTTTGCACTCGAAAAACACTCTAAAAAAAATGTTTTACCGAACTACGTTTGTCTGCTATTTATATTCTTCTTTAGTCACCAATTATTCCCCATAATCTTGAATAAATACGACTGCCAAACTGTCGTAATCTTAGTCCCTGCTATAGTAATCGTTCAACACATTTGTCACATAATATGTATATGACAAACTTAACACGTGCAGTCACAATCCATAAATCATTGTGACCAGCAATAAATATTTTCAAAAGATTTTGAAATTAGCAATTATTCCTGACCTTGAACGTGAATCTGAAGAGGTACCGCGTTGTACGGTGTAAAGTTGTGGTCACGTAAAGTGGTCGATCATAGCTATATTAAAAATTTAAAATACATCCTGAAGAAAGTCAACTGATATTATATGCACTAAAACTAGAATACAGTATGTGCATCTGCACTCCTCGCATAGGCTGTGAAGAGATTAGCGATTAAATGTACGTAGATCTTATTGAAATTGAAATGTTAATTTCGGATAAAACCATTTTATGTGATCACAAGTGTACTCTTTTCATAAGCTATTAGTTGTTTTTATAACGAAAAAAAATCGTTACATCGAAGCAGAAAAGTTGGTAGGCATGTGGATCGCGGGGCGGGGTCAAGTTGGCAATAAATAATTGAACTTCCATTATAAGTCGTGTCTCTCGTTCACCTATTAATTACAGGTTGCCAGCCTAAATGGAAACTAGAATAAAACTACCATATCTTATACAATTTATGTTATAATAAATAATAACACTCATAAAAAAATATTATTGAGCGTAACTTGGGCCTACTAAGCTTTTATCGAACGACGCTAAGATACCAGTTATTAAATATCCATAATTATAATTTTCTAGTTATTCAGGCACAAAAACTAGTACCTGATACCGTACATAATTATTTATACCTTCTCTCGCCACTGTGCAAATCCTGGTCAGAGTCTTCTTCAAGTCGTTATATATGCGGCAAGTCAACATTCATCATTGTAAATAATATTTTAATTTGTATGTATTTTTTTCATACTTTTACTTCTACAGTTCGTATACTTGCCCATAAATCCTAAAATGTGTCACATCATTTTATGGATTGTTGAAATAAATTTGATTTTTCAGCGCTTTTTTACCGCTGTCAACTCTGTACCGGTATTAGAAGTACGGTATATGAAAAATTAATTTCTTCATCTTTCTATAATTCAATAAAAACATTTCGACTACTACTGAGTATAAGATAATGAAATCAGCAACGAAATCATATTTAGTCTATGACGACATAGTGCTCGATTTAGTGTTCGATTCCCGCTTTGGCCAACCATCCCGACAGAGGTTTTTAGTGATTTCCCGCTTTCATTGAAGTGTATACCGGAGTGGTTCCTTTAAATCAGTTCACGATCGCTTCCTTCCCAAATCCCACTGCCCAAAAAACTCAATACATAAAATGAAATAACCTTTTATCTCATCTTCTCATTATCTTGATTTCATTCACCGACGACAATAGTACTTAATTATTACAGTGCGTCGTTTAGTCCAAGCTAAATGACATGCAAATATACCCGGCACCTCCACAGCTTTCTTAGATTATATGTCCGGCGCTTCCACTTCAACTTGAGGTGTGACGCGTACGAACGAAACTGAGTGAAGCTTCGAATATACCGTTTAGGTTATACACTCTTTCATGTCGCTCTACTCTTGTAGGCCCAAGGCACTTGGGTTATTGTTTTATAGGCCGGCCAATAGAACGTGCATGTCCTCTTCTGAAAAATGTTTTGAATGATAATCTTCATCAATTTGGAAATGGATACTATGACAGAATGAGTATAATTTTTGTATATATAAGAATGTTGTCAACTATTCCATTCTGGTGTTTCAAAAGGACCAGGAGTTATTTTTCACAAAGGGTTATTCATTGTATTTACTATAGCTTATAGACCGGTATAGGGCTTTGGGCAGGAGACGGTCAAGACGTAATATCCCAGTATTTACTTTGAATACAGTAGTGAGAGAAATCACGAAAAAACATTTTCGGATTTTTTTATCATGCATGGTGTGAGTTGAAATTCGATCTCCTGAAAGACGATTCAGCCACTCATCCATCTATCTATCTAAATTCATAGGATGGATTGCAAGAACGAAGTTTAACCCCTGGTCTACTTTAGACGCCGTCTAAGTACAAAATAGCATTGCAGAGACAATGCTATTTTGTACTTAGACGGCGTCTAAAGTAGACCGGGGTTAAACTTCGTTCTTGCAATCCACCCATAGGGTTAGAGAGATTCAAGTAGCGTCAGTAACTCTGGTAACTATGGGAATTTACTCCCTTGATAACATCCCATTCACACAGTCAGAAAGTCCACAACTCTAACACGTCCTCTTTGTTTGTTTGATATCAGGACCCTCTACATGGGCCGACAAGTTCCCTCAAGCCGCGGGTAGCCGTCAGTCACCCGTGGACATCAACACCACCCAAGTGTCTTCGGACACCCTCCTCAAGTCTGGCTCGAGCCCACTGGGTTGGACCTATGCGCCGGACAGCGTCACCCGTATCGTCAACACCGGCTACGGGTGGAGGGTGGACGTCAACCAGGAGGGGTCAGGTAAGAGATCAAGCTTTTATCACCCCCCTCCCCCTAGCCACCCAAGTGAAACGACGCTATACTTGTATTTGTATCCACCAAAGAAGAAGTTCGTATAGCGTTACAATGTCACAGTATCACAGTGTTACTAACTTCACAACATAACAAACACAAATATCCCCGTTTTTGTGTGTATATATAGTTATTGTATTTGGCGGGTCTATGAATTTTCAGGATTAGATTTACGATTAGAAAATCAACTACATCATTCAAGAGCGTTAAGTGCTCAAATCGATATCGAAAAGAGTTTCACTACAATTATTTAGTTAGTAGAAGGGGTCTTCCTTCGTTTACAACCATAATAGCAGAGGCCTATTATAGAACCCAATGTAATTAGTAATGCCGGTTAACCTTATTCTGAGAGTAGGTGACGCTGAATATCATGGGTGATAGGGTCTAACAGCATTTCGTTATAGTTAGAGCTATTCCTATTTTGGCAATTCCAGACCTATACGAAACAAGCAAATAGCAATCAAGACGAAAGATGGCCGACGGTATTTTATTTCGATAATATAGTCAAGGATACACGAAGACTGAAAAATGCATTCTCTTTTTAAAAATCAGTTATATTATAATCAACTTTTTTCAACTCATTTTAGCGGAAATTTCAAGTAAATTCCTGCTTTGTGTACACACACTCAAGGATTTACATAAAACTCGACGTATTACAAAATCAACAATAAGTTACATATTATGTCAACTCATTATCGCCACCGTTTTAAAACATCAAAGAAGTCAAACATTAAGTCACGCTGTCATATTAAGTGGCCAATCAAGCTCCGCTGAGATGTATCCTGGAGAAAAATTACTGATGCTAGATCCCACGCACTGAAACTAGGAGACAATTTTACATTCGTACTCAAGTATATTACAGTCTATCAAAAAATTAGCGGTAAACTATGTGCGTGGATTTTATATTGATTTTAATTTTAATTTCAGATAGAACATTTTTATGTTATAGAAAGTATGCACATGAAAGGTCACCTATGAAAAAAAAAATCTTCCGTATTTTTGTATAGCTATAGTTTTTGTTAATTGGGTATTATGATTTTTTTATGGTGGGACTTACGATAAGAAACACAACTGCAACACTCAAAATTCTTGAAGATGCAACTGTAGATGTATAGATTGAGCTGACAGAATATTTTTTAATACCAGATTTCCATACTTCTACGCTCATCCCGCAACGCACATTCTGCGTTTTCCTAGTGTAAATACCGAAGTCCTTGTACAATTAGTAGGCCTTTTCTCACTGACAAGACAATCATAATTTTATTTTTCAATTACAATAAATGTAGAGTTGGTCAGCGGCATACTGCATGATTTCAACGAAAGAAGAAGTATTAAATGAGCTCAAACAATTGTAAAAACTTCGATAATTATATAGGCCTATACCTAATCTCATTGCGACTTCGAAGATTTAGCGCTTTTGAAAGATGTAGTTGTTTCTCATCGTGAAACTCGTCCTGAAAAATCATAATACGAATACCTCAACTATACAAATATAATGGTGAGATTTGTATTGTTGAATTAATAGACTCCCTTCTTCTCTCGTGGATAGTATAGACCATACTTGTAATATATATGTACAGCCCGTACAAATAGACCGCCGCCTCCATTCGTGGATACAAGTAGGCTATATGTCAGGATGTTTTTCATAATGGTTCCAACTTGTTATTTTGGCAATCAAGCCAGTGAACGTAGCTATTAGCATAGACGACAGATTTACTAATAGAAGTATTATCCATCGCATATGCTATTATCTAGGAGGGCCTTGTTAACGCCAGGATGTCGTGGTCGTTATTGATATTAGAGAGTGACGATGACAAGAGGCGAGATAGGATGAGTGACCATTATGTGCTGCAAACATATTAGATCATTAACATGCTAGAACAACGTGACAATAAAAATACGAACACTCGCATGGACTGCACAAATGCTTGTATGCTTAGCGTAGCGTGAATTGGCAAGTCACTTGTCCAGCAATTGTATTGTCTTGTCTTTTGAGAAGGCACTGACTACACAGTATGGGCCTACTCAATTTTAGGGTGATTAAGCTGACGATACCGAAACAGAAATCAAAATTATAGACCTATTTTTAATTTAATACTTCAAATAATGTCATCGAATTTTTCCCTATTGTAGAAAATAAGGGGGGGGGGGGTCAGAAAGAAGTTGGGTGTACCAGAGAAATTTTCTCGAACTCGATTCTGTAGTAGGCCTACATATATAGGCCTACACAATATAATCTGTTATTCTCCAGTGCATATTCACGAAGGAACTGAGATTTTCAAGTTTTAAATAAGTTAGTTGCTCATTACTTGAAAAGCGGAAGAAAATAGAAATGTGGCATCATTTTACAATTTTCCTAAAAGAATATTACTCATCAATTTTTTGGTAATTGATAAATTTCACATGCGATTAACATTTTCATTCACGATGAACTATTGTATTCGATCTTACCAGGGACGTCGTTAGGGGGTCCAAGGGGGGGGCGCGCGCCCCCCCAATCGACATTTGCGCCCCCCCAATAATTTATCTTTCTTTGAAAAATCTAAATGTTGACCTGCGAATAAATACAATGAAATATTGCTTCTTATCAATATGAATTATGATAAATAATACATGGTTGGTTTCTACGAGAATGATTCTAAATCCCGGTGACCCGTTCCTTCGAATTTTTCGATAATGATTCGATCATTAGGATGCAAAACTGATCAGAGAACGCAAAAATTATTTCGAAATTGTCCATATTTCCAAAAATTCCTTGCGGGGCTCTTGTGGTGGGCTCCCACCCCACAGCCCCATTTTCGCGCACCTATATAATATCGAGCTTGGTGATACTTGAAATCTGCGCCCCCCCAATACAGAAATCCTAACGACGTCCCTGGATCTTACATTCGCGGTCAGATGAAATGCATCCTGCCTGTTGAAGTAAATTTACGCCAAGACGAAAGTGTAGTAGAAAATGTACCTGCGCACCCCGCGGTCAAATATGAGTTGGTTTTATTTAAATTTCGGAAAAAATTACGTGATCGCAAAAATACACGTCACATTTCAAGAATTTGAAATTTCAATTTTTATAAAAGTTACGCACATTATTTTAGAGACTACGCGTGGAGTGCGTGTGTGCATATAGTCTTCTACTTTTAGTACATACTTTATATACTTTCAGTATATTTTATTCAGGAAGCATTTTAAATTTTCAAGTCAGCTTGATCGAGTACTTGATGTACTGCGCCGGGGTGCGAACCTAGGTGTCGCTAGTACAAAAAGTGCTCGACTCATTTAACATTGGTTTCCCATAAGCGAGATTCGAACCGCGATCGTCGGAGATACTTGATCGGGTCTGTCGACTTTTTGGACATCTCCCGAGCCAGTTGCTTCATCCTGTCCAGTTGGCCAGGAAGCGTGTAGTTAGAGTGGGAAGTAGACCAGGATCGGTGGGAAGATGCGTCATTATTCGGACGAGAGGGCAACGGACTATTATTAATCTGCATCAAGAGTCTCGATGTGTCCCTGAAGGAAAATATCATGATAGATCGACGTGGCTTTCCAAGGACATTCGAGCATTTTGCATTCAAATACTGGTTATAAAAAAAACTTGACTAGGCCTAGAAGAGGAAAGAGGCGATTTTAATTCATAGTAAAGCCTAAAGGCGTAGTAAATAATATTACGTATCTTAGGATAATCTGAATGTTAAGAGCGTGCGGAAGTAGAAAAGTGTTGATCCACGTTTTCAGGAAAAGAAAAGAACAATTTAGACGTAACTAATTATATATTCTCATATTTCAGTGATTACAATAGTAACAAATAGTAACAAATAATTGGATTTTTGGTACGGTATTCTATATTTATTTGGTAAATAAATATTCCAATTCCTTCCTAAAATCTTTATAAAGTAGTAATAGCCCAATTATTTTATTCAAGTGCTCAAGAAATTAATACTTGTGTATAGAACTACTTGAAGAAGGTATGAAAGGAATCATAATATTGTGTTAAACAATAAATATAGGTACTGAAAATCCTATTATTCAGACAATTTTGAATATAGAGAGACCTTCAATTTAATTTCAAAGTTAGATGAGAAATGTATTTTTTAATTGAATTGCAACAACAGCAATGAGTTTCAAGGTTCATCATCACATTATATTTCAAAGATTCATAAACTTGGTGTAGGACTAATCTCATAGTGAACATATTTTTTTAAATTATTTCTCTGGGGTTTCTAGTGTGCTCTTAAGATCTTGGAATCATCTGATTATCTATTCATTCACCTCATTGCAGAGGTCCCATTTAATTTTAGCAATCTTGGACTCTGAAAAATTAAGTAATAAATATTGGTAATTATTGTTATTAAAGGGTGGAGCTACGATGTGGTTTGAAATTTATGTGATAGGCCATGGCCATTAGAAAATTTAGACTATTGGGAAAACGCTTCACTTGGCTGCATTATCAGATACTGCAGGAAATAGAAATACCGGATCATGGCTGTGCCGTGTTATTCATGGTTTTTCTTCTTCAAATATATTTTCCCTTTTTAATCCAATTTCAAGCATCAGAAAAGATCAAGAGTAATGCTTTTTTTTTTTTTTTTTACTCTCCGATCCGTATATCTATTCAATTTTATTTTAATGAATTCTTCTTTTTTTTCATCTGTATCATCCTTATTGGATGAGCAAAGCAAAGACTCAATTTCACCTTATCAGAATTTGTCTCATTGAGTTCCTAGCAAAAATACTTGAATGTTATTGAATATGTGGCACCCCATACTTCCTTGCCACGCGAGTTGAGCTTGCTCCCCCCCCCTCCCAACTCTCAAAGTATTCCGATGCCCCTGTATATAATATCAAATTGCATTTAATATTACATTTATTAGAACAGTCTACGTCAGTCTATTAAAATCAACTTGAATGGAAAAATAGATGAATTGTAAAATGAATGCAGTCAAAATATCAACTTGATATGACTTGTAGGTGCTGTAGATTGGAAGAAAAAAATTATGATGCATACATATATCGAATATTATATTTCTGATGCAATTTCTATCCAAAAATATACTCATTCAGTTCATCTCAATTTATCATTTACAAGATTATTTTTCAATTCTGCTGAAAGAATTCAATTTCATTCTAATACTGGTAGCTAATCCATCAACGCGGAAACACGTAATGCGTTTTCCTAGTTATATACTCTTTTTATATCAATTGATTTTGTTTATGATACCAAAGTAGCCGCCCCGGTGGCTAAACAATTATCGCTAGCGGTAGAAACTAAAGTCAGGTAGCGCGTGGGTTCGAGTCCCACATAAGGCATGGGTTTTTGTAAACGTCCTTTCATCTATCATCACTTCATCGTTTCATTAACATCCGCTCATTCGTACCGCCGTATAACCTAGCTGTTGGTGGGGTCGTTAAGCAACATTGAAAAAAAAGGTACTAAAGTAGTTTGCATTGCTTGTTCTAGAATTGGTAGGAGGGCCCCTGGAAGCTACTCATCATCTGGCCCAATTCCACTGCCATTGGGCCTGCACAAGTGACAAAGGCTCGGAGCACACAGTGGACGGTCAAGCTTTTGCTGCCGAGGTAACTAATATATCACGTTTATAATAGGGATACCACCGATTATCTTTAGCAGACATTCGATCACTAATCGATCTGCATCAAACAATTATCGATTAAATTTTATCGACGAATAATTGTTAATAATTTGATTAATATCAATGTTCTGAAACTGCGTCCAAACGTTTAGTTTATGCCTACCATATTCATTTTTCAAGTGATTGTTAAGAGTGATAATTTGAATTATACTTATTTGATTCAATTTTTGTTAAATGAATTGAATTACCAATTTTTTTCATATAAAATAAATTATTATTGTACAGTCGAATATAGGCCTACTGGCAAATTCAATTAATCAATATCACTTTAGATATTAAACAGCAGCAATAATTTATTCAGTCAAACCAGAAGATAGAGTCAGGCTTTGGATATTTTCCCATAGCTTGTCTGGTTGTTTTTTAGACCCTGTCATGCACACTACCAAATTGCAAATGTTAATATTATTTTAAAGATATAAAAACTATTTACGTACAATCCATGAGTGATTACGTATATTTGTATTCTGGTACTGAGCCAAAAGTAAATTTAAGCATTCAGTGGCAGGTATCTTCCTTTTTAATAGCTGATTAATTCAAAAGTTTGTTAAAAAATTATAGTAAATATGGGATGCCATCCATTAATTATATTAGTGGCTAAAGCTTATCAAATTGCCTGTCAAACAAGTTTCTAGATCATAAATTGTGTAACCATGTTAGGGCATAATGCTAGTAGGCCTAACACCTGAAAGGGCTGTACAAGTAATAATCACCTTTATCACTAGTTATAAAATAAATTACTTTTGTATAAATTGTGCTTTAAAAAAGGGTAGAAACATGTCTGAAAGGTCAATAATTCAACAAAAAGTTGTTATTGCTTCAAAGTTTCAACATTTAAAAAAACAAGCAGCTTACCTTGAAACTAGAATTGAACGGCAATGGAGCTACCATTATCATTGAACATTAAAAATTCTCTAGGTTGACTGTCAGCACATCACCGGAATTCATATGTCACGTTTGAGGGTATTAGATAAGAGTGAATAACTTAAAAGTTGACTATAAATACGTTCAGTTAATACATGCATACTGATACGGTGGTATCGCACTTATTGTAGGCTTTGGCAGCAGTGCTTCTTAGTTTGAAGTGTTATTTGACACATTACTTACTCGAAATATGAAATTACTCTAACTGCACACTCTACAAAAAAGACGGCCAAGTCTGACTAGTTTATTGAATACATTTACATATACCGGTACTAATAACTTGAATTGTATGGTAAATTTATTACTTGGATACTTCAAAGAAGAGTGCCAGACTGAAACAAACAGCTTACCTCGAAGGTACAACTGATACTTTGTCAATGCCACGGACATATTTTATCGCTCAAGTTGACATTGGAATTATTATGCTTGTGTTGGTGGAAGTCTTAAATTCAAATGTCATGTTCAAAAGTTTAACATGAAAAGTACACAAATTAAATGTTAGGCGCGATTCATGCATAACGATACCGGAAACTTGCTAGTGAAAAAAGAAGTTCACTAGCGACTTGAAATAAAATTACTGACCAAAACGATGTTAAGTTTGTTATGTTGAATATAGCTTACAATCTCAATAATTGAAGAATATACATAATTACATATATTTATTCATTTTTATGTTGCTTCACTTCCATAGGCATAACGTTCACACAGAAATAACATTTCTTAACTTCGTATTTAGCCATTCATGCTCAGTATTTGAAAATGTTGATATTATAGGTTATAATATATTTTTAATATTATATGTCTGATGATATCACATGCATACTGATCAATCTGTTGCAATAAAGATTATTATTATTATCACGTTTATTAAATATGACTTTTAACATAAAGAGACAATCCATCACATAAGTCTCCAGGCCTAAAAACATTTGATTGATATCCTTAGAAATCACCTGTACGCCCAACAGCAAAGATAATAATCGTAAATCTAATCTCTATAATGCACCAGATTTTATTTTTAGGACTTTTAAAATTGTTTCATTGAGCTGCTTGTTGTTTGCTTCATTTGTACCAGTGAAACCTCTACGCATCACTCGGATTCATCTTTTTCCCTCGTGTATGATTTATTTTGTTCGAACCTACTACCGTTAAACTAATGTTGAATTTTCTTGGATGGATCATTTGCTTCAGTGGATGATTCATTTTTCCCAGTCCCTTTGAAAACGATAGATACCCTACCTAAAGGTTTCACTCTATTTTATTTTGGATGTCTTATAATATATGCATTTCTTTATATTTGTATTTGGCATATATACTGAGACTTGGCAAATAACACACTTGACTCTTTAATGATCAGGAGTGGTCAAGAACTACTTTTCGAGTGTACTGCTCATATTCCCTTCCAGCATGCGTCTAGTTTTGGGTAGGTCTTGACTAATTTAACTTGTCCTAGGAATAAAATAATATTATTTTTCAGCTGCATTTGGTTCACTGGAACAGTGACAAATACGCAACAATCAACGATGCCGCTCATCAACCTGACGGGTTGGCTGTCCTGGGAGTTCTACTCAAGGTCAGTCATGCAAAATAGCAATCCAAACGTTACCAACTAAGATCTAGCCGAAATATATTTTCTCAAAAAGATAAGGTTAGGCCTATATCTTATTTATTCGACATAAGTCAAAGCTATTTGATTTATTCTGGATGACCAAATATTATTTTTGTTCAAATTTAAGCTAGGCTGTACAAACATGATCGGAAAAGTGTACCGCAATGAAAATAAAAAGTTTATGTATGCCTTGCCAGCTTGTTGATATCGCAACACAACAAACTGGTTCAGTAATAACATTACGGTTATTTTACATTGAAAATTATTCATGCACTCACTTTGGTATACGACTCCTTTTTTAAAAATCTTTATCAACTTTGAAAACTTGACACAAAATCATTGTTCCCCAATGAAGGCCTTGAGTGACTAGGTAGGATTTGACAACGGTGCACCACGCGGGCGATCTTAACACCCCAAAGGAGACAGTTGATTTTAATAAGAGTAAAAATACGTTTGAGGATAATGAAAAATTTGATCATCTGTTTTAGAGAAAAGGAATCCTATATCTTCTTTCCATTCAATTCTTCTTGTCTCCTTTCCTGAATATATTTTTTTACTTCTTATTCTAGGTGGGAAAAGCGCACCCAGAACTGGAGAAGATTGTTTCGCTAATCCCAAAAGTGCACTACCGCGACCAGGAAATCCCAATCGAAGAGCCAATCGACATCGCCCAACTCATCCCAGGTAATTTTACGAAGAATAGACTCGCAAAAATTCTCTGAGCAGGCACTTACTGCCTGCTATACCGTCTTTTTACAGCTAGGATCAGTGGTAATGCATTATGGGTATTTTAGTACTTGGGTCAGTATAAAAGGTCAGGCTGTTTACCCACAGGGTTCAATTCAAAACACCAAGACGCACTAAAACTAGAGGTATCCCTCATTTTGTCCACACTGACAAACAAAACAAAAAAACATGGGAAAACATTAATGTTGTAACCAACCAACGTATTACAAGTACATAAGGTAGCTATTTCCCCATAATAATAAAAAGCATTTATATACTAAATAGTATCGGTATCATGCGACTTGAAGTCGCAAGTATTAAGATCCCCATCAACGACAAAAGTTATGGATACATGGCACATTCTTTTTCAAAAGAATATGACATTTAATATTTTTTGAACTACTCCAGCAGCAGTGTTATTGTTTGTAGCTATCAAATGCCTCTAAACAAAAGGCGGAGTAAGTATCATACTCTGAAATAAGAAATACACCAAGCAAACCATCAGAGGGTGAGTAACAAAGAAATCACGTCATTCGAATTGGGCGAAGATATTTTCCAGGCAGGGGCAATCCATAACAACTAAGCAATAATTGTACAATTTTTAATTAGTTTGTAAGTAGAGTAAAAGAATGTGTCAACGATTTGACACAAATGTTGGATGATAAAACTATGCACAGGTTTAAAAATAAAAAGGTCTTGCATATACACATGCATATATGCACTTTCAGTGGCTCTTCAAATTGAAAATTGTAATTCACGACGATTGCTTCAAGTTCAACTTGATGGGGTTCCAGAAACATATGATTCGTATTTCCTATTTCTAGTTATGAAATTATAATATTAAAATTGATTCGACTATTAGATATGTAAGAATTGAGTAGGCCTACTGTGTGCGTCAGTAATACTGTACTTGCAAATATAATGATGATGAATGTACAAGATTAAGTGTTTTTGTTGTTCAACACAATGACAATGATCAATCATTAATGGCTTACTCCATCTTGATTGCAAAACTTAGTTACTCATTGCATAGTATTCATAACTACTCGACTAATAACAGTTGAAATTTAGACCTAGGGTACTAATGGAAAAAATACTAGTTCATTTTTTTATCATCTAGATGCACATCATTCCAATATTGTCTATTATTTATATTTTGTACGTTTGATCTCGGTGAGTGATTTGTATTACACTATACAATGGGAAATACCAGAAATTACTTTTATTTGCAATTACCATCCTCAACTAGTAGGGCCTATTATTCCAATAAAAGATATAAAACTGGAACTCGATTATTCTCTTATCTTATCGAGTTCTAATATGTTCAATATTTCAATATTTCTTATGGAACAGTTCTGAGAGATGTCTGCCTAGATACTTATTGAAATATAGAATTCAATAAACAATCAAGTCCCACGATAATATCTAAGAACATCTAGGTATAGTATTATGATAATATAATAGAATTATAAAAGCTTATAAGAATAATCAGAAGAGTTACATGTGCCTTCTAATGCTATATAAACATCAAAAAAAATTAAAATATCCAACTATCCCTAAAAAAGTAACCTTGTAAAAATAATGTTCTAAATAAAATAAAAAACGGGAAATATTTCTGTTATGGGATACGAATGGTTATCATAATAATATTAATAAAATATTATTGTATTCATAAAAATACACTGAACCTGATGACTGATAAGTTTACCATGTTGAAGTTGACAGGTAGTAATAATAAAATATCTTCATTTTTGTGGGAAAACAAAGTAAAAGACTTCTCTCACACCCTACTGTTGAACGAATTAACTCGGGAATGTTGTTGCAGAGAATCGCCGCTATTGGACGTACCTAGGATCGCTGACCACGCCTCCTTGCTCGGAGAGTGTAACGTGGATTGTGTTCAAGGACCCGATCGAGGTGTCAGAGGAACAGGTAAGCTACAAAATAATAGATTACGAGGACCCCAAGTAATGTAAAATGAGATTCAATCTGACAGATTAATTGGTAGCATTTTAAACTTTTAAATTTAGCCTTTCACTGAGAGCTACAATCCCTAGTTACGGAATGTTTTGTTATTTTTTGTTTTCGGATTCTTGTTTCAATAGTTGAAAAAAATTAAATTCAACCATTTATATGCCTCCGTCTCGGTCTCCGTGTTAGTACACTTTGCAGTGCCAGATGCACATTACTGTCTTGTGGATCTGATAATCGAGCGCTCACTGGCTGCTTGCTTGTAGTGAACTCTTTAAATTTCCTACAAATGTACTTGGATATACCTCGAAAACTAGTACAGTAATTTCAATTCTCTACATAATCACCCTTGTACTAATGAAGAATGTACTGGTTGAGGTTGGCTGATTCATATTTAAATATTTATTGGTAATAAAGGCCTAATTATAGTTACAGTACATGTCCAGAGTGATGCCTATTCCAATCCATCCATAGTATGCAATCGCCTACGGCACTTTTGCCTGAAGCCGGCCCTGCCGAATATATTGAGATTTAATTAGTAATCAAAGACCGACTATGAAAGTGAATATTAACATTGGAGCACAGTATATCAATGCTGACTTTCTACATTTTGTAAGGCTCACTATTTAAGGCTCAATATAATGAGGCCGACAATAGGAGCACTGTGGCTGACTTACGAAGGACAAATTTATCATGTACCCAGCTGTTGTCGGTTGAGAAACACTATCCTAATATATGTTATCCTTATCATATTAGTCAAACTTATTAACTTTACGCTTTGTGGTCATGTGTGTGTGGGGCCAGCCCCGACATTGAAATAAGTTAGTTCCGGTCGTATGTCAGATCTGGCCTGATATCCAATTTTGCGCCGTTCATCAGGAAAGAAAGTACATCAAGGCCACCTATGAATTAAATTGTTGCAACTAAACCAACTTTTATCCATTGAGCCAGTGATTCACTAGCTTTTCAACATTTGAATTATAAAAGGGTAGTAATAATTGAAAAAGAAATGTCAAACTACTAAAGATGGCTGCCTCCTTTAGTTTGAGTGAAGATTAGACAATTTCAAATATAACTACACTTTGAATTATGGTAAAATAGATAATTTTTTTCAGAATGTATTGATTGAGACAACGATTGTTTAAAGCAACATAGAGGATGATTTATCTGAAGAAGAAGTAAGTCAGCAGCTTATGTAAAGCAATGGAGTGTCGTATGGCGTGAGTAAATAGGAACTGTGTAGTCAGCTAGTGTAAAGTTATTGGGACCGGTTAATTCCTGGTTTAATCCGAGTATGTAATATATCTGTTCAAGTTGGAGATGTTCCGCAGCCTTCGCTATTACAAGCATGGTGAAGAGCCGCCATGCGACTGTGTGGTCAACGGACAAATCACCAAGAACTATCGTCCACCACTGCCACTCGGAAACCGTGAGCTACGCGAATGCGGCTTCGCCTAAACCAACCGTCGACACACACGAAAAGAAAACGCTTTAGTGAGAAGAAAACTCAGATCCACCAATACAAACTAATGCAACACACATTAATAAATATATTAGACATATGTTTTCAACACTTATACTCAAGAAGATCCGATAATTGATCAACCTCTTGATTTGAGTTTTAAAATTGTTTAAAATTTAAAATTATATTTTCATCAACAAGTTTAGTATTTTACATATCGACATTTGTTATTTGTTTGCCGGTATATTATTGTATTTTTAACCAGAAGTTAACTTCAAGGACAAAATTATGTGAGATTATTATGCTAATCAATAAGGCTCAAATTATCTACGATGCGGGCCAACTAATTAAAGCGAACTGCGATAGAAGACCGACAGTGCTGTTGAACGGTACTCGAGGAGGTGCTAAGCTAAGTTCGAGAGAAAACTAAAGGGATATTTTTAACGACGAAGAACTTGAGTATCAGAAATGAATATGATTGAGAAAGAAATGCTGTAGTAATATATTACAGGACAGTGATGAAAGTAAATAGCATACCTGTTTGGGACTGATGAAAAATATTTGAAACCTGTGAAAGGTATTAATCGAATGAATCCTTCATGTGAAAAATCAGAAACAACTGTATGTAAGGTATTTAATATCTTTAATTTATCAAAATTCTTTATATAATACACATTAGTCCGACTTTTCATCAAACTAGTCAGGACTGAATGCATGTAACATCTATGGACGTTTTATATATTTATATATTACTTCAACACACGCACTCGCACACACGTTGACTATTTTTATAAATCACTTTTATGTAATTAAATACTGTAAAATGAAGCTGCACCAATAAGAGAGAAGCATCGTATTTCCAATAAAGGCTAGCTAAAAACAGCTTAACGACATATATATTCTATTTAATAGAACAACAGCCACGCTATCAGGCTACGGTTTGTAACTCTTTCTTGCCTGTATACCAACACCAAAACACTTCATACTTTGATGAATAAATGAATATAGGCCTATATATATTTAAATTGTTCAAGATTTGTTTTCAGACAGTTTTATTGATTGAAATAAAAATTTCAAATAAATTTGTATCTAGTTATTTGCCTAGTCAAAAACAAATAACCAATTTTAAGTTTTTGCAGTTATCACTATATTAATGATTTGTGAATCAAACTTATTAGGAGGGAAAACTCACAACAAAACATAATTTAGCATACTTGTTGCATGGTTGCTATTGGTAACAGGCAATCATTTTTCTATATCTCTTGGCATGGTTGTTCTTAAATGAAAAAGTTTATAAATCTATAATGAATAAGTTTGACATAAATTGTTCATTACTTTTTAAAATCTTATAAATTAACAAAACGAGATTGTGATTGGAAATACGTAGTGAAAATAGGTCTACTCGATACGAAGAGAGACTCTATTTTAAAGTGACTAGTGGTTAATAGAGTCATACAGTCGTACTTCACCTAGCCTGGTAATAACAGGAACCATTTCTAACGAAACACCATCATTCTGACGTGGTTTGCAAAAATAAAGATCAGGTAAAGCTATGAATAGATGGAATATTTTCCTGGAAGGTAAATTAATTTTCAATTAATTCTAGAACAATTTCAATAATGTGAATTTAAGCTTCAACAGAAGTATTTAATTTATGATGTGACAAAAAATTGAATTTGTCAAGTTCATATAGCTAAAAATATGTCTTGTATTAAAAATCTGTTACAGATTGGTAAAATATATAATGAACATTGATCAATACCTGTTCATCTCATTTCTAACAAACCACAGTTTACATTATATTATGAGAAGTTGGCTAACCTGAAATGTTGATTTGTCTACACTTTGTATTAGTATCTAGTACCGGATTGTATTATAACAACCATACCTATATTGTAAACAACGAAGTAAACTAGAGTTAAATTAATAGTACAAAGACTACGTAACTGGATATGGGAACCTATATTTTATATTCTAAAAATAGTTTTAAATTAAATATAGTCTATTATTATACATGGTTGATTTGTAGTCTTTGGTCACACAGTAAATAATGTACATAATGAGTATGCATAACATGAAAAAATAATAAAAATAAAGCAATTTGCAATATAGACTATAATCTATACTATACAATATTATTTCTGAATTGAACAAATATTAAATCCTAAGTCGAGTATACCTAACGGTAACACCCATAGAGTAAGCGCTCGCTTCACACTCATTTCCTTACCCGAAAACTCTCACCACTGTTGTGAAAATATCCAGCGTTGCATCCTAGAAGAACAATACTATATAGTATGGTGTTTAATAACTGTGCACCTAAATACAAATTACTTGTCAATGTCTAACACAGAAGGGTTAAATGGAGGAATAGCACCTGAATAGGCCTATATATTAAAACTATAAGATGGAAATATATAAAAAGTAGTGATGCCTTCGGGTAACAAATTAGGAACCGGGTACCCGCCGAAATTACCCGGGTAATTTAAACAAAAAAACGTAGGCCTATTTACGTCATCCCCTGTCTAGTTCCGTGGTTCTGACGTTTCATAATCTTCTCAGTTCTCAGTAAAGAATAGCATTTGGCATGGCAACTAGAGAGCGGGTGACAGGAGAGGGATTCAGTACACTGCACGTGTGACCACAGATAACGGTAGGTGGTGCGACTAGATTTGACGAGCGTATTATGACAAGTTGAGGGAGGTCCGGGAAGGTAGGTGAAAAAACTTATGTAGAATGCGAAGTTGAATTTCTCTCGGTAGCTTGAGTGATTTATAAAAGTTATTTTCTCTATTATAGGTACTGGTTAGCACAATTACCCGGAACCTAGACGGGTACCCGGGTAACAGAATATTACCCGGGTAATGCATTACCCGTACCCGACCCGGGTACCCGAAGGCATCACTAATAAAAAGTATCAATAATGAAAGGGTGTGGTTTGTTCAACTTGGAAAAGTACAGGCCAAACTACATCTTCCCCCCTAAAAACCAAATTCTGATACACGTTTTGTTACATTCAGACTTGTGAATTTGTATTAGACTACCTAACATTGGTAGATGTCGAGATTTCACGTTTTGTCAAACTTGTAGTTATTATCATTACGATATAATTATTACGATATATTACTGACAAACTCCAATAAAACATTCGAATAATATCCACAAAACCAATTATTTTTAAAAATAATAATTTTAACACGGTACAATCAACTGTATTTGCGAGAATACAAACCAGCACCATACACTGCATTTTTTTTTGAGGGTCTCTCAAGTTCATAGTAAATTCTTATTGGGCAGACGTAATACGAGACCAGTCATTTAATTCAATCTCCAATATAAAAATACCATACGCTCTTATTTTCGAACTGACTCGTACAAAATATTGGAAAATGATAAACTTTGAGATTCACAAATGCTTGTAAATGCACAGAATATTTGAGAGGATCCTCGACAAGAATCGTACAGATATACTGAACTGTATCATACTAATGTGGATAACATACAGTAAGAGAAGAGTGAAGCCAGCTAGCAGACGGGCAAGCATGCACAGTGGGCCACGGTCTTGTTCGCCATGTTGGGACTTCCTGAACTAACAGTCTTATCTGACAAGCTGTCAAGTTGATTTACTGTTTGCCTTGAAAAGTGCTTCGAAATATTCAATTTAGTTTGTGTTGGAATCATTGATAGTGTAAATACTAAATAGTAAATACTGATATAGAAATGGTCCTGTGACGCATGGTAATGAATAATGATATACGAAAATTTGAGATGACCGGGTTGGCTTCACTTGCTTGCGGGTAGATTGCTCCCATAGGCTACCACAGTATCAGTGAGTGAGTTCAGTGAGATATGCCTAGTGTACCTAGGTGTACCTAGTGCACTAGGGATATACGTATAGTGATGTATAGTCTAGTGAAATATAGTGATATCCATAGTTGAAGAAGGTTGTCTACCAACAGAACAATAATTGTGTATATATCAGTCGTATTTGTATAGCCGTTATATTTGTAGGGTATTATGATGTTCAGGACGAGGTTTACAATAAGACGCGAAACTACAAATTTCAAAAGCGTTAAAACCTTGAAAGTTGCATTGAACCATGTAATAACTGTGGTTTTTACAATAATTTTGTCGGTAGATGACCTTCTTTCTTCGTGGATGCAAATATATTAGCACCAAAAGTAGGATTTACTACAAACCCAAAAGTGAGCATCCACATTTAGATTAGCTTCCCAGAATAAAGTGAAAAACCCATAGACTATGACAAAAGCATTGAATGCTACTGAAAGCAAATGTAAATAACATAATAAAATAGGAACAAAAAGGAGAAAAAAAAAGTAACAAGTTTTGTACTTACTAATGTTGCACGGAATGGTTCTGTTGGTAGCCGTGGGCATCAAACGACTGAGTACTGTCAATGCTGTAACCAGTGATGCTATCCGGGCTCTGTAACGATGCCGCGTACAAAGGGTTTATGGGAGTAGTACCCGTGTCGAACTGGGTGCTGTCGTACACACTGTTATTCTGCTGCCAACATACGGATAAACCATATTACCAAATGGATAATCAATCGAATACTTTTGAAGAAAGTTTTCAACAATAGTTGATTAATCTCACCTGGTAAATGTAGTCGGAGTCTGTCTTTAGTGAAGAGAACGATTGCTGGTGAGGCAGAGAAACAGTGTCATCCTCCATCGTGTCGTCCACTTGCGCTTTGTACGAGAACAAGATACTCGGCTGCGACACACTAGAAAAAATAACTAATTAACTTATATACTTTGTTCCATCAGCCATCGAACAAGGATGTGAAGTGGTGTGTGAACGAACAATGCGTGGGTAATCAATTATTACAAGTTCTTACAAAAATATTTAGGAACGATATCATGAACAGTTGGATCGAGTTAGTGATATGAGCCACTGACAAATGTTGTTGGTCAGCTTAGATACCAATGTAATTTCGTTTTACTAATATTGGGATCAACGCTAGTCGCTAATCCTGTGATTAACATGTGAAAAGAATATTCCAGCAAAATCATTTCAGAAACATGCATGGACAATTGTAAATAATTACAGCATTGTTGGTACATACCCGAAGAACTCGCTGAGGAATGTGTGATAGACGAGGGGAGTGAGAAGAGTGAAGTAAACGTAAGTTGTCACGTCAACCACGCAAAGCCCCCCGGGTACGTGGTACACAAGCAGGCCACTGCCCACCGACTGTGTTATGTCCAACGCCACAAGGAACAGAATGTAGACGTAGAATGAGCGCTTGGCTAACAAAAAAAATCCATGTTATGCACAGTGCTATGTCCAACATCACAAGGCACAGGATAAAACGAGGGTTTGGCTGACAAACAAAAACTCTGTTGCGTAAAATAAACTCTAGTTGAATCGAAAGACAGAAGAGTACACAAAAGACATTTCTAATTTAAAAATTCAAAAAGATGAAAAAAAATATGGCAAATGTTATTAGGAGGTGTAGGCTTACTACACGCCCAGTTATCAAAACAACGCTGTTTTGCCTGTGTTATAGTAGGCTTATGCGCTAGTGCTGAACGTAACCGAAGTGAACCAAAGTAGAGGGCGTGCCAGATACTACGTCAATAGGACCCGCAATATAAGGGGATATACCAACAATTTTACTACGTACTTTGGGCATTGGGAAATCACCAATACTACATCATAGCCTACACACTGTAGATAAGACACTTCTTCAAAGCAGAACGTCATGACAAACATTTTGAAGTAGTAAGATGATTAACTTTTAGCTGACGCTGGTTTATGTTACATATAACTGTTATTATCATACTGACATACGACAATGCATTTTTTTAATAAACCCGACACGTTATTGGAACATGAAATATATCATATCAATTGTTCAAACTTTATACGATTATTTTCCTCAGTCCCCTCAAAGTTGTATCAAAGAAGTTCTACTGTAATAATTAATTAACAGTTGATACTTACTAGGTAGGGCAAGCCTCTCTCGTAGTCTAGTCCACGGTAAGATTAATATCACTAGGTATACCTGAAAGCAAAATTACCAGTATCACTGTAACATTAATAATATGGTCAAAAAAATGAAGCTATCGTAAGCCTACAATTGAGAAACAGAGCTAACCAATCACAACAACAACTAAGCCTACATTTATCACAAAGCACGAAACAGTTCAGCCCAATCGGTCAAGTTTGAAACGGTTTAAATATTTCATAATCACAAATTCACAATACCGGTACAGTGCGATGAATTGTTTTGGTCAAAACATTTTGGAAATAGAAAAATGACAGCCATATCTGTTCACTCACACTGCCGTGTTAATGGTTTCCAGTTGTGGGCACGCCACTTCAAAAGGTTTTGACCTGTTTTGACCAGGTTTTGACACATTTAAGGGCCAAAACCATAAAAGAACTCTTACCGTTTTTGCCAAAAAACTATTTGTAAGCCTACACCAAGACGTTTGAACTGTTTCAGGCTGAATCATTTTGGCTAAACCGTTTCCTGACTGTCTTAAAAACGTAGTAATTGATTCTTTTAGAGTTCATTATACTTATTAGTCAATAGTTAGGAGCTCATGGATATAGAACAGTGAGCTATATTTTTCCAAGAAATAAATGTATGACTACATGTTCTTCTCAACCTACCCTACAGACAGTAGAACATTTATTTATGAATAGTTTTTTGTATCAGTCAAACCGCTGGAAAAATTAGAGTGAAAATCTCAATAATATGGGAAATAAAATAGTATGTATAAATACAATTAACACACTATTGTTTAAATAAGGATTGCTATGTTTATTCAGGAATCTCGTTATAGTTAACCTCAACTCAACTAGACCTCAACGAAGTGACTGTACAGTTAACAAGCATATAGAGTAAATTAAGACTCACCATAGCGAAACCCATTGAACTAACGAACCAGAACAGCATCCCACCATGACCGAACAGGTCGTAATCTTTCGAGTTGATGTGAAAACTCTGGTCTGGCGATATTATCTCTAGTACACCTTGTGTGATGGAAAATGCCAGCGAGATGAAAGACGTGAATAGCAGAACATGCTGAATGCTGCTTCGGCTATCCAAGTGGCCTGGAAAACAACAAGACACTTTCAACACTTTCTAATCCAACACATGCAAGCCCCAATTATGTGAAGGCCAGTTTCAATTTTGGAGTGATATGCTCTGATAACTTCAAATCTAAACATACCAGTATGTAAAGAGAATGCATCAATTATTAGTAGACAATTAATTGATAGAACAGCAAGTTCTCATTACTGGGAGCTAGCATTTATTTCTGGGCCTAACAAGAGCAACAAGCAACTTCCTATGCGACGTTATATTACACGGACGACCTGAGCTTCCATCTATTTGATTCAAACCAAACACAAGCTTATCAATGATGCATCCAAACTACTTATAAACGTAAAACGCGCAATTCGAAAATATGTTGTGCATATCTTACCTTGCAAATGATGCAGTTGGTTATGAAAATAAGTATGTAAAGTGTAAGCATAATTATCTAAGCTCACAGTTTTGATAAACACGTGTTTGTCCAAAACAAACAGCAAACCACCAATGAACAAATAAAAAGTGGAACATGATACATCCATGCACTCCTTTTACTACATTTTATAACTTTGCTCAATAATTAATTGTGCAGAAGAGAATCGCACCTTGTTGCTTCCAACAAAATTATATTGGTGACCATGATGTCTATAGTATGGTATTGAAATGTTGCTTACGACACATTGCACTTCGATAGAGACGGCTTTCTAGATTGAATATTTCATCAACAAAAATGGCACTTACGACGCTTTGCCTTTCCACCATCGATGTCATACATACCGAAAGCAAGCCCAAATATGACCACACTTATTTCCATGGCGAGCAGAAAGAAGCGGGTTGTTATCCACAGGCCTTTGTCAACATAGCCACCAGCCAAAGACGAAGCATTCACAGTCATCGAGACTCCACAGCGTATCACACTTATTATTACATTTACAATCACCTAGAAACCATAAGGAAACAATAACATAAGGAAACAAGTCAATGTTATTTGTCCAACTACCGATACATGTTACCAAAGCGTGCTACCCTCCTGCCCCCTCCCAACAATGATCAGAACTTGCAGTTTGTCGACGTCAATTAGGCCTCCATGTTTTACTGTCCATCATAAATTCATGAAGTGAGGCTTAATGAGTGTCACAATATTTTTAAAGACGAAGCTCACACTAATCTCACGAAGCTCACACTCACTTAACTAATTAATAGGTCTACAATAAATTATTACCGGCACATGCAGCGCAGTGGTTAACGCGCTCGCTTCATGTGATCCGGGAGGGGGGGGGGGGGGAATTTCGAACCCAGTTCGATCTCCGCCGCCGATCATCTTTACAGGGGTTTCCCCCTGTAAAGGGGTTTCATGGTTTCCCTCTATAGTCTAGGCTAATGCCGGGATGGTTACTACAATAAGTCGGCCATGACCGCTTCCTTCCCACTATCCTTCCCATTACCCAAGAATCTTCACTCATCATCCCATCATCTCATTAATCATCCATCTGACGCAATTAGATCTGCACTATCATAACAGTGAGTCGTTAAACCCAATATAAATATATATATATAAATATATTTATATATTTTTTTTTTATCATTATTAAGCAATAGTACTTGAAAAGTTAAAACTAATACAGGCCTATACTTACAAGACCATAGAACGTGAGGAAGATAGGACTGCTTGTCGCTCGTAGCTTGAGTCTAGCTCGATTAAACCTCAAAGCCAGAAATAGGAGAAATAGAAAGTTTGGCAGTAGGATAATTAAATCCCATATTCGTACCCTAAAACATAGAATACAAATTCAATACAGGATAATGGAACAATACTACCCCCTTTGAAGTAGGCTAACTATTTAATTTGCACCTCATACGGTGTTGGTAGAGATAATTCGTGTTATTTCCGAATGCACGGAAATATTATTATGATAATAATAATCTGATAAAGTAACAGGGTCTCTATACAGGGTCTCTTTAGAGCTAGTACTATGTACAATATACTGGTCCATGGGATGATAGTAAAATACAAATACAAGGTCTAGAATTTATGTCCTCAGTGATCAGTCGAAAGAATTATGGTGAGCCTACCTGGAATTAGAAATTTCTACATATAGGATCACTTTGCAAATGTGTTCTTCCTCTATCGGCACTGTTGAGTTTGGGTCTATTGACAAGTAGATCCCAGCAGGTGTTGGGCCATATGCCATATTTCCTAATCTGGTCATCAAATTGCAATATGGTTTGAATAATTGGCCAAAAACCTGTTGACAATTTAACACAAATAATAAGACACTTTTAAGGCTACCATAGCCTACATCTACTGAAGATATAGAGATAATGTAGGTCAATATAGCCCAGACCTAGCCTATCCTAACTTACCTTGAACTCACAAAATCACAACATTCATGCCAAAATTTCAAATCCAATGCAAATACATAAATGTATCTTAGGTTAAACCTCAATGGTTAAACTAAGCCACCATTCTCTTCACTAGAACATCCAGACATTATTCTTTAACAAATTGAACAAAGTAACTAAATAGATAACTATTTTTTAGGACGTAGGAAACTAGATAGTACGGTACGGTAGAAACAACATAATAATCCGTATACAAAGCTCTATGAAGTTACGAACTGTCACTGTCGCTTGTCAGTCAGGCCACTATGGCCAGCTGTAGAGACTTCGAGTGAATGCAGCAGTTGGCAGTCATGCATATTTACAGCCAATAGAAGCATTCAAAACATAGTAATGGCGCCTGCTGTCATGTAACAAAGTATTTAGGAAAAGTCTTGGATTTGGATATTTATCCCAAGGGGAGAATTCAATGTTTACAACTGAAGAAATTACACACTTATCTGGTGAGATCGTCTCATCAGGGTACAAGGTAAAAACTGACTATTCGAATATAATTCCGGAGAACTCTGAAGCCTTTTGTTAATTGTTATTTGGAATTCAGACAATGTTAACATGTTAGGCCTACCCACTCCTAGCCTAAAAAATGATTAGGCTGAGTTTTAGACTGGACTAAACTTATAAACTGTTATGACCGCTTGTGAAAACTCAAACTTAGAAATGGCAGGTCTAACCAAGTTTCATCCCTACCATGGTGGAAACATAGTACTCTCGGAGGACAACATGGTCGCATATCGCAAAGCTAGCTTTGCTAATGCTCTGACGTTTAGTGAAAAGCCACTTCTACCTGGAGAAATATTTCTTCTTGAAATTGAAAAGAATGAACGTGGCTGGAGTGGCCACATGCGGTTGGGCCTCACACAATTAAATCCTCACGTGGCATCAGGCTGTACTGATGAGTTGCCTCAGTATGCTTTGCCAGATCTGGCTAATCTAAGCACATCGTGGATCTTTGCAATCACAAAATCGCACAATGATGTTTACGAATATGCAAGTGTACCAGATGGGTCTCACATAGTAACTCCAAGCCAGAAACTTCTCGTTGGCGATGACGGACAGGTGAAAACTTCCCGGGGATTTATACAAAGCAATCTACTTCGTCCTACTGGTACACCTTCAAGTTCTGCGTCAGAATCTCTTCTCCCAACAGATGTAGGAAGCCGAATTGGTGTGGTTTACATTCCTACACCAGGAGAGAAAGGGGAACCAGATACAGCAGAAATGCATTTCATTATTAACGGTGAAGATCAAGGACCCTGCTCTAAGAATATTCCTTATAAGGATGTACCACTTCATGCTGTCATTGATGTGTACGGAACTACAAAGCAAGTGCGGATAATTCAACTTTATGGAGGTGGGCGTGCATTAAATTTATCCTTCTTTTTTCCTAGGCTAAATGTATTTTATATTTGAATATTTATTTTCAATTGTATGCTTACGCCTTCTTAAAATTGAGGTTCGTAATACCTATGACTACCAATAACGTAACGGGATAAGCAACATCGCGTAAGTTATATACTTTCAACATTGGACGTCTTCTCACCATGATGGAAGCAAAAAATGTGACGCGCTGAAGTGTACATTTTTGAGATTCGCAATTTCAAATCAAAACGTACGCATTCAGTTCGTATTTCAATGTAAAGTACATACGGTAGTTAAGTACTTGCATTGTTTCTGTTCTTTCTCGTAGATGTCAAGTAATTATCCAGTTATCAATTGGTAAATGTGGCAGTATGGTTCTTGACTAGGGGTCCAATGCTTTTACACACGTATTTAAAATTTAGATTGGCTAATTCAAATGAAATGTATTCCAACGTTGCTTAATACTATTGGGAAGAGCTGGATTCACCGAGTGCATTACACGTATTACTTTTATGAATCAATATATAATACTACCAGTAAATTGAGTATGACGGCATCCCTTTGATTCCCGCATGGTGCGAAAGGAAATGATCAAGTTGCTCATCCCGTCACGTTATTGGTAGTCATAGGTAATACACAGTAAATCACTAAAAATTATATAAAACTATTTGAATTTAAATGTGCAAGTATGTAACTATTATAATATGTAGGCCCAAGTTTGAAGTATCTTCAAGCATACTGGTACCTTCTAGTGTCAGTACCTACATGCCGTAGTAGGCCTACCGTAGTATTGTCAAGATAGACAAGTTTGCTGCGTGGTAGTCATTCACTTTGTACAACTTTATTATAAATAGAATACTGTATGTTGTAAATGATTGCTTTGGAATATTAATAATACTGCTAGTTAATTATGCATTGCTATTGTTTTTGTAGTGGCTTCACTGCAGAGCGTCTGTCGAGACACAATTCTGCAGCACTTACAGAAAACTCACCACCATGTCTCAGCTCTACCGTTACCCAAAATTTTGAAGGAATACCTACAATATCAGACTTAGGAAGGATGAGCCCACCTATGCAATGGATTCTAAATGGCATATGTACTTAACTATGAAAATAGCACAGTTTCTGAGTTTAGTTATCCTGTTGCTAAAACTTCGAACACCCCGGTATAAGAAATGGGGGACAATCTGTACATTACATACTATCGGTCTATATATTTTTAACCATAACATATACTCGTGTCAGCTTGAATGCAATTTGTATTAGATCTAACTTGGGATCATTTATGATGACCTTGGCTGCAATACATTGTAGATATTGTAATCTAGGCCCTAACAATTTTTAAACAAATTTACAAAGTGCACTGTTATAAGGTTATTCTAAAATTATTGAATTGATTTTTTTTTTTTTTGGTTTCCAAGATATAGTTGTATAAACTTATTTCCTACCGTTGATTAGAGAAAGTATTTCTTTCTGAAATTCATTATCATCTATTAAGGGTATACAGTCTACTCAGACTGTATATAGTATACAGTGTGTCAGTAGGCCTATACAGTCTACTCATATATAAAATTATTTTCCCATTTATCCCCATGTGCTTTTCCGACAACAGCATAACCGTGTAAGAAAGTATTTTGAAAATTAAAATACAGTGGGACCTACAGTACGTAATTTATAGACTGTCCTTGATTAGTAAGTAGCATACTTACTTGTAAACAAAGTAATCCAAGAGACATTTCTCGGGAATGATTGCTAGTCAAGTAATGTTCCAAGTCTACAACTACGGATAAAACCTACCGTGAATTGATTTGAACATTTTTGTTTCTAAATGTATTTATTTTCAAACTTGCTCTCAATATAGGAAAATATGAAAATACTATATAGTATACGTGTTGCATTTATGGAAGAGTATCTGGCCAAAAAGCCATGTTCTATCTATCAAAGTGCTGATCTACTTTTGTAATTATATTGTATATAGTCTCACAAGGAATGGGCTCTATACCTGATAGTAAAATAGATTTACTTTTAAGAATTTACTTTTGAAGTAACCGCTTTACTCACCACCAAATGCTAAACAGCTTATTGGATGAACGAAGTGAAATTACTTGCGTGAGCAAAACTGTTTGTCTGACTCGGTCATTCCTAACACAGATTGGAAAACTAATTCACAACCTGGGTTTGAGTCCCCCATTATGCATTACAACATGACGTTAGCTTGTTAAGCCCATCGCACAAAACTTGAGTATTGCTGCCACCTTATTTCACTGAATCATAAATACTACATACTAGAGATCTTCCTAGTTTCCAGAAAAAGTGTAATTCTTCCAATTGCCATTCATGATAACATTTATTCTCAAACTGTGTGACAAAGATCTCGTAATTATTTTTCTGAAACGTTCATTCCCGTGAATGTTGATATACACGACAACCATTTTGACATGAAAATTCAATGTCTTTAAAACAATGGAAGCCATCCAATCCCATGTATTTGCATATTTTACTGGTAGTTAAAAATGAATCATTAGTACACTTGCGCAGGGAATGCTGTAGTGCTATCTAGTAGGCCTATCTATCTCTGTGTGAGTTTTTGAGAGAAAGAGTGGAAAGAAATCCGTATGCATCAGAGAAAGATAGGTCGAGTAGGCAATACTCGAGGACAAATCAACTACCAGAGCTAATATAAACGGCTGCATCTCTACACTTCGTTCATCCATCATTATGACAAGTATAGCCTTTGTGTAATCCTGAAAAATAAACCTTGAATGAACCTGAATGGTAGCTCTTGCTATTGACTACTGTGTGCAATGCATGAAATGGACGCTTTGCATGAAAAACATTCGGAGGGAAAGTGGAAATGTTTGCCAGGCTCATCAATGATGGTTAAATGTTTTTGGTATAAAGACTTTGAAAACTGTTGGCAAATGGTGTGCTCTACATGGGTCTTTCTAGATGGTTCTAATTCAATTTCCAAGATCATGGAGTCGGAAGTCAGTGATCGGACTTTCTTTAATAATACAAATTGAATTGTCGCAGACAATCTTCTTCGATTCTACTGATACCTCATCAGATATTATTGATGGTGTAAATGAAAGTGTAGCCTGTTAAGCCTGGCAAAGGTTCACAAATTACTGCTGCGTTTTTCAAGCAAAATGTTAACCAATAAGATTTCTACAAACAGCATTCATTGTAACATGATCCCTTGACATTACTTCCATTGTCTCGCTAGGGGTACATGAAGGAGTTCTTTTAATTGAACTCTTGTTTATTGAAAATAAGCAGTTCTTTATATCTTGTTAGCAATTATTTTAACACAATCATGGACTGTTTTCTTAGATATAAAATATCAAGTCTTGATACCCTTGTTACAACAATGTATCCAGTTTTACATACGTCTTATAGAACTTATTGAATGAATTGTTTAAATTATAAATGGACTGTTTCAGACAACACATCTTTTGGTAATTTTAGCGTGGATACTTGTCAGGACCTAGAATTGTAATTAATAACACTTATAAAATATTTCTGTCGAGATGAGATTTTACAGTACAGTACTTGAAAAATTGAAAGTATTTTTATTTGTTCACGCTCCACAGCTCAAACGAAAGCACAAATGTTGATAAACTTGGCCTGCAGTATCTTCTAATTTGATACTGTACAGTTTTGAGATGCAATCGGATGAACCACTTTTGAGAAAAACCATTTCAACTTTTTTAATACCCTCATAAGAATAGGAGAATACTATTTTTCCCATAAATAGAAATTTTGAAAAAATATTTTCTTCAAATAAATTACCGTAGCATTTTTATGGAATTTTAGCACACGAATAATGCACATTATTATTCTCAAGTTTTCATAAATCAAATCAGCGTTCTCAAGAAGAAAAAAATTTCAGATAATTTGAAGTCAATGTTTCAATCAACTGAAGCTGTTAAGAAGATCAAGATGTAAAACCAATTTGACTGTAGATTGCCTGTCATGAACATCCATTAAAACTGAAGGTAGTTACTTGATGTTTCAAGATCCAGGTATGTGTGTGTGTGTGTGTATATAGCTTTCCTCTACATTTCATATAAATATCTTGCTCATCTTACTACGCATATTCTGTGTTTGCCTAGTATTGTAAGAGTTGGTAGTACCAAGTGATAATTAGTGTCACCGGCACATGTAGCGCAGTGGTTAACGCGCTCGCTTCGTGTGATCCGGGAGGCGAGGGGAATTCCGAACCCAGTTCGATCCCCGCCGCCGACCATCTTTGCAGAGGTTTTTCATGGTTTCCCTTTGTAGTCTAGGCTAATGCCGGGATGGTTCCTACAATGACCGCTTCCTTCCCACTATCCTTCACATTACCCAAGAACCTTCATCTCCATCATCTCATCAATCATCCATTCGACGACATTAGATCTCAGTTATCATAACAGTGCGTCGTTAAAATCCAATATTAAAAAAGATAATTAGTGAATTAAGAAAAATTTGCAAATCAACTTGTTATCACCTTTGGGTACATATTATGCTATTTTCATATAATTAATATAACATAATTATAATTAACATATAATAATTATCTAAAATTGATATTTAATCATCTCTTGGTACAACCAGCTATAAAAAATGATTGATAACATTTTTAAAACCGCGTGTATTTTGTACTTGCGATGAAAAGTGAAATGTTGAAGACATACCACTGTTTCAACATTCATGCTTTGCATGGATCAGTCCATGACTCTAAAGACCAATCATAAGTTGGTATTTTAATCAATTTGTGTATAGTATTACAATTGAACCTGTCAAATTGTTTATATTTGTTAACTGCCATATCATTAAACCTTGTGACGACTACTTTCGATTTGTGTAGATTGGAACTAAATCTTAAATGCTTGAGCGTATATGTTGCCTATTGTTAAGATGCAGATAAAAAAAAATGCTATGTACTAATGTATTAAGTTGTATGATACAAGAAGGTTGATGTTTCATACTTTGGTTGTTCATTCAACCGTGACAACATTTGAAACACAAGCATCCAACATTTTCCACTCAGATGTGTCAACCAATCTTTGATGTGGATGATTGTTTTGTAATCATGGGCAGGTGACAAGTCAATCTCACGAGCTTATACTCATTTTTTCAAGCTTTCACAATATTTTGGATCTATGTATTAGAGTGTAATCTCAGTGTTGTGAGTGTTAAGTACAAGATCTACTTACACTGTGTGTGTGGAGATTCTGTACATTTCTCACACTTTACCTAATCAAGGTGTTTTACCACTTTATCGATCAAGAAGGGAAATGAAAAAAAACGACCCTTACGCTTTACATTTTATATGACAGAATGGTTCCGTTTTAAACGATTCACTGATTATGTGAGCACTTTTAATACTGTGGCAACAATGTTTGCTCCTGTTATGGATGTCTATACTCTAGTATTCAGTATGTATCACATTAATTATTATATTCAAAGTGAATACATTGATGTAATTATATACAAAATTATATCATTTGCCTCGGCAGCTTAGTCATGGTCAGTCTCGTTCCTCATACATTTCATTTTAGTTAAAAAGCCCCAGTTTTTCAACAATCTGTTGAAGAGTTGGTTCTAAAGGCTAATTGACTGATCAGTCAATAAAACAACACATCCAACCGAAACAGATAACACGTTAACAGTTGATTAACTTTGAATGAACTAATGATGAACTGGACCTAAAAATCATTGTATATAATTAATTATTATGAAAGTGGAGCTGTAACAATTTATTTCCTGAGGTTACCTATGGATAAATATTAAATACTTTAAAATTATAACTGAAATATATTATACCTCAGTATTTGTATTAATGTAGTATAGGCCTACTAACAAATTTTTACCGAGTTATTACTTGAATGAACGAATGATTGCATATTTAGGTTTTACGGCGCGTCAACAACTAGGTCATTTTGCGCCTTTAACTAGGTGTTGATAGAGTTTACATATGAGCAAGTTGTTTGACTTACTGGTATATACAAGAATGGGCATAATTCCTAAAAATTAATGAAAATTATCTATCGGTATTACCATTAATTGTGTTTGAACGGTAGAGCGAAAACTTTATCTGTTCTATTTTTGAACAAACCGTGGAGAATATGATAAATGCAGTAAATCTCTTGAATTGTTCAAATGACACTGTAAATAGAACAAAAAACTATCGATGAAGAAAAAACAATGAGCGTGGAAACGAAAGAACTTGGTATACACTGTAGTTATCTATTGGGTATTCAATTGAAATTTCATCTCCAGCATTTTGATATATTTTTCTAGTTATGGTAAACTAGTTATTAAAATTATTCCATCTCTCGCGGCAACGAGCAACAGGTTCAAGCGGCAGAATTCACGGCTTTCTGGTTGGCCAGAAAAAAAAACGCCAGCCGCAAACCATTAAAACGGGCCTTTATACTATATTTCTATATAGCTGCATTCACTTCGAACACTAAAATTCCCCATGTTGAACTCAGTTTTGAGCTTAATCTGTTCGAGGCCCCTTTACAAGTCTACAACATTATAACTTTTCTACATGTGCTTATTGTACCGTGATCACTAATCAAGCACCTTACTTAATTTCTCCCACTCGGTGACACTGCGAGTTGGAACGTATCAATTATGTGATGTGTTCATGTTGAGTTAGGTGCTTAAATGCCAGTGTCATGTTGCTCTGTGTCAAGTTTGTTGAAACTCATCAGGAAAAGAATATTGAAGATATCGATGTAAAATACTGTATTTATACCAAACAGATTCATAGCTTCATATCGATGTAAAATACTGTAAAAAAAAGTAGGTACGATTCATAGCCACGAGTGCTAAACTAATAAACTACATTGAAAAAGTAAATCATTTGGTTAGGTGTTTTCATGTCCACAAAATGAACCTCCATCCTTCTCTGCCTGAATAATTATTTGATTAATGAATTTATGTACGGTATTCATTATTGGGTAATTTAGATTCAGGTATGCTCGTATCCACGAAAGAAGAAGGTCGTCTACCAATGAATAATTGTAAAAACTCGAGTAAATACATAATCTCGAAACAACCTTAAATGTTCAACGTTTTCTTAAGATGTAGTTGCGTTTCTTATGGTAAACCTCATCTTGAAATATTGTAATATCCTAAAATTACCATTTAGCTAGCCTATAGGGGTACAAATATAATGGTAATATTTATATTAGGCCCCTACTTATGTTGGTAGACAAAATTCTTCTCTTGTGGATAAAGTAAACACTCCTACAGAATAGTAGTTGTCGATAGCAGGCTGCATATGTTTCAATTATATATTTAATGTTTCAACCATAAAATAAATTACATATATTTTTATTAAATTAAATAAACAGCATTCATAAACAATACGGACCAGTTTTGGTTTGATTGTCAAACATTTAGGCAAATACTTTTTCGATACAGGCCTTGCGAATGACCTGGTAGCGTTAACTAGATGCCGGTATTGTACCTGGGAGTCGGCAAAGAGAACATCACCATTTTACCGGTGCTCATATCAGCTTCATGCCAGTCCATCAAGTTGTCGGGATCGCAGTGTTCACGCCAAAAGTCTTGCAGAATCGGGGGCAAGGTTCCTTTCCAAGCCTGCAAAGTTGTCTTTTTATCAACACTGTAGCCTACTGGCTTACATGAAGTTCTGCATTCCTATTCATGAAATTCTATGGATTTAATATGGAAATTAACTAATGTTGGGACAACTTGAAACCAAATTGTTAGAATGTAATTACTAATAACAGTAGGGCTGAGAAAAATTTCAACTCTTCTTCAAGTGGCCCACCAGATGAAGCTAGAGTTATTAAAGCCAACTTTTGCATGAGTGTGTGCCAAATTTATTAAAATGGTTTTGAAGTTGCCTCGAATGGAGAAAATCACGTTAACAGATTGGTCGTAACGTAGCTAATGGCAGAGAAGTGGAGGTATGCTTAATAAACAAAGTTATTTAGTCCTAGTTATTTGTTCATGTTGAGTAGTAAAAGGTTGGAAGAGTAGGGATGAATATATGAAAGGTATTGGCAACTAGTAGTCAAGGGTTGAGGGGGATAGTTTCATCGTGACGTAGGTGGTATGAGCCGAAGGGTTGCATGGAAATACCTGAGCACACAAAAGTGATCGAGGCAACCTTCTAAACCATTTTAATAACACAGTGTGGGCAGACCAATAGCCAGGATTTTTACTGGTATGAATAGAATAAAAACAGTGGCAAATGTTATTATTTCATTGGAATGTAGTCTGCTTATTCTATTGAAAAAGGGGAAAAATGCTTTTCTTAATAAAACAATTGTTTTGACGAAAGAAATATGACGAGGGTATATGCGTTGGCCATACTACTGCTAGCTGTAAATTTTAGGGTACAAAGGTTGGCAAGTGTGTCGAGGTAACAGACACACTCCCCCCTAGCGAGAGAAGCAAGAAAAGGATATAGCATCTGTGTGACATGGTACGTGTAATATTATTAGATTTTGTTTTAGATAAACGTTGATTGTAGGCCCTACATTAAGTCGTGCATTTTTATTTTACGCAATTTAAGTACAGTGAAACCTCTATGCATCGTTCCCAGATCCATCGTTTTCCTGGTTGTATCATTTATTTTTTTCATTTTACCCCACTCCCATGTAATCAATGTTAAATTTTCCTGGATGGATCATTTTCCTGCATGGATGGTTTTATTTTCCTGGTCCCTTGAAAAACGATGGATAGAGGTTTCACCATAGGGCCACATAATTTTTTTACACTACCTTTTCACTATGTTCTGCCCAAGCGGCTTCCTGTAAATTTCCTTGTTTCTGCGCTGTAAGTTTAGCATCTGATAATATCTTGAGGGCAGTAGGATCATGATAGCGAATTTGACGATAATATGCTTTCATATGCATGTACCTTCAACAATAAAACAGAACAACTCAACAGCGTTTGAAAATTTAAAGCTCTTTCATGTCAACATATATCGTGTTATCGTGTATAGTAAAATTGATTGACTCTCACCAATTCCAACACTTTTGCTAATATATTGATGCTTGAAGGTCTGAATTTAAAAATGTATCAAAATATACAAAAATATATTCTTTCAAAACAAGTCGTTTTTTTTTTTTTTTTTTTAATGCAAACCATACTTTTCAAAGAGTTATGACTACCTACCGTATTATTTTTGGAAACACTCGATTTTTCACACACTAGATGTAAAAGAACAAAAGCAAAACAATAAAATAAAATACCAGATTTATATAATTACATTTAAAAAAAAAATTGTTCAGGTTTATTTAGGAAATATTAGGAAAATGCAACAAATGCATTGTAAGATGAGCGAGATATTTATATGGAATGTACGGCCCACTTGAAAGCTTTAGTCTTCTTGATTTTGACATTTATCAAGTTTTCCTCATCATTCTATTATGGATATCATTTCATTCTTTTAATTCATAGTAGCCTTCAAAACCTGCTGATTTCCATTCACAAATTCTAAACTTGATATTTGAACATTTCCAATACGTATTTTAATTCATTTTCTAGAAATGACCGGTCCACATTTATTCAAGCTTAGTCGAAACCTGTTTCAAGACAATATAAATATTCTGTGAAAATTTCAATTTAATTGGTTTTCATTCACAAATTTCAAACTCAAAATTTGACATATTTCCCAACTAATATATTATTCTATCAAAACCCTAATCCCTCAAATTTGGTAGAAACATGAATTTAAAAAATATGAACATTCTGTGAAAATTTATTTCAATTGGATAAAATTGAAAAATTGAAAATTCTTCTCAAGGTAAATATATTTTGATACGGATTTTTCAAGTTTTCCCATTTTTTCCGACAAACCAGTGAAACCAATTTTGCTCAAAAACAATCCCACCTTAATCTGGCATGACGGAAATGTGCTGAAAAAGTTTCAAGTTGATTGGTTACTTTGCCTGACCTGTATGCCGCACATAAAATTACAAGCAAACAAAAATAAACACTTAAAAACAAAGCCTGATTTTTTTCTGTAAATTAAATGGAAGTCTTTGCTATGCTCATCTGAATACATCATTACCGATTGCAAGTAGCGAATAGGTTCTCGATTCGGCTGATATCAATTCAGGGAGAAATGTTTGGGAGAATCGAAGAATTGATCCAACTAATCAACCTTCCTCGGCAACTGAGAATTTTCATGCTGTTGTGTGAAAATATAGACCTCAAATTTATTGTAAGTTGAAATCCCACTGTCCTCACCTTGGCAATGCAAGTCTTGACACCTTGGTGGCCCTGGAAATACGATTCATCAGAGCCGTTATCTCGAGGTACGTCTCGGAAACGGCCTTGATATTGCGGATGTCCACTTTGCCTACCATGTAGAGTAACAGGCCCTCTGCAAGGCGGAGTAATGTCATGACGCTCGTGATTGATTCCTCGGTTAGTTTCTGCTCGTGGCGAGCGTGCGGGCTCCAAACCGTAGCCGCCTCCCACTCTTCGTTGCGCACACACCTACGCAGGCATGATTAGTTTACTCAAACCTCCAGTTTAGTCGAACCATTATAATAACTATAAAATCACTGTTTTAATTTGTTTTAGTAATTTAAAAAATTATGCCTATAATAGATAACGTTACTTATAACTTTTTCAATCTCGAGTGCGATTCTTCATAAAATTATCGAGTACGAGCCGAGTCTCGAGTCTTTTTTCAAATGTAAATAATCATTAAGACGATTTCATTAATAAATAAAAAATAATGCAGGGCATTTTCATTCTTATTATGTTAAATTTACTTGAAGTTGTTGTTACGATGTCTAGATGTTAAAATTAGGCCCTACTTGAATATGGTATATATATATATATATATATATATATATATACATGTGTGTGAGTATTTCGGAATCGGAGGCAGATTAAAAGACTCGAATGGACTCGGAAATTGAATCTAAAATTACTACTACGAGTCCAAGTCCGATTCTGGCGGAGACTCGGACTCAAAATTAGGTAGACTCGCACACCACTACTTATAACACAAAACAATAGATACCGGTAGATATGAACACATTTTCCTTTTAATACTGCTCTAGCCAGCAGATTATAATATATTTTCCATTACATTTTTAGAGAGACTGAAGAAAGTAGAAAAGAAATGAGCCTTGCTTTCGATTAATGTTACGTATGTAGGGCCTACTTGCACAATGAAATGGCTGCATGTATATACAGCAATGTTTTAGGCTTGAGGCTGAAAATTGAAGAGCGTAAGACACAGCTGACTGTGTGGCTCAGTCAACAACAGCTCTGCCTTGGAAAACAAAGTCAGGTTAAACGTGGCTTCAAGTCCTGCATTACGGCACGTTTTTTTTCCCACGCTTATTTGTACTTCTACATAAACAAGCTGTTAGTCGAGTCATAGCCCAAACAATAATAAGGTGATAACAGTACTAAGTACCACACAAGAAAATTAATACATGGTCACAGATCTCACCACAGCCACATATTTGTGAAGTACCGATGCTTCGAGTCCGGATCCCGGATGGTAGTCATCTTCTCCCCTTCCTCCTGGAAAAACTGCTCGCACTTCCTGAACGGTATCACGCTGAAGCCAGTGTCGAGTTGAAGGTCGACTGCAAGAGCGTAATACCACGTGCGAGCCGACTTATCCGAGTCCTCTTCGGCGGCAAACTCTAGCTCTTGGAGCAGCGAGACTGCCTCAGCCATTCTACAGCGCATAGTTAGCGCCTAGATCGCCAAGAGAAAGATAATGTCATGCTAGTTGTATTTGTATATGATTTTCAACAATTATAGTAATTAATCAAATATAAAAGCTATAGAAACATGACCTGAAAAAAAATCAAGCTGTTTCCCTGGCTCAGTCAATTAATGCACTGGTTTAGAAACTGAGGACAAGTCGGGCATGGGTTGGAGCCTCGCATAAGGCGCGGGTTTTTAGATGAGCGTAGCGAAGATTTTCATTCCATATACCGAAAAATTTTGGGCTTGGTTTTTATGTTTTTTTTTTGTGTGTGTAATTTTGTACGCGGCATACAGGTCAGGAAAAAATTTCAATCAACTCGAAACTTTTTTTACAAATTGATGTTATACCAGAATAGGTTGGGATTGTTTTTCAGAAAAATCGGTCAGACAGTTTTTCCGGAAAAAAATTGGAAAGTATGGAAATTCCCCATAAGAATAGGCCAGGGGAGAAATACTTGGAATTTTTTTTTTCAAAAGCTCTAAAATTTTTCTGAATGTGGAAAGATCTATCATACCTATTTTAAGCGATTTATGGAACAATCGGATGTGAAATAACGAAGAAGACGCATTTTTAATGTACTTTTTTACACATCAATAAAAGCAATTAGGAAAGCAATTAAGAAACTATTAAATGTGAGCGACAAGTGTCACCAATAAATTAAAACGTTTAAAATCTGTGATGGATATGAAGAAGGCACTGGTATAATTGTTTGAAAACCAAGGTTTATATACCAACAGACAGCCGTGGTTTTTAAACCTTTGAAGTGATCCATGGCCTGTATATGTACATTGAGCTGACAAAATGTTCTTAATTCTACATTTCCATACTTCTAAGCTCATCTCACAACGCATATAAGGCGTTTTCCTAGTTGTAAACATCATCCGCTCTTTCATAATTCCAAATAACCTAGCTGTTATGGGACTGTTGAGGAAACAATAATAATAATCATCACCATCAACATTTTTCTAGTTTCAAATATTTCAATTTTAGTGGTGTTTTGTATTGTTTGTCAGGTCTGTGGTAAGTTTAGTTGATGACACATTGCATAAATGTCTCTTAAGGCAGTAGGCCTAGTTCCCAACCTATGTGTCACGAGCACGACCCAAAATCAAGTTGTAGGCATATATTTGCCATATGGTCGCATTTTTTTTTCTAACTTTTTAGTACTGAGCTTGCTAGATATTTATGCAATAACAACTAAATAGTAGAGCATCTTTGAGAAATAGAAGTGATGAATTTGAGAGAAAGAATGAGAAAGTGTATGTCTACAATCTATGCTACAGTATGAAGATCCAGGGTAGTTATAGAAAACCTGGCCAGGTCTGGTAGGAAAATTGTAAAATTCTCAATCCTAACACCCAATCCATTGAGTATACGACTTAAGAAGAAAACCATTACTGAATAAAAAAATCATCTACTCTCTTCAAGCAGGCAACTCTTGAGTTGGATAAAGTACTCAAATATTTTATTGTGATCATAAATAAATGGGAACCACTGCTTTGAGACCTGTATGAGTGGTGGGAGGATCTGCAGTCTTATGTGCATAGCGTGTATCGTCGTGGTGATCCGAATCGTCTTAAATCCAAGATTAGCAGCATGTTCGATTTCACCTCGATGCAAGCGAGACGTGAAGACTGCCAAGTAAAGACGGGCAACAGCTTCAACCTCTTGACTCTGCACGCTTACTACTCGATTGCACACCTGAAACAACACTTGCATTGATACAACCTGGAGAACTCAAATATGACGACAGCAAAAACAAAAAACTTATGGATACGCTTACACTTTCAGTCTTTTGATTTAGATTTACCAAGAGAATTGGTGCGTTAATATAAAACTGACAACGTGATGAAAGAGAATGTCCATCCTAGACTATTCTGAGTAGGCCTGTTATTGATCATATAAAAACCGAACATTCAAATAATTTTGTACGAGTGCAGTAAAATAGATGAAAGACCGAGTTTCAGAGAATTATTAAAATATTTACCATGTAACTATTCACCATTGACGAGAAACAAAGCCTCTGAGTAAGACGTTCATTCCTTACCTTAAGTGCTGACGTCTCTAACCTCCAGCTGATGTCGACGTCACCATAATGATGAGCAACATCCATCATGTTTGAGTATGCGGTACACACACTAAAGAAATTATGTGGTGCTTGCAACGCTTTGTTTAGACCCCAGACAGCTGCCAAGTGTGCCAACTGCCACTGCTGCTTCATCTGGAATGCCAACGTCAACCACGAAATCAACTAGGAACATTATAGCACTATAGGAATGCAAATACAAAACACTGATAGATCAACTTTTTTTAAATATCTACTTTAATATATCTCTCCAAAACAGATCGATTGATTTAAACCCAAATTTGAGAATATAGTTTGTTGATATGCAAATTGATGTAAATAATTAAAATTTTTAGTAAAACAATATTTATCAACTTTTCATGGGCAATTTTAATTTTATTACAATTTTTAGATTTTATTTATTTCAATAAAAAGTAACCCCTCCAAATGCTTTCAAAAAGAGAGAGAGAGAGAGAGAGAGAGAGAGAGAGAGAGAGAAAAAGTAACCTTGAATAAGCTGCACATCAGTGAAAGACAGTCTGACATGTGTTCAGCCATGGAAGCTTTGAAGCCAGTCGTATTTCCTGAATGTGATGACAACTGAGACCAATAGTTTAACCTCATCTTCAGCTTGATCATCTGATACTTGCACTGGGACCGGATTCCAAACTGAGACGTTGGGAACGGATGACCTGGGTGTCAGTTACAAACCTAATTTGAGTACACATTTGAAGGTGGAGCACAAAAAAGATGCTACATTAATTACTGGGCCTCACTAGGAAATAACACACTTATTAACAAGAAAACTAGCCTAATGATAAATCACACTGTAGATACTTCGTTTTTATTCTATTATCATTATCATTAATATTATTATTATCATTATTATTATGTGCAGTTATTGCAGAAATAAAAAAAGTATTCATAATAGCCGTTTTTTACGTTCAGTACTGTACTTATTATTCTAAATACGCCCGGGTAACCAACTGACTTGGTGTGCATAGTAAAATAGCAAAGAGACTAGATATATGAATTGAGTGAAAGGGTGAGAATGAGAAGCATCTTGGCTCTACAGTGACTAAGACAGAAGCCAAAACATCTAAATATCTCGTATATATATATTGTTTGTGTATTCTATATTGTGTACAAGTTATCAATTATTCTATTTTAACCCTCTCGACAATAACGTAATAATACTGACACGGTACCTTCTTTACCAATTAATTCTAATTATCATATAATTTTAGTGATAGTACGTAGTACGTACCAAACTCTATCATTGCGAGAAATAATCGTTTGTATGCATCTTCCATTTGACCGAGGACTAACAAAGCATAGCCGAGGAGGGAGTGTATCTTGCCCATGATGAACGGAGTTTTCCAGTTTGGAATAACTTCGTAACCGTGCTCTTCTTCCACCTTCGGCTTGCTCTGCAACACAAACACGGGGCACTACAGGGGCAGGACATATTAGGTGTAATACATTATGAAAAATTTAAAATATATTTTCTGATGTAGCTATTTATTTATTCAAAATGCATGTTTAGTTTGAAGAATAAGTTTACAGACTAAACCGTACCACTTCATTATGTGCACTGTTTCCACCCTGTAATTTTGCTTCAAATTGATTGCAATGTTATATTCTGTGATAAAGGTTAAAGGCTAATTAAGATTGGATCGAAACCATTATTCTGTTAACTGTATGTACTTAACTGTACAATAACACTGATAGGGCCGATGAAAATAATTCCTGTGAATAATAACTACACCATCCAAAGACAATGAATCCTTTAAAACGAAAACATCACAATCCGAGGATATGGGGAACATCCACATTTTACCCTGCAGAATTTTTGTCAACATTTCATGGATTAAAATGTGATTTTATAGTTTAATAAAAAAAATATTATGGTTCACAAAATAGTTATTTTGTGAAAACTGTTAGAGATAATGTAGGGTGAAATAATTAATGTACCCTCTCTTGTAGGGCATTAGGTAAGGCGTGGTCTGACTCTGCAAACCCTATAAGCATGTATATTACTGCAGTTCACCAGTTCACAATAACTAGTGAGAACATGTAATATCAGGCAGAAAAGCATGTAACATAATAAATAATTAAATTAAATTAATTATGATAAATTTTATGGTAATTGAAAAGAGCATAATTTTTTTCATTTTAATACTGCTTAACAACCCCAACAACAGCTAGGTTATATGGGGGTACGAATGAGCAGGTGATGGTGAAACGATAAAGTGATGATAGCTGAAAGTAAGTTTACGAAAATGCCTTGTGTGGGACTCGAACCCATGCCCGACCTGACTTCAGTTTCTAATGCAGTGCGATTGTTGACTGGGCCAAGGGGGCAGCTAGAAAATAATATATCAGATACGTATATGACTATAAATCAAAATCATCTCCACTAACAGCTAATAGATCCAGTGCTTCATCCAGCAGCCTCATGGCCTGAGGTATATTACTAGCAACAATGCAGACCGATGCGTACTCCAAGATGGCGTCCATGACAAGGGAAACGTCAGCGGATTTGCGGCAATGTTCGAGTAGCTGCGTATACATTGTGGTGAGGATCAACGAGCACTGGCAGTTAGTGAAGTTGATAGTCGAGAAGGAGCGGGTGAGGGAGATGAGAGAGCGGTTGCTGCTAAAGACGAGACCGCTAGCTGGGGGATACGTGAGGAATAAAAGTTCACAAAATCTGATTGAAATGTGCAATCACACGAGACTTCATACAACGTACTTGCTAATTATTTTACATTGAACGAGTGCCAAATGTTAAATACAATGACTGCCAAATGGGTTTTGAAATAGGATTCAGTTTGATGTTAGCTTAAGTGAGGTCCTAGTTCTACAGCATCTTGTCGAAAATAATACACATTCTGTCTGCAAAAATTTCTAATGTAGTAAAAATGGATTATTCAATTCAAGCAAAACTTTTAATGGAGAGCAGGTGCTACATTTTGTGTATTGACCTCCTATGGTGTGTAACAAAAAGTATATCGATAATATTTTTTTAAATATTCCTATTAAGCAGAGGCGTTTATTCAGGGCTAGCTAGCATAGCGCCGCTGGCCCTAGCGGGGACAATAATTAAATATAATATGTCATGTCAAATTAATTCAGAAGAATATCATGGAAATGTGAAATTTGCATTTGTTCTCCTCTTTTCCAAATTCAAATTACTATATTTTTGCAAAATTGGAATAAGATCAGAGCCGTGTAATGTATTTGACGCGTTGGAGGATGTAAGAGCGCCTTGCATATAGGCATCTATACCTACTAGTACGCGCCGAAGCCCCAAAGCTGGGAGAACGAACGACGGACGTGTGAATTCTGTTGTGGGCTATGGAGGGGGAAATCGCTGCATTATGTACTGGACTAGCTACAATTTTTGCGCGAGTGCAGATTGTGTAACTCCGCTCAGACTCGTATTCCCTAGTACTAGTGAACGACTCAAGACAGCGCGTACTGTCGCGAGTCGCGACTCGCGTGGTCAGTAAACAATTAGCATCCACTGCGTGAGCATCGATGGAGAAATGGATGCATGTCCACGGTCCGATTCATGATAATGTACTTCTGTTATTGTGTGGTACGTTTTTACATTATTCCTCATTTTCCTCCTGACACATAATTATAATATTAATTTGTAATTAGGCCTGTTTGTTGAACTGATTCAAGCCATTCCAGCACTTCTCAGACTGACGGTCTGAGTCGTTGGGCAAACTTCTGTTGGCCGTACTTGCTATTTAAAAAGAGGCTAAATGTATGGTGTAAAGATGGGTGAGAAATCCTTGAAGAAAACGCATGCTACAAGAAATTCTCGAGTAAGAAAATTTATATGAAAAAGTAATAGAAGATTCTTGAAAAAAGAACGTTGGGTTGACCTGGAGTTAAGTAATCGTGAACAGTTTACTTCACATAAGTTATTATAATTCCTATTGAAAATTCTAGGTATAGTTACGTAAGTCACCGGTTCGATAGACCCCATGTTCAACACTTTGAAATATTATTAACAAACGATTATCAAACATCTTTATACATAATGTATATTTAAATGAGCGTTAGCGAAGATGTCCATCCTACTTTTACGAAGCTTTGTCTGTGTGTTTTCTGTTTGTAAACACTGCTCAGGTTGCAGGGTTTGACTGATCGACATGAAACTTTTTCTGTAAACGCGAACTTATCCAACGTGGAACTGTTTAATTTTGGGGTCTAATCGGTTGGACCATTTTTGAGATACATCATCTCGTAGTTTCTAAAACCCCATGAGATTAGGCTGGGCGGAAAAAAATTAAAAATAAAATCTCTCAAACATAATACAAATTTTCCTCAAATGTGAACACAAAAATGATACACCCTATTAAAAATTTGTATGCAATTCGGACCAGCCATTTTGGGGAAAATAATGTGATGAAAATTTTTTATGCATCGAATAAATAGAAATAATAGCAGGAAAATGTTGCAGTGATAGATTCCCTGCTCCCTAGATTCGTTTGTATTGAATGAAGTATATTTTATATGCGTCAAGGTGTGTGGAGTTTTTGATTACACTTAATATTTATCATCTCGCTCATTTTACAACGCATATTCTGCGTTTGCCTGGTTATAATAGCGTGACTACACTTCATTGAAATCTATTGAATCCCTATCATATATAGAGTTTCGCTAGCGTCTCTCTGTGCTCAACCGGTTCTGAAGGGTCCAAGATATTCTGGGGGAGAATGGAAAGTGCGAGGAAATGTACGCGTAATCGGGTTAGTGCGTAGTGAGGTTGTGCGTTCAAAGTATATGCAGTGCGACAGTTATAACAATAGTAGTGGGAAGTATAGTAACAACAGAGAGAGAGAGATCCCGCGTTTTTATACGCGGGCCAAGGCTCGTAATAATAACTATAATTGATTTTCAGTGAATAATTATCAAATGAACTCGGCTTAATAATAGTTTCTGAACTTCAGCTACTTCATTAGGTTTGGAGATCATTCTAAAACTCGTGAAAATCACATAAAAAACAAATCGAAAATTTTCCTTGCGGGGCTAGTCTGGGGGCTTCCACCCCCACGGCCCCCTCTTCACCACTACATTCATAGTTTCACAAGATACCATCCGCTTATAGCGTACCCAATCAAATATCCACCGCACGCCCCTGCTATTAAGTAATGATTGTGTTATGGAATTTTCTCACATTTTATTTTTATTACTTTTTAAAATAAAATGTAAGCCAAGATTTCACGGCCACTGCACAATTTTATTCAACGTGGCTTCCATTGAAGGTAAAAACTTTGTATCAATCAGTCAATTCGCTCGAAATGTGGAGCACATTCCAAACAAAATCAATTCAGACACAGATAAAATTATTTTCAAATGTTTGCAAGTGACTAAAATGTTTTTTGCAAATGTTCAGTGGCGGCGCGTGTGTAAGTACTATATAATGGCAGCAATCCCTACGATTTTCTCAATTCATGATATTTTTTAATCACTTTATTGTGAATCAAATATGTATTTCATGTCGCATAATATTTTTTTCTAGCAATCATTGTTGAGAAAAACACAGCTTTATAAAAAAGTATCAACAAAAGTACATAATTATTCACTGTTGAACGCCCGCCGCTTCAAATACATCAAAAAACCTAAACGCTGCTGAACGCCTGCAACAGCGCCTAATGCAACTTGTTCTACACGGCCAGAAGCTGCGTTCGTTATTTGCACACAGCTGGCCGAAGAATTTGGATTACAAGGGGGCGCGGTGAGGGGGGAAGTGGCGGATGTGCTGCACGGAGTGCTAGCAAAGTATGCTAGCTAGAACTTGTCCAAACACTGCGAGATACCGCTTACGTATTCACCTTACTACAGTTCTAACGGCTGGGTGCTGGGCTTCGAGCTAGTTGACACGCTTATTAATAATTGGGATAATTCCGTAATGAGCTTTTGACAAATGGCATCAAGTAGTTTCATGCAGAGAAATCATGGCAGAGTTATTGAGACCCACTAATCATGTGAATCAACTGAATTATAAAACTCATACTTTTTATAAAAACTCTAATTTAATTTATATTCCCCAATGAACACATCGATATATTTGCGTAATGGCAGTATTAGATTTGAGATATTATTCTTTAATGAATCCACGCAGACAAGGTTAACAGATTTTAGTTGAGCTATATTCAAAATGAATGTTGAGATCTGAATGTAGACGTTGAACGAGGAAATTACGTCTATTTTATGGGCGTAAAATATTTTTACTTGCAAGGCTGTAGACACTGATTGTTCTGTGGCTTCGTACCTTCATATATGATTTGTTCTATTTAACTGCAGTAGGCCCTACTGCTTATTGTTCAAGTCACCAGCCGCCACTGCAAATGTTATGAAAAAAGTAGAGGAAAGTCTTCTCGTTCATGTTTATAAACTGACCTTGACCGTACGCAGGTAGCAGACCACAGAAGCGTCGTCTACTGTTCAACTCATTTAATGGCAACTGAGACATTGGTTGTGATAGATCCTCGCTATCTTGCTTGTAGTACTTGGCTAACATTATTTCCTACAAAACAATTATTATGTAAAACGACAATTCATAATCACTCCAGTCAATATTCAAGTATTCCTGTCGTTTGGTAACCACAGTCAAAAAGTAATTTTGTAAATAATTCTACATTGGGGGTACTGGTATATCAAACTTGATTGAACAAGTATGTTTTTGAATAAAAATTGGATCCGATACACCACATTTTCTCTCTGACAGATACGGTCCTATTTAGACATCATTTTGGCGAAAAATAATATATTGTTCAACTTAAAATGAGTGTAATTTGAAAATAGGATTGGACACTTTTATTTAATTTTGCATAATTCTATTCATAAAAACTTCATATTCAATAAAACCATAAATTCTCATAGGCAGGTGGCCAGTGAGAATATCCTCAATTCAAATGTTATGAAAAATAATTTGTATAACTAGCTTACCTCTCGTTTTATGTGCGTAACACTTTCTCCGCTTACTAAGTGCGGATTCCGTCTTAGTTGTCTATCGCCTGTTGTTTGTGTGAGCAAGGCATTCTCTTTGTCTATCTTCAGTTTCGTTTTTCTAGACCTTGGTTCTTTTGGTTTCTAAAAATTACAAGTAATCCTGAATTGATAGCTGTAAGATATGAATTATATAAAGAATATCCAATAGAGACAGAGCAATATGACAAAAAGAAGGTTAGGGAGGAACGTTATGCTCGTAGGCCCGAAAGATGACGGTCATCCACCAACTTAATATTGTGAAAATTCGATACAATTACATAATCTCGTTGCAACTCTGGGAATTGAACACTTTTGAGAGACACAGTTGCATTTCTCATCGTAAAACTCGTACAGAAAACTCATAATAGCTGAAAATACCACAGCTATACACATATAACAATAATATCTATCTTTGTCATATTGGTAGAAAACCTTCTTCTGTGAATACAATAAAAACAAAAATATACATCTATTGTTTTTCAAGAGACCAGGGAAAAAAGAACATTCATGCAGGAAAATTTAGCATTGGTGGTAACCTTCAATGGGAGTAAGGTGGACAAAAATTATTGACTGAAGCAGGAAAACGATGGATCCAGGACGATGCATTAAGTTCTGCTTGGAGAGTATATATATATACATATATAAACCTGGTCAAAAGGAAAATTATCGACAAATTATCAGTACACAATACAGATTATCATGATTGGTATTAGGCCTATGTATCTTATTTAGGCCTATGTATCTTATTACAGAGGTGTTTTCATGTTTGGTTACTGATTGAACCGAAAAAATGTGTACTTCATTCTCGGAGTGAATAAATTTGTATTGTATAATTTCATATAATGTTGATAAAATTTAGAAGCTAGAATAAAGGTAAGCTGTTGGTTTTCTCACATCACCGCTATGTTGGTTTGCGAGGATATTAACGAAACGGTCTCCGCCGCAGGATTCACAGCGCATCGTGTCTCGCTCCAAAAACATGACGGCTTTCAAGTGAAGCTCTTTCTTCTGCACATTGGTCAGCAAACTGTAGGTAGTATCGCGGAACAAAGTAGTGCGGAACCTGATATAACCGCACACCGCATACGGCGGCAAGTCTTCACATGCCTCTATAAATAATACATGATCTAGAAATTATCTGGAAAAGTCAAACTGGATTATTAATAATTGCATTTAAATAGGCTATAACCAGACAATAGTATATTACAAAAATGCCAATGTGATATTTTCAAGTTACCTCATAAATGAATATTTTTACCTGCACTTACATCACGATTAGATTAGGCTTGTAATTGTTTGTTTCTTTGTATTTCAAATCAAAACAAGGGACAAACATGTGTGGAAAACAGACGAATATACGCTTACAGATTAAAAATCTAAGAACATCAAAATTAAGACCTTTTAATTACATTTATAAAAATCAAAGAGATTGATCAAAAATATTGTAGTAGTAGGCAAAGTCATAAATATTTGATATTAAAATTTTTGATGTTTAATATTTATAATTTGTACGTTGTTTACAAAGTGAATAAGGTGAAAGAAAGAAGGATTGAGTTCACTTACTATCAATAAGGATCCCTTGACACGTGCACTGAATTCCCTGGTCCATGTTAGGATTCGTGACTCTTTGTTGAAAGGCTAGGAAGTTTGGTGAGCGGTTAAAGTCACCCTCTGCACATCCTAGCACATGTATCTCAAACATGTGCTTCACAGCTGAAAAGAACTTGTATTTGTATTTATGAACACTCTCTTGCAGATAGATATGCTAGATGTACGGTGGCAAGATCTTTTTATCTTAATCTTATTTATTATCTGGTAATGTTGTTATTACTTGGTTGTTTCTCATTTCAGCTATTCACAATTATTCAATCGATATCAATCAATATTGTGATATTGAATTTATCGAGTATTTCAATCAAAGTCGTAAAATATCAAATACAACAAAAATGTCAAAATAGAAAGGCAACCCTTATTTCAATGCACTTACAAAATACAAACAAATTTTGCTTGGTCAAGTTTTGTACTTCTACAATAGGTACTTACAACAAACATACAACCAATGTCGGTTTATTACATCCAACTGGTTGACACACTGGTTGACATAAACTAATGCAATTTTAATTATCAACATTGAAACTTGATGCAAAATCATTGTTACGTAATCAGGGCTATGGATGGAAGTAGGATCGTTTGAACGGAGCACCACAAGGGATATCTTACCACCCCAAGCTATAATAAAAGCTCACAATAAAAGTTTGTTTATAGCTCTTGACTTTGGTTTTCAATTGATAAACTTCAACTTTATCATTTTACTATCATAGAATTATATTACCTTGCCGTATCTTATTTCTCTCCTACATGTTCAATCTTAGCCTTACGTTATTTATACTTTTTACTTGTACTGTAGTTACTTATTCTTGAACTGACGATTTCAATACATGTACAATTTATACTGTCCAAAGAATGATGATAAATACAAATACAAACCTAAGCAAGTAAGTCTGTGGTCAGGGTTCACCAGCAAAGCTTCCAGCATTGTACGAGGGAAAGTTTCGCCAAGCACCGAGGCACTCTTCAATAACATCTGCTCGTAGGAGCTCAGAGAGTCGAATATCTTGATCACCATCACTGTAAACAAACAACTCATACGACTAGGTACACACAATCCCATTATTTGGATGACCATAAGTAAAGACTTCCATTCGGCCCAAATTGGGTCTCTCTGTTTGTTTGTTTTGTGTGCAATCTACAAGTTGTAAGGCAGAACCAATCCACATGAAACTTCTGAAGGAATTAGTCATCAGTCATCATCTATCCTAGAGCCGTGTACCTAGTTTTTTCTGACCGAAAAATGTTCAATTCCAAGATGATGTATAGACAACAACGACACGCATGTAGGGCAAATTATGTGAAAATCGAGTGAGTTTCGACACCATTAAGAGTGTACATTTTGAGTACATTTTATACAAATGTCTTGCTAATCTTACTCTTGCCTAGTTGTAATATACTTGAAACCTACCGTCCATGGTGAGCTCTGCATTAACGTTGGCCATATTAAAGTTGTGAGACAGTTTGCACACTTGCACTTGGTTTCTGACTCGCATTGTCGTCTGAGAGCTCATCTTCCTGACCCGTTTCGTCTTCTTGTTCTTGGCTGCCAGCAACTGCAGTACGCTTTCATTGTAGCTGAACTGATACATTTTCCAACCATCGCCACGGTAATCTTCCTCCTCTGAATCCATCTCATCGATGTTTGGCTATGAAAGATCAACACTCGAAACTTAGTTTAAGGAATACAAAAGTAATAGCATTAAAATGCGAAAGCAACGAGAATGCAATATCTTTGCCTGACTAATTAATAGTGATTACCATAGCTTTATACAGCGTGAAATTACATAATAAAAAAAAGGAAACTAAAAGCTCAACTATTAAATAGTATTGTATCCTATTAGCGTACCATATTTCTTGAAAACGCCTTAAACGCGACATGAATATAACACAAATATCAGGTACTATACTATACAGGTAAGATTTAAGTAGATTCTAGGCATATTTTTCTAATCTTCTTCATTGTGAACAGCCTCGAACATTTCTGATAAATAAACATCTACGTTTTTCAGTAGGTGAAATTAACAGAATTAAAATTAGATTGAATAACATTTCCCGAGGCAATAAAAATTGGAAAAAATCCTTATACAATCTATAATAAATTACAGTAATTAGAACCACTAGCAAGTAGTAGGCTGAAAGTATTTTTTTATATAATTTTTTATGTAATAGAAATATTCAATCTGGACAAGACAAGACCACAATAAAGTTGCTCTTACATCCTCCTCGTCGCTCTCCGGCTGTCCAACTCTCATGAGCATCTCGTTAGGTGCCACTACAAGTCCGAGCGTCTTCAGTTCTTCCTTGAGTACGTAATGCATTGTGAGGCCTCCAGCTTGCAGCATGCCCACCAAGTAGTTCTCCACCCAGCCCGGGTTACCGTTACTTCTTGCATGGATCTCTCTGTTACAAGATCACTATTATTTTACTTTGGAAAATTACAAGAAGGAAGACTGAAAAACATTTAGTTTAAGAAGTCGCTGACACTCAAGTGACCCCCACAAACAGCTGTCAAAACCTGAAAAATATATTTTTGTGATGAATAATATGAGAGATGAATGACAAATGATGATATATAGTATGAGGAGCAAGTGATATGAGAAATAATTAGGTAGGTACAGGTTGGATGAAACGTAATGGATAGAGTACAAAATAAATGAAAGGGACTAGACATCAGTACTGGGAGGTAGATTCCACAAGAATCAAGAGACTCAAGTTGCCCACTACCTTTTCTTGAGATTCAATTTTATTTTTTTCTGCTTAGTCAATAGTTGATAGGTGTACTGTTATTTAAATAGGGAGGGTTGCCCCAATAAAGAATTTCGATGTTCTAATACGATATTTGAATGAAAAATTCGTCTTGGCATAAAGTAAACTTAGATAGACCAACATATTTTTAATTATTTGTAAAGAATAATAAATAATTCATAAGTATAACTAGGGAATCAACAGTGTTTAACAAGTAGTCTATGCGCTGCCCCTCAACGTGCCCCTCAACGCGCAGTTCTTTTCAAGCACAAGTCCGCTCATAAGAATACTTAAACACCGGAGCGACTATTCTCATCAACTTCATTATTAGCTGACCTAAGTAGGCTGTGACTTACTTTTCCAGTTCGGGTGGAATAGCCTTAACGTCCAGCATCTGACAGGCTAGGCCCACGTGATACCACTTGTCAATACCCGGTAGAACGAGCTTGGTCACCCAGTGGGCATTACACACTGCGGCAGCTTCGGTCGAGATCTCTCGTCGGTGTCCCAATGTCATCAGAAACAGGACACAGTCTTGCTCGATGACGATGGACATCAACTTCCACGAGTCATCGTCGATAAATTCGCAGTCATCGATGGCAACCACCCACACTTGCTTGAAACACTGATGGTAACAACAATGGTCTTACTATTTGGGTATAGTACTTTTGTGATACAACTTAACATTGTTTTCCTAATAGAAAATTGTAACTGAAGTGTATTGTTGTCTACAATACACTACAGTTACATCTGGCAGAGAGATTGACCTTTGAATGTCTATAATATATTAATTATTGCTGACAAAAATTACTCATCTATTAGAATAACACGAGGAAATTGATTGCTTCTAACAAAGTTTCTAAAACTTCTCAAAACATTCAAATAATGTTCACAAATGCAACAGCTTATAATGGCTCGTAAGTTGATATGGAGTTACCTTGAAAACAAGTTTCTTCATCATCGACTGGAGAATAGTCTCGCGTTGTACTAGATTATAACCGAGATATTCCTGTGACATATCAAAGCTGATGTTGAAGACGTTGTTGAGACAGCATAGTAACTGCGGTGTTTTGAAAGCCGCTAGCTTCTGGTTGAGTCGATCTTCTTTCTCTTTAACGGTTGCATTCGAGAGGAACCCAAGCGCTGGAGCAAATATCAATTGCATGCAGCTGTAAGGAGCCCTGCTGGGTAAACGTCATAATTAGTACACCAATGGGCAGGATTTACATATTAATTACCTGCAGTCCTGCACCATTGCTTGGACGCTACGAACAAAATATTATTCCTAGCAATCTCTAATAGAAGAGCAAGGTTCGATTCCAGCCCTGGTCGTCCATCCTGCGTTGGGTTTTTCGTGGTTTCCCTCTGTCATGAAGGTAAATACCAATATAAGTCCTTAATAGGCCAGGTCCGTTTCATCCCACTATCCAAAAACACCTAGTAAAATACATTTTCATTTCACTTCATTCACCGTTCACTGACACCAATAGATCTTAGTCATTGCGTTGTTCGACCCAATATAAACATTTAAAATGTTGAAAACTCACAACTTTGCGCCAAGTCATGCTTAAGCCTGTATAATAATTCATATACACATTCAAAAAATTAAAAGATTCTATAGCCAAAATTAAAATAAAAAAAGTAGATAGGAAAATACTTGCCTTCTATCCTGATGCGTAAGCGCGATCCTGTTAATACGCACATCAGCCCGTGGGGCCGAGTAAACCATCTCATCCAGGAGTCTACTCTTGCCTTGTCTTGGGTCTCCTTGAATCAGCAGCGCAGATGTAGACTTACGCCTAAAACATCAACTACATAATAACTAAGCAACGGAGCGATTACCAGCAAGTTTATGGGGTAACGCTATGATAATTTACTGTACAACAATACCTGTATCATCTACAAATCACTTGGAGTACAAAGGAATTATGGTTGAAACTAAGAACGGACACTGACGAAGATGTAGCGGTACTGGCAATATTTTTTCTATGGGATAGGGAAATTTATAAATTGGTCTTGCACCGATGAAAATATAAGAAATACATCAAATAAATTTCTTTCAGAATGGTACCGTAGCTAGTGTTGTAGCTAATCAGTCTGACAATTGATCGCTGATATATTAATAAAACAAACCTAATTTTTGTAAGATAGCGAAATATATTACATGGTTTTTAGCACGGGTCAGAAAATTAAGTAGGCAACTCTTTCTATGAGGCTCTTTTGAGCATTGATGAAAAACTAATATTATCATTGGCATGTGCCGTATATTTGGACATCATCAATTATACATAAAACTATTTGCATTGTTGTTCAGGAATATAATATTACTGTAACCTTGACTTCGAAAGTTTGGTATCTTCGTCGAAGTCTCGCTTTTCATCTCTCCGGTTTTTGTTTCTCACAAGGATCCTATCGAGCAGATCGGAGAACAAGGCCAACTCTTTGTCTCGACTCAAAAGCGGAAACCTGCATACCGTGTGCTTCTCAATGCTATCAGACCTGCAAGCACGTGAACCGTTACAGTGAACCATTAAAGCCCGTTAATATTTATCCTCAAATCATTCCTTAAGATATAATTTCATGATCAAATTATTTATAAGTGGTATTTGCTTAACAGTCCAAAAACATGTAGGCCCCTATAGCCTAAAGTGAGACGTATAATAAAACTGAGATGTGTGGCCGAGTGGTTAATACACTGAACCGTCATTCAGGAGATCGGGGTTCGATTCCCGCCATGGTCGTCCATCCTAACAGGGGTTTTTCGTGGTTTCCCTCTGCCATCCAGGTCAATACTGGGATAGTTCCTTACAACTATCCAAAAACACCTAATAAAATAACCTTTCATCGCATTATCCCATCATCTCATATACCATTCACCGACGCCAATAGATCGTAGTCATCAGTAGAGTGCGTCGTTAAACCCAATATAAATAAATAAATGAAAAATTCATACTACAAATATGGAAATACCTAGCAAATATTCATTTGAAGACAAAAAAGTTTCTAAACAATCTCTGTTTCAAATTTTAAAGGCATGTATAAAAATAGTACCGGTATGTATAGGAGTAAGAGGAGTATATAAAAAAAACATAATACAATAATATATTAATTTAAATGAAGCCATCTAATTGAATATGTTTCCTTTTGTTTGAAGATCTTGTAGGTACGGTATCTTATTAGAGCAGCAAGTATACCAAGCAACAGACTGTTTTAGTATCGATGCAAGACATCGGTTCCCCATGCCTAGATTACTAATTTCAATGAATCTTGGTCAAACGAAAGACTATTTTTGCATTAGTTACTTTGTTTCTTCTAGATATTGATATATTGGGCCGACAGAGGCCAGTCCTTTAAGCTCCTTCGGTTCCTGCAGAAGGAAGTGTCTGGAGTCCATCTGCGAGTGCAGGAATGTTTCGCGGTCACAGGTCACGCGGCCAGGATAAGCGATCATCAAGCGAGCAGCCTTGTTCACAGGGATCCCGATGACCGTGTACTCACGACGCAACATATGGCCAACTACACCGCAATACGTCATACCTGCCACAAGTAGACATTCCTTTGTGAGGGACAAAAACGAAAAACAGTTTAGATCAATACTGTTACAGCAAACATTACTGCTCTGTCTGTTGTTTTACAATTAAATTAGAGTGTTTAAAAATTAAATAAAGTTCAAAAGTTGAAATATATTATAACTGATAAGCTTATGGCAGACAGATGAATCAGGTTATGAGTTTCATAAATAGTCGAAGATGATAATTTGATAAGTAAATAATTGAGTTATTTTAATTATGCAGAAAACAAAATGTCAGTCTGTTCAGTATTTGTAGTAAGTCGTTATTCATCACGATCAACGTTGACGATTACCAGTGGTGACTCCAACCGATACAACGTTTATGTCTTTTATCATTGTAAGCGCGTTATACACATCTGCAGCACAGCGTAACCCGCTCTGACTTTCAAGGTCATGTTTGTAACCACGGAGACCAAAGACTACGAGAAACATCAGGTCTTTGTCGAACATTGATACTTTGTTTACCGATCCCCGGCTTTCGTCTACAAGCCTAACAACACAAGAAACATACAAAAAATAGAATAACGGTATATTCAAACAAATAGATATTTGTTTTCAAAATCGTTATCTCCTAAGATTTATATTTAATAAATACATTCATCATACAATAATAAAATTACCTTCATACAATTTACAAGTTGATGGTTTCAAAAGTAAGATTCCCATTGCAGAAAATATAATTAGATTTAATAATTATTACAGGTTCATTTTCCAAGTATGGACTTTCCCACATAAGGTACACTTGGCATCCCATTGAAGCCAAAAACAGAGATAATTTCCCAGATACTGTAAGACACAATTTGAAAAAGACGTGACAATTTAAAGAATGTAGAAAATTTTCTAAAATGTGGAGCAATTTTCCCAAGACATCAAGAGTCAACACAGAGCAAGAATCAACATGATGCAATACTTGGCTTCATCTTTAACCATACTTTTAACTTACATGCACACAGCTCGATAAGCTTGATCTACGACACTAATTAATCTCGTCATCTCCGGATGCGTTGTTATTACGTTTACGAACATGATAACAACCTGACGCATCTCCGTTAAGTATTCCAGAGGCTCATCCAGGTCTACCTAAACATGAGAGATCCATTATGGACTACTACAGTGATAAGTGTTGGAAAATGTTCTGAGGAAAATTATTCAATTCAACAGGACTTACAAAATACAGTCATTACTCATTATAAAAAGTTACACTTCACACTTCCAGTGGCTGCAGGAATCTACTCTGCTATTTATAAGATAATGTCAAGAGGATTTTAATAGGAATGTACCGGCACAAATAACCTAGTCGTTGTAGCACCTTTAAACCACGCAATTCATTCAATAGGAATGTAGTTTGTGTGTAATGAAACATATATAGTTAATAATAATAGATGAATAGATAACAAACCTATATTATAATTGACAAAATATAATCTATCTTCATAATTATGATACAAAACTATAATAACAGCTATTGAGGGAAAGAAGTGAGCATTGTCTTTGGAGAGACTTCGTTCAAAGTGGAAGATATCAACATTCAATGTGTTTAGTTTACTCTTCACACAAATACTGGTCATGTCACAAAAATGGTTTCTACCGGTACTTATAATTGCGTTTCGGACTTTTGGGACCTGAAAGACTTTTATCTACAGCGAAAAATCTAGACAGCGAAGTCCTAGTGTTACAGTTAAATGTTTTTTTAAATTTTAAATAGTCCATATAGACAATTATTTATATTAGTGACAAACTGCATCGAAGTCAAAAAACAACCAGATGTTCTGCTTCAAACGGTCTTACTAATACATCCTCAGCCTCAAGATTACAATGATGATAGGAAAAAATATATACAGTAGAATGAAATATTATTTAGAAAATTCCACATTCACACAGGTTCACATCACAGTGTTCTATCTCACATTATACTGGTTCGACACTAAATTTTAAATTCAATGAATTAATAACATTTTAATACGTAATAATTACAAACTTATGATATTTTTATAGGCCTATAGCTATAGGCTTCTATTTCGAGAGTCTGCCAAAATATTCTGTAACTTTTCATTCTTTATTGATTTGGTAGAAAATAATTATTGTATGTAGGCATATCATTAATTATGAATAGAAGTTGCTTTATCCAAAAAAATATAAAAACAATATCTTGAAGAATATTGTAGATAGAATGAGTTGCTTTTGTACATACCCCTTTCATGACAGGCGGAAAAATAAATGGCCGTAGTGGTTCTTTCATCTTCATTTTAGCTGCTACATTAACGCTTGGACGTACTATTAATTAAAGACAACACCTTGTAAGCAATATGAATGATAAATAATTTTATGCAGATAAAATCAGGTTTTTGTTTGAGTGAATGTACCGTTGTTGAATGTACCTATTCAATGTACCTTAGTATCCTTCAATACACCAACTAGCTTTAGGTGCTTACCATAGCTTTCCTTGGATCAATCAACTTTAATGGTCATCATTGTGAATAAATAAAATAATGGAAAACATCAACAAAATGACAACAAATAAATGAAATTTGAAATCTTTGTTTTGCTGCAGTGTAGAATTTAAATTCAAATATGTTTCAACTTTCCTTTTGTTCCATTGTATTCAAATGTAAATAAATAACTTTATTTTCATTTGCAGATAAGTTTTAGTTTAACCAAATCACACAGTTTAAATCTCTGAGGCAAGAACAAAATTATACTAGTACAGAGGAGTATTTGAAAATGTAAAGAAAATGTAAAGATTTTTTTTTCAATATCATCAAAACTTGATACAAAATTATCGTTTCCCAATGAAAGATGAGATCATTTGAATGGGGCAACCCCAAAGGAGAATTAAACTATGGTAATTCATTCAACAAACAAATCTTAAATAAAGTAGTAATCACAGGGTTAGAAAACAATTATTCAAACATTTGTTATATATATGCACTTATTTAATCAATTCACTTTATTCTTAAAATTCAAATATGTGTGATAAGTATTCAAATATTATTTAAAAATATGTACTGTGACTTACATGAATATTCCTCTGATCTTGAACGTTTGATACCTTCAAACGTATCTTCAGCGAAATCAAGACGAAACAATTCCTCGTCTGTATCGTCCTTCATGCTAGCCAAAGCGTGGTCAACCAATGCTAGTGAACACAAATGAATGCTTCATGTTCATGCTTATATTATCTCATTATATTTCTATGAAACATGATTATGATATTGACTCTGTTGTTAAAGTACACATATAATATTATTTATAATAAACAATAACTATGGTCTTTAAATTTCAGATTACTGTTTTGGCATTTTTCATATTTTAATGCCTATAGTTGTCAGATATTTCGAAAGTATGAATATTGAATACCTGTAGTCAAATTCTTTAGATGAAAGAAAATCATCACTAAGGACAATGAGTACCAACTGAGGGACCAACTGAGTAGGTACATTTAATTCCAGTGAAATATTGGCTCAAGGTGACACTGTACGTAGTACGTACAGTGTCAAATGTGCCGGTCTAGCAAGAAATGAATACAAGACACAGCCTGTTATACCATTCAGTACATTTTGCAAGGAAACTTCTTGGGAGTAAATTTACTGATACTAAGATCCAGTTCTACAAAAGTGTTCATCCAAGAATTATCAACAATTGTATGGTTATAGTGAAATGAAATAATATTGGTATCATCATCTTCGATTTGCAATTTTCATAATTACGCTTGAACTTTGAAGATAAGGATCTTCTAATTTGTTCTCATATCTTTATTTATTTATTTATTTATTTATTCATAGTTTGTGAACAATATCATTGTATAAACCGTGTCAAGTACTAAAATGAATATGAGAATGTGAATGAGTGAATGATGATAAATGGAGATGAAAGTAAAACAATATTTCATTTCAAACACTGGGATTGCAGGTATTCGTCAATGCTGTAGAAGTTAAGTTTAAGTAAGAATGTTTTTATCGCAGACTTGAATTCTTGACGCGTTTTCAATATTTTTATGGAGTTTGGAAGAGCGTTGAATATCCTCCTTCCCGACTGCATAACACCTTCCGTGGTCGTCTTCAGCCTGCAGTACTGATGAGGCAGTTCTGCCGCTCCTCGTGTGTTGGGATACGTTTCGCGAATATCTTGGAACAGAGCCAAGTTGTCTTTTACGAACAGACAAATTTCCAGTATGTACAGGCAGGGGAGAGTAAGGATTTGCAACTCATCGAAAGCTGGTCTGCATGAGTCACGACTCCGGCGGAGTGTCATATTTCGAATAACTCGTTTCTGAGGTTGAAACACTCGAATACTTGCAGTAGCTAAACCCCAGAAGAGGAGTCCGTAAGATAGGAGGGATTGACATTGCGCAAAATAGACGATGCGGAGGGTACCTCGGTCGCATTGGCGTGATAACTTCCTAAGGGCAAAGCTGATCTTGGCTAGCTTACCTACTAGCTCGTTAATATGTGCCTCCCATTTTAGATGTTGGTCTACTATTACCCCTAAGAATTTTATTTCATTTTGACAGTACGCGTTCATTGTTGGGAGTTCCGCGTTACCACTCGGGGTAAACACCACAACAAAGGTTTTTCCTTCGTTCAGCTTCAATTTATTCGGGCCAAATCAATTTTTCATGGCAGCAAACGTTGAAGAAAGTTCGTCATCTAGTTGAAGGATGCTACCACTTTCAACCGTAGCACTGGTATCATCGGCATACTGTATGATTCTACGATTTGGTTTGTTGTTGGTTAGAGAAGGAGTTAGATCATTTACAAAGATTGTAAACAATAGTGGGCCAAGTATGGATCCCTGTGGAACTCCACGTCTTGATACTTCCCAGGTAGATGATCCGTTGCCTACCAACCGCACCTGTTGCTTTCTGTGGGAGAGATACGATTCGATCCAATTTCTTGTAACACCAGAAACACCATAGTGACCCAGCTTCTGCAGAAGTAGATCGTGGTCCATCGAGTCGAACGCCTTCGACAGGTCGCAGAAGATGGCTCCAACTTTATTCTTGGTTTCCATTGCAGAGGTAACTCTGTTTATCAGTTGGAAGATCGCCGTTTTAGTAGAGTAGCCTACTCTAAATCCATGTTGGTCGGATGAGAGAATGCAACATGTTTTAAGATGATTCATTAGCTGCCTATGCATTATTTTCTCGATATTTTTGAGAACGATGGCAGAAGAGAGATGGGTCGGTAGTTGGAGCATGCACTATTTTCACCTTTCTTGTAGATGGGTTTGATTATTGACATCTTCATTTTGTCTGGTACGACTCCGGAATAGAATGAAAAGTTGATAATGTGAGCAAGAGGCGTAGCTATCCATATGGCACATTTACTCAATAGAAACATCGGTACTTCGTCCCATCCGCTTGAAGCTTTTGGTTTCATTTTTCCTATGATGTCTACAATGTCCATGGCTGTTACCGATGGTGCTTGCATGATCAATGCAGTTGCTGGCACTACTTATTTCATCTTGTTCATGCATTCAGATGTAGTATCGACGAGTGTTGGCGAGTCTGTGTCACACATAGATAAAAAATATGTATTTAACTTGTGTGCGACTTCATTTAGATCCGATATTTCAACGGTGCCTTCACGTAAGATAATGGACTGGGATTTCTTCTTGTTCTTCCCTGTCAGAGAATTTACTAGGTTCCATGTTGTAGCACTCTTATTGCTTGATTTCTGAATGAGACCCGAGTGATATTGCTTTTTAGCAATCGATATCTTCAGTTTTAATTCTGCTTTGAATGTCTTCATGTATTTTGGCTCTACTTTACCAATTTTAACGAGACTATTTAATTCTTGTTTTCTTCTGCATGCATTCCGTATGTCTACAGTGACTCAGCCGTTCGATTTATTTGATTCCTTGAAGTGTGGTCTATGTCGCTTCGGAAAGTGCTGTTCGAAGAGAAGAAGAAATAAACGCAGGAATGCATCATATTTACCATCAATACAGGCTGCAAGATATATACTGCTCCAGTCGGTTTTCGCAAGGTCTGTTATAAACTGCTGTATGGCATGTTCCGAGAAACTCCTCTTCATCACGGGAGAGTGAGATGTCTGTGTGGTAGCGCTACTGGTTGGGATAGCAATCAGCTGGCCAGCATGATCCGACAATCCTGGGTCTATGTTCTTTAGGAATATTGCATCGTCTCAGTTTGTAAGTACGTGATCAATGGATGTCTTTGTGGTTGACGTGATTCTAGTTGGCTCATTATTCATGCTTTTGAAGGCAAAGGCAGCTGAGACTTCCTCCATTTTTAATTTCATTTTGTCATTCATTGTATTTACATTGAAATCGCCACAAATTACAATTTTTATTTTAGACCTGCTCATCTTTTCTAATAGCGCTTCGAGGTACTCGAAGAGAACTGTTGTAGTTTCGGGATCCGGCGCTCTGTAGATTGTGATCAGGACGAAAGGCACTGGACGAGTCACTTTGATTGCAAATATTTCGAACGATCTCTCAATGGGATTTAAGTTTAAAATCTCAATGTAAGAGTCTATTCCTCGTCGGACGTAGATTGAAGAACCTCCTCCACCTTGATGAGTTCTCGTGAAGCTAGCAGCGAGACTGAAGTCTTTTATATTCACTAGATCTTTGTTTTCATGTGTCAACCAATGCTCGGTAAAGCATAAGAAATCAATCCTGTGATCCATCGAGTCCATGAAGATTTCCAACTCATCTACTTTATGTTCAATGCTTCTAATGTTCAAGTGAAAAATACCCTTGCATTTTCTATTCACTCTTTTATAATCTGAGCCACTTGGATTTTTAGTAACTGCTAGTTCAAGTTCTAGGACTTTTCCACTTCTTAGTGATTGAATATTCTGGTGCAGTATTCTTATAGGTGTGACTGAATCATGATTCAACTGTCTATCGTCAGTTTGGCTCGTGGTTGAAAAAATGTATTAACTGCCGTTCCTTCAGGCCAGAATTGAGGGTTGTCGAACGTGTCTTGCAGTGAGCTGCACGCACTCACCTTGAACGAGCTGTAAGCCCCACGAGCTTGGAGTTTCTCACAAGAGACTGTTTCCGGCTTCGTTACATTGTTTCTGATGTAGGCTAGCACATCTTCACTTGTTGTGTCTTCATGTAGCCTCCAGACAAGTAGATGTATTTTGGACGTGGCCACCAAGAGCTTGCTGGTTCCTTCGCTAGCTGTACCCAAAATGAACGACTTTTTTGGTCTAGACTTTTTGTAAATGACTTCCTGAAAGTCTTCTGTTCTCTGTCTACCGGTTTCACTCTTTTGATCAGATGTGAGTGATATGACATGAGTGTAATACTGTAATACGTATGACATGAGTGTGATACTAACGTGGATACTCTCACAACTTACTTGAGCTCCTGATACTGTGAAGACCAGGGTTTTGAATATTTTTCCATGCCGCACCACTTTTGACCTGCAAACAAAAAGATTTCCTGATTTCCTGAAATTCCACAAAGTTACTAATGTTACGTGAGCACACGCAAGTTAATCAGCAATGGAAGTTGAAAAAATATTTTTTACTAAATGAAATGAGAAAAACATCAAATCCCAAAAACGCATTCAATAATATTTTATTGCAGAGTCTAGATTTTTGCTGAAAATACAACCGTATTTCCTTAAGTTCGGACATAAAACCATGCACATACTGCAAGCACTATTAGAATGAGTCGGCCAACACAAATTCATAAGAAAAATTTCAAAGCAATTACGTGAGACACGTGAGCGATCAGTCAGTCATATGACCTATCAAAAGCATCTAGAAACTTGTCTCTCAAAACATTCCATGGATAGCTGAAGCTAAACTCAACCTATCAAATACATAGTGGAACCAATACAATACCTTAATATGCTCTCTATCTGGCATAACCTCATGAACGTAATCAAGAATGTTCATATATTGCCACGCGGTTGGCGAAATCATCACATCACCAGAATTGCACAAGTACTCGGCTAATTTGACGTCGAATATTGGTTGACCTACGATAATGTAATGCTTCATCTTCTCCTCACCAATAACTGAAAACATTACTTGACCCGCAGCAATGGCTAGTTTTACTAGAAAAACAATTGAAACATGTTTTTTTTTCACATTATTCAGTCAAATAAATTGTTTCTTTTCAGTTCAGCACAAGTTTTTAAGAGAATTTTCTGGTCTGCTACTGTGACAAGATTAATGAATACTATTCACATTTTATAATCTAACAAGACTGAATAAAAAGTGGTTTTATGATATGAGGAATCAAAATCTAATGTGTACTGTCCAATATCTCATTTTAATTATTATATAGTAGGTATTTATTAACTTTTTATAAACTTGCTCGTACTGTGTAGGCCTACAAGACAATATATAGGCCCTAATAAAAGTCACGTCACACCGTGTTATAAATAAGGAGACAGTAGACACTAATTCTATCTATGTTTCAATACAATTGCTAAATAAAATGAAATCATCGGAATGAATACAATAATCAAGATACATTACCTTTCAATGTAACTTGAATATCCGTTTCATATCGTCCATAATTCTTCTGTATAAGTAGAGCGCAATCAACTGCTGCATTGACAACATCTTGGATAGATTTCTCAGGGGTGCTTTTCCACCACGCTAGAAATGCATCTCCAGAGAATTTCAATACGTCCCCATTGGCAGATAATATTTCTTGCACCATAGATCCTAGGTAACCATTCAATATTTCTGTTAGTCGAGAGGGTCCGCCTTTCCCAGTTTTATTGTATTTCTCGCATAGGTCGGTGAAACCTAGAACATTAAGCCTACATTGACAAATAAATAATGAATCAAGTAATTTTAATAAATAAAATGAATGATTTCTTTTTAAATATCAAACTTTTATATTTTATTTTGAAAGCTGTGGTATCTTTGATATCTAATGTATTAGTACTGTACCAAACAAATAGCACGTATAGTTCAATAAAGATATCTAGTGTCTCCAAAATTGGTTAAAATTGGAGGTGTGTAAAGTTAAGAAAATACTTCTTACATTTCTTAGTATTTTTTCATATACAGTAATACTATTAATTGTGAAAACAGTCCGGATTTTCAATTTAATGGATGTGTTTTTTATAACGTTCTAAGCCCAAGATTCATATAAGCAATCTTGACAGTACTGAATATATTTTATGCGCACAAGCTTGCATATCTACCGTACCGATGCCTTGGATGATAGTCTTAAAGCTATATGCATGGATAAGCGAATCAAGCTTATTCCTAATGTACTCTCTCAAGAGCAAAGAAGCATAAGGCATTGTTGGGTCTTTCAGATTTACGTGGTGATTGTAGTTCAAATTATATTGTGAATCAAATCACTGTGGAATTTGACTGTAGAATCATGTAGTGAACTGTTATAGCTATTATAGCTATAATAGCTATTATATTCCAAGCTGCAAGGCTACTATCAGTAAATGATACCATAATAATAATGAATGTCATCTTTTTCTTACATACTTTATAAATATAGTAGTTCAGCGATTACTGTAGTAATCTCATGAATAAAACACGAGTATATATCATGAACAATACCTGAAACATCTCCAAGTAAAAGAGCAACATTATACTTTCTTATACTCTTGTCATGCAAATAGTAAATTATTTCATCAGGCACAAGAGATGCTATTATCTTTGTATGATAGTCACGCGAAACAGTTGACGGACGTTTGTTCTTCTTAGAATGTTTTACTGTGCTTGGAGGAGGAGTTGGAGTAGACACAATAACTTTTGATGTATTGTTAGGAATTGTTTGAGATTTTCGATTAAATCCATCCAAGTCACTTATAAGAAATCCAGTACTACCAAAAAGGCCACGATTATCCTGACAATAGAAATAAAGATTATGGAGATGTCTGTGAATGTATTTTAAGTAATGGAAAGACTGCACACCAGTCATAGACATGCAGTCATAGAGTTGACCTGGGCTGTATAGATAGTGTCTCCACCACAGGTGGAGACACATAAGGAAGAGACTAATTAATTATATAATAAAATAAAGTGATCACAACTATTTAAATAATAATCATTCGTTGAAACTGAAAGAAGAGTTCAATGAGATTGCGCTTATAAATTACGAATCCACTCTTCTTCTATTATAAATGCACACTAAGTATGTGACTTCCACCATTCTACAATGTATTTCTGAATAGCTAGGAATCATTCTATCCAGTGCTCATCCTGTAGCCATTTTCAGTAAAATTCCACCTACTTTATAAATAGTCAATAAACAATCATTTGCATTCCACGTTAATTGTTATTTCAATATTTTAGGTTACCGTATATTATATAAAATTATTTGCATCAAAGGGGAGAAGGGAAAAAGTGTTATGCATTGTTTTTGTTTCGTTGGTTATCGTTGAAACCCACTACGCAGTAAATAAGAATTCTGTGAGGTTTTGGACCACCTTAACTAGTGATGTGGCAAAGAAACCTCTCCCAGTTATCTTCACTGAAAATGTTTTGTTTTTTTCACAAAATAACATCAAAACTTGACACAGACAAAATATTATTTTCCAATAGAGACTACTTGGATGAAAGGTATAGGGTTATTTGGACGGGGCACAGGAAGGCAATCATACTACTCCAAAATGAAATCGAGTTGAAAGATTTTGTTCTTTGTGAAAAAATTCATTATCTAGAAATAACAAAACAATGATTTCCAGGGATATTTTAGTCAAGATAACCTAATACATAGTTTGACATGCCCTTTAAAATCCAATAAGGTGTATCCGATGTATGTTATTAGCAGTCTGATTGCATTTTATTGAGCCTATGGGAGGCATGGTACTTTATGTGAGAAGTGATAGTCGAGGAATTAATCCCGATTATTATGATAGGTTTACTGAACTGAAAATGTATGGACAAATTATGCATTAGTTACATAATAATATATAGAACTATAATAGTACAAACAATAGCAAATAAAATATGAATGTTGAAATGCATAACATAATGCTGAACCTAACGTCTGTAAAGTTTGGCGCACCGTACCGGTATCTTGGAAGAACATCATTTTTAATAGGGCTTACATAAAAAAAAGTGAAATGAAAAAGATAACAGAAAACTTACCATGAATAATAGACATTGCTTGACTTCAAGATAAAATGTGTGCTAAATGAATGTTTCAAAATACGGATCACAACTAAAAGCACAAAGAGTGTGAATAGAGGATCAATCTTAAACATCCGCTCATTTTATTAGCTCAGCAGACATCTTTCCCTGCTGATTGCTAGAATCATAAATAGTTGAAAACAATTTTAGTGTGTATAGGAAAATAGCCCGAGGCTTAATAAATGAATTGGGTGGAAGGGAAAGAGAGAACAGCAGCTTACCAAGGTTCACAAGTAGATAGGACTACTTATGGTGGTGGTGCAGCCGTTGACAGAACACAGAGATGAAAGATAGTACAAGATTTTCAACGTCTTGTTGTGACGTAGAAAATCTTGTGTACAAAGAGACAGAACACAGAAATGAAGGACAGTACAAGATTTTCGACGTCTTGTGCGTCTCGTTGTGACATCGAAAATCTTGTGTGTCTTTCATCTCTGTGTTCTGTTAACAGCTGCACCACCACCATAAGTAGTCTTATCTACTTGTGAACCTCGGTAAGCTGCTGTTCTCTCTTTCCCTTTCACCCAATTCATATATGAAAACAATTTTAGAAACTAGGAAACACATGGGGTTTAATGAAGGTGACAGCGGCACTGTGGCAGAAGCCTCTGATTTTAGTTATCACTGTACCATATATATGTACCATGTTGGTCCATTGTAATGATGCCATGCTTCTTTTTTCATGTACGGTAATTCATATGGTAGCTGGTAGATAGCACACATTATCGTAATCTGTGGTTTGTATCTACCTTTGTGTAACTTTTTGTTTGAAATATTATATATGTAGGCATACATCTATATTAGTAAAGCCTTCGAGTAAAAAATTAGAAACCGAGTACCTGCCAAAATAACCCGAATAATTTCAGCGTATTTCAGGGTAATTATGATAAAAATGTTACATATATGTTATTTCAATAGCTTTCCTGGTTAACCACCAGTCGGTTAGGCCTATAACTGTATTATTTTTAAAACCTATAACTGTATTATTTTTGAAACTATTAAAAAATTACGACCTACACGGGAGATTAAAACTGTTCAAGAAGATCTTCCTCTCTGGCTGAATTGGTAACGCGTCAGACCAACAATCTGGAGATCCGGATTCGACTACCGGGGGAGGTCGCAATTTTTAAAAAGTATTGAAAATTCTACATATGTACATATATATATATATATATATATATGTATGTATATATATATATATATATATATATATATATATATATATACATTAGTAATGCCTTTGGGTACTTTGTCACCGCAGATTCGGGTCTTGCACGCAAAATTGAAGACTTTTTTAGCTTCGAATTAGGGTAAGATCTTACTGTCACTTGAAAATTGATCTAGTTTGACATGCCAATGTGTCACAGCTAGGTAGGCCTACGTTTATGTGTTCATTCAAAGGCTACTGTAATAGTACTTCGATCACTGGTAAACTGCCAATCTGTTTTAGGGTTATGTTGGGGGGGTGGTTAGGGTTAGGTAGGATAAGGTTTAAACCATAAAATTATAGCATTATTACACATTGAGCACAACCCTTGACCTACCCCTAAAATCGAGATAAATATAACCTAACATAACCCTAAATAGAAATCCATGGCTTACTAGAAATAATACCAAACAACTCCAAAGTTCTTCACATATTCGAGCCTACCCAACTTCATACCATGGGCATTGCCATCTAGGCCTACAATAACAAATTTGATCGCATTGAAAGAAGAACTGGTATAACAACGATGCAATTCAAAATTCTTTAGGTCTTGTAGTTTTGAGATTAATGGCTAGGCCTATACAAACTATCTACTAGGCCTACAGTACATAATACCATTAAGTATATAGAGACTATATACTTAATGATAATACTATTTAGGCCTAGGCCTAGCCGCCTAGGTAAACAAATGTAAATAAAACTGTCTGCTGCAGCAAGTCCTACATAGCAGAATAAAATCGACTTGTCTCTTGATGATGAAGAGATCTGATTATAAGGAAACTTGAAGGTAAACACAACTTTCTTAGCTCTAATAATAAATATACTATTAGACGAAATTGCATTTTTTGCATGAACTAGATTCACGTTCAAAACTTTCCGCGCAGCATAAGCCTGTTTGTTTGTCCTGCACTAGCTGAACTGGTTCTTCAGTTCTTGCACAATCGTGTTTGTTTGTAACCGTGGTTCTGCACCAAGCTGCACTTTCTTGTTTGTTTGTCCCGGTTCACTTGCACTAGTTCAGGTAGTTCTACACCAGCTACAGAGCTGGTGTGCTTAGTTCAGTGCAAGATGGCAGGCGCCAAAATCAAGTTGTAGGCGGACTCTCTGCTGGCTTACTAGTTGTTGACGCCTAAATTCGTGTTGATGAGAATGAAAATATATATAATCGAATAAGGGTTGTCATTATTAAATATTTACTATTCATTAATCACATTCCATGATATTTAATATCTCTTTCTCCATCAACGGGTCTGCTTCCATTTCAAAATTCGCGTCTAGGAACCGAAAAATCGGCAAATTCGTGTTTGTTTGTACCTCATCATTTAGGTAACATTTCCTGCACAAAACCCGAAATATGACGTACTTCCTTTTTACACCAGCTGCACTTTAGTTCAGCTGGTGCAACACAAACAAACAGGCCTATAATTATTTGGATTTTCTTCAGCTGATAGGTCATGTGTCATAAATGTAAATGCGCCGTTGTAGTACGTTTTTGAGCATTCTGCGCATTCGTACCTGCATTTCTGTAGCTGGTGGATCGAAACCTCTAGGCGTAAGTAGGGTTATGACGCGGAGACGGTCAATCGGTTTTGACCACTATGCCTGTAGCAGCTGACAGTAGTTTAAAAGGAACCATAACAAACAAAATGGCCGATATTCCAGGTTCGTCGTCTAGTGGTGAGCAATCAGAAATCCAGGAAAATGAAGACAAACCTGAAGAATTTATAGAACCTGAGAAAAAGAGGCGTAAAATTAATAGACTTTTGGATGGAAAGGGAGAGAAACTGGAGCAAAGACTTGGTGGGATCTTATGTTGCGCAGTATGTTTAGATCTGCCAAAGACTGCAGTTTATCAGGTTTGTTTATGCAATCAGCTGATATAGGCCTAACTAAAACTAGTCCAGTTAAATTCTTTTGTCAGTCAGTTAATCTTATGTACAAGTTGACCTACATACTTTGCATGAAAAACCATTCTTTACAACTGTCTTTGCATAGAAATAAAATTATGATAGAAGATGATGCAAAATATTGTGCTCCCTTTGTCTTCCCTTTGTTAGAGGAAATTGGGAGGGGTATTTTTGAAGTCATTGAAAATTGTAGCTTGTAAAGGTTAATAAACAAGTTGCTGGAATAAAAGTGTTTATGACTGTCTGCATTCAGTGCCAATGGATTGTATAAAATAATTCTCAAATTTGTTTTTTAAAACTAGACAGTAATCATTTAAATTTTTTTTTGAAAAATAAACAAATATTATATATCTGCAATGAGGAATATGGTTTTTACAGTGCTCAAATGGCCATTTGATGTGTGCTGGTTGTTTTACTCATGTGCTGGCTGATGCACGATTAAGAGATGAGATAGCGACATGCCCGAACTGTCGCGTGGAAATTAGTAAAACATCTGCTTCTCGTAACTTGGCTGTTGAAAAGGCAGTCAGCGAATTGCCATCGGAGTGCCAGTATTGTGGAAAAGAATTTCCACGAAACTCCTTGGAGAGGCATGAAGAAATTTTGTGTGAGGAAAGGTAGTCAACTTTTCTATACAAATTATTAGATCAGTGGGAAAGTTGAATGACCTAGAATAAGAAGAATCTTGATTTCAGGATCACAAACTGCAAGTATTCACGAATCGGCTGTCCTTGGCGGGGACCCAATCATGAGGAAACCGAACATGAAAAATTGTGTGTTCACCCACATCGGTCTGGCGCAGAGGTCATGGAAGCTCTGCAGGTCATTGACCTCAAGTGTGCAGAAGAGAAAAGACTTTATGACTGTGTCTTTGATCTGCTTTCATATGAGAAGATTACATTTAATGGTATGCTCATGAATCTATTCGAAACTTTGTCTACAATATAAAATGAGCTAAAATTACACTTTAGTAGGGCCTACAATAAAATAAATGTTCATGTTGGATAGTTCCAGCATAGCGCTATCATTATTTAATCAAGATACTGGTTCCAAAATGTTTTCTGGAATACAGTTGGGTCACTTTTGGAAAATGATGTGAGAGTAAAATATTCACCTACAAACTATGAATTTGTTTCACGTTTCGATGGTAATAGAAAAAAATATATTACCTGTTACATGATTATCTTATAACAAATTTGGCTCAAACGATTCCAGTTACAACCAACTACGATATATTGGTCAGCTGATTGCATGTAACCTGAAGGCTGTAAATCGTTCAAAACGTTCAAGTACTAGGATATGAAAAGGTTTATTTTTATATTTAAAAAAAAACATTGGACAACCTACCGTATTATAGATCATCATTTTTATTCTGTTGTTGCCATTTGTAGAACTATGATTTTATTGTATATTAGTAACTTATTAATGTAAATTATATTTTTGGCAAAATAGCTTTATGTTTAACCTATTTCGCTTTATATGAATTGGGTGAAAGGGAAAGAGAGAACAGCAGCTTACCGAGGTTCGCAAGTAGATAGGACTACTTATGGTGGTGGTGCAGCCGTTAATAGAGCACAGAGATGAAAGACACGCAAGATTTTCGACGTTTCAGCTGTTGCCCCAAAGGTACAGTAGAGTAGGTAATCTTTGTGAACCTCGGTAAGCTGCTGTTCTCTCTTTCCCTTTCACTCAATTCATATATTGAGCCTGAGGCTATTTACCTATACACACTATATTACTTTATATAATCTATATTATGTCACCATGAAGATCAAATGATAATAAGCTTATAATTATTATCGTTTATTTTATACTCTTCAACAGTGGGTATTTTCTTAGATATGAATCATGTAGAATTGTAGACTTTCATAAAAATAACATTGAATTTGATTTTATGTATTATTATTCGTGAAATATTATATGCCAATGGAATCAAAGTGATGTTAACTATCTGTATGATTTGTGATTTAGACCTTCAGATGAAACCATACCGCACAGATGAGTTTGTCCACAAGTTATTTTACGAGACAAGCCGATTCACAGCTTTCAACAACCAGTGGGTTGTCAAGTCGCGTATAAACAACTGTCAGCGTGATCCTACGCAGAGTTCCGAGCGGGATATGGCTTATCAGGTATGAACATTATTGAAGATATTATACAAAAATGTGTAAGTAAAAATGTCAGTAGGCTCCACAGGACACTGTTACATGAGAGAACCCTTGTATTATTCTGCTTTCTACCTTACTATTGTCATTTAGTTGAAATTTGTCCCTTATAGGCTTATATTATTTTTATTGGTTCCTTTTTTGAATGATCAGCATTATGTTTCATGTCAAAAACTCAAAACAAATATTCCTTCTTTATAAAGAGTGATGATGCCAAGTCGTACATTCACTTACCAAAGGTTTTGTCTCGGTGCTAAAATTAGTGTCACTGTTCCAGCTGATTTTAAAGACGAAAACAACTTACCCCTTGAATCTCCACTATTTGATGCTGCGCGGCCCTTTTGGAGACATGAAAGTCACTGCCAAGATCCACAAATTTGAATACACGGATCAAGAGAACGAGAGTCCATATGTGACTATCCCGTTGCCTGACACCGCTGAATGCAACCGTCTGCTTGCAGCCAAAGCCATCAACTTCAGGCAAGTAGCACATAAGGATGATAACTGATACATACTGCCCGTTTTATTGCTTTTGAGTGCTAGTTGGTTATACATACGTTGTGTAATATTATTGAATTGAAAATGTTGATGCAGGCCCTATTTCAATTTCTCGAGTGTTATTTTTGTAATGGAAACAAAACACGTAAACACAATAATCAACATTAGTTGTGTATTATACTTTTCCAAAGTCGAGAGTATTGATAATTATTGACCAGTGTCAAGGATTTTTAAAGAAAAAGTGTCACCATTACAATAAAATGTCTAGCCTAACTTTCACAGATGAAAAGATTCATATAGCCCTAACATTTTTTAACTAGATTATGTTTGTATTGTGGAATGTATTCTCAAACTTATCCGTGATGAGAGCCAGAGTTAATCATCACATCTCGAATACAAACGTCACCCGAAATCAAAACTTCCTGGAATTAATGTTTTTAAAAAAGTGAATGAGATAACTCTTGAAATCTGTCAAACAAGTAGAAAATAGTCTCTGGAAATTGACTTGGGATACTTACATTGAGATATTATAAAAGCAATAGAAAAAATCTACTAACTCACTGCCTTGATTATTATTCAAATGATAGTCAGAATAACTTCGCGTATTTAATTTTACACTGTCAAAAAATCATATAGTTTGAGTTCAAAAATAGTGTAATCCCAACTATTGTGTCTGGTTCAATTGTTAACATTTTAGTAAAGTTGCCATTTGATATAAAAATTGTAAACGATATTGAAGTATTGGCCTAATATTGAATTTACTGACCGAAACATATCAACATTTTTAATTAAAAACGATATCGAAAATATTGAATCGAAAACTTCACGGTGGTTACAATATTCACTGCTCTGTGTAAATCATCTGACTGAAGGTCAAGGCTCAAATTCCAATAAAGTTCCTGACACTATTTGAACTACGCCATTTCCTTGACACTAAGTTCTTGATTGAATCGATACTGAATTAATTGAATTTGAAAATTCCAATTCGATATCGAAGCAAAGAGCATAGAATCATTAAAGAATGTAGGAATCGAACGGCAACCCTACGTTGTGGTGTTTTTCTATCATAGCAACCACTGATGCTAAACAGACGATCTAACACAATATTTTCATCGGTGCTGTTTTGGATGTCCATATTATGGCAATTTTTTAAAACTCTCGAATAGAGTCCTATTCAAAGTTTTTTTTTAAGTAATGAAGTAAAACTTCCAATAGGGATATTAAAACTTTTTTTTACAAGTTGTACCATTTTGTAGCTTACATTGCCAGTATTGTACTAATACACTTGTATTTTTCAGACTTATTATGTTCCTCATGTCAAAATGAGGCGGAAAAGTCAGACCACGATGAAGAATGAAACAATCTATTCTATATTCATACGATTTCCTGTTAATTAAACTTTCGACGAATGTCATTACGTAAGCTTCCGCATTTTACGTTTTAGACTTCTGTGCGCTGGAAATGTTACACCTAAATGCTAATTCATTGCAATTTAGATGAAGTAGACTAGAAAGCCAATATTATTTTATGTGTGACTGTTGATCTATTGATAGCTTTAACTATTCACTTAAGGCGGATTCTTAGTACAGCGGCAACGCAAATTTTGCCATTGCGGTTAGTCAGAAACATCAGAAAAATCAGAAACATGCTGCTCGTAGCCAGGTCTACCGAGCGGCAGGTATCTTGAAACTTGGGGTATGTTCAACTTTTTGACGAACGGAAAACCTACCGCATGTGACATCGAATAAAGCGCATTTCACGGCTTGCTCAATGCTCAAATTGCCTGCATGGACATCACTTCAAACGTGATAATCTCCATTTGCTGTACGTGATGAATATTAATGTAATTTTCATTTCATTATTCAATTTATGTGCAAACTCACTTAACTTGATAGAATTTTCAATAAGTTCCACAAAGAATAGGCCAGGAACAGAAAAATCTGTGTGAGATTGCCAGCGTTATGGAATGGTCTAGTAAGTTCCATTCCCAACTTCAAAATCTAGCATCAGCGCAAATTTCCTGCATTTCCGCTGTACTGTGAATATAATATAATTGCTAATACCACGGTGGAAATATCGCCTTGGCGGCAGATTTACCGTGTTGCTATGAATGAGGCTTTACCAAATATAACAGAGAAAATTTCTGTTTGCTGGGTTCGTTACGAAAAAGGAACGTAAGTTTGTATTTAATACATATGAGAAACATTGCCTTGTAATAGAGGCAAACAGTGGACATAATGTACCGTAGTAATATGTATTTATCTAGTGGTACTCCATCTTGACTACAAATCAAATATACAAAAATAATTTTTTCATTGCATTTTACCATTGTTAAATATAGATCTAATTCAGTAGTTTTCTTCTTATGTATACGTAGCATATTGAACCACAGCAAATTGAAGGACCAAAATTTAGGCAGTGATGAGTAAAAATCAGTGCAGGCAAAATCAGTTGAGACTTTCAAGTAAGAACAGTTGAACTGTTAATTTGAGTGTTAGAAACTATTATGCCGCATTCACAGGCATCACAGCACAAAAATAGTGCTTTATTTTTTAATCTCAAATTTTTCTTTTTTTTCTGGTTTTACTCTTTATGGAAAGTTGTTCACTTAATCCAGTTATACTGTCGTGTTCATACTGTTGTGCAAAAAAAGTTGTAACAGCATATTCTAAAAGATGGGCCTACACTAACAATACCATATATTCAGAATTGGAGAGAACATTGTCGACATTATTAAATCGTTAAAATATCCATTTGCATCAAACTTGAAACTAATACAAAGAATATATTTTTGTGAATCAAGTTTTTTCTTCAAATCGAGTCCTACTTTACTTTCCAATAATGATGAAAATACAGTATGTGAAATCTTAAATCACACTGACAACAGCAAACGCATCCCCAATTTGTCAGAGGCCACGAAAAACTAGCCTAAAATAGTGGTACCAGTACATAAAGCAGAATTCTAACACTGGAGATGAGTACATGTATAAGTTACTTTATACAAAGTGCAATGAATTACAATGTCATCCAAGAGTAGTTGATCAGGAGTTCTCACAAATTCTTTTTATTCTCTTAGACATTGTAGATTTATCATATGTCAAAATCAACCAAGATGGAGAGCCACTAAATTAAATACAAATTTGAAGCATTTGCCAAAGCTTTGTAGACTTTTTTTGTGGAATTTCCACTATACTTGCAGCTATTAAAGCTTATTATGTGACTATTACTGTTTTTGCCAAGTCTGATGAACATCATGTCATTGCGTAAGAATCGGAACTGTTCGCACAATAGCATGACGATAAAAGGTGATGCAATTCAAGGCCAATGTATAATATTGATGAGTAATGGACCTTATTGGTTGAATCGTCACTCGATCAGTTCTGCTTCTTCCGTGGCGGTATGCTTCTTACGAGAATCTCATCTTAGCTTTAATATCTATGATAATCTTTTGCAATATATGTGCAAGTCGATTGGACAGTTGTAGATTGTTTTGGTGATTTAAGACCGAATAACTGAAAGCCACCATTATGCTTACAATAGAAATATGAATCCTCTTCGAAAGAAGAGTATGTATCAAGTATTTTTTTTCAAAAGATGCGTTGATAACTTGATATGAGTGTGGCACTGGATACAAAGATACTTCTATTGATTGGTATAGGCTATAAATATGCTCAAAATCTTTGCCATTCTCTTGCCATTAGATATTAATCGTCATATTCATTATTTAGTTCATGATGTAAGTACTAAGTAACCGTTGTACTCTCTTTACGAAAAGCAGAGTTCATACTTTAGAAGGAATCTTGTACTGTATACGGTAATTAATTACATCAATTTGAAATTAGTCACTCTTGAAACAATATTTCAAGCACTCTTGAAACAATATTTCAAGTTTTCACCCTACATACAACACAAGCCTGCCACAATTACAGTCTACGATTGAGAATCCCGTCGTGCTTTGTAGAAGTATTTGTCATGTTAATGTATACGTACATACTGCCTACTTATAAATATAATTCGTCTTATATTTAATACGGAGGCTACCAAATACAAAATATACTTGAGATAGGGACCCTTGACAACGGGTCAACAAGAAGATTGTGCTTTTTATCCTCTGACAAAAATACTAAATACATCTTCAAAACACTCATTTTACCTTTCTTTGAAGATGAAGTCTGTTAGCCATCTGTGCAGCGATCATTTTGATTCATAAATCATTAAAATGCAAGTATTCTGAGAAGTGTTCTTCAAATATGAAAAAGTGTTTTTATTTTTAAGGTTATTGAAATTTATTGAAATTTCTATATACAACCAAAGCCATCTATAATCGAAATAATTTTCTGGCACGGCCCTCCGAAGTCCAATGTCCCAGAAACAAGGTTATTATAAAATGAAGTATTATCATTCTTCTATCATTTATAACACGTCTTTTAGAAAGAGTTGCATAGTATGTATGAAAATCGGTGATGCTGGTTTTGTATGCAAAAGTTGTAACAATTGGCTACACTTTAATTGTGGACTTCCACTCAATTACAAAAGAAGTCATATAACCTCTATTTGTAAGAGCTGTGTAAATAACTCTTTGAAGGAGCAGCAGAAGAATGATGTAATTGAAGAATATTCTAATTCTAATTCAACATGCCTCAACCGTAATTGTGATATTATTATCCAACAACTACAGCATGAACTTACCAATGCTAAGGTTGAAATTCAATGCATGCATGAAGAGAATAAAAGAATAATGAATCAACTTTGGTCTCTACGTAAAAGTTCGAAACTTATTCTAACTCCAGAAAAATTACATCCCTTACTGATTCAGAAATCAATTGTCAGGTCGATTGAAATAGATCTGAATATGATAATTTTGTTCTTCGACCCGTTATCCAACGTAAATTATCGATACAACAAACCAATAATCACATCACCAGATCCTCCAGGAGATATTGAATTTAGCAATATTGAAATGCTAACTAACTACAGTCTTATGGAAGGAATAGAGCTAAGTGATAGTGTTCCTGTTGAGTCAGCAGAAGTTGAAGATCCGGAGGAAGAATTTGTTAATACATTGGAAGAGGAACCAACTGACGGAGAGAAAAAGGACAAAATTGAACACAAATTGGGTAAAATAGAAGTTCTAGCATTCAAAAATACCATTTCAGCGGAAACAGAATTGTTTAGTGATAGTCATGAAGACAGAACAGATACACCAGAAGATAACGCGAGTCAAAACGACGAGCTAATCTGTAAGGCTATTGTTACAATCGAAAGGGAGTCGATTTTTGATTGTCAGGAAGAAAAAACGGATGTGATAGAAGACAATTTGGCGATAAACGAAGATGCTGTTCAGAGTGATTTTACCACGGGAATAAAGACGATTATTGGTGATATTCGTGAACAGGCAATAGTGGTAACAGCAGTACTAGATCATGAAAACAGTGTTTTTAAAGTAACAAAAAACATAAATATGACTGTAGAGGTGCCAAGTTCAACGAGAATTTCTACGAGGAAAAGTAAAAGGGAAAAAAAGCCAAATCCAATATACAAATGACTAAGCCGAGAGCAGTACCTCCCAGTTGCTACAATCGAGGTATATAACAATATATTAGAAAAAATTCAAGTAGACAGCATACCAGCGATGAAAGGAAATAATACAGTAATAGCAGACCAATTCAGAAAAATTGACTTAAACTCGAACAATGAAATGTTGAATATGAACAATGGAATGTTAAGTCTCCTCTTGGTCAACTGCAGGAGCGTTTGCAATAAAATGGATCAATTTAGATCACTTTTAGAGATACATCATCCGCAGATTGTGGTGGCAGTTGAAACTTGGTTAGATGAAGGGTATGAAAATAGTGAATTGAATGTAAATGGTTACTCTTTTTATAGACGTGATAGAAATAAACATGGAGGGGGAATATTAGTAGGCGTACATCTAGGAGTGAATGGACGAGTTATGTGGATAGAAGAAGAGTTAGAAATGTTATGTCTAAGAATTAAATGTCATAATGATAGTTTTGAGTTGATAGCTGTATACCGTCCCCCTAATAGTGGTTTACAAATTATGGAAGTACTTGAAGCTAGACTAGAAAATATTGGTATTGATGCTAAGGTTGTTATAGCTGGTGATCTAAATCTACCAGGTGTTCAGTGGTGTGGTGGGGTCGGAGCTACCAGCGGTCGCCAGGTTCTAGTATCGAATATAATTAATTTAGGGTTCATTCAAGCAGTGAATGTGGGAACGAGAAAGGCATCGAGCGGAGTCAACAATACTCTTGATATTATTCTAGTACGTCCGGTTGATATGTGGATAAAAACAGCCGTATTGGAGGGAATCAGTGATCACATGATTCCAATTGTGGATCTAAATGTATGCAGTCACACTCAAGGGCATCACAAATCAGATAGAATTGTGTGGAACTACAAAAAAGCTAAAAAAAATGAGATAAGAGAGGAATTGATAAAACTATATACTGAATGGGAGAAAATTGGGGTTCAGGAAATTGATAACATGTGGGATGCATTCAAGATTATATGTCATAAGGTGAAGATAAACTTCGTCCCGTTCAAGAGGGTGGGGGAAAATGCAGATCCACCTTACTATAATAAAAGAGTTAGAAATCTGAAAAGGAAAGGTAGAAAACTACACAATAAGAATAGGATTACTGGTGACATGGGAAATAAGTTGAAAGAAATTAAGAAAGACTTGAATGCAGCAAAATATACGGCAAAGGAACAGTTTTTACTGAACATGTTTGATGAGAAAAATATTAATAAAAGTTGGGGTAATATGTACAGGTTCGTCAACTGTCAGAAAAGAAGTTTCAGAGATTTGCCCTCGTTGATTGATTGTATTGGTAATGAGTTTATCACGGACTATGAAAAAGCGGAAGCACTAAATAATCAGTATGAGAGTGTATTTAAAAAAGAGGGTAATACGGGATATAAGGTGAATATAGAAAACAAACAGATTGGTATAGACGTGTTTGATATACCTATTTCTGTTATCCAAAACATAATAGATAAATTGAAGAATAACAAATCCCCAGGGCAGGATGGAATCATGAATAACTTTGTTAAATTGGGAGGAGATATTATGACAAAGTATCTCACTGTTTGATGCATCAATAAAGACTAGTTATGTACCAAAAGAATGGAAACATTCCATAGTCATACCGATACACAAAGGTGGAGAGAGAGGACGAGTAGAAAACTATAGGCCTATTAGTCTGACTTCATCAATTTGTAAAATCATGGAGAGGGTAGTTGAATGTTACATTAAACGAGAACTAGATGATAAGCTCCTAATAACAGACAAACAACATGGTTTCAGAAAGGGATTTTCTTGTGAGACTCAGCTACTTGGGTTTGTACAGGACTTGGCTGAATATGTTGATGCCGGGAAAGTTACCGATGCAGTCTTTCTTGACTTTGCAAAGGCTTTTGATACTGTTACACATGAGATTCTAATGGAAAAGATTTCGGCACATATAGAAAATAGATATTTAGTGAATTGGATTGGCAACTTTCTACAAGACAGATTGCAAAGAGTTAAAGTAGGGGAAACGTTTTCTGATTGGGTGAATATTACTTCTGGTGTTCCTCAAGGAAGTGTTTTAGGCCCGTTGCTCTTCACTATTTACATCAATAATATCCATGTTGGATTAAATTCCAAACTGCGGCTATTTGCGGATGATGTTGTTCTGTATAAAGTAATATCGTGTAAAAATGATGAAATAGCATTCCAGGTTGACTTAACAAAAATTGGTGATTGGGTCTCAATAAATAAAATGGATTTGAATATAGAAAAATGCAAAATAGTACGTTTCAAGAGAAACAGAGATAAAACTCAGCCTGAGTACTTCATTAAAAATGCTCAATTGGGAATTTCAAACCAATACAAGTACCTGGGAGTGATATTTGAAGAAAGTTTGGAATGGAGCTCGCAAGTAGCTAGTGTCACAAAGAAGGCAATCCAAAATTTAAATTTTGTTATGAGACAGTTGAAAGGAACTGGAAAGGAAGTGAAAAACAAAGCATACACCTCACTCGTGAGACCCATTGTTGAATATGGAAGTGCAATCTGGGATCCATATAAGTTACGGGAGATAGCTGCAATAGAGAAAGTTCAAAGATTGGCTGCTAGAAGGGTGCTGAATAGAGTGCACAGATGGACATACAAGAGAGACGGCTCAGGAATAATGCGAAAAGAATGGGACAGTGTTAGTGAAATGTTGAAAGAGCTTCAGTGGACATCACTGGAGGAAAGACGTAAAATTACAAGGTTGTGTAATATGAACAAGGCAGTTGAAGGAAACGATGGATGGAAAGAATTAAACAGTAAACTCATTAAAGCAAGCTATTTTGGAAGAGCAGATCATTTATTCAAGATGGAATGTTCTAAAGCAAAAATAAATGTTGGACATTACTCTTTCATAAACCGGACAGTCAGAGAATGGAACAAACTGAAGAAAGAAGTATTTGAAGGGGAGAGGATATCAAACAAAATGTTCAGAAAGAGAATACAGGAAGAAGGAACTTTGAAATAGTGCTGTTTATTGTTTTGTTGTTGTTATGTTGTCATGTTATATTTTCATTATCTTGTGTGTTTTCGTTTTTTTTTTTTAGACTTGTCATATGAATGTACTTATAGTTTAGGGCCATCACCACCGCATCATTATGTATGCATTTGTGATTACATTGAATAAATAAATAAATGAATAATAAATAAATAAATACCGTGATTGTCAGAGGGATGCGATACCAGGAGGCAGCTGACATTCCCAATCCTGACAATCACTTGGGAGTTCAGAATGATACATTATATTCGGATAATTTATATAACATACAAGGTATGTTGGAAACGGTGTAGGGAAGACTAAAACAAAGTAATATGGGAGGCGTACGAACTATGGTATTAATGTCTATAGCAGGCTACTGTTTACTTGAAATGTTTTATTTAATTTGTAATATAGTTATGTAGCTGTTGATGAGATAATTGTTTTTATTTTGATTCTAATACTCTTTACCAGAAATGTTTGAACTGAAAAACTGTGAGAAAAACAACTAATCGTTCATCAATATCTAATAATTTACCAGCACGTAGTTTAGAAGATTGATTTTATTTTAAACAGTTTTTGATGATACTTGTTCCATTTTCTAGTAGCAAGAAATTGCGTTTCAATCTTCCGTATCCACTGTCGGTGTTGATTCTTTTCCAGTGAAATCAGTAAAGATAATCTGGCATCAGTTTTCAGAAATGTTGAATAATTACAAGAAAAATTTCAAATTTCAATTCAGATTTTCATCATTCAAATAACAGCATGGGATGTTGCATTCCAGCATCAACCCTGGGTTTAGTGGTACATTTTCAGCTACACTGCTAAAGATTCAAGAGTACCTGTACCAGAAATGCTGAGAATTCTTAGTTATTATACAGCAAGTACCGTAATTCCTGCTACTACAATAATATGCAACAATAGTCAGCAGTTGTTTTGAGTAGTACTAAAATGTTTCAAGTCTTCTTGAATTTTGTTTTATTTTATGCGTTATAAATTTATTATATTATTGTATGTTACATAAAATAGGCCTTTAATATCTGTACTAATAGTCTAGACCTTATACAAAATGTATACATAATAAACAACAAATTGTACAAGAATCATTTATTTACGGTACCTCCATTTCTAATTAATGACAGTCATACTTGGTTTTTGTTCAGTTGATCATAAATTGAGAAATGTTATAATGTTCCAGTATACACATTATAACAGTTGGCAGTATTTTTTAGATATTCAAAACGAATTACGTACAGGCATGGAAAGTGTTGAATGAATAATACTTCAATAGATTCCTTTCAAAAAAGAATTATCCATTAACGTAAATTTTAGTAGACACGATTTAAACTCCTTGCTACCCCTGCTTGTTGAAAAAGAGTGAATAAAATGAGAGATAATGCAAGTTATATGTACACTTGACAGCAGAAAAATGGGGAAATTTATTCACATTCCCCACGTCACATAGCAGTAGCCTTTGAACTTATTTTTGTTCTGGTTCATTGATTTGGTTTCCACACGCTGATTATTCCTCCTTCACCGGCTGCCACTAGAACTCCACTCTGAAATTAGCAAATTTGAAAACTTGGAATGAAATTATCAAACAAGAATCAATAGCTGAACGATATATTTGCCATATATAAAAATATCAAGCTATTGTTATAAGCCTACTGTGTGTGTACATTTGCAGGTGTCTATTTTTCTATTCACCAGAACCAAATACCATACACTGCATTTAAATTTAAATACTTATTTTAAATACCTTATTTGAATAAATCCCCTCTACTGTGACCACGGCAATAGCCGAAACGTTGAAATTTCGTGTGTTCAAACCACCATCTATATGTTCTTTTCAATGGTTCTCCACCATGAGTAGGCCTATCTAATTACTTAAGTGTATGAAATTACAGTACTAAAAGTAGAACAAAAAAAATGACTATTTTACACTGACACCTAAGCCACATTCTTACCAGAATTTCAACAAACAAATCATAGTTAACTAAAAGCTTGAATAAATTATTGGAAAGTAGGACTTGATTTGAAGCAGGGACTGAGACCGTAACCGAAACCGTTAAAAACCCGTATTTTTCGGGCAACCGTAACCACAACCTTTATTATTAGTGTGGTACAACCATAACCACAACCGTTATTATTTTCGGGGCGCAACCGCAACCGATAACCTTTATGTTGAGGTGATGACAACCACAACCAGCAACCTTTATTATATCGGTTATTCGGGTCTCAAAAAGGGCCCAAAAACGGCTTGAAACGGTTGTCTCATCACATACACTTAGTCTGAAGAAAAGGAAATACAACTTGTTTTTCAACTTTTGGCCCCTCAAACACAAACTCTTTTATTTCAAGGTTGTTGAGGTCGAACCTTCTTCGAGTGGTGAAAGGGGAAGGGGGGGGGGCAGTCGAGAGACAGTATAAGAAAGTACCTCTCAAGATTTTAGTGTAGGATTAGTGCGAGTCAAAGTCACGCCGACAACAAATTTGTGGGAATTCCCAAGTCCAAAACCACTTCCCTAAGAAAAGAAAAATATAATAATTGTATTGACACGAGAGATGTATCCACGAACCCTCCGTTCGCTAGTGATGCGGAATAGGAAAGGCGGTCGATCGGGACCTTCATCTTTCGTGTGTATATGTTTCAACAAAAATGAAAAATGTGAGAAAATTACATCTGCTTGGCATCTTTTTGTCACTCATGCCCGACACGCATTCGGTGTACGCGCGTCTCTGGTGAATGACTTGTGCTAAAAGTTAAAACGTGTGTGAAGGTGATAGGGGTTAGGGCTGAAGCTGACAATTTTATTTTATACTTTTACTTTTATACTTTTATATTATACTATTATATCTATTCGTAATTAAATTTCGTGTGTGATCACCAAGTATTATTATAATTAATTATTATCATTAAAATTAAATATTAAGTACCTTTAGAGTTTAGAATGGGTAAAAAAAGAGTGACCCGATTCGGAAATACTTTTAACTACGACCGAATTGTGGACGAGTCGTCTTACTCAGTGGGAGACTGTGCCGCAAAACTTAAGGTAAGCAGCACCGGGACCTTTACAAAATTTGCACCATAACCTGGACCGGGACCGTGAATAATTTCACTCAGAGACCTTAACCGAAACCAGGACCTTTATAAAATTTGCTTCGTAACCGGGACCTTCATGAAATTCAGTTCATAACCGTAACCGAGACCTTTATAAAATATTCATCATAACCATAACCGGGACCGTTATTAATTTCACTTCGAGACCTTAACCGAAACCAGGACCTTTATAAAATTTGCTTCGTAACCAGGACCTTTATAAAATTCAGTTCATAACCGTAACCGCAACCGGGACCTTCATACATAAAGGTCTCAGTCCCTGATTTAAAGAATATATTTTTGTGATGGACCATATCAGAGATGGATGATGATATATTGTAGGAGAAGCAAGTGATATAAGAAATAATAAGGTGGGTACAGGTTGGAGGAAAAATACGGCACAGGAGGCAGTTTGCATTTTGTTTCTGTGAGTGGAAGGAATGTTTTGAATAAATAATAAACTTGCCTGAGAAGATCCAAAAAGATCGAAACATGTCGTAAGTTTTAATTTATAATTGATGTTCCTATGATTTTCCCCTGGTGGTTATTTCCTTCAGAGTCCGTGGAAAAGGTAGTGGTAACTTGAGTTTGTCGACTCTTTTGTGACACCCACCTCCCAGCACTCATGTTTAGTAGGGATGTGCGAATCTCTGTTATTTCGAATCGAATCCGAATCTTCAGTCAAGATTTGGGTTTGATTTGCTTGAAAATGTAAGATTCGCAATTTCGAATATTTAGAATTTCGAATCCTGCTTGAATCTCCAACAGGAAATTGTTTCAGTTGATATTTTATAAACTAGGGAGCAGCACGATAGCCATCTTTGTTTGCCATCTTGTGATGACCATACTTACTTTAGTCTTTTACTTATTACTTAGACCTATTCAATTTCAGCTAGTTTCTCAGAAATTTATTATAGGGCCTACATGCAATCAAATTTGACTAGCTATTTTTGTCGGAGTTTTGAAAAAGATTCGGATTCGCAAACCTTCTTCAATGATATGATTTGGATTTGGGTTCGAAATCAAAAACACAGATTTGCACATCCCTAATGTTCAGTCCATTTTGTGTGTGTTTTTTTGTGCTCTGTCTTATGTTTTTCCTCCAAACTGCACCCACCTCAATACTTCTCATATCAATTGCTTCTCCTACAATATATCATCATCCATCTCTCATATCGTCCATCACAAAATATCCAAGTATCATATCGTCCATCACAAAAATATATTCGTTGAATACATTATAAATAGGCTAAAATAGCCCTAATAACGATCAAATTAACAATATGTATTCCAACCATATATTGAAGATTTCATAACGACACAGTGCAAAATGTTTTCAGAAATGTTGAATTATGGAATGTAGCTAGTAAGGTCAAGCCTAATTGGACACACAACTTTAATACAAACAAGAATTATATTAGCTACAGTACTCATAACTTTTCATAAGTATAATATATGGTGAACCCTCCTTCATTCAAACTCTGACAATTCAACTTTTGCTGTAATTCAATCAATAGTTCTGGTCCCAACTAATTTTTCTCTCAAGCTTAAAGAGTGCGTAGAAGTCGATTTACCAATTCATTTTATCCTTCTTCAATTCCTTCTTTTTATAACTTCCTAACAGTATAAGATATAAAAATTCTAATGCAGGAGAAACACAGATATTTTTGATACTTTCAAGATGACATTACTATAAACTATCATATTAATATAACGGTCTGTATGTTGATTTGCACGTGGCCTCTCACCAAACCCACAATCTCCACGGGTAATAAATTTATTCCACGAAGGTATTGAAGAGGTCCGTCTCTCTCGCATTAGAACCATGATAGTTGATATCTCGGTTATAATGTTCAAGAGTCAAGTTATCACCAAAATACTGATATTTCGCTAAATTGACTCGTATGCACTTATAATGTTGAATATTACGACAATTCAAATTTTAATAGTCCAGGTGTATTTTTTAGGACCGTTGAATTTTGAATTAAAGAGGGCTTACTGTATATCATAGTAGGTATGTATATGTACGGTATATTATGTAAATACAATATTTATTATTTACTCACATGTTTGTCGTACCAGCTAGTACGAACAATCTGTTTGTTCCCTATTAATTTAGACACCGATTTGATTGTGTCACGAATTTGAAATGTTTGAAGGCATTCTCTGTAACAATGAAAACATATCATTGGCATGCAAATCCTACATGTCATAAATTATAAGTAATCGGCGTGGGCCAATATGATCTTAATTAAACACGTATGAAGCACACACTCAGAGTTCAATGGGAGATAATTTTCAAGACTATGAGCGTCCCAAGACAATTTATCTTGTCTGTAGCACGAGTTTACATGTCTGTAACACCAACGGTACTCTCACACAGGACGAGTTATCTCGTACATAGCATTCAAAGGTTGAAGAAATTTGGTTTGGTTATTTCTGGAAAAGTAAGATTTTTAGAAAAATGTTGGAAAAATTGAAAGTATTGACTTTTAGGTTTGATAAGGTAGGTTTGTAGAGCCATGGCGGCACGAATTTGCCTGGCCGTCAACAGGAACGAGAATAGTGACTAATATTTGTATGATACATTGGCAGCTCCAAATGAACTGAAGTGAAAAAAGGAACATATAATTTTTCAAGTTCAAAATTGAAATGATTCTGAAAAGCATATTTTATAACTGAATACTGGTGATTTTAGAGTAAGCTAATAAGGACACAATTGCATGTGATTAGGGTGACCATCCATCCCGGAAAACCGGGATTGTCCCGGATTTCCATCTTTTATCCCGGTGTCAGGAAAAGTTATTTTGGGACACGAATTTGTCCCCATTTTGGCAAAAGAACAAAATTCCCATCATTGGGTGAATAATTTGCGTAAGATGGGGAATTTGGTCTCTTATGCCTAAGGTGACCAGACATTCACTTTTCCCAGGATTGTTGTTGTTTTGAGCTTCCTGTCCCGGCGTCCCAAGAAACATCAAATATCCCGGAACTTCAACAAAGGGAAGAAATATAAATAACTAGGTATTTTTCATACTCGGTAAAATGCATCTACTCCGACTACTCGTAATTCATTTTCGTTTCAAATTGAAAAAACTGTTAATATTTGTTGAATCAATTTTTTAAATTGTACATCAAATTCAAATAACTGTCTTTCTATCATTAACATGTGTGGGCTTCATTCTCAAGAGTATAAAGTTGTATACAATTACTATATAGAAAAAATATATTCTTGAATTTATATGACTAGAAAACACACCCAAAATATGACTAGAAGACCACAATTTCCAAAAAATTCCCCTGCGGAACTGTTGGGCCCTCGACCCCCCCCCCTAATAAAACTTGAAAGAAATTATTTAGACTACGCATGTCTTAGCGTTGACCCGGATTTTTTTTCTCTGAATATGGTCACCCTATACATGATTTTCATACCCTTGTCCTGCCGACGATCCTGCAAGTACTAACAGATCTTCAGGATTCTGCATCGGATGCACATCGACGAAATAACTATTAGTGCTTGTCTTTCGATGCAACGTCTGCGTCAAATGTTCGCGACTGATCTGGTAGTATGGCGCTGCTCCGTCACCGTCCCACAGTTGCAAGTGTTCCACGGAAGTTAAACAAGACAACGAACTGTCGTCGCCGCCGTGACTAAACCATCCCAGCTTGTCCTGAGAATAGATACAGTTACACTAGAGTGACTGTTCTTACATCGAACTGCCAGGAGTCTCGGCTCCAAGCCGAGACTTCTAAACGGTCGTATAAATTCATCCATTGCTTCAACTGGGATTGAATATCAAGGTTTTGCTGTCAATAAAAAAAGGTACCTGTACTGGTAATTAAGATATAGATCTACCAGCAAAACCTTCAGTAGGTATCTTCAGTAGGCAGTCTTAATTTGTTTTAGACTTTTACAGAATTTTCATTCAAAGTACAATAAATTAAAAGATGAGTCTCGGATATAAATAGGCCTATACCTCCACTACATATAAAATTGATATGAGAAATTTATATCTATATGAGGGTTCAAGAGTTCAAGTTATTACAAAATTTAAACCAGATTTATTTTTGCATTTAATATATATAATATATTTAATATTATTATGGTGAAGTTTTTCAAAAACAGACTTTGAATGGGGAGAACGAAGTAGAGAATGATCAAATTCATCAATTGGGAGTAGAGGAAAATAAAATAAAATTCACTGAAACAGCAATCCAGAGAATAATTGATAAACTGAATAGAAATAAAGCTCCCGGTCACGATGGGATTAATAACAAATTTATCAAGTTGGCAGGAAAAGAGTTAATACCGTATTTAATGTTAATTTTTCAAAATTCAATAGATTCAGGAACTGTGCCCGAGGACTGGAAAAAAGCAATGATCACTCCAATACATAAAGGGGGAGAAAAATCAAATTTGGGTAATTACAGACCAGTTAGCCTCACCTCCTCAATATGCAAAATTATGGAAAGGTTAATTGATACAGAAATCAAATTAATTGTTGATAATAATGGTGGAATATTTGATGGACAACATGGTTTTCGTAAGGGTTACTCATGTGTAACCCAACTGCAAGGATTCACGCAGGAACTGTCTGATACTTTGGACAAGGGGGGTAAAATATCTGCCATCTTTTTGGATTTTGAAAAAGCTTTTGACAAAGTACCTCATAAACTTCTGATTTCAAAGTTGAAACAAATAACAAAACATGAGAGGATAACAAGATGGGTGGAGTCCTTCTTAAAAGGTAGATCACAAAAAGTAAAAGTAGGTGATGAAATTTCTGATATGGTAAAAGTTACTTCTGGGGTACCACAAGGAAGTGTAATTGGACCCCTTCTATTCAATATATTTATAAACGATCTTCAAATCGGAATTCAATCAAGAATTCGTCTATTTGCTGATGACTGTGTGGTATATAGCACCATTAGGAGTGAGAGGGAGGAAAATCAGTTACAAGGAGATTTGGACAGAATTAATAAATGGGTTAAAATAAATTTAATGGGACTAAATGTTGGAAAATGTAAAGTGGTGCACTTCTCTAGCAGCAGTAACAAGAAAAAAGTGAATAAGATTTATAAAATGGGAGATTCTACACTTGAGGAAGTAGAAGCATATAAATATCTTGGACTTTACATAAATAAAAACTTAGGGTGGGGGGAACATGTTAGAAATATCTCAAAAAAGGGAATACGATCCTTAAATTTTATTATGAGGCAGTTGAAGGGGACAGGGATGAAAATAAAAGAGAAGGCATACATGAGTCTGATTCGGCCAATGCTTGAGTATGCTAGTTCAGTCTGGGATCCGCATGAAGTTGGACTAATAAAGGCTGTGGAGAACGTCCAAAGGGTTGCTGCAAGAAGGGTATTGGGGAGAGAGAAGCGCTGGAAGATTATCAGGAACGATAAGGATGTGGTTGAAAAAGTTATAGAAAGACCCAGTAAAATGATTGAAGAAATGGGATGGGAAAATTTGGCGAAACGAAGACAAATAGAAAGAATGTGCAATTTTGTTAGAGTCAAGAATGAATATACAGGATGGGATGAATTAAGCAATAGAATTGGAAAGGGATTACAAAGAAGTACAAGGGGAGGAGTAAGAATGGAAGTGGAAAAAGTGGATAGAGAAGTAGGTAAATATGGGTTTATACAAAGAACGACGCGGGAATGGAATGAATTAGAAGAAGATATCAAGAACATAACGAAGATTGGTGATTTAAGAAGAGAGCTAAGAAAAAAATGAAGTATAATTAAATCGAGTATGTTTGACTGCAATTGCATTAGGTATAGTAACCATTACCACCTGTTTTATGAACAATCTGTAATGAATAAATGAATATGAATATACCGGTAAGAAATTACACTTACCACAGAATCCTCAGTATTCAAACAATGGCATAGAGCATCATCTTCAGATTGCTCACTAATATCGAAAATGTTGATAAGCCCGTCTAGTGAACTTGAAGCAATTTTATTTCGACTCGTTGGATGAAAAGACACTTGCGTAATGTCATCTCTATGCGTCTCCCAATAGCCGCCGAGAAGGTTCGTTGTTCTAACGTCCCAAAATAGCAGAAATGCATCACCACCTACCACCGTAGTCCCCGCACACAAGTGTCGTTCGGTAAAAGATACGTCAAAACTTGTGATTGGTTTTAAACGATTGTTACCATTAGTATCATCTGCAAAAGAAAAGATTCTCAAACAAGTGTAAGTAGGCCTACTAAAGAAATTAACGTAGCACAAATTAATTTTTAATAGACCCTACTCTGATAGCAAAACACTCTACATAGTTCAACAACTTATTGGGTAGTTATCTAGATTAGGGAACACGGTCGGGTGAAGTCCAATATTTTTGGTGTTGGTATTTTTTTATTATGGTAGGCCTATCACTTCCCTATTAGGAATCGTCTGCATAGTTAGATTCCAATGTCGTTTTGATGGTGGTTTCGTCAGTTGAAAACAGTTTTGTTGATATTTGTTCGGTTTGACAACAATTTTTGTTCACAACTAAGTGTGCACACTGCACACTAGCGATCCAACATGGTGGATTTCTTACAGGTTTTTCCCCATCTGCGCACTTACGAGCAGATAAAAACATTGAACCATATTAAAATTTCAAATACGGAATACGGACTTTTCAAATTCAAATTCAAATACCATATTAAAATTTCAAATATCTGTTTTTTATTTTTTGGTATTTTGTTTTCATTGTTGGATTCCACTATTTTGACCCGTACATGGTTTGACTGATCGACATAAACTTTTTCTGTACCCATAGACTTATCCCACTTGGAACTGTATAGTTTTTGGATAAGATTGGTTGGACCATTTTTGAGAAACACCATCTCAAAGTTTCTAAAAACCTCATAAGATTAGGCTAGGCAGGAAAATTGAAAGAATAAATCACTGCGAAACAATTCAAATTTGTATGAAATTCAGACCGGCCGTTTTCAAGTATTTTTTTTTCAATTCATCAAATAGATGAGAATAGAAGAAAAATGCTGCCGATATTCACACGGCTTCCTAGATTTGATAGTTACCAAACGAAGTACCTATATTTTATTTTCATATGAGTCAATGTGTTTTGAGTATTGGATTATGCTTTATATAGATAACTCGCTCATTTTACAACGCAAGTGTTGCGTTGGCATACTTTTTAAATGCATTTAGGCTGTAATAATATTGACCAAGTAACTCATAATTGGCTTAACAAATAAATTATATCAATAGCTCTAAGGTTCTTACAATTTTGTAAGAACATTTATTGATTTCATTACTGTATCATTCAGCCTATTAAAGATTAATCAGACCTAGGCCTGTAAACCTACAATCAACTTTGAAAGCCAATGAGAAAGAAGATGCGTAAGTAAATTTTTATTTACAGTAGGCCTACCTTTGAATTCACAAACACACTTTTTTTCTGTCCTAATATCCCATAATTTGATAAGACCATCTTCGGAAGCTGAATAAAGCAACTGATCATTTTGCGGACTGAACTTTATATTTGATATTGCAGCTCTATGCGCCCGTCTGCTTGTGATTTTCTTTAGGTTTTCAATGTCGTAAATAACGAAGGAGGTGTCCGAGAGTGAAACCGCAACCTTCGGATTAGCGCCAGTGGTTCCAGACATGTGAAGTACGCATACCTCTGATGAAGAAACATTACCATCGACTACGAGATGGTAAGGAGAGCAGAACACCGATTCAATTTCATTATCGGACAAATATTCTTCATCTTCCTCTGACATAATGTCCCCATCTCCATTTGATTTTAATTTATTGGAATATTCCATAACAGCTATCTGTAATCACAAAATTAACAAAAATGCAACATCAAGTATAACTGTAGACCACACAAGGAGAGCCAGCAACATACCACTTGAACATCATACATACCGGTAATGTACGGTAAATGTTATGTGACTACAACAACAGTAATCCCACTTTATGCGTTACCCTTTAACTTGGGGACACTGGCCTGAATAAGGTACTGTACATGACAACACAAACACAAAAATGTCTGGAAATGAATGTAGATTACAAAAATTAATCGCCAGACAGACATCTTTTTTTTTTTTACCCAAACCAGATAGCCATAAGAGCCCCAAAAAGGCCCCCTTGCCCCCATAAAGTATATGGATAAAATAAATATCATTTTGTGGAGAATAATACAACAAACCAAAAAACGAGTGCCAGATAGGATCTTTTGGGGCTTTGACCAACCAGACCTCCTATAACCCCGATTTTTTCATTTTAAATTCTCTATCTTAATACTTTGAAGCATGCTGAAATGACTGAAAAAACTATCAGAAAGAAGGAAAAGGTTCGTTAGTGGCATTTGCAGGTATTTGCATTTGTAGGCTAGTTACCCCCCAAAATATTAAAAAATGACCTAATCTTCACTCATGTGGATGAATATTAGCAATTGTGTTGATTGGATGAGCGAAGCGAAGCCTTCTATTGGGTCGGAGATGTATCTTTTTCTATGTTTGTTTTTTTCTTCTTTTGTATACGCTCCACATTTTGCAATGTTTGATTCATCAATGTATTTTTTTGTGTGGACCCACATACTTAACCAACTTAGAACTGTTAGTTTTGGGGAGAAACGGGTTTTATTATTTCCGAAAAAATTGAATTTTTCGGACAATAATGCGGCAAAATGAACTCCACAGCCTGGATGGTTCATTCGATCAGTCTGAATTTTTCCGTGAACACGCTGACTCATTCAAGTCAAATTTGTCAAGTTTTTGGCCCTGATCAGTAGAAACACTTCTGAGAAGAAATATTTTTGAACAATTTTGAAAAAATGTGATTTTTTTTTTTTCAATTTCTACTGAGTGTTCCCACTAGGTTGATACACTCTATTACGAAGTCTAACGTTGATTGGAAAAAGCATACAGGAAGAAAAATGAAAAATACTGATTTTCTTGATAACTCTACCTAAAATATCTTCAAGGTACACCACTGTTTCGATTTTTCATTGTAACATTGCCCACGAACAGCTTCGTTAGGAATATATTCAGTCTATATTGTGTGAGAAATAAGTATCACCTAGATTTGCAACCCAATCAATGATTTCAACATTGAGTTTATACTGGGATTTTTTTAGCCTACACCACCAAACATTTTTATGTAGAAAAAATGTTAAACATGCAGTAAATGATTTTTGGAAATAGCTGGGTATCAAATTCATGGTCATTTTCTGTGAATGATGAAGAAAAGGTCAGTTGAAGACAAGACTTGTTTGAAATTAACAGTCACAATCACAGAACATTGTTTGAAAGAACTTGGAGAAAAATATTAGACTTCAAGTTCTATCTCATATGACGGCAATGGTTCAACTGTACTAAATCTGTATTCACAACCTTATATTCTACCCTATATACCCTACTACCGTATATTCAGTACCTAATCTTTGAAGATTTCTTGGTATGTAATTATTTAGTAGTCGCGCCGATCCATTTTAGGGTTGTGTCAGGTAAACTTTCCCATTATAGTTTCCCATTATGGTTAGGGCCAAGGGCACAAGGTTTAAACCTTATTCCATCTAACTCAAACCATCACCTAACATGACCCTAAAACAGATAGACGCAGCTTACTGTATTCACTGATTACTCTACCAATCCTAGAGCTAACATAGGCATTGACATAGGCCACTAGGCCATAGGTTTTACGAAATGACTGAAGACAGGAATTTTGGTAGATCACGAAAATCTTGATATTCATGGTTCCTCGGTAAAGAAGAACTATGTACCGGTATACAAATATTTGTGGACAGTTACGGTTAGTTTGGTTAGGTTAGGTCGATTAAAGGTCAGTTAGATCAGATGTTTTAATTTAGTTTTTTTAGGTTTTGTCTGTCACTAGCGCATGCGCACTAGTGTGACAGTGTCACTACTACAATTTGTGGATATATTTTAGCTTTCTAGATTTTAGTCTTAAGAGCCCACATCTTAGCTGAGAAAAATATTCTTCTTCAAAATACGTACATTTAGGATGACAACATTCATAGTTAGGCGGCACTTCCTACCACTGTTGTAAAGTGGAGAGGGGATGACATTCCAAGAGTTCCAGTAACCACCGTTAGATGGCGGAGTTTTCCATATTTTAATTTTGACAAAATCTAGTTACACTAGCCTTAGCCCCACGTTTGAAAACGCGGGCACTCTCTTTCTCTCTCTGTTGTCAAGTACTTCCCACTACTATTGTTATATAACTATCGCAGTGCATACACCTTGAACGTAGCCTCACTGCGCTCTAGCCCAAGCCAGTCGTTGTGAAGGACGCTGCGACCTGAGTGCGACCTGCCCTCCCGTGCTCTGACCCCCCTCCCTCCGTACCCCTCACGCCATTACGCACTGGCGTAACACGGTCCCCGGCCTACAGCCGGCGGAAGACCCAATCATCGCGCATCGAATAATCCAGAAAATCACGGGCCACACCCGCGGCCGACTCCCCCTCCCTCCCGCAGAATACTGCACAAATTCACGGTGTCCTTGAAGTAACGAAACGCACAAGCACAGAGAGACAGACAGCAAAATTCTATGTAAGATTACGCATATGAAAATGGGAAGACTGTAATATTATAGTCAAATCAGGATTTCAAATAATGATTTAAGCAAAGTTGTGCCTTCGTAATTTTTTGTAAATTCGTTGACTGGGAATTTAACAATGAAAACCATCAAATAAGACACATTTTGATTCGATTGTTGCTCTATCATGAAGTTATTTACCAAATTCGACTAGGCAGATCCATTTGTCAGGGTAATATTCATTGATTGCAATTTACTGTAATTCCACGGTGTTCTTGAGGAATGCCTCCCGCAAATAACGTTGCAACCAACATTTTCATAATTGTTCAGGAGGGATATTTTCTATTTATAAGTGAAACGTCTGAGAAAATTATAGACTTCACATCTTCATCATGTCTGCATATACATCACACATCTTTAAAAAAAATTGAAGTTTTCAAAATTTACAGTAGGCCTAGTGAATCAAACTGTATTTTCATATCGGAAATTGTGGAAAAATGTTGCTTAAATGCAATAAAAAGTAGCTCAACGTCAAGCAAACTTACCATATTATGATATAATTATAGTAATTTTGATTTATTGGATGGGCAAAGCGAAGACTCAATTTCACTTGACCCGAAAAAAAATGTAGGCCTACATGTTTTTTTGTTGTTGTTTGTTTTTTTGTTTGCGCTCCACAGGTCATACGAAAATTCAAATTCAATTAAAACTTGGCATGCCCAAGTGTCATCATCTGGATTGAATCCCATAGTTTTTTAGGCGCAATCGGTTACACCACTTCTGAGAAAACTAATTTTCCATTTTCCAAATTACCCATAAGAATAAGCCAGAGAAGAATTTTCGTAAAACAAATGTCGTTCGAAAATAATCAAATCTTTACCGAATTTCAATATAATAATGATACACATTATTCCGAACTTTCACTGAAATCCGATCAGTCATTTTGATATAAAAAATTATATGACATTTTTATACATCTAGCAAAGCTATTAAGAAAACCAGTTAAATCCAAGCAACAGGTGTCACCAATTAATGAAGAACGATTAAAACAAGGCCTTCTTTATTATCAGAGAAAGTATTGAGAATGAGTAATGAATATAAAAGGAGGGTAATGACATAATTGTTCGGATCTCAAGGTGTATATATGAATACAGCTGTCATTACGTTTCATATAGTGGTCTAATATTACATATAATATTAAACTGCATCAGATATTTCCTTCATTAGAATAGTCTACGAAATAAACCAACCGAATGGAAAGATAGATTTTAACTTGACTGCTGTCAAAACATCAACTTGATGCAACTTTTTGAAAAAAATCAATTTCATTCTCATTAGCTCATCCATCAACGCGGAAACACATAACGCGTTTTCCTAGTTATCATATAAATAATATATTTCCGTAGTGAGTAATGTACGCTAGTGACTTGCACGGCTCTGTAACACTAGGGCTGTGTTCCAAATGTCTAGTGCACTTGTAAGGGCCCTAGCCGTTTAGTGCACTAATTTAGTACACTAATTAATTTAAGTACACTAATTTCAGCACTTGAAAACAACTATTGGAACACACCTAACTACTTTAGCGCTTTCTGTTAGCGATTGTCAAAAATTTTGAGGTTATGTTTTATTTTGATAAAAACATTTATTCAATCAACTTTAATGAACAGTAAAAGCTTTATTTATACATTTATGCATTCAAAAGTGTTATTAGGCCTACAACACTTCATTTTTTCGATGAAACACAACAAACAACAGTTAACAGACTTCTCAAGTGTGCAAGGGTACATAAAAGTGTACATACGATGCACACTTACGAAAGCTCCCTTCCAAGTGCACTTAGAAGTGCACACTTTTTCAAACCGACTATTGGAACACCACTTTAAATGGCGGCTCTTCCGGTTGTGATGTCACAAGTGCCCTTACTAGTGCCAAATACTTTAATATATAACCTTCGGTTATATAACCGAAGGTTATATATTAAAGTATTTGCTAGTGCACTTGGCGACATTTGGAACACAGATCTAGGCCTGCACGTGCCATTTTTAGGTTATGTCATGCAAATAAGATCTATAGGCCTATTATGCAACATTGTTTCACGGACCACATTTGAGTCAGGTTTGGGTAACGTATGTGCCCCAATACGTCCCATATACGCCTTTGAACTGTCCTTCAATATTTTTTACTTAACCCTTCCAGTCTATACGAATTATTTCCCTTTTTTCTCCTCTATTCGCGTGTTTTTGTGAAGCTGAGTTCATTCAGATGACTGTTCGGTCGGCCATATTCAATGCACGTGTAACCGGTATTCCAAGGACCAGAAATTTAATTCGTGAATATCTGGTGTAAAAAATTCGAATATTCAACAGCACATACTAAAGGAAAGTATAAGCAAGATTTTCCTCTATTAACTCAATTTCGCCAAAGGTGTTGGTTGCAACGTTATTCGGGGAGGCATTCAGTTATTATATGTGGCCCACAGCCTTCTTTATTAGAGAAGACCAGAGAAGAATGATCTGAATAAAGAAGGCTGTGATGTGGCCAAAGTGCACTCTGTAAATCTGTCCTAGATGCGGGCTCGGCCTATTGCAATTCTACATTTGACATCTCATACGAAGATAATTTAGATTACATTCATATGAAGTTATATTGCTACACCACAGGTATTAAGTATATAGACCACCTGTAAACTCAATGCCACAGGTTTTTGTTAATTTCTTACTTGGAACTTTCAAGATTCGTAGGCTGATAGGTCTAGTTACAGAATCCCACTACGCACATGTTACAAGCAAACAATGCTAAATGCAAAGATCTTGTTCTTAGGCCCGGTCTACGTTAGTAGCAAAGATCTTAATATACTTCCGTTAGGAGAGTCTTTGCTTTGCGCATCTACCAGCTGATTTTCATCCATTCCTGCCAACATTACGAACTAATACAGTTTCCAACAAAACGAAGCTCATCAGGTGCGTGTCTTGTTTGATTGATGTTATTGACGTTGGTAAATATTGGGTAAATATTGTACAATGTCAGGGCAAGGACACGCTTTAGCATCTCTTACTGCAACGTATACGGATTCAGAAGGAGAGGAAGATGGATTTGAAAATGAAGATGAAACCGATAAATCGCCTCCAAGTAGCACCACCTCAATCAGCTCAAATATTCCTGCTGTTATGTCTCCAGTGAATATTGTAACCTCAAAAGTTGCTCGTTTAGTTTCTTACCATGATGATTTTACGATGCACTCTGATGAAGAAGGCAATCACCTCGAGGAAGGAGACGAACATGATGTACTGTCGTTGGACGCTGACGCAATGGGTCTAACACAGGAGTTGGACATTCGAGACGGAGTTCAGCTACCTCCCGAGCCTCCTGGACAGTGTTCCGCAGAACTACAGGAGAAAATAACTCGACTCTATGAAAAGATGCAAACTAGTGGCCTAGATATGAATCATGTTATCCAACAACGGAAAGACTTCCGAAATCCTAGTATTTATGAAAAACTAATACAGTTTTGTGGCATAAATGAATTTGGCACAAACTATCCACCCGATGTGTATGACCCACAACAGTGGGGACCTGAATCATACTATGAAGAACTGGCTAAAGTTCAGAAAGTAGAAATGGACCGCCGAGAAAAAGAACGTAAGGATAAGACAAAAGTTGAGTTTGTATCTGGTACTGTGAGACGACCGGGAAGTGGTTCTGGAGCCGAAGAGGAATTGAAACGGCGTAAATCTAAGTGGGATCAAGTTGGCACTGCTTCTGGGCATTCTATACCTGGAGGATCTCAGGCTAGCACCCACCCACCATTAAAACCGGCTGGACTACTTCAACAACCTTCTTTAACGACAAGTGCCACAGGTACCAAGGGAACAGTTATATCAGCATTTGGCTCCTTACCAAAGAAACCCAGAAACTAACATTGCACTAGTAAATTTAAGTTTACCTCGTAAAAGATTAAACCTATCCAAATTCATAAATTATCCTTATTTCAAGCGTTTTGTTGAAATAAAATGGGATTGTGGTTCAGCGTAAGCCTTTATTTGCACACCGTAATTAACTTCATGGGACATATTATTCGTTAGAGCATCTGACAATATTGCAGGTTTATGATAACTAAAAGTGAGGGGATGCTTCAACTGTTCAAAAATAACAATGAGTAAAAAGTTGTATTCTGCTATTACGTTTAGCCAGTACGCAGGCGGGAAGACATATCTTCCTTGCCCTAAAATACTATTAAACATATTTTAAATATTGACAGCATAATGTATTTAACTGGGCAGCTAAATTTCAAGCTTAATTAAACGTAATTTTAATTAAATGGTCAAATTCACACCCAACCCAACCTATGATGATTGATATAAACATTGAGCTAACTAAATGTAACATTATTATTCTTATATATTATTAATTATGATAGCTTATTTTTTAAATGTTTCTTCTCAAACCCTTTTTTTGTTAACACTTTTGTTTCAAACAGTGTTGTTGCATTCCCAAAATAAGTAATTTTAAATTCTTTCGTAGGGCTAGTAACTTAGCCTCCAGTAATGGTTCCTATTAATGTTATTATATGTAGAGCGAGATTTAGGATACCTACCCAATTTGCATTTCAAAGGAAAGAGAAAGATGAAGTTATTTATAATTCAGATTTAACAGAATCTAAAGACATAGGCCTACCCATTACATTTTTACATTTAGGCTAGTTATCAAGTGTTTTGATGAAGTGTGTTGTAAATTATTGGCTGTCCTTCAACACATTTTGGATCATTTTTATTTTTCCCATTCACAACAAAAGTCTAATACTGTAAGTAATTGGACTTCAAATTGTACCTTATCATGGTAGTTCACACAACGTAAAAAGTGTTAATTACATAATGTATTAATATTTAATATATTCAAGTGTAATAAAGCATATTTTAAATTACCTACTGTAATTTTTCATTTCAAAATAATTTTGGCTCCCTGCATTAGATTTTTATAGGTGATATTGTCATGTAGCACATCGTGACCAATTTCATTTGTAGGGTTTTTTCATTTTTTCCAAACTTATGTGAAGGCTTCTGGCCAAGGGTTATGGATGAGGTTTATTTTTATTTTAGCGACCCATTGAACTTGCACTTTAACCAAAAATGACAGATCTTTGTGGATACTTTATGTGCAATTCATTGTGTTCAAGGGAATTTTAAACTACTGAATAATAACAATTCTCAACATGCGGTAGCTTCATTCAATAGACCCAATGAAGATCCACTAGAAAACACCAATTTCAGGATGAAAAATCGAAAATTGGTCGTGACAATTTTACCCTTTTCTATATGACAGAGAAATATAGATTAAATTGTGATAAGACCTAGGACCTGAAAGCTGAAATGATTCCTATCGATATAATGTTGTGAGTGAATATTTACTATAGATATGGTATTACCAGGATGGTAAATACGCAACCCGCATTACGTGTAATTGCAGGTTCAGTGGTACTGCCACCTATGGGAGACTTTCACTGATACTTTTACCCTGATATTCATATCCGTTGTGGACGGCAGTCGGCAATACGCAAGTCAAGATTAAATATGGCTGCTGTTAGCAATGGTCGAGTAGTGATGGATCAGCAAGTAAATTCGCATAGCGTAGACAGGTTGAAAATATTATATCCGATGGTGAAAAAAGATCTACCAAGATCGTGGAGTACTAAAGAGAAATACAACTACATAGGATTGTCGCAGAATAATCTTCGAGTACATTATAAAGGTAAGTGGAATCTCTCTGTGTTAGAATTATGGATTTTAGTAGTAGGTCCTGGTCTAGTTCGTACTCGGATACGGATTTTTTTATTTTTTGGCTCTTTGATTAGTATTATTTAAGAGTAATAATTAGGAAAATTGATAATATTGTGTTACTTTGTATTTGTGTGGTTATATTTAATGTCACTACCTTAGAAGGTCTAAAAGGCCTTTTATGTAGGCCTCTAACAAAGAAACAGCTGATCAGTTCTATCATGACGTAAGTTGGTAGAAGACCTGCATTGGCCTCGAAACGGGAAATGCGCAGTGATGTGTTTCGCATTTTCTAATTCCTTTATTAAATAGTTCAACAATACATAATTCTAGAATTAACCTCAAACTTATTTATGCATCCAATTAATGAGTCAAAGCTTTATAACGAGCAATTCCCGAATTATTGTTGTGTATGTATGTTTACATTTTTCATTATTACGCAAGTTGAAAGTGCGTGCGCGACTACTTGACATCGAACAGCGACGAAGCGAAAAAGCCATATTATAAGACCCTGGTTATACGCATTACGTCTCAATTACGCCTACAGGTTTTGTAGTATTGCTACTAATCCCTCCCGAGCTATTAATGAAACCATCGTATGTGCATTTTATCCAGCCATCCAGAAATAGTTGATGGATCTAGAATCTGTGCCCCTGGATGTGAATTTGCGTGCATAGCTCAAGACTTTCATTTCCAAACTCTTTGTTCATGCAATTCTGTCAGTAGGTCACGCACAGCAGACGTAGTCTACGCACTACGTCATTATTCTATTGCGATAATAATTTAAATAAATAGAATAATCCAGGAGATTTCAACATTCATTACCGTTGAAATACACTTCATGACCTGTGATATGCGGGTCATTAAAGTAGGCAATTAAAATAAAAGGAAGAAACTCGTGATGTGATCTTGTTTATAACCAATATTGACTATCATGTCAATTTTACACGCGAATGTTGCAAAACTAGCGGTTTGACAGCTGACATCGCACTAAGTTTTTGACAATTATTGATAAATGACCATGATTGACCTTATGTAACTCCACTCTTGGCTCTAGTTATGTAGGCCTATTAATCTAATGTAATAATAATAATCTAGTAATGTAATGTATGTATTAATAAACCATCTTCATCAGAGTACCCATGAAACCACCAAAAAGTATAAAAACTTTCAGTTCCATGTAGGCCTACTTATCTACTTATTTATAATGGATTCCTAGTTTTTTCAATCTTTTTATAATTATCTAAGGTAATTAGGCTATACCTAGGACAACTTGCAACACTAGAGTTTTTAATACCGGCCGTTATCATTTTTGATCAGAAAAAAATCTTCTTTCACATAGTCAAAATCCTCAAAATTCTGCTTGCTAGGATTTTTTTATATGGCAGTTTAATAATATTCAATTTAATCACAAGTTAACAATGTCAAATTTCTCCAAACTTGCAAAGTGTGTATTTTCTCTTGACAAGCTGGAAGAAATTTCAAATTTCCGTCTTCTACGGTATTTAAATTATATTTAATTACAATTGAACTGTCACATGAAAAAACCTAGTAGGCCTAGGTCTGAGTGGAATTTTTCGCAATTTTTGTGAAATAAATTATACCAAAAACTCTACGGCACAATTCTAATTTGCTGCGTTGTAAGAGCGAGATTTCATATGCAGTATAATGGAAAGCTATTGGACACTAACAACAGAATGCTCACCTAAATGGCAATATGGCTGACGGAAGTTTACAAAAAACTAGGTAACAGTGTAATATTGAATATTAGGCCTATTACATATTGAATATACCGGTACAATATTTAATATGTAATATTCAAAAGTTCAAAATATTTTTTTGGATAAGAGGGTCAACCGATTGCGCCTCATTTTTGAAACTCTACAGTATCGAGTTAGAAGATGACTTATATGCATTCCAAGTTTCATCCAATTCGTTTGACCTGTGGACCGCGAACGATTTCTTTTTCTCTTGTCAAGTTTAGTCTTGGCTTTGCTTTGCTCATCCAACCAAAGTCAGAAAAATATTGGACATAGCCTGTAAAACAATTTTGCTGCCAAGTCGTGTAAAGTCAGGGCTACTGGCTGTATACATTAAATTTTTACTCAACTTCCGAAGATAAACATGAAACATACCTTATTTATGGTAGGCGTTGCTTCATATCAGGGTTTTCCAACGAGATATCTCCGAGGGCCATTTTTTATGGGAAAAGTTGAGGTGTGCCACATGGTTAATTGTCCAATAATTTTCATTAATTTTTCACCTTTTTTCAATGTGGCACTGCGGAATCGAAACAACTTGTTTTCAGTAGGGCCTGCACCCATTCAAGCTATTTTACAACTGATCAGATTTTTGGAAATCAAAATTCAACGACTTAAATTGCACCCCACTCCTCTTCTTCTCTTCATTTGGGTCTATAGAACTGATATGGTGCAAGTGGGGGAGCTCACTAGGTTGCCAAATGGGTGCGCCTGTTGTCCCCACAAGCCAAACGGTATGGCTAAGCCGAAGTGCAGTTGTATGGCCATTCGGAAATTTTGTCGAGAATTATCAACTATAATCATGGATGTCACTTCAAACGCTGCCCTTACCGTTTGGCATGTGATAACAGTTCCACCCTTGCCAAATATATTCTCAATTCGACTACACAGAATGTTATACTAACTTGCAGTGATTTTACAACGGTTCATAAGATTCATAAGCAGTTGGCCCGTGGGCCGCCAGTTGGGAATTCCTGCTTTAGATGGTACACATCTCTTCCCTATCCTTGCCATAATTATAGAAAAATGTATTATACTGAGAGCTATGCCATCTTCTACACTCATTCATTTCAAATCAATTGTGATTGTTCCTTGCTTGTTTACCTACCGTTCAACAATTGAAGTTATGCCTCTAGGTATTGCATTCTGTTTCAAGCTTGAGTTATTTAGAAAGTAATTAAGAAATTGTCTTCAATTAATTAACACTCAGAAAATATTGCAAGGTGGAAATATAATTACATCTATTCTCCTTGAAGTAATTATTGTTTTTTAGCTTTGGTTCTACTTAGCAATTTTGGGGGTAGCCTATATTTACAGCTGGCTGAGTTGAGGTGGTGTCAATCACGACATTGGCACGCATTTGGTTTATCTGCATCGATGTATTAACCATCCCTAATTGACATACTACAACATTGTAAATTTTGGTGTATGTAATGAATAAATATTGTTGTTATTGAAACCTATTGATGACGTAACGCAATATCTACGAGTATCAATTAGTCCTCTAACCAGTCTTGTAGGCAGCCTGACTCATGGCATATTGGCCAGTGTGTCCGCCTGTGGTGCGAGCGGTCCCGGGCAGAGGCGTAGCTAGGGTTTTTGACGCCCGGGGAAAGAACTATTTTGCCCCCCCCCCCCCCCCACAATTTACAGGGAAACCACTACGCAAGTCGTCTGCATCAGAAGACCGAAAGATTATTAGGAATGTATATGTAGAGTACACTGTATGGCAATCTGCACGTGTGCAGGCGGTGCCTTTTGTGTCAAAGAAACCGCCAGTCCGTCCAGCGTTACGCCGGCGGTAGCTGGCTCAATATTATGATATTCCCGCAATTGTTGGAATTCAATGCAGATATTCAATAATTTATTGACAAGTGAATTGGTCATGGTTGTTGTTTAGTATACTTGCCTCTTTTTATGTAACACACTACAAGAATTTCTGACTTGTGGAGTACCTATTAGGATAATAAGGCTATTATTCATCTATACAGCTAGCTCTTGAAACCTAGGGCCAGGGTTAATCTTGGCAAATTATGCATTCAATTCAGGCTAAATGCAGACAAAATGTACATGATAGAAAAAAAAATTGTACACGGTCAAACAAATGCATATAATTATTTAATTATTTAATCGATTTGGCGCCCCCCTAAGTTCGGCACCCGTAGACTCTTGCCCCCCCCCCCCCCCCCCCCCCCCCCTCGCTACGCCTCTGGTCCCGGGTTTGATTTCACCCAATGCTACTTAACTAGGCAAACGCAGGATGTGCGTTGTACGATGAGCGTGATGTCTATATAAAGTATAATCGAAAACTCTACAAACCTTGATCATTTGAAATGAACTTCATCCGATGTCAATGAATCTAGAAAGCCGTGACTTCGACAATGCAACATTTTTCAACTAATATTTCTATCTTTTCGATGAATAAAATACATTTATTATATTATTTTCTCCAAAACGGCTGGTCCGAATATCAAACCAAATTTTTATTCATGTAGGCCTATATTATTTTTGTGTTCACATTTGTGGAAAATTTGAATCATATAGAAGAGATTTTATTTTTCAATTTTTTCCGCTCAGCCAAATCTTATGGGGTTTTTAGAAACTTCTAAATGATGTTTCTCAAAAATGGTCCAACCGATTAGACCTCAAAACTATACAGTTCTAAGTTGGATAAGTTTGCATACAAAAAAAAAATTTCATGTTGATCGGTCAAACCCTGCGACCTGTGCAGTGTTTACAAACAAACAGAAGGAAAAAAAAAATAAAAAAATAAACGCACAGACAAAGTTCCGTAAGAGTTCAGTGAAAATCTTCACTACGCTCATCTAAATATATGTATATCGGTAAAGGCTTTTGGCCAGGATTTTTTTTAGCAACCGATGTTTCAATTGTTTTTCATTTAATTTTCACTCGGGTTTTCTGTGTCTATGGGACGTCTTGATTCAGCAAGATTTATGCTCCTTCCACTTTCCTCTGAGAGCTGAAAAAATGGTCCACCCCTGCAGAATACAGATTGGCAAAAGTGAAGGTTTGAGTGACTTTTTTTATAGTGAAAGTTCAATTTTAACCCAGAGTGAGGTGCTCAGGTACAACTGAAAAAACGGAATATTGTCGATCAAACACAACACTCGGATGGATTAAATAGGCAGATATAGGTGATGTTGTTAGGTGACTAATGATACTGCCTCACATTTTAGGTCACGGTAAGACACACAAGGACGCAGCTAGTGTCCGAGCCACTCATTCGATCCCTGCAGCATGTGGTCTGTATTACTTTGAAGTCAAGATTGTCAGCAAAGGCAGAGATGGATACATGGGTATTGGCCTCTCTGCACAGGGTGTTAATATGAACAGACTCCCAGGTAAATTATAAGATTATTATTCCTTATTTTTAAAGAAAGTAATTCCATTTTCAACTCAATTTTAGTTGAATATCTTGACTCCCAGTAACATAATTTGACCAAGTTATTGAAAATATTTATTTGTCAGATTCAGAATGTTCAGATGCCAGTAGAATGGCCAGTTAGCTGAGCAGTAGTATTAGCTGAGTGGTAGTAGAACGTGATGAAAATATTCGCTTCATTTTAATTATATTTTTTGTTGCCTAGCAGAAAATTACACACACAAAAAAAAACTTCTCATGGAATTCAGGGAATTGGAGCTGTATTAGAATGAGAAACATCTGTAGATAAAATGTTTAAAATACTCGGTAGGATGAATGTTCAGAATTGAACTGATATGAATGCCTGAATGGAATGTGTTTTTTTATAAATTACTCAATAATCTACTATCTGGATATTGGGCTATCAGTTGAATCCTATATATGTAGTTAATCATGTTACGGTACTAAAAAAAATTATAAGTTGGGCCTATATTGAAATTGTTTCAACAAACAGATAACCTTCAAGTCAATTCTAAATAATAGTAGGCTTGTCCCTACATTATATTTCAATTGGCCTCCAGAAGACATAAATATATGAATTCAAGTAAAAAATGTATAATTGAACTAGTTCCATAGATTGAGGATGAACCTAATTTTGTAACTTGGTCTTGTATTTTGTGTTATTTGTAATTTTGGGGTGGTAAGATTGCCCTTGTGGTGCCACGTTCAAATGATACCATCTTTCATCCGTAGCCTTAATTGGGAAACAATGATTTTGTATCAAGTTTCGATGTTATTGAAAAAAAAAACTGTAATGTACTTTTGTAAAGTATGAGATATTTATTGTAGGCCTAACTCTACTTAGGCCTATGTATGATGAATTTGATATAAATAAACAATATATTATTATCACTATTATTATTATATTAAGAATTACCCAGGTCTGTCCGTCCTTCTTTCTGTCTCTCCTGCGGTCACGCTTAAGGTTGCGGAAGTACACGCTAGATGGCAGACACTCCGCTGTCTGGTACCGTTGTGCTTCATACGCCATGTCGTGGCAATGACACGTCACACAGTCGAATCGTGTGAGGGGGAAGGGGGGGAGACAGAGAGGAAGTGTAATGCAGAGTGAAAAAAGAAGAGCAAGACAGAGAGAGAGAGAGAGAGAGAGAGAAAGGGGAGAGGGGGAGGGAATCGATGACAGGAGGGCATGGAGAGGAGGAGGAGGAGGTGGGTGAGGAGAAGTCGAGTGAGGAGGGGTAGTGGGGAGGGAGGTAGCGTTAATAGGAGAAAAGGAAAGGCCCGTGTTTCTCTAACACGGGGTCACAGCTAGTTATAAAAGATTTGTTCTAATCTATATCTATTGCTATTCAAATGCTTTCAAGTAGCTTAGCAAGGATAGGATTATTCACATTCATTTTAGTTGGATAAATAATAACAAAGCCAGGTGATAAGTCAACATGTCATTGTGCATCTTGTTTCAGGTTGGGACAAACACTCGTACGGTTATCACGGAGACGACGGCCATTCTTTCTGCTCATCTGGCACTGGCCAACCGTACGGCCCGACATTCACAACGGGAGATGTGATTGGCTGTGGTGTCAACCTTATAGACAATACATGTTTCTACACTAAGAACGGTCACAATCTGGGAGTAGCATTCACAGACCTACCAGTAAGATTGTTAAATTGTATCTACAAATTATTGTTCAAAATAATGTATGTTTTTTCTCTATAGGCCTATAAGATACGTAGATAAAGTTGAAGTACCGGTATATCGTGTTACGGATGACTAATTAATGCACTTATCTTGTCTATAGCCAAACTTGTACCCGACGGTTGGACTTCAAACACCAGGCGAGGTCGTGGATGCCAACTTTGGTCAGGCGCCATTTGTGTTTGATATCGAGGATATGATGAGGGAACTAAGGGCACACACACAAATGACTATCCACCAATATCCAGTTGCCGATAATCAGGGAGAGTGGCAGCAGACACTTCACAAGTATGTCACTCAGAATTTAAAATATACCAGCTTTTAGTTTAAGAAGTTTTCTTCCAAATTATTGAATAGAACATGTTACTTGATTTCTGTGATATGGTTGTTGGAATTCATAATCGAAATCAATCGTTTGCTCAGTCAATCACGCGCCGGTTCAAGTATGTACGTATTTTATATGTTATGTCAGGATCCTTCAATCTGGTTTGTTGAGCTCTGGGCTTCCGACCCTTGAAAACAGTTGGTAAGGTTATAGGCCTAATTTATCAACTTTGTTCGTACTGTATGTTATTATTAAAATTATAGGTATAACTAAGGACACGTTTGTATCGTATTCTAGAATGGTGTCAACATACTTGGTTCACCACGGCTACTGTGCCACCGCTGAATCTTTTGCTGCAAGTACGGGCCAAGTGTTTGGCGAGGACATCACCTCCATTAAGAATAGGCAAAGTGAGTTGACTAACAAGTGTTGTTTACATTCATTTGTGCTACAAATGTAGACAACTACAATATATTGAAAGTTGATTAGAAGTTGATTACAAATTTGATAGGCCTAGGTAGCCCATGCTAAGATGTTCCTTCAACTTGAAAAGTTGAAAAAAAAATGTTAGCTGTCATAATGGGCGTGCAAAAACTGTGTCAATTTTCAACTGTGTCAGAGTTCAACTTTGTCTTTTCAGATTGTTTACTAAGACCGTACTCGTCTGCGGTGGAGTATTCCCTTCGTGCGCTAGGAATTGTACATAATCATGAAAAAATATATAAAATGATACACTTGAAATCAGACACAGTTTAATAAATAACATAATCTAACCTCTTTGAAACTTCAGTGTCAGTTTGTCAGTGAAAAACTGTCTGATTTCAACTGCATCGTACTGAAGTATGATATTTTTGGGATATATATGAATAGTACGTCTATTGGTGGGAGCAGGGGGGGGGGGGTTGCACCCTACTATAGAAGCGTCAGCAAATATGGAAAGATACAGTTTTTTTTTCCAACACAGTTTCCATTCTCCTGTCATAGCTTGGGTAGAGGTCAAATACAAGTTTCTGCTATGTATTAATTTTGAAGATTTCAGTCAATTTCAGTCATTTGTTACTTACGACATATTTATTAAATAAAAATACAAATTGACCAAAGACTATGATTAGAGAAAGGTTATTGGTTAATTTGTTGAGCTTTACGAAGTTTTATTGCAGTCTCTGATGCCAATATAAACTTCGAGATTTAAATGAATTCTGAATACTAATTGAATTCAAATTTGTAGCTCTTTATGATTCAAGTGCTTTCATTTCTTTGCAGAGATCCTAAAACTTGTGCTTTGCGGTCGGATGGGCGAAGCCATCGAGACAACAATGAAGCTCTATCCCGGTTTATTGGAACACAACCAGAACCTTCTCTTCTCGCTCAAATGTAGACAGTTCGTCGAGATGGTGAACGGGTCCGACTCGGAAGTCTGTCCCCCTCGTTGTTCCCGCGGACAGGGAATCTTCTCCCCCCACAACTCTTCCTCCTCCAGCCCCCCTCGACCGACCAGCCCCATTCAAACTTCAGTCATCCAATCAACAAAGAGCTACGGCAATAATCATAGGAGTCGAAATTCCGTCGAGGAGAACAATAGAGGTAGGTCTCCAAAAATTGATATAAGAGATGGTATTTAATACGTTTCTTAACGTGACAGTAGCAGAAAAGGTTTTTAGCAGAAAAAAACAATATCAATAATGAAGCAGTTCTCAAATAACGAAAAAAAAATAACAATCTAAGTAGTTTTATTATATGTAGTGTCAGATCCGATCGGATCAAATCCAACAACGGTTCTTCCCTAAGTATTGGAATGCACTCTCTGTTCCAGAGAATCTAAACTCTCATAATGGAAATAACGACGTAGATCAATCAGTCGTCATAGGCATGACTATGTCCACGGAAGACGACAATGAAGATGTAGAAATGGAATTGACCGAGGAGAAGAACGGATATGCCAAGTCTACCAACGATACATCACCGCCAACGAATGGTTACCAGAACGGGAATAGTCACAAAAATGAAAACGACGAAATAGATGAAATAGAAGAAATGGGTATGTCAATAGAGAATGTTATTCAGGTTATTGTCCCACTCTCGCGCATGCACCTAGTGTCACTACTGCAAGAAATTTGTGGCTATTGGTACTGCCTATTTTTTTACCTCTGGTTTGTCCAGCTCTAAAGTAAACTCAAAGTAAACCACCTTATATTTATTGTAATTGTGTAAAGTCGAAATTTGAGACACATTAATGCTTGCTAATTTTTTGTCGATAAAGATTGGGGATAATGCTGCCAATATTGCTGTAATTCATAAACCTATTACTTGCACATTACAGTGAAACCTCGATGCATCATATCAGAATCCATCGGTTTTTCCCACTTCCATCATTTATTTTGTTCCACATTAATTACACCATTATTACACTTTCCTGTATGGACGGGTTATCCCTTGAAAAACGATGGAGGTTGTATGTATCTTTTTTTATATACCTACATCTAATCCTTCTTTATCTATATCTTGTTAATAAAAAAAATGTACATGCATCGTTGATTTGTGGTGGATTGACAGTGATATGTAATTAGGCGTATTTATTTTAATTAGAAAAACTTCATCTTTGGACTATCTTGCGGATCAGAAAAAATACTGTAGTGGGTAGGCCGTTATTGTCACTTTGTCAGTGACATAAAACGGTAAAAAAGTACACAATATAATTTTACTGTCAGTGACTTATGATTTATAATGCTAATATAATTTACAAACAACTAGATGATGATTTTTGTGCGATAGTTTTTCATAAATGACCGCAACAAAAATACGAAATACTCGTCATTGGTTACGGAAAGAGCAAATAGTTACAACTAGGCGTAGGCCTATGTCAGAAATTTAATAGAAGAGTGCAATGCTTGCAGTTGCACGTTTCATATGGTTTTTGATATACCTTATAGATTCATAACACTGTGTAATTGTTTTAGATGTGGACAGTCCATTGGGTAGAGGACGTGTGTTGTGCGGAGGAAGCAAATCGGCCGTCGAGAGAATGCTCGACTTCGGCAAAGAACTGAACCACATGAGCCAACGTCTGCGGCAAGAACAAGGCAAAAGTGAAACAAATAAGAAAATGATCCAGGTTGGTGGTATTCTTTGTTTCTGTTTTCACTTTCCGTCAGTAAAAATGATGGTCTTCAGAATTAAAAATATTTTATTTTAGGCCCGTTATTCTTCAAGTTACACTGCAGATTTTTGGTTAGGCAAAGATTATCTATTTGCACGATTACAATTACATTTAGGATTAGGAAGTGCATAAATATCTAGATGGCAGTGAATCATAAAGTTTGGGTGATCTTGAGCTCAGTGACCATCAGAAAACAGCCAATAGCCAACATTCATTATCACCTAAACTAAGCTTGTAAGTGTTTAATTGGAACGAGTATTTGAGAGTTTCTATGGAAGAACAAAGATTATAATTTGAATAATAGGCCTATAAGTAGAATTAGCACCAAATGTGATTTTTTTAAACTAGTTCGGTATGGCAGGCTATAGAAAACATTGAAAATAGGCCCGATATTTGATAAAAGATGCGGTGTGGAGTTATAATTTGAATCGATCTCTAACTTTTACTATTGATTGAAACCAGACCTCCGATACAATACGCATTATTGACATAGGCCTATGACTGCGAATGTTTTATGAGGCGAATTCTGACATTACCCCAAATAAAACTGATTGTTTGCGTTTAGGATGCCTTTAGTTTATTGGCGTACTCAAACCCGTGGGACAGTCCTCCTGGGTGGCAACTTCAGACATCACAACGAGAGAACGTGTGCGCCATTCTCAACTCGGCTATACTTGGTAAGTACTACGTAGGCCTAGCTCTTAACGTGGAACGATGAGTTTTCAAAATATCGAAAAAAGTTTTTCTTAGCGTGACAATGATGAAAACATTATTTCAAGAAACTTTTCAAGGAGAAAATTTGTTTGAGTTTTGATTATTTTTCGTACTTCCCGACAGTGCCGGACTGGCCCGGTGGGCCGCTGAATATCAAAATGGGCCGGTAACCTGCGAATATGTTTTACTACGTTCATACTGTTGTTTCACTTCAACGTTCCAGTTCCATTCGAGGTTTTACCTAAGTGATAATGTCTATAGTGGAACCATTACTAATAAAACTGGCCCCAGCAAAGCATTTTTATAATTACATTAGTCATTTTGAATGGGTTGTTTTTGTATTCTCAAATAATATCGAGATTCATTTTATTCTCGGTGAATATAACCTTGTTAAATAGGTACTACCAAAAAAAATTGAGATTGGCTACAAACATTTAAGATGGTCTCCCCATTAGAATTGGGGATTTGCATGATATTATTGTTTGATGAAATCTAATTTAAGATACATGCATTCGATTGTAATTAGCTTGTAGTTGGAAATTGGAATGTAATAACTTGCAAAAAATAAGCCAAACTTCAACTTGTATCCAGGATGACTATTGCACTTACATCAATAAGCATATTTGTGGACGTCTACCAAACGTAAAGAAATATACCTACAAAAATCACGATTTTTCGAAAAATTCCCTGCGGGGCACAGAGATGTGGGGCTCCTAACCTTCCGTTAAGGTATAACCATTTTGGCTTCGGTCAATCACATACCTCAATCAAAAAAACATTTACGAAGTGCGGGTGGACCCCCCCCCCCCCCCCCCCCCCTCCTCATACCTAGTGGGCCACTTTTTTAATTTTTTCCCGGGCTGTTCGAGTGCCAGTCCGGCACTGCTTCCCGTAAAACGTCAGGAAGGACGTTAGGAACTTGTCGATTATAAATTGATGATGTTGATTATAATCACCATTCACCAGTGACATGTAGTGGACAACATCCAGCATACTGTATGACTAATGATGAACATGTTCTTCTTATCTTAGAATCTAGCAATCTGCCGCGGCGTCCTCCATTAGAAGTGGCGCTCGCTCACGCTCAAGAGTTAGTGCGGTACATGTCAAGTTCGGGTCTTGGTTCGTGTGCCTTTGCAAGCCTCGAAGATCTGTTACGGCATTGACACACAACCTACCGTTGTCGGAAGATCTCAAGCTGCCTCAGACAAATGCTCAGTGCCTCTTTTAACAAACAATTTAACTAACGACTGAGCGTAAACGAGAGGTTCAAGTCGGGAACACGACAGTTTCTCATCTCCGTGGCTTGTTGAGAATTGTGTTAATTATCACAGTTGAACATTTGACTACTTTTCAGCACTTGGCATTCTTGTGCGTTTATTTTGTAGTTGTGCTGCGAGACAAATGTCGGACGATGCTACGTATTAGATGAGTGTTCTACTAATTCAGAACTTGTAGGATTTGTATGGCAAATGAGAGAAACTGAAACTCTTTTTTTGCAGCTAGGTTATTAGATAATCGTGCATGTTTGGCAGTATATTTTGACTAATTTGTATTTTTTTTGTAATTTCAAACAACTCTGTTTATTTCTCATTTTCTTGTGTTCTATTGAATGAAACAAGACAAAAAATTAGGGCATTTTGGTAAAATCCCAAACTTTATTGCATTTGTACGATCCGGTTTAAAATTTTTGTGTGCAGTTTTGTATCCTATCTATATATTTATTCTACCCATTTGCGTTCACAAATTTTTCACTTTAAATATAAGATTGGATAATCCCCGGATGGGTCGTACCTGTATGTACCGGAGGAATAAATCGCACATTGTTGAAAATGCAATAATTTTATAATTCTTTCAATTCATTTCTACCAATCACTCGCCTTATACAAATCAACCTACTTCGATAAATTTGTAGCAGAGTGTGTAAAATAATATATATGTATATACATATGGTTGAGACGTGAGTGGTGTGCGATGTAAATCAAGAGTTAATTGGCTAACAATATTACCTAACATGGCTAAACTATTCGTAATGTAAATCATTATAGATGATGGTTTTTCCTATTGTGGGAGAAAAATCTAAAGCAACACATTTAATTTGTGTATAGTTTGAAATGTCTGTTGTAAGATAATTGACGCTGAGTTTCCTACAGTCAAATTTTAAAATTTTAATTTTAAATGGTAGAATTATTTTAGTTATTTACATAAATATTATGTGTATAAGTTGTTGTAATGTAGTGAAGATTATATTCTGACGATAAAGATCTTTTATCATGAAATGATGAACTTGTAATTGTAAATTTATATCATATAATAACCGAGGAATGAATTTACGGCTGTTGTTTGCCATGTTTTGTACTCAAATGTCAGATTTCTTAGCAAATGAAATGTTTCCTTGATTTGTATTATAAGTTACTGATTTCGTACAGAAATTTAACCATTATTAAATAAATAGGGATTTTACCTCATTTAATATACTGTTTACCTTTAATTATGTACGTATATGGGAAAACTTTCAAGTTTGAAAGTAGGTAGACCTACTGTATATAGGTTTCGTAAGAAAGCAGACACATATTAGTTGTCGTAACATCAAACGTGTAATCTGAACAAATTCTAATGAGTGACCATTCACTACGACAGTACATTATAATTACAATATGAACAATATAATGACAAATTTTTGGTATTTAATGCGAGACGAATTAGGGCTATTTTAATACTAATTTCAGTATTAATGGGTAGGCCCAATTACTTACTTGGATGTGAACAAATACCAGTACAACTGTTTATAAGATTATATTCTAATATTGCAATAGATCCAAAGTTGTACAGATGTAAAGAAGTCAAGTTCATATTTTCCGTATTGAGCTGACAGTAATAATTAATTCAGTATAAAACAGCTGATAGGTATTGTCATTCAATGTCAACTGTGCTGAAACAAGCCGTTGCATATTTCATAACAATTTGAATACCACAGAATAAATACCAACACTGAAGGGTGTTGTACACCCTACATGTGTATGTGATTGACTAGTGCGTGCAAGGCAAGACCCAATTCAGAATTTTAGCTAAAGCAGGTTCTCCAGTTCCGATTTTTGTTTGCTGTCCGACATGGCATGGGAACTATTTCTGGCAGCTGTTTCCCTGTACGATAGCGTTTTTGTGATCTCATGGCCTTAGCCTTTATTACCTTTAAATGCATAGGCTTCTTTGAATTCGAGGAACTGAACTGTGAAATTACAAGTTGGGTCCCTTTTACACGAAACAAACTGAAGCATGAGTGCTGTACGCAAAGAGTGGCAAAACATAACTTCCAGTAAAGTCGTAATTTCGGTCAACAAAAGTTGAAGTAAAGTCAATAATTAAGGCACACAACGTGATCCAGCTGTGTAGTTTAGTTGAATACTGGCGTGTGAATCAGAAGTGGAAACCCTACTCAACTGAGGTATTTCAATATTTCTCACCTTGAGAAAGAGTCAACGAAAATACATTTAATCACTTACAAATACGATGCTGTCTGCGTTGGCTTTATTATAGGAATATTTTGTATCCAACTGAACTTGTTCGGCCATATGATATGGCCTGCCTCTACATCAAAAGAAAACAGCCTAATTGCTATGCTCATCTTGTGACAACATTGAGAATACACCATACACCACTACAACATAAAAGGCCAAAAGTGTATTACTACGCAAATGTCCTGCAGAAAGTTATTACTTTAGCAAAATAAAGCTGGAATACGTAGCCAGGAATCATGGTTACACGAGAACATGTTGTTGGAAGTGGTATCAATTACTGTATGGTGGAAGGTGAGGTAAAGAGGCCAATGAACTGTGCCATACTAATCACGTAGACACACATGACCGTAGTCTGTAGAAGGTAAACTAAAACACTTGAATAAAATTCAGCAACTCTCAATAAATAATAATTAATAAATAATAATTGTTTATAAATACATGGCAAAATATTATAATGAACAAAAATATCTTGTACATAGGGTTACCACATTACAAAAAGGACAATTCAATACATTTTTACAGTACAATTCAATACAATTTTATAAATACAGTTCAAATGCAGACAGTACACATTTATTCATTCAACTTTGATTAAAAAATAAGTCCCCCCTCTCCTATACCGTACACAACAAAGTAATTGGAAAGCATGCCCTTTTTCATTTTTGTATGAGTGGGCTAGTGTTAGATTCCAACCTTGGCTCGTTTTATATTAACATAATATGAATAGTTTTGGCCACGAGTTGTGGGACAGGAGGGTTTTTCAAGTCACCAATCTTGATTTTTTTGTTTCTAGTTCAACCAAGTGTGATGTGTTCCTATTTAAGTCGCTATTACGTGTTTTTTTTTTTTTACACAAGCTAGCATAGTGTTGTCGGAACAGAATTGACTTAGCAGAACACTCATTGCTAGTAGGTAGTAAGAGATGGTGGGTAGGCCCTATCAGTCAATTGTGAACCTTCCACATTTGTTAATTGATGTGTATAATAGATTAAGCCTGGCTTGGAAAATAATTCATTGCAGGCGGTATCTCATCGAGTGGTTGCAAAATTACAGGCAAAATAACCAAAAGGCAAAATGTAAAATACCCGGATATTCTAGCATTTCATTAAAACGCTGGTCACACATAAAAGTTAATGCTGAAAAAGAGGTCATGTCTAGGTAAAAGCAGATGGATGGTAACCCTACTTGTGCAATACATTAATCAATAATAATGTTTTGATAAAGCTGGTCTATGATCCAAACTAACTCGTCACTACTTTGAGTTTGACGTACAAACCTCTCGACCCATCAACTAATTACGCTTCTTAATTCTCAATTTTACTTTATACTTTACGCTATTGTGCCGCGTTCAGGGACATAGATCATTCACTCATGATCCAAACATGAAACAATGATGTACAATAATCACAAGTTACCGTAAGTGGTCTAGATCTTGACAATAACAACAATTGACTATATTCGAAACTTGAAAGTTATCACCGCTGCTTACTCAAGTTGTCGAGAAGTCTCTCAATCTGGACCGTGACACGTACGGTCAGCAAGTACACTAGCAGGACGGCAGGTAACGTTACAAATAACCCGATACCTTCAAATATTAGCTTCGGAGCGAATATCTTCCACACCATCAGGTGGCGGCAGTGAATCGATGCGGCAAGCATGCACGCAAACATCTGAGGGAAAGAAAATAGCAGTGATCAAATTAACTGGACAGAAGATTGTATCAAATAAGTATTGGTACGATGAAATAGTGTGAATAAGACACGTCCAGGTCAGGTCATGTTGACTCCTAAATTCCTATAAAACCCTCATATCATTGCTAAGTCACAAAAATGTCCTAAAATGTAATGAAATTCCAATTGAATCCAAAAATTGGTGAAATTTTTTTCAATTTCTTTGTTTTCACTCCTTGTTTTGAATTTGACCATCTAGTTGATACTGGACATCAAAAGAAACTGAAGTATGTGTACAATTTATTGTGTTATGACTGTGAGAGATGTCAGGCTTCATGGCCCTGATGTCAGGCCCTGCCATCTGTTGTCCATTTGAGGAAGTGTAGCTAGTGTGCTCTTTCATGCGTAAAACGCTTTGGAAAGGAGTCAATCATGGGTTTGGTGTATATAAATCATGTGCTACAGTGTCCTCTTATTCTTGATAAAAATATCATAATATCCTGAAAAGAATAGGTATGTAATTACTAATTAGCAAAACTAGAACTAGAAAAACTGTAGGGTAATTAGAAAAAGAAAAAACACATAGAAAAATATTAAAACACAAACTGTTTGTTTTCAGTATAATAGTGAAATGTAAAGTCCTTGCTACGCTCATCTACGTGAAATGGAAGTCTTCGCTATGAACATACATGTACGTGAAATGGAAGTATTTGCTCATCACACAGATTAGATTAGATTCACATCTAGTCACATGACATTATTAATTTTAGTACATAAAATATTAAAACATTCAGTAAATGCATAGACTGCATAGATAAAAAAAATGAAGAAATATAAAATTGAATAATCAATGAATAGCAACACATTTATGTACACCTAAGTAACAAATAATATGAATTGGCATTTTTCTTGGAAAGGATTTGCATATGTAAAGTTAACCCAACAGCACAGGATCGGATCTAGAAAGTTCTTTACATCTGTTAAGCCAATCAAATCCAAATAGGCTGGCAAAGCTGATTATTTCTAATATAAAAGCTTTCCCCTCTAAACTACCTCTGGATATCTATGAATCAGTTATCTTCACATACCCGCAGTCCGTGAAATACAATGTACTTGGCACACAGCGTGAACATTCCCCGATAAAGCATGTCCTCCTTCTCGAACAGGACCATCTCCCCTCGCTTCATCTCCATATCCTTATCGCCGACTTCGCCCGTCTTTGACAACAAAGACGGAAACATCACATGGAGTGTGAATGGAGCAATCAACAACAATGGTAGAGCAAGAGCCAACAGTATCTGCGATCCAAACGTATTGATACCAATCAAGATAGCTGGCACAATATGATTGGAGAATTGACCGCCAGTGCCAACAAATGCGGCATCCCATTGGATACCTAAGAGAGGTTCAAAATAATCAATCGGAATTGTTCTCTAATGGACCATTTCAAGTACGGTAATGTAAAAAAAAAGTTACTTGGGAATGTTGGTTGATGTCCGGTCCCATAGAAGAAATACGAGGAAAGAAGTCCCCAGCAGATAACAGACGACCATGGTACATTGAAGAGTTGACCTGTAATTGTCAAGTAAAGTGGTTCTCATGATTTTGCAAGGAAATATATTTCCATGGCTTGCTGATAGAATGTATCAAACAAATTGCAATGTACACATAGCACATGTCAAGTTTGGCCCTACTATTCACACTGACATTTACTGACCAAATTTCTATACAGTTTATTGATGAATTGATTGATTGCACTTTAGACATGATAGATGAAAAATGATATACAATGAATACTGTAATTGGTTTAACAAGGACATTACTAATAAATAAGTCTCCTTACCTACGAACAGTGATTTCTCGTAGCGTACTACTGCAAGAATACTCAAAAGCACTGCTCCCGTGGCAAACATTAGCACTGCTGACTGAGTGAGTATATCTCCAAGTAGCAAAGATATCAACAACACAACAAACAAGCAGAGTATAACAAACACTGAGCTATAAACAGTTGCCAGACCGTAGACAACTGGGCAGTGTTTATCTTTCTCCAATAGCTCCTTCATTTGATTAAACAGTAGAGGAATTTTATTTCCTTCTCCGTGCACTCCCAACATGTTGCTACTTTTAGGAACAGCATAAACGCACAATGGACGAATGAACAAACTAAAAACCGTTAATATTATAACGCTGTAAATTATCCATGGGAGAAACTGCAATTGCCACGGTAGAAAAAGTTTGACTTTAGTTACTTTTGGTAAGCTTTGTGCTATCCAAAATCCCCCAGTGCAAACAACAAGAACAGTTGGGCCATATCGAGCCAACACCTCAGTGGTTGAAAATCCAACAAGATTTCCGCAACAACGAAGCCAGATTCGTACCACGGTAGCCAATAAAGCAAGGCAGACGAGAGTAAATAAACACTCGGCATTACGATATTTACCACTGATCAGAGTAGCAGAGGAATTGATCTTGTTGGTGATTAATGACTCACATTCTAACTGTTCTTCACGGCATCGCCAATAATATTGAGAGAGTCGAAGAAGCACACTGAGAGCAATAGCTAATGCCACCAGTTTTAAACGAACAGGTGTAAACTGAGCTTTCAACCATGGTTGTTTATCTATTCCCTTGCCTTTCCCAGTAACAATCTGACTAACTGATTTCAAGTTATATACTAGAAACCAAACCATACTTGGCAGCAGGAAAGAGAGGACCGTTGCTTCTTCGACAACGTAACTATTAGAGAACATTATGCAAACACTAAGTAGTATTATCACTCGGCCTGCCAAACCCGTCCAATCTTCAGCCTTCTTTTGCTCATGTAGGTTGTTTGCTATGTCACCCCAATTCTGTACTACAACCACGCACATAATGACGATTGATGTTAAACTACTTGAAAAATAGAACGTGAGTTCAGCATTCTCTACAAACCCCATGAAAGAACAGAATATGCTGCACACTGCAGCAATAAATACCATGCCATAGCCAACAGAGATGAATGATCCTCTCAGTACGTTGTTTAGGGTATCGCCTGGGATACCTGATACTATGAGATAACTAAGAAATATAGTGAACATCGTTAATAAGAGCCCACGAGACATAGAATGCGGGTCAAACTGAACCCAAACCTCTGCACACATCATTTTCACATCAATTAAATATATGTTAGCAACAGTAACAAAGTCTGTGTAGTGTGACTCAGTAGTTACAAGACGAATCTGTTCCCTCAACTGAGAATAATTTGAACTGATTAACGCTAGTTTTTCAGGAGAAAACTGGCTTGTATGAAATGAGTATTGTTTAATGTAACGAGTAGTCTGCTCAATGTTATTCCAGAGAATTTCCATTAAATACTGCCAATCTGTATGAGGAAGAGCATCTAGTATCACAGTGCCCAGGTTGGAGAATGGAATGGGTAGGCCCATAATTGTTGCTAATGTGGGAACTAAATCCACTTGACTGACAGTATCTATGCTTGAATGCAAAACTAATGGCAACGGTGAATAAACGAACATTGCAGCAGTTACTTCGCTTTCACTGTCTCCACCGTGATCACCTGAAAACAATAATATCAATCAGGAATAATAACTCTTGCTATCTGCTAATATATCTGCGCTTGCTAATATAGCTTTTATACAGCACCTAGTTTATCAAATCTTACCTGTTGCTGTCATCCCATGATCGCCAATTACAAACAACATTGTTTCGTTGTCAATTGTAGCTATAACTTTACTCATCATGTCATTCATTTCAATCAGCTTTCTGCTCATTTCGCTATGGAAAGGACCGAAGCGGTGTCCACAATGATCGACTCCCAAGAAATGTGCTACAAGTAAACTCCAATCATCTTTTTTTATTTCTGACAGAAGATTTTTCATGATACCAGTGTCCACTGTGTCTAGATCCCAAACATTAAATGATGGATACGAATACTCTCTGATGAAACGCTTTGGGTATAACCCTAACCTGAAACCAAATATAAAATTTTAAATGTGTTCTGTAGAGTCGATGAATACGACAACTGTACCCAACATGTACAAACGAAATTTCACTCAATTTACGAGAAACATGGAAAATGCGTTCTGTCAAGGAAGATCAGTGTCAGAGTAAAATAACCCAGCATATAAATTTTAACTGCATTATTTCCAAGCCATAAAATAAATATTTAAGTTGCGGGCCTTACTAACCACGTGTCGTCTCCGAGAAACACTATGCTTTTATTTTGGCTTGTCAACTGGTCAAGTAGGTTATCCTCGTTTATTTCTGGTGTTGCAAAGTTAGAACCAAGATCGATGAAAGTTGGCAAACTTCCTGTCGTAAGACCTTTAAGTCGTTGCATTGTTGTTGTTGGAGGATCCGCAATGAACTTGAACAGTTTCGAGTGAGCAGGTTTCATTTTCATTGAATCACGAATTACAGTCAACTTGTTCTGGTAAGCAAATAGCTCAGAGTCTCTAACGTTTTCATCAAACTGTGCAAATTCATATTTCAATGCATCGATAACTATTAAAACAACTTTTGCTTTCTTTTCAGGACAGAGGACAGTTGCTGCATTTTCTTCGAACACCAAATTTTTCCAGAGTTCGTGCCCCCGTTGGCATTCCGGATCCAGATCGGATGTAGTATCTGTCTCATTCAATATTCTCTCGGTGGTGTCTGAAGAACTAGGTCTAACATTGGTCTTAAGTCCACAATGATTATTACTTAGCCTAGGTTTGCAGGTTGCTCTGTCGGTCTGAGTTTCACGTGTAAGCAGAAACCCTCGAGTGAACAATAACACACCCGAAAAGAGCAGATAAGAGAACCACAACAGTAACAAAAAATACTTCCAGTGATGGCTCATTCTTTCCAGGTATTGTTCCTAGGCCCCAGTTCAAATAAAGAGAATTTAATTCGATTAAATCTTGAATTTTAATTTCGGTTAATCAATCAACTCCTATGGGCGTCCATGCTTTTGTTTGTGGGCGGGGCAGAGAGAAAGAGAAATCAGCTGTTTTGGTTTGTGGCAAAGGTTCATGGGTGTGGGGTCTGGAGTTCGATACCATTAAAGTCTGTTGAATTTCTTTGATGTTTGGGGTTAGGTCTCACAGAACGTTGTAAGCCCGCAATTAGTAACTACTTTCTATGGCTAGTTTAACCAAAAGAGGGTTAATTCTAATCTCCAAAAGTTTTCCAAAGGTTCTCCAACCCTACAACAGCAAGGCACCGTTTGTAAAATGTAACATTTCTCTTCCACAGTGTCGACTTGGTCCCAGTGTAGTATTTAGGTGCCTCAGGTCTAGGTTTTACAGCACATCCTCAACAGTTACTCCGGTTAATTTACATTGCAACGTAGGGACAATTGGTCATGTTGATCATGGTAAAACTACGTTAACTGCTGCTATTACAAAAATTTTAGCAAATGATGGCTCGACTAAATTTGTATCATATGAGAATATCGACAAAGCACCCGAGGAAAAGGCTCGGGGTATAACAATAAATGCAGCCCACATAGAATACAGCACAAGAAAACGGCATTATGCTCACACCGATTGTCCTGGACATGCTGACTACATTAAAAACATGATATCTGGTGCATCGCAAATGGAGGGTGCGATCTTGGTAGTAGCCGCAACTGATGGATCTATGCCTCAAACAAGAGAACATTTACTGTTGGCCAAGCAAGTTGGAATAGAAAAAATCGTTGTTTTTATAAACAAAGCTGACATTGTAGATAGTGAGATGCTGGAACTAGTTGAGATAGAAATTCGTGAATTGTTGAGTGATTTTGGCTTTGATGGTCTGCAAACCCCAGTGATTTGTGGTTCAGCATTATTAGCATTGAATGGTGATAGTACATCGGTTTATGGAGAGCAATCAATCAGAAAATTACTTGATGCAATAGATGAGCATATACCTACACCATCTCGAGATTTTGAATCTCCATTTTCATTGGCAATTGACAATGCTTTCACGGTGACAGGGAGAGGTACTGTTGTGGTCGGTACTTTGCAGAAAGGTATAATGAAGAAAAATGCAGAAGCTGATCTACTCGGATTCGGCAAGCATATCAAGACAACAATCGGAGATGTGCAAGTTTTCAAGAAGTCAGTTGCCTCAGCAAAGGCTGGAGATAATCTGGGTGCACTATTGAGAAGTGTTCGCATTCAAGATGTACAACGCGGAATGTTGCTATGTGCCAGTGGAAGTCAAAGTCTCAGTAATCACTTTGCAGCCAAGGTTTATTTTTTATCCAGATCTGAAGGAGGTCGAATTAAACCTGTTAGATCTAAATATATACAACAAGTGTTTAGTCGAACTTGGAATGTTCCGTGCAGATTAGATTTAGAAAAAGACATTGAAATGATCATGCCTGGTGATCATGCATCTGTGTACCTAACATTGTTGCTAGGTATGAATATGAATGAAGGCCAGTCTTTCACAATAAGAGAAAATAACAGAACTGTAGCAAATGGAATAATAACCAAGGTCTTGGATAGCTTGAAAATGGTAAAATCTAATCTTGGTAAAGTAGAATTACCTGTATAATTAATTACTATTATTACACAAAGTGCCAATAATTGTTGACTTTTTAGTTGTGATAAAATCTGTTAACAATATGAATACTTTATTTTACTAAATGCTCCTTCCATTGTCTCAAAACAAAATGTGACGTCAACAGGTTTTGTGAACGTACCGGTAACACATTTCTCAACTTGGTTATTTAGAATATTTTTTCTTGGTTATTAAAACTGAGAATAAGTGGATATGCAGGAGAATCAACAATGGTTGTGAGAGAAGGGTGGGAAATAATGAATGATGATAGTAGGAAAACAGATCTAGGAAAGATGCAGAGGAAGGATATGGTGGCATAAGAGTATTTCCAGATTTGTCAGTTCAATATCCATTAGGATTTTCAATGAAAATAAATTCATATGCTATATAATTCACCTATTCATATTGACTGGGTCCTACAAATTCCAATATAATAAATTTCTGCAGGCTTCATTAGTCACTCGTTACCTATCTACCATATTGCTGGTACTTATTAGACCTAGGCCTATATTAGATTACTTCAATAAAAATCAAGTCTGGACAAAGTGTTGAGAGGAAATCTTAGGAGTTGGCAGGGGGAAGAGTTTTTAGTAGAATATGGAAACTAGATATATTTATTTGGAACGATTTTTATTATAAAAGAGTCGACGTACATAGGTAATTATTACGAGATTCATTTCTTATAATATCAAAAACAATTAACGGTAATACTTAAAAGTTAAATACGATTGTGAAGGAACTAAGTGTTTTTAATAAAAAAAACGTGCTACATGGTCACTAACTATGGGCATCATGGTACTAATGGAACTAAAATTGACGACGAAACAAAAATATTTTGGCAACTATGCTGTATCAACTATATTTAAACTTAGTTAAAAAAAAGTAACATTAACTCTAACAAACTACTCTTGACGAGGTAGCACACGGAATGACGAAAAATGCCATCTAGTAGGCGCAGTTACTCGAATGCCGAGCAACTGCTAATCACAGAATATAGTTGAACCTTTTTTCCCATTCTGTCAGCTGTTTCTTATCAAATGGACAGCAAGCTCACTCAGCAATAGTTAGCACCACTCACACTTGCGATTACTGGTTCCTGTTCAAATCACAAGTCATGTACTAGTTGTACCTTAATAATACTTCAAACTTGAACTATGCAAAAAAATAATATGGCAGATGACTGCATCAACCTGCTTATTTTGATATGACTTTCCTATATGTGGATATTCTACCAGTCTTCTTCAGCTGCTTCTACACCACCTCCACCTCCACCACCGCCCCCATTTCCACTTTCTTGATCGAACTGAAAAAGCAAAGAGAGGTTAGTATAATTAGAGACATATAGATCTACCTGATCATTTCAACAGACAGTAATTCTAGCCAAACATCCAGAAATGGAACAAATAATACTTCGACTACTCCAACATAGAATTTCCTCTAGACGGCAGTGTTGCAACTAATCGTTACACAAATGTTTTACTACAATAGTGTTGTGAGTAATAAATACATGACAAACGTAGGGTGACCATCTATCCAGATTACTTTCAGGAACGCCCAAAGATCGGCAGGTAGGATTTTTCCTACCCAGATAACCGTCTTGATTATGTGACTCCTACCCGGGTTCACCCCACCCCCAAAAAATTTTTAGATCCTATATTGTTCATAAAAGTATTAATCAAGTCATTATCCTCAATCAAATAACCACTCCAAGAAGCACAAGGAGCTCCAACCACGAGGCTTGGAAGCACAGTCGGCTGCACTGACAATTGACAAATTGAGGGGCAGGGAAGATGCGCAAGACGTGTGCGTATTCTGTTATGGTGATTAAAAGTAACTAAAAAATTCAAATATTTTAAAAAGGCCATAATGATCGCTTTTCATTGCTTGAAGTGTAATGTGATTTCAATCATATTCCCTACTAACAATGACAGGCAAATAAAGAATAGTCAAAAGCATATTTATAAAGTACTGCCGCATTAGAGCACCTGGACAACGACACATGAAGTGGCAACCAAACAAATGAAAAAAGTGCAGGGTCCAAAAAAGTATCATATCAGCTGACAAATTTAATGGAATACTGTACATCATTTCTATGTTTTTTTCACATCGTGACTCAACAACCAGAGGAGCATCTATGACATGAACGAATCTTTTCTCTTCAATTCAGCTTTGCATATTTGTATTTATACTGTCTTATATACTTCATAATAATAAACTGACTATGAGATAATAATGTAAGTATAAATGTGTACTATATGAAGCTGAATTAATGATTGTACGTGTTTAACCTGTAGGCTGTGCTACTAGATTTTATCTGTCGATTGACATTCCACATATGTTACACCTAAATCATAAAACGTATATATCCTTTGTAATAAAATAAAATGGTGCAAGGGGGTGTATGTGCATGTGCTAGGAGGCATACATGTTGACTGAGCTATCAAGGACCTACGGTATAGTGACAAGACATTCGGTAGCGTTAGGATGGTGAGAAATATATGTGTATCTATTCACATAGAATATAAATTTGTGCTGGATGACGAATTATGATACAGAGTGAGAGAAACACGGGATATAAGAAAAATGAGGTGTATACAGGTTGGAGGAAATATGAAAAGAGTACAAAATAGACGGAATGAGAGTACTGGGAGGTTCTACAAGAAATGACCTACAAATTGAATTCTTCTGTAGTTGAAGGAATAAGAGAAATCCACCATACCTTACGAACATCCCGACCTCCAAATCCTCGAGAACCACCGAAGCTGCCGCCTCCGGAAGCATTGTTAGCAGCTTCCGACTCTAACCAATCTGGAATGTCTTGAGTAGCCTGTTTTAGGATTTTCATCAAGTCCCGTGCGATCCCAGCATCTGACTCGGCATCGTAGAAGCTGCTAGCCTTTCCTCTGTTGCCAACGCGGCCAGTACGACCAATGCGGTGCACATACTCATCGATACCTAAAACAGAGCAAGACCTTTGAAAAAAGAATATGATATTTTTCAAATCTAGGAATAAATTTTACCAGGTTTACCAATCTCTTTGACATAGTTGCAAGACAAATGAGGCGTAACCAAACTATAGAACCTATCAATTAATTTCCCATTTCTGACTAGGCTGTGTACTCAAGAGCCATTTTATTACAGTAAAACCTCTATGCATCGTTCCCGGATCCATCGTTTTCCTGGTTGTATCATTAATTTTTTCTTACCCCACTCCTATATAATCAATGTTAAATTTTCCTGGATGGATCGTTTTCCTGCATGTATGGTTCTATTTTCCTGGTACATTGAAAAACGATGGATAGAGGTTTCACTGTATACACATTCAGTCAAGTTAAAGTTTTATCATTATAATTTGACTATAATGCACTAATCATTTGTATGAAATAAAAAATATGGCAGTTAGGTCAAGTGACCACTTATGACGGCCACAATATAGAGGGTGAAAGCCTTTGCTAGCTAGAAAGCGGTGAAGGAACAATATAGGCCTATATAACGACTACTGACCCATGTAAATGGTAGAATTCTTCAGCTTCCTAGTATTATATCAAAGGTATATCCTTCTGATTATTGAATGACCATTTTCTACTGGAGTAATATTTGTCTTGTACTGCACCAAACATGTGAAATTAATATACTGGTAAAGTATAACATTAGTAAATATAAAAGGCCTACACAACAAAGACAAATGATAGGTGATTACTAAATAGTCGAGGGGAAATGTTAGTGCTCACTTTTGGGCATGTCATAGTTGACAACATGCGCCACATTCTTGATATCAAGGCCTCGGGCAGCGACAGCGGTTGCCACGAGCACCGGCATGCGACCGGCCTTGAAATCGGCTAGAGCCTCTTCTCGTTCCCGCTGAAGACGATCACCGTGGATCGAAGTAGTCGGAAAGTCGTTCTCCGAAAGGAAGGCCGCCAAGAAATCAGCAGTACGTTTCATTTCGACAAACACCAAAGTCCTTTCTAAGGCTTGACCTACAAAAAATTAAGTGAACACTATACAATTAACTACAAGTCATGTAATTTTAGTTGTTGAGATATGCATAGAGGGACGAAATGTTGAAAGAAAGAAATATACCGGTACCGTATAAAATTAATGATGCTTAAATTTAGGATTTTTGTCATGTTGAAAGGTTTGTGAAATTCCAATGAAATTTATAGTTTATACCAATAATTATTTCAAAGTTTGCCATCCGTGAGTTGTGTAATTATCTAGTCATTTTCAAGCCCACAAATATCTGTGTAGCTGTACAGGAATACATGTAGGTTAAAACTATTACTATTCAATTGTGCTGCACCACCATTGTTGTGCTAAACTTTTTGGCACAACTGGCAAGTAAAAGTGAGGTTATTAACCTCTGGTCCTGTTTCTCTTGTCTTAATTTTTGACAGTAATCTGATGTTTAAATGGAAAGTAAATTACGTACTTCACAACATCTTAGTCTTGTTCGAGCATTACCTGTAATTGGTAGTACATCAAGTGTGACATTATCTCATTCAGTGAAACTGTATTGCATTTTATAACTTTGGGAAATTTGAGCTTCACTATGGAAAGTTTCAGAAAACATTGCTACATATCATTATATTAAAATCAGTGTTATAAGTGTTGGTTTGATTTAGACAGATGCGATGGCAGAAAACGTGATACGAATAATATAACAAGGTGGCAAAGGGACATGAGTGGAATACTGCTCCATCATAGGCTAACCCATTGTTACAGATCTTACCTTCTTCTCTCAGAAGCTCAACAAGTTTTGGACGTTTCTCAAATTTGGTAACAGAAAGGAACCGCTGCTCTACGTCAGCACAGGCACCACCAACAATGCCAACAGCCAAGAAAATGTAGTTGTTCAAGAACTTTCCAGCGAGGAGCTGAATGTCCTCGGGAAATGTGGCAGAGAACATCAGTGTTTGTCGTTCAGTCTGAAACAATTCACATATATGTTAATGCAACCAACTGACACAAACAATTGGTTATTAGAGCCAAAATAAGCAAGTTTGTAAGGGGGCATAAAGGCATAAACGATCAGTGACTTTCCGTTGACATATTGCAAACAAATCATTTTATACCATCAAGCAAAATATCTTCCAAGATACTACCGATTCATAAAAAAAAATCACTACAAGTTGAACTACAATGTTCTAATTGTATGACTGTCTGCGGTAAGGTATTGATCGAAACCTCCACAATTACTCGAGGATAATCAAAAACCTCACTTTGAGAATCCACACCCTGGCGAGATCGTTTTGCTCTATAGGTACCACGTTTGCCTTCGTTTGAAACTTTTATTGTAATTGTGTAACAAGTATTTCAGGTGCACAGTATTTTATAGAGTGTAATAAATAATAGTATAAACGATCGATCACATTATATTACAGAAACAACTTAATACATATGGGCACCTTGAATCCCAGACTACTAAGACTAGTGACATGAAATAAAAATTGAACCCATATTCAATCCTGAAACTATGGTCGTTGATTGACATGCATACATGCTTAGCCAATGCCTGGGGTCTCTCACAGTGGTATAATATAATGCTATACCGGTACCCTGCAGTAAGTAAGACGAATCAAATAAAACTCAACTTCAAAATCAACTTTAACTTGGAAAACACTTGGCAACTCGAGCCTGCATCATGTTCATGATACTTCCGAGTCATCAACGACTATGAAGGTATCTAGCTATCTGCTCTACGCAAAATTTAATTTGTGGTGAGATTGAATGTGACGCTATCGCCTGCTAGCAGCAAAGTCGTCAAAATGAAGCCCTGGATCAACAGTTTGTTGAAGACTCCCGTTACGCTGATCAACTGATTGGTCAGTGAAATAACACACAAAGAAAGAGGCATACGACTCGATATGTGATCAGCTTTCACGTAATTATGAGAAACAAGGAACTTAGACCAACTAGCTCACCACTTTGACCATCGTCTCGTGATTGAGCATCTTCTCAATCTCTGGCAGGAAGCCCATATCGAGCATGCGGTCGGCCTCGTCGAGCACAAAGAATCGGCACGAAGCAAAGCTGATACGGCCGCGGTTCACAAAGTCCATCAAACGGCCGGGCGTGGCCACGAGAATGTGACAACCTTTCATCACCTGGAAAAAAAAAATTGAACAGGTTACACTCGACTAGAACCTAGTAAGGGCATCGACTATCATCAGCAAAGCAATCAATCAATGAAATTTGGGTGGCATTTTCAGTTACAGTCTTGCACAACTCACACAGAACACAATTTAAAGTAATATCCTTATTTTCACTGGATGGCAAATTACAAAAGGTATGTCAGGTATTTCATTCTATAACCACCATGATATAGAACCACTTTGGTCACAAATCAAACAAAAAAATCAGTAGGAATAAGGAAAGCTATCTTGACAAGCCAATTGCTTTGGAATTCACGTTTTCATCTATTTAATAGAAAATACTATACCTATTTTAATACCATGTAATATGAAATTATCAGGGTATGTGCATTACTCAATTTGAAATCAAATCAAATTGAAATGAGGATTTGTAAAATTTGCTAAGTTACAAATTACACCCTTCAAAACCAGAAATGCTCATTTTGAGCACAAAGGCCTATCAACTATTATCAATTTTGAAATGTTATGATTGAATTAATGTGTAGGCCTACACACATACTACAAAGTTAACAACAGATTTCTAAAATTTGTAATGAGATTGACTGTTGCATGAAGTACCTGCTCTGCTGACATGCAAAATGTATCCCTAAAGCTGGATTTCCATGCACGCGATTCTCATGTCGCACGTCATAGCGGCTAAAAGTCGCGAGTCTGCAGACATTTTCCTTCACTGACCAATCAGGGACAAGTCGCGAATCGCGTCACGTAAGTAGAGGTTTGCTCAACATTCAGGTATGAGCTCGCGATATTGGCGGAAGTACACAGTTTCGGGTACTGCATCCGGCGATTTATCGATAACCGACTTCGAGTAGACGTTGACAGATGTACAAAATAATTGCCACCAATAGTAGTAAAAGTTTTTGTCGCTAGATGTATATACTCTAGAAACGCCAAGCAACTTTCAAAATTCCGCCACTCGCGATTTCGACGCGCGACACGAGAATCGCGTGCATGGAAATCCAGCTTAAAGCTTGACTTTTTAGTAAAAAATGTGAAGATATAATTCATGACAATAATTATCCAATTGAAACTGATTGAATATTCAATCATATAGGCCTATACTCAACAGCACAAAAATTGGGAAATTTTGTCATAGAGTCCGTAAGTCGAACAGATAGTAGAATTCGAACTTGTTTCAGGAGCTCTGCAATAGTATAACAGAGCTCCTGAAGCAGTTCGAAGGCTACTACTATCCGTTTGACTAGTATTGCCTTGGGGACTGACAAAATATTATAATTTTTGTGCTGTCAAATGCCTGCATAAGAGAACTAAAAAAATGACCAAATAAATCCAGTCATTCCAACAATAATAATGAGGTATTCATTATATAACTATAATTATTGATCATGTTTAAATACCTGTGCAGCCTGATGGTAGGAAGCTGTACCACCATATGCAACAACAGCTCGGACAGTAGAGCCATGGCTAAACTTCCTCGCTTCGTTGAAGATCTGCAATGTCAACTCCCTCGTGGGAGACACAATGATGGCGTGCGGTTGGCAATGTTCACTTGTTAAGATGAGCTCTTTGGGATCGGAGAGCAGCACATTCACAATTGGTAGCAGGAAGGCGGCCGTCTTTCCAGATCCAGTTTGGGCGCACGAGATAATGTCGCGTCCCGACATTATAATTGGCAGAGCGTGTTTTTGTACAGGGGTTGGTTTAGTATAGCCAGACTTCTTAACATTCTCCAGGACAAAGTTGCGGAGACCAGCATCGTCAAAACTAGCAATCGGTGGAGGAACATTTTCCCCAGTCACCTAATTAGAAAAAGAAACAGTGATTAAGATGAAAACGGTCAAACCTACCAGCTGTTGAGAAACGTAATGAATGAAAAACTAGGAAAGCACTATAATCAAATTAAAAGTATATGGGTCATTCGGACTCATTCCATGTGAAATCAACACAAAAAAACATATTTTTGTAACTCACCATCTCGGATTTTAATAAAAATTGACAGATTTGCTCAAAATTTTGACCTGATCGCAAAAGTATTTTTTTTAGATTTTCATCTCGAGCGGTTCAAAAGATACAGAGGGTTGAAATATAGGCATTTTCATCCCCCGCACGTGCACCGCCTACCCTTATAATTAATACCTAGGCTTGTATGGCAGCTACAGAGCTCATCTATAGCTAATTTAAAAGGTATTTTCATGCTCTACGTAGTTCTTAAATAAAATGTGACATATTGTGTATAGTTAATTCATTATAATTGTATACATCTACCTTTTCAAAATCTACCCCTATGGAAGAACAGCATCAGTAATTGATCTGAAAATTTGTGAAAATGTTGTCTATAGATCAATAATTAATGATACCAAAATCCAAGTTTGTGAGTTTCAAACTTGTAAGGGTAGGCGGTGCACGCGCGGGGAATGAAAATGCCTATATTTCAACCCTCTGTATCTTTTGAACCGCTCGAGATAAAAATCTAAAAAAAATACTTTTGCGATCATGTTTAAATTTTGAGCAAGTCTGCCCATTTTTATCAAAATCTGAGTCGGTGAGTTACAATGAGTGTGTTGATTTCATATGGAATGACCCATATTACAATTCTTCATTTCAGATATAAGTAGAATAGATTAGAAGTAGATTACACAAAGGTTTGACAAATACAGGAAACGATGAAATATGTCCAACCATCATTTATTGCATAAGTGACGAGATAAGTGTCAAGCTTCATAATAACGAACGTTTCAAACTTTAAATTATAAAATGGGTGGCTCAAAAATTAAACCTTGAATGGGTGCCTACATAATTTTTGGCATAATTAGATGAGTGTAGCGAAGATTTTCACTGAACTCTTACGGAACTTTGTCTGAGCGTTTTTTTTTGTTTGTTTGTAAACACTGCACAGGTCGCAGGGTTTGAGCGATCGACATGAAACTTTTTTTTATATGCAAACTTATTCAACTTAGAACTGTATAGTTTTGAGGTCTAATCGGTTGGACCATTTTTGAGAAACATCATTTAGAAGTTTCTAAAAACCCCATAAGATTTGGCTGAGCGGAAAAAATTGAAAAATAAAATCTCTTCAATATGATTCAAATTTTCCACAAATGTGAACACAAGAATAATATAGATGAATAAAAATTTGGTTTGATATTCGGACCAGCCGTTTAGGAGAAAATAATATAATAAATGTATTTTATTCATCGAAAAAATAGAAATATTAGTTGAAAAATGTTGCATTGTCGAAGTCACGGCTTTCTAGATTCATTGACATCGGATGAAGTTCATTTCAAATGATCAAGGTTTGTAGAGTTTTCGATTATACTTTATATAGACATCTCGCTCATAGTACAACGCACATCCTGCGTTTGCCTAGTTATATTCACAATATCTGCATCTACAATAGAACCAGTTTCTTGATTGAATGTCTGTACAGTAATGGACATTAGTATCTCTGGTATGCATCACAGGTCCAAAATCATGAAACGTGCTAAATTGGTACCACTTGAAGCAGTTTTTAGTAATAGTATGGGTAAAAATGGGTAAAAACTTTTTACCCATACTATTACTATTTGCTCGTCTAACAACGCTTATATTGCGTTTTCCTAGTTATAAATGTAATACATGCAAATAATTGGACATACATAAGAATCAACAATTGAATTGAAATTATATGTGCATACCTTGATCGAAATCTTTTCGTATTTGTCGAAGTTGATTCCCGAGGAACACCCAGCATGGAACATTTGATCTTCATCTTCAGTCGGCTCGGGCGGAATATAGATCTCACGAGGTTTCTCAGGATCACCATCAGCACCACCTCCCCCATCAGCCCTAGGACCACCTTTACGAGGCTCTGGGCATTCTCGGCTCATGTGTCCAGCTTGATTGCAATTAAAGCAATTTCCGCCTCCTCCGCCGCCGCCAGCCTTCTTTGGCTCGGGGCAGTCACGTGACATATGGCCCTCTCCATTGCAGTTGTAGCAAGAGCCTCCTCCGCCCCCTCCCCCGCCACCCTTCTTTGGTTCGGGGCAGTCGCGTGACATGTGCCCCTCACCGTTGCAGTTGTAGCAAGAGCCTCCTCCGCCCCCTCCCCCGCCGCCCTTCTTTGGCTCGGGGCAGTCGCGTGACATGTGCCCCTCACCGTTGCAGTTGTAGCAAGAGCCTCCTCCGCCCCCTCCCCCACCACCCTTTTTGGGCTCAGGGCAGTCACGGGACATATGCCCCTCCCCGTTGCAGTTATAGCATGAGCCACCCCCGCCGCCCTTCTTGGGCTCGGGGCAGTCACGGGACATGTGACCCTCCCCGTTGCAGTTGTAGCAAGAGCCGCCTCCGCGAGAATCACCACCACCGCGAGAATCACCACCTCCTCGACTGTACCCACCACCACCATTATAGCTGTCGCCATTACTTCCACCGTAGCCATTGCTTGGTTGGTAGCCTCCACCGTTAGTATCACTGCGGCTTGCAAAACCGCGACCTCTGCCTCGGCCAAACCCACGGCCGGTGTCAACCTGCGACTGATAGCCGCCGGCGGAACCCTCGTCGTTCCACTCATCGGCCATAATCGAAAGCTGGAATAATTTAATGTAATTAGTAAGATCAACAAGGAAAACTTGATTGTAAATAGAAAGCCTTACTGTGATGACATCCATATCGACAGGGAAGTAACGGAAAACTTTCATTTTAGTAATGATGGTGATTGTCATGATTTGGCCTACTATATCTTGCGTTATCTGGTAGGATGAGCCAATGAGTTACAGAATGTTGTAGGACCGATTGGGCCTAAGCAGTAGTTTGTAACAGGTGACCATGGTTGTTGAAAAATTGTTAATTCTTGCCAACTCTCATCAGCACCTCAGCTCAGCCGACATTGAATTGTTCCAAAACTTTTAGTGACATGAGAATTTGGAAACAGGAGACTATAAAAAAGGATCTCGAGCGTCACTCGAGACAAATCACGGGTCACTAAGCTATCGGTTAGATGGTTCAGAACAATATTGAGAACAGAGAACATATCAATTGCATACCAAACCAATCCAAGGGGTGGTGAAGGGAGCAGTAATGGCACGGGATTAGAGGTTTGGCCCAAGCCAGATATGTTGATGGTCGACAGTCACATATGTGACTTAATTTCCCATAGTGACGATCTGAATATCAATGTTTCCAAGTGTTTCACCAAACCACAAGGTACTATGTAGCATAGAGAGAACCCAGTATTGTCACCCCTATTAATATGTAAAGGCACAATTTGCTGCAATATGCTTGTTCACAGAATCTTGATTCTTTTTTTATATATATTGGGGTTCAAAGACGCACTGTAATGATGGCAAAAATCTATTGGCGTCGGGGAGGATTAATGAGATCTGACGGAACGACGAGATGCAGATTTCTTGGGTAATGGGAAGGACAGTGGGAAGGAAGCGGTCGTGGCCTATACTGTGGGAACCATCCCTGCATTAGCCTAGACTACAGAGGGAAACCACGAAAACCCATGTAAAGATGGTCGGCGGCAGGGATCGAACCGGTCTCAAAATTTGGTACGACATATGCAAACGCAATTTATATTTGACAAAGTTTCCTGTATTTGATATCAGTAGAAGAAGAAAATGCTTTGGATTCTATTGAAACCATTGTTATATTTCTTGTGTAGGCCAAGATAAATATCTACTTTCTAAGAGCTGGTTGAGTATGGTATTTGCATTTCATCAAAAATTATGAATTGGCTGTAACTTATATCATTTCTTTAGTACGGTAGCCTTACCAAACGAAACAAAAACCAAAGTGATATTTTAAAAACTACGGCCGTGATGATCAGCGGCGTAGAAGCTTGCACCGATAGCAAAAAACACTGTCCCCCAGCACTAGACAATCATTTCATTTGCATAGTAGAGAAAAGATTTGCTTGGCCTACGTTTCGAAGGTAGTTATATACCATAGGCCTATACGCCTACCGTTAATGATTGTCGCAAAGCAAGCAATTCAAGAAAACCGGTGCAAACCTCCTAGAGCGTCGACGTTTACAGAGCTCGATCGGTCGACGGCGGCAAAGTTATAGGTAACAAGATCATATTATTAGAAAAGGATGGACAAGGATGTGATTCAAATGTGGACAAAGTTGAGGCGGTGAAGTTTGTTGCTCTATTTCAATATTCAGGTCAACGACTGAGGAAACCACTGAAAAAACTTGAATTTAGCCTACTATCTCAGACAAAATGATTTATCCTATATGCATTTCCTATATAGGCCCTACTTTATTTCTGAATCTGTGATCTAGTGTGGTTGAGACCAACATCTAAGCCTAGCCTCCAAATGCTAGCTGGGAGGCAAAGCTCTGACAGGCGTATGTTATGTTGCTTATCATCAACTGAAAATACAGTAATTTTACTGCGACACTGGGCATGGCCAATTGGCGTTTTTCGATTTTATGGTGTTTTCTGAAAGATCTTCTTTATATAATTCAGAAAAAGTTGCAGGAGGTGGATAATTGTTGGCTTTGTTGGTTTTGATGCCATTGTTGGGTTGCTGGAGGGTGTAAAATGTTGGTTAGGTTAGTGGGAGAGGTTGGGGGAAAAAAACACAAATAGGCGTGCTCCGTCTCAGTAATTTTACCGAAAATCCCAGTGAAATCACAATGACATACCTCTGCATTTGAAGCCTGAATGATGTCCTAATAGAATTATGTATCATAAAATCATTTTGAGCAAGAAAGACTAGGCCTAGCGGTAATTTTACCGTGATACTGAGCATCGCCAATTGGCGTTTCATTTTCGAATTTTTTGTGTTATCTGAATGATCTTGTTTCTATCTTCCAGAAAAAGTTGCTGGAGGTTGAGAATTGTTCGTTTTCAAAGTTTTCAAACTCGCTTGAATCTGATGGTTTTTGCATGTTGTTTGGGAGAGGTGGTGCTGGAGGGGGTGATTTTTGGTGGTTAGGTTAGGGGGGTAGGTTGACACCGTTGTTGGGGGAGGGGGGGAGGAGCTGTTGGGAGGTGTAACCATCAAGTATATAATGGTGTAACATGATGTTGGTTAGGTTAGTGGGGGGTTAAATTAGAGACACTGAGCATGCCTATTTGTGTTTTTTCCCCAACCTCCCCCACTGACCTAACCGGCATATTACACCCTCCAGCAGCTCCCCCCCTCCCCAACAATGACATCAACTTACCACCTAACCTAACCACCAAAAATCACCCCCTCCAGCACCACCCCTCCCATACAACATGCAAAAACCATCAGATTAAAGAGAGTTTAAAAACTAGAAAAACCAACAATTCTCAACATCCCGCAACTTTTTCTGAAAGATACAAACAAGATCTTTCAGAAAACACCAAAAAATCAAAAATCAACTTCAATTGGCAATGCTCAGTGTCACAGTAAAATTACCGGTAATTTTGCTGTTACACTGAGCATCGCCAATTGCTGATGGATTTTCGATTTTTTGGTGTTTTCTGAAAGCTCTTGTTCATATCTTTCAGAAAAAGTCGCGGGAGGTTGAGAATTGTTGTTCTTTATAGTTTTCAAACTCACTCGAATATGATGGTTTTTGCATTGACGTCTGGATTTTGACAGCTGTTCTTCTCTATGCATCATGGTGGTCATCAGTTCTGCCAACTGTATACCGTTATTTGAATCTTGGGCGCACGTGGTTTTAAAGGGGGGTGGGGTGAAATTATTACTTCTGTACCGAGGTCATTCAAGGCGATGTTAGAAAATGTTGGTCATTACTCATAAATCATTTGACAAGCAACCATCATGGGATGCGAATCGTGTGTTTTGACTGTGTGGCAATTTTTTTTCGATTGTAGCGATTGAAGCTACGTTGTTAGAGTGGCTGAGAGAGCATGGTGTACTTAGAAGGGAGGTCGTGTGCCCTAAGTGTATGAAACAGTGCCATTTGAGATCGGATTTTATGTATGTTTGTGGGAAAACAGTTGTGATACGAAAGGGAAAAAATGAGAAAAAAACGCGATGTTTTTAGGCCGGCGTGGGGCTGGGGGGAGGGGGAAATGCCGTTTTTGAGGAAGGTTGAGAAGTCGACAGTGCCGTGTGAGGTGGGTTTGAGTTGAGGTTAGGTTGTGGGGTAGGTTGATGCCGGCGTGGGGCCGGGGGGGGGAGGTGCTTTTTGGTTAGGTTAGGGGGTAGGTTGATGCCGGCGTGGGGCCGGAGGTGGGAAGGTGCTATTTGGTTGGGTTAGGGGGGTAGGTTCATGCCGGCGTGGGGGCGGGGGAAGGTGCTATTTGGTTGGGTTAGGGGGTAGGTTGATGCCAGCTTGGGGGCGGGGGAAGGTGCTATTTGGTTAGGTTAGGGGGGTAGGTTGATGCCGGCGTGGGGGCGGGGGGGGAAGGTGCTATTCGGTTGGGTTAGGGGGGTAGGTTGATGCCAGCGTGGGGCGGGGGAGAGGTGCTATTCGGATGGGTCAGGGGGTAGGTTGATGCCGGCGTGGGGGCGGGGGAAGGTGCTATTTGGTTGGGTTAGGGGGTAGGTTGATGCCGGCGGGGGGGGGGGGTCCTATTTGGTTAGGTTAGGCGGTAGGTTGATGTCGGTGTTGCGGTGGGGGGGGGGGGGGGGGGGGGAACGTGCTGTTTTTGGGGAGAATCGAGTGAATTTAATATTTTTACTGCCCTTGAAAAAATCGTCAAAATAACAGCTCAAGAGGTTCTACACATCATGCACGTGAGTTTTTACCTATTTAATTCACCACGTACTTGCTATGGTTTTCTAAATTCCGACATACCCGTAGTCAGTGTTTTTGTGCACTTTCATGAGTTGGTACGCCTTCAATTTTTCAAAAATGGCCGACTTTATGCTTCGGTTTTGACATCGTCGTATTTAAGTAGGTTTTTTAGTTATAATTTATTTGAATTCATGGTGTCCCGTGGGTTTTTTGAAAAGATATATTCAATATCTATCGGTAAACACCAAAATCCCCCCCAAAAAAATCAGAAATAGGCGTGCTCAGTGTAACAGCAAATTTACCAAATTACCATTTGTAATATCAAATATCACAACCCTGGGATTTGATTTGAATGAATGACAATATATCCTACAATTCAAGAGAAAACTAGAAATCATCATCTCAATTTCAGAAATTACCATCTTTTCATTCTACTTTCAGAGACTCGAGTCATGACAATCCATTACCATACCCAATTTTGTATTGAACATGAACAGAAAAGGGTAGGCCTAATGCTAGTCACAACTCAGAGAAGTAGGCAAATACTGGAGGACAAATAACTTGATAATCTCTAATACTGTACTGAGATCATGATTTTCTAGTTTTTCCTACATTTGTGGGAAAACTAATATCATAATTCATTAAAATCCAATCCCAGGGTTATGATGGCATTTGGTTCAAACCTTATCCTATTTACGGTTCACCCCTAAACATCACATTACGTAACTCGGAATGTGATTGGCACAGCTTACAAGGGTATGTAAGAACAAAATGACGATTAGCTAGTTTCAATTCATTTAGGAGTCATAGATAAGGGCTAGGGGTCTTAGTATAGGCCTAGGCCCTAGCAACACATTGGGTATGCCTAGGCCTAGGCTTACCAGAGACAGCCTGAACACCAGGCTGTGTTAGGATCCCATTTACCCCTAAACATCACGTAACATAAGTCTAAGTTGATTGGCACAGCTTTCAAGGGAATGTCGGAACAAAATGACGATTGGCCACTTTCAATTCATTTTAGAATAAAATGCCTTCAATATAGTCCTAGGTCTTTGAATATGCCTAAACCTATTACCTAGGCCCCAGCAAAACATCAATTGGGTATGCCTAGGCGTAGGTAGGCTTACCAGAGATAGCATGTACACCAAGGTCAAGGACAAAAGCATGCTTTCTCTCGCATTTTAATTCAATGGACGCCAACCTCATCAGCCTATGAAGCCTAGACTGACTGACGTCGTTCTCAGGTTCACTCTTTTTACTGGAATTTACTTTATAACATATAATAAACTCAAAGCTTATATAGGGCCTACCATGTTTCTAAGGAAATTACGTAAGGATTGACTGCCAATGGGCAAACACGTGTCCTGAGAAGTCGCATTTAACCAGTTTTGTCATTCCTAAACACAAAAGTGGCATGTCAACAACTAATACTGAAAAGAAAATTGCGAAAGAATGTTTAAAATGAAAATACTAATAAATTACATACCTTGGTTTCAAATAAAAGATAAAAACAACCACACTCTTCTTCAAGCGCAGCTACCCAACGCTTACGACTTCGAGAAATAATGCGGGAGAAAGAATGAAAGAGAATGAACGAACAGGGCACATTTGTTATTCCAGTTCCGGTTTGTCGTATAAAATCAGTATTTCTATGGTATGCGCATGACAGTCTTCAAAAATAAAATATATAGCCAATGAAAACATAAGAAATAACCTCGTGATCAGTTTCAGCCAGTAGAAGAAGAGCATTTTTGCTAGCTAGCGAAAGTAGCAAAAAACAACTCAAATGTCTACCGGGAATATTTTGGGTAATGGTTAGTAGTATTTTGGTAGTAGCATTTCATAGGGTAATAAATACAAAGACATTAATATAATAATATAATAGTGTTATTTTTAGTGCGTTTATAAAAAATATACATATATATATATATATATATTTGAATGGAAAGTTGATCCCTAGTGAATAAGAAATCCAAGAAATGCATTATGATTTTGATGAATGTTTAATACACTTTCTATTATTTTTATCTTCTATCTCAACATCAACAACTTGACATTTTTCATCCCGATTGATGGTTTTTCGTGAGGTATAATTCACAAATTCGATCAGCCACGACCATTAAAAAATATATATGTATATATTACACACGAATACTGATAAAACGAATAAAATAAAACATAACAATATATATAAGAAAAAAAAAATCGATACAGAATGATGAATTTTGTTAATAATACAAGAACAGAGAAAAAGAGAGACGAAAGAAGATTTCAAGAAGAAGAAGGAGAAGAAGAAGAAGAAGAAGAAGAAGATCAAGATAATGAGAAGATTCAAGATTTCTTCTCCCCACTGTGAATGTTTGAATTGTTTTCTAACCGTGAAATTATTACCTTATTTAAGATTTGATTTGTTTGTTAAATGATCATATTTTAATTATTCTTTGGGGTGGTAAGATCGCCCTCGTGGTGCCCCGTTCAAACGATCTAATCTTCCATCCATAGCCTTAATTGGGGAACAATGATTTTGTATCAAGTTTCGATCTTATTAAAAAAAAAAAAAAAAAAAAAAAATATTATTATTATTATTTTTATCATTATTGTTTTTTTTTTTCATTGTTGTTTAACGGCGCATCAACATCTAGGTCATTTTGCGCCGGTATTATTTCCAAACTTTCACTAGATCCAATCAGTCGTTTAGATATAAAAAATTATTTAATGACATTTTATACATCATTCAAAGCTATTAAGAAAACCAATTAAATCCAAGCAACAAGTGTCACCAATTATGAAGAACTATTAAAACAAAGCCTTTTATTATCAAAGATATTATTAGAATGAGTAATGAATATAATTGGATCTCAAGGTGTATATATTGTATCTTAGATTGCATCTAATATTTCCTTCATGATGAGAATAGTCTACGAAAATAAATCAAACCGAATGAAAACATTAATTTTTAATTTGAATGCCGTCAAAACATCAACTTGATTTAACTTTTTGAAATAATTCAGTTTCATTCTTATTAGCTCATCCATCAACGCGGAAACACATAACGCGTTTTCCTAGTTATTATCATTAGACAATTACCTTCAGAATACATTAAAGATGATTTATTAATCCCAAAACCATATGAAAAAAAGTGTTTTTCGGATGGTATTAGTATTAGACTATAAATAGTTGATGATAATTATTAGGTACAGGTATTGTGTTATTATTATAGGTATGTAAGGTCTATTATATTTTTGTTAGGTATAGGAATTTTATTTGTATCGTGTAATTCTTGTCCTATTGTTTTCAAGGTTTATTATTATTACCTCTTAACATGTGTGTAAATAGCACATCTTTGCTAATAAACAAATCACCACTACTAGGCCTACGTTTCAACGGTTATGATTTTAAAACTGTAATTGTGACTGTCCCTGGGAGTCAAATCCGGATCTCCAGATTGAAGCGACTGAATATATGAATACCTGCAGTTAGATCCTGTAGGGTAGTTTCATTTCGTACGTATATCCATGGACTGTTTTTTATGAATTGTTTTTAAATATACAAATAGCAGGGGAAGAGTTTCAGCTTGGTACACTTTCCATGTGGTAGAAATTCAGGCAACCCAAACCATTTTGGTCCCAAAATTAGGGAATTTCCAATTTAAAAAATATATATATCGATATGATTCTGTTCTGATATAACACCAATCTCTGGCAAAAGTTCAAATCGATTGGTTACTTTGTCGGAAATGTAGCCTCTAGCTCTTACAAAGAAAAACATCAACAAAGCCCAATTTTTTCTGGTAATTTGAATGAAGTCTTTGCTACGCTCGTCTAATAATGCAACATTTTGTCATTTCTTTCATCTCTGATCTGTACATTTTTTAAATTAAATAATATAATGATGCAATGTATAGATTTCAGATCTTCTCCATAAAAACAATAACGATTTCAAGCATGCATAATACAATGACCATTATATAAAATTGCAATTTTTAGAATAGGCTTACAATAAATTGATGATGATGACTATTGTTCGCTCAACGACCCAACCAACAGCTAGGTTTTATAAGGGGTATGAATGAGCAGCTGATAATAAAACTACATATGAAGTGATGATGAGTGAAAGGACGTGTACAAAAACCCATGCCTTATAAGTGACTAGAACCCACTCAACGTGGGACTTCGGTTTCTGAAGCGATGCCAGTGGCGGTTTGACCATACATTGTCCGGGGCCATCCCCGGACACAAAAAGGGTGGGTGGGTCCCCTCCGGGACCCACCCACCACCAACTCCTGACACCCAAAAGGTCTATACATTGTGATAACAGACTTATAAATAATGATTATGTTATGTAGTATTGAACTGCTAACACGCAATAGCGTTAATATTAGATGGTTACACATAATAGTTAGGTATTATTTTTCTAATTATTTCTAGTTCTAACACATCGTTTACAAACAAACGTGTAATTTCTATGTAATATCATGCATACGCGATCGTAGTAACTAAAGCATCGATATTATTCAATTCAATCCCATAGTTGATTCAATTATTATTATTTAATTAAATAATAATATTTTCTTCTATTAAAACTGTTTCAGAACTTATTGCAAAATTTCAATAATGAAGACCCTTATCAATATACTTATTGGTTAGAAATAACATTTATTTACATATTCACTATCAATTAAATTACGAAAACGGTATATTTCATAATTAAGAACCAGTGCCGGACTGGGCCACCGGGCAATGCCTGGTGGGCCGCTGGCTTAATGAATATCGAAATGAATATCGAAATAATTTTTAGAATATCATTTGTCATTTTGAATGGGATATTTTTGTATTCTTGAATGATATCGAGATTCATTTCATTGTTAGTGAATATAACCTTTTGGATCAGGTATCACTGAAACAAATTAAGATAAAAACATTCAAGATGGTCACCCCATTAGAATTGGGAATTTTATGATATTGTTGTTTCATGAAATCGAATTGTAAAATAGCTTATATGCATTCGATTGTAATTAGCTTGCAGTTGGAACGTAATAACTCGCAAAAAATTGCCCAAACTTCAACTTGTATCCAGGACAATGGCGTATACAGGGGAACGGGGGCCAGCCTTAGCCGAAGCTGGACTGAAAATTGCATTGTCAGAATAAAAATAATTAAAGTTTGTGATAAATAAAATCTTATATATTATTTTATGAAGGTAATAATTGGAATGTGTGTGTGATGGTTATTGGGAGTGGGCCATATTCCTCCATAGAGCATATTTTCAAATACGACTATCGATTTGAATAGTCTCTCCACATCAATAGAAGATTATAGTTGCATAGCGTGAATTAGCACTATCTAGGACGTTTTCCACATTGCGTCCACACTAAAGAATCTACAAATTCCAGGAATCTCGTGTAGTTCCCAAAACCCATAGAATCATATTTAAAAAAAAACATTTCAAACATTTCCCTGCTGGGCTTCATTCCTACTTCACTTGCATTCACTTTCATTATGCACACCTAGTTTAGGGGCTCACAATAGACTAGAGTCCTTGCTCAGGGCGCTGAAATGAGACCTGTGATTGGAAAATATCAATTGGGCACCTTTAGTTCTATTATGTGATTGATTTTGGCATCTAAATCTCATATGAAACACGTTAAACCATATAAAAAAAGATGCAGTTCAAAATAATTCCCTGCGAGGCCAGAAGGGGGTCTCCCCCCTTGCATCCTGCAGGTCGCCGGCTTCGCAATAACGCAATGACATTCCAAAACAAAAAACTCGCAAATTTGTAATTCGAAATTAGGGGTGGTGGGTGGGTCTATTGTTCAATTGGTCTGGCCCCGGGCATGGTTGGAGGTTCAAGCCGCCACTGAGCGATGCCTTAGCTGACTGAGCTACGGAGAGCGGCAATACAATGATATACATCAGTGGCATAACTAGGAATTATGGGGCCCGTAGCAGAGGACTCAAATGGGCCCCCAATTTTTTACATATTCATTTTTACAAGCAAATGTTGTTAGGATACTGTGTTCTACCTAGGTTCTACATAGTCTTTAGCCACTACAAAGCCTACAATTTAGTCAAATTTCCAAGTTATACCTATATATCGACAGGCAATGATCTATCAAATATTATAGATAAGGCCCAAATTGATATGAGTACGCGATATCCCAGCTGCCGACCACAAAAAAATAATGGGCTGTGAAACTGTAGGTTTTGGCGATAATCTATTTTTTCACCGTCCATGTTCAAGTCCAACATTTGTATCTCAAAATCTTGAAGAAATTGAATGAAAAATTTGGCAAGCACCTTGGTCCCTCACTCTCATAACTTGGTTTTCAAGAGGTCTTACACTATACTAAGTATATTTTTAAAATGTGAGAATGAAAGTTGACTTCGATTACAGTAATACATTGACTTGAATATAAGAATAAACATCAAGTTTGATGGTTACCAAGATTTCTAAAAACCTTGTAATGATTACTATAATAGCTTCAAATGCAAGCAAAGTGTTGTGCATATTACTAGAAAAAATGCAGCATATGCATAGTCATGCAAAGTATTCAAAGTAGACATCTTGATTTTGAAACCATCTAAAGCGAGTCACCAACTATATTATGTAGCTCTTTATAATCGATCTACATGTCAACAACATCAATCTTTATGCAGTTCTAATTCATTTTACCTGTTCAAGCCTTCTAATAGGTTCAATCTAGTTATCCAACTCATATAATCCAATATTTCAGGTTCTTCTTGGAGAAGGTCTATGGTGTTGAATGAGCAATGACAAGTAAGGAGATGGTTTATGACTTTATTGCCTTTTTTAAACTTTGTACATTATGAAAACAATTGCAATAACATAAAACAAGAATGACAATTGGCCTAATTACACTGAACAGTATATAGATGCGTCACATAAGGGACCAATAACACGATCGACCATCGAAATACTTCCTTCCGCATTGACGATAATAATTTAATTAATGCAGTTTGTTATTGTGTTTAATGCAATAATAGTTAAATTATAAACTAATCAACCTGTCATATTGCTGTTACATCACTGATATAATCAGGAAACAGAACCTCTCTCCAAAGTTAAAATTAACTACAATATGATATTGATCTAAGATTGGAAGGCGATGAGGAACTCTTGCACAAGTTTCTTGAGTTTAGCATCGTTTTCAGGATTGATTTGGCCTTCCTTAGCTATGCTGGCCAGAAGTGCTTTCTCGGATGTCTTGATGTGTTGGAGGAATTCCTTCTCGAAGGCGGTGATCTTAGCGGGGTCAAGTTTGTCAAGGTGACCTCGGACTCCGCAGTAGATGACGCAAACCTGCTCTTCAATGGCCATTGGTACTGGAAGAAGAGACAATGATTATTGTTTGCTTAATGAGCCCACCAACAGCTAGGTTAGTTGGGGATATGAATGAGCAGGTGTTAATGAAACTGTCAAGTGATAGTAAGTGAAAGGAGGTTTAAAGACCCCACGACTTGAGCGAGACTCAAACCCATACCCAGCGGTGACTTAAATTTCATGAGCGGTGCTTTCCCTTGACCAAATATTCAAGCTTCAGTTTACACACTCAACTTCAGTTCACAGTTAACTGTTATTATTTTACAGGCTGTTTTCAGCCACGTGTGAAAGGGTTTAGTGGCACATGTTTACAAGATCACAATAAACATGACATACCATATTGTCCTTGTTTGAGCAGCTCGGTAAGTCGGACACCTCGGTTGAGGAGTTGCTGTGTGGCAGCGTCCAAGTCGGAACCAAACTGAGCGAAGGCGGCAACCTCTCGGTATTGGGCCAACTCCAACTTCATGGAACCGGCAACCTGTCAAAGAACAACGCTTTCATTGAAACAGAAGTTTTGAAATATTTGCATAATTCACGTAAATGCAAATATACCTGGGCCGAGGACGAGTACGAGTCTACTTCAAATGAGAAAATATACGATTTCAAAAAAAGAATGTAAAACCTAAAAGTATAATATATTTAAAAGTTGTAAGACTGTCAATGAGTTTAGTTTCCACAGGTAATAATTTATCAAGTTCTGCGCCTGCATACACATGGTTTTCTGTGAACATATTTAGGTGTGTGAAACAATATGTAAATCCTTTGCTTGGCGTCCGTTTGTTTATATGCACGTTATTGAATTTTTCCAAGTTGAGTAACTCATCTTGCAAAACTGCATGGTACACATACAGGAATAGAATGGTTTGTAATACGATAATCTTTGCCAGCAGCTCTTATCATAGCACCTATAGCTCTCTTCTTTAATATGAAGATACTTAAATGGGACCTACTCACGACTAAGCTGATGAAGAAAATTTGCTTAGCCAATTAAAATCAAAGCAACTACAACACTGAGTAGCCAAGGCATGATCATAAGATAAGTACATTAAATCGATGGGTACAGTTTGTAAATCAACACACCTGCTTCATAGCCTTGGTCTGGGCAGCAGATCCTACACGAGATACAGACAGACCGACGTTGATAGCTGGTCGGATACCCTTGTAGAACAGCTCAGTTTCCAAGAAGATTTGTCCGTCAGTGATAGAAATGACGTTGGTTGGAATGTAGGCGGACACATCTCCTGCCTGTGTTTCAATGACGGGCAGGGCAGTAAGGGATCCACCTCCGTTGGCGTCGCTCATCTTGGCAGCTCGCTCGAGAAGACGAGAGTGAAGGTAGAAGACATCACCGGGGTAAGCCTCACGACCGGGGGGTCGACGAAGCAAGAGTGACATCTGGTGGCAACGTGTGAAAATATGAGACAGTATATATAATATAATAGTGGAGACAAAGTCGTGTTGATATTTTGCTACACCTAGCAATATAACTAATATTTGAAAGTTGTCCACGAGGATACTTTCGCAAATAATGCGAACGAGAATTATTGCTAGTCTCGACATTTGAATATTACATTTTCATGTGCAATGTTGATACAAAGACACAGTGCAATTGGTAGAATTAATTTCATAAGTCAATAGGCATACAAACTGGCCATTTATTAAAAGAAGTATAAATGGTTAATTTCTGGGGCATACCTGTCGATAGGCTACAGCTTGCTTGGACAAATCGTCGAAGATGATGAGAGCGTGTTTGCCATTGTCACGGAAGAATTCTCCCATAGCGCATCCCGAGTAGGGAGCCAAGTATTGCAGGGGAGCAGCATCAGAGGCAGTAGCAGACACAATGATGGTGTAGTTGATAGCTCCCGTATCGGTCAATCGCTTGACAATCTGTGCAACGGTAGACCTCTTCTGACCGATAGCAACATAAATGCAGTACAACTTCTTCTTTTCTTCATCCCCGTCGTTGAATCGTTTTTGGTTGATGATCGTATCGATGGCAAGGGCAGTTTTGCCAGTCTGCCTGTCTCCAATGATGAGTTCTCGCTGTCCACGACCAATGGGTACTAAAGAGTCGACGGCCTTGATTCCGGTCTGCATGGGCTCACGTACAGATACACGGGGGATGATACCAGGGGCTTTGATTCCTACACGAGCGCGGGTAGTTCCGATGAGGGGTCCTTTGCCATCAATGGTATTTCCCAGAGCATCCACAACACGGCCTAGCAAGGCATCGCCGACGGGAACATCTACGATGGCTCCGGTACGCTTTACGATATCACCTTCCTTGATCATCTTGTCGTTACCGAATACTACAACACCAACATTGTCGGGTTCCAAGTTGAGGGCCATTCCCTGAAAGAAAATAAAAGCTGAATCATTATTCAAAGACTTATCAACAGACTTACGTTACCTAGGGTATTAGGCTTCCAGGCTTACGTTATAAACCCAACCGTAGGCAGATATGTAGTTATTCACATATGAGTAATAGGTTTTAAAACAAAATGAAATAGGCCTACCAGTAATCAAAGTATTTATGGCCAAAATACAACAGGCTAGGATGTAATTGGAATGAAGATTGGGGAAGAATGAGCAATTGACAGTTATTTGATCAATAATTATGTCCCTTGCGGTATAAGGCTTCCAGGCCTACGATATAAACCCTACCGTAGGCAGATATGTAATTAGTCTAATTACATAATATATTCAGATATTATATTATCAGTGTCACATCGTCATAATTATAACGACAGACCAACAAGTAGGTCCAATTATATGAATGTAGACCTAGGCCTAGTGAAATTAGCAAATTTGTGACGAGTATGAAAAATTCTATAATTCAAAGTGAAACTTTTCTCATTTTTCTTGTCTAGTCTTCACAGATTGAATGGCTGAAATGGATCAACTGAACAATATATTATCAAGTCTATAATTCTACACTTTGTCGTTGTTCATCAAGTAGAACGCCATTATATGGCATTCACATAGGCCTAGTAAAAATGATACTAACCTTCAATCCAGATGAGAACTCCACCATCTCATCAGCTTGGATGTTCTTGAGACCATACACACGGGCGATACCATCACCAATGCTCAATACTCGACCAGTTTCTTCGAGATCAGCCTTGGGCGCAGAACCCATAATTCTCTCTTCGAGGATGGAAGAGATTTCTGCTGCACGGCGACTGCATGATACATGAAGTTTGCGGCTTGCTACTTGAGAAGCTGACCACGACAAGTTGGTAACCTGGAATTATGAGACAATCCCCCAGAGTAAATACATTGTTACGACTTAATTATGATAAGGCCTAGGTAGGTATTATGTTCAGCTAGAGCACTTTAAAATTAAATAGACAAGTCTAGGGTCTTGTGCTAAAATCTAGCACACGGGAGGAATGGAAGAAAATTCGATCAGTCCCGAAGTGATGTCACGTGGGCTCCCGAGCGTACGGTACACAATCTCTCCGCTCCAACCGTAGAAACATTCAACTCGCTAATTCCACAATCATCTAGTGGTCCAGTGGGTAAGGCACCGACCGCCAAAGCCACGGAGCCTTGGTTCGAATACTGCCGCTTTTACTCTTTTGGTTTTCAAATATATTATATAAAAACTCTCGGCGATAGGTTAGAAGTCGGATTTTATTATCCTCAGAACGTTTGAACAAACATTATAAACTAGATATGGTAATAATTCTTGACAAAATACAAAATATTTGGATAGCCATCATTCTGATCCATCTCTCATCCATTCCTCCCTGTGGAAGACTCCTTAGGCTGGACCACTTTGGAAATGGAAGGAAAAGTATTGTTAAGCACAAGTTAGAATAATTATAGCTACATCAACACGAATTGGTCAGATAATAGATGATCAATAAACACACCCATCCCCCTATCCTGAATTGGGGTCTTGGGTTTGAAGCTGTGACCTGCCCAACCCACTCCTCTGCAGGACATAGATCAAATGTGATGACCTATCGTTCTTTTCAAAATTGATATTTCAATAACTTATATATTTCACTCGTATAATTCTACATTTGATAAGATCACTATTCTATGCAAGTGGTAAGCCAGTCCTCTTTATGGATTGGAAGAACTCAGCCTAGGCTTATTCTCCGACCCCATCTTGTGCCGATCACATAAGAATCTGCCGACAGGGTAGGGTTTGGAAAAGACCGAAAATCCACACAAAATCCATAAAAAATATGACAAGAACAATCTAAACTGTGGACAGAGCAACACTGAATTAGTTTACATACCTGTGGAACAGTGGTAGGCAAATGCCTTGCCACTGTAGCGGCTAATCGAACTGAGAGAAGAGCCATTTCACTTGTTCCGTCCTCGAGAGAAAAATGGAGGAGAACAGACGACGGAATTTCACCCAGAAGGCTGTTCGACAACCTCGGCCAACCTCTATGTCTCGTAACAAATGAACACTTTTTAAATAATCCTCTTGCAATAGATTTGGAAACAATATGAATAATAATTCATTACTTTTTAAAGTACATAACCAAGATGGAACTAATAACTAGTGAAATATATCAATCGACAAGAAGCCTATTAATAACTTTGGGGGTTCGAGTCTAATTGTGGCAAATACAAAAATCAGTGTGTACGGTAGCAATCGAACTTTTATATAACCTATGGTTATATCATGGGTTATATTAAGCAAATATTAGGTAACGAGTGTTTAGAACCCTCTTGAGATTAGAATGACGTAGGCCTAATTGACATTAAAACAATTATCCTTTACAGAGAATAGAGCTGCTAGCATTACCATCAATCTCATTTTTTTTAAATCCAATTGATCAGTTAAAAATTATATTACTATGGTCTATGACTATCAATAACGTAACGGGATAAGCAACTTGATCATTTCCTTTCGGACCATGCGGGAATCAAAGGGATGCCGTCATACTCAATTTTACTCAATTTACTGGTAGTATTATATATTGATTCATAAAAGTAATACGTGTAATGCACTCTGTGAATCCAGCTCTTCCCAACTGTATTAAGCAACGTTGGAATACGTTTCATTTGAATTAGCCAATCTAAATTTTAAATACGTGTGTAAAAGCATTGGATCCCTAGTCAAGAGCCATACTGCCACATTTACCAATTGATAACTGGATAATTACTTGACATCTACGAGAAAGAACAGAAACAATGCAAATACTCAACTATGTACTATACATTGAAATACGAACCGAATGCGTACGTTTTGATTTGAAATTGCGAATCTCAAAAATGTACACTTCAGCGCGTCACATTTTTTGCTTCCATCATGGTGAGAAGACGTCCAATGTCGAAAGTATATAACTTACGCCATGTTGCTTATCCCGTTACGTTATTGGTAGTCATAGCTATGGTGCAGTGGCCTACACATAGTCTAAGTCAAAGAGATATGGTCTAAGCATAAGTAAGGATTGAATGTAAATGCTCAGAATCAAGAGTAGATCTAGTTCGAAATGTCATGAAAATTTTTACTTCTTCTCAATTTAATTTCCCAATATTTCAATAATTATTTTTCATTTTTAAATTTAATTTTCATCTTCATTCAAGTAATTTGTTTCAACATATTGGAAAATATGTCAATAAACAAACCTGAAATAAATTATTTAGTGTCACTGTGCATCGAGTCGTCTGCATATTTTCAACATAGAAATTTACATAATCTTCAGTGGGGAATCAACTGAAATAGGCCCTATATTTTTTTTCCAAAAACAAGAATTTCTTTTTGTGCTACGTCTACAAATATCGTTCAATTGTCTCGAGTTTGTTTTGGAAGTGTTCATAGTTGATTTATTAAGGGTTGGACATATCCTTCTTTTGATATCTTATCTAACAATCAAGTTAAAGAATAAATCCTTTATTCATTTTATTAAAAATGATATTAAAGAAAAACACACATTGTAAATAAAATAATGTCTGGAAATATAAATGGAATATCGAAGAAAATATATGACCAACCCTTAAACAATACTTCAGCAACATTTTCGTGAAAAATCAAATCAAAAAGAAGAATTATTGTAAGAGTAACACAAAAAATAAATTTCACTGTTCAAAAATGTGTAAATACTCAATATTTATGACCATTGTCAATTTTTTTTGGTTCTAGTATGATAGTTGTCAATGTGCCAAATTTGAAGTACTGTATTTACAAACAATATTAACAAAGATCATTATGGATCTCTATTAAGAAACAGTCGGCATCACGCCAGTCGTACGGTTATTGCCGACGAGCTGAAAAAGAAAGGCTGGAAGGTGGCTTAAGAAGTACATGGTCTAGCCGATGACGGAAGTAATCGCAGGATCGATATAATTGCTTTACATCCTATCACACGGAAAAGGATATATAATGGACCCAACTGTTCGCTTCAAAAGAAACGAAATTCAAGCAACAGAGGTAGATGAGAAGAAGAAAGCAATTTATAATCCAATATCCCTAATATACTGAGGAGTATAATGCTGCGAGTATCACCGTTGTTGGGTTGCTCATTGGAGCAAGGGGTACGATCACGTCATTTTTTGTAAACTTTTGTAAAGAATTTTTGATTGGAAAAGATATAATAGAACATATAAGTTTATATACGATCGCACACCTATTGTACCGACACTTACTACTTTTACATTATTCCTTTTTTTTTCTTCAATTTTCTTAAAAATAATGCATTTTTTTCATACATTTTGTTATAGGCCTACTGTGTCCGTGTGGCAACCGTTTTGGCGGCAGTGTTTTAATAAATAGACTTTCTCTCCAAGTTAAGGTGTGTAGAATTTTCGAATAGACTGCATATAAATGTCTTGTTCACCTTACTATGCATGCTGTGTTTGCCTAGTATTTGTGGCGCTTGTGGAAGTACTTCCACGCACCCGATAACTCCCCTTTGGTTGGGCTTGCCCCCCCCCCCCACTAACTTTCAAAGTGTTCTGACGCTCCTGACCAACACTGTTTTCTTGCACAACATTCAATTTTTAATTTTCATATAGGGGTTAGGGGATAGTTACAATTACGAAATTAATACCTTACGTACAATTTAAGACGTAGCACAGAAACCCTGAAAAATTGTCAATAGGGCCTACAATAATAAATAATAATTTTACAATTTAATATTTTCAAGTATGCGTCACGTGGCCCAACATACCAATTGCGGTGCGTAGGCAAATAACGTGAATTTCATTTTTTCAAACAATTCTGAATGATACATTCTGGACAACTCTTGTAAGAAGTAGGCCTATACTATTGTGACTGCGTAGGCCTAGCTAGCTCCAAAGGACTAGGACTTTGTGGTAATATTTATGACAAGAGTAAAGTACTATGGCAACAAGTAGTTTCTGTGTACAAAATCCTAGCAATGCTTAGTTATAAGATAAGTGGCTATGAAATATGACAAGTTTTCTCACTTTTCTAGTAAATATTTACAAATCAAAGTCCTAGTCCTTAGGAGCTATAGGGCGTTATTTCACGTGGCAGTTGCGGTGATGCCCTTAATGCCTGGCCACGCTCCAGTATTTTCATTTGTGAAATAAGGAATTGAAAATACGGTTCATTCTACTGAAATGGGGGAAAAAATTATTGTTAATCAATATTTAGATATTGGAAAAGAATCACGTCAACGGTGCTACTGGTATAATAAGACGATTTGACACAATCAAATCAAATCAAATCTTTATTCGGTCTGCGTGAGAAGGGGTTACCTTCCGGTGGCAGATGGTAATATTTACATAGTTTTGTTCAATAACTAAGAGTATAAGTCTGGTCAATTAAAAAAGAATAATAAAAGTATCTTTATAATTAAGGTGAACATATTGGTCCAGTACTGAGTAAGTCTGAATAATACTGTCTGAATATAATAAGTCTCTATAAGATGTAAGATCAAGTGGTATATTGAATAGTATAGAGATGGATAGTGTTAATACTAACTATTGAAAGCATAATATAATATGAAATAGAATTTATATAAAATAAAATATGTCGATATGGTTCAACAGTGAAATATAAATAATTTCCTCATTTTAATATAACAATAGATTAGCCTATTCCTAAACAGTAGTCCTTGATTGTCTTGGCTCATCTGATTCTTCCTGTATAGTCTTCAGATCTGTCTCTGCCAGCTTTTCTAGATAAAGTTTGAATTTTTGTAAGTTTGATGGGAGGTGTGTCATTTAGAGCTCATGGAGTCTGCCATTGGTGTTGTACCTTGGTACAGCTATTTTACATGGGTGGGTATTTCTGGCACCCATCCTTTCCCGAGTTGGTAGCATGTTGGATAATTCTACCCATGCCGGATGTTTGATCCATATATTATACATATAAATTGCCTCATACGTTTCCTTCGCACTTCTAGCGATTCCCATTTCTGTCTCCTTTGTAGTGCAGAGTTGCTGGAGTATGTGCTGCAATTTCTCGTAACGTGCCGGACTGCTTTTCGTTGCACTTTGTCAACATTTGTTTTTAAATAATCGTGAAATGGGCTCCAGATTGGAGAGCAGTACTCCAACAGTGGTCGAACTATGATTAGGTAAGCTCTCTCTCTTCCGGTATTTGTACCATACTTAAGGTTTCTAGATACAAAGAATAGGGATTTGAATGCCCTGGATACTGTTGTATTGATGTGGACATCCCATTTCATTTGGGAATTCAGAGTGACTCCAAGATACTTGCAGCTAGTGGTTCTGGGTAGTATTGATCCTCCAATGCTGTAGTCGTGGTCCACTCCACCTGTATGTATCGTTCTGAAGGTTATTCGTTGCGTTTTATCTACGTTCAACTTCATTTTGTTCACGTTAATCCACTCACAGGCTGTATTCAGGTCATTCTGTAGTGCCTCACAGTCACTTGTGGATGTAATTTTATTATATAGGATGCAGTCATCCGCGTAGAGCCTTTAACTACACTTCAATTCTGTGCATATATCATTTATAAAAGCTAGGAAGAGTTGGGGTCCTGGTACGCTTCCTTGGGGAACACCGGATGTCACAGGTATTGAGTCCGATAGTACTCCTTCTACTCTCACTTTCTGTGTACGTGAAAAGAGGAACTCCTGGATCCATTTGACAATTCTCTTGTCAATGTGTGACATTCTTGTCATCTTGTCGATGAGTAATGCTTGAGGTACAATGTCAAATGCCTTAGACATATCTTAGACACGGTTCTACAAAATGAAGATCAGCTTGAAAACTTATGTTATTTATTCGTAAATATGTAATAACTTACTCTTAGGTTTGAAGAAACATAAAAATAATTCGACAAAAATTCTGATCATGATACAATCTTACTTTCTTAATCATTTTAATAAATTCTGTCAAAAGTTTTCCCTGCAATTACTCTAGTTGTTTTTGAGAGACATGCACTTGCTTATTTGATGACATACCATACCTAGTACGTATCTATAGCGGTAGATATACGACCGAGGATACGTTTCCATTCACTGAAGTCGAGAATTCAAGCTCTAATGTGAAGAGACCATTGGACGAGATGAGAGTCTGCGAATATGGTAATTGCCCAGGACGAGGACCAAATACTAACCCAGTTGTTGACAATATTAGAGTAGAGACAAATAATATTTTATTTCATGGACATACAAAGGAAGTGTAAAATGAAGGATGCAATTTCCAATAATATAAAGTCTATAAAGTACTAACCCAGTTGTTGACAATATTAGAGTAGAGACAAATAATATTTTATTTCATGGACATACAAAGGAAGTGTAAAATGAAGGATGCAATTTCCAATAATATAAAGTAATGATCGGACAATGTACCGGAATATTATCATAATTCAAGCGTTCTATGACTTTTGTTTCTCTTTCTTCGCTGCCTCGAGAGCAGCTTCTGATTTTTCATAAGCGGCAATTAGGTCTTCGACTTCCTTAGCAGAGAGAACGCGGATCCTTGTCTGATTATTCTCGCGGCTCAAAGTCGCCATTTCAACTACAAATAAAATTAGGAGATTAAGTAAACAGTTGAAGTTTTATAAGAACTTGAAAAATGAATGAATTTACTAAAAACTAATATTGAACTATAGGCCTACCTTTCTCTGATGTAAGTTTTGTCATATCCAAAGTTTTGTGAAGTACTTTGATTGCCAAAGCCTTAGCCTCTGCCAATGTTGTTTCTCCTTCCTTATATTCTTGTTTCAGATTAGAAACAGCAGCCTGGAATAAAATCAATGTTGTCGTAAAATAACTCATCATAGAGAATGAGATGAATTTTCCAGTTTCTAACCCGAAAGGTCTGAAAATATTCGAACCATACGATGGATAGGGTTGGCTATTTTCTTTTAATACACAATTCAATGTAAGAAAATCTGTAAAGAATAATGTGGTAAGCCCAGTTTTTAAATGTCACTGAGAAGTATATGGTAATTTTAAAAAAATACTCATAATTTAACCGTCATATTTTAAAAATTGAATAGATCTCTAAAATCTTTTTGAATATTTTTGTATTAGTAGGACTACAACTTTTATTTAATCATCTTGGAAACACGTGTTTAACTTCAATTATTTGTGAAAGTCAACCGACACAATTTCAGAGAAATTAACCTGATAGCATTACTTTTGATATTTCCCCAAGAAATTAATGAAACAACCACTATTTCGTATTAATCACCACCCTTATTGCACAACGCAGTGTTTCTACAAGTGTGATATTCAACCAGTACTAACAGCGCTATTGTTTCCAATGCATGTTGCCTTCCAGCCTCCGTAGTTGCCACTAGGGTCCGATTGATACAACTGGAAGCCGTAGTGCTTGTCCCAGCCCATGTACAAGATGGATACTCCAAACGGACGCTTACCTAGCAACAAACAGACCACCTAATATTACCATGTCTAATGAGTGACGAATTACGCGCAACTCAAGTGATACTAGGTAGTAAGTACAGGCGACTGGCTAATGAAAGTCTATGAATGCATCGGTTTCAATCATCACTTCATAGTTGTATCATCACCTGCTCTTTTGCATCCCCATATAACCTAGCCGTTGCTTAATGACCCCACCAATAATTAGGTTATATTGGGATACGAATGAGCAGGTGAAAGGCTCACGATGAAATGATAATAGGTGAAAGGATGTTTACAAAGAGCTATGCCTCATGCAGGAGTCAAATCCTCGCCCAACCCAACTCACTAACTCAGTTTAAGTGCGTTAGTTGATTTGAGCCACAGGGGTGGCTACGGCTAATGTTACTATAATTTAGTTGAGCAAACAAAACTTCAGTAGGGTAGACAGGCCAGCAAGGTCAGAAAAAAACGCATATTGCGAATAAATTGAATATAGAGACTGGATCTACAAAGAATGGAAAAATGAATCTCATTAGGATTGCACTAGATTAGGATGGTGAGTATTATTGGTTTTATAATTAAGGAAAAATCACTATAGACAGAACATTACAATTACGTGCAACTAGGATTGTTTTTCTTTAGGACAATATATTTTGGAAAATCTCAAATGAATATGTCTACCGTTGATGTTATAAAATGGAGTAGATGAAGAAATAATAATATGCCGGTAGCTTGTATATTTTTATAAATCCAGATAACCTGACAGAAGACTAAAATGATGAACAGAATCCTAAACAGTGGTTATTAATATCCAATAATAACAAGGAATGAAGGTGCGAATAACCTTTGCTGTTGTCACCGTTAGACCCTAACAATAACAATTGTTATAATAACAACAATAATACATAATATGAAAACAGGAAAGTAACAATATCAAGTTGAGATCTCATGTCAGGCCCACCTCCGTATTGTGTGTACGCCTGCTTGACATCGCAAAGCCACGAGACCAACTGCTCGCAAGGGATTGACTCGCCATACTGAAGAAGATAACGTTGTGCAATCATTCGAAGTTCGCCGGTCAGAACGTTGGCATCCGAGGTGATCCCGGCTACACTGCACACCATGTCACTGGAAAACAAGTGCTTGATAAGTGCAAAAGAGCTCTTCTGCTTGTTAAAATAAAATTTAACCATCCATTGATCCATGCAGATCCATTGTTTGATTTACTGTAGCAGTAAATCAAACAATGGGTCTATATCCAAATATTATACCAGAAAGTGCTATACCAATTACAAATTAGGCAATTCGTAGGCCTACACAGAAAAAAATATAAAAAGAACAGTTCAAATTCTATTTTCAAACACGGGCCTACCGTATGCTATTATTTTTCAACTAGCTGTGACCCCGTGTTAGAGAAACACGGGCCTCTCCTTTTCTCCTATTAACGCTACCTCCCTCCCCACTACCCCTCCTCACTCGACTTCTCCTCACCCACCTCCTCCTCCTCCTCTCCATGCCCTCCTGTCATCGATTCCCTCCCCCTCTCCCCTTTCTCTCTCTATCTCTCCCTCTCTCTCTCTCTGTCTTGCTCTTCTTTTTTCACTCTGCATTACACTTCCTCTCTGTCTCCCCCCCTTCCCCCTCACACGATTCGACTGTGTGACGTGTCATTGCCACGACATTGAAGCACAACGGTACCAGACAGCGGAGTGTCTGCCATCTAGCGTGTACTTCCGCAACCTTGTGTGACCGCAGGAAAGAAGGACAGACCTGGGTAATTCTATAATAACATCACAGCTAGGCCTAAATAATTGATTTGTGATATTGAATTTAATCTGAATCTCTTGCTTTCTTCTTTGCACACGTGTACGATAGCTCAAGACTTGAGAATAAAATATCTAGAATTTTTCCAAAAATAGTAACTAGCCGTTATTGTCACTATTCACAACGCAACTCACAACTAAGCCTATGCAGGATTTGAACAAATCTGATTATCAACAATATATATTTATAAACATTTGGTATTTTGCTTCAATTACATTCATCAACATTAAACCTAACGTCGGCCTATTCCCAAAGTAGTATGCAGTATGCACACATACAGGCATAATTTTCTTTAATGTCAAATTTTATTTATAATTTTCAGACCTGTCCCTGTCTATGTAGGATTTTTAATTTTTCTTACTCATTCAGCTTGTAGATTTTCTCAGAGAAAAAAACCTCGTCTAAAAGCTTGTTTGTGTTTCTCCTCTCGGCAGCCAACAGTATTCCATCATTGGCCAAGATACCTAAGCATGTGCCAGCGTGACTGATAGCCTCCATGGCATACTCGACTTGGTACAAACGCCCTTCAGGAGAGAAGATTGTTGTGCGTGTATCATATCGACGAGCCTGAAAATATTCAATGGATGAATGATGATCGTTGATGTATTACGACATGCCAAAATCAAGGTTAGGGCATATTATATTGTGATGCAAAAATATAGCCTATAGAAATGGTAGTCAGTGAATTTCAAAGTTGGATTATTAGATAGGATAGGCCTTGGGCTTCTGAGAGGGACAAGGTTCAGTTGAATATATGCTTTATAATATTAACATAAATCAAGTAGGGAGACCTACAGTAAGAGGATCTGAAGCTAAAAAGTTATGAATAGGCCTACATCGTACCAATTTTGATAAGTTGATTTTTATTGATTTGTAGCCTAGGTCTTTTAGGTTATATAGCTTTTGCTGCAAGACAAAATCCTAGCAGGATTACCAGTATTAACATTATATATCGATCTATAGGTCGTTTAATCAGGGCACTACCGGTACCGCAATTGAATTTACCGCTCTATCCCGTAACGATATTTATGTAATCAGTGCTATGGAGACTCTCTAGGCTAGACCACCAAGTTATGACTACACTCAATGACTAAGCCTGGTGCTTTGTAGATCTAGGACTAGGCTAATGCCTAGGCTGTATTATACAAAGATCTATTTAGGCCTATGTAGGCCTACTCCGTGCCTATATGAAAGTTTTAAGCAGTAATTGGAATTGTATATGCCTAGGCCTTAGCATGAAGATTGCATTACTTTATTATTGGGTCTATAGACATTGCCTAGGCCATTGAGTTTGTAGTTAGAAACTCAATGCATAGGCCTAGTCATTAGTTAATGATTTACAATAATGAGTGACATCAAACATTTTGGTACTGTTAAAAAGATAGGTTAAGGCTGCTTCAAATAAGCTGGACAAGAACCGGTACGGTAGGCTTAGAACGTCATTAACTGCGACTAACTTTCAGTAGTGATTGGAACCGACTAGAAAATAATTGCATATAATACCCTTTTATGCGCTGATTTGTCACATCCTACTTACCATTATTTAATCAAATATTTGTATTTAAGATCTAAAATGAGCAATGAACGAAGCGAGAAAACAGAAAATTGACAACCTCACTCTCGAGTGTCGATAGATAATATGGCGATATAAATCGACGCTTGTACGACCTCGATTTTTCGAGTTCGAGATTCAAAATGCGATTCTAATCAGCTGGCAATACTGGCATACAGTACAATACAGTACATACAGTACAATACTGGCAATACAGCTGGCAATACAACGTGACACAGTGACTTTCTGACAGGTGTCATTGGGGTGTCAGAGCCTCTGATTGGTTTATTATGTACTAGGATCGTTGGTTTCACCACTACAAACTCGATGGTTTCACCCAGGTTTATTAGTGGTTTCCAACAGTGAATTTACCAGGTTTTCACCCTAGGTCTAGCTAGGCCTATCTATGTATCATTTTTAGATATAGATTCGTTTTTTCTACGAAAATAGATGTACAGGCATGCAATTAAAGTGTAAAATTGTATTTATGGTCACTATTGTTAATTTTGGTTATAAATTCTTATAAATTCAAATAATTGTTGGTAGCCCTAGTCCTATAAGGCCTAATATAGGCCTAGGCCTTGGCTACACTCGAGCTTTTGGCATAGCTGCTGCCCTGATAAGCTTAATTTACTTTAATATTATGGCAGACAAATCGGTATCCTGGCCTAGTTGCGTAGTTGCGTTAGAAGAAAATACTAAAGATGTATATCTAGAAATTACATCGTTATTAGTGAAGTTAAGTGATAACGTTTTACGTAGCCCGGAAAATCCGAAGTTCAGAAGTATTCGTTTATCAAATCCTACTATTGCTAGTAAACTTCTACCAGCTATAGGTGCTATGGAGTGCTTATTTTCTATGGGATTTACCGAGGTATGTGTACCCTTTTTAATTTTGTAAGGCCTGCATGCAATTCCTGTTCTTCAGTCCGTAACTTAACAATCTGTAACCTGATTTGAAAATCTTTACGTCTTTATATATATCTGTAATATCTTGAGTATGAAAAAGTGTGGTTGAGAATTTTTAAATAATTGTTTTTTAAATAAATTTAGACACTATTCGTCAATTAGGTATGCCACACAGACAAGGTAAACAGATTGTAGTTCAGTTACGAATTAGAAATCAATTTTGAGTTTTAAGTGTGCATGTAAAATGAGGATATTGCGACTCTTTTATACGCATGCGTAAAAGATATCACCCTTCCGGGCTACTTTCAGGCTATACACTCATTGTGCTGTCGCTTGTAGCTTTAAACATAATTTGTTCATCATATGTTACCGGTAGGCCTATATACCATATAACATGATCGCTATATCAGATTTTCTTATATTGTGAATGTTCACACGGAATTATGCCGTCATACATTTCAGTTAAACACTAGGCCTATACCATAATCATTAAGATATAACACTATATACTTAATGCCATAATTACTGTTCCATATTCACTAATAAATATATCAATTGTGTACCGAGCGTAACAAACAAAGCAAAATCACATTGTGTAATTGTTTGTAAGTCCATGTCAGCAACTGTACTTGTCCTAACTCTTGCCCTTTTATCTAGAAGCATTGATAGAAGGCAGTACCGTAATTTTACTTCCATTGTATTTCTGATGGTTAACTTGTATTGCATGTTATGAAAAATAAAGATTTATCAATTATTTGTCAAAATTTTTAAAACAAAAATGTCATTCAAGTGAATATCATTCATTAAATATCAAGTGATTCGAACAAGTCCTTTACTTATCAGTTAATCTACAATGTATCGTTTGTAAAACCGAACCTTGAGACAATTGTTGTAAACCAACTTATAAACAATGAAAGACTTATTTTTTGTCAGTCCTCCTGTTTGGTGCCATCTCAAGGTCATTGAGGTTGAAAAACTCAATTGAAAAACTTGATATATTTTGATTCAACTTTACATTTCTATTTAAAGGGTGAAGACAGTTTGGTGTTACCTGTCCATACGCCACTGGAAAATATGAAATCAATCCGAGATGAAATCGTATCTAGACGTAAGAACATAACTGCGTCTTCATCTAATCCCAAATTGACGCACTCTACCCCGTCAGCAGAGCTACCGCCAACTTCTTCAAAGCCATCCACAAGCACACAGGCTGTTATACCACATCAAAATGTGCCAAAAGTTCAGTTTTCTTTTCTTGAGAAATTAGAGAACAATTTCCAATCAGTTTTACGCTACGAAGATAAGACGTTGCAACAAAAAGCATTGAAGCTACTACCTATTGCTGAGCTTGAAATTACTGCTACAAAAAACTTGCGAAAACTACAAGTGGCTATAAAAAAAGGAAATGAGGCGCAAGAAGTCGATATTCAAGATTTGGTCCTTATTGAAATGTTGAATTGGTTTAAATCTTCATTTTTCAAGTGGGTGGATTCACCCGAGTGTAATCGATGTAATGGGAAGACCAAGTTCTATGGTTACAGCTTGGACCAAAGGGATCTCTCTGAAACAGCTAGAGTTGAAGTATGTATTTCTCAATAATTAGTGCATTTGTGAACTATTTTCTCTTCTTCTTATCCTTCAGCCTTTTTCCACTAGGTGGGGTCGGCAACATGGCACAGTCTTTTCCAATGGGCTTGATCCTCATAGTCTCCCACCGACAGGTCTAGTTCCTGCATATCTTCCTCTACCTTCTTCACCAGACTCTTTGATGGTCTTCCTCTCCTTCTCTTGCCTTGTACCTTCTGTCTCAAAATTCCATGTTAAATGTGATGCTTCCATCTCCTCTTGCCTTTGCACATGTCCCCATCAGTTTAGTCGATTTTCACGTAGCTTCGAAACAATTGGCTCGTATAAACCTTGTTCTGATAAGTGGAGAAATATACGTGTAATAGGTAGGCCTATACTGCAAAAGCAGATAATTGTTATCTAAAAAATCCTATACCGTACATTCGTTATGTTTGTACTTATGTTTGTTTTCATAATTAATAGATGCACCAGTTAAACATTAACCCCATGTCATTCTCTTGGCATTGTTATTGCCTCCTGTGTAGACTGCACAATGACCATATTACTTGTGAAACGTCGTAAATGCAAAAAAAAAAAAAAAACTCCAACCAATAAGAGACTGATATCATCACTACTCTACCTCCTAATTATAGTTCCTATCAGATAAATTACCTAGGAACCTTAAATATTCTACCATTATTATGTAAGTGGTTGAAATAGTATGTATTGTTCCCATGTATTCATATTATAGTCATGAAAAATATGGGAGTTCTTCTACACAATGTTTGTCGAACTAGACTAACAGACATTTTCTACTTCAAGTTTTATTCTGTTTATTGTATTTATCAAGCTATATTTTATTCCTTTCGTGTTATGTTTGTGTTCACATATGGTTAGGTGGAAGAACGGTCACCAGACCGAATCCTCGCCTTTTTTAAATTGTATTCTGTACATTATAAAATAAAGACATTCTATCTATCTACGCCTATATAAACCTCGATTTTATGAATCGGATAGTGATACTTAATATCTAAAAAATTCTCTACATATTAATTATCGATTTGTTGGTATTGACCTTGATTTTATGAAATTGCTGGGAATTGTACGTCTCAGTTTCTCTCTCTCTCAGGCTATAAACAGTACTACCGGTATAGCAGTCTCCTCTATGGAATCGACTGTGTAGAAAGAAAACTGTGTGACCGATATACAGTCTCTATTGGAATAAATGGTTGATTTTTCCCGCAGGCTTACAAGTGCAACAACTGTCAGAGTGAAACGTTGTTCCCAAGGTACAACGATCCAGGCAAGTTGCTGGTGACCCGTCGGGGTCGGTGCGGCGAGTGGGCCAACTGTTTCACGCTTTTCTGTCGGGCGATGGGCTGGGACGCGCGGCTTGTGATTGACGAAGCGGATCATGTCTGGACTGAGGTTTATTCTTGCACACAAGGTAATGATTCTGAAGTTAATACTTCACAAATGCAATTTTGAACATGTTTATTCAAGATTTAAAATTTATTCAAAATTTCCGACTTTTTTGTGCCTGTGCTATGTGTAGGGCCCTTGGGTCTAAGAACCAATAATATGGGGCTCGTAAGTAATATTTAGTATTTCTATTGTTACGTATTGTTCACAATATTTGTTAGTGATATTTTATATTGAATTTCATTATCAATGTGCGATTTCTTCGTTGGTTACCATGTAGTTCAGCGTTTAGGGCAGCAGATGCAGGTCTGGCAAGGGTGTATTTTTCTACTTATTTATAATAATATTAAATAATAATCATAAAAATATGAAAATGTGATGAACTTAGTTTTTTATTTTTTTTTTTTCATTCATAGTCTAACTAGTGGTAGACCCAAAATTATTGATATTCATCTAAGAAATGTGCTTTTTAATCCATATTATTTTGAAATTCCATCCTTTTCATCTTCTCCTCCCATTTGGATTTTCACACCGCTGTGCCTTTGTTTGAATTTAAACTTCATAATTTAGTTTGTATCAGTTGTTAGATTTGTGTATATTTTACAATTGTCATTTCATTACTCGCTACTTTAGGTCGATGGCTGCACTGTGATCCGTGTGAAAATGTGTGTGATACACCGCTGATGTACGAGCATGGATGGGGCAAGAAACTGTCTTACGTGATAGCATACTCTCACGACGAAATTCAGGTAGATCAAATTTTTTAAATCCCTATAAGAGTAATCCAAACTCCAAAGGGAAATGATTGAGAAAATATTTTTGATAACAAATTCAAATTCAGACGGAACTAGAACATAAAACGATATATACACTTTACACTACGGTATTTAAAAGATTTAGATAAATCGGATTATACGTTTTGAAGAGAAGAATGTAATTTATAAATGTTAATACACCTAACTAACTTGTCCACTTTACTTTTCGATGCGGAAAATGTAGGTGAAGAATGAAGACGAAAAAGTAGGGTAAAATAAATCTTATAATGTCTAGGCCTATATCACAAAAACACTGGAATATGACAAAAATCTGTTATCCTTGCAAGACCACAAAAATCCTTGAACATAGCAGCCCTGTCATATTGCTCTTGACCTGTGTCATGGTGTCCAGGATGTGACGTGGCGTTACTCCTCGAATCACCCGGAGATCCTGACCCGCCGAACCCGATGTAGCGAAACCGAGCTGCTAGCCACAATGCTTCGCCTCAAGAAGACTCGCCAGGCTCAACTCTCGGCTGCGCGACGAGCATACCTTGACCGCAGGTTGGCTATGGAACTCGTCGAGTTTCTCATGGCCAAGCATCCCACGGGTGATGCGTACGGTGGCAGGAGTTCGGGCTCTTTAGCTTGGCGGTTGGCGCGCGGCGAGACCCAGGATACTGTATGTAACGGGAGAATGGAGTTGAAGCGTTTAATAAAATTCAATGAGTAGTTTGTAAATTATCCTATTTTTCAACTGTCGTCTATTTATTAGATGGGCGTAGCGAAGATTTCCATTTCACATACGTTTTTTTTTTTCATAATTTTGTTCGTGGTATACATGTCGAGAAAAAAACAAATGACTTGAAACTTTTTCTACGTATTGATGTCACATCAGAATAGGTTGGGATTCTTTTTCAGAAAAATTGGTTGAACAGTTTTCCGGAAAAAAAATTGGAAAGTTTGGAAAATCTCTTTTCAAAAGATTAACCCAGGGGTGAAAAAAACGAAAATCGCAAATTATTTAAAGCTTTCAAATTCATACATAATATGAAAACAACTATCATACAAATTTTCAATAAATTTTTACAACAATCGGATGAGATATAACGAAGAAAATGCAATAAAAGTATACATTTAATCGAATATCAGGATCAACAGGTACATATTGCAAAGTTTATATATGTGACAGGTTGCACTATAAATATCAACAAGTTGCAGGTAAGGTTTTTCAACGTTTGAAGTAATCGAAGGTCTGTAGATGTAGATTGAGCTGACAGAATATTTTTAAATCCCAAATTTCTATAATTCTACGCTCATTTCACAATGCACATTCTGCGTTTTTCTAGTCATTTATATATTCATTTCATCGTATAACTGATAATTCATTGAACTCAAATTTAGGATAACCACATGGCAGACAGTTTTTAACAGGCTGAACGACTGTAGGCCTAATACTTATTAATGTAATTTGAGATTAGCCTACGTATAACTTTTTGATGAAAATATATTCTATATGTTTTTATCAGAAAGGAGGTATGCTGTAGTTGAATTGTAATACGTGATGCAATTTGCGATGCAGGCCTATTAGAGATAAATTGTGTAATCTTTAGGTCAAGTGAACCCAATCAATAGAACAGCAGTAACAGCTAATTGGAATTAACTGTGTACCTTGAATCGTAGGCTTTGTTTGTCCCCTACGTTTGGGTGCCAAGGGAAGACGAGTTGAAGAGAGGAATGATGCAAGTCACTTATTCTTCGTCTCAAAATGAATACACGAGAGTGTTGCTACCGAGAGACGGCACCAAGAGTCGCGTAGCTGGCTGGCACAACGGTGTGTTTGAAATGAAGGATGTCTTCCGAAAAGAGGAGAAGGATTGGAAAAGAGTCTATCTTGCTCGAACAGGTGAGTGTTTGTAACATCTTTAGGCTTATCTAGGATCCTGGGGCCTCATCCCTATACATTGTGACTGTCATAAATATTCACTTGATTCCAAACTGTAGTATCTTTAAAACTCTAGACTCTATTTATAAATATGTATAGGAGAATAAAATTGAAATTGTCTCATTATATAAATAATTGAATACATTAGTAAATACAACATGAATTTTACTCTCTTACATATTAATACTGTAAATTGGAAATGAAAGGACGACAGTTGGGTTCAGTGACTATTTGTGCCAGTACAGGCATGAAAACCCAGCACAATTATTCTTTCTTCGGTATTATATATAAATTGTGCAAGTCGAATGGTCCGTCTGTCTAACAATGGAGTGGGGATAAAAATGAAATGTTCCTCCAGAATAATACCAGGTCTTTGTTCATATTGTGTCCGTTTAGCAGTAGGAAATTGTAGAAACAACTAGAATACAATTTCTTCTTTATGAACTCGAAACCAGAGAGCAGTACCTGGCATACTTTCAGCATAGCAGAAGGTAGTTTCTAACTGAGTGTTTACGGTTCTTCGTAAAACTATACAATTACTAGCACGTTGGGCCCGTCGTATAGATGGCCAGCGTTTGATTGTCGTAATATTCGCTGTGACCCTACGCACCGTTGCACACTCTTCCACACCGAATTCCTGTCGAAACGCGCTACGAATGTTCCAGAGCATCATCGACGCACTTATGTTCCAAGGGCTGTGTCCTGCTACACCCATCCAACTTGCCCCATGTGACGCCTGAATGCTTTATTGCCCAACTCACACGCTCGATGACGCCACCGAGCTTTGACCTACTACTAATCCATCTACGTCTTTTCCACCTCGCACGCCCCCCTCGCCCCCCGTTTATTCTACTCTATAATCGTCCCCCCCCTCCCCCCGCCTTTCAACTTCGACTCCTGCCTGTCAAACTGTCGTTGCTCATCATTTCACAGGCCGCCAGTTGTTTATTGCTTCTGCGATAAAAACTAGTTTTCCGCTACACACTTCCCCTGCTCATACTCCCGCAGCAATGACATCACGACCAAACGATCGCGGCATTCCGCGACCATAAGACGGCCCCACATCCTCCATGGCTTTCTAACCCGCGCTCATTCAGCGCCCAATATTTTTGTCTTTACGCCCCTATGTCCCCGCGCACATTTTACCCCACTCAATATAATTGCCGTCCAACCAAAGTCCGCAATCTTTTTGCCGCGCGCTGCGCACACAGCACGCGATGCACGCACGCACGGACACACGTTTCACTCTCCCTCCGAGGATTTTAATATAGAGTAGATAAAAGCCCTAATTAGAATTAGCATAATTTTCACACTCCTATCAAGTAGGCTTTTGCTTATTGTAAGCGTAAAGAGATTTTTTGTGGAAAATATCATTGTGCGAAGTTAGTCAAACAAATAGCCTTTCAAATATATTAATTATTAATAGCAAGAATATATGAAACAAGTAGCTATAAATGATGGGCCCAAACCTCGCAGAAACACGAGCGATTGCTGGCGCCCAGTTAGACCAATCGAACTGAATTGCACAAACTTTTCTAATCGATCTAAAGAGATTCTTCGTCGTTTTTCTAGCTAAATTCTAGATGCCTTCTAGATGCTAAAATAGTCACGTTGTCAGTTCTAATTCAAAGTTTTACTGCATATCATAAAATCATAATACATGCCGTCTAATTAGTAGCAACTTCCGTCTTGAAATCCCTAATGTTACTAGGCCTAGATCGTGCATAAGAGCCTAATATATTCTAATTGGTATTATTATATAGTGGTAATATGGATCGATGGAACTTACTTGTTGGAGACTGTTGTTTGTGTTGGTTTTCAGAGGGCAGTGATTCAGGTTCAGTCAAGTGGAAGTTTGACTTCTCTAAGCCTGGCCTGGTGATCGATGAAGTCAAAGTAATGTGTCAGAGTGAGACTTTCAAGACAGGAAAGGTACTTTGGCTTCTGTGTAGTGGGGAGTCATGTGTCCAAATAGATCCAGGTATGGAACAATTTATTACTGTATTATTATTGAATAACCTCATAAATGTAGGACTTAAGTGCTAGATTATTTGAAGGTCAAATTTTAATGTGACCACTTGAAAAATTAGAGGCATCCTCTGTTCGAAGACGTAGAAGAGGGTTTCGTTTTGTCACCGTCTGTTGCTGAAGTTGCAGCACTTGAAAGAAATATTAAGTTGCTTTTTTGATTTCATTTTGGTGAAAAATGAACTATTTTCCCTATTAAAATGAGTGAAATAAAAAAACGATAATGGGTACTTATATTGATTTCTGCATAATTGTATTTGTGATGTCTCCATCTACAATAAAACCAGGTTTTTGTATTCAATATAATTACTTTCAGTATACGTATTATACTAAATGGAAAGGAAAATGGAAACGGAGAGACTTAGGTGGTACGGGCATATGCGACGAAGGGAAAAAGAGAGAATACCGAGAGCAATGTTCGAGATAGGAGAAAACAATGGAGCTAAGAGAAGAGTAGGAAGACCAAGAGAGAGGTGGCAGGAGGGAGTAAGGTGTGGGGTAGTCAATCGAGGAGAAAATGGGAGGAAGTGCTGGATGAGAGATGGTGGAAAGATAGAGAAAGGTGTAGGGAACTCTTAGGAAGAAAAGACGAAGGAGAGGATAGTAGTAGTAGTGAAGAAGAGGAAGAAGTAGGAACTGGCAGGAACCGACTGATAAGAAGACTGCCCTAGAAGAAGTGGTGGAATCTAATTCCACCCTGGCCCAATCTAATTGGTTATCTGGGTTTTGAGAAATATATATATGTATTTTAATTTTTAATTGTCGGTTGAGTTAATAAAAACGCACAAAATGTGAAGGTTGCATGTAGAATGATTTAAAAACATCCAAAATTTGAATTGATGAATATCAAAATTTAGTCCAGTCAGCGCATCATACTTTGTTTTGATATTATTATCGAGCACATCCAAACCAATCAATTGATCAAGACTCACAATTTTGTTAATTCCTATCAAGTTATGATGGACAGACTTTAACAACGCAATATTTTGAAATACTGGATAATAATAATGTGTATTTTAATCAGCTGTTGACAGGTTTGAGACAAAGGCTCTAGCTGGTGCCACCAATCTGACGTTGACGGCTGAACTCACCGGCGGTGAAGGAAACACTGCTTGGCAACATGCCCAGCTGTTCCGCCAAGATGCCGACGATAAGTCCTGTCAATTAGATATAACCATCACTTTCCATTAGCAATGACTAAGTAGTCAGGTATGTTAGATGATCTTCAAACCAATTAGTTGTAAAAGATGCATTTCATTGTTATAAAATTAGTGCTACAGTATTTGTATTGCAGCAAACTATGTTCAAGTAGATTTAAAATAATACTGGTTGTAACCACTTTTCATCAAGGTCGTTATCACCACCTGTGCTTTTATCTATTGCTATAACATTTATATCAATCCAATCATTGTTCATTTACGATAATACCATTATGGGCACAATATGCCATAGTTTCAAATTGGAGCTGATCTATTGTGTAAGTTGAACTTTGTGTTCAATATTGATTATATTGTCCACATCCTCAATCTCATTTCAATGGGAGATTCAGTCTCATTTTAATTAATTATGCAGGGTTATGCATGCAGTCAATACCGCTGGGCAAGCAGTACGACAATGAAAATGTATCAACATTGTTTTACATATTTTTATAAGACAAATTTCAGTTGTACTATTAATAAAAGTTACAGTCTAATACAATGTAACGATAGTATTTATTTGCTGTTAGGCAAATGGTGAAGAACATTATTGTAAAATAAAACGGAAATTAGTAGTAAATATAAATAGGGTTGGTGAGATACCTTATCAAACTATCAACTATATAACGCAGCATCCTTGTAGAATTACCTAGGGGCTACAGCTCCAATTTTGACCATTCTATTAGATCGCACTAGTTTCACCTTTATTTACAACGTACTTGTATTCATGAAGGATGACAATAGACTATCAACAGAACAAGAAAGAATATCACTGAATAAATGAAAGATAAAAACAATTGTCTTCTAGATGCCAAGTCACTCTTAGAGCAGACAGAAACTATGATGCACAATATTTCATTTATTTCCAACCAAATCGAGATGGAACTAATAACGTGCATAAAAAATAGATATTGAATTGTGTTTAATTGTACTTTATGCCGTAAAAGTATCATCAATGGATTATGTGAACATATGAGACCTAAAAGATTAGACCAATTAAGCCTAGATTTAAAAACATTTTAGAAATCAACCTATTTATCTACAATAGTAGAAAAGTTCTATAATATGTCACGTAACATACAGCTCGAGCCAATAGTAAAATCCTGATAACTGTCAACTCCTATGCAGTGCCATGAGGTTGCTTAGCTTAGCCAGTTAGAATGAGCTTATTTACTTCTGGTTCAAGCTGTACACTATATAACGTGAAGACAGAACGGCACAGTAAAATTGATAAAATACTATAGTAAACTTCTATAGTTGACTTGATGTAATCACACAACTTCATAAACGCTAGTCGATTTGATATTTTTAATTGATTCACAATTATTTGTGTGGTCTGTGAATGGCTATAATGACGACATGGATAGCTCCACACTCTGCACCACATCAGTGAAGAGATTCCTTGACTACCTGGCTGGATAAAACAACAACAAATGTTTCGAAATTGTCATTATTAAAGAATCAACTTCATAACGAGAACATAATGCAATTACATAATCTACCTCACATAGGTAATATAGGCTATAGACTATCCTATAGAATTACTTGGACTATGCACTATATAGAATACAATAGGGAAAGACAATATAAATACATCTTTTATGATAATATAAAAATTTAAAATGAATCAATTTGACAAAGGCTACTAGTAAATGCATTCTCACATTTCATTTGCACCAAATATTGGACAGTTGTAGCTCGACAACAATACAGTTTGCATCTTTCATGTTAATGGATTCTCAAGTAATGGAGCCAACACAAGTGTTATCAAAATCTTTATAGTTCAACTTGGGGAACATGCAAGTGTTCATTAACTCTTTCATTTGATCTGTCAGTTCGCCTGACCTGTGGAACGAAAAATATCTGAAGCAAATTCCTAGGTCTTTGCTTTTTCATCTAACAAATCAGCTTTTTATAGCATTCTTACTATTGAATTACATTGTTGTGAAGGCTGTTTGTGGTGCCACTGAAATTAACTGTTGGCTAATAAACATGGTGTATTTGATTGTCTGCCTACAATTTACTTCAGATATAGAATAATGATGTACTGTAATGCCATCTCGTGGTAGGAACCTATTTGTTTCAGTATGTGTAAAAAAATCAAATCCAGAGCACCACAAGTTTTCTTCAGTAGAAGTGAAGTGTTGTTGAATTAAAGCCATAGAAATGTTTAGGAATTTCCAGAATATCCAAACGACACAATTGATTGAAAATAGGCCAATCGTATGAGATCATACAAGCCAATCATGTATGGTAGTGTAAAGAAGCAATGGATGGCAGATTGTCTGCATATACATTATACTTGAGTTGAATGCGACATGAGTTTTTGTAAACATCGTTCCCTTAAACATCTGTTCATTCATACGCCTGTAGATCGTTGAGCATAATCATCGATTCTGTATCAGTATCAAAAGTCGAGTCAAAGATAAAGAATCCTAAATGCTGAAGAAGACACAAAGGAAGGCACGGGACAACTACACTCCAGTATGCCTAATTTTTTAAATGTTTTTCAAGCTGTGACAGGCAAAAGAACTCTTCAGCTACATCGATAATCCCGTATTGAAAGTTAAGTTTGGAAGTTTACTTATTTATACAAGCCAAATGCTTGGACCAATTCAATCGATTTTTTCTAGTCAAATAAATGTGCCAAATTGGCTACGTAGTTACCGTATATATAACATTTAAATTTGTTTGTTCAAGGCAGTCGAAGAAAGTGATGATTACTTCTTTAACTGACCATACAGAAAGGTTTGTATGAAACGTACAAAATACAAATAGGCCTACTCATTTTGATTGACAACTTTCGAATTCGTAAAATATTTCAACGTCGATTCTTACAGGCTAGACTATAATAACCAAATATGCCTACCACTCTCAATCAATTAGTTGTTCAAACACAAACACGTTTGATCAAACAGTTGTTAGTTGTTCAAACACGCCTGCTTACTTCACTAATTAGCAATATAACGGCACATTCACAACCAAAATTAGGAGTAAACACAACTTTAATAAGGGTGAGATAAATTTTCAAAGCCATATATATATATATATATATCTTTCTCTCTCTTTCTCTCTCTCTCTCTCTCCCTTTATATATATATATATATATATATAATAAATATATATATATATATAATGAATTTAGCAGTAAAAATAGCCAATGTGATAGCTTGTTGATATAGTAGCTGCAACTTCTAGTGAATTTTCACATTGTTGGCAATTTCTTATCTACCGTAATTGGCTGGCACTTACAGCTCCATGTAAAATTAGGAAGAACATTTAGAGTTAGTTGACATTTCTCTCATGGCTAATTCCTTACTGTGACTGCGTGTTGTTGTGAACGGGAACGTAAAACATCATTATGCAAACCTTTCTCCAATTTATTCCAAATTTAACTCCCAAGTTTATTTCAATTTTAGTTGTGAATGGCCCTTTAGTCATTCAGACCATTGGAGTCAGCTAATAAATATAAATCATGTAAGAAAACTATCGCTAAGCAAGGGGGGCAAACCCACATAGTAACTAATGGTCTCTTCTTTTATACAATGGTTGATTATAACTCGTTTGAATAATCGTGATCTTCTGTATGTCAGCTTACAAACATTTCATCACCTACCAGTAATTAATAACTCATTTTATAAATTATAGGCCAATAGAATTAACATGAAACAACAACTAAGAAACAATCAGTAAATAACAATCAAATCATGAACACAAAAATACCTGAAATTATGCTTTTTTATGAATGAAGAATGTCATTTTATGAGTGTCAAAGAAAACACTCTTACAAGTGAACCGTCTTTGGAGTATTCACTGTAGGTTTTGTACATCGGTGCACAGTTGTGTAAAGGTTGGTCGTGCGTGAGTGTCCGCCTGCCAACACGGGCACATGAGTTTCACGTAGACTCCTTGCGGACACTTGGGCGGACACGGCAGTCGGTTCCCGCTCTCGAGCGAGGCCAGCAGCTGCTGCTGGTCCTGATCCAAACTGCTGCCCGCTAGGCACGGCTCTTCGCCCAGTGAGAACATCTCGTACAGCGTGACCCCGTAAGACCAGACGTCCGAGCGGGGAGAGAACTTGCCGTCGCGCAGGCTTTCGAGAGCGTACCTAACAAGAAGCAGCACAAGTATTGGTATTGTTCGAACCAATAAATCTTGGTTATCAATTATTCATTCAAAAACCTCTTTCAGGGTTGTTGACTACATGACAAAAATCAAAACCGGTCTCCTGAATGACGGTTTCCATGCTAGCCACTGGTACAGTACAAACTAACAACAAACACAGGTACGAAGTGCCCATGCTCCTCATGTAACTAAAATGAAATAAGGCTACTCTTCAAGCCTAAATGTGTTCTTAAAAATAAAATATATCAGACAGAATTAAACAGAAGAAGCATCATTAATCCTCACCACTTGATTGGCAGCTCTCGGTTAGTTTTAATAATATAATAGTCATTCTGTCCGGTGACTTGCGCCAAGCCGAAGTCCGAGATCTTGACGTGATGCTCGTTGGCAACCAGTATATTTCTGGCGGCGAGATCGCGGTGCACAATGTTCTTCAGACCGAGGTACTCCATGCCCTTGGCAACGTCCAACGCAAACTTCAGCAGGTGTGCCTCGTCGAGCGTCTCCTTGTGGATCTTCAGGTAGCTCTGGAGCGATCCGTGTGGCACAAACTCCATTACCAGGCTCACTTCTGGGTCCTGGATCACGCCTTTTATCTCCACAATGTTGGGGTGTTTCAAAGTCTGTAAAAATAATAAAGTAACACATATTATCTATAAATTGAACAATTATAAAAGAAAATCCTGTTTGGCCCAGATGGCCAAACAGCTGTCATCTATTGAATTTTTGTTCTTGTATTATGAATTATATGGAATTATAAGACCTTACTACAGGGTACTCCATAAGAGAACAGCAGGAATAATGATTGCAACTTGAAGTTGCCATTTTGGTGGCAAATGTTTCAGGTTAACATGTAAAAGTTGCTGGTCCTCGCTGCTAGTAGTGAATCGCAGAACTATAAATAAAATACAGGCCATAACGCATCCAGCATTGCCACCAAAATGGCAGCTTTCAGCTTACAAGGTTTACAGCGTATTGCTGCATTTTTTGGAACTACTTATACATTCAATCTCTTTTTAAAATTACAGTCGGCCTCCTGTCGTTACTCGCTCCTCAATGTATTTTAATCTCACCTTCATGATAGCTATTTCTCTCTCAAAGTCTTGCATGCTTGTCCCAAGAGCGTTCGTCTTGAGTTTCTTCACGGCCACCAACTGCGGTTCCACGTCCTTATCCTGTTCCAACGTTCCCTTGTACACCTCGCCGTAGAAACCTTGGCCGATACGTCCCTGCAACACCACGTGACAGTTCCCGTCCAGGTCAAATATCCCCTGCATTGACGTGACGCTGTCGACCACCGTCGAGAAGTTGAAATGCGACAGCAGCGTCGACATGTCTGGAGACAGGCCGTCTTGGCATGAGCCGTCAAGAAGCCACGCCCCCTCCAGGCTGCTACCCGCACTGCTTAGGTTCGGCAGCAGTTGGCCAACAGGCGGCTCCACGTCGTTGGCACCGCACAGAGAACTCAGATCCGAACGGGAGTAGTCGATGTACGTATCTTCGGTACCACCCGAGAAGATGCTCGTGTTTGAGTCGGCCACGCTAAACGCCTTCGCGTAGGAATGCGTTCGACGGGAGTTGAATACTGTTAGAAACAAATGGTATTGAACACAATATATATGTCGTTACAAATACACATTGTAACCTACTTTCAAAGATATTGATGACCTACATTGAAACAGAGATGATTCAGGATATTAATTCACGAATAGATACAGTAGATCTGTCCGACAGATCTGTCCGACAGTTGCATTCTATCAACATTAGAAAAATGATGGTTACAAACCCGCACGAAGAAATATCAACGAAATATACGAAAGAAATATGTATTAGTTCTTCGGGCACTTTTGAAATATTAAATGGAAATGCATAAAAAGTAAAACCTATTATGGCACACTATTACCATGTTATTGCCATTGCCAAATTGCTATACTGCAAATGATCTGTTTATTAGCTGTACTTATAATAACTTATGAAAATTACATGGCATTAGTTTAATTGTATTCATGCTAATTATTTGGTGAAAAAAGGTATAGATAGAAAAAAGAAGATCAAGATACGGTAATAAGAGGATTGGAGATTTTTTCCTCCCCAACGTAAATGTTTGAATTCTTCACTATCCTTGAAATTATTACCTCAAAATTGATTGTTTCTTAGATGAGTTATACTAGTATTCAATAATTCTTTGGGGTGGTAAGACCGCCCTTAATTAATATGCCCTGTCCAAAGGATTCTACATTTCATCCTTAGCGTTAATTGGGGAACAATAATTTTGTATAGTTTCGATGTTAATAAATAATAATAGGCCCAAATACAAATTTGTCATGTCTGTGTATCTCATGTATTAAAATACTTTTAAAAGTTGAAATATTATTCTTTCTGATAGTTTGAAAGTTACAGTATTACCACAGAAGTGGCATTTACCAAGTTCCATTAAGTTCCATCATATATATATATATATATATTGGGTATAACGACGCACTGTTATGATAACTGAGATCTAATGGCGTCGGATGGATGATTAATGAGATGATGAGATGAAGGTTCTTGGGTAATGGGAAGGATAGTGGGAAGGAAGCGGTCATAGCCGACTTATTGTAGGAACCATCCCGACATCAGCCCAGACTACAGAGGGAAACCATGAAAAACCTCTGTAAAGATGGTCGGCGGCGGGGATCGAACCGGGTTCGGAATTCCCCTCGCCTGCCGGATCACATGAAGCGAGCGCGCTAACCACTACGCTGCATGTGCCGGTAAATTCCATCAATAAGGTAGCAATTAAATGCATAGTTATCAATAATAAACCATTGTAGATGGGAAGAGTATTGAGTTACTAGAAGTTATTCATCTCCTCTAGCAGCTCTAGTAATCATACTTGAAGCGCAGGGAGCAACAACGTACCTTGATACCAGATCTGATTGATATCCCTCATTATCGCCTGCGATTTCTTCCGGCGATACGGATCTAGGTCCCAGCATTCTAACATTAGCCGGTAAATGTCGACAGGACATCCGGGGGGCAGTGGTAGCTTTTTGTCGGCCGCGTAATACTTCATCACAGAGCTGGCATTGGGAATGTCGGGGGGCATATCGCCGTGAGAGAATATCTCCCACAAGGTAGTGCCGAACGCCCAAACATCGGCCGCAACAGACCCACGACAGAGTTCAAAGTTGGTATGAAATTCAACAGGCATCCAATGGATACTAAAATAAAATTAAATGCTATTATAAGTATAGGGAGAGGGACTGAGAATAGGTAGTCACTGAGGATGGCATTACAATTACTGGTGGTGCTTTAGGAATTGAATTTCACATTTATATGCAGTTCTACATTTTCGTTTTCAACGTAGATAACAAATTTTCAATGTTACCGGTATTTAAATCTTTCGAACGATTCAATCCACGCTCAAGACAAATGTAATGTTGGCCTTTGTATACCCAGTTCAATCTACTATTGCCCTAAAAATCGTGGCAAATTCCTATAACTAGCACATAGAACGCTAACTCACTCGTAATTTGTGTACACGTGTAAGCCCGGGTCGGCAAGGCGGATAGAGAATGTATGCTCGTCATGGACGGACACCAGAATCTTCCGGCTTCGAATGTTTCCGTGGACCACACCATGTTCTTCCTGTAACTCAGAAGAAAAAGTAAGTAGGTACTGTATAGCCTATAGGGCACTGTGATTGAAGGCTCATTAGGTGTTGGCACTACCTATCGCACACCTATCGTACCGACCGCATAGTCAAAGTTCCACAATATACTACCAAAGGGCACTGGTATAGCAATTAAGAAGCCAAATTTAAGTCCACATGGCAGCTGTTATGTGAAGAATTATGAATTCTTCGCCCAATTATTTGTGAACATGAAGGAATAGAAGCTTGATCCATGTATATGTAGGCTATTCTAAAAAAAGTCATTTGTGAAAATACTCAAATCATTCAATTTATAGAGCATCAGCTCTTTAAATCAAATAATTTTAAGTAGGCCTACTCACACAATTGACTTTTGAGAATACAACCTCAAACAATAGTTTTTGTATCAATGTGTTTATCTATTTGTTGTTTATATAGGCTTAGTTATTAATTAATAATAATACATGTATTATAATTATAGCAAATATAATTGCAAATGTTAGTTTATATACAAAACTGAATTCAGCTCATTATTTTATTTACTAGTAGATAGATGAATCAAGTTTTTCAATTTCTTCAAATGAATACATTTTTGGAAAACTTGAAAATGATCCTTTCGAACAATCAAAACAAACAATGACGACAGCGTCATTCACGCTGACAGCTCACCAGGTGCCAGAGCGCTGAGGCAAGGTATGTCCCTGCCTCGACCAGATCTACCGTCTTGATCTCGAGCTTGTGCTGTCGCAGGTACTCATCCAGAGAGCCGAGGCTGAGGTACTCCATCACCATGGCAAACGGGCTCGACAGGGTCACGCCGTATAATTTGACAACAGCGTTTGATTGGAGGAAAGCCCAGTGGCCAGCCAGCGAAAGGAACTCCTGCCACGACAAAAACGAAATGAGGTTTCCCGATGCATGAACGTAGACCAAGATGCGTTGAGGGTTGCGTTGGTTCGCCGTGTTGAGATGGTGTCTCAACTTAAACCGGAAATACGTTCCATTTCCTGATCTCTTGCCTTAGAACACCCGATCGCTTCTCTATCTAGTGTTATTTTGTAGAAACTTGATGTCATGCCTACTATATACCTCAAATATTTTCCTGCAGATGGTTTTATTTTCCTGGTCCCTTGAAAAACGATGGATAGGGGTTTAACTGTAGTCAACGAATTTTCAGAATTTATGCCAAGCCAAATTAGAGTCAATGACCTACGTTTAAATTTTGACCTACGTTGATGTGACCTACGTTTAAAGATGAATCCATTAGCCTAGATCATAGTTTGTACTTTGTACAGTAGTAATAATTACGTTAGTACAAATTGAAATAAGTAGGCCTATATACTACAAATAAGATGCAAAGTATCTGAAGCACAAAGTCTGTATCAAAGTAAAGATTTTTACAACTTAAAATTACTAAAAATAAAAGAAGAATGGCCTAGACCATGACATTTTGTTGACATACCTTCAACCTCTGTTCTCGACACTCCTGTTTCAAGATTTTCATCGCACTTTCCACCTTTTTGCCTTTTGCTAGCAACCACACACTACGGTAGACAATCGACATGTTACTCTTGCCTTCTTTCTTTTGATCTGCAACCAAAAAAACAAGCCATGATCCACGGACTACTAGTAATTTGTTTTATTTTCAAATAATATATTGAAATGTACGTGTATAAATTCAATTATGTTTCATTTTTAACGCTGTTAAGCGAACCCACCAACGGCAATAGCTACATTATATCGTCATGTGAATGATCAGGAAATGATGAAGGTAAAGGATGTTTGCAAAACTCGTACCTACAGGGGGGCTCAATCACAAGGTTCTCCCGACTTCGGATTTCAACGCAGTGCTTCAACTGTCTGAACCAAATGGAAGGTGTATAAAGATTCAAATTATAATTACATATATATATATATATATATATATGATTTTTATTTTTATTTCTCAAGTTTGCTTACTCCTCAACTAGGCAAGCTGCTGGTTCTAAAAAAACTGTTTTGTTTTCAATATTCAGTGGGAGATTGGAATAGGGAGTAGTAATTGAAAAGTAAGGAGTCAGTTCATCTATTCAATGAAAATATGATATATTTGATCCTGTGACTTTTGTAATTCCAAACAAATGACAGATTTGCAGTTGGACTATTATTATTACATGTTTTTATTGTATTTGAGGAGTTGATATCATAATTTCCCCACACTTTCCATAAAACAAACTCACAAATAAAACAATAATACCGCTACTGATATTTACGTTTTATACCCTACTGTAGTGTTAAAAATTTAAATGCTCATAAATTATTGAGGTAAGGAGTGGCGTCAGACAGGGCAGTGTCCTCTCACCCATGTTGTTTGTGATGGTGATGGATGAGATGATGAGAAAAGTGGAACCAGAGAAGGAAGGCCTGGAGTCAAAGACAATGATTTACGCTGATGATATATTGGTGTGGGGAGACAGCAGAGAAGAGGTGCAAGAGAAAGTAGAAAGATGGGAAAAAATGACTGAGGAGTTTGGGATGAGAATTAGCGCAGAAAAGAGCAAAACAATGGTGATGAGCAAAGAGAAGAGAAGGATCCAAGAAAAAGTACAGCTGCAAGGTCAAGAACTAGAAGTGGAAGAGTTTTCATACTTGGGAAGTGTAGTGAGTAATAAGGCCAAAGTAGAACCAGAATTAAATAAGAGAATAGCAAAGGCGGACGGGATATTTCAAAGAGTGAGGAAGCTGATTTGGAACCCAGATTTTCCGAGGAGTGGGAAGATTCTCATTTACAATGGTTACTACATACCTATTTTAACATATGGAGCAGCTACATGGTCTATGAACTGGAGAGAAGAAAGAAAAATGGAGGCGGCAGAAATGAAGTTTGTGAGGAGCGTAGCAGGAGTGTCAAAGTTGGAGAAGAAGAGAAGTGGGAGTGGAAAAGTTATTATTTAAAATTGAAAGGGAGAGACTTAGGTGGTACGGGCATATGCGACGAATGGAAAAGGAGAGAATACCGAGAGCAATATTTGAGATAGCAGAAAACAATGGAGTTGAGAGAAGAGTAGGAAGACCAAGAGAGAAGTGGCAGGAGGGAGTAAGGTGTGGGGTAGTTAACCGGGGAGAAAAATGGGAGGAAGTGCTAGACGAGAGATGGTGGGAAGATAGAAAAAGGTGGAGGGAACTCGTAAGAAGAAAAGACGAAGGAGAGGAAAGTAGTACTAGTGAAGAAGAGGAAGAAGAAGTCGGAACTGGCAGGAACCGACTGATAAGAAGACTGCCCTAGAAGAAGTGGTGGGAACACCCCCTGGCCCAATCTAATTGGTTATCTGGGTTTTGAGAAATATATATATAAATTATAAATGATCTTACGAACTACGAATTATAAACCAGCAGAAGATAGTGAAATACAACACCTTTTAGGTGTCACACATTGGGACTACTGGTAGACAACTTGTACACAAACCAGAGGATAGTTAGTCTTTCACATACTTCATATTCATACTTAATAATTCATATTGATTACATTTGAGATATTTTAAACCCCTATCTAATGATCTTACGAACTACGAATTATAAACCAGCAGAAGATAGTGAAATACAACACCTCTTAGTTGTCACACATTGGGACTACTGGTGGACAACTTGTACACAAACCAGAGGATGGTTAGTGTTTCACATACTCCATATTCATACTTCATAATTCATATTGATTACATTTGAGATATTTTAAACCCTTATCAATTTTTTTTTACTTGAAGGACCATATGCTACATACTTTTGTAGACCTGCAGTTTTGTGACATCTATGCACTGAGGAGTTCCCGAGAGAAGACCAGTGATTATTGTACCAGCCTCAAGTTCTTCCACAGCATTGTTTTCCAGTTGGCACAATAACAACTGAGACTTATCTGTAACATACACATCATTCAACATACTATAGGGAAACCTTGAAGATCGCTCATGGACCCATCATTTTCCTACTCCCTAATTTTTTCCCTGTTACTCCCATATAAGTAACCAATAGGGCCCTACAGTATTAGATTTTCCTTCATGGTTGGTTTTTTCTTGGTCCCTATTTTTTTTCCACGGTACTCCTATATAAGTAATCAATAGGGCCCAACAGTTTTAGATTTTCCTTCATGGATGTTTTTTTCTTGGTCCATTTAAAAGCAATATACGGTATAGAAGTTTCATTGTATTATAATAACGATAATACTGAATATCTTCAAGCACTTGACAGCCAGGTTATGAAATGACTGAGGCCCTACCTCCCAGGCCGAGTAACATGCCTTTCATAACATTTATAGTGGAATCAAATAGTTTTATTTTATTTATATATTGTACTTGAAACATGAAACAATAAATTTTCAGATTTCACCGTGATTTAGCACTCAGAGGCTCGTAAATTTGATACATGTAGTCTAGAAGAGGTTTTGGAATTACAGCTGACTGTATTATATAATTTTTCAATACACTAGCGCATTCTATTGCCCCCAAAAAATTAACACCAATTTTGCAATCTATCTCCCAATCTTCCAATCTATCTTTCAACCTATCTATAGGATGTCAGTGGCAATGTGACATATAATGATGTCACGTTATTGAAGGTAACATACCGGTATTGGAAAGTGTAAGAATACACATGTGCGTCCAAGGCCGTTAAGTGGTAATAAAACAAAATGAAAACAAAGGTACAAAGAAATTTTCACACTTCGTGCAACTGTAGAATTCATCGTCGAATTCTGATTCCTTTGGGTGGCACGTACATTTCATAGATCTCTAAAATGTTTAAATGTTTTGGATGATTAGGCTTGAATGAATCTGGCCACGTAAACCAAAAATTGAATGTTGTCAAGTGACTTGATAGTGTCTACCAGCGTTGCATCTAGGTATAGGCCTAATATGTAAGATCTAAAACTAGTATAATACGTATGCATTTTATAGTATAATACTCAGATCTTAGTTTTATACCCTTGGTAAAAACTAGGAAAACGCCTTATATGCGTTGTGAGATGAGCTTAGAAGTATGGAAATGTATAATTAAGAATATTTGGTCAGCTCAATGTACATTTACAGGCGATGGATCACTTCAAAGGTTTGAAAACCGCGGCTGTCTGTTGGTATATGGACCTTGGTTTCCAAACAATTAAACCAGTGCCTTCTTCATATCCATCACAGATTTTAAAGGTTTTAATTTATTGGTGACACTTGTTGCTCATATTTAATAGTTCCTTAATTGCTTTCTTAATTGCTTTTATTGGTGTGTAAAAAAGTACATTAAAAATGCGTTCTCTTCGTTATTTCACATCCGATTGCCTCACAAATCGCTTAAAATATGTATGATAGATCTTTCCACATTCAGTATAAATTTGAGAGCTTTTGGAAAATTTTGGTTTTCCAAGTATTTCTCCCCGGCCTATTTTTATGGGGAATTTCCATACTTTCCAATTTTTTTCCGGATACACCGTTTGACCGATTTTTCTGAAAAACAATCCCAATCTATTCTGGTATAACACCAATTTAGGAAAAAAGTTTCGAGTTGATTGAAACTTTTTCCTGACCTGTATGCCGCGTACAAAATTACACAAAAAAAAAAACAAAAAAAAAAAAAACATAAAAACCAAGCCCAAAATTTGTCGGTATATGGAATGAAAATCTTCGCTACGCTCATCTAATTATATTATTCATTTTTATAACTAAAGGCAAATTATAATTTAATTGTCTTTATATACATAATTAATGTAATTGTAGCATACTACCAATTAAATTTCAAAGGTAGAATACACAGGTGTACAATAAAAGGTAATTTTGTAAGTATTAGGCCTAATCCAAAATTCATGTAATTTTGGGGCGTAAATGGAACTTTATTTTTGTTCCTATTGGACACTGGTGCAACAAGAGAAATAAAAACTATTTTGAAAAATACAACATTAAAATCATCCAACATTCTCAATTAGGCCTACTTCACGCCTAGATAGGTCTGCCTACCAGTCAAGAATTGAAACAAAATAATATAATTGAGAATTAAGACCAAGTTTCTCAGGGACAGAATATTTACTCTTATATGCATTAATTTCTATCATTTTTTTTTTTAGATGCCGAGTTTTATATGTGTTCCTCGTATTATACTAGTTTTATACGTGTATCGTACAATTAGGTTTTACAAACGTATATACCCATCCATTCTTGTATTTTTAAACATTCCTGTATGATTTAAACTGGTTTGAATGATATAAAAAAGTTAAAAACTCCCCCAAAACAGCAGAAAAGCAGTATTATCCTATACTAAAAGCTGGTACGCAGCCACCTTGGACATTGGGTTCAACCTGGACTGGGATTATCTTGTATAGGAATGCAACCCCAGGTGTCTGGTGGAAGAAAATCTTGAGGATGAACAATAAAGGCATTCTCTTGATGAAGAGAAATGTTAACTTGTAACATGTGCTTTAACATGCAAGCAGCTGATCAGTCAAAATTCTTGTATAGAGCTTCCCAATTATCTATTCACTATTCATATAATATAAATTAAATGAAATTAGAATTGCGTAATGTTAATTTAGTGATTAGTGGAAGAAATAACGTAGTGTTGTTACTTTTGAAATATAAAATTCCCATGACCACTGAGAGCTACTGATATTTGCACGTGAACTTATTTTTATTTGGCTCGATATAAGCCAATTGTAGCATTTGAAAGACAGATAGAAGCTAATATTATGAGATAATTAACTACAGGTAGTTACACTTGTGCTTTTCATAAAAATTAACAAGACTGATTTTTGTCTTTTGAAATGTAAATATTTAGGCTAGGCATATGAGAATGAAAAAAAAAATATATTATTAGTGAAATAGAAGGATTGGATAAGTTTAGAATTTTATCTACTGACCATACTCAGAAGGCGGTATACATTCTTGTAGGTAAATAGAGCCCTCTTCCGATCGATATGCAGCAACAAGTTGCGATATTGACTGGAATACCTCTTCTTCCTCGCACAGTAAGTACTGGTGGTCCCCTTTCCGTATGATTTTCAACGTCTTCGGTTTTAAACTGTTCTTGGTGCAGACATCCATGAACAAAGTGTCGTATCTCGTTTCACTCTCACGTAATATGAAGCAGCCTGGTTCGTTACTCCGTTTTTCTTCCAGCTTAGCATAAGAAAACTCTCCTCTGCAAGCAAAGTTCAAATTTTACCATACATATATTCAAGAGACCTACTCACGCTTCATAAAGATTTTACTAGTTATGGACATTCAAACATCTTATATTCAAAGTGGTCCGTTTGTATGTAGCTAATACACGAATATATGTGTGAGTATATGGGGTTGTGTATGTGTCGCCCACCGTAAGCTCGAGAATGCATCAACCAAACAACATAGGACAAACTCCAAAATAGGTAGGCCTACTCCCCAAGAGAGGCGGAGAGTAAGGCTTATTGCACAACAATAGATCTACGCAACTGTTTCCGAAATGAAAACATTGGAGTGCCTATATTCCGTTCACTTGCGGTACTCTATAAAAGCCATGCGCTCTTCATAGTGAAATGTTAGAACGCAATCTCGGCAAGGGTTGAACGAATCGTCATGGGCAAACTACATACTGCTTGGCGCGAGGAAACACCTTAGGGGGACCAAAAAATCCCAGCCAAAAGTGTATTTTCAGCACTGTACTAATTGGTACTGTTGCTCAACATTACCACACGTTAATTGAAAAACTATGAGACCCCGGCAAATTTGCTAGTTTACACTGAATCGGATGTCTTAGGCCTACTAAGCCCCTATATACATAGCGTAGATCTACCCGACCGACAATGACTTACCCCACAGGTCCATGGCACTTCATAGAATAAAGCTTAAGTAACGATGGTGTAGCAATTTCTTTGCAGAGATTGAATGTCCACTTAACCATAAGTCTATAGTAACCATCCAGAAGGCTTACAAAGGAAAACATCAGTGGTATTGATTGAAACTTGAAATAGGAAGGAATGCCATTCTTCCTAGAGATCTCCACAGTGCCATCATTCCGAACTGATATGTAGCATAAGTCGTCAATAGCACACAGTTGACTCCACTGAAAAAAGAACACCCATGTATGGTACCAAGTTCCACTCACTTATTTGACAGAGTATTGAATCAGGCCTTGCAGGGTACTTTACCTCTTTTTTGACATCATAACAATATCTTACACCAGGTTGGTTTTCATCAAATGGATTGACTTTAATGTAAACTGTTCGTACACAACCAGCTTCATCACTTAATGCTTTGTACTCTTCTCCCAAATAATTTGGGGCCATTTCCTCAAACTGTTTCAAGTACTCTCCCTTTACATACCAAGCATCATGTTTTGCATTTTTCTTGATTTTTCCTAAACTATCATGAATTGGTTTCTTGATAAAAAATAAATGGTGCTTGATTACTTCTTTGGGAATGTATTTCTTGTAGTCGCTCTCTACGGTGTCTCTATCGACTCCTTTCTCTAGCATTACTCGATACATGTCGGCAACACCCAATCCCACCAATTCCCATTTGTACTTTTCGTAGCTAATATCAGGAATCTTGTTATTCATAACATCATTGCGGGCTTGGTGAAAATAGTAATCATACGCTTTAATATCGGCTTTCATGAGACGTTGTAGAATCGGCACTTTAAATCGTAAACGTAGCTCATAAACACTGTCCGCACTGGTTTCTGATAATAGGCAGCTAGGATTAATCCAAATTTTTGTATTGTGCAATCGAAGAGAAAATAAGTGTCTTGCAACAGGTCCTATGCCTAGTTTTCTACATATTTTAATACATAGGCTTTCGATGTCAACTAGATTCTTAAGTGAAACACTTTTAACCTCATTATCAATACAAACATGTATTCTAGCATATTTAAGATGTTCCTCCATCTCGCATTTTATAGTAAAGAACTGTTCATAATTTAAAACGTTTCAATCACATGAAGGGGTGAACAGAGAGGGTAGGCCTTTTTGGGGATGAACTGCCAGTGTCACCTATAAACTGTAATGTGGGTTTTCAGGTAATCAGCTGTTCTGCCTTGTTTGTGATTGGCTATTGATGGTTTCGAGAGGCTCAACAAAACAAAAACAAATTATCTGTGTATTTTGTAAACAAAAAACGAGTGCACTCCACAACTACAAAACTAAAAAAATATTACCAGAGACAAGGAGATAGTCTTAATCTGTTACTGAATTGAATTAAACATGAATGATAGGTGGGTTCTACTAAAATTACTTTAATATCGTCAGGATGGCAATACTTTAGAACAGTGTTTTCTCCTCCTAGGTTTTCTCCTCTAGCCTTTAAACATGGCGAAACCGCGGAAGCCGATTATAACCTAACCTTTACAAAGCAACAGGAGGCGAGGCACAGCTGAGCAGATCAGTGGGCACAGCAAGCGCAGTAAATATTGTTCTCAGACAGGTGGACCACCTAATAATAGGCATAATAAAAAGTTTTCATGTTTACTGCACAGTGAGTATCAAGAACTAGCGAGAACAAATCAGTTTTATATAATGATTACCAATAAGACACTAGCAAAAATTGCTGTATTTGGTGGATTCATTACAATAAGCAGTGGATTTTATGTAAATTGGAAGATTCAAGAAAGGCTTCGTGCTTCAGATTACTACAAGGAAGCCATGAAGCTTGTACGGCAACACCGCGGAGCTATCACAGTTCTAGGCGAGCCAATCAAGGCAGGAAACATGGACTTGGGAAATACGGATGTGAATTTCTGCGATGGTTACAAAGCTCAGTTTGAAGTACCTATAAAAGGTCCCATTAATAAAGGAACTGTGTACTTATGGGCCAGAAGGGAAAATCATTCAAATGAGTGGGATATTTACAGATTAGAACTAGAATTGAAAGATGATCCTAGTAGGAGATTATTAATAAAAAAGGAATTGGTAAATAATCCAGCCAACTAATCTGTGTGATTTATCTGTGTATATTAATTATAATTTATGAAACATGTAGAGGCTATAATAAAATGTACACAACACTTATGAGGAATATTTTAACTACAGAGGACATGGTGTAGCTCAAAATTAATATGTATTTTAATCAAATTTAAATTAGATTGTATGTAGGCCTGTATGTAATAAATTCATTCCTAGGTGGTAATTGTAAAACATTGAGACATTATAAACATTTTATTGCAAGCAAACTAGGGTAGACGGAATAAACAACATACCTTCAGTTTGACAGAATGAATAAAGTGTTAACAAACCTAACTACATGAAATAATAGACATAATTAAATGGAATTGTTTGAAAAAACCTGAGAATTTAGTCACCCTTCTTCGACGTTATAACGTCAGCAATTGTGTCAGCTGCTAGTCGAACCGCTGCAAAAAGAAGAGAAATACATATTTATTAGTATGGTATTTGTATCAAGAATTGAAGTGCCAGATTATTGCCAAGTTCCTATCCTGCTATGGGTTATTTTGGTTCTAACAGCATATTATACAGAATAGTAATATAACTTCATTCACTTTTATCCCCTGTGCTTAAAAGTAGCATGTTTTTATTTAAAATACGTCCATATATTATCACAAACTGATTTGGCAATAATATTGACTACGTAGTATGTATTATTCTGTATTCAAATATACAATGAAGCACCAGTACAATGATGCCTGGTATTAATAAACTGAACAAATAAATCCATCCTGTCAGTACTCTAGAGTCTAGTATTATCAGTAGGTCTACTGGTATACAAAATACTGTCAGTAGGCCTACTGAGTATCCACAAATTTTACTTGAAGAATTTCCTAGGCTCTAAATAAAATGTGCTGATCCACAAATGTTGAGTAAAATGTTTTTCAAATAATCTACTATATAAAGTATGTGGTGAATATATAATTAATTATCCTTTATAGACCTACTTGAGTCTTTGCAGCTGGCCAACACTTACATAGCCATAATTTAAAGATATATTCTAATAAAAGGAACGTGATTTGCTTACTGTACCAGAGCCAGCAATATTATTGAGTGAGCCTTCATGTTTCAAATACTTCGGTCGAATAATCCGATGGTAGATGATGAGTGAGCCGTTGTTTTCAATCGGCATAAAGCACCAGATGAAGAATAGGCACTAAAAACAGCACAATTCAACTTATAATTCATGTAGGCCTAATGGAAATCAAATATTAATAGTAGGCCTACATATGGGTGAAATATTTAATGTTGGCTTATAGTGTAGTGCTACTGCTTGATGACAATTTTTTGGGGAGATAAAATTTACCAGAGGCCCTACTAGTATTTCACATAATATTATACAAGATTTTACAATCGTGTTAAATGGTGGAAAGTGGTAGAAGTGTACTACTTCGTAGTGAAATATTAGAAATGGAATGAGAGAAATACGGAAAACTAATTGATGTTAGTCGCAAGTATCAAAAGGTTGAAAATGGGTTATCTAGGGGATGAATATAAAAACAATCGACTGGAAGCTAAAATTGAGAAAAATACACAGTGATGTCCTATAATATTTTTCTTTGTTTTACTAGTCTGCATGTAGTAAAGTAAAACCTACATGCAGCAATTAAAGAGGTCCGAGACAACAGATTATTTCACTCGTACAAATGACAGTAGAATATAGGTATGTCATTTGGGGCATAGAAGTGCAGGTACAAACATAAATACCGTCAAAGTAGATGGGTAAAGTGCAGGAGGGCTGGCAATCATAACAATACAGTAGTATAAGTTATAGAAATTAAACTGCTGATTTACAACAGAAAAGTAGCTAACCTTAATGTACTGTAAATTGATAATAAAAACAGAACTGAAAAAGAGAAAACTTGAGGTAGATGGGAACAAAAAAGAGCTAATACTGTACCACACAAGTTGAGGAACAATTGAAATGAATAGGAAAGAAAGGAACATTTCCAAATCGGTATTATTGCACTAGGTTGTATCCCGCAGTATATTTTGTTTCTGTCATACTACATTAATTAATATTTGACTGTCCAAAGCTAATATTTTATGATCAGTTTTATCTGTAGGCCTAGTTTCTCCTGGCTGGAACTTATTACGTCAGACATTAGAGACTGTGAGAAAATCCCGTGCACATATATCATACAACACATATAAACTGCTTAGTTTAATATGGTAACTATGTCCTGATATCATACAATCCACCAAATAACAACATTTGTAAAAAGTAGACGCCAAATTAGGCCTATGTATGCTTTGTTTTACTTTTTTAGGGACGATTCTACAGGTTTCTAAAATTTTCAAATAGCAAATAATTATCAACAATGAGATAAATTGAGCTCATAAATTTATGGAAACAAAGTATCTCTTCCCACGACCAGACTCATGAGTCATGACCCACGAACGTAGCCTACTTTTCCCACGAACCATTATTTGATTCATAGCCAACCCGCGTGGCCACTTCTATCCACACGAACCATTATCGTTCAGTTTGGTTCGGGTCTCGGCAATAGCCGACCTGCGTGGTCACGTCTACTCGTACAAACGAGCTCACAAAATAAACTTCCAGATGCACGTAGTTCATTTGATCGCCCAGTGAGGGCACTGGACTCGGGAATACAATAATAGTAGGGCTAGTGAAAACAATTAAAACGAGACGGTCGACACCCCATTACTTAAGCTAGTTAATATGAAAAACTTCATTAATAATTATTTATTATTGTGTTCAACTTTAATTGCCGGTATCGATACCATTTAATTATGAAGCAATTGATATGACATTGTTTATGCAGTAAAATAATATTGTAGTTGAATAACTACATGAATCGCCACAGCTCCCGTAGCTTTATTCTGTAGCTTGGCAGTTTATATAATGGCCTGTCATTCATAGGGTCAAGGGTTTGATCTCAACTCGTGAATATTTTTAGGAAGTAGAGAAATTATTTAATGAAGCAGTAGTATACAATGGTATCAGCTATATACCCACAGATTTCAACAAAAGAACAAAAAACCACTTCAATCAGTTTTGTTCCTTTTTATGGATTTGACCGATTTTTTGACACGTTTATTATTCAGAGACTTTCCAGAGCATTGTGGGTGATCGCACTGTTGAGATCCCGTCTGCCTAAATCCCCATATCATGGCTTCGCATAAAAAATGTAGCTCAGGCATGGTTTATAGTCTACGTGTGGCATTGATATGTGTTTGGTACGTGGCTTCAGATGAGCGTCCGCTCACACAGATTAAAAACAACTAACAAGTAAATGATCTTGTTGTCAACGGAAGTCTGTATGGATGTGCCGGTACCAGAGTTTGAATATTATATAGGTCGTTAAATATCACATGAACCCAGATTTTAACACATAAACCTATACCATATCTGGCATAATGGAACAGTGCCAAGGAAAATATTGAGATACCTTGTGGTCAACTTTCATAGCTCACACAAATCACGTTGTTGAGGACCTCATGGAAATTTACATACCGGTAATACTATACTAAATATACTATACTTATATAGCAAATGTCACGACTTCCAGCATTAACGTAATACTGAAATATATTTAGTCTATTTGAACGATTCCATGTGGGCTTTCAAGATTTTCAAACACTGATTTCAATCACTAATTTTCAAGTGGTGACGGTTTCATGCCCCCCCCCCCAGCTATGACTGCGTTCATCACACACACTCTGGGAAACGGTTCAGCCAAAACGATTTAGACTGAAATGGTTGAAATATTTGATGATTATCACGGTATACTGAATCATTAAACGCTGGCGATATTTGGTTATTTACCCTCTCTCGTTATTATCTTATAGCAGCGGGCAGGCCCTAAAACTGTTTTGGATGAGTGTAACATTCGATTCGACAGTGCTTCTTAAACCGTGTTGGAACATTCGATTCGACAGTGCTTTGGTTATTTACCCTCTCTCGTTATTATCTCATAGCAGCGGGCAGGCCCTAAAACTGTTTTGGCTCGAGTGTAACATTCGATTCGACAGTGCTTCTTAAACCGTGTTGGAACATTCGATTCAACAGTGCTTCTTAAACCGTGTTGGAACTTGATTGTATTTGCCAAAAATCGACACGTAAATTCCAATGTTTGAACTGTTTCAGGATTTGGTCGAACCGTTTTTCAGCTGTGTGGTAAATGTAGTCTTATGTCAATTCATTTATGGATGCATGGACAGATCTTTGGTTGGAAAATTGGAGATTGGGCACGATACTCAATATGATAAAATTACAGACTTATACTCCGGATTTGTAACTCAAGTGGGCATGTGCATAGGATGTGATTAATTTAAAAAGCCTACAAAAGACTGCAGTAGGCCTATAGGCCTAATACTATGTACTTGCAGATATGTATGATGCACGATGGATGCTCTAATTATCTTTCTTGGGTCTACATCTAATAATATAGATGGGATAAAAAGAGAAAAGCAATAGGTAAAAAATTGGGATTCTTAAAATAAAGTGTTTGGATGATGTGGTTGCAAATGCAGAGAACATAACAGATAGCCTAGTAGTGAGGAATAAGTAGGCCTACATTCACCATATTGTGCTAGGCCTAGGTCTACTATCAGATAATCTGCTAGAAACAATATTTAATATTTTCAAGCCATGCTATAAAATACTGTACCTTTATTAGCCAGTAGAATGGGAACCAATGAGCCAAAAATGTTGCAGGATACTCGACAATAGTAAAGAAGGCAAAGACCACCCAGTACGTTAACCACTTTGTGTCGTCCTCTTTGTTCGAAGATTCGATGGCACGGATTGAACAGAATGCTGGGTATAAAAATCCAATAATGTTGCAAAACAGCTGTGCAGCATAGCCGAATACCATGTACAAAGCCACAAAAACTACTCCAACTGAAACAAGAATTAATATCAACATATGATACAATGCCAGGGCATTAAGTATACAGGTTAGATGGCCAGGGGCTTTATGGATAGCCAAGGCTTAGGCCAAGGTTGGTGGTAAAAAACATTGCATGACCATGCTAGCCTACTATACTTACTTATGAATAGATACATTCGCTTTAATCCCGTTTTGGTCTCTGCCCAAGCAAACAGTTTAGCCCATGGTTTGCTGTCATCGTAAAGGGATTTGTTTAACGTCTCTCGAACTGCAGTAATTCCTCCGGTTGCCATTATTATCGAGGTAAAGTAACTGTGTAAATTTAAAATAACCTTGGAATATCCGGGTACAGGTGCCTACCTAGTGATAGTTATCTCTGAGTCGGGCTAGGCTATGACGATGACCAAGGGCAGAGCGATTTTTTTGATAACGATAATTTACTTGCTTCCCAAACAGCTGACAACGTGAGTCAACAATGACATTTCGACCAATCGGCATGTTCGTACGCCTTGTATTCTTTTCGTTCCTTGCGAATTCCGTAGCAAAGAGGAACTGGCGGTAAGAAGTAAAAATGGCAAGTCCTGTTAGGGCAGCTGGTTTTGTAATATACAGACGTATATTAAATAAAATTGAATATTTGTTAATGCAGGCGTCGTATGGCGATCATCATTGGACTCCGCCGAAAGGTATATTTGAGTAGTATCCGTAATTAGGTACCGGATTGAAACTTGAAAAAATGTAGATTTCATGGTTATGACATTTTAGTTCATAATATTTAGTGGCACCTGTGGCCAATGCTGTGGCTTAGGGGCTACCCCTACTGAAAATATACGGCTAATTACGTCCCTGAAAAGTCTCTATTTTGTCCGTGAAAAGTCTCTAAAAAGTCTCTGTTTCCGAAACACCGCCGAAACACAGGACAATTGGGACAGAAAAGTCCCTGTTTTGTCCGTGAAAAGTCTATAAAAGTCTCTGTTTTGGCCGTGAAATGTCCCTGTTTCGGCCGTGAAAAGTCCCTGTTTCGGCCGTGAAATGTCTCTGTTTCGTCCGTGAAAAGTCCCCGTTTCGGCCGTGTAATGTCCCTGTTTCGGCCGTAAAAAGTCCCTGTTTTGACCGTTGTTGGTCCCGGCATGCTTAATTCATCATTAAATTAACTGATGAATTACGCCGTGTTTGTGTGACGCATGCAAAACGAGAACATGTTTTTTGTAGTTCAGATGAGCGGCCGGTTGAATTATTTTTTGCTAGAAAAAATAACAGGCCACCACTGAAAACATGTTTTCCTTTTGCGTGCGTCACAAACAAACAGCGTAATGCAACAGTTAAGTTAATGATGCAACATTGGGATACAATCATTTAAAGTTATGTGAGGGTAGCACGTAAAACAGGGGCAATAGGTACACGGCAAAGTAGTTCTCTGAACCCTCATCTGTTACGCCATAAGTCGTCTTTTGGGGAGCAAAGAGTTCTCTAGACTCTAGACGACAGTCAGGACTAGGCCATTTGATAGTAGAATCACGTAATCCACCCCTAAAATAAATTGTCGAACAGTTTCAGCAAATCCTTTGTAAATTCGTTCTTCATTACTCTCCTCATCATGTTAACTCGACAAGTACAAGTGAGAGACTGGACAGTGTGAATGCTGAATGCAGCAATGGAATGTGGTGTGACAAGTAAAAACTGGTCATTCACCCCCATTCAACCCTTGCTTCATGCCATGTGGTACATTGCCCAAGGCAACAAATACTTCTAACACAATAACATTCGACATTCCAATCGATTCCAAGAAACAGAAAACTTCTCAAAGTCCGGCCCTATTTCGTCCGTGAAAAGTCCTTGGATCGGCCGTGTTTCGGCGCTATATTGTCCGTGAAAAGTCCGTAAAAAGTCCCTATATTGTACGTGTATCGTCCCTTGGAGAGACAGAAATGTGGTCCGTGAAAAGTCCTTAGATCGGCCGTCTTTTGGCCGTGTTTCGGCGGTCAAAAGGCGCTGTATTGTCTGTGAAAAGTCCTTGGACCGGCCGTGTTTCGGCCCTGTTTCGGCCGTTCAATATCATTACATTTTCGACCCTGTTTCGGCCATTTTCGGCCGTGTTTCGGCTCTGTTTGGGCGCTATACAACCGCATCTTTCTGCATAGTGTTTGCCTACCTTACTTACGGCCGACGTCGACCGTGAATCGGCCGTGTTTAGTCCCTTAAAACTGTCTCGGCCCTGTTTCGGCCGTGTTTCGGCCGTGTTATTTCAGTAAGGGTAGTCTAGGGCATCGATACTGTGGGCCTAGGCCTATGCCTGTTTTGGATACAATTAAACCTAGAACCACTGAGCTTTTAGTTATACTTACTATGTATATACATTCTTTATTATCACAAGAATGTGCTATTTATATTATGATATTGTTTGTTCATTTAGTGTCAGTGCGCATTTAATGCCACTATCGTTGAGTAAATAATATCCTTACGGGATAGAGTGGCAGAGCCTTGGCTAAAGTTACTTTATTGAATTTTTTCTAAATTGGACCACAGAAATGAATTTATAGGCCTATTTAAGCAGTGTGGGGAAAGTTCACTTTAAAAAGGAAATTTTCAGTCCATGGCAAATGAAACGGTCTTTTAAAAAGTTGAAAGTTTATTTCCGTGGCTTTGCCTTATTCATTCAAGTTCAATTTCCAAAGAATATAAGTTCATGTAAACATTCAATATAAATATTATTTGGAACAAAAAGAAGTATCGGTAATCAAAACATAAATGTGTAGGCCTGCCTACGTGTTTTCTTAACCTTGTAACTGCCGAGTTTTCTGACAGTAGCTGTAGGCCTACACCCTGTGCTGTTATTTTTCCAAAATTACAGTAGTTTCTAGGCCTACCAAATTAATAAATTCTAGATGCTACATGATGATTATTTCTTCCTGATTTTTTTGACAAACCACAGGAAATGGATCACAGAAGAATAAAAAAAATAAAGGTTCATGGAAAATCAGATGGGAAATTCATAAATATTAATTTTCGATTCATAGACCTAAGTGGAGTAGGCGTAGGCATTGTCACGGGAGCTTGAACTTTATCTTTGTCTTTACTAGTAAACACAGTACCGGTAGTACTTTTGTCGATACCAAAATCGGGATGAGAATCGGTTTCATCTTCCTAGATTCATGTGTTAGGATAAGTTTCTCATTATCGGTTGAAAAAAGCATCACACTTTATCTTCTTCTTTACTAGTAAACACAGTACTTTTATTGATACCAAAATCGAGATGAGAACCGGTTTCATCTTCCTAGATTCATGTGTTAGGATAAGTTCCTCATTATCGGTTGCAAAAAGCATATTATCACCGAGTCGGTCATTCAACATCCGCCATTTCACTAATGTCAGAATCCTATTTAGTCGTTGACAGATTTGTCGTCAATAAATACTACTAGGCCTATAGGCCTAGTGACATGAATCGAAAGTCGACGTTGTTCTGAAGAAGGACGTATGTTCAGTCAATAGATCGCGCAGAAGCACTTGAAAAAAATCAGGTCCATAACTACAGTTTGCTGAAAATAAACAATGTACCTGTAGCGCGGAAATCAAAACGCGGATCTGTCAGGCGCGGAGCAGGCCAAAACGTGTGTACGCGAGAGTAGCAGTTGAAAGATTAATATAGGCCATGTCTCAAGTTGAATAGCTCAGTTTTTCTAATAAGCTGTTTTTCTTATAAACTTTTTCTAAATAAGCTAATAAGCTTTTTCTAATAAGCTTTTTCTAATACGTTGAAATAAGCTCAGTTATTCACGTTATTGATAATGGTATTTGTTTTGATAAGGCATACATACATGTTTGCAAATTTCAACAGATATAGGTCAGGTACACATAATCTTTCATTATTATTACAATTGTGAATATGAGGCTCAATGCCTGAGGTCAAAATTGCCCATTAGCGACAGAATATGTTGTTCAGAACGACGTATTTTTATTTTGCGTAAATATGCTGTCAAGATTAGTGAATGGTTAGTGAATTTGATAATTATGAAGCACAGGTGACGTTGAATGTTCGTAACTTTGCCTGAGACCGGTGCGAAGGTGACACATGATTATGTTGACATGCTCAACCGCAAATAGTACATACTCAGACTTGGATTATAGAGCTACCTTGTTTCAGAAAGCGATCTGGATGTAAGAACTTTCAAATGAATGTTCCATTCCATTAAAGATCGACGAAAAATTGAACTTCTATGAAGTTCACTTTTCTGGCTGGAAAATGTAGGCTCAATGATCAAAAAGTTCATAAAATTCGTTACCCAACACTGTATTTAAGAGTTGTATGATGTACTATAAAAGATCAATCTATTTTATTTCTTTGTTCGTTATTTCAACTTCTTTTCTCATCGTTCTTTTACAACTGATATATTATCTTCAAGTGTGGTGACATTACCAATCCTTTAGACATCATAAGGTAGTGGTACTACTGTATGATGTGTGATGACTGTATGATGGCATTCCTCACAAAGTGGTTGAACTTTAGAGTTGCACACTCAAGACTTATTTCTCTATAGATGATCAGCCGGAGATAAAATGTACATAGAGATTTGTACACATTGTGAATCCAGGTTCATAAGGTTTTTTGGTTGAATATTTGGTGTGTAAAAATTGCCACAATTTCTATATTTCATTTGCTATTGTTACAGGCCACGTTGACCCTGGTGAGTCTGATATGCAAACGGCAATTCGAGAAACAGAGGAAGAAGCAGGTATAAAGAAAAGTGATCTTCGGTTAATAGAAGATTATAAGAAAGAAATACGTGTAAGTTTCCAATAAGTTCCTATAGTGCACATAGGCACAGTAGGCCTACATCAAATCTAATACTAAACTGCAATTGATTGAGATTAGATCATCAACCACAAAACCTGATGCTGGTGACTTAGGCTTTTGCTTGTCACAAATGTAAAATTGTGAATCAAAGACTTCGAGTTTTATGGGTATATCAGCTATGAGTCTTAATATCTCATTAGGCCTACTTTTACAGCCTGTATGGCTGCACAAAGTCAATGAAATTAAGAGACACCAGCCAGTGTACTTGCAAACTTCATATCTTTGTCTTGTTTTTTTTTAGGTCAATTATGTCAAACAATCGTTCTGTATTATGATAAATGGACCTAATTCCCATTCCTTTTGACTTGCAATGTAGGCCTCCATAACGTTTGTTACCATAGAAAGCTTTTATATGTTTGCCTGTTCTTTCAACCGTCTAGTACCATATTACATGTAGTGGACCTACAGCTTGAAACCTTTTTCTTGTCTCGACAGTATGATGTTGGAGGGCGTCCGAAGGTCGTGGTGTATTGGATTGCGGAACTTATAAACAACGTTCCTATTGTTTTATCAAATGAACACCAGAGCTTTGAGTGGGTGTCACTGGACAGAGCTTATGTGTTGACAAAGTATCACGAGATGCAAGAGGTGATGCAAGATGTAAATGCTTTCCTTACCTCCAAGTATAGCACCAAATAGATGTATGTTGTTGATTTTGCTTTGTTCAAAGTAATTTATCATTATTTATTCATTTATCATTGTCATTCCTTGTACATCTAAACATTGGTAAGCTTTGTATAATAATTTTGTCTAGAGATTCATGTGCTTCTCCTGTTTTCATACCAATGTTTACATTGTGAAAGAACCAATATCACCAATGTCAACCCATGATGGTGCATCATGTTAGTGTTTTTATTTTAATGATTCGATGGACTTCAATGATGAGACTCATTCCACATGCTAGAATCAAATCTTCTGGTGTGTTGAATCAGCCGCATGATTAAGTTTTAACTACCGGTAAGAAAATGAATGAATATGGATTTTTGAAGACTTGACTTCAGAAAAATACAGTTTTTATTGTGTTTCTACGTAATAAAGTTTGTGAATCAATAAATAAATGAAGCTTATCAATCATCATGTTGATATGATCATGTTGATGTTGGAGGGACAGCTCTGTCTAATACTGCATGTTCAGTATTTTCTTTTGTATTGAATAAAGACACTATTATTATTATGAAGAAGAATACATTAATCTGATATGGGCATTCTGTACTCTACTAACAGCATGCAGGCTCTTCGTAAGGTCAACACTATTTGAATCTTAATACTCCTTCTCAGTCTCATGAATAATGATTGTTGAAACACTTTTCTTCTTCATTTCTTATCTCAAGTTCGAGAAGCTGCCCCATCTACTATTCATAAAGTTGAATACATCATCAGCATGGCAATATTAATAAGTATGCTTTAGTAATAGGACAGGAATTTTTAATGAATTAAGTAATGTGGTATATTGTATATAGTGAAGTATGATAAAATAAATGATTATTGTCAATGGGAAAAAAAGACTTTATTATGTCTTATAATAATTATACGGTACAACCAAACATTTTTGTGGATATGTAGGCCTACACATAAAACAAAATAAATAACTTTTATCTTTTACAATTTTTAACAAGGCCCAAAATATTATTAACCAATCACCTGAATATAATAACATCATCCATATCATATCTATCCAAATGAGAAATTTCATATCTGCTCTGTCCGATCATACAAAAACGTTCTGCCTCGCAAGGTATCACAAGAATAGAAGTAGTACCATGTACGGCCACTAGGAGTGGTCTCGGTTCAGCGTACGTTCAAGGTCTCGTCTAAATGTCTGTAAGAGAATTCATTGACTTTATTTTGTGTAATCCAATTTACTATCAAGACTTTCTTGTATTAGTTTTATTTCAACTTGATGATTTGCATTACTGACTGAAATTCCCTTTCAAACATAGTTGATCAAACAATGAACGCAGCCAACAACAAACTAGATACTAGAGGCGTGGAAGCTTAGAAGCTTGATTGGCTACAGAACGAAGATGTGAGCGAGAGAGAGAGAAAGAGAGCAAGAATATGAAACTTCGTTTAAATGTGTTTTTATTCTCACTTTCGGAAGATCAATGCAGCTAGGGAGAAAGATGTGTGCGGAATCACTGCTGATGTACAAGCTGGGGAACTACTTTAACACAATATATAATATATAATATCCGTCGTGGCACACAAGCTCTTGTTACCCAAGATCTAAGTAACATGGAGCCTCGTGCCGCGGTCTAGCAGCGTGTTCCGCTAATAAGCTTATATTCGCGTGATTTGGTTCTTTGTCTACATAACACATGTTTTGTTTGGGACATCATCAGAGGGGAAAGACAATAAGAAGCAATCATCTTTGCTCCTAAATTTGTATAATAATGTTTAAATATTTGTCTACTGTACAATTTTTTAAAGATGTTTTACATAATGTCATGCTCATCTTGTGAAAAGACTGCATTAATTATTCATTTGTTTAATTATTTATTTAAGCTATTTAGTAGTAGCATTATTTATTTTCATTATTATTATTAATTATTATTATTATTAGGTTATAACTTGGATGAAATACTGTGCACTTGAATTCACAGATTATAAAAGGGGCTTTATTCCCTTTTGCGTGACTTCATTTCCGAAATATTATTAGAATAACATATTTTTCAAACAATAGTCTACTCTGGCTAGTATAAAATGCAGACTCAAACTCGTTACTCATGCGTTTGGTAATTATATGGAAAGAGGTTATGGGTAGGGGAGGGTTGAAAAGGAGATATTTAGCTGATTAATTCTGCTAGTCAATGATTACTTCTTTCCAAACAAGGGTTGTTTAGCAGGTTCAAATTGAAATGTAAACTGTACTCTAGATTTAGGGAGGACTGGGTATGTATATTTCACACTATGGCAACACAACATTTCAGGGGTTTCGGTAGTATTGTCTGCAAAATTGTAACAAACCTCGGCACAATATGGCCTCCTAGTAATTATAACAATCTACATAAAATGTTTATTTTTTTCTTATTTTGTATTCTTCAAGTACCACCGTCAGGATAACAAACAAACTCCCGACTGGCGCTCTCCTATAAATGTGTAACAAATTGGTATCGGGGTAGACACTGAAATATTTTATACGTTAGTAACACATACGCACTGCTCTCACACACACGACTGGCTAGTAGTTTGTTACATAATATGTGTGTGTAGTTTTTGTATGCATGAAACAAAAGTGCAAATTGCATGAACAACACTGTCTAATTGAATAAATTTGTACACTACAGTCTCACTAACTGGTAATGTAATCGGATCACACAGAAATAATAGAATGATAGGTCGTTTGCAGTCACAATCCCGAGTTATCGGGACATAATAGTACTACCACGGTTATGTCTAAATGATGCACTAGCTCGATGAGTTTAATGTAGTCAACAACAACACCAAATACTGAATGTTGTACCGGCAGGCATTCCTATATATTGTACAATACACTATGATTATGTTTATTTAAGAAGAAGTGTAGAGCATAGAGATAATTTATTTATTAGATTAATATATATATATATATTTATATATATTTATATTATATATAAGTCCGTTGTCCAATGATAGAACCGGAATATTTATAATTGATTAAGATTCATATAATAGTCTATCTAATTTAAGAACTACAGTGTGCCTCACCTTCTATTATATCTTATCACACAGCCTAATGCCTTTGCTAATGCGCCCAGGCCTTCTTTTCCGGCCAATCAACTCGAGTGTCTCCCTCAGTCGCCCAAAAAACAACAACGGTAAAACAAACAATGAAATGTACGTAATTCTAGGCACTTAGAGTACAATGAAGCCATTTCATGGCTGGCGTAATAATGGACACAGCTAATATCTCGTATATATATTATAACAGGGTTTGTGTTTGTATGACTGAACATCAAATAACTTGAAACACTTTCTCATCACCCCAGCAGGCTTTCGTCTAGATTATAGTTTCTATGGAGGTTTACCACTTGGCAGTTTCATGTTTCCTTTATACTTTGTTTTATCAACTTTCAAATCATTCATCCTCGTATTTTCGGCGCGTATTTTTGCTCTCTTCGAAACTTGCAAGAACCATATTTGAATTAATAACAACATATACTTTTTAGACACAGTGACGCCATTTTATATATTTATTGCTTTCACGGCTTGGGCGAGGCAGTAAACTGTTATCTGCTAGACTTATGGTTGAAGAATTATAGAAAAGAGAACCATATACGCACGCATGATATGGAAGTAGAAATTGTTTTTTTTTAAACATTTTAGATGGAATTTTTTTTGAATTTTTGTTTTGTGGCGTCAGTAGAGGTATCCTAAGCGAGCTCACAACATCAATAACAACATCAATTAATAACAACAACAAGAAGCGTTAAACGTTTCGTTCCGTCCATAGTGTTTTTGTCATCTTCTAATACTTAGTTACTACGTTACTTACTACAGTAATCTATCACACGTGGCACCGTTACCGCCACTCAATCGTTCAAACCAAAACAATGAGACACGAGTATTTCAAGTACGGTAATCAGATGTTGTTATTGCTAAGTAGGAAGGCTTTGTAGTCCTTCCTTCACTTGTTTTATATCTGCGCAACAAAAGTGGAATGAAATAATTATCTTGGTGTATATTATATCAACTTATCTGTCAACCTACCGCACATAGTCTCAATTTATCATTTCAAATCCCCAACAATATTTTATTTCATTAATAATTTATAATATTGAACAATATATTACACACTGCAACCAAACAAAATTAAAACTTTGTATCTACAACAATAACCAACAATCACAAAATATATCAGTATATTTAATATTTTTTAAGAGCGTAGTTTCAAATGATATCATTCATACCTATAAAACGACATATGGTTGTATTTGTATTACTATTAAAATATCATTCTAATATTCTTTTTTTTTAAATGACACATCTTGCATACAGATAATTACTCTAATGCTTTATAACGAATATTATAAACGTACTTATTTGTGTGTTAACATTTTACAACGCGATCAACACGTTGTGCCTAAACTCAAACCTTCTTCCAACTTTCAACACTTGACTATAGAAAAATATCTCGACCGTTGAAGCGTCATGATGGCAGTGATTTTCTGTCTAGACGGGACACGACATGACGTCGTATTCGAACATTAGCGATACGGCCACGAACACAAAGTAGAGTAAGAACATGGTGAAACCGAGACCCTTGTTCATCTTCCAGCGGAAACATGCAATGGACATGATGACGAACAGTAACATCATGAACAAGATGGCGATGGAACAGACCATGCCGACGCTGTTCACTTCTACGGGCTTGCCGTAGATAATGCCGTACAGTAACCAAGGCACAGGTAACCTGTAACATAATGCACCACCTTGTTCAAAACACATTGACACTGCACACTTCATACTTGATAGTACATCATACTTACAAGATGTATCTGGTAGATGTGCTAGTTAGAAATTTGTTCAACCATTCCACACTTTTTTATTTTTTATGAGATTTAACTTAGCACTCAAATGGTAACTAAGATCAATTGGCGTCGGTGAATGATAAATGAAATTAGGGGAAGATGAGATAGAAGGTTATTTCATTAGATTTTTGGGACAGTGGAAAGGAAGTGATCAAGGCCTGTTCTTGAGGAACCAGCCAAGTATAATATAAGTATAAGTTCAACTGTAGGGACCAAGGGAAACCACAGTTTTACTGTTTTATTATGTCCACTAGTGCAATCGAACTGTTGGCTATCTAATTGTAAGTTGACTAAAACTGTATAGAAGAAGGAAATTATATAAGCTAAAAATGTTATTAAAAAGAGTGTTTAGTCATAGAGGCAAGGTAATGAGGAAGTTGGATATTTTTTATCCTTTTATTTATTTATACTCCATTTGATTAATATTCATACTACAGTATATTAATATCCATTTTACATACTTTATTACTATATATTGTAATATCATATAAATATGAATATACATTATATACATATAGGATGATGATTATTATTTGCTTAACGTTCCCACCAACAGCTAGGTTATACAGGGGTACGAATGAGCAGGTGATTATGAAACTATGGATGGGTGAGAGGACGTTTACAAAACTCATGCCTTATGCGGGATTCTAACCTACGCCCAGCGGTGACTTCAGTGTCTGAAGCGTGCCTTAGCTGACTGAGCTAAGTAGGGCGGCTATGTACATGCCTTTATATATATACATATATATATATATATATATATATATATATATATATATATATACAGGGGCGTCGGAACGTTTTGAAAGTTGGTGGTGGTGGGGGGGGGGGGGGGGGGGGACAAGCTCAACAATTGCGACCCGCGGAGGAAGGAAGTATGGGGTGCCACATATTCAATAACATTCAAGTATTTTTCAGGACAGAAGAAAAAAAAAACTAAATTCAAGACGGGGGGGGGGGGGGGGGGGGGAAGAAAATGCCATATAAGAACAGTTGTACAAAGACCAGCAGTTAACGCGAAGCCTACGACCCGCGGGGGGAAGGGGGAAGGACTCTTTCTGGCCCCGCAGGGAATTGGAATTTTTTCAAATTACCCCTCTTTTGACACGATTTAACGTGTTTCAGATGAGATTTAGATGACAAAATTGATTGTTTTGAAGAACTAGAGGTACCCAACTGATATTTTCCAATCATAGTTATTGTATCTGCAGGGTAAATTTGACGCCCCAGGCAAACACGCTCTTTGCCCACCCCTAGACACGACCCTTATTGTCCGTTCCCTTTCTACATTTCACTTTATTGTCATCGTTACGACTGTTGGAATTTCGGAAATTTACAAAATTGTAATAAATAATTTATATCTGGAAGAAGCATACAGGCCTAATGTTGCTTGTTGATTTCTGCTAACTCATAAACTACGTACCAGAGCTGTCATTTCGAAACGGTACATCAAATTTCTTTAAATTACACCTTTTTTAATAGGGTTCAACGTGTTTCAGATGAGATTTAGATTCCAAAATCAATTTTCTTCCAGAACTGAATGTGTCCATCTAATTTTCTATGCAATGTGAAATATGAATGTATGTACGATTTTATCTATCTTTTATACATCTTTCCTTCCTTAACTCTTCCTTCTTTTTTCGTCTTTTCTATATCTCGTCTTTTCAAATTGTGTCTTGCAAGACGTTTTTTTTCCCCCCTTGCACCCCCTCGGCCAAAAGTTGGGGCAATGCACCCCTTGCCCCCCCCCCCCCCCCCCCCCCCGGTTCCGACGCCAGTGTACTACTGTATTATACTATATGTATGATATAATAGTTGGCTGAAAGGCAACAACAGTGCTGAACTAGAGTAACACCGACATGTATGGGAATAACAATGACGTACCCGACAGTGACGTCGAAGATGTTGCTGCCGACCGACGAGCTAACGGCCATGTCGCCAAAGCCTTTTCTCGCCACGATCACACTGGTTATGAGATCAGGAATGGATGTGCCTGCTGCCAGGAAGGTCAAACCCATCACCTGTAATCACGCAATTGGACAGACATTAGAACATGATTTTTGGAGAACAATTTAAATACCTATAGTTAGGTTAGGTCAGGTTAGGTTAAGTTAGGTTAGGTCAGGTTGAAAAAAAAATCCAATGAATTGAATATTTGTATTAAATATCACCTCGTTATTTTAATTACAATTTATCTTCTGTTATCTTCTATAAAAATATATCTTCTGAATATTTAGAAGTAGGCCTACAGAAAATTTTTCAACATTTCTTAAAATTTTTAAATATCATCAAGTTTGAGAAAAAAGTGTTTTCAAGATTCGAGTTCGATACCGGCAAACCAACGCGACCCTCAACACATTTTGATCTCGAGTCTGAGTGAAATGTCATTACCTTTCAACTTTGGCCATGCTTCTGCTTGAAGACTTATACAGTTGATAAACTTATTAATGTGCAAGCTTGTAATTTTGTAATTTATGTGTACCAATCAATCAATAATAATGTACCCTAACCACAAATGACGGTAGATTAATTATTTCTGTTGTATTTTAGCGTTAGGTAAATTGAAAACATAACTATAATACAGTTCTAGATGTAATGCTGAACATATTGAATATTTAATTGAAGCTAATTGAAAACATCTAGAAATGTGAAAGAAAATCAAACTATTTGAACCCATTACTTTCATGTACTTGTCAATAACAATATAAATATTATTAATTAACAATCGATGATTTGTAAAATAAATTGGATCAAAGTGTATGCGTTTTGTAGTGGATTCGACTGTGATATTATTGTGTGATTGACGATCTCACCAACATCTAGGTTATTTGCGGTTGACTGTAATAATTAGTAGACTATACTTCAGATGAGCACATGTTCTTTTCATTCCAAATATAAAATCTCACAATAGGATGCCAAAAAAGCCAAATTAGCATTTTTTTATCAGGTTGCTGGTCATTTATTGTAAATTTCATTTCGGCGTACATTTGAGGTCTTTAACCCATGTTATAAAAAGCTGAAAATCATTTTTGAAGCAATGTCAAGCAAATGTCAAGTTTTCATTTGTTACCATCATTTATATTCTTGACAAATTTCTACGGTAAAATTGTGTAATAAAACAAAACAATTAAAAACGAATTGAAAAAATATCCGGGTCATGTTTAGTGAAATGTGATGAAAGTAGAAAATAGTTCTCTTGTCTGTGGTCTAACATTGCTAAGTCTGGTTCTCACCATTTCTATACATCTATCCACGAAAGTTGTTTCTCTACCAACAAAACAAACATAAATATCACTATTATGTTTGTATATTTGAGATATCCTGAAGTTCAATGATTTTTCACTTCGGGATTTACGAGTAAGAGGTTTGTCAACACAACCAACTACAGGCGAAGGTTTTTTCTAGGGTGCCAGCGAGAGGAAACACTCAACTAGATGTTTCAAAAGCGTTACATGTGTAACGTTGCAAAGAGTTTCTCTCATAATTGACGAAGTTCTTAGATTTCTTTAGTTGGGTCTCATCTCTTTTCATCTCTAAATATAGACCACATTTCCGCGTTTCTCCCAAACGCATCGTACGTAAATGCATAGGGATGTTTAATACGCATATTATGTATATTCGGATATACCCATACGTAGGCCTACTTCATACTTATATACGAAATTTTTGAAGATACAATAATTTTCAACTGTCGGTGAGTACCTTTGCCCTTTGGTGTTATGTATAACAGTAACTATTTTCGGCATTGCTTGGATTTATTTCACGAATTACAATAGAATTACAATCACAGTCAAACTTATATCTTCGTAATTCGTTCCTTCATAATCAAATGCTTAAAGGCTATTTGAATTAGTAATCTACGTATATAATAACTCAATTATCTGGGTACCGGTACGTCTACATCGTATTTAATAACACTAATTATCAATCAATTTATCAATCAATTTATCTATTTATCAACTATTTATTATATGTACCAATGAAACATTTTCAGTAGGGCACTACCAAGTTGAAATAAATTGACACGTCTAAGGCTGTCGCGACCCGAATACGGTACTCCACGTTACGGCTTCCATATTGAGACCTTTCACGAGTGATCTTCAGTTCATTAATAATTACGGGAGAATCATCTTTTCTTCGCACTGGACTGGTAATCACATTTTAGGAAGGTCTCAATATGGAGACATATTTCTATTTTTCACACGACGCGCATGAACTTACTCAATGTCCAATATCTGATATCATGTGATTATTAGCGTGGCCATGTACATACGTACAGGTACGTACGGCTATTAATATAACTCACTCAAAGAGAAAAGTTTCGTTCGTGTCATCCTACAAACAAGTAGTTTGAAAATAGCTTCAAGAACTGAAAAATTCATCAAGGTTATTTCAAGTGAACAGGTTTCATTTATAGGCGTTTCTACGTTGGTACATATTTGATAAAAAGTGATAGTTTTGGTGGAAGTGCCGTGTTTCATGCCCTGATCCTTAAGCCAAGTATTGTTTGATTGGTTATATCGACATCTTTCCACTGTGTTTCACAGGCTTCCTTTTTCATTCATTTCACATTTTAATCGTTTTACGATTTAATTGGTTTTAATATCTCCAAGTGGTGTATAAAAACAACAATTTTTCTCCAAGTCAGCTGATCCTATTTATGCCAAAAATTGGAATAATTTGTATCATTTTTGTGGTTTTATTTTGTGAAAATTTGAATGTACCGGTACATGGAAAAATGTTTTCTCAAATTTTCTTCTCGTGGTACTTCGTATGGAAAATTTCAAAATGTTTAAATATTTTTTGTCAAAAGTGGGCTACCCGATCAGTTTCGGTCTCAATATCGAGTTAGATGATGACATATATGTATGCCAAGTTTCATCAGAACTTGTGCTTTCGTTAGCGAAAAAAAAAAATATCTCAAGTACGGTATAAAATTGAGTTTTCGATTCTCTCATCCAATCAGACTAAAATGTATCCATGATACATGTTGTGAAATTATAATATTTTAGTGAACACATTTTGAATTATGGTGTGTATTGGGTTGGGGCTGGTTATAATGGGCTAAGTTTTGTTTTGGGTACAATTTTTATTCAAGCATAAAAACTTTCTTGAAACGGAAAACATCTAAATTCTTGGAAATGTTGAATCAAGTTCTCGTGGCATCATACTAAATAGTTGATACCGAGCATACCGAGCGGACCTTGGGAGTGTCAGAGTTAATTACAGGCTGACATGCAAATTTGTTCTGCAATTCGCATGTGTTTATTTAATTCCTTCGAATTATTCCGGGAATTGTATTGTCTGCCTATTAATCTATTTATCATTGCAGTGAAACGCTACTCTCGAGAATTAACATATTATCTATATTGATATCTATGAACCACTAGAGCGAACAACCTAGTGAAATCCTGTGTATATGTGTGTACTGTACATTCACTCAATAATTAATCGAATTTTCAGTTGGATTGTGATACTATATGAAATGAGATAACTTTTGTTTTGATTACTGTATGTTTTCGTATATCGTAGGTATATATATTCGTATCGTATACATAGAATATAACTTTCTAGAAGAATGTGTTTTTAGTTTTTTAACGACGTATTCGAATACGTAGTTTCAGTTTTACGTTGTAACGTACGGTATGCGTATTTACAGATGGTGAGTATACGAATAACTATTGAGCTTTTCAAAGAATTTAAATTGAAAACATTCTTTTCAAAGATAATATAATTGTAATATTCTTTGCAAGTATAATAATCTAGTAGTGAAGTCCCCGTGTACAAAGAACTGAAGGATGATTTATCGAAGTATCTATGAAATTGCGAGTAAAGAGAAAGAAATTGATTGATACCATGAGAAAGAGAGAAATGTTTCTCTCTTCACAAGAATAAATAATACATTTATAACTCGTTAAGTTTCATCCTCATTGTTCTGTTAGAGAAGATCAATGAATATTTAAACAAACTAGGCAAACGCAGAATATGCGTTGTAAGATGAGCGAGATGTCTATATAAGTATAATCAAAAACTATACACCATGGGCATATAAAATATATATTTCATTCGATACCAACGAATCTAGGGAGCCGTGAATCTATCACTGCAACATTTTTCTGCTATTATTTTCCATCTATTCGATGAATACAAAACATTTATTACATTATTTTCTTAAAAACGGCTTGTCCGAATTGCATAGCAATTTTTAATAATGTGTATTATTTCCGTGTTTACATTTAAGAGAAATTTGAATCATATTGGAGAGATTTTATTTCCCAATTTATTCCACCAACCTAATCTTATGGGGTTTTTAGAAACTTTGAGATGATGTTTCTTAAAAATGGTCCAACCGATTTTACCCCAAAATTATACAGTTCCAAGTTGTATAGGTTGGGGAAAACAGAAAATTTTTCATGTCGATCGGTCAGACAATGCGACCTGTGCAGTGCTTACAAAAAAAAACAGACAGACAAAGCTCCGTAAGAGTTGGATGGAAATCTTCGCTGACGCTCATCCAATTATTTATATTGCTTGCAGTGCTGCTATCACGAGGTCATTTATTTTCTTTGAAAACGTTTTTCATTTGTTTCGCGTCATATTTTACTGTCGATTAGATCAATCTCTGATGACACTGTGTTGTACTTTTCAGTTGAATCCGCTTGTCAATAAAGGTGTTCTTTCTATCTGATATGAAAGTAAAATACCTTATCATTTTCTCATGCTTTTCCTGTAGTATGAAGCTATGGCTCTATATACAGATACCCTACTGAATATAAATGAAGTTTCAGATCCATTATCTTAAACCATCAATTACAACAAAGTTTTCTAGTTAATTTCACCTTCACTCCGTTAGCATCAAGCGTCTTGAAAAGTGTAACGCACGTAAAATTTAGTTTGAAACAAATTACAATTAATCAATTGCTGTATAGCAAAGCCAACCAGGATAAACTGTATAAAAGCCAATAAAAAGTAGTTGTGGTTAGCGTGTTACAATCGCTCTCTCTCTCACTTTAGAGCTTTATATTGTCGAGAAAATGAATGGCATACTGCGCGTTAGAACATTGATCGCATCGGACTTGACTATCTGAAGCTACCTTCATCCATTTCACTTCCAAACGTGTAGGGTTAGATTGGGACAAGTTAGTCCTAGAGAGAAAGAGTGAGCTAGATGAACAAAACCTTGAGTTATGCCCTTTTCTACCGCACGCCGTGCATTGGCTCTATAGTTGCAACCCAACCCATTCATTTACATCAACACAATTCATTTCATATTCTAAAATAACTTCAAATGAGTAAGCAAGAAAATGATGGTTGATGTAAAATAAATTACGGTGTAAAAAGTCCTGAAAAGCTATCATCTCTCTCTCTCTCTCTCTCTCTCTCTCTCTCTCTCTCTCTCTCTCTCTCTCTCTCTCTCTCTCTCTGTCTGTTTTGTAAAAACAAATATAGAAATGGTGAACATTCCGAATCATCCCTAGGGAGCGATATATGTGGAGGTACAAGCGTCGTTTGACTCGTTGAAATAAAATGGTGTCAACTCATGGGAGGATAAAACGGACAATTTATCCATTGTATTAGGATGAATATGAATTAATAGTGCCGTCACACTTTACTCTCACAGAAAGCAAAGAAATATATGTTTATATATATTATCTCATTATTTACGCGTTATTGTTGACAAGTGTTTGAATAATTCATTAGTGATTGTCTTAATTATAACGTCATTAAATTTGCATCACAGAAAAATAAAATGTGGCTACCATTTCCATGTCAACACGTTTTTTCACCTTAGATCTGAAAACTTTTATTCTTTGACTTGTAAGTTGAATCTTTCACAGATAATTAAATAATCACTTATACGTCCAAGAATATCGACAGAATCTATACTTTTTCATTTTTTCAATAAAATCTTACTGTTGACAATTATATAACATCGAGTTCTATATGTAACTTAAAGTTGCACAAGAAGCATGCACAAGTTTATGCTATCGTTGGGGTACATCATATTTCTATATAGCTATAATGCTATTACCCTATTATCGCCATATGTTTTATATTTAGTTACAAGTTTGTAGTATCGATTTTTTCCAGGACTGCACACACCGTCATCAGTGTTATTGCTTATAAATAAAGTTGGAACGTAAATATAATAGAAACTCCCCTGGAAAAGTCACGCAAAGTTCTGAAGAAAATCTAGCCTTATACGTCAATTCCTTAGCTGGGATTGAAAATAAATAACTTGAATTTCCATGTATTGAATTAATAAAGAATGTCATGAGATATTTATTACATTTCCACTTCCGTGATGATAGCTCTGTTTGTATAGAGTCTATGTATATACTTCAAGTTTACAACTGATGGCGAATCCGGCAATTAATATTCACGTCTCCACTATCCGTCACTTTGCTAGGAAAGCCAAATATTTCATCAAGTTACACACACAAGTACTATTCGACAGTTTTTGGATTTCTCAAAAAATCCCCTCGAGTTCCCACAAGAAAATTCTTTCACTGTTCTAGCATTTTCCCGCTTTGTTCATTTTTTATAGTAGTAAATGATTATTGCTTCATATTCTTCCGGGATCAGGCTCCTATTTGTGATACATTTCTTTAATTAGTTGTATGATAACTTTTATAATAAGTTTTGGTTATAAGTTTGAACTTATAAATGAGTTGGACATAACTCATAACTTATAGACATCATACATTAATTTTATGATAATAAATTTATATTGCTATTCCTTTAATGGAAATTATTTAGGTGCTTGTATATGTACGTTTGAAAGGACGCAGTTTTCTTAAGGAGAATAGATGAATTCAAGGTAAAGACAATTAAGTTCTTACCTCGGGTGGTATTTCTACCGTGTCTCCAGCAACGTTAGCCCACCAGACCATCAAGTAGGAATAAGCAGCAATCCACACTATACTGCCAATAAAGGTAACCACGAAAAACTTCTTGCCTGAAATAAAAATAAGAAATTAAATCATCATAAACGATCGAACTCATAATAAAACATCTAGTTATCAAGATAATATGAAGTTGATACACTAATAATGTTAACACGTAACTAGAAAATAATCTATTTGTCAAATAGGCCTATAGCAGTTCATTCAGTTATCAAACTTAATCCATCGTTTGGTCAGCAGAGTCAAAAAGTAATTTTGAAAATAATTACTACATTGTGGAAATTTAAGTTGAGCTTTATGGAACAAGTATCAACATTTTGAAATATTTTTCTCACGGAAAATACAGCACTTCGAAGAAACACCAGGTTGCTAATTTGACTCATTGTCGTGAAAATTCAACTATTTTCCCTCTTAAGGCGTTCCCAGAATGTCGAAGACAAAAAGTTTCCGCCAGGGTGATTTCACACTCAAATGGTCACAGAACTTAATCACAGTGCGAAATACAAAACTAACAAATAGGCCTACATACTAAGATATAGAAAATATTTGTCGTAAATGCAGTGGACTGAAATGTTATAATAATAAAGATGAGGAGATCAAATGTATAACCACTCGATATTTTTGTCATCAATTTCTACCTCACCGCTTACACTAACGTACTAATAACATGTATCATAACGTGAATGTTTTGTCTGGATACCAAATTTCCGAAAGACCGAATTGTCGAAATACCAAATTATCGAAATATCGAATTGTTGAAACATCGTTTTATGGAAAGACCGTTTTGTCGAAATTGTATATGATTAGGTTCTTAATGAATTCGGTCTTCCAACAAAACGGTTTGTAGTCGATTTCGCAGTGCACCACGCCTGTCCCCCCCCCTCTACCCCAACACCCCAGTACGGGTGACGATAGTGATAAAAATGGAGAGAGGGGATAAATGTGCCATAAATATGCAGTTTGAACATTCGCACTTCAAACTGCATAATTAATTTTAAAAACATGTATTCTCCAACTTTCCGTATAACCATACACCCCTATTATATGTACACGTACTTTTTATCCTATCAAAAGAGTTTTAGAATATAGAGGTGTGCTCTACATACATATATTATAACGTATAACACATCTCTTGTGTGCATCAAAAGAATATCGGTGAGTATCAAAATGCAACCTTTATGAATGCGACATGTTTTATCATGACCTTTACTAGTTATAACTATAGAAAAACGCTGTTCGTGAGTTTTTGAATGAAGGAGTAAGATCCGCACGAGTGACTTTGGAAAGAGCAGCTCTCAAAACGTATTTTAGTTTAGGTTATACTGAAAGTACCGTACAGGATATTGGTTGTTTACTGATAGTCGCTAGTCTCCAAGCTTATCACACAAAAACTATATCGTTCACTGCCACATAGATATTTGTAGCTTCCCACTTCCCAGTACATGTTGGTAACGAGTGGCTCTGATTATTTCTCCTGAATTAGTGTACATTGTTATGTTGAAGAAATTAAAATTGAGAACTCTTTAAAAATTTGGTTTTCGAAATGATTGATGTTGGTGAAAAGTTCATTTGTGAGGTAAATATTTTTGTCTGTGAAGAGGAGACGAAAAAGTAAAAAATGAATTCAAACTGGAGGACAACATGAAAAATGTATTCAGTAATTACAATTCCAAATTGCAATTCCAAATGCAACTGCAATTGCAAATTTTTTCTGGAATTGCGATTGCAAATTTTATATTGGCGATTTTTTTTATTGTTTTTATCACGTTGGCTATGACTAAATACGTACAGTACATCGGCTTTCTCTAATTTTTCAAAGTGAATATGAACTTATATAATTATTTCAAACTAGTATAGGGGCCTACTCATCTTCAAATCCTGCAAAATACTGAGCTTTGCCATTTGATCGTGATTGTGTAATTGCTAAATGTATACGTTTAACAAGAAATATGTTTTTGTCTCTGTCTAGTTGGATCGTTAAGGAGATAGAGGGAGATAGAGATCTTTATGTATAGGATATATAGGTATAGAGAGGAGAGGTCGTTGAAATTAGTGTGGTTCATCGGTCGACGTGGTTTGTTTTTACCGAGAAACGGTCACGTAATTGCTTTAATGACCCAGGGTAAACCACCGGAAAATTCTATCAGGTAGGAGATTAAATTGCATACCGTATGTCTTGTTAATAGATCCATCGATTTCATAAATACGCTTATTTGTTGGAATATTCATTACAAAATGTATATAATGACTTTCAAACAATATTGTTTTAGATTTGTATCTAGTTGGTACAAGTTTGTTCATTTTGTACTTGTTCATTACAAGTATAACAATTGGGTATGTACACATTTGTTACTATACAATATACATTATAATTATATATATACTCAAATATATATATATATATATATATATATCCAAATGATTTCTCAAATCAATTTCATTTTATTCTCTTCTCAAAGAGCAAGTCAAAATTGATAGTTTTCGTACTGTACAAATGGTATTCGATAAAGGATATAAGGAAATATATATAAGTAGTTTGGAATTAATTTAAATTGTTCAATTTAGTATTAATAAGATGATTATCAAAATAGTTAGAGCCGATTTTCCAACTGATAATCAAGTATTAATTTGATAATTCTTACTCAAAGTACGAAAATAGCCAGTTAATTCAATAATCATCAGTTGGTAAAACCGGCTCTTAGTTTCCTGAATTGAATATAGGGGCATTACGGCGCGTCAACGACGAATAGCTCATTCCTGTAAAGGACAATATTTTATCTATTCAACTGTATATTATGCTTATAACTTCGCTCATAATTTTTTAAACCAAGTACTCTATAAAGTTAGTATACATTGTCTTGAATATTTTGAATACAAACATATTCATTTGCTCGATATAATAAAATATACACTAGATAAAGGGCACCAGTAGATGCCAGTAGTAAGGACAGGATTGTTTCATGATTTTGTTGCGGGAATGTTGCCAGACTGCAGCCTGTCATCAGGGGAAGATGTCACTGTAAGGCAGAGGCCGTGTTCTGTTCAACATCTGTGCTTGCAGCTGTTCAATATTTCAAACTGAATCTCAGCAAGAAGATCAATTCACATTGTTTTTTCAATAACTTTGTCTCCTCTGTACTACGCTGAGAAACTATTACCTCACGTTTTCAACGTATTTATGAGGATTGCATGTGATTTCATATTCATTCTTGACTACTTATTCGTAAGTTTGTCTATACTTCGGCAGCACCGCGATAGCTCCGTTTAAGATATGCCATTTTCCTCAACATCCTTGACATTTCCTTCAAGACAGTATTAAATCTACGAATTGCTCAGTTTATGTAGGCCTACTTACTGAAAACGATTAAGTAATTGTTTTTGATTCGATGATTTAGTCGGAACTATGAGGAAAACCTCTCTTATAGCCACAATTTGTCAATTTGTTCAACAAACCGATTTCCTATTATTGGAATTCTAAGAGTCGTAAACTGTTCGATTTCATATTAACAGACACTTTTCTTGATTAAAGTACTTTTGAATACACAAGTATTTTTCCACGTTCAAAATGAGCAGATTATTTCTTTCTTCGTCTTTACATTTTATTCTTTCAATAAAAACTCTGATTAATGCTTTTTATACCCTGGCATTATATATCTTCATTTTTTTCTCAAGTCTAGTACTAACTGAGTTTTAAGGTTTAGGTTAGCGTTTCGTTTGGGCTTGCGAATAAAATAATCACATCATCGATCATTAAAAGCAATCGCCATCGTTTACGTTCATCTAATTACTCAAATGAATCATAAATAGGAGTTAGCAATTGATTGAAGATGAAATGTTGGATGCTGCCCGTTAGCTATAGACCTAGTTAATTTACCTCTCGGTGTTCGCGTATCCGGTAGAGTGAGCCACAGAGGAAACAAGATGGGCGCCACAAGGAGGTACGTGATTCGCTTCCGACACGTGTCTGGCCATGCCATATCCAGCGGCTCAGTAGGCTCGTCATCGTCGTCACACTGCAACAAAGTAATCGTGAGTAAGTAAGTGAGGAGACACGTAAGCAATATTGCCATATATTATACTTTTCTCCACCAATTTTCCATACTATTCACCAAATTAATCATTGTAAAATCTTTGGTAACTGTATATAATATCGAGGCAACTTTCAAGATTGAACGATTTTGAAAGATACAGTTGCGTTTCCTATTATAAACCTCGTTTCAGAATATCAGAATGCATTATGATGAAGGGATGTTAGACGAAAGGACGTTTACAAAAATCCATGCCTTATGTGGGACTCGAAACCACGATCTGACTTCAGTTTCTACCACAATGTGATAGTTGACTGAGTCACCGGGGTGGCTATGAGTATTAATAGTAAACTACAAAATTGGAAACAACTTTCAACTAGATCAATATCCACGATTTCTTTATTATTATACAACCATTTCATATTCAATTATAGTCCAATTATTTTAACAATTCTTATCAACTTGTATATAATCATGTACAAAACTAATGTGGGCCTATTAATCTTGTTGCTAACCAATGTGTGTGACGATAAAACACGGCACCTCCATCTCTATAAAACACACAGCTGTCACGTGACCAAATTGAAGAACAGAGAAACCTTGGGATGTCAAAACGAATTGAACCTATCGTTCAAAACGAATTTCTAAGCCGAATTCATTAATTCCAATTTTAACCCGAAATAGAATCCAGAATAATGTACACAACGGAAATTATGTATATCAGTCAAGATTGATCGGACCTTAGTCTTGATTTATGTAATAAATTTGAATATTTTAGGAGCAAATCTATAATAATTATATTCATAAGAAATATTTTCACATTTCATTTTATGGAAAAATAAACATCACATACAATTCAGTGTTACTTATAAATCTTGTTCCATATAAGAGATTTATTATTCAACTATAATAAATCTCACCTCTATTTGATTTATTTTCGTTGTTTATATAGTTTCACCAACACATTTCACGACATAACCGGGGGTTATTCCTTCTCTAACCGTGAGTCTTTTGTTTTAAATAAGAGGTCAAATCCGGCTAGACATTGACCATAACTGAATTTGACATTTATGTTCGAGAGTCTATACCACCTCTACCGACCTCGTCCTATAGCTACAAACAATAGACCGCCATTTATCTACCCTCGCACACTCCCACCCCTTTAATCTTGTTCTATATTTGCGCCAAGGTAGCAGGCAGGGGGGAGGGGGGAGGAGGGGGAATGTCTTGCACACGACGTTATTGATGAGCCGGCTGCATGCATATATAGCTGTATGACTGTACGTTGTCTTGCAGAGCATTGAGATGTGATGTTCAGCATGTTAACTAATGATAAGGTATCACAATGTGAAGTTAAGACCTTGTATATGCATAGTACAGAATTAGAGACGCTATGCACGAGCTATGTGTTTCACTTTGTTTGTTCGTACAATATTGACCTCTACTCATAAGATAATACAAAGTGAGGTGTCAGTGCTTCTAGACCAACCGCGTTATATGTATTATAACTTACTTTATACAGAGAATAAGTAATATTTCATCTGAAATTATTTGAAAGAATATTTATTAGTAAGGTATAGGCCAAATTAGATGGAAATTTTAATGACATTTTGAAATAACTCTTTTTTTTCAAATCGTAAATCACGTGCTTCAATTATGACACAAAATTGTCGTGAGGGATTTCTTGAAGACGATAATCTGAACAATTATTGAAATCATTTATTCAACTCGATTGTTGATGATTTTCATATTTTATATTAAGAAAATATATTATCAACAACATTGTAAGGGCTATACAATCATAATGTTGTATGTAGAAAATCTCTTGATTTATAAAGCTGCTGCTTTCGTTATTTTTCATGATATTAAACTATTATTTACCTTTCCTTATTACATCATTTCATTATTTTATTTCTTAATCAATTTCTTTCAAGGGTTGTACAAACACTCACTTGTGTTATACTTTCTAGATTTTATGTAATTTCTAAATATTCTGAAGTGTGCTGAACATGTCTGATAGTCTCTTATGAAATAGACACAAATTCAACTTGCCTACATGCTTTAGCTTGTGAAGAAACCATTGATTATACGTCAAGCTTATCACAAATATCATAACAAAAAATCAATTCACCTTGAAAGGTACAAGAAAAGAACTTAATTTGTAATAAAGTTAGGTCAGGTACCTGAATCGTTACAGGAAATCGATTTGATTGATTGTTTTGGGTGAAGGTCAAAGATAAGTAAGGTGGTGTGGGGGTGGGGTGGGGAGGAAGAAACACTCTATTTTAATATGTAAATCAGAAGAATGATTGACTAACATAAACGAGCATTCGTTCGTTTTATACAATTAGTAATGAGTTGGGGGGAGGGGGAGGTTTTTTGGGGGGTGCAGAGAGCAGGGTCGAGCACCCCCGCGTTGCACCGCCCCAATTCTGCCCCTCAGTTACGATCAATAGCGCCACCCGCCCCGACTATTTCTTCCCGCCATAGTGCCAGGGACACAAAATGGAGGCGGCACTGTTCAACATCCCTTAAAACTTGAGAATAATAAAAAATTAGTATCTCAATTATTTATGTATTAGCTGCATATAAACAGTTCACTCTTATTTTGTTGAATGCGTGGGCGAGGCTGTAAAATATTGATCATACATTTACTAGATACCCACACCGAATGTCAAGGATTCAAGAATCAAATTGATTCACCGGCACATGCAGCTCAGTGGTTAAGGCGATCGCTTCATGTGATCTGGAAGGCGCAGGGAATATCGGACCCGGTTCGATCCCCGCCACCGTCTATCTTTACAGGGGGTTTTCTTGGTTCCTACAATACGTCAGCCATGACCGCAACCTTCCCACTATCCTTTCCATTATTATATAGCACTTGTGGGACCATGGTTCTGTTGTTCATAAATATTCTATAAATAGATTCATGATTCATTAATCATGAATTCAAGGATTCATTTCCGTGGTGGGCCTACTAATTTTGCAAAGAACATTTTTTCAACCGTGTTATTTTCTTTAACTTGAATGGGTATATGTTATTTCTCAAAAGAGGCGAGAAAGATAAATCAATATAAAAATTATAAAAATGTATCCATAATAGAAAATGTACGATAAAAGTAAATCAGAGTGAAATACTCCATCTGCGATAAATTTGATAGCGACGATTATTTCCAATAAAGTGCTCTTTACACGATCAATTTTAGTTGCATGCAATTTCAAGAATTGCACGGAATTGCAAGAAAATTTCAATGGTGTCAAGAAAATTCAAGCGCTCGCAACTTCTGATGCGAAATTTTCATTCATAGTAGCGAAACGGTTTGTATATCCTACGGAGTCAACGGAAATGCACGTGACCAAAGGCTTCTCGCTCATTGGTCACCGGTGAAAGATTGCAGTAAAAGTTGAACGTATTTTAACTTCGTGAAATTCTTGCATGCTAGTGCAAGATTTCCTTCATCATGTGTAGGCAACATAGGAAACGTGGGTATTCTACTTTTCTGAAATTAATTTCAGAAATCAATTTCAGGGAAAAGTTGATCGTCCAGAATGGCTTTTAATCGATTAATTTTCATCTTTATTGATTTTAACTCTAGTACTCTTCAGTTCCTCTACCCAAATATTGCATATAACTGTTGGAAGAATCATCATTAAAATTAAAATTCAGTTTGAAAATAGGTTGAAATAGGAATAGGGGCTTACTCAATTGAACTATACACGCAACATTACGAATAATGTATAATATATTTCAGATTGTTGCTATCGGAAAGATGGCTAACAATCAAAGATAATATAATATCATTTTATCGTTCTCATTTTTGTTTAAAAAAAAATCAAATTTAGAGAAGATGAACCCAAATATGTTATGTATTTGCCTCAATTTTTATTTTTCTGTCCTATCCAAGCTGCTTATGCTTCGCACGTTTACGGTGAGTCTTATAAGCTTATTATGGCCATCCACAATTACGCTTTTGAGTAAATATTTAAACTACTTAATATACCTTCCCCACCTATCATAAACTGGCAACCGCTTAAGCTTGAGAAAGTGAATTAAATGCACTCTGTTAAAGTTGAGAGTATAGACCTAGCTGAAATTTCGTCTTTTTATGTAGATTTTTCTTAAATACTCGAGAATAACTTTATACTGACCTAACTGATCTGGTTTTATCTCCTTTATCTTACATTTTAACAGTTACAACTTACGATATCTACGAGTTTAAAGTTACAATCTGATCAATAACTTTGAAGTGTGATCTATAATTTAATTTCATATTGTCAAAAGCGTCTTGGACTCGTGTAGTGTAAGTATAACAACAAACATTCAATTATAAAACAATGAATGCTCAAGCACTGAACATGACCTAACATAAGAAGAAATGTGAAGGAAAAGAATAAATTTTTCAACAATTGCCATTAATGTTGACATCATTTTAAAAAATTGACATGTATGTTAACATTGACATTAAACGCCAAATAAGAGAACTATATTCCAAAAAATATATTTTTGTATATAATTAAACTATGAAAAAATTCAAATGTGGTTCATAATTCACATAATATGTATTTTTGATGAGTCTCAATTAATTGAAATCGTTTTAAAAGTTATGTTTTCGAATTGAGGTCATTCCGCTCGGTAATGTGTTTACTTTATTGAAATAAAACAAAATTCGCCAAGTACTGAGGTCGAAAAGATAACAATCATTACATTAATGTCCCATCAATAATAAAACCACATAGATCTCGTTTCATAGCCCCTGATAATAACTATATTTACATTGCCTTTCCGTTGTGTGCTATATGTAGCTGCCACTAACGTTAATATTGTTTATTTCATCAAAATATAAAAAGTTATGACATGAGACTAGTTCGCTGCTTTTTTGTGCCATTATTTCACAAATGAACCATTACGTCTGAAACGATTATTACTTAGGCCTTCACTAGATGAACGAGTTAATTAATCTAAATGGATATTTGGTCGAATATGCACTGACAGTGAGCTGTGTATGAAATGTATAACTCCAATATTGCTGTATTATCAAAAATTAATATTGTAGAGAAATCTTGTAGAGATTATCAAAAATTAATATTGTAGAAAAATCTCAATTTGTAGCTCTAATTTTTATTTTCAATTTTATTTTTCTCTACTTTTCATTGACATTATATAACGTATATGTATATGTATTCTTTATTTTTTTCAAATTTCAGTTACGATTTCCACTAGAAAATAATTCGATATTCTTCATATTGGCTTCCATATCAAATATGGACACTTTTGCTGTCTGCTTCAACAATGAGTGACATTACTTGAGATACGCTTATAATTGAAATTGTATTCCAAATTAATTCCAATTTCCACATGATAGTCACGTGATGTTATTGTATCGTTGCCATAGTAACTAGAGTGAAATGATACGGAACGACATCACATTCTGAATGGTTGAGCTTGTATTTTACGACATTGTTGTTGATTCGTGCAACAATGTGTGACGTCAGCTGGAAAAAGTCTCGTACGCATTATATGGTTTATCGATAGGTTTATGTTAACGGGTTACTGCACGTTTATGTGTTTCTCCTCTGAGCAGACGAGACTTATCATCTTGTCTTCAGGAGTGAAGGAAGACGAGGCCGAAGTCAGCTATTTCGATGAAAAGATTTTATTCAAATATTAAAATGTTGAGATATTATATTTTCAATCTATTCTTCGATTCTACTGAAACAAAATGTAACCTTCATTTTTCAACTCCTCCAGTAAACTGAATATTTGTGTTCAACGACGTTTCAAAGACGCGATTGTATATTATAGAATTAGTAAACAAAAGAGGTTTCAACCCTCCATCACGTATTAAGAAGATTAGCAGTTTGTCTGTATTTCTACTTCTACACGTAGCCTAAGTCTTTGATGATATTATTTATATATATTCAATTTTGTCATCTTCGAAATCTTGATGTACAATCATTGTTTGTGATTAGAGACCCTTTAGAAGTGGCATCTCCTGGTGGTTTTAAGACTTGGAAGTGGTCTTGATACATTTTTTTTTATATTCAAATTTAACCGATAAGGCTTGGATATACCGAAATCTTTTTGCAGACCATCTTGTATTGTATATTGTAATATTGTCATAAAGCTGAATTACAGATTTGTATTTCTAAAACTTTCTTCACCAATTTTCAGCTACTAATCGAGTTGTAACTGAATGCAATCTTTCACAATTAATACATTGGTAAAAGAAAATACACAACTATTAAACCATTGCTGAGCTTAACAACGAGAACATTTAATTTAATATGACTTTAATTTAATATTGTCATGATCCCTAAACAGCCCAATTATAGGCCTACTATATTTATTATGATGACATTAATTAGTTAGCTAATTATCAATTATTAAACATCCCTTTCCCTTACCCAACAAACCCTAGTGTATGATTAATATAATTACCACGGGTTTACTTAAAGAGATATAATGTGACATAACCACCATGTCACAGTCGTCTAGCTAGTACGTGTTGGCAGCGCTAGCTGTTGTCAAGTGCAATTACAGGGGAATAAAGTACTACTATTTTACTTGTGCTAGAGGCAACTCTTCAATTATGAGTACTTTATTACTCTTTGTGTTTAACAGTCAAGTTACAGCTCTTACTTTATGGTCACAGTCACGCGTGCTTGTTCTTTGGTTCTTGTTACGATTGACCTGACAATTGAAATTACAACTGTATCTAATTTGAAGAGGTGGAATCTGAGACGCGAACCACTGCCTTTCTGGGATTCGAGCTGAAAAACATTGTTACTGTATCATCGGAAGTTATTATGTTTGTTCACGGTACCACAACAAGTATCAAAGTTGGTACTGAAGTAATCACTTTTATTTGAATTAAAATTTACTTCTTAGCCCACTAACTCATATTTTACTCTTTGGATGAGTTCTTAAATATACTAATTTTAGTACGTAAGCTGTGTATGTTGTCATAATTGTTTGCAGGTCTCTCTTATGTCAATTTTCACTAGGTATTTTCAACTGTCCCCATACGTACCTTTACCTTTCAACTTTAATTGACTTGTCCAATATCAATGTTATCAATATAGAATGAATATCATTACTGTGAAGTACAACTTGAAGAGTTGTGATTAGAGAAAACCGTTTGGGCGACATTGTTGTCAAATTATTGCAACAAAGAGTCTGCACAAGCCATCGCGGTAGTGAGTTCATTTTGTACACTATTTTTGTTGTTACACGTACCATTTTCTAGTTAATAAATAAAGACAAATCTTCAATTCAACAGAAATGAGCCAATATGTACTACGTAATGGGCATATAGGTGGGAGTGTTGGTTATTCACTAGTTGATTTAAATTATTTATTTATGTATTTTATTTATTTATTTTATTCATTTTATTTATGTTTTTTTATTTTTTTATACACATTTTAAAGTTTATATGTAAGAAGAGCCATACCATACGAATTTTACTCTAGAACACACACGCAGTTAAAAATCGAACATAGAAACCACAAAACTATAAAAACCCGGCACCTCCACCAATGTCATGTAATGACGTTTATATTTGTTATTCTGGGGTGAACTGGCACAGATGATGTTTGATCACTGATGATTGATAAATATTTTTCTAGTACTGTTCGTCTTTGGTTTTACGTTGGACTTACAGCCCTCTCAAAAAACAAAATGATCCTTCATCCTTTCATTATTTTGTTTTCATACCAATCGCACTTGGCAGTATATTGCACTAGAATTGAGATTAAATGCCATACGTGTTCATTGACCTGATCGTAAATCAATCTCGGGTCATTGAATGAAACTTTCATAATCTCGTGTACGTTTTGATGAAGTTAAAATAAAAGTTCTTTCATTTCGTTTTTACTTCAACTTAATTATTAAATTCCCAGTATTATAGCCGTTTCCATATTGTTTTTTGACCTTTGCTTTTGGTTGAATAAGTACACATGCACCGGCGTACACCGAAGAAAGAATAGAAGGGTGGGAGGGGGGGGGGGGGGAATAATAACTAATATCATCGTGGCATGAATTCTTATTGTAGTGGAATGAAATAACTCATTATAGAAATTCATCTTTTATTTCTAACAAAGTACAATTAAACATCAACGACAAGATTTTAGACTTCACTAGAAAATGCTGGAGCAAATTTGAATAAACTAAAAACTACAATAAAAGTATTATAGGCATATAGCTTTGTATTTTATTACGAAATTCGTGCATATATTTTTATTTTGACATCACTCATAAAATCACGAAGAATTTGTTCGATATACTTTGAAGGCTGTATCTATAAATATTTTGGAGAATAAATTTTACAGAAAACTTTTATATTGTGATTTTTTATAATTTTTTTATTGGTTTCCACGTGAAGAATAATATAATAATGTTGAATCCATGAGTGACGTACGTGGTTGTGCCTACTTCCATTTCAATCTGTATCTTTTTCCTCAGAATTCGATTGTGTTAGAAGTGTGAAATACAAAGAGAAGTAACTTGTACTATACACACGTAGTTCAATTATGCATGTGTCAGTAAAACTGTCTACAAACGTGAAAATCTGGTCATTATTAAGGAGTGGAAAGAAAGCACTCTCCATTATCCCCATCATTTATTTAGCTAGAATTTCACTTTTACTTTTTTTTATTTTTTGCCTTTTTTAGGTAGATTTCTACTGGTCAAGTTGTAATGACGTATAAATAAGAGTATATGAAACAATTCTACATCCTAGCCGACTGAAGTTACTTTGACATTCGTTCTTGGTTTCCTGGATGAATTTATTTGTGATAGTGTCGCTTATCGTCACGTAACTAAGCGATTGTGACCACTGTATCAATAATAGTTCAATTCCAAGGTAATAATGAATTAACACCAAAGCGGGAATGTTTAGGTTTTGCCGGATATTGTGTGATGATGATTATTGTTTGCTCATTGATGCCACCAACAGTTTGGTTATTGGGTTACGAATGAGTGGATGATGTCTACAGAGTAACAGAAACCCATTCTTTAGGACGCGGGACTCGAACCCTCGTTCGCAATGACTTCAGTTTCTGGCGCACTGAGACAGTTTCCTTTAGAGTGAATCGACCATATTGACATGGATAATTAGTTTCTTTTTGGATTAATATCTATTTTTTCATATTTTGAGGATAGTCATGTTTTTTAAAGTTCAAAAGTTTCTAGTTTTTCCCATTTTTACACAGAGATAATAATAATTCAAGGTAGGAAATTGACGAGCTCATAATGTAAAGTAAATTCATTCAGGGATAACATTCTCAGTGGTCGAACAAGGATTGTTTTATACTTATTAAAATAATTCATGAGCTCAGTAGACATGAGCTTAGACGACCTAACTTTGAGGTAGTTTTCATGTTAGATTGTACACTAAGCAACTGTCCGAATCTATCATTTTAGTAACATTACATTGGACAGTATAATGTGATGAGGTAATACCACACTTCTTCATAAGGGATCAATTTAATCGATGTTTACATATCCTTAAATCCTTATGGGTCGTAAAGGAAGATTGATAGCGAGGCTCAGTATAATTATGGACCGTAAGAAAATACGTTAAAAGGCCGTTGGGCTTTATAGAATAGGTATGTGACGTCATTGCTATTCATACCCAATAGAAACACGTTTGCAACACGACTATCTTCCGACAGCGCTAATCCGCGCAATTCATCATTGTAAGGATTACGGCACCGTAAATAAGCTGACAGACGAGAAGGAACGCGATGAAAGAGGAACGTGACATGCAAAAACTTCATTGAAAATGCATCCAGTTTCAAATATGAAAAGCGGTCAATTTTTGTTTCATTAAAATATATATGTAAATCAGTTTGAGCATGATGATCGAAATATCTAATTTAATTATTATAGCGTTTTATTATGATTTTCTATTTTCAAATCAAATAAGCATGTCTTGACTTTATTCTCACTCAACATATTCAATATAAGTATTAGGACGTTATTTTAAATTATATTGTATATTTAATAAACCTTACGTTTTCTCCACTATTTACTGCGTAATATTTGTCATATTGAGAGACAGTTGTACCAAATGATATTTGAATATTAATTAATCAATAATTATTGCCGATGTAGCATACGTAAACAAGGGTAATAGCAAGTTGATTCGCAACTTTTAACTGAATTCACTAATTATTAGTTGGTACAACCGACCCTAACTGCAATAACCAAAAAAATGAGAAAACATCAATAAAAACTAAAAACTATGAATTTAAACCATAAGGGAAAATGTACCTTGCTGGTCACATTTAAATGTTGTGCATTCATGAAAGGTTTTTCTATCTCGAGGAAATGTAAACATAGATCGTGCTGTACTTTAATTCCAGCATCCTTTGCGTATTGTCAAATAGCCTACAGCTAAATGATTAAATTCATGTGATATCCAAATAGCACATTACATCTTTTTCTTATGCTAATGTAACTTGGTTTTAAATTTAGTGAGCAATTCGTATTTCGAGGCATCACTTCATTTTCCAAGAGCATTCATAAAAATGGTAATGCGAAACAAAAAGTAGTTTTTTCTCATTTCAGTGACGTTTTTTTTCGTGGGGGAGGGGAGGAATTTGGGATCGCGATTCTAAGTGCTGGTGTCGTATAGTCAAAAAGATAAACGTCTTTTCGCTAGACGTCTGCAAAGACTTTCGTCGATCTGAAGTGAGATAGAGCTAGATAACGAAATGACCGAACGAACGACTCGATTGGCAACGTTCCAATATTACCAACACGAGAAAAACTTGTAGACTTTTTCATCCCCTGGTGTCTGGTGTGCTGCCTAGATACACGGCTGAGATGTGAGCGACGATGACCGATAAAGGAAACACGAGCTATAAGTTATGAAATATGTTTTCCTTTTTATTAAGAAAAACGAATGAGTTTCTGTCTTTGGTATCGCGGTAAAGTGAAGTGGCAAGAGATCACTTGGTCTTCCTTTCTAGATAGTTAGGTTCAGTCAGTTGGCTACAATTGGGAGTTGACGGCGTTACCTCACTTTTCATTATCGGTATTGAAAGATAGCTCGATCTTCCAGTAGTCAATACAGCAACCCAGCTCTATCATTCGATAATCGAAATAACAGTCCAGTCTGGAGAAAAAATTGGAACTATCGTTCATGTACATTTATAGTCAAAAGATACATGGATGACAGATATACTCTCAAATCAGTTCATTATTATGAAAAAAGAAAGATAAATGCATCGGTCACATCTTCAGTCCCCTCGCCTATGTTTGCAATAATTGCTGCTACATGACCGATAGCACTATCAGCACAATCACCCAAGCTTGTAGCGCTCAGAAGCGGTCGGTGGCATTACTACAGGCCTACTGTGGTCTTGAATGGAGGTAAAGTGGGAAGAGTGGAGTTTTGTTTCAATTTCATGTATTGATGTATTGTCCAAGAATACTCCGTGACACATATTCTAATAAGCTATTCTATTCCAATCTCCTTTGCAATCTGTGTATATTTTACAGTTACGTACAGTTACCTACTGCCTAGAAACAACGTCTAATATTTGAAATGTAGAAACGGTAGATTATACGACCCGGGAAATATGCTTGTATGCGCTTCCTGTTCGCTGAACGAAATTGCGAGCCAAAATGTCAGTGTAGATGCTATTAATTAAGGCACGGCGGACTTGTTTCTAATACTAAGTGAGTTCAAAATATGTTTACTTTGCAGGATTAATGTACGACCATTTGTTGAAGTCTTCCTTCTCTTCGTACCATCTACTTCGTTCAATAATATCATTCATACTTAATTATGTTTGTGTAATTACATTGAAATATTATTTACAGTAATAATCGTATATAGATTGCTTTTGGATTCTTTTGAAACTTGTAGATATTTTCTTACAATATAGTCGAAACGTGAGGTCTTTGATTTTGGTAAGGAATTGACTGCATGGAAGAAAAATATGCGCGCCTCACAACGAAAAAAAATTATATTAATATTTAGTTGATGACAAATCGATTATTGAGTGTCTATACTGAAATGTTTGACTAGTCAACAGTGTTTGGTTTGGAATATTTATTATGTTAAAGAGCCACAATGTGTACAAATCGGTTTGAAACAGAATATAAAAAACAAAGGATGAGCTTCACAGTGCACTTCAAAAATTCAAATCCAAAGATGACAACAAATTGGATTAAAACTAATCGGAAGAAGATATTAAATATTCTGACAGTTGGTATATAAAATAATCATATCCAAAAGACATTTCCATGTGAATTATTAGTTTCGGTGGTGATTTATATGCCAATTGAAGTATGACATTCCTATTTGAAAGTAGAACGTAGAACGTTGAATGTAGGATCTCTCCCGTGTATGAAGATTTGAGCAGCCTGGATCCAGCCTGGAGCTTTCTCCGGATAAAATCTCCAGTCCATAATCCACATCGACTATCCCTCATTGTTTCTCAGCGCCATTCTCTCTTCCTCTCTTATTCTACCATATTCTCTACCTCTTTTTCCACTGGATTCTATTTCTCATTCTCTCTCTCTCTACTGTTCACATATAATGGGTCAGTGCCAAAATAACTTCACACATTCCACTAAGTTTTCCACACGGGTGAGTTTGAAAACTAGTCGTTGCGAGCAGCGCTTTATCACGATATCGTCACTTGCAGCAACTAACGAGTAATTTCACACGACAAGCTTATGATTTACATTCAAACTTAGCATAAAAGAGATGTAGCTTTTTGTTTGATACGGTCACAAGATATGATCGATTTATGATTCCTATATCTGAAATGGATTCAGGAAACATCTCAGGTATACTTGTATCCACTGAAGAAGGTATAGTCTAGAACAAAATATAAGTAATTGTAACACAATTCTGTAATTGCATATTATCGCTGCAAATTTAAAGGAGTTTAATGTTTTTGAGATATTCTGTTGCTTTTCCTATCCTAAACCACGTCTGAAAATCCACACTTCTCTAAAAATACCACATCTATAGATAATATAACGTTGATACTTCTGTTTTTCATGTTGGTAGAGGACCTTCTTCTTTCGTGGATACACGTACGTATACGTACATATTTTCCTCATATAGAGCTTGATTTTATCGGACAAGACAGTCTGTCTCTATTAGATAGTCAATGTTTGTTATATTGTAAATAGTTATCGGTAATATTTCCGACCTCATCGGGTTCTGAGCTCGATACTTCCCGCCTGTCTGACGACCATTATACGGATCGAAAACAACAGATAATTCTCAATTCTCTGAACAGAGTTAAACCAACTTCTGAGAAAGAAAATGAAAAAAGTTTCAAGCATTAGTTTTATTGTTTGTTTTTTTTGTTGTAAGTTATATATACACGCATTGAAAAATTCCTGTTGTTGCATTTCCAAGACTTCCTTTTTATTCAATTAAAAAAACTTTTTCATTACTACATTCATTCTTATCTTTATATATATATATATATATATATATATATATATATATATATATATATATATATATATATATATATATATATATATATATATATATATATATATATATATATATATTCTCATTTATTCATCATTCTGTTTTTTGTTGTACAATATAGCTCAGCTGTATACATGTTTTATACTTTCCCAGTTTTTACAAGTTTCTTCTCTCTATACAGACTGCTTATAGCACAAGCGTCAGCGACATATAAACCGCACGCAATAACTGTCACCCAAACCCGGCGCTACCATCAGCGAATGACGTCACTCGGTCTGAAATGCCTCTTCCACCCCCACCCCCGTTCTGTACTTTCCTATATGAGACTGGCTTTGTTATGATGTGAATGCCGAGATTTCGGCCCAGTTGCTTCTAAACCCTTGATACGTTCCATCCCTGAGTTGGCGTCTGCTGCTACTTTCTCACCCCCACCCTCATGCCCCCTCCTCCTTTACACACCTTAAAACCCCCTCACTAAGAGGTATCGAACACTTAAAAAGAAGTGAGAAACTTTAATTGATTTGCTGAAGATATAGGTCAATGTATTTTAGCACGAATCTTGTTCAACATTCTATTATCAATAGTGTTCTAAGTTATTTTCAATACGTGACATCTGGTTAAAATACTTGAATACTATGACTAGGAATCTACTATGAAATACTATGAATCTAGTCAGATTGGGTTTTGAATATAAATTGCTAATTCATTAGGGTTCTCAGTTAATTCTGGTGTTGATGTATCAGGGAGAACAATCCGATTATTCGAACGTATACATGCCTGGAGAAAACAACATTATTTCTATCCATCCCTAAAAGTGTTCATGTTCATATTTCAATAACATATTTTCAACTTTCATCACACGATCAAATCCAATCTTGCACGAATTACTTTCCATAATCATTATACTTTGATAAAAATTAAGTGCCTTATAAGAAATCTTAAAAATAGCATTTGACTTCTTTATCTAGAAAAGCACTCTGCACTCACCATTGGTGTGTTTTAGTCCGGCTAATTCAATACATTGTTTCCTTTTAGCAGACTCATTACTTATTTAGTCTGATAAAAGCTCGCGTTTTGCGCGTAGTCGTATACTAATGATAATCTTTTTTTGAAAAGTTTCAAAGCTTACGAACATGAATGAAAATGCGATTAGACCTATTCTCGTACCTGTTGCGTGGGTATAGTGTTTTCATGTTCAATTATTCTCTTTTATCCCTACATAACCTTTTGACGTTACTTAAATAATATTTTATGTGAACCATTATACGAAAATGTTTGCTATTTTAAGAAGGAGGCAGCGTGAGCGTATTTTCTATATTATATTCAATATAGATCACAGAGGTAAATTTGGGTCTTTCATAATTTGAAACATATTTCATTTGTTGGAGTTATATAATCTAAATATAAATGCACTCTATTCAAATTGCCAGTCATAAAATAAACTGTTATATAATTAGTGTGACTGTCGAAAGGTTCTAAGTGATTCTCTCATCCTTTTAGCTTCTAGTGGAATGCAAAATTAATCAAGAAATATCGACACAACCTACTAACCTAAATTCTTCACACTTTGGGATCCTGATTTTATGATCTTCAGTTATTTTAGGACTTCGTGTTTAATTGAAAAAGTATCCTATAAGAACGATAGACACAGATAACGTCATAATCGATATGGCGTATTAATGGGCCTTATATTTAAAATACATGTAAAGTATTGAGTTCTGAACTCACAAACGATTACGTGGTCAAACGCTCACAAACCATCGAGCTCAGTACGAGTACTTTATCTTAATTCGATGATAAAGTAATCGTATGGTTTATTCTTCAGATTTAAGAAAATACGATTGGAAAGATTATTGGCGTGAAAGCTTACACTCCTAGCAGACATCTCTACGCCATCTCAAAAAACTTCTATATATCATCCCAAAAACCGTATCACAAAAATGTTTTTTACTTATAATGCGTCCCGGACTTTTGGATATTGAAGTCTGCGGTGAAAAGTATGGTCACAGACAGCGCAGTCATGGTGTCAAAATTCATTTGTGCGATTTAAAATAGTTGAATTGGGGAGGTTATGATCGCACTTGTGGTGCCCCGTCCAAACGATCCTACTTTCATTCATAGCCCCAATTGGGGAACAATGATTTTGTATCTAGTTCCGACGTTATATATATATATATAAATATATATAAATTATTTGTAGTATCATTCGTTCGAATCGTTTTATTATTGTATCATTTTATTTGTCAATCTATTTATTTGAATAATATAAATATTACAATAATATATAGAGAAATCTTCTAGAAAATGAACAATAATAAGTATGTATATAAAAGAAATATAATTACCGGATCACCGATCACCCCGTCTTCGATACCTCCGGCGGCGACCCCGTTCGGTTGCTCCTGCGCCAGCCTCGTCTCCTGGTTCTTCTCCGTCTCCAACCTCTGCGCCACCGTCATGTGATTGGCAGCATTGCCCGACGTCGACGTCGCTCCGTTCTGCGGTTTCGTCGCGTCGAGTAGCACCTTGAGCGAAGCGATCGCGTGCAGTTGAGTCGCCTTCTCGTCCACCTTGCCTGCAACAGACGACGGCGCTATTGGACCAGTCAGTCGACCTCGGTAACACAAGGCACAAGCACATACACAAGACAAGGGCAGGTGCAAATCGTGCAAGATATGTGAACAAACTAGTGGGGAATTTTAGAATATTGTTAATCTAAAATCTATCATTTAATAATGTATTATTTATCAAATATTGGAAAGCTATGATTCTATTTTGTTTATTACTGTGATAATAAGGGTACAAATTCTACTTGAACTACTGTTACCAATATCACCTTCATGATTGTTTAATGATTTACCCTCGGAATCAACCCCACCTTCATAATGATTCAGTTCATATCATTTTTTAATTCAATTATGTAACCTAGACCTTGTTTTACGAATGAAAGAATGTGTTAATTAAGCGAATTAATAATTAAGGTACACACATATCATTGGTGACCAGCAGTATAGTAACAATTTGATCAGCTAATTTTCGCTTAATCAACATATTTATTATTCGTAAAACCGGACCCAATTAATGTTATTGTGTACTTTTTAAACTTTATAATATATGTTTTGTTTCCTAAAGCAGATGTTATGAATTGTAATAAGTTGTAGTTATATACTTTGAACTAGCCAAACTCTGTAGTGGTAGAAATTATACTAGACTCATTTTATATAAGACTCGCATTGATAGATTTCTATTTTAATTATAGCAGCGACTGATTCATTGTATTCACTGTACTGACCATTGACATGTCCAATAACTGCTCTCAGATCAATTTCTGGATCAATAAAGAACAATTATATACTGTTTTATAAAACCACAAATTAATTCGATTGATTTCAGTTGATAGCAGTCGTGAAAAACTAGTGTTTAGGTTTTAAACTAGCATCTTTTCAATGTTCAACATATACAGTCCAATCAATGAATAAGTTCTACAATACTTAATAAATTGATTATGCAAGTTTTGAAGACGAATGGTCGTTTACGTGAAACTCTACTGGAGTAACATTAAAATTATACAGAACGTATAAAATCAACCACAAAGTTGGCATTACTACGAATTTACAGAAGTATGAAAATCTGCATCATTATTTCAAAAGTAGATTGGCAAAATTTCATTTTTCATATAACTAATTGAATAATAAACAATAACTACTTCAACTACCAGTGTGTTATACTCTAGACTAATTTGTATGTAAATGTTACTTATATAATTTATTCTATGCTAGACTATACAGCTAAACACTACATAGAATCTAAGATGGTATAATTTATGTCTAGCAAAGAACTAAACTTCTATCATTTCGTGAGCACCTTCAAATTCTGAAGAACTAAGTAATATGATAAACTACATAGAAAATAATTGATCCCCAGATACTTTTTTAATCTTGTGCAACTATTGAGATTTCTAGACGTGATTTCAATTCGCTGTTAAATTTGGTATTTATCTGAAATCGTGTCGGTAAAATACGAGTAACGTATATGCAATACATTCTAGTGAATGAATTAAATCATGCAAATAGCAGAACAGGATAAATGTTTCAAACGTATCATAGAAATTGGTAAAGAATTGTGTAATCATCCAATGAAATACTGTCTCATTTTCAGGGAGAAAAAGTATAGCTGCTGTGGCATTCGTGTGACCTAATTCTCTGGCGTATACATGCCCACCCAAATCACGACCCTTTTCACCCACTACCCCATCCTCCCCTAGGTGGTAGCGCCATTGTGCCATGAGTAACCCTTCAGTCGAAAAAAGCTGAGATTTCAAATCGATAGCTTTTCGGTAGGTTCGTAATATAATGGGGAAATATTGAAACCGGCACCTCCACCAAAATGTTTTTTTTTCATCATAATTCTTACTTATCCCTACTAGAATCATTTACAATTCACTATTAGAAGTGATGTTTAATAAAAACCTCTATATCACGGGTAATTCAGAGTTTATATAAGTTCTAGATCTGAATTATTTTCAGATATTGGAATCTATTGAACTTTTGCATAGCTAAATGCATCAAAAAATCTTGCCACCAAAAATATAAGTACTTTTGTGGTTTACAGATTGAAAATTCGTAAACATTCATTCGAAGTATAGTGTGAAATACGTAAGACGTATGTATTCCATCAATAAATTCTTTCTATATGCCAACAATACGAAGATATAAGATTTCTTTTTTTAGAAGTAGTCTTCGTGTCGATATATATTTTTCATTTCCTCTGCTCGATCGAATTTGATTATACATAATGTGCGTGAGAGAGGGGGGGGGGGGGGGGGAAGAAAAGAGAGAGAAAAGAATGAATAGGAATAAAAGTATAGACATACTAGATTAATAAATGTCAAGCAGATTAAAATAACATCGTGTGGAGAACAACAGACATACAGTCACAATAATGTTGAATACAAATAGTGGAAAAGTGAGAGAGAGAGAAAGAGAGAGAGAAAGAGAGAGAGAGAAAGAGAAATAGTAGGATGAAAGAAGTGAATAAGATGAAGATATAAAACAATATTATCTCGAACTACGTTTAGATATATCGAATTAAATTCGTCAAATTCGTGAAGAGATAAACGAGATCATACATGTATTAAAATAGATAAAAATTCGGAGATAGATAGAACTATTAGATGCATGCTAACTATCCCTTAAAAAATCGTGTTAAAAGCTTTCACATGAATGTTGAGTAATTAGAATAAAATATTAATATTATCATTTAAACACTTACGTATGTACCTTTTATATTTAAGAGATATTTATTGAAGTGTTGAACACATCATTATTAATTACTAAATTATTCTATTTTCAATTGTAATTACACTTCATCATCAACATTTTGATCAAATCAATTAAACAGACGTTGAAAACACACTTGTCTATTTCAGCTCTGAGCCGAAGTAGACTACTGCTTTATCGATGTTATTACTGATAAGTTAATGTACTGTAACAACTGGTATACACTTGAGCGAATCTAGTATTAGTATAAGTACCACGTCAACTCACTCGTAACATACGAATCTGGCGCCACCAGTCCTCATTTTAACTATCGTACATTAGCTCTCATGATTATTAGAGTAGGTACAAATAATCTGTAAATAGCACTGTTATGTACTCGACAATTTTATGCTGCCGCTTTCATGTATAGATATGTTGACGTTTTATCTCGTAGCCTAGCTCGTTCAAAATAAATGACTCGGAAAATAATGTTTGCTTGATACAAATACGTAATAACTTCGGAAATATTGCTTGGTGAGTAATGCTTCACAGTTCTCAATTGGACTGTCGCAGAAATGTTGCGTTTCTCGTGAAAATTCAACTTTGTATGTAGGGGAATCTGGTGTTGGATAGTTGATCTACTTATGTATCAATTATGTTTGAGATTAGAAGTTGAGAAGAATGATATTGATGAGTTTTTAGATTAAAATATTAATTCTGAAACTGATTATTTCAAAGATTTTTTTCTGTTCGCATAATTTTATAATCGTGTCATGTGATCCACGGCAGAATATAAATGAATTGCGTTTATACAACAATGAAATGGTAAAAAAAAAGACGTTTTAAAATTTAATATTGTGATACTATTTTGGTCAATTCTATTTCTTTCAACATACCGGTACCGTTCTCAATATTATATTCTGAATAAGAAGTGAATACAAAAACAAGATACATAAATAGATCCGAAAAATTACAATTTTTATAAATCTCTATGATCAAAACGTAGGCGAACCATAAAATATGAAAATAAATTCTCACCTTTGGGTCATTGTTGGATGGCAGTGATATTTTCAAATTTTAAATATTATTGTGGAAGCAACATGATTTTCAATTGCTGGTGACCTAGTTTCAAATCAAGCAATAATATTACAGTACTAATGTATATCAAAATAGAATGAAATAGCTGACTAGGGTTACTGAATGGGTTTATTTTTGACGGGAGATTGTCAAAAATGAAAAATATTGAAATTTTGTTTTCATTGTTGAAACACATCGTACAATTATGCAGTGTTGCCACTGCTATTATGTTTTGTGTTAATCAAAACTTGTACATGATAAATTATGCGAATATGCATAACTATATAAGGCAAACAAATAACAATTCTTTACGCGTTTTCTAATTACTACTCTATCTTAGTTTGTGAGTAATTAAGAAAAATGTGTTATGCTATTTGCTATGTGTGAAAAAGTAATAATTCCTTTTTTTAATATCGTAATAACTCTTGGTTGAGTACTTTGCATTCATTGGAAACTCTATTTTCCACGTAACATAGTGAGACGTGCATAGAAACAATATCTATTCCGGTGACGTATGTATATAGGTTTGCTTGTTAATAACACAATAAGCTCACACTTTTATCATGATAATAATTCATCATTTTAGTGACTGTTTAGTGACGTCGTGACGCCGTAAATGCACGGCACGATAGAGGGAACGGGATTCGAACAGGAGAGTAAAATAGATAGAACGTTCTGTGGAACATGGGAATGACGGATAATGGGAGCCGAGTTCTGAGAACTAATTAACTGTTTCCCAGTTTCGTAACAGAAGTCTTTTTTACGTTGAATTCTTATTCAAGTTGGTATAGATACGTATATGTTTCTAGATTCGTGGAACAGATAAAAATAGTTTATAACAAGAATGTTTCATTTTTTGTTTATTTGCGCATTTTACATGTTTTTTAATATTGATCCAGAAATTATGTACGGTTTCATGCATCCAACTTCTACGGTAAGTCTAAGCGAGAATAACTTTATGATGATGTCTTCTGTCGTGGTGTCTTATATAGATTATAATGGCATTTATTTCAAAAATATATAGTCAATATGTAACATATATGTTTATCAACATAAATTATAAGGATATTGTTCCTTAGGTGGGTATTGGCTTGAATATCCCATTATCCGAGCAGAGTTAGCAACGATATAAATAATCATTTCCCTATAGGTTTATGAACGTGTTTTAAACCTCATAAAAATGGATATCTTTGCAACCATTGGATAACAAGCTATCAGACAAACTTCAATAAGTATTTCGAAGAGATATTCGTACCTTAAAGCTATTCTATAGTGAATAGAAACGGAACTGGGCATTATTATTTAAGCATTATGTTGGTATAGAATTGTTTGATTTATCTTCGTTTTATATTTCACGTTGTTTTTGATGCGCTTGCTATCGATGTAGTGCATCAGCAGTATAATAATATTTATATCCCTGACTAGCTAGGCAACTCGAGTACATCACATTCTTCTGTATATGGCCCTGGGCGAAGCACGGTCTCCTATAAATACATAATCATTGTGTGCATGCTATACGATTTACACTCTTGTAAAGTGCAGACTTTATGATTCATAAATTTAGATAAAAAAAGTATTGACATAACTGCAAATATACGAAGAAAATATTATTTTATAATTATTGAATTATTATCACTTTATTACGTTGATTCAATGTGTTGTTGCTTTTTTTTTGTTAATTTAGTAAATGAAGACTTTATCCACTCTATTGATTGCAATTTGTGAAGAATACATTCCATTTTATTTTCTTCCTTCGTGGATACAAGTATGGTAAAATTGTTGTTAGAGAAGATTAGGGGAGATATTTAAAATTCCATTATCAATGCATATAATTTTTATTATGTCTGACTATATGAAGGTATTTGATTTTTAAATACTTGAGGCTATCGACATCGAGGCTATCGATGTTCTCACATCATAAATGTCGTAAGTCTTCCGTTGGATCAAACAATAATGTTCAAGTTTGCAACACATTTTTAGAAATCTAATATGATTTGAAATAAATCTGTAAGAATGAAACTCAAAACTAATTTAAATACCAATTATCTGAGAATTTGCCCAATAGTGTGAAGAGTAACCAAGTTGTGACAAGTTTTAATAAAGTTTTCAGAATTAATTTTGTAGAATAATTTCTTCATCTATCGACCAAATTTATGAGAATTGCCGATACACTGGGAAAAATTACGCATATTATTTTGGTTTTGTGTTTTCAGATTCACCATATCAATTCACTTTTATGGTACTGAATTGTCTGAAGAAGTTTTTTTTTCAGTAGGCCTAGTAATATTTCTCATTTTGTCACCGTGTGAAATATTTTAAGGAGTATAGGTCTAATCGTCTACAGTGACCCCAAGTACATTTTTAATATATGTTCCGTTATATCTTGTAAAAATAAATTGTTTCTGCTCGGTACAGACCAACTCTTGCACATATATCTCAAAAACCCATCTTGCGACTCAAGTTGGGGTTGGTAATGACTTTTCTAACTAGTTAGATTGTATTGTAGAAGTTTAGTAATATTATAAACTAAATGTAATCGCAACCGACGCTCGGAACATGGTCTTCCCAACAAGACCGAAATGTAGCTCAGCCAACAGTTTAGTTACTTTACGTTATAGTCGGAACGGAAATACATAATATAGATATATTACTATCTTGGATGTTAAAGGACATCACAATCCTGAAACCAGATTTTGATGAATGATGACGATATTCATATCCTCAATTTTAGAGAAAAAAAGAAATCATCATCACAATTTCAGAACTTATAATTAATTTTTTTGTTCTCCAGAGACCATAAGTCATGACGTAGACCTTATCTATTCTGTAGGCCTATAGAAAAAAATAGACCGAATTGAGTAATGTCTACGTCACATTCTGGTAAGTCACAAGTCACTACGTCACACAAAGGATCAGGTCCTGGAGGACAAATAAATTAATCAACATTTCCAGAAATTAAAATGAAGATTTCTAGTTTTCTTTCAATTTTTTTCTTTTTATATATTGGGTTTAACGACGCACTGTTATGATAACTGAGATCTAATAGCGTCGGATGGTTGATTAATGAGATGATGGGATGATGAGATGAAGGTTCTTGGGTAATGGGAAGGATAGTGGGAAGGAAGCGGTCATGGCCGACTTATTGTAGGAACCGTCACAGCATTAGCCTGGACTACAGAGGGAAACCATGAAAAACCTCTGTAAAGACGGTCGGCGGCGGGGATCGAACTGCGTTCGGAATTCCCCTCGCCTGCCGGATCACATGAAGCGAGCGTGCTAACCACTACGCTGCATGTGCCGGTATTTTTTTCAAATTAGGGAAGTAAAATTGTAATTATCCGCCAAAATGTAGTTTCAGGGTTATGATGTCTTTCAAGGATTTCAAAAGTGAAGAATATATCTAGAATTTTATGTAAATCTGTAGACCCAGGTTGATGGTGTACTTGAAAATGTTTGTTTTATTCTCTCTATTCTATAAACCAATCAATTTTCAATTGAATTTATCAAGTTGACATTCGAAATTAACAGAAAAGTGTACGCAGATAAAACGCGTTGAATTATTTTTTGCTCTGAGTAATATTTATAGCCGTATCTTGTGTTTTTTATATCCTCCAACTCTCTAATTTATATTCTTTTTACGTCCGTTTTACAGTGTATCATAGCAAAGTATTTTAATTTATCTCTAGCTATCAGTGAAAGAATAGTTGTTTTATCTCATAGACTATAAGGAATACACAATCCGTATTCCAAAAGTTTTTTGTTCTGCTTGAAAGCCTGATCATTTTGTCAGTTCTGACAAACCCAGAGTTAAGGAACTTCAGGTTGTAAGATTTAGACAATATGGGGATAATATAATATTGCATTTATTTGTTTCGAGTTTTGTGTAATGAGTATACACATTTTCAAACAGTTTACTTTCAAGAAATTTCAATTCATTCCAGGTTGTTCGCGCCGTAAGAACTGAAGATTATTATTGAACAAATCCGAACTAATCGGAGTAACAGTTTTACACTTTATAAGATATATTTTATATATATATACATATATAATGTGCGCCAATATGACACACCTTTAAATATTGATGAAAAACAAGTTTCATTTTGTTCGTTTTCCCCAGTATTCGTAGGGCAACGTTCCACCACAGTCCACAGCAGAGCACGAAAGACGAAGTTTGTATATCGGGTTTAAAACAGCCCGTATTCCTCGTAAATGGTTGGCCCTTGGTCAGCTTTTGGGCTGGCCACAAGGGATACTAATCCACGGCCACTCCACCACCTCTCTGGCTCTTTATAGCTTAGACTCACCAGTGTTGGAGGCGACAATCGGCTGTCTCCCTTATACACGAACATTAGCACACGGGTGTCTCTCCTTGCTAAAACATCGTGCGCGGTTTATAGCTTTTGCTCTCTGACGGCAGGGCGAAGCTTCCAATTATGAACGCCTGCTGTACGGGTGTGTGTGAGTGTGTGTAGGATTCGGAAGGCCGTGACCTAGCTAGGTGTTAGCGCCGGGCGTAGGCGCCGGGTACGATAGGTGACAGATTTTTATAAAAACTTTTCAAAGTACGAAAATCATCATTCGTGGTGAATTTTCGCGGTGAACTGACTCGATTTTTTTAATTCGGATTTTTTTTTGATAACACATTTTCTAGCAAGCGCACATGGAAGGATTTCATGATCATTATGTTCGTTCTAATTAAACTGTGTATTGAGATATAAACTATTAAATAGATTAGTTGGCAAGCTTGCCTCATTATAGATTAGATAAGGTTTCATGGAGTATAAAGTTCAGTGGATTGATTCTTATTTTATTTTAGAGTTAGTGCTATTCGTCTAGAAAAAGTTGATAATTTGCCAATAGAAAATATACAGCCCGGCTAGCTCAGTCGGTAGAGCATGAGACTCTTAATCTCAGGGTCGTGGGTTCGAGCCCCACGTTGGGCGCACTTTTTGTTTTTATTCAATAATAAGCTAGCAAACGCTGTAAATGTCATTGCAAGATCTCTGAACAAGTTGGGAATCATTCCCGTTTTATTTAATTTTTCGCAAGTTATTCAGGAAATATTTTGTTCAAATATAGATCGGAAGTTTTTTAAAAAATCCGAAACTCTAGCGTGCTCAGAAACATTGTAACATTTCATATTTTATATATTGAAAACATTTCTATACTTATTTTAATAATTTTAACCACAAATTTAATTTGTATTTAGCGCTTTTTAATTATACATATCTAAAGGTAAGTTAGATAATGCTAATCTTCAACTTGACTCACAATGACTCAGTCGTTAGTGAGTTCTTTTTCTATATCATTTATTCATCCACGTATCTATATAATTGACTTTATTCCTTCATTTATCAGTTTTTACGTCTCGTCTATAATGCAATTTGTTTGAGTGTTGGTACGCAGGTCTACAGAGAATTAACGGAACTAACGATAAGAATACCTTAGCTGAGACGTATTCGTCGTGTGTGTATCTTCCCGGGGGAATGAACCAAGGACAGGCAGGTGTTTTATGTTTGCCTTCTGGACCTCTATTCCTGAGATAAATGAGATGTGAGAAAAATCAGTGAGAAACTATCTAATATAATAATGACATATTTCATCTTATATTTTATGTGAGATACTCGTTTTCTCACTCATTTTCATTTTCTCACATCTCATTTATCTCAGGAAACTATCTCATATAATAATGACATATTTCATCTCATATTTGATGTGAGATACTCGTTTTCTCACTCATTTTTATTTTCTCACATCTCATTTATCTCAGGAATAGGGGTCCTGAACGTGAAGACGTGAGTTGATTGCTATTTTACTTTGTAATACGGCCACGAAACAATGATTACGTCAGGTTGAAATCACTATATGGATCAACGGCGGGGAAAGTTGAATAGGACATTTCTTCACTGATATGATTGGCGGACGGTTTTGTCATATGATGATAGTTACTCCTTGCCTAGCGATAGGTCTACGTCATCAATACGTTATGCTGGGCTCGAACTCACACCCGAATTGACATCAGTTTCAAAAGCAGAAACTTGAGAACATGACTTAACCAGTCAGCTGATATTTTTATTATTCATAGTAATGCAATGTTGAATACATTGTGGAAACAGATCATAGTAATTTCATGGAGTCAGTGAAATGTATATTATTCTATCTAAGAAGAATAATAATATTCAATATGAAACTGATTATGTGTATCATGTATTATGTGTTATTTCGTATCTGAAGTAATATATATCCGTTTATATACACTAAAAACCATTTTCATAATCCTTCGACCAGGGATTGTCAATACCGCATGTATAGCGTTTTCTAGTTTTAATTAAAATACACTAAAAAAGGGATGATATTTCGTTTTGATTAAAATATTACTAATTTATTCTCGCATCACATAAAGAAACTTGATATAAAAATTTCAACTATACAAACATCCCAAAATATAAATTTTAATTAATAAACTTACAAAATATTCAATAAGCTGGAAGCTTAATTACTACTAAACGGAATAGCTGATTAAGAGAATAGGATCAACTTCATACTTCGCGTCTGTGAATGAAACACTGCGTGTTATTTATTGTTAGTTCTGATGTGAAGAAACTGCTTTAGATGCTTTGAGAAATGAGAGAGTGAAATTGAGTCTATTCATCACACTATATACTTTATTCCGGTATACGCTCTTCAGCGCTCCGGAATATACTATATTAAATAAACTATTTTGAATCACTACTTATGAAAACTGTATAACCGTCCGTTTGGTTCGGACAAATAGCTGAGGCACTGCTTTGACAAAGTTGAAAGAACTCAGGTTCTAATCTCGCGGTATACATGCATTTTAGTATTATAATTTCACCTATCATCACTTCATCGTTTCATAATTATTCACTCATTTGTGCCCCCTAGTAACCCAGCTGTTGATGGGATCTTTGACCATCATTAAAAAACAATATGTATTTACATACAAGCTAGATACAGTTTGTGTGGGAGCTTTGTAAGCTTCACTTTTCTTATATAAGTTTTGAGTGGGGACGTCGAAGACAGCGTTATCAAGGGGGTTGCTCGCCCCTTAACTCCGTGATAGATGGCGGCAATGAAGTTGATCCAAATAATCCTAGTTGTAACATCTTGCATTGTGCCTTAGAGACGACGACGAAAGATGGTTTATAACGTGCCGTGCCATTGAAAAGCTGGGTCGAGATATTTTATTTCATTCCGTGCCGTTGAGAGGCAAACAAAGCTCGTATACTTGAGATACGAATATCAACACGGATTTTATAGTTGTGTCGAATCATCCCTTAATTAAACATTAAGTCAATGTGAAGTACAGACTGTTTGTACACAATAGGGGATGAAAGTTAATATACTGAGTAACTGTTATGAAAATAGAAGGAGTTTTGTTTATATTTAATATTACAAGCCTACTTGGTAGCCTGTGATATTCGACTAAGCCTAGCTGATCCAATGAAATGTATGTACTATACGTGCATGCATATACTGCATTGATATTCTACGTGGAAAGTTTCAGGGAAAAAAGTGTGTGAGAAAAAGTGTAAAGGGGGATAGGAGGCAAGAATAAGACAATAAGAGGACAGAATCGTTACAGATAACGATAAAGGAAGAAGAGAAAAAATAGGTAGATGTGACAAAACTGGTCATCCGGGAGCTCTTTCATATTCGAATGGAGAAACATAACTTGAAATGTTTTTCTTTGCGTATAAACGTTGTTGATAATGAATCTACTTTCTACTCAATCTGTCTGAGAAAAGGTAGTTTCGTTTTTGAGAATTGTATTGCTCCTCATTATTTTGTTAAAAATATAGTGTAGGCCTATTCCTTTTCAAACGATTATAATTATAGTCTGATTCACGAACGCAAACGCTGCTTATAACAAAGATTTGAATGCATTTAAATCACAAAAGTGTATTTCACGAATTCAAATTCTCCGTGTGCTCTCCGTAAAACGTGGAACTATACAAATAAAAAATAGAAATAAGGTTTTCCTCCCATTGCGTGCAATGACCAGCTTTCCCTCTCTTTTCCTCTCTCTATCTCTCCTTCACTCTCCTTCCATCTCTCTAACTTGCAATTGATTTACTTTCCTGTCACTAAGCATACCTTCTTCCCATATCTTGTATTATTTATTACACAATATGTAAACGGTACAGCAACGTACACAATATATTGCTCGGTACTTGGTCATGAGTGTACGATGCATCGTTGTATAATAAATGCTCATCTATGTTTCACCTCTCCCTCTTGAGCTAACGGGAATAGTTTCTGGATAAAACAAATGGCCACAATTATGTTAAGAGATAGTAGCAATGAAGTAGGCTGATACACCATCTTGTAAGATCTTCGGGCGTCAGAGGTCCTTCTAATGCACGAGACACGAGTCTGGGCTAAACGAATATGGGTCGTTCGGTGGGAATAAAGTGTAAGAGAGAGAGAGAATCGAGAGAGAGAGAGAGAGAGAGAGAGAGAGAGGAGGAAGGGTAGAGAGTAAGAGGGGGGTATATTGATCTCCCCTGGTCCAACCTGGTCCTGGTTCGAATCCCTCCCTTCACAAGAGCTTGTGCACCCCCCTAACCCCCACCGCCCTACCACCCCGTACTCGTGGCTGCCAAAAACAGAGAGAGCTAGCACATAGCAACAGTGGGTCTATACTATGTGCGATTCTATATAATACAAATTGTAGCTTTCGGAATGGGTTTTGTTATTGGCGGATTGAACTTTATACAGTCGATAGTTTATGTGGGATTACAGATATTGATAAAAGCGATTATTTTGTTTCTGGCTTACAAGACTTATAGCTGGAATGCGACCAGAACACATATTGGAAATGTTAATGATTTATAGAAAAGCGGAATGCAATGGAAGTAGAAGAATTTAAATTACGATGATATTTCGTCATTTTGTGATATGATTTTTATAAAAGTTACTTCTACACTTGAGGGTGACACATGTTGATTTCAGTTGTTGAACCAAAATTATGCTAACTCCATTAGAAACTATGTACTTCAAATCTTTTTGTATATTATAAAGGTAATTTCTTTAAAAAATATCTAAATATGCGAATACATAATTCAAATAATATCGAGTTCACAGTGTATTTAAATGAAGAAAATGATGAAAACATATGATTCAATTTTTCTAATTACGTGTTTTGTTTTTGAAAAGTACACATTTCAATATTCAATTTCCAATAAACGTTCCATTCAATCCTTTCATATCTTGAAAATTCTTCCATTTAATATAAGTTATATTTGCTTTTCTCTTCCGAAGTAAACTCTTTACTACCCGGTTTCCTACTGATGACGCACAAACTAACCCACGATCAATGAAGCTTTTTTTACTCGTATATTAATATTATAATAAATTGTATTCATAACTTTTCATTTGAAATTGAATCAACTGATAAAACCAACGAGCATTGTAATAAAAATATTTAAAAAAAGTAGTTTCGTTAGTGCTCAGTTCTTTGATGTGAGCTGTTATCGATTCCTATTGATCACGTGGTAGCATGTCAAGGTAGAACACATTGACGACTGACACACATGAAATCAGCTGATTGTCTAGATGATCAACCATCATGTTTGTATACGTACAAACAATAATAAAACTTATATCTGGCTGATAGTCATCATAAGTCCGTGTTTCATGTTGTTGTTAAATGTCGTTGTTGTTGTTGCTGACGACAGTAATTAAGCGAGTGTCGAAATATCGCAGTGCGCAAGCGCGTTGTAATAGTGGACACGGCACCTCCACCAATGTGGTTTATGTTATACGCGAAGCTTAGGAACTGACGTATACATAGTTTTATTGATAAACATACTAATGGGCATCATCAATATTAGTCTCTATCATGAGTTTTTATTTTATACATGCATGGCTCTATAGGTGAATTGATTAATAATTCATAAAACGTTTGTATGTATGGTTTTTCGATAGGTCGATTCAGAGCTAAGAGGTAGGTATATTCAAAGGTAAGGTATATATGAAAGTCTAGATTAATTCAAGTAAGAAATATCAAAAAGTTCATTAAAACCAGATAATGTGAGGCAATGAAAGATAATTATACATGTTGTATACATTTGAATTCCAGTTTATTAAAATAAACTTATCAAATATTCAACAATCAGTTTTATAGATATCACTTGCACTCATAAGCAAACAAAACACAAGTAATACAAGCAATACAATTTGATGAAAAAATATATCGCTAAATTTGGAAGTTATCAATCTGCGCTATTAGTTGAATAACTATCAGGTATTCAACTATTCTATGTTTCTGATGAACCATACCTCAGTCCTGCCCCTAAGGTGTTTTTACCTTTATCTAAGCCAAATGTAAGATATATCATTTGGAAGCTAAATCAATACATATATAGCCTGGGAAAACGTTGGCAACTGGCCCTAATGTCGACCCGTCATGGAGGCTTCGCTCCCGTTTCGCATGGATTATAACCACTCTCACATTCTGTTCTAGATTTACAGTTGTGCTCAATTGAATTTCGAATTCATGAGTACCTCCACAACCCCTCCCCTCACCCAAGCCCCCCCCCCCTTCCTAACTGGCACAGTCGAAATGAGAAACGAACTACCCCCAGGGTAAATTAGTTTTCTTTATTTCCGCGAATAACTCGAATATAATTCTTAAAAAAGAGGTCAAAACCTTATCGTATTATATTTTTTGAAGCGAAAAGATTCTTTTGTGTAGCGTTTTTTGTGTATAAATAGTGTATAAATTATCAATATTTTAGGTGATATTGATGATTTGCTTATCTTATTATAAAAAAGAGGTCAAAACCTTATCGTATTATATTTTATGAAGCGAAAAGATTCTTTTGTGTAGCGTTTTTTGTGTATAAATAGTGTATAAATTATTAATATTTCAGGTGATATTGATGATTTGCTTATCTTATTATTAATTCAACAATCTCTAAGTATGCCGTCACGTTATTATTATTATTCTATAAATATCAATAGTCGTCCACGCTCGATTACTTGACACCCATCAAATTTCTTAATCGTGTGGAAAATTCTCTCCGTGCGAAAATCTTCTGACATTTCGGATTTGTGCGCTTAAATTATGCGCGCTAATGCTCGAGTAAATATTCCATAGAGCGACGGGTTTTCGTTTCGCCGACTTGAGATCCACTTGACAGCTGACCTGTGTTGGCGTGACACCTTCCCCTTCCCCCTCTCCGCTCCCTACCACCCCACAAGATAACAACTCCGTCAGGCACTCGATGATGCACTGTCATGCACGGATTTCACATGCTGCACTGCCTTCTAAATACATTTTTACCCATAAAAAACGCCATTTTGGATATCAATGTTTTTCTCGTTTTTTCCCCTTCTACCTTATGGTCTTGAATAGAGACAGCACAAGCATTTTTATTTTGGCAGCTTGCCCAAAGTAAATCTGTTTTTTATCGCATCAGTGATATTATTTATGTTTGTGGGTAAAACTTGGCCTGACAATTAGGATAGTTGATTGCGTAATAACACAAGATTATAACGTACAGAGCTTTAATTGAACATCATAGTCTATGTATGCCTATAGGAGAGCTAATTATTTGCAAGTGTATCCTACTAAAAGGTTCAAAATTGGTATATGGACGTATATTATGAACGTATTAGGCCTATATACTATTTACTAGGCCTTATGTGAAACCACCACTATAGGGGCGGTTATTTGCGCAACGCCTACACGATAAAAATTGATGTCTGTGTATATATACGATAGCCAACATATTTTTGTTTGTATAAAATGGGATTAATGGCCGCACAACGTTATATTTAGTAATAAATCCTTTTTTCTATACCAAAGCTTTGCGTCCACGAACGTTCTCTTCATCCCTCTTCCTCCCCCTTCCTTCTTCTACCAGGTCACCCCTAAACCACCCTCAACCTGGAGCTCTGTACATTTTATTCCATTCCACTTCCGGTTGTGTTTGATACATGGCGAGTGCTTTTGAAGTTTAAATTTCTAGGTTTGATTGAACTTCACTCCAATATATATATATATATATATATATATATATTTATATATATATATATATATATATATATATATATATATATATATATATATATATATATATATATATATATATGTACATTAAACATGAATGAAAGTTATTGGAGTATATGATTTGGGTAAAAGAAGAATGTGTAAAGGTCATTTTTAACTAGATACCAACTCAATTAGTTTTGAAGTTTTTTAACAACAAGAATGACAAAATAATACATGCCAGTATTTAATTTCCAGAGGTTTATTCCATGTGTAGTATTTATATTTTTCATTTTTATAATAAAAGAATTTTCATAACTTCCTTGCCACTTCTTACAAATGAAACTAAATAATGCAGTGCATAAAATGTACATAGTCGTAAAAGTGAGGATTCGGTGCAGGCCATACTTATATTGGTGCATAATCCATAGTAGCGAGAATTTTCAACCACATTATTGCAAACAAAAATCTTTCGCAATCAAAAAATATTAATATTCTAGTTGTTTTAAGAAACTACATTTTTTACGATTTCCACGAGTCACTAACCAACGTTTACAAGTAATATTCTACATAAACGAAATGTTAAATTACCCTTGCTAACCGTCAGCTTTTAACGCATAGTTAACTCGGTTATGGAAGGTACTTGGGAGATTCGGAACCCTCAGGACTCGTCTTGCCATGCGTTTAATGATGGCTCAGGGATAGGAGGAGGTAGAACTCACATTCATCACGTTTTCTGGCCAACCTACAGGCGTTATTCCAGGAGAGTTCTGATACGGTTAGCCTGATAGTGTTATCAGACACACTTCAAGTCTACCACGGTCAATGAGTTCATCAGGTTACTATATTAGTTCTTTAAAAACGTTTATAGAAGTGTGAATATTGAATGTATGTATTTTCAGATACGAATCGTCATTAAAGATTGAGGAACATTTTGTGAATTTTATTTTATTATGGGTAATTATCATTGGAATGCATTCTAATTGGAACCCTCGGTGAAATAAGTAATATAGGATGGAGCCTACAGCAATATTGTCTTGAAAAATTCAAATACAGTTCTATTTTACTGGAATAATATCCAAACGATAAAGGTTACCAAAAGAAAATGTAATTAGTAGTCTCTTGAAGAAGTGATTATAAGCCGCAAAATATTGTAAGAACACCCTTTTAACTCATTGTATTCTTCCATGTAATTATAAAATCCATGACTGATAATGTACTAGCTCTTCTTTGACGTCAAACTTTGTACGCTCGTTTTTAGGTCAGTCACAGCTTTGAAGGTAGACGATCCTTAATGAGCTCTGTTTCGGTCTGCAGTTTCACAACTCTACTCCTTCTCAGTCGATAAAACAGTATTCTACTTTGTATAGTATAATCGACTCGAAATCAGGTATGTTTGCCAGACGAACTGTAATACAAATTGCAAAGTGCAATCTTAATGTGCTATCAAATTTCCAGAGGAAATTCGTTATGTAGCTAATTTATTTCTGCTCCAGTAGAACAATGTTTCATCATTCAGAAGACAACTGGAGAAGATAAGTTGAGTGTTTGTACATTGATTGTTAGCTGTCCTGGTAGCTGAGTCAGCTGAGGCATCGCTTCAGTAACTTCAGTAACTTGGGCGTGAGTTCGAGTACTGCATAAGGCATGGATTTTTGTAATCGTCCCTTCACCTATCATCACTTCATCGTTTCATTATCACCCGCTCATTCGTACCCCCGTATAACCTAGCTGTTGGTGGAGTCGTTAAGCACCACTAAAAAAAAAAAATCGTTGTTCTGATAAATATAAAACTCTGAGGTTCAAGTGCCTTTTTTGTATTTGGTTCTCGCCGGTGTATTGCTAACCATACTTTTTTTCAAAAATGTTTTTGAGCATGTTCGCTTAAGCCGGTACAACGTGTCAAGTACAGGATTAGTAAAGATTTAACAATGGTTGTGATTTCAGCTTTGAAAGTAAAAAATTATTCAAGAAAGTTCCTGTTTAAAATAACCATCATTTCAGTCTAAACAATTTCAGATTTTCTTCTTCTAAATACTTTTCAAACAAAGTTAGGTAAGTTCATTTTACAAGGGCACAACATATCAACTTGATTTTTCCAAACCCAAGTCCTCTTCCTCCTACGTCTCCTCTGCCATTTCAGATTATTTCATTATTCCAGATTACTTTCAGATTAATTAGATGAGCGTAGCGAAGATTTTCACTCAAGTCTTACGGAGCTTTGTCTGTGCGTTTTTTTTTTTTTTAATTTTTTTGTAAACACTGCACAGGTCGCAGGGTTTGACCGATCGACATGAAACTTTTTTTTATATGCAAACTTATCCAACTTAGAACTGTATAGTTTTGAGGTCTAATCGGTTGGACCATTTTTGAGAAACATCATTTAGAAGTTTCTAAAAACCTCATAAGATTTGTCTGAGCGGAAAAAATTGAAAAATCAAATCTCTTCAATATGATTCAAATTTTCCACAAATGTGAACACAAGAATAATATACATAAATAAAAATTTGGCTTGATATTCGGACCAGCCGTTTTGGAGAAAATAATATAATAAATGTATTTTATTCATCGGAAAGATAGAAATATTAGTTGAAAAATGTTGCATTGTCGAAGTCACGGCTTTCTAGATTCATTGACATTGGATGAAGTTCATTTCAAATGATCAAGGTTTGTAGAGTTTTCGATTATACTTTATATAGACATCTCGCTCATCGTAAACGCACATCCTGCGTTTGCCTAGTTAACTAAATTATGACATAGCATATTTTCTATTTATATTCAATAGTAGTTTTATGGCTTTTCAGCTATAGTATAACAGATAACTTGGTTCCACAAATATGCGAAAATCTATGCTAAACGTTGGTGGAATGGCCGGGAATTTCGCGAACTCTCCAAAGAGTGCCACTTTATAAATAACAGCTATTAATTATTGTGAATAATTGAAGTTGAAGATTTTCCCATGTTTTCAAAATATAAAATAGTTCATACAAAAATCAAGTTGTTGAAGAAAAAACTATTTCCTAATGGGTTATATTTGAAATCATTATTTTTAAATAATTTGTATTGAGCGATTAGTTATTTTTATCAAACAGAAGTAGATAGGACTATCATGTTCGCCCATTTCTGATGAAAATGTGAAGAACGAAAATTGAAAAAATGCCACATTCGATCGATAAGTGAAATGATGAAATGAAAATATGAAATTATATTTTCGTTCACGGAATGATTCTTATATCACAGTGCTGTCAATAATTGTTACAATGAATTCATTAATCAATACAATTGATACTTTAACATTATAACGCAACAGTAACGATGAAAAATTGATATTTAACGTTCACTCTATCCGGTGACCTCTAAATATTATAGCAACATATTCCAGTACATTCAACCTTACAGAAAAAACTTCATGGCCCGGCCAACATGCAATGTTCGTCATCAACATTTTTATTATTTATTTACATAGTAATAAACAATTCCAACTGGATGGGCTGACAATATTCATAGTCTCCCAGTCCACATAACACACCACGCTGCAATTAACTGTAAATATGATAATAAAAAAGTAGAAACATGAATAATGAAAATTCATGCCACACGAACGTGGCTGAGGCAGCTTTTTCTGCGAGGTGAAAATTTTAACAACTCAGTCAGTCGTGTTTAGGATAAAACTAACATCACACGTAAACATTATTCCATTATGAAAAGATAAAAACAGCATGTACACTTGTTGGGCGACAAGAAGGTAAAAATTGAACATAAAACAGTCGAACGTGTTTCTGTTAAATCTATAGGAAACTATAAACATTAGCCTGTACATCAATATTATTGTTGGAATTTACCAACAACACTAAAGAAAATGGTGGAAATATAAGAAAATATAAAACACTGAAAAGAGGAAAATGAATGAATTTTTATGATGGTCTAACAAAATGAACGAAGCTAACATTACAGTTCAGAAGTGCGTGCGCAACTTTGTACGAATGACGTCAGCATTGTATACGTATAACTGAAATACGACTTGACGTGTTTTTACTTACTATTTCAACTATTATCTTCTCTGCTCTTGTCTACATTCTTTCTGATATTCTTTATCGAATGAAAGTGGTGGTGGTTTCTGTATTCAGACAGCACCGGGACTCGAACCGACATAGCATGTTGAAGTTTTTGATTGGTGGACAAGAAAATGAGGATAAGGGGCGAAGAAGTGGTATGGGGATGGGGGTGGGGTGGGGTGGTATGAGCAATCCATCGCATGATTCAATGGAATATTCTAAAAATCAATTTCATACATCCGTGGATCTATACATTTTTTTTTCAAATAAATGAACTGCAAGAAACAATGGTCATAAGAATAAGCTATTCATCATAGATTTAAGTATCTCTCTGTCTTTCATCTAGAACGCCTGGTAATATCTTTCAATAAAAGTAGGCAAACGCAGGATATGCGTTGTACGATGAGCGAGATGTCTATATAAAGTATAATCGAAAACTCTACAAACCTTGATCATTTGAAATGAACTTCATCCAATGTCAATGAATCTAGAAAGCCGTGACTTCGACAATGCAACATTTATCAACCAATATTTCTATCTTTTCGATGAATAAAATACATTGATTATATTATTTTCTTCTAAACGGCTGGGCCGAATTTCAAACGAATTTTTATTAATGTATATTATTCTTGTGTTTACATTTGAGGAGAATTTGAATCGTATTGGAGAGATTTTTTTTTCAATTTTTTTCCGCCCAGCCAAATCTTATGGGGTTTTTAGAAACTTCTAAATGATGTTTCTCAAAAATGGTCCAACCGATTAGACCTTAAAACTATACAGTTCTAAGTTGGATAAGTTTGCATATAAAAAAAAAGTTTCATGTCGATCGGTCAAACCCTGCGACCTGTGCAGTGTTTACAAACAAACAAAAAAAAAAAAAAAAAAAAAAAAAAAAAAACGCACAGACAAAGCCCCGTAAGACTTGAGTGAAAATCTTCGCTACGCTCATCTAATGAAACTTTTTATAAAGTTGTGTTTCATAAAATAAATAATAATTAAACGAGATAGTTGGTAGGTTCTTAACTTCAACTTGACATTTAACTTTAGGAAACGACATTTCCTCAAGTACGGCACCTCCACCAATATTGAACTAGTAATGCACAAAGACAGTTACCCTACTAAGAGCTGTACGTTATATGGTTGTAAGCACGCCGGATACATATATACATTAATTTCACAAAAATCCACGCCTTATTTAGCATTCAATATCCAAGTCCAAGCGGACATCTGCTTCTAAGGTGAATGCCATTTCGAGTAGAGATGTTGGTTTTCCTTTACGTGGCACTATCCTCCATGGATCATGGCACATTCATGTGAGGTTATCGACCTCACGTGGCACCAGGTAATGACCAATGAGGTCAGAGGTCAGGGCAATGTCGGGGATCTTTGAACAAGATCGCATGATCGTCTTGGAAGTATGCGTGCCAATACTATCTGATCATGTACTATGAAGGTTCGGTCGTGTGTTTCAAACTATATGTTAACATAGACGAACGGTAAGTTTGATACGTCACTCATTTTGTGATGTACACGATATGGGAATACCGGTGCTTTCTCTTACTACTGAAATCAGTTCTTTTCTATTTTCTTGGATTTATATCCACTCTATAATTTCTATAATTGTTTTATTCATGGATATAATATCTGGATTTTCCAAATGATTTGATTTCTATTGAAATTATTACTACCAAAGTGTTCAGTATTATATTTTGTGATTCTTCAAGATTATTTTCAAATGAGAACTTGCAAATTGATTGAAGAATTCTATATAATATTTTCGTTGAATTCCAGATTATTGTAACACCAATTCATTTTACATGAGTAGTATTTTTATTAAATAATTTATCGATCTCAAATAGCAAAATAGCTCTCATCACGAATGTTTTATCCGGGTGCTAAGATCTACCCCCTTTCCCCTCCCCCACCACTAATCGACCTCGTGTTTCTATTTAATTCTCAAAGAGAGAGAGAGAGAGAGAGAGAGAGAGAGAGAGAAGCTTTCCAACTTACCATCATGCATCGGATCGATGGTGTGAATCATTAACTGAAGCAGCCCATGTCGGAAGTGATGATGATGATGGTGATGATGATTCTCTACGGAGGGTGGGCGGGGGTTAACGCCACTGCACGCCGAGCCCCCTGCGCCCGAACCCCCGCCCACGCTGGTCTGTGACGATGTGGCAGCGTTACTGGCGTGCTGGAATAAAAAAAAACACACATAGTTTTAGTATTCGTAAGTTTGGGGAAAGTGGGTTTAAGTCCTCTATTCTACCGTACAGAGGTAGCCAATGATGTGATATACAAGCGATATCCACCCACCTGTCTTGTCACAGTTCCGTTCTAAAACTTTTGTTTCATTTTGGGATTTCTGCCGTGAATTGAATCACAGACTGGAATTGATAAAAGAAAGGTGAAAGTTCGGAATAACTTGGTTTTCTTTTTTCACTTATTTATGTGACGATGTACTACTGAAAGACACATTGTTACGTATTTATTTAATACACGTGTATTTTAACCTTTAGATTTTCTCTTCTGAAGTCGTTCTGTGAATCCTAATGTTACTATATTCTAGGCGAAGAGTTACTTATTTCTTTATCAAATTAAAAATTAATGTACATTTTTGTACAAAGAAAAATTACTTGATCGCATACACTCTTTAGATAGTTTGAACAGTATTAACTCAACTCTTGATTATATTATATACAAATATTTATATTTTTTCTTTCTTTCGTTCATTTTCTCTCTCTCTCTCTCTCTCTCTCTCTCTCTATCTTAATTAATCTGAAAAATACATCATTCAGAAAAATGGGAGAAAGCAAGAAATTATTTGAACGGTAAAACGGGAAGTTGTAAGATGAAGAGAAAAGTGAAGGAAAAGTGAAGGAAATGTTATTAATTTGTGAAGTGGGATATCTGATCTTGAAAATACAACTTTATTCAACAGTTCATTCAATTATTTATATGAACTAAAAAGATACTCAACCATCTGGTTTTCGGTGCTCATGATATAATTCAAGTGAATTATCTAAATCGCGTAACGAGGAGCGATGAATTGGATTAATCCGTATATCGTTTCCATGTGAATGTTTACGTAGCATCGAAACTCAAATCGAATTATTGAAAAATCATTAAACAAGAATTTTATTTCATGTAACAAAATAAAACTTTTCTTGTTAGTTTAGTATTTGACAGAGATTTACAGACTTCTATAATACGTCATGCATTATCCTACGAGTCAATGTAACTTAACAATATGGGTGTTGTCAATGTTGCCACTTCTCATCAGCCCCTTTCAATTTCATCAAGCTAAATTTGGATTAAAAATTACACACATGACTTGACAAAATTACCTTGATGATGGATTGCAATCAAGTGTCCAAAACAATAGTCTGCATAGAGTTAATATCAATATATACATCAAAAGCTTTTTATTATTTTGCCGTATTTTCACTGGTGAATAATGCATTTTTTTAGAGTGACGCCACACATTGTTGTATGAACAACAATATATCCACCACTGTGCTATCCAATCACATATTAAGTATTGGATTGTTTCTCCTAAACTTTTTCAGTTTCTATGGTAGGTAACCTGACAAACTTTCTATCTGCCTATACGTTAGCATTCATCAAAAATGTTTTATTGTCAAGTAAAAAAAAATGAATTACATTGTTGAGTGAAGAAAGTATGCTTTTCACAAATGAAAATATCTCAATAAAAAGTTGTATTGTTAAGATACACATTAAGTTTTAAATTCAACAGTAACCTTATTTCATTACAACCAATAGAGCCTAACCTGATTTCATATTTCTGATAGCTTATCTCATTCAAAGGTATAGGAACATCTGCCGGAAAATAATTTTAGAATGTTGTGACCGTTTTTGTATGCTAAGAATACTGACGAAAAAATTGTATTTCCAAACTTCCTATAGTTACTTGTATCAACCATCTAATTTCTGGAAAAAGGTTTAAATAAATGCTCTATTGTATCAATCTGGACGTTTTTCCAATTTTCATGTCTTGACCGACACTTTTATTTACTTATTTTTCGTTTTATTCACGCTTGAGATTACGTATTTGTTCCATACTTTTGTTCTAAACTTTTTCCACCAATTGTTTCCATCTATAAACCGCATCATCCTCAGTGTGTAGCTGCAAATTACGACCAATAAAGGTATATATCATGCTCAACACGATAAAATTATTTGTTGAAATGAGGCACAATGGCGAGTTGGTTTTTTCAACAATCCACGCACATGAAATCCAGGGCTTGTCGTGCACAGAACATATAACTACGGTCTGTGTTTGTATGTGTGTGTTCGGCCGTAGAACAATCATTGTCTTTTTGCCTCGTTGGTTGTTTGCCCAATGGTCATGTGAGGGCTTTTCAATGAGAATCATTATTAAACTGCCCCCGGCTATACACACATCGATCTATATTCGTCAGAAGAAAAACAAGGATAGGCCCCATTACAGAATTACGAGGAAAGCGATATGCCATGTCATGTGTGAGGGGAGAAACTGAAAAACGTGAAATTTTCGCCATATGATTAAACAATTGCAACTTAAAATATTGAATCTTGGGAATTGTAACTTGTAATTAGGGGTGTGCGAGTCCAGGTTTTCAAACTCGAGTCCGATTCGAGTCCGATTCTTTATAAAAAAAAAAAAACGAGTCCGAACCGAGTCTTGAGTCTTTTATCAAATATGTAAATTATTATCAAGGAGATTACAGTCACTATCAATACAAAACTTTAAACTTCGAATAATTATAATGCTCTAGTTAGTAGTTAGTCGTCAATGAAGGAAAGGAATAAATACAAAGAATAAATAAAAAATTATGAATAATGAAATAATGATCATATTTATCAATGTACTTTATGTTGAAACCCTCTTGAAGTTGTTGTTACGGTACCTAAATTTTTAAATTGGGCCCTACTCAAATATGGTAAATACATATGCGAGTATTTCAAATTTCGAGAATTCGAGAATCCAAATTTCGGAACCAGTGGCAGATTCAAGGACTCGAATGGACTCGGAAATCGAATCTAAAATTACCCCTACGAGTCCGAGTCCGATTCTGGCGGAGACTCGGAGTCAGACTCGAAATTAGGTAGACTCCCACACCCCTACTTGGAATAGAAATAAAAATGGGAAATAATGAGTCTGATCACTGTAAGAAATCAAATGGTACCGTATACAAGGTTTTGGGGTACTATTATTTACATGTATAGTTACTCAACATAATTTGTATTCTTGTTCGCTGTAAGTGCTAAAACTTGTCTGTTCATCCCATCATACACTCATATACATGTAAAACGGATCTAATATGACAATAAATGATATTGTTATTATTATTATTATTATTATTATTATTATTATTATTATTATTATTATTATTATTTTATTATGACACATTATATAGGTCGTTCATAAGGTCGAGCGACATCCAGGAGATTCTAGGAGATGCTTAGGCCTTTCAGGCCTTCATTTCTTCTCTTAATACTAACTTGAGAAATTATTGATTTTCTTCAATTATTTAATCCAATATCCCAGACATCGGTGTGTTGTAGACGTTATAAAATTAATGAGAACCTCTGAAGCTCATTTATCTTCGTTACTTCCAAATAAATTCGTCCGATTCTATTCCTCTCAATAGTTTTTCATTTCTGTGTATAAGTGTAGATGCTGGGTGCATGTGTATGGTGACGAAGTAAAAGTGTACTTCAAGGAGAGATAGTGAGCTAAAAGAAAGACGAATAGTCAAACGGTAGGGGAACTAGACGAGAACGAAAAGTAAATGTTAGAATCTGGCAAGACACTGATTTTTAAGCTTTTTCTCACACTTTTCCGTGTAATATAAGTAAGAGTAGACTAAAATTTCAGGCATGTTATCAGGTAACTGTGTTCAAATACCAGGTAACAATTTGGGAAGGTCGACGCATATCCAGATGGCAATGAATCATGGAGTTCGCCTGATCATACAATCGTGACCACTGATTTATTTTTCTGGTTAATCCAATAGTCAATCAAACCGATAATAATACCTAACTGAGCTTTTTAATTAGATACCACAATGAGTATTTCTTCTGTTTTTTCTGTTTGCAACAACATATTTTTTTTGTCTTCATGCTATAACTTTTGACGTAGGCCTACATTGAGTAATTTCTCAAAACGGAAAAGTAAAAGGAATCGTTTTTATATTATTTTATTATTCATCAAAGAGTAAACTCATCCGTCTCAAAGCATCGGTACCAATGTGACGGTCAGAAGCTTCGATTCTTCATTAAATGAAAAGCCACGTGGGTGTATATAAGGTCATGAGGTCACAATATGCCAGTGCGACGTACAGTCTGCCATTTGCAGGGATCAAAAGTCTTTCACCAAGGGTCATGGTTCGTATCTGGCTTGTCAGCGACGATGAGCAGCCTAGAAATCTGGTTAGTGTTGACATACGTTTTCAATGTTATGTTATCAATAAAATTATTGTTACTATACACTGACGAAATGAAAAAATAACCTAATATAAAAGTGAATTCCATTCTTAATAGAAATGCAGCCTAATCTGTTTTTTTCGTAGCCAAGCATAATCAAAAACGTATAGTGAATGAAGCTAATAGGTTCAGGTTTATTATACAAGTCAATAAACACCATTCTATATAATCGCCTGTCTGTTGGACAGGAAATAATTTAAATGCTATTCGAATTTGTTTTTGAAATTGTTGTATTTAGTATGAATCAACCAACGTAAAAATGGTGAATGAAAGTAGTGTTATATACTTTAATATTGCAAGGGATTGTATGAGGATTAATAATAAATATGAATACCGGTATGGTTTATATAAAACTATATATAAACAAATGTATACGAATTAAAGTAGAGAATCCAATATGGTTACTCTTTTCATAACTCACTCTGAATATAGGTCACTTCCCAATCAAAAAACAAAAGGATATAGAAAAGTGTGTTCGTTGTGGAATAATTTCATTGTTACAAGAATTCAAGTATTAGTATTATACATGATGTTCGAACGTTAAACTTGTTCATTTTCATTGTTGGATTCTATGTAGTAAAGTCTTGTCATTGGTGAAACGAGGTGACCACAGCCATCTTTATTGTTCAAACGTGTATTTGAGTCGTATAGTTATAAATTCAAAATTGTCTGTCGGAAGATTAATGATGTCATGCATTTCTGAAATCGGGTCATATTTCCATGTAACCTAGTTCATACATCGAATACTAATTAAACCCCTTGTTTCATGGTTTATTTTATACTCGATTTAGGATTTGATTCAATATTTTGTTATAATTATTATTAGGTCTATGTATTTTATAAATGAAAAACAACATAATAACATTTAGGTTCTCTCACGTGATATCACGCATGGGTGTACATTTTCAATCAGTAGACAGTGCTATCCTCCAAAAATCTTCTTCCATCACAATTTCAGTATTATTTTGTTTGTCTTTACGGTCTGAAAGATTGACCCTAACTTTTCTAGTTGCTATTCAAGTTAACCTGACAATAACGCTATATCTCCCTATAAGAAATGATTGAAACCATTGTTGTTGTAGTATATGAGATTTTGTATAAAGAACTTGATTATTCACACATTAATTTTGTGCGTATTTTTAGGTCCATAAATTATGTCACACTGTTCTGTTTCGGCCACTTTTAGGCACTTCCCAAAGTCATAATTTGTCATAGAACCCAAAGAATTGTCCGTCTCTTTTAAATACGTCATAAAAGCTCCTACCACATACAAATAGAATGCTTGAAAGTTTTTTCAAAAGGAATATTGTTTAGTCGATTTTAGCTCGGAGGTTATTCTTGAGTATTCAGATCTAAATTTTGAACGAGATTCAAATTATTCAGCGCACAGCCTTCAATAAAAATCGAGTAAAAAAGATGCAACTGACTACCTGAAATATGCTGAAAGATTCGTACGTCACACAACTGCTTCTCCTCTCCTACCCCTACCCCTACCCTAAACCCTACCATACCATGTCACAAATCCTCCCCCCCCCCGTTCTCCTAAAACCTATGATGTTTTTTCTAACCGTCCATTCATCTTTGGTTTGATTTACACTTTGTTCTCAACGATGGTTTTTAATTGCATGGTTGAAATTAAGTTACGAAATTAATACGAACATTAATACGATTGAAATATTTCACAATTGTATAATATCAATATTTCAACGGTTCATGTTGTATTTATAAAGCCATGCTATGTGAATAGTGCAGGTTTGACTGGCTTTCGTGCTAAAAGGACAAACGACGAGCCATTACTTGGCGTTAAACACGCGCATCAAAATACCCGGCACCTCCACCAATTGTTTTATATACACTTTTATCCATGAAAGATGACGTCATCCAGCAACATAATAATTGTAAAAACATCGATAATTACAGAACCTTTCCTCAAGCACCTCAAAGCAAGAACCTCAAGCAATTACCACCTTTAAAATATTTTCTCACGTTTGTTGTTTTGAACCTTGCCACGAATCATGATGAAAAATCATGATGTCATATATAAATACCATGCTATACAAATATATCATATATTTGTGTGAGGTTACCTTCTTTCGTGGACTTCTAATTTGTATTAAATTGTATTTAATTCCGTGTGACTTTCAATTTAGGACCAGTTATATGTATTATATGATTAGTTATCTGTCTTACCCACGAATAGTTACCCACGAGTACTCATCGACATAATCATTCATAACCTAGATGAGTTATGTAGGATATAAGATATATATTTCTCAAAAGAAGCCAAACAAACTTAATTGAAGTTCTTCTTCGGGTCGGAATTATCAACATGCAAATAGCTGTAACTGGCAGGTAAGTGTTGTTATCAAAGGTCACCGAAGCTATTTGATTTCACCAACTCTGAGAATAAGGCTTATTGGCCTTTTTAATCATATATAGTGTATAGTAGTGTATGAAATTATATAATAGATTTTAATTTTTCATGTTATACTTGTTAATGAAATTTCAGAATAAAATGGATTGTTCTAGAAAATGAAAAAATACGATAATTTCCGTGTATTTCTCTCGGATTGATCATTTAATTCGTTTCAACTTATCCTTCTGGGAATCGTAAACAGAGATTGATGTTCAATTACAGTTAAATGATTGTTCGGTATACGACCGTCTAGTTTGTTGTGATGGAGATTATAGCAATCTTTTACATTATATTGACCTGGAGAACTGTTGATAGAAATATATTCCTAATCGACCTACTTTTATATGTTTTAAAGACAAATCAACTCTTAAGATCATGTTGGGCCAAAGGGCCTATAGTTTATGAGGCAAGACTTACATTTAAAATAATAAAATGTTGATATGAAACTTTGTCGATGAGGAATATTTGATTTTTGGATATAAAATACTTTTTATAGTTTTAAATATAGGCCTATATTTCAATGAAGTTTTGGTAATGTATTAATACTCAGCAGAATCTGAGGGCGACACTTGCTCTCTACGTTATCATAATTGACATATTTCTTACAATTACACGACGGGCCACCTAAAAACGAACCACGATTTTTAAGCACCAATTACATTGGAATAATAATAATCAAAAAAGGGCAACTGTCGTATAGTCTGTCGTTATTTTGTGTTACGGATAATGTAAACGTCATTTATCTTACAACCGGCTCTTTCAAATCCCGAAATTCTTGGGGTCGTTAGCGTTCTTAAAATTGTTGGGATATTTTTCTCCAATTTTTCTCCAATTATATATTATTCCCATATTTTTTCCCTCCTGACAATTCTCTTATCAATGCCAATAAACAAGACACAAACAACGGCACTGCCTGTTGATTATAAACATGTTTACATTGTTGATTCCACGTCACAACCTCTAACTCGTTTACAAAACAGAACAAACATCGTGTTTGTCAGGACGGCGTCGCGACGCATTTGGGGATGCAATTATCTAATAAGACGCCGCGTCTAGAGTATTTCGCGCGGAGCGTGCAACGTGAGGCACCCAATATACACGCTGAATAACAAACGAATGATTCCAGATAGTATCTGACAGCCTCCGATAAGAGGTCAATGACTCCACGGAAAGATATTGCCAGCGCAGTTTTACTAGGAAATGGGTTTTTTTCATGTGACCTATCCCGATGTAAAATCTGTGCGTTTTTATTGTGAGTTGATACGATCACTTTACTGTTGTATATGTATTATACATATATTTATTTATTAAACACCAAAGATTATACCGTAGCAAATATGGTTGCAGTATTTACACATTATAACTATCAAAAATTGTCATGAAGTTAATAAAGAATATGAAAATAATATATGGTCAATTCAATAGATTAGACTACCAAAATAATGTGAGTATATTTCATGGAATTTGTTTCAATTTAATTCGGAATTCACATGATGGAATTTGGGTGAAGAAATACAAAAATTTGATGAATAATTAAAAATATGATAATATAAAGTTTGTATATAAACAATTTCTTAAAATAACATCAGACAGGCCATTTTGGAAAAAAAAACCTATTTCATCCATAAAATCGCAGTTTAATCGACAGTATCTGCAAAATTGTATGCTTTTGTAAATTTTGCGAGGTCTATTGAAGGGGATCATGTGAGAAAAACGAGAGGAGGGACAATACACGTCTATAAAGAGGAAAACAAACCCGAGTCGCTATAGTTCTAGTCTAGGTATTATCCCGTACCTTTTAATTTATGACTTTCATTATCAGAAATTTGAGCGTAATTGTAATCTGTAATTTCTATGCAATAACTTCCATTGAACGTAACTGAATTATGTTTGCCTTTTGATTCTATTCAGTTTAATTTCCACAGAATTCTTGAATCTGCTTTAATAGTTGCGCGTAATTAAAGGTGAGCAGAAATCAAAACTGCTGAAATAGCGAATGTAATAATATACCGGTTTAAATTCAAGTTGAAATAAATTTCGTTATCTATAATGTAATAAGATACTGCTGGTTCGATTCAGTTTTGTTTTATATGATATGGTATATTACATTATATCATACCAGTGACTGATTTGTTTATAGGCAGTGTATATTTACCACAATGTTAGTATTTTCATTATTTCTGATTTCAATTTTCATTTAACATATATCACGTCTTTTTCTTAGCTAACTATTTCATTCAGCAATACAAATGATATTTCATACCTTCTGCATGACTTGAACAAAAAGACAAACAAATTGAAACATACGTCAATGTAATCTATGAGAAAAAATCTCGTGTAGATAAGTTTTGTTGATTAAATGCTGTTTGAAAAGATACGACTGAAGATCCTATGATCCCTATTTGTAGAAATAACGATCTTCTGCTCTATTTCAAAATCCTCACAGAAGACGGCTAGGGGTGGTGAGGAGGAGAAGGAAGTGCGACTTTTAATCCTTCTGTAAGCCTCTCCACGCTAATTCGAAACAAAATGCTCATGGAAGTGCAGAAAGTAGGTCATACAAAACCAAAATCTCTCCTTGCGGTTTGGCTTTCCGAGTCTCGAGCCGTGTACTTATATAAGATAGTCGGTCGAGTAGTACTCGCACTTATCAAGATAAGCTATGTTGAGCTGGTGGTGGAATTCCGTGGTTTAATGATTGACCTAATCTAACCCTTGACTAGTCATGATTTCTATAGTTTCTCTTTGTGAGCATCATAACCATACGCTTTATATGGCATACGAAGAAAGAAGGTGGAAGAAATTTCGCAGTTTTTAATTCTCCGTCAGGGTATGCACACTATTAAAAAAATACTCCGTAACGGATAGAATATTATGAAATGATTGATAGTTGTTTCAGGATTAACAAATATCACAAATATCAAAAATGGAATTTAAAAATAGTTTGGAGTAAATATAAACTAACCATCCACAGGCATTCCTATACAATTGGGTACATTATGCTTTGGAATATTAATTTTCTTGAGCTCCAACGGGAAGTCAAGTAAATCATCACCATGGTTACAAATTGTTTTGTTTTCACTAATACCGAGCGTAAACCATACATAAATACGAAATATGATAACGATTTTTTTACGAAATCTAATCTTGGTTCCACTATGCTGTTTCTCTCTGCCTGCTGTATTCCGACCTGATGGTGCTGTATTTAAGACCAAATAAATAACAGTATAAATTTCTATTTTTTACTTGCGGTTAAACTAAAATGTATCTCACCGCTTGAAGTAATGTGATATCACCGCGGGTGCCTAAGCCACACGCTAGAGTGTGCTGTATGTATATGTGTGTGTGATTGTGAATGATCCGCGTCTCTCCGAGGTCTTCTCAACCGCGCGTCAGTGTCACTGCCACGCCATGACGGCGATGTATCAAACTGTCAACCGATACACAGGGCCGTGTTTTTATCTGTGCTTGGGGGCGCGACAAGAGAATGAGAAAGAGAGAGGCGTTTTATTGAAGTACGCGTGTAGTAGCGAGGTCATCAAAGTGACGTCGCGACGCCCCTCGAGATGACACTACTCTCGAGGTGTCAAAGCGACGTCGATCTCGAGAAGAGATGCGTCGATGTAGGTTTTTCGTTAGTAGCACTGCAGTGCGACAATCAGATGCGTTCGATCGATTTTATTATCCAACTATTTATGAACAGACAATTAACGTTTTGAATCTAATTCCTAGTGAATTTATTCGTAAATGGGGTCCTTTTTAGAATATAATTGAAACTATTGGAAGGTAGCCAAGTACTCAATATCCATTGCCATTTTAAGTACGATAAAAAATTGAAATATGTTGATTAGAAAGTTTAGCTAATAAATCCCTCAAGCTCCGTTTTCGATTGAGGATTTTACTGAAACTTCTAGTAACTTGAAAATCCATTTAGCTCAATTTTGGATGTGTATGCATAAATCTACGGGAGAAATTGGAAATTACGGGATTGGAAACGTATCATGTTAATTTCCAAATGTAGGCCTATAATATATTCGCAAAAAGTTATGAACAATGTAGCCATTAAATTCATTCCATCTATATTCAACCAATTGATTATGATTGGTAACGATATATACTTCAATAGACTATGGATAGAAACCAACCAATTAGAAACAGTCGGCATTAATAATTAGAACAAATTTCAATAGTTATAGTTAATTGGTATAATATCAAAAATATAACAAAATGTTGACTGCTATACCGTTTTATGCATTGCGATTTCATCTTCACTGTATTGACAATTGAATATCTTCACACCAAATAAATAGTTTCCATATTTGCATCGATTTTAATTATTTGCACATCGACCCGTTTGATACCAATTACGACTTTTATCGCAGGTAATTAATCACGTGATTCAAACCGTACACGAATTGAACCGGAAAATTTATTATATTGATTTAATTATACTAACTAGAAGCTAAAATAGTTTTCAACAGTTAATTTATGATTAATGGTTATGGTTATTCAACTAATCTGTAAATGAACTTGGGTGTATTGAATGCAATGAATGAATGAAATGAGGTGTAATGGATGAAAAGCAAATATTATTTTCAGACAGTTGTTTTAATGATGTTTTATTTCAATTGTTTTTATTGTTCTTATAGTGTGTATATTTATTTGGAAACTTGTAGCAATTGCATGACTTTTTTATGTTTTTCAACTGAATTCATTATTGATTAATAAGTAATAAAGTACTAACAAACAGCAGTAGATTTAGGAATAGTGTCTAAAATGAATTAATAATCAAGAGAAATTAGAAATATTATCAAAGGTCTAGAGTCATTATTAAATGTATTCGAATACCAGGCTATATTTGAATCTACAAATTTTGCTCTATTTCAGATGAAATTTTCATTGTTTCATAGTTTAAACCAATATACTCACTCATTCTCATTAAAAGCATCGGTGTGTGATCACTCTTATAATTATCTCTCGGCAAACGCGTCTGGTCTATAAAGAGTCCCAGGGAGGGAAGGAAATGGAATGTTTTACACTGCTATAAAACACTGCATAATGCAATAACTAGACAGAAATCGCACAAAAAGCAGATTGAAGAACCATTCAGTATAATACTATCCTTGTGAACCATATTTATTTTTCAACCTCAATTCTATTATATCTATTTTTATTACTATTAATCTCTTGTATACGTTGCAATTCAGATGCATTTTTACGAACAGCGCGGCTCTCCGTAAAGATTTTATATTTGTTTTTTATCGAAGTTGATCGACAGTTAAACATATTAATGACATCATTTCTAGAATATGATAATTTAGTAGTCACAGCTATGCAAAAGTTTTGAGAAATATAATAAACAACTTATCAATTTGGTTTTAAAAAAGACCTAATTTAAATGTGGGATGGTATACTGAGTGAGTTTGTATAGACAGATAAGTAAAACTTCTCAACGATCATTTCCCCAGAAAGTGCAATGAAATTTGCATTGGCAAATTTAATCAGGGTGAATACCACGACGTCGGCCATTTTGGTGGCAATTTTCGAACAAAGTTTTCCATCAAGAAATTCTCCTCACACAGATTTGCTTAATTAATTACGTCACAACGGGTAGTCCATTACAGTTGACGGTCGTTCACGCTTATAGTTAATGCGTTTTAGGGGCTATTAATCAAATGTCACTCTATATAATATCATAATGAACACAGTTTTGCGTCTTGCAAAGATATAATCTTGGTAATGGACGGATAACAATCACTTATCAACATTCTTTGGGTTCGCTTAGGTGTGACTGCTCTCTATTGGGGTGAGTGGTGAGAAGGGGTGTTGCTAATAATCGGTATGGAGCCACCCTGTCTAGAGGATATTATCGAATTATCTGAAAGATAGACATACAATTATGTCTGATCTTGGAGTTATAGCTGCGCGAATAGGGGTGAAATTACATGTTATCTGTACGATTGCGGTCACATAAAGTGGTTGATAAAGCTACATTTGAATGCATCTTGAATAAAATTTCTCAAACTAATCTCTAAACTATAATTTATAAATCACTAAAACTAGAACATAATGTGCACACGAAATCCACAATATGACTGAAAATTTAGTAATTAAATGAGCGTAGATATGCGTTAAATGAGCGTTATTTAATCAAATTATAGTTTTTTAATTCGTATTAAAACATTTTATGTGACCGCTACCGTTATACGTACATAGTATTCGAATTGATTCTTCTAAAGAATTCAACCACCCTTGATAAGAATAATACGGTGAGAACTGTATATAAGTATATTTTGTTTTTATGGAAATACTAAGAAATGTTCATTGAAATGCTGCGCTTCAATGTAAATTACCTTATAACGCCGTCAAGCAAATTAATTCTAAACATGTTTTAGTATTATAAGTATTAATATAATATCAACTCAAACAATAACTTTCGCTTCATTATATAAAACCTGAGATAATACTTCACAAATATTCAGAACATTTTGAATTATACCACATTGTATAGCGTTGTGGTTAACCCAATTCTCACTCGAAACTTTGAAATACCTATCCAAGTAATTGCTTATGTAATTTGAAACCTAATAGCATTCGTTAACATTTAATTAATAACTTCAACGCAGTTTGCTGTTATAATCTAGCGTTTATCGTTACGAAGTTGTTATTATGAATTATTCTGTTGAGCTTAGACCGTTTAAGCAGCTAATGTAGGTTTCACTCAAGTGCCTTCATTTCATTGTTGTAAAAGATTGACAACAATAAGCTGGTAAGTTATAGAAGTCTATATACACCAAACACAAAATAATTTCCCTCTTTTTATTGTACTGCTATGTAGCAATGACAGTTGTAGAAAATTGAAGTCTTGTTCCAGGAAATATAGTTTCGTTTTTTCCCAATATTAAAATTTTCTCTTTTGTTCTCATACAAAAGAGATGAAAATATGAAGATGAAAATATTTCGGTTTCGGTCTCCTTCCCAATCTATATAAACGTTTGCAAACGGTTTATACATTTTGTTCTGGAACGTATACACGAGAAGATTTCGGTTTCTGTTTTGTTCTAAATTTCTAATTCAGAGAAATATATTGTTTACATTTCGATCTAGTTTTTTGAATGGTAATTTTTTAGGTTTTGGTTTCGTTTTCGATTTTTTCTCTTTGTAGAGAAGTGCCATGATGTCATTTTATGTAGATGCCGAATCTCAGTGGATATGATATGTATCTTTTCGCTGAAACTAAATAACTGAGAAAAGAAAAAGAAAATCTTTTGAGAACAGTTAAGAATTAACTGGTTCAACAGTAATATAGAGCACAATTTAGTGAGATCTGATATTAGCCTTCTATCGGCAAGAATGGTATATATAATAGTATAACTGTATATTTGAATTCAAATGGAAAATTTACATATATGTTGGCTCGGGCTTCTAAAATCTAAATATTAATTAATAATAACTGACTTCCAAGTTGATAAATTTCCATAAATTATACAAATCCTCTTCAACATTTCTGAAAAATATATATTTACTCAAATATTAATAAAGAGTCAAGTTGAAAAATGGCTACAAAATATAGTGTTTAACGACCCATTTAACGATTTAACGACTCCATACGAATGTGAAAAGATGATAAATGATATTAAATTTTTCATCACGAAAAGGTTTAAAAACAATTTTCTCGTGTGGTTAGCCAGTTTGCTCAACATTGAGCCAAGGTCTTCTTGAAAAGCTGTTGATTAATGGTCCGCTCTACCTTGGTCTACGAGACCGGCCAATGACTAGCCTCCATTTAAGGCCTGATCTCTGATTGGCTATTGACTAATTACCAACGTATGAACAACGTCGTCATCGATCTGATAAGAAACCACGTGGGTCATCTAATATGTATTATTATCAGCGCCAGGTGGATTTGTGATTGATTAGCGACGGAGTCGAATGATAAGTCAGGGTGGGTTGAGGGGTGGATTTAAGAAGAGGGAATTGGTTTCCTTGGCGCCAACAGGGGGCGGATCGATCTTAAGGTCAACGATGGCGTCGGAGCGACCTAGTTCCCGTCGCTCGGGGTTCGGGAATATCACCCCTAACCGCGTCTTTCTCCCAACTCCCACACCCCTCATCGGGATCATCCCCATCGCGTTACATTTAGATAAAAGCAACGTGTGTGTGTATATGTGTCTAGGAGACCGTGTAAACTTATGAAACTATTATGGCCATGTCCTGCGACTGAGATATCTATCCATACAGTGTTAAAACTTGTAGCGTATTCGCAAATAGGATTATTGTTCCCCATACAAGAGAGCAGGGGTAAATAAAACAGTATGATCATAAAAGAGACGGGATTGACTCATTTATGAGGTTGTACATTTCGTCGGAGATTTAACCGGATTTAACTTCTGCAAAAGGAATGTCTTCACGGTAGGTATATATATATGTATATATATATATATATATATATATATATATATATATATATATATATATATATATATATATATATACATATATATATACCTACCGTGAAGACATTCCTTTTGCAGAAGTTAAATCCGGTTAAATATATATATATATATATATATATATATATATATATATATATATATATATATATATATATATATATATATATATATATATATAGATATTTATATATATATATATGTGTGTGTGTGTATACACGGGTTCACGCACGCAGCTGAAATATCCTATATGGAAGAATCGAAAAGTATCAAGAAAATTATGTAGTTTACTAAGAAATTATATTTTTTTTGTTAATAAATGAACCCGACTAACTACTTGAACATAAAAATAACGAATATAATATATATTTATATTTTCATACGAGGCTCTTTTCTATATTTTTTTGGCACATGTTTATCCATTCCAGACATCTTCTCGATTCTTCATCCAGGCAAATGTGAGTTCATGCCCCGTGTAACACTTCTAGTTTATTGCCAACATCGAATCACTCTAAAGATCTCCATACCAACATTAAAACTTGAAACGAAACTATATAAAACAATTTTATTATAACTACAACATCGATTTTCTCGTCCCATTCTTGTATAACTGTTGATATGGTTTATGGTTTGGAAATGAAGGTTTCTCGGGCGAGGTTCGTTAAGACTTCGGTAGTATAAATATACTACTGGGTTCGATTCCCGAGACAAGCATGAAGCATGGTTATTACCACTGGCAATGTCATTAACAGGTGTAATCAGTGATGCGTATGCGAGTCGCGTCCTCCACGTTAAAAGTAGAATAGCTCGACAGGAACTCTTGTAACAGAGCAAGGTATATTGATTCATATGCAGAGTATAACATTCATTGTGAGATTTGTAACGCCGAAACCAGGCCGAAAGACATAAAATCACCTGTATTAGTAACCTTGTACACGTGTGAACGATTAGCGTAATGTACTATTGTTTGATTCTTATAGTAAATGGAAGATTTATGTTAACGGAATATTAAGAGATGGTACGAAGTTGACATATTGTTGTAACTACGATTCCCTTAGATGGTATGGCTAAAGGGTCTCACAGGGCCTTATACATGACCATAGCATCCATCTTGGTTCAAATAAGTCGACTGATTTATTGATTTGATATGTTAATTAAATACATAGTATATATTCTTAACAAACAATTTCTATCGGTTTTATTCATTTTTTGTCTTATTATTTTTTTTTTCATATTTACATAGTTTAGATAATATAATATTTTAATTTCAATCAACGAAATATTATAAGTTATTTCACTTGTTGATAAGTTTTAGTTGAAATTCTCAGTTTTATACGTTAATGAATAAAAAAAACATTCGCTACCCCCTTTAAAATAAATCGGACAATTCAAAGTATATTTAGATAGTATTTTAATGAAATTGTTCCAAGACGAAATCTATTAATTCAAAGTTTTGCAATTACATAAATATTCATATAAATGGGTATAATTGAATACCAATTTATGTGGACGAATTTTACTCATTTACGAATAATTCATTCACAATCCAACGATAATTCTTGAACAAATTCAAACTTATTAACAGAAGTTGGTGAAATACCATAATATACATACTAAGTTATTTGCTCAAGAGCCGGAATGCAACGTGAAATAAGCTCTAACTGGCAGTTTGAAGTTTTATCCTCATGGTAACCCATGTTATTTGTCAACTCTCAAATAAAGCGTAACTGGAATTGGTAATACCGGGCCCAAGTGTCTCAACACTCAGAAAAGTCGACACTAAGCTGGTGAGCCCCGTATATTCCATTCTACATATTGATTACTGACATCATTATTTTTTACCCAACATATAATTTCGAAATTAATTCTATTTTTCAGTATCTACTCGAGTCTCTCCACACAACATATAAAATAGACATGACAATACGGCGGAAACCGCCCTCTGTGAAAATCAAAACAGCTCGCGGCAAGTCTCTGATTAAAATGTCAGAAAGCTTTGTCCAATGAGATATATTCACGTGTATTGTTTGGCACGGTGCTAGTTCAGTGTTTACTGTCAGCGCCATTACATGCGGCACGTGTGATTAATCTACGCAGCTTCCATAAACCGGACGAGCTGGACGAGTGAGCCGATTATCAATTGGACGTCAATTAGAGGATAACTAATGATTATTGATTATTTGTTAAGAGCAAATGAGAGTCGATTTAGTGAAATATCAGTTATGCGATAACTTACAACGGTATACTAGATATCAAAGGTTTTCTTTTCATCAACATTGAAACTTTATACAGAATCATTGTTCCCCAATCATCAAATATATGGATGAAAGTAGGATTGTTTGGACGGGGCACCACAATTGAGCAATCTTACCACCATATAAAAATTAAAATACTAATATACTTGAATCTTTTTGAGACATTAAAAAGTGATATGTGTTATAATTCAAATCTTGGATCCTGATATTGTCACAAGTTAACAGCGAAGATGATATATTTTCTTCAATTAAAATTGAATAGATTATTAAAAGTATATCACTTCTGATAAATCAGAAAGATCTGTGTTTCTGTGATATGTATATCATATTGAAATTTTCATATTTATACCATTTTCAATTTTTGCTTTTCACCAAAAACTGATATTTGCCTAAATCGTCTCCCGTGCGCTCTTAACGCTGTGTTGTAAATTATACGTCAAGTACAGTAATGTAGCAACATATTGATCGAGTAGATGGTTACGGTTTTTATTCGTGCATCTCTGAAGTTTCCACGGAGATTTATTATGTTGAGGACCAATCAAAACATTGCGTTAGAGTAATCTGTGCTAATATTGAGTTAATTGAGTAATTTATTGAAACATAATTCATAGTAAACACATGAATTGCTGTTGTAAAGATAGCGATTGTATATAGGCCTACATTAGTATTGTAAGGTTACACTATTTAACGTTCACAAATAAGTATGAAAATTACCAAAATTATTAAAGAAATCATTATTAACAAAAAAAAACTACATAATTATTTGAACGAAAAATAGACTATAATGGAATACTATTACCTTTAATGATGTCATTATACTTTTAATTATACCTGGCAATGTTTATACAATTCTCGAATTGTGCTTTAGAAGAAATGGCAATAAATACAATACAATACAATTCCAAAAACTGATTTCTATTATTATTAATAATAATTCAATCAATGATTTTATTTGTTGCTGAGATAATGATGATGCTGGACAATATTGTATTTCTTCTTTAGTTGTGTAGTTGATTCATATTTATAATAATTATTACGAAAAAAAAGTAATTCAATGTTATTTTCTACATACATGTGTAATATTATACAATACTGTACTAGATGAGGAAGAAGATAATTGCATACAAATACGACTCGAATCAATCATATAGTTCCAATAATCATACATTTTTAATGTTTCATTTTGATGTGATTCGGATCCATATTTATTATTTTCTTTTCGGAATTCAGTTGGGATCGAATCTGTGTTTTCTATATAAACTATCCTGCCGAATATCCTCAGATGAGAAATAATTGCTACTTTTATACTCGTAGGTTTTATTCCCTATAGCAATATGTTGCCGCATTTCTTCTCTCAGGGTAGTGAAACTTGCCAGAACGCGCGTGAGCATATATAGGCCATACTCGCAGAAAACATTGCGTTTTAGTATGTTGGTATTTTGTTGGATTGTTTTAACGTGTTCTGTAAAAACAACAGGGGTTAGAGAGAGAAACGAGCGTAAATATTTTTTATATTTATAGACCTTCTTCAATCATATTGTGTGGGTAATATTGGATATTACTTTTGCACAATGTTTTTGTATTTTCATGAGGATACTTGTTTTATTGTCTCGGGAGTAGTTAAAATATAATTGAATATAAAATAAGTCAAATTCAATAGGAAATACATTAAATTTGGGTCATGCGTGATTTTATCGAGTATAGAAATAATTACCACTGATATTTCTGTTAATATATAAATATTTTATTTTTATTTAAATCTGTTCCAGATCATTCTAAAAATGTGTATTCTTTGATTTTTCCTTGTGAATAAATATATATAAAATCTCAAAAGAGGATGTCTGTTGTATAGATGTTGTTTCTACCATTATGCAAACCAAACTCCCTGCTTGTTCAGGCTGTCAAGAAAACTCGGCACCTCCACCAAAAACGAAATAAAGACTATGGGAAGAGATTTTGAACAAAAACTTGAATTCATGTTGTTTCATGTTGATAAAATGCATGCATAGTCATTCAAGATAATCTTTATGAATAATAAATGAGATAAAAGCCGCTTAAAGCCCCAAGTCTCATTAGCTTTATTTGTGTATCATATTATATTATAATGGACTACATTTACTAGTTTTGTATTTCCCGTTATATAAACGTATGACTCCTCATACATCACTGAAAGTGAGTATTGAAGCAAATACACATTTTGCATTGTTAATCTTTCAAATGAATACGAAATCAGGCGTCTATATTCATGACTGTTCCGATCGACCGTCTATCCTATCCATTAGCACCAAAATACGGGTGTATCGATCCGTCAACTCGCATAAGATTAGGCGCTTCATACATTCAGCATCAATGACTTACGAGCTTCAATTGCATGTGCGCACGTGATGAGCAGGTTCAATCGAGTGTCGCGGTGTATACGTCACGTTTGACGATCGGGGGTGTCGGGTAGTCGTCTTCAGCTCAGTCGGTCGGGGATGTTAAAACCTTGCAAGTTATAACGCCAAGATTATGACCGTGTATGGTATCTTATCTTGATATCTTGAGCATATTATTCTGTTCTCGCGTATTGCTCGGTCGCTAGTCATGCGATCACGTGATCTTGGTTCGATTCTCTGTTTGGGCTTATTGCTGTGATGAAGTGACCTTGGCTTTCTGTGATCGAGTGATCATATAACGAGAATCATTCATTGTTTGATGTCAAGCCTGGTCGTCTGAAGCCAGCTACACTGATGGAATTAAAACTAATGCTAAGAATTTGTTCTAGCAGCAGCGCTTGAATAAGCATATATATTTATTTTATATTTTTGAGGTCTAACGTAGGGTGACCAGACGTTCCGGTTTTCCGGGATTGTCCTTGTTTTGAGCTTTCTGTCCCGGTGTCCCGACAAATTCTCTCGGGACCATAAAATGTCCCGGTTTGTCAAATCGGAAGAAATATAGGCCTATATAACTTTTTATATAACTTGTGTGGACTGGTTTAAATATATCATTCTCCTTATAGGCCGTATATAATGTATTTTTATTCTGAAGTTTAATACCTGCTAGTGAAACTACACAAATATTTTCGTTGAACAGGAATTGTTGAACATGAATTGTTTTCATCTCCCCTCCAGAGTCTAACCATTGCACGCCTTGCATTTTTCGCACTCAATTTTTCCGCCATTTTCCCTCCGCGTTGTAATCAAAGTAATCCAGTGTCTGTGAAGTTTGAGCTAGTATTATGAGGAAAGCTTGAAAAAGCTGCAATATTTTTAGAATCACTTACAAATTTTACTTCAAATAATTTAGGCCTACCATTAACGTGTGTATGGGCTTTTTCTTACAGGGTATAAAGTTGTAGGCCTATGCAATTATTATGTAGAAAAGAATCCACTGCAATCATGATTTTGAAGTAATAAAAACACCCGAATAACAACTAAAGACTCAACATTTCAAAAAAGTACCTACATAGGTCATGGGTTATGGGCTTATAAGTCATGATTTCTCAGTTCCAAACGTAATTTGGCTTGCCATGATTTCGACTTCAAACTTTTTAGCATTGTCCCGGATTTTATCATTTTATAATACTGTCATTTATCTAATGGCTCAGATACAAATACATCCTGCAAAGTATCCTATATTTCCTCCCATAATAGTATTCCAACATATACTATAACTATATACGAGACTATAACATTATGTTATAGCCTTCTAAATAGTAAATCAACCCCTAGACGTTATATTATATAGGAACATAATTATTATATTTGACTTAGCTGTGAAATATTAAACGTATTATTTTAGAGTATTAATTCCAATAACTGCTGATATAAAGTTGACTTTAATATTGTTGAATTGTAATTGACAATTTGATATTAAAGGCGTGTCTTAGAAATGAGTTTCAAAGCTTATTTCTGGACCGCATAACATTCTATTTGATGGACAGCTTAAGCTTTTACGCTTAAGCTAGCACGTCAGACATGTTCAAATTCGTGAGTGTATTTTCAAGTCACGTGATTATGACGTAAAAACAATTAATGCGCACGCTGCATGCAGTAAATAATTGACATGTTCATTGGTTTATTTGTAATTCATTTTACTATTGAAGTGCCTTCGGCATTTGGCTCCTAAAGCGTAAGCCTAGGATTTTAAGGAATTTTACATGTCACAGATCTGTGATTTTGGGAGGGCTGCCAAAATCATCCTGGAAACTAACCTTCCAGGAAAGTTACTATCCTAATAAGTGACCATACAACTCCTCATATAGGTTGAAATTAAATTCGAAAATATGAAATTCCAATACCAAATACTATCAAAATAAAATAATGTCATCTCTAAACTCCCCATCCTGTACTCTGTATATCCGATGAATACAAAATACTAGTATGACATCACATTAAGTTGCAATTTACAGTTTGATATTTCAATTAAATAAGATAGCTTGATAATCCGTAAAATAATTATATTCAAAGCAATGAAAACTGTTAAAATGAAGTACATAAATGTATTATTCTTGTCTTACCATGCGTCTGTTGATGAGATGTGTTTGTTAGGCGAGATTGTTATTTCACAAAACGGTGATGAGTTTCACATGACAAATCTCAGTTTCAAATAGCACGTCAGTTTGGCTAATTAATAATGAAATTTCCCTTTTCCTTTTACAAACATTCGGTCACACCCTTCTTCTTTTGTATATACGCAAGCAAAAATAACAATGAAATACATTGAACAAGACATAATATATATAAAAGACTACAATGATTTCCAAGGGTAGGTTTATAGGGGTAGTTTTATAGGCCTATGTATAAATGTGATAAAAAGCCTTACAAATGATAAGTATGCAAGGTTGGATGTGTTATACCAGTCACTTTAACTCGTTAATCCCATTATCTGAGGTACTCTGAACAACATAATATTATATCTGGCAGTGAAGTTGGCATTGTTTCATACTATCAGCCAGCAGGCATTGTCTTCGATGTAGTCACGTGACCAAACCCAACTCTGCTTTCTTTTCTTCCCATTCTTCCCATGTGTGCTGAAACATATTTACTCTGCAGCTATTCTATTATAGAAAGAGAAAGAGAGAGAAAAGAGAAAAGTCTAGATAAGTATCTAAGTAAGTAAAGAGAAGGTGTTGAATAGAAAGGTGTGATCCAGATGAATAAATCATTCCTAAAGGAGAATGAATAAGAGATGGGCAAAAGGTATATGGGAAGAAGCAAGCAACTTATCGTGCATAAATGGCAAGCGGGTTGCACAAGCGGCAAGCTGCAGGCGCAGAAAAAAAGAACACTTGACCTATAAAAAACATACTATCTTTAAATATTATGAAAATTAATTATTTTCATGAGTAATAATGCAGAAGCCCCGACTATTGATCCGAAGATGATCAACGAGTAATGAGTGGTGAGGGCGTGGTTGGGGGATGGAAGGGTGAGGGGTGGGTATTATTCAAGACATGCAAACAATCAAGGCAGAAAGTTGATGGACACTGTAGCATAAGAAAGGGTTAAAGCTGTCATAGGTAGGCGAAGAACATAGCAAGTAAATATAGGGAAAGTCATAGTTTGACATGGCAAAAAGTAAGGAGCAATGGCAGACAAGGTAAGAACTAAGTAGTGTGTTAAAGCAAACATAGTTAGACGATATTAAGTGATAGAAGTAATAGTTTTGACAAAGAACATATAGCAGGAGAGTGAAAGAAGAAGATTCGACATAGAACATAGCATTGAGGAGTTAAAGCAGTCATAGTTCGACATAGAACATAGCAAGTCATCTCGAGAAGGAGTAAAGCAACTTAGGGAATCACACTCACCAGCGTTTGAGCTGCACTCTGGTGCTGGAAACGGAAAAAGGAGAGAATTTTTAGTTTTTCAGCACATTTAATGTTTTTTAAAAGAGAAAATAGAATTATAATTACAATAGTTTACAGATAGAGAAAGTTTGGATTAAGGGGAGGGAGGGCTGGGCTGATATGGTAGGGGGCACTCAGGAGGTTTATGTTTCAGGGAAGATATGTGTTTACCTAGAAGAGAAAGAGAGAAAGAAGAAGTAGACAGAGAGGAGACAGTGAGTGATAATAAGCTATAGAAGGCAAGTGTTTATGTATACACCTTTGGTTGCCAGGTTGAAAGATAAATAAACATTTGCAGCGAATAGGTATGTCCTTTAGGATTTCTAGATTCCCCATGATTTTAATTTAATATAAGACTAATAAATGTCTTATATAGAAGATTATTTCTCAGATAAGTACATAGTTCATGTGATATGAATTAAAATACTATAAAAACCACATAGGTGTAATTTATCCACGGATATGTGTAACGCAAACAAGATAATTATCCACGACAAACTTGTTACATCATTTTTTCAAATCATTTGTGTATCCATGAATTATATACAAATAGAAAATTCGACTAATTGAATTGAAAAATCTAATTAACTATCGTATCGCATCATACTTATCTGCGCGATTGCTCACCCTGGCATCCATCCCTAGTTCGTATCAAGAAGACCTTATTTGTATTCATCAGCTAATTAGAGAAATAAATACATCGAATGTGGTGATCAAGATTGATAGTTTAATTGTCAGACCTAGACTGAAATAATTGTTATTATTTACGCAAAGACGTAATTAAACCGTGTACTCGAATAAAATATTCATATATATATATATATATATATATATTTATTTATTTATATATATATATAAATATATATATACATATATATATATATATATATATATATATATATATATATATATATATGTTCTTTCGGATGTTCTCGCGGTCGAATGTAGATGTTAAACTCTTTTCTCGGGACAACCACGTTTGCTCTTTAGGATACAATTGTTGGATCTGAAAAGATCCGTTGTTCCGACATTTCGACAAGATAGCACTTGTCATCTTCAGGGATCCGTGTTGTTCAGCAGGCTGCGTGAAATCGAAACTCTGTTTTATTTTTATTGTTTTTTGTATTTGTATTGTTTTTTTTTACTCGGTTTTAAATTTTAATTGTATCCTAAAGAGCAAACGTGGTTGTCCCGAGAAAAGAGTTCAACATATATTCAACATATTTTATGTTGCATTCCTCCGGTTTCCGCGCAACCCTATATTGAGCGAATCACGAAAGTATATAGATTCTTCTATTTCAACTGATTAATCAATTCCAAATTAATAATAAAACGAGTATCTTGAACTATTTTATTTAACTTATATATATACGATATATACGACTGTTTTTTCCGATGTTAAATTGAAATCTAAATCAAATCTACGTACTACCTACGTAACCGCTGAATTTTCATAGACAATGCGTGGAGTGCGTATTCACATTGTATTCTAGTTTTAGTGTTATAATATCAGTATATATTTTTTCAGGATGTATTTTAATGTAGCTTGTTCTCATCAAGCTCTATGTCACGTTATGTGACCACAACCTTTCATTAAATATCATCACATTTTGAAGTGTATGTGGTTTTCAGCTTAACGTATCTGACCAGCCAGACACGTCGATGATTTAAAAGCGGAAATGTAAAACATTTCGTAACTATTTTTTAAGTATGTTGGCTTTTGAACGAATTAGCGATTTAAAATGTTTGTGGTAATTGAAGGATAGATCTTTTAACACCTACCGAGCTATATGATTATTATAAATCATTACACTTATGCCATTTGGTACTGTGTATGTGCACTGTCTAGTTTTAGTGTCATTACATTCACCCAGGGCCATTGCAGTGCCCTGTAAATCTCAATTTTTGTATACCTAGATGATAAACGTACTTTTCAGCTCGGTGTGACCTATTACTGACAATTGCATAATGTCGTTTAATGTTAGTGGTAATTTAAATTGTTATTGTATCCATTAAAAAGCCATCCCGAAGAAAATTGAGATTTCTATATAATCTGGATTTGATGGCAGATTTGATTTTGAAATCATCTATTCGCATCAAAGTACTTTGCTGGATATAGGGCTTATGTCGGTCGGTGTACTTGTATTTTATATGAGTATCATGCTCTCCAATGCATGTGTGCATACAAACTCTTTTACGACGACCTATCTAAATCAAGTCAATCTAAAATGGATTTTATTTTGATAGTACTTTGAAGTTGCTCATTCATTTTTTGACTCTTCTTCTCATAATGTACTTATTCAAAAATAAAACTAGAGATATACTATAAGTTTTATTTTTCCAAACGAGATTCACGCGGAAAAGTTACGTTTATTTAAAGGACATCACAGCCCTGAAACTAGATTTCATCGAATAATGACGATATTTATTTTATCAATTCTATAGAAAACTAGAAATCATCATCTCAATTTCAGAAATTACAATTAATTTCCGTGTCCTCCAGGACCCGACCATTTTTCTGAGTCGTCACATAGACGTTACTCGATTCTGTTTATTTATATTCAGAATTGGTAATGCTTACGTCATGACTATTGGTCTCTCTCTTGACTCGTTTTCTCTAAAATGAGGGAAATAAATGTAGTTTTTATTCACTGATTGCTAGTTTCAGGTTTATCAGTCATACGTCTCCTAAGTGAGCCCACGAGTTGGACATCTAGATTATAACAATGAGGTATTTTGTGTTATTTGAATCAGTCGATTATGTATGATTCTGTTCGTCTCATGCTGATGACATTTACTGAATTTACTGGTCACGTTACCAAGTCTCTCTCTCTCTCTCTCTCTCTCTCTCTCTCTCTCTCTCTCTCTCTCTCTCTCTCTCTCTCTCTCTCTCTCTCTCTCTCTCTCTCTCTCTCTCTCTCTCTCTCTCTCTCTCTCTCTCTCTCTCTCTCTCCTCTCTCTCTCTCTCTCTCTCTCCTCTCCTCTCTCTCTCTCTCTCGCTCGCTCCTCGTTTTATGACAGATGTGGCAGACGTCTCGTCAGCGAACCGCATGACTGAGGCAACCGAATTGATCGCTGTATTATGCATTTATTTTACTTATCCATTTTAGAAACGACTGCTGCATCTTGATGCTTTTCTTTCGAAACTTGGAAAATGTAATATATTATGTAATTTATATGAAAATTCAATCGTGACCCTTTTGCGTTGTATATGTAGGCCCTACGTAACTGACGAAACAATAAATGATACGACTTTTTTTATTATTTATAATGCTATCAAGTTATATTGAGTTGGCGATCATGTTTATATATATTTTTATTTATTTTTTGTAAAAAATCCATTAAATAAGTTGTAATTATTTAACCATATTTGCAAATCTCCACAAGTTAATCTTGATAATATTTGAAATGTTCGACTTTTAGCGAACATTTGGAACTGAATTGCGGTTGCAATTGCATGCCGCTACCACAGTATACGCGTGATATTATTACACAACTTCCACTTCCGCACGACACGGAAATTTGCGTGATGCTGTTTGCTAACTACTAATAGGTTTACTCTTTACGACCACCACATATGTGTGTGTGTGTGTTTGTGTTTGTTGGATGTACAGCTTAATACTGCGGATGGCAAAAGCACTGAGCGTGTTCTAAAGCACTCCAATTTACAAGAAACTGTTTCGCGTCCGTTCGTTTATTTGGCCGTTTTGTTTGTATGTGGAATCTCTTGGTAGGGATTTGAAAGCAGCTTTTCTATCTCTCACGGTTATCATTAATCCAGTAGGCTAGTTTCTGAAATTGGAATTTTAGTTTGGAAACAACTATGATGATAATACATTATTGAAGCATTTATCGATCTCACAGTCTTCTAGGTAATACGAGTATAATATTGGTAAAATAACAATTTAAATTAAAAAGGTAGAACATACAAATTATTTTGCACGCTCTCATGGCAAAGAGATTATATCGATATAATATTTTCTAGATGATATCGAGATATATTCTAGAATCTAGATGGTATCGAGTTTCTAGAGGATATCGAGATATTATTCAAAATGAGTTAAACATTGCATAATAGGATAATATTTGTTGAACAAAACATTTTTTTTTTAAATACACATAGAAACTTAATTTGATGTAGCTTGATTTTTGACAGATGAGTAGGCCTACTGGAAAATGTCAGTAAAAGTTCCTAAAACTGGATTTAACTCTGGCACAACGTCAAGCATCTAAGCCGACTTGGGCCTTAGTGCCTTTGTGTTCATCGTCATTACTCGGCGTCTCAACCGTCTTGACCAATTATATATCAGCGCTGTTTTTGACAATATGGCGCCACATTGCGTCATAATTCCCAACCAAAGAACGAATAGTCTTCAATGTAGAACTAATCGAACTAGAAGAAAGATTCAACTTCCTGTCTGCTGAACTTTCAAATACTTCTAAAGGCAATATATAATATATATATATATATATATATATATATATATATATATATATATATATATATATATATATGTATAGGCTATATATTATTATTTGTATTATTATTACTATCAAGAGTCGATTAATTCAAAGTTTTTCTGCTTGAAGCCTTACAGTGATTTAATTTTCATGTAATTTAATACAACTTTGAATTCAACCAAAATTGGGCGTAGTTGATTGCTCTGATAGGATCAAAGTTACAGTTATTATCTTTTGATCGGTGAACGTAGGCTGGGCGAGGAGTAGGGACTACAGGGGTGGATTATAAGTGTTGCACGCAAACTACCCCGGTAAAAGTCTCTATAGAAAACATGTCGATTGGTGGGAAAGACAAAGAAAGTGTGTATGTAGAGCAACGAAGAGAAATAAAGAGAGGTGGAGTTAAAGGAGAGTGAAGGTATTACATGACTCATGGATACCGATTGTGTTAGTGGGAGTAGAGGGGGGACATGGTTGTACCACGTAGAGAAGGCGGATAAGTCTGCCGTTCATTGCAAAGGTTAACACTTGATATTGTCTGTAATTGCTTTCAATTAAATTCGCAGCAAGAGAGAGAGCGCGATATATATATATATATATATATATATATATATATATATATATATATATATATATATATATATATATATATATATATATATATATATATATATATAGAGAGAGAGAGAGAGAGAGAGAGAGAGAGAGAGAACTTGCTAACTTCAAGTCGTGAATTCTGTTTGTATTAAACTACTAGCAACAAATTACGTTTTACTGACTTGTACATGCATTGTTCATTAAATCTAACTGTGCAAGTAAATGTTTTAATTGCATAGCTTTTATACCTAATTAGTACTTAAACTGAGCAATTCCGAAACTGCATTCATTCAACCTTGGAATAATTCAAAGGAACGTAATTTACTAGCTTAATAAACCTTTTCGCCCTGCAGTTGGTATGGCGGTGTGAAAGACTCACTAAGGAGCGCACATGTCTAGTCTAATGAGAAAAAATTACTTTGATTACCATTATGAAAACTAAAGCATATTGAAAAATGTATCTTTAGAAACTAAATCCCACGAAAATTGTGCCTTTAGAAACCCTAAAGTCATGCAGCATCTCGCAATCTCGCATTATTTTTTGTTTCTGTACCAGAACTGGAGGATTTAGATACGATCTAACTGACATCACATGAAATTAAAACAAGTGTCACTATTTACATGTTTCACTCTTATAATTATAAAAGTATATAGGCTATTCTAAAATGTTTTGAGGTTTATAGGTTGAATGTTTAGGATCAAATTCTTTTTTGAAGATATTGGCCTACTAGATTGATTACTAGATTTTGAATTTTTTGGACCAAGGGCCAGAATTACCAAGTAGGAATAGGTTTAACTGGCAGTTTAAGTATATTGTTATCACCATGTTTATTGGTTTTCACTGCTCTGTGAATATACCGTAGTTAGTACAATGGCGATAATTGAACAGCTAATTGATTCTCAGTCATAGTTGTCACAAAGAATTGTTCAACTACAGTTGCTAATAGAGTTATACGATAACAATTAATGCGAGCGACCGTCATTTGTAACATTTGTATTCCTATCATTTGATTTTAAGGTGCGCTTTCATTTATTGCTTGTTTCTGATTTCCTTTTAACGGCAACGAAAGCTATAAACTATAAATCTACGCCTTTTGAAAAATCGATTGAATTATCTTTATACGGTTTTATTGATATTTCTTAAGCTTGAAAAGTTTTGAATAAGAATATATTTACAAATTGTCCCATACTTGTGTTATGTGACAGAAAACCCAAATAGCACTCACCTCACCACTGTACCGGTATATAAAACCTTTTATTCTAATCTTACAGTCGTTATCAAGCTATTTTCTCAAGTAACTATATACAGTCTTACTATTCGGCTTGCTCCTTATCAAGGTTACGGTTACGAGCCTTGGTTACGACGCATGACGTCACGCGTATTGTATTTGTTCGAGGGAGGTTCGAGATACGGGGGTACGAATGAGCGGGTGATAATGAAACGATGTATATAGATGAAAGGACGTTTATACGAAAACTCATGCCTTATGCGGAACTCGAAGCATAGTTCAACCTGTTGTCAGTTCCTATTGCAGTGCGATAGTTGACCGAGCCACGGGGGTGGTTATATATATATATATATATATATATATATATATATATATATATATATATATATATATAAATGACATACACGAATGAAATGAGGGTTCGTGGTATATGTCGTTGAATGCTGAGAATTGCGGAAAGGTCAAGCACAATTGATTTTAATATTAGTTTGAATTTTCAATGATATGATATGACGCTTCATGTCGATTCAACGTCATTGCTTAGAAAAACAAAAGACTGCGCCCATTTCCCGAAGGAACGTTGTCACTATTTGTCGATTGATCGATGTTTTTATATGGAATTGATGGGACATAATAAGTTTCTGAGAGTGAAGAAAGAATTGATTTTATTATAACTTACACTGACCTAAAAGTAAGAATCGATTTCCAACTATTTTTCATGACACTTTCAGTTTTTTTGTCAGGTCCCATAATGTAATTATTTTGTTCTAGTTTTTATAGAAGAGGAGCTACAGGAAGGCCATATATTTGATAAATTCATTCGTTTGGATATACGATCGTTTATTGGAGTGTATGATTTTATTTTAAATTTCATTAAAATTCGTGATTCTTTATTTTAATGAAAAATATTTTTACGAACCTATAAATTAGTTCCAAATTGAGTTGGATATGAAATAACGGTAATAATTTACCAAAAAAAGTCTTAATAATTTCCTTGAATGTGTATTCCCTTAAAATGGATAGTGACCGTTCTTTGACAGCAGTAGAAGAGGCACTAAAACTCAAACAAACACACTGGGAAATAGAAAACAAACACAATTCAGGATAACTAGGAAAACACCATATGCGTTGTTAGACGAGCGGATAGTAATAGTATGAGTAGTAATGGCTAAGGACTGCTTCGAGTGGTACCAATTTAGCACATTTTATTTTTTTTCTTCAAAATGGCTGACCCGATCAAGCTGAAATTTTTCAGAAATGTGTATCAAAATGTAATTCAGCTTCACGCAAAATTTCATTTTTTTTGAGAAAATAAAAATATTTTCTTTTTTTTCCGTCATGTTATTCTAATGGGTATTTTTGAAATTTCTAAAATTCATGAAAACAAAAGTTACACCATGATAATGCCACAAAACTATACAGATCTAAGTTAGATGAGGAACCATATTGAAAAAAAGTTTGAAGATGATAGCTATAGCCGTTTGACCTGTGGAGAACCGACAAAAAAACATAGAAAAAAAAAAAAAACATAAAAACGAACACCAATTTTTTTCAGTATGTCAAATTGAATCCTCGCTAAAGCTCGTCTAATTATACTGCATCAGTAACTGAATTGATGTCCCAAAGTACGATAGAATATAACCTCGATATTTAATATTCATTGTACTTTGCTAAGCATTGCTGTATTTTTATCGATTATCATAACATCTAATATTTATGAAACAAAAAACGTTGCTGTAAATCTACGCCAGAAACACAAAGTGGAAACGTATTCAACAAGCTTGTGAAGTGTAAAATCATATTATAGGCTTACCGGTCATCTACTTTCAGATGAATAAAAAGAACCCCAGAGGTTGAAGTTACGTCAAAGAATTGCTTCCGTTAAAATAATCCTGAATAAAAATAATCGAATTATATTACAAACTCTAGAATAGTATCAAACAAATAATATAAGATATTTCATTTCATAATTCACTCTCATCTTGTTACTGGTTTTGAAAAGAATGACACAAATAAAAAGGAACCGAAATACACCTCAAAGTAAACCATTCCTTCTACCATTCTACATTTTACTCCCTTGTCCATCACAACATCAAAATACACACATTTTTTACTGATCTAATTCGTGATTTATAATTGTATAATTTATATTATTCCGCACGTAGTGAGGCACATGTTGTTACGGGGCTCCTGCTCTATTTTCAATACGTGTTTACAGTGTATTACACTGTATAGAAACAATAATAAATGAATAAACATCGATTTTTGAATGACATACAATTTTATTTTTTCACTTTGCAACAAACTAGTGAAAATTAATGTGCATTTTTATCATACGTTGTGCACTTGCACGTCATGTTTTTCAACAGTACTTTTCTCATGTCCACCAATCCGATACGGTTAATCACACATAACTGATCATAGGTAATGAGTAGAAAATATTTAATAGCTAATTGAACAATAAATATATTCGTATCCAATTTAACGATTATAAACTAATCTAAATCTATACATACATTACGTACTACCTACAACATAATTGAACAATTTTGTGTAGTCAATGTTGTATAATGATGCATATCATTACTGGAATGCGTGATGCATTTTTTAAACTAGATTTTATTTTTTAAAGTTCAGATTCTAACATTTTTAATAATAAATGTAGCGCGTTAAACCGTCATTTGGGATCCTGGGTTCGATTCCCGTCATGGTCGAACATCCTCAGAAAGGTATTGTCATGGTTTGGATTTTAAAATCTCCTAATTGTATCCTACTCACGTGATCATCACATCATCACATTCACCATTCACCGACGCCAATAGATCCTAGTCGTTATTACAGTGAACCATTAAAACCAACTCAGCTTCTTGAATAAGTTAATTCGACCATAATATGTTTTTTAGAACAATTAATAACCCACTTTTGGTACTATACACTACAGTGTTTTTAATATCACTCTTATATAAAAATATAATATATATATATATATATATATATATATATATATATATATATATATATATATATATATATATAAAAAATATATCATATAATATGTTATAAAACTTTATTGGTCCCTGACTCCAGTAAAAAGGATATTATCAATATAAAATTAATGCAAGAATATAATTAAATTAATAAATTAGAATAAATTATGTTAACAATAAATATTGAAATAATATGAAAATATAATTACCAATAATAATTGAAAAAAAAAACATAAATGAAAAGTTAATGAATAATACCAAATCACCTGAACTTATTTTAGGTTATAGTTTTCTTCGAAATGAGCTACGGTATATAAAAGTGTTCAATTTAATCATATTTGTGTGCTTATAGTAATCAATATTTTTACAACTTGAATTTGAGAAAAAATAAAAAACCTCAGACTTTCTCATACCAAACCAATAGCGCGCAATAGTGCCCTTTGCTGTTAGTGAGAAATCTAGTTTATTGGGGTAATAGGGGTAAGGGCCTGGGGTTGGGATCGTTGAATCATTCTCCCGTTTTTCTTGTAAGTCCCACGGGAGACAACCTAGAAAATAATGATGTACGTCAGTGACTTCACCATGACCTGCTATCCTCATTATCGATAATCACCATACAGTAATATATTATGGATTTATAAATATTTTTCAACGAATTATTCTGAAATATTTTCAATAACTCACATTGTTATATAGCAGCTGTCTAGAGTCTAGACAGTCAGAAGTAATTTTGTTTTTCTTTGAATTCAAATTACTCTTCAAACTTATATAACAAAATTACTTTTAACTCATTTAAAACTTCGAAAACGTTTATCTGTCAAATGACGGTATAAGTTCTGTGAAGTAATTGATAGTTGATATTTTGTATGATATGATGAATCATTTTTGTTATTCGTTACCATGAACGAACACATGATCTTAACATTTTCAAATGAAATACACGAATATAATTAAAATGGAAGGCCCAATTTATTTTCCGAAGCCTCTTTGTTAATCCGAATAAATTCTTGGTCATTAAACTGTTGGAACTGATTTGAGCCGCCTAATATAATTCAGAATAATTATTTTTGTATGACATATTGATAATTATACGCACACATGCAAATTGAACAATCATACATTTCTGCGTGATAATAGTTCTATAATAACTAACTGTTGAATTTAGAGAAACCATGATGGGTCACACCTAGTTTCAATTAACAAATTTTCATCTCTTTTCTACCTCTCCTTGCCTAAAAATCTTGGCTGATTTTGATCTTGAAATATTATCACCTTGAATGTAACTAACCGCATGTCTATAAAAATAGATGAAGTTATCAGATCAAATATAGAGTATTTTTTTAATATCAATAGGCCTACGGGGAGACTTTAAAAATATGTTTCTTTGAGAGTATAAAAACACTATATTCATAGATATAACTCGGAGAGGGGTTTTTGAGTAAAATGTTAATTCGAGTGTAAAGTATGTGATAGCGTTAATGATGACATAGACATCCCACCCCCCAGGGACAATATGTGCCACCCCTTCCTCCCGCCTACCTTCTACCTTCCAACATAATTAAGCTCGCATCACACCTATATACGCCCCCCCCCCCCCCTCCCCCCTGACTAAGCACCGACCCCCATTATTCCGTGATTCAAATGTCGGGTCGGACGTGGTGACGGCTCTGTCACACGGTTTCGTGAACACACGATTAATATAACTAGCAGAACTCAATTAATAATTGTGTTCTTGACAACGAAACGGAGAAAAGAAACTATTTGATTTTTCATTTTCCAGAAAGTGTTTTCATTTCAATGCCGTTTTATTCAGGAGGTGAAATGTTCATTTTTTTTTCAAGAGAAAATAAGAAGAAAGATTTGGAAGGAAAGAAGACAAAGGAGAAAGGAAGATAAGATGGAGATCATCAACGAGGTCGATGATTGCTTTCACCCAACATAAATGAGTAATTTGTTCATTATCCCTCAACTTATTAATGTACTATACTATTTAAAGTTCAAGAAACGAGTTATCCTATAAATAAACATTTAATTGGGTTGGTAAGATTGTCTTTGTATGTGGACCCGTCCACAACCCGACCTCAGCATTTTATTCGGCACTAATTGAGGAACAATGATTTCATGTCAAGTTTTCGATATTATTGAAACAAAATCTGGACTAATTAAAATGAAATGATACATTGCTCTAAACCGTAATGACGATGTTTTCTGATTCTGATTATGTGTGATTATAATTATAATTATGTTTCATCAGCTTTATTGCGTATGTAATACTGTTCTTGAATTTAGATACGTACCTCGTATTAATATTACGTCACGCTCAAGATTTCATTGATTATTACTTAGCTTATAAAACCCATTAAAAGAGTAAAATAATACCGACTGAGACTATGAGTGAGGAGTCTGTTAAAACCACCCCTTCTCCTCACCCCACCTCTTAACCCTATGGTGGTGGAGAACTTGTGTTAAAAGAGCAAACTTAGGAACACTTTGTGTGTGGTTCTTCAGGATTACAAAGTTATCCAATACCTCCTGCATCGTATAAAAGTCAATGTCTAACTTGTGGAGACCTTGTACTAAGTACTTTTAGTAGCAAGAGTTTAGTTCGATGCTCGACTGGTGTAAAAACCAACGTGAAACTTTAGAATCTATGGTCGGAAACGGTATGAGGGCCAGGTTGAGTTACAGCCGTAATAGTGTATTGACTATCAAGGAAAACGGTGCAATGCTATTTTATACAAGAATGAGTGTGATGTCTTTTATCATAACTTGTTTATATTTGTAATCATATTCAGTTATTTCATCCCAAATTCATTTTTAAAGTTTATAAGCTGTTATAAAAATTATTCCCATTCAATACCTTTTTATATAACATTACAACAGTTCCCCTGTCCGAACATCGTCTACAAATACCTACACTCCCCGAGACTCGAACACGGTACAACAGCAGTGTATTGATCTCAGATCAACTCGCTAATGTTCTGTGCAATACGAGTACAGTATAGCCAATAGTCGTTATAATAAATAATTCATCAACACATTAAATACCTATTGGAAATAACATCACATAAGATGTTGTAAAGATCTAGGTTATGGTGTCCATTATGTAGCTGTGGTCGATGTGGTCGATGTGGTAGTGCCTCTACCACTCGAGCAACCTACATACGCCTTTCAAGGCGTAAGAATTGCATTTTATTGAAAGGAATGTCACCATCACTCATTCTCGTCTAGATTGCTGTATGAATGTTAATCACTAAAGGGCTTATGTCGGGGTAAAGATCCAAGTATATGCATGGACTATCAGACGGAAATAGTGTGTCCTGAATACGAAGAAGGAAAATCGACCGAGGGATGCGCACATTTTTCGGGGATTGCTTGATTTTCTGGGATGAATATATATTGAAAATACTACTCAAAATCACAACGAAAGGAGAAACATTGGATTTAATAATTAATTGTGTCGTTGGTGGATGCACTTTTCTACGGTCTATTTTATACTTTTCATATTTTTGTATTTTAATTAGTTCAATATTCGTTCATTTAAAATTGCCCACCTGTATATTGCTGTGACTTGTGACCAATGAATGATCAAAATGAAAGTAATAATATCAGTAAGTGCAAATAGTCTATAATAATAATCATTATAATGAGTTTATTTTGTGAATAACTTTACTGACTTCAATTGAGGTGCATTTCCTACCCCCCCCCCCCTCAACATTCAAATTGGAAAACTACGAAATGATACCAGCACTGACAACGATTTCGTTACAGCACATTTAAGTACAATACGAGCATATTTCAAAAACATCATAAAAAACATATATTTCAAATGTGGGGTGGAGTCAGACATCAACTATCTCCCCCCCTCCCCCAACATTAAAATTGGAATAACTACAAAATGTAGCAGCACTAAACGATTTTTTGCAGCACATTTCAGCACAGCACGAGCATATTTCAATAACGTCAGAAAAAATGAGCATTTAAAATTTTCAAATGTGAAATGTGGGGGGCAATTAATGCACTGCTTTAATTGTACTCTCAAAAATACGGTGTACTCCTCAGCAAGTAAATAGCTGAACTCATGTATTATATTTGATCCAACTTTTTTCTATGAGCATCCACAATTTGATACTATACCGTAACCCATAATACAATTTATTTGTTAAAGGTGTCGCAAAATTGTATATATAATGCATGTGTAAGTACTAATGCTGGAGCTAAGCTGAAGAGCTATAATTTAATTTAATATAATTTATAAACAACTTGAGGCGATGAGAAAAGTTACACAACTTCTGTTATGTTCAGTGAGATTGTATCTCTAATTTTGTTGTTCTGATAATTTGCCAGCGAACTCTTTACAGCCCGGCTAGCTCAGTCGGTAGAGCATGAGACTCTTAATCTCAGGGTCGTGGGTTCGAGCCCCACGTTGGGCGCACTTTTTGATATTACTCATACAAATCCCCCTCGTTGAACGTCACTAATTTGCTCTGAATTATTTTGCGCGTGAAGTGCACAACTGTAGTCGACCTAGTTTTGCTATAGCAACCAGTTTAGCAGTTTTCATCAGCGGTTGTATAACATGGACACATTATAGCCCACGTCTGCTGATCAATATATGCCTGTGATTTATCTCCCCAATAACCTGTAAGGAACACTCTCAGTGCTACCGTTGATCATCCAAGATTGACGAGATTGCAATCCTTCCCACCGCCTCCCACTCCCACCGCACCCAACCTTCTATGATTGGTAGAGTTTTTCACTTTTCTTCGACGATGAAAATACCGTACACGTGCGGAAAGAGAAACCAGTGTTTAATAGTATGATGGATGTGTCTCATTCTCTTTTCCTTTGTGTGTCTATGTGTATGTTCTTTGTTCGTGTTTGTTTTTTGTAAGATGTTTCATTTCTTTGCACAGGAATAGATAAAGCAATTGGCGGAATGGTTTGAAAGGGAAGTCAAATAAAAACGGTTCCCAATAGTCTGTTGAAGTAAATGCAGTTTGCGAGATAATCGAAGAAGACGAGCGTCCAATGATCTTAGCTTCACTTCGCGCAATGAGTCGATCAGATTTGGGATGAGATGTTCATTATTTTCAGTTTAGTATCACCAAGTCTCATTTTCGTCTAGAGTTAATACTTTTACTAATCGGTTACAGGATCGAGTGAAAATCGTTTTATAATCCGTGTATAATCGTGCACCATACTATGCAAAGTACCTAGAGCATCTTATGTTCTCTATATATTTTGTACTTAAAATACAAAGCTTGTGTGCGCTTTACATCCAACAATGAGTGGTTAGTGATTTCCTCATTACGTTAATTACAATGTGATTTATTTAACCTGAAAGAAAAAAAAACATTTATGCTGTGAAGATCCGTAAAGATTCAGCTCATACTGAAATAAAAATTGTTTTTATATTTTCCAAGAAGTGGTAGTTAGATGAGCGTTAGCAAAGATTTCCATCCAACTCTTACGGAGCTTTGTCTGTCTGTTTTCTTTCTTTCTTTTCATTTTTTTGGGAAGCACTGCATAGGTCGCAGGCTATGACCGATTGATATGGAACTTTTTCTGTATACGCAAACTTATCCAACCTAGAACTATATAGTCTTTGGGTCAAATCGGTTGGACCATTTTTGTGAAACATCATCTTAAAGTTTCTAAAAACTCCATAATATTAGGCTGACCGTAAAAAATTGAAAAACTAAATCTCACCAATATAATTCAAATTTTCCTCTAACATAGAAACGGAAGTCATAATTAAATATTTTTATGCAAATCGGACCAGCCGTTTCGAAGAAAATAATGTAATACATGCTCTTTATTAATCGAATAGATAGAAATAATAGCAGAAAATTGTTGCAATGATAGATTAACGGCTCTCTAGATTCGTTGGTATCGAATGAATTATATTTTATATGATCGCGATCTGTAGAGTTTTCGATTATAGGGCCTACTTTATATAGATATCTCGCTCATCTTACAACGCATATTCTGCGTTTGCCTAGTATTAAAGCTTTCTTGTGTCGTTAAAAAGTGATGATTACGCCTCTGCAGTTCATTCTATAATTTAATCTTTTTTTTTTTTTTTTTTAATGCTGCTTAACGACCCCACCAACAGCTAGGTTATACGGGGGTACGAATGAGCGGGTGATTATGAAACGATGAAGTGATGATAGGTGAAAGGACGTTTACTAAAACCCATGCCTTATGCGGGACTCGAACCCACGCCCAACGGTGGCTTCAGTTACTACCGCTAGCGATAATTGACTTAGCCACCGGGGCGGCTTAATCATTGTTCTATATTCTAACTACAATCATTTAGTTTCTGAAGCTTTCACAGTTTAATCAATTTTACGCCGGCATTTTAAGAAGTAATGCCCAAACCGTATTTTAAATTCACAAAATATCCTTGGAGCTGACTATAGAGGTATAATTTGTTGGAATTCAGAAGTAGACTTGAAAATCGATAAAAGCTTAGGCCTATATACATACACATAGAAGAAGAAGCATCAAAAATGCAGAATGATTATGTATTTTCTTGTTGCTTATACCTATATAATATAGGTGAGTATAATAATCCTTTGACGGCAATATACCAAAAACCGTATATGTAAATCATTGGTCCTGTACTGGCATCGCACTCTGTTACACACATAGGAAAAGTTCATTTTCGTTCTCAGTTGGATGTTTTTATAAGCGAGCGCGGTTGTCTTTTGCCCACGTAAAAAAATAACCAAAAATATTCGTATATTTTTGCAAATATATATAAAATTGTATTTTCACATTATTTGCTTCTTCTTATATTATAGAAAACATTTGTTGAAAAGTACTAAGTTATAATTATTATAGTTTCTGAGTAGTTATACAAATTTACTATACACATTAGGCATATAAAATTTCGTTGGTATATCGTTATGAGTTGTATGCCATAAAAGCATTATGAAACGCATAAATTGGATGCAAATAATAATAGCCTGTGTAATAGACAGCTGCCCCGACATTGTTAAAATAAAGGCGGACAACAATGTACACCATTTGATATCGCTCATTACAATTTTTGATAATTTACCAGTTCCATGTATTGTTATATTAACGATTGATAGTGATGTATTACTGATTAGAGCCATGTCTTTCTTAATTCCAACTACAGCACTTCGAGTCATAGCAATTCAAGTCAGATAAAACCGTCAAATATTATTTAATAATCATTTATAATTATAATCCATCTCCATGGGAATTTTGCGACCTTGTTGAAATATACTTACACTAGCTCTAGCGTGTGGCTGCTATAGATTCATAAATTTCACAGCCTTGTAATCAACATAATTTTATTGTTAGAAAATACATTTCATTATTATATGAATTAAAAGTATTTCTATTGTTTGGGCAGCATAGTGAAGAAGTAATTTTGAAAATAATTCTACAACGATGAAATTTTAGTTAAAATCTTCATTGAACAAGTATCTTCTTGAATAGAAAATGCATCAGAAATAATGTCATATTTTTCTCGCTGATGTTACAGCACTTTGAAGAAATATTAATTTGCTATTTTGACTTCATTTTTGTGAAAAATCAACTATTTTGAGTGTAAAATTAGTGTAATTCAAAAATTAAAATGGTGACTTATATTCAATTTCGCAGAATTCCTATTCATAACATCTTCACCAAGAATGACACTACTTTTTGAATTGAATGGCATTACTTTTAGTTTATTTTAATTGTCTATTGAATCAAAACGAATAAAATTTGAAGGTTGCATGTTGAGTGATATAGGGAAAACTCCAATATTTCCATTGATATATCTCAAAGATTAACCCTTCATTTACTTATATATCATAATCCAGCACATCAAAACGAATCACTTGACAACGATTCTCAAAGAAAAAAAATATCTACCTGTCCCCGCCCCCGTACAGTTAAGTTGTTTAAAGAAGGCGTCCTTGATCGCCCATCCTTCCTGTCGGTCACGCTCGAGATGATAACTAGTGACGGCAGGGTGTCGTAATACCGCCGAACGACTCAGATGAGCAATGTAAGGTCGATCAAGGTGCGTGCACTTAAGCCAATGAAAAAGGTCTAGGTTAGGTCATGCTGGGTGGAAGATATGACGACCATGATGACCATGGATGGTATATGACGGCATGAAACTACTCACTCTAACATGTCACCGAGATATAACGATGACTGACTCAAAACATGAGCTATAGTTCAGTAAGTATGTTATGTGGGTGGTTGATACATTGCATTTGTATGTTTTTACTACTATATCTTCTGCCAGGCGTTCGATATCCACACAAGGCATGGTTTTTATTAACGTTTATTATTCAACATTTCGTGTCATTAATTCTTGAACGTTAATAGCTGAGCTGCTGACGTAGTCATTAATCATTATCTGCCTCATCAATCATTATCATATCAATAACATTGGTTTTGGGATATTCATAAATGTATATAAAAGGTTAGTAAATGCATGGTTCCTCAATATTCAACAGCTTGAGAAATCTAAAATAGTTAGATTTTTGAACTCGATTTTTATTTTTTCATGATCTCGTTTTTATGATACCATCAAGTTTTAACAAAAGTTTTTTTTTTCTAAATATAAGTTTGGCTGATCTGATATTTTATTAATGAAACTGAATAAATTAAGTTTTTCTGTGTATAGTATAACACAAATAATATGTAAAAATAACACCTGCACTGGTAGCTCAGCGGTATAACTTGCTTCCTCCATGTGATGAGAGATGAGAGTATAAAGATAGGTTTTTCGTGGTTTCCTATATAGCCTATGTAGCCTATATAATTTAGCCACAATTTAGGTCGCGACCGCTTCCTTCACATTATTCTCCCCAATACCCATGGAAACTTCACGTCATCATTCCATCATCTCATGAATCATTCATCCGACGCTGATAGGTCTTAGTCTTAGTTATCATTCCAGTTCGTCGTTAAACCCCAATTCAAATGTAGAAAACATGGACTGATAGATTACCGGGCAATACTGAAATATTTTAGATATCATTTTTACAGTTTACAACATGAACACGTCTAGTATTTTCAAATCAAGATTTCGAACACCAGGGCTCCAACTGAAATTTATCCGAAATATACGACAAATAAATTATGAGATCTCATACGCCAACTCTTTCTGACTGACTCATCAAACTCTAAATTCAGTAATATAAAGTTCTGAATGTTTACCAATTTTATTTCACCATCAATTTGTTGACTAGAGCACTTTTCGTAAAACTCATCTGGCAAGGGTACCTCGCTTACCATTACCAAACTCTTCTGAAGTGTCACCTTATAAATGAGTTCTCTGTACGAGGTTTCCAATGGGGTCATGTCATCTAGACTCTGCGAAGATATTGGGATAGCCAAACTCGCTCGTATACCCTATAATCTTAGTCTTACCATGTTTAGATGTAAAACTACACAATTACCCGATCACGTTAAGGAAATCTTCTTTTATATAAAGTAAAGCTCAGTAAGCTCTGTAATTGAAGTAATGAACAAATAAATTGTTTATTCAACCAATAACCGCACTTATTCGCTTGATTGAAATTACTTTACTACAAGGACGTTGACATTTTAAATTAGAAGAATTGTAGGGAGTATTGTAATTCACATATTGCATTTATGGTGTTTTCCTAGTAAAATAATAAATACGTGTAATGTATTTACGTTTTTGTATTACATGTACTGTTATTTTTTTATTCAACTTCTAATATGGTATGGGAAATTTATATTAAACCACTCCATAAAAAAAAACTCTTGAAACTTGAAAGAGCTTCATGTAAGGTGTCACTTCGGGTCATCTCTCAAGCGGATATCGAACCCGAGTCCACCCAAACCACGTTGCTACAACAGGTAAATGTCCCCAGGCGTGTATCGAACCCAAAGCTCGAGTGAGCAATACAGTGACGTCATATTTATAGGCCTTAATCGTCTCCCCCATTCATTAAATACATTATACAATATAATGTTCACTCGCATCGCAGCTTTCTATTAACATTCCCCGTTAAAGTGAAATTATAAATGCAACATCAACCAAACTATTAATTGCGTCGTTGTTTGTTCATTCAATTGGCATGATTAATCCAGCCAGCTAAATGCGGTGATGATACGGTGCACAATTGAGCCGTGATGTAGATGCACAATCCAGTGACAGATACGCAACTAGAGAATATTGTATTAGAACGAATAAATCGATGTAAGAGATCGATATGGTTTGATATTGTTATTGTTCTTTATGATAAACAATTCTACGAACAGCTCGAATATTCAAGGTATGAATGAATGAGAGGCATTCACATAATATTTTTGAAAGTAGACATGTTTTTTTTTTTATTCATATCATTTTCATCCAACAGGAATTACGTTTTCGAAAAAATTGATATACAGTTGTATTGGAAACTCTCTTTTAACAGTGCAATAAAATAAGTACACATTGTTATGGAGTGTTACTCAAATTATACTGTTGTAGGCCTATATACGTACATTGTTGTATAGTATTATTATTGATTTCTGAGTGGCAGTTTGATTGTAATTAATACATTGCTGTATTAATAATAAAATGCCGAGAGACCGAGACTGCCGTTGTGATGTGTGGGAAGTGCTCAAGCTCTGTTTAGACTACTATAGTATGTAATATTTTCACACGCAATCCCATATTTAGTATAGAGTTCATTTATACGGAACAATTAATCGCAAGCCAGCTTTACTAAATATGCTGCATGAAAAATAGCATGTAATCAATAATTACGTAATCTGGATTATATGAATATGAATAATGATGCAACTATGTGAATAATCCTATAGATTTAAATTTCATAGCAAATATTAAATATTTTTTGGGAAATTAATGAGAGTGGAACATTTTATTTTATTTTCATTTCATGTGTGATTAGTGGTTATATGAAATTTATGAACGCAATTAAACGGTAATGTGTTGACTGGATCGATACATATTTTCAATGAGAGTCAAATATAAAAGATAGAGTAAAAAACTCGAATTCCTCATTAGGGCCTATAATGATTGTTGAAAATTATTTTGACAAAGCTGAGTCGGAATTCGTTTAACGTGTTTTACAATCTGTTCCTTATCACATGAATTATTATGTGTGTATTCTCGTATAATGGCATATATTTTATACGAATTATATATTGAAAAACAAAATGATCATTTATCAAAATGAATTTGTTTTCTTAAATTTGATGTAGGCCTGAGAACTGGAATAACTCTAACTGACAGTTAAATAAGAAAAATTGGCTTATGAGCTATCGGATAAATATTATTATTGTTATTAGATGAGCGTAGCGAAGATTTTCATTCCATATACCGAAAAATTTTGGGCTTGGTTTTTATGTCTGTTTTTTTTTGTTTTTTTTGTGTGTAATTTTGTACGCGGCATACAGGTCAGGAAAAAGTTTCAATCAACTCGAAACTTTTTTTACAAATTGATGTTATACCAGAATAGGTTGGGATTGTTTTTCAGAAAAATCGGTCGGACGGTTTTTCCGGAAAAAAATTGGAAAGTATGGAAATTCCCCATAAGAATAGGCCAGGGGAGAAATACTTGGAATTTTTTTTTTTTCAAAAGCTTTCAAATTTATACTGAATGTGGGAAGAACTATCATACACATTTTGAGCGACTTATGGAACAATCGGATGTGAAATAACGAAGAGAACGCATTTTTTATGTACTTTTTTACACATCAATAAAAGCAATTAAGAAAGCAATTAAGAAACTATTAAATGTGAGCAACAAGTGTCACCAATAAATTAAAACGTTTAAAATCTGTGATGGATATGAAGAAGGCACTGGTTTAATTGTTTGGAAACCAAGGTCCATATACCAACAGACAGCCGCGGTTTTCAAACCTTTGAAGTGATCCATGGCCTGTATATGTACATTGAGCCGACCAAATATTCTTAATTCTACATTTCCATACTTCTAAGCTCATCTCACAACGCATATAAGGCGTTTTCCTAGTTATAATAATTACGCTATCTGGACCGTGTATAATAAGTTGACAAAAAATGTCATTTCCAATAATTTTCCATTATTATATAAGTTCTTTGAATTTTAATCAACCTTCTGGATTTTTCTACAATAGGCATACAAATTACATATACATATTACTCCTATGCCCCCCCCCCCCCCCAAAAAAAAAGAAAAAACTATTAGGGTCGTTAAATCTAACAATATAATAATATCGTCGCAGCATTTCCTCAGTAGTGAGTCCAACACGGAAATTCACATATAACAAACTGAGTACCTATACATTATATACATAAGGCGGGAGTATGAAACTTTTAATAAAGCATTCGAGTTTTACTTTCGCCTACATTTGTTAATAATAAATAAGACCAATCCTTTTACGTAACACATGAGTAGGTGTACCTGCCTTTATACTACACTCATGCCATGACGTCCATAGAGCTTACTCTACTAGGAAAAAGCTGTTAAATCAGAAGGTGTGTTTAACGAATAGATCACTTTTCAGAAATCATAATCCATTAATGATAAGTTAACAAATACAGGTCAAATGGATACAAAAATTGTTATTTTTAAACCTATCAAATGAATTTATTTTATTGATACATTTTTTCATTGAGAATAAATTTGATTAAATTTGATTTGATTAATTTGATAAATTTGAGTATAAATATACTCAAATACTTTTCAATTGAATGTTTATTTGAGTCAGCCATGAAGAAGACCAACAATCAGAATACAATAAAATGCTGCAAAAGCTTCAATCAATCGAATAGTTTGTTTCATCGAGCGTGAAAAAATAGGTTGGAAATGAACCCAATTCACTAGTAACATCATTTTCAACGGAAGTCCTTGCTACGCTCATCTTAACACTCGAAATTTGCTTTAGAACCAATACTACCAACCGTCGCACTTGATTTCAGTGCACATTGAATAATTAACAACTACAAAGAGGTTAATTAAAACAGTGATTGCTTATAATTTAATTTCCTTTGTTTGATGTTTGTTCATTTCCATGACCGAACGGATGGAATTTTTAATGTTTTATTTGAGCACATAGCTATAGCTGCTGCTTACAACGTCGAAGGCCGGGATTCGGAGCCCGGTGAGATCAACCGTAGACTTGTTGGCGCTTAACAGGATGTTGTAAAATCTGTGGCTAATTCAATGTTCTAGACGAATTTAAAGTTCTATTCGTTTTTGTAATATAATTGTGTTATGCTAATTAAATGGTTCGCTCTCAGCAAAGGTAATCGAACTCGGGTCTCAAGGATTCATTGAAACTCCAGTTTTCCTGTCGCACTGTTTTTTGTTATGGTGCGTTTTATCGTACCGATGTACAACGTCCGGTATTATAATTGAAACATTACCGAATCGAGACAAGTTATTCTCAAGCCATATATCACACACGTGATTATCTATAATTATTTTAGATCATGTACTCATATATTATCAATTAAATTAAATGAATTTTGTATTAGTTTCTATGGAGAATATTGTTCATTTATTATAGAAGCTATGAAATAGCTATTACTCGGATTTTGTAATAGATATAAATTCAAAAAGATTGAAATTTTAAATCATTTCCAATACAAAGCTAAATTTCCTATAAATGTACTTCTCTTGTTACTTATAAATATTATATTTCAAAAGCGTAGTATTCATTTGAACAATTAATCAAATTCTTGTCACAATATAGAATAACAAAAAATTATGTATTAGTGAGGTCATTTGACCTCATTAATCTAGGACTGAAAGACCTCCAAAATATTACAACGTAAATTTATAATTTTACTATTGAAGATAAGAATTTGTAAAAGATCAAATTAAATCCTTCCATAAACATGGACCTATATCGAAGTCTATAATCTTCTTTTCACGAATACGTATTTGAATTCTGTCTTGTGGGATAAGGTCTATGATTGTGCCATTGTGTATACCCCAACTTCTTCATCTACCATGCATGCAAAGTGGATAGTTGAGCGTTGCTGGTGGGATGAGTGTACATTGTGCCGGCCACCAAACATAATATACTGCAGCTCAGAAAGCAGCCCTCTAGAGGTACCATCAGCAGCCCTCTAGAAATATCAGCACCTCTCTAGAGATATCAGCAGCACTCTAGAGAGTTAAATATCAGCAGCTCTTCAGTTAGATACACCGCTGATATGGATAAGACATAAGGATATCATCAGGAAAATTAGTGTGCCAGTAGATTATTATGTACAAAGCAGAAGCTATGTTCACTTTCGTTAATATATTGTTGACATAACTGAAAGAGTTGCATCAATTCAGTCTTGCTACAACAATGAACCATCATCCAGATCACCGACATTACCAGCCATCCTGACTGAGGATTTTTGAGGTTTTACTCAGTCATGGAAGTTACATTTAAGAACGATATGACATATATATGCGTGAAACAAATAGTAGTGAGTCTAGTTTCCTTTTCAGGTGGTAATAATTTTTATGCTATTCTCCAAACTCATGACCATCCTCACGATGATAATCTAACTATCAATTAAACATATTGATATGAACAAATGTCGAACAAAATGCTTACAAATGAAGAATTAAATAGGTTTTTTCATTCTTAGAACTCGAGTCAAGACACTGATATAATTATTATCAACACAACTGAGTGGAAACAGTACAATATGTACGAATGCACCTTGCTCATTCGCTCTTGTGACTCAAATCCGGATCGGTCTACATGTCCCGGCGCCTCCACCGTCCTCAAACTCATCCTGTCAAACCGTTTTTATTTATACTGATTTTATTATAAGCCATGCAAATCCTCGGGAATCCGAAAGACTTGTTAGACTGCTAGGATCGCTAGAGGAGCTGTGGCCATGCGATGGAACAACGACCATCAGTCTTGTCTTGTTCAACTCTCGGATGTTGAGGTGAACATAGCTTCCACCCTCTTAACGTGCAAGGTGCTTAGAAGTATAGTAATGCAAAAGAGTGTCATGGATAAGAAGTACTTACAGAAGGCATCAGCTGGTCCGTGCTTCGAACCCGGGTCACTTTGTTCTTGTACAGATGTTTCTTGACAAATCTTTCTACAGGTTGATTGAACTTCATGAATGTGACGTAAGCCAGATAGAAACTGAAGAGGATTAACGCCTCGTACCAGTGGATGTGATTATCGCGGAAGAAGATGATCAACGTGATCAGGCTGATCGAGTAGAAGGTACAGTCCCGGAACAACGGCCACCACGTCAGGGTGAGCACGGTACGGCTGAAGAGGGCGCACATTCCGATCACGAACAAGATGTTAAACACGGCCGAACCGACAATAGTACCGATACCGACGTCGTCGAACGAGACGAACACGCCGATCACGCTGGTGAACAGTTCCGGTGCCGAACCACCGGCGGCCATGAACGTTGCCCCAGCGACGTCGTCGGCAATGTCCAACTTCTCTATAATCACGTCCAGGGAGGGTACGAAGAATTCGTCGCAGACAATTGCCAGAGCGACGAACATGTAGATGACACCGAGGATGTGTAACACCACGGCGCCATTACGACGTTGTTCTAACGTGAACAAATCCGCCGGAAAGAGCGGCGTCTTCTCCGTGACATTCGACGGAGATGTCGTCACGTTCTCGACAATCGAGTCGTCGTATTCGGCGTGTCCGTCGACGAGTCCGTCAACGATATTGTACAAGTAAATGAAGACGACGAAGAGAGTGATTATTCTCGTCTTCATATTGTGTGTTGTTGTTGACCGGGGGTAGATGGTTGGTTGCTAGCTCATGACTATGTGTTCTGCGGGTGTGGAACCGCGCCCGGGTGCCTCGGAGCTCGTCCTAGCTGCTAGTACACCGCGGCTGTGAACGGTGCCAGTGGTCGGATGCGGTCGATAGGCGAGCAAGCGTCGAGGTCCTGGCATGCTCGCTCACTCGGCTCACGTTGTGCGCAACGAGTATCGCGCATTGCACCACTACTCTGTGGAGTTTTATTTCTTGCCCTCCCCGCCTTTAGCTGTACACACATACACATACTCTCTAGTAATCTCAATACGATGTACGGCATGCAAAGAAGAATGAAGAATAGACAATGTTGTCAGGAAATGAGGGTAAATCATCAGAGTTGAGTGGAAGTCATGTCAGCGACTTGCTAGATTGGTTTAGGGTAGGTTTCACGAAGTGGAACGTTGACAGGGTGGGTGAAAGGGGGCGGGAATGGTGGGAGGCGGTAATTCAGATCTACAACGATCGTCTCTTCAGCGAAAAAACGTACAGTTCTGAATATTTACAAATTTTCATTCTATTTTATGTTTTTCAATCCCACATAGAAGAAGTAATATTTAGTATATACCGGAAAGCGCATAAGTCACTTCCAGTTAGAGAGAAATATACGGGGCAACGTACGGTTTAGGGTGGGATTGTGGGAGTGTGGACGGAGGACGGAGGACGGAGGACGGAGGATGTTGGGATGACCTAGATTTAAGTCATCATCCCCACAGTTTCGCCAGGACTAACGCAGAATACCAAGGGAAAACATGTCGGAATTGTCAATGATGGGATTCGAACCCTTGCCCTCTTGATCACTAAACTGACATGTCACGTGTTACGATTGAATAGTGTTAAAATAAGACGTGTACTTAATGTAGCCTCATTGTTGAAGCACCACGAACAAATTATGTTCACGAATATAGGGCTAACACTAAGGCCGTGAGGAGAGAGGAAGCAAAGGAGGGGAAATATAAAACTTGGGTGCTATAAAACAATATAAAACATAGCCGTCGGTATGAAATCCTGGAGGAGTGACGACAAACCTTTTCGCCGTCCTTCTGCTTCTACGTATAATTTCTTTAACACTCTTGGTCTACTTGTTGTCTTACACAATTAATTGAAATGTTAAAAAAATTATGTAGATGAAAATTCAACAACCATAACATTTTTAATTCATCCATTCAATACTACTTTTAAGGTTAGCGCTTTTCATGCAGATTTTCCGATCGCCCTAAATATTCATTCGTAGTGCTATTAATTATTGTTCATTTTTGTATAATATCACGTTTCATTTGTCCTCTCCCTCCAATGCTCATGGTGATAGAATATTTTACCATGAGAATGAATTTGCCTTCATGGAAACAAAAGAATCTCATAATAACCGAACCAAAACACCAATTAAAACCATTGTTAGGTCAATGGAGCTTCGCGACGGGCATGGCTGTATATGTTTGCCTCCAAAGTCTATTTCATGTTTGCAACTTCGAGCTTGTGTATTTGCTTACATTTACACTATATTTGTAAAGTGTTAAACACAAACGTTCACATTTGCATTAATTCTAATTAATTATTTCCATTGCCGAGTTAAGATTTCCCTTGTCATTGCCCATCCAAATGATCCCACCTTGTCAATCGTAGTCCCAAATCGGACAACAATGACTAATTTCTCTTCTGAGAAATCAGTCAACTCGTTCAGCGTGCGTTAAGAAAAGTAAACCAATGTCGTTGTGGCTCGGTATGTGTTTTCAATGACATTTCAAAGCTACTCATCAATGCAAGGGGCATGGCTTGCCCACACATGTATGGTTGCTCACAGATATAAATGTACCAATATGTAACTTATATTCTAATCAATGACAGCATTATTCTATTATTCTCGATGAATGGCCAACAAAATAAGCTTATCCTTATATTTTCATCAAGAATCAAGGTGTTACAACTGATATGATCAACCAATAACATGTACGAACACAATTCAGGATCGGTGTGATCTGTGACTACCAGCGAGGACCTATAACCATCTTCACCCATGGTTCTTTTCATTGAATTATTATTTATTTATTTATATTGGATTTAACGACGCACTGTACTGATGACTAAGATCTATCGGCGACGGTGAACGATGAATGAGATGATGGGAAGATTAGGTTCGAAAGGTTAGTAGGATTAGATTTGTGAGAATGGTAGGAAGAAGTCGATCGAGGCCTGTTGTTGAGAAACCATCCCAGTATAAGGGAAACCAGAAAAAATCTCTTTCAGGATGGTTGATCATGGCGGGAATCGAATCCTGGTTGAATGACGGATCAGAGGGCTGGCCACTGATCCACGCGACTGTCTTGAATATAACAGACCGTGCATGAGGTGACATCTCTTTGATATTCGCGTGGTATGAAAGGGAACGCGATAGTTGTTTATCCCTTTACGCCATTGATAATTATCGGTAGAGCCATAGGGAGAGGTATGGAAGACAGTAGCCATACAGTGACGTTTTGGGGTCGAAAACATGGCCGGAGAATTTTTCCAATCACAGAAAATAAACATATATAAAGGAACATAAATAAAAAAATAAAATTGAGGTCAATATACTAACGTCACCAATTACGTATATTGCAAGGTCTCTGCAACAGAGTGAAAACGAGATGTACAAGTCGACCTTATTATAAACAGCTTGTACTTTCTTTCAAGTGATGTCATTTATTTTCAAAGAGATGCATACAACAATATCCTCCTATTTGGCCTTATACTAACCAATCACAGTATTTATGTGTTAATGACCCAAGTCGCTGTAAAATTGTTACGATAACGATTTGTAGCTAGAAAGACGCTTGTATTTGGAATATCATTCACTACCGTATGGCAAACACGGCTTCGAGCATTCAATAGTAGCCCATCAAAGATACACATACATTTCCAAACTTCCATCATTATCAGGATCTGCGCGATAAGCTTGTATGCCGTTCTCCCAGTAGGCCTACAAGATAATTCGTGAAAATAACAGGTACATACTTTTGCATAAAATATTCCATACTTTTGGAACCTCTTATAGTATACAAATTATTCAGATTATTAGACAGAAATCGTATCTAACTCTTGCAGGTAGGCAACTTAACTATAGCGTTTTGACATCTTTAGATGCCTACAAGTTCGGTTGTTCGTTTTCGCACCAAACAAGATTTTTTTCAAAACAAATAAATTGAAGTTATATCCCAATGGAGATGATAAAATAATACAAGGACGTGTCTGAAAGCTTTTCGTCATTATGGTTACTAGGAAAACGCCTTATATGCGTTGTGAGATGAGCTTGGAAGTATGAAAATGTAGAATTAAGAACATTTTGTCAGCTCAATGTACATATACAGGCCATGGATCACTTCAAAGGTTTTGAGAACCGCGGCTGTCTGTTGTTATATAAACCTTGGTTTCCAAACAATTATACCAGTGCCTTCTTCATATCCATCACAGATTTTAAACGTTTTAATTTATTGGTGACACTTGTTGCTCACATTCAATAGTTTCTTAATTGCTTTCTTAATTGCTTTTATTGATGTGTAAAAAAGTACATTAAAAATGCGTTTTCTTCGTTATTTCACATCCGATTGTTCCATAAATCGCTTAAAATAGGTATAATAGATCTTTCCACATTCAGTATAAATTTGAGAGCTTTTAAAAAAAAATGCCAAGTATTTCTCCCCTGACCTATTCTTATGGGGAATTTCCATACTTTCCAATTTTTTTCCGGAAAAACCGTCCGACCGATTTTTCTGAAAAACAATCCCAAACTATTCTGGTATAACACCAATTTGTAAAAAAATTTCGAGTTGATTGAAACTTTTTCCTGACCTGTATGCCGCGTACAAAATTACACATACAAAAAAAAAAAAAAAAAAAAAAAACGTGAAAACCAAGCCCAAAATTTTTCGGTAAATGGAATTAAAATCTTCACTACGCTCATCTAATAATTCTCGTTTTTTATTTTTGAATTTGAAAATGTTTCAATTTTCGATCTGGAAGGCGCTGACAGCATTATTAGTGGCGCTTAAGGGGGTGCGTACACGGTGCTTACACAAATCGATAAATGTATCTTTACTATTTTTTCCATTTTCAAAAATCAGTGTTATCGAATTCACATCTCCAAGATAACTTTATGCTCTTTAATTAATATGACATTTTATATTTGTGAATTCAATCAGTTTTGAGATAATACGTCAATGAATTTCATATTCATTCGATGAGCGTTAGCGAAGAGTTTCCATGTAACTCTTACGGAGCTTTGTCTGTTTTTTGTTGTTGTTTGTTTGTTTCTGGGCACTGCACAGGTCGCAGGGTTTGACCGATCGGCATGAAACTTTTTTTTTAGGCAAACTCATCCAACTTGGAACTGTATAGTTTGGGGTCAAATCGGTTGGACCATTTTTGAGAAACATCATTTCAAAGTTTCTAAAAACCCCATAAGATTAGGCTGGGCGGAAAAAATTGAAAAATAAAATCTCTCCAATATAATTCAAATTTTCCTCAAATGTGAACACAGAAATAATACACATTAATAGAAATTGACGTGTAATTCGGACCAGCCGTTTCGAAGAAAATAGTTCAATACATGTTTTTTACTCAGGGGCGGATACAGGGGGGGGGGGCGGGGGGGGCGATCGCCCCCCCCATGATTCTTCAATACCCATTCAATTTTAACTCTGTGTTATGGAATTAAACGCTCTACGAACATCGTGATGTATGTGCATCTCTGTTCAAGAGACAATCAGAATAGAGTTGTCTAAAATAACTACACATACATCTACATACTGCGACTACGATGGCAGAGATATACTATATTATATATGCTACTACGAGAATTTTGATGTCAAACGCACCGCGCACGATTTCAGGGAGTAATAAGTTTCTGGGAAAAGAATTTAACGTCTTCACCATAGAATCTGCACGTAATGTTCGCCAGTCGCAGCTTCGTTTCGCTTGTTTATGCTCCCGACCGTCACACCGTGGTACTCTGACTATTGGCAACACGGATCGATCGCGTTAATTAGTCATTTGTCAGCAGTGGACGTGGTCGATTGTGAGCTGTTTATGTTTTATTTACGATTATGTCTTCTCAGAGCCAGAAAGGTAAGAAATAAACTGCTATGCTATGACATAATTATTTCGACCCATGATATTGTAGTTACTTGGGTAAGTACCTCGTGAGTCCTGGCGCTCGCGCAAACTGTTTTTTGCGAAATACACACCATAGAGATATAATTTAGGGCCGAGGGGAAAGAATGTGCTAAGAGACAAAATCCGTGCTCTAAAATTGTGACTTTTGAAAACGAAGTATGTTTACATTTTACATGGAGAGATTACAACTTTTTCAATATAATAGAGGCCTAGGCCCATTTCATAGGTTCATATTATACGGTATTCATAGGTTAATATTTTTGTCTTAGATCAACCGGTCAAGAAAAGAAGGATAGATTCATTCTTTTTGCCAGTGGCTACACCGGAGCCAAATGTCGCGGCTACTGTCGTTAATGTACTGCCAGTGGAAGTAAATCCTATTCCTATCACGCAGTTCAGCCAGGTTTCGCATGAAAATACTAGCAAAGAAAGCAATGACATCGGAAACCACATTGGAGGTGTTATTGACGATTGTACCAAATACAAGCTATTGACACAGCCGTGGAAGCCATCAAATGATTTTTCACTCCCATTTTCATGTCATAACAAGGGAGGCAAAAATGAAAAGCGTTTTTTAAAGCAATCGCATTTGGATCAGTTTCCTTGGCTGGTTTATTCACCAGCTAAGAAGGGATTGTTCTGCAAGTACTGCTCCCTGTTCATGACTTCTCGTTGTGGAGGTCAATACCACCAAACTCAAGTTAACAAACTTGTTGTGTGTCCTTTAGCGTCATTTGCAAAACTTTTAGGCAAAAGCGGTGATTTAGAATCACACGCTAGCCACAAGTATCACGCAGAATCAGTTTTAGCTGCAAATGATTTCCAAGCAACGTTTCTTGCTCCTGAAAAGGAAGTTATTAATCTACTATCCTCGAGTCGACAATTGCAGGTACAAGAAAACAGAGACCGTCTCAAACCAATTGTAAGAGCGATAATATTCCTAGGACGGCAGAACATTGCATTTCGCGGCCATCGTGACGATGGCAATTTGTTGCCAGTTGGTCCCGCTATAGAGAAAGATTTGCACAACGAAGGGAATTTTCGCGAACTTTTGAAGTACCAAGTAGCTTCAGGCGATCATGTACTTGAACAACATCTTCAAAATTCAAATGCCAAAGCAACATATATTAGTAAAACAACACAAAACGAACTCATTGATTGTTGCGGTGAAGAAATACTTAATCAAATACTGTGCCAAGTAAAAGAATCCAAGTACTTTTCTGTACTGTTCGATGAAACTACAGACATGTCGCATACATCACAGCTCACTCTTGCCTTACGATACGTTTATAATGATTCAATTCACGAAGACTTCTTAGAATTTCTAGATCCGCACAATACTAATTTCAACCAGAGTGTTGGAATTACAGCTGAATCAAATGCTGCAAGTGAAGATGAAGACGAAGTAGATTACATTGATGGGGATGTTGAAAACGAGGCAGCAATTGCCACTTCCAGACAAACGACACATGCCTCTGCCGAAGAACCTAAGCTTACCGGCAAAGTTTTGGGCCAAACTGTGTTATCTATGCTTGAGAAGCATTCGTTAAACAAGCTGCACTGCGTCGGTATTGGAACAGACGGCTGCAGTGTGATGGTTTCGAAGCAAAAAGGCGCCGTCGCTGAAATTCAACGTCACGCGGTGAATGCGGTGCGATCGCCCTGCTGTAATCATGCGTTGAATCTGAGCATTGCTCGATCTTCCGATGTCACCCTGATTCGTAACTCGGTTGGAGTGATCAAGAAGGTGTGTGCCTTTTTCACAGGGTCTGCTAAACGGAACTTCGTCATCAAGAAATGTCTCCACGGACAACTCAAAGGATTATGTGAAACTCGATGGGTCGAACGTCACGACTCTATTCTCACGTTCAAGCAAGAACTACCCACTATCATAGAAGCTCTCGAAGAGATAAGTGATTGGGATGATACAGATTCATCAACTCAGGCAAAATCACTTATGTCCACGCTCATCAACTGCGAGTTCATTGCATCTATCTACTGTTTGACTTCCGTACTGAGCATATCGAAGCCACTCAGCACGGTCCTTCAGAAGAAGAGCATGGACGTGAACGCTGCTGCGGAGGGTGTGTCGGACTTGCTCGATTCTCTGGCTCGAATGAGGGAAAACGCTACTGAGAACTTTACACGAATTTTTTCGGGCATAACGTCGTTGTGCAACGATTTGTTTGTGGACGTCACCCTACCTCGCCTAGCTCGAAAGCAGACTCACAGGGAGAACCATCCTGCGAGTTCACCCGAAGAATACTTCCGACGTACTTTATTTATTCCTCTGCTGGATGGGGTTATCGCAGACATCACACATCGTTTCACGCCAGATGCATTAAATGCTCTTAATATTTGCATTTTGTTGCCGAAGCAGATACTCCACCCAGACGAAAGGAACGTGGTGAATGATGGTACATTTAAAGGCTTGGCTACTCAATTTGGAAGTCACCTGTCACACATTGCACGAAAGAATGCAGACATCAACATCGGACTCGTCCAGGAAAGTCTTCGGGGCGAATATACAATTTGGTGCAGCAAGTGGAGGCGGCAGGAAGAAAGGGGGGACACGATTTCGTCACTGGCCATTGATGTGTTAAATCAGTGCGATAAAGAGGTCTTCCCAGCCATCCACACGCTGTTACTAATCTTGTGCACTCTACCTGTGAGTGTAGCAAGCGCAGAAAGGAGTTTTTCAACGCTAAGGCGGTTGAAAACATGGATGAGAACAAAGATGGGTCAGAACAGACTCACTAGCCTGGCCAGGCTTACAATCCATAGGTCACAAACAATTGATGTCGACAATGTCATCAACAGATTTGCTAAAAGCAAGGACCGGAAACGAGAATTTGTTTTGTAAATAACACCTTTGTTGTTTTTCTTCTAGTAAATAGACCTTCGATCACTGACATGAGGGAGAAGAAGTGAGTCGATGTTCGTGTGATTACCTTATGTTAACTAATTGATATGAACATTGTTTTCCCGATTCGGAAGTCTATTTCATTTATAAGACCGAGTCAAAAATTTTGTTTAACGGTTCAATTGATAGTCACCAAAATTTGTATACCAAAATATTATTTATATTTAAATGAAAACCAAAGCATGACGAAAGACTATAGGTATTTAACTCATGTACCCCATTACTATTTGCAATACCTAATTTATGCAGTAGCTACAAATATTCGTGAATAACAGTACTACTTTGCAAAATATCATACTTGAAACCTCTTATAGTATACAAATATTCAGATTATTAGACAGAAATCGTATCTAACTCTTGCAGGTAGGCAACTTAACTATAGCGTTTTGACATCTTTAGCTGCCTACAAGTTCGGTTGTTCGTTTTCGCACCAAACAAGATTTTTTCAAAACAAATAAATTGAAGTTATATCCCAATGGAGATGATAAAATAATACAAGGACGTGTCTGAAAGCTTTTCGTCATTATGGTTACTAGGAAAACGCCTTATATGCGTTGTGAGATGAGCTTGGAAGTATGAAAATGTAGAATTAAGAACATTTTGTCAGCTCAATGTACATATACAGGCCATGGATCACTTCAAAGGTTTTGAGAACCGCGGCTGTCTGTTGTTATATAAACCTTGGTTTCCAAACAATTATACCAGTGCCTTCTTCATATCCATCACAGATTTTAAACGTTTTAATTTATTGGTGACACTTGTTGCTCACATTCAATAGTTTCTTAATTGCTTTCTTAATTGCTTTTATTGATGTGTAAAAAAGTACATTAAAAATGCGTTTTCTTCGTTATTTCACATCCGATTGTTCCATAAATCGCTTAAAATAGGTATAATAGATCTTTCCACATTCAGTATAAATTTGAGAGCTTTTAAAAAAAAATGCCAAGTATTTCTCCCCTGGCCTATTCTTATGGGGAATTTCCATACTTTCCAATTTTTTTCCGGAAAAACCGTCCGACCGATTTTTCTGAAAAACAATCCCAACCTATTCTGGTATAACACCAATTTGTAAAAAAATTTCGAGTTGATTGAAACTTTTTCCTGACCTGTATGCCGTGTACAAAATTACACATACAAAAAAAAAAAAAAAAAAAAAAGTGAAAACCAAGCCCAAAATTTTTCGGTAAATGGAATTAAAATCTTCACTACGCTCATCTAATAATTCTCGTTTTTTATTTTTGAATTTGAAAATGTTTCAATTTTCGATCTGGAAGGCGCTGACAGCATTATTAGTGGCGCTTAAGGGGGTGCGTACACGGTGCTTACACAAATCGATAAATGTATCTTTACTATTTTTTCCATTTTCAAAAATCAGTGTTATCGAATTCACATCTCCAAGATAACTTTATGCTCTTTAATTAATATGACATTTTATATTTGTGAATTCAATCAGTTTTGAGATAATACGTCAATGAATTTCATATTCATTCGATGAGCGTTAGCGAAGAGTTTCCATGTAACTCTTACGGAGCTTTGTCTGTTTTTTGTTGTTGTTTGTTTGTTTCTGGGCACTGCACAGGTCGCAGGGTTTGACCGATCGGCATGAAACTTTTTTTTTAGGCAAACTCATCCAACTTGGAACTGTATAGTTTGGGGTCAAATCGGTTGGACCATTTTTGAGAAACATCATTTCAAAGTTTCTAAAAACCCCATAGGATTAGGCTGGGCGGAAAAAAATTGAAAAATAAAATCTCTCCAATATAATTCAAATTTTCCTCAAATGTGAACACAGAAATAATACACATTAATAGAAATTGACGTGTAATTCGGACCAGCCGTTTCGAAGAAAATAATTCAATACATGTTTTTTACTCATAGAAAAGATGGAAATATTAGTGGAAAAATATTGCATTATTAAATTCACGGCTTCCTAGATCCATTGGCATCGGATAAAGTTCATTTTATATGATCAAGGTGTGTAGAGTTTCGCTCATCTCACAACGCACATTCCGCGTTTTCCTAACTTTTTTGAACATAGAAAAAAATTAGTGAAGGTGAATTCCTCTACTTTTATAAGCACCGTGCATGAGTGGAATAAAGTCGACTCGGTCGTATGAAATGGGCTTCGGGGTACCTTCAATGGATGTTTGTATTTGTATTTTTGGTATTTTAAAATATTTGGCCTTGATGATAAATCAATTCGCAACATTTCTAATTTACCTCGCTCTCAACAAATAAATGTACGCCAACAGCAAATTTAAAAAAATATACGTTTTCAATTTCCAATGGGTCAGCAGCAGTGATTAGTCGTCAACGGTGAGCGTCGCGACGTTGAAAATAATAATTGACCAATCATAGCACTGTAAATATCGACCAATCAAATTGATAATGGCGCTGTTGGGAGTGACGTCATAGAAGAATATAAAGACATGAGATACAGGTATACCAATTTCCTGCCAATTTCGTTTCACATACAAACAAGTAGGCCTGTATAACATTAGTTCCTGTGCAGATTGACCGTTGATTGTACTAGGCCTATGTTAACATAATCGTCGTCGTCAATTAGTGCAGAATACAGTGGTATGTAGACTCATTTTATACATAAGAAATATTAATTCTGTAACGTCTACCGCCATAGGACAAAGCACAATTGGGTTTCTCTTGACTCCACCCCCACTCCAGTGCCTGCCTAGGCCTAAATATTCTTGACCGAGGCGTACGCCTAGACCCTAGGCATTAAGCTTGTATCGTAATAGTAAATCAGTGCTAATAGGCTTATCCCTATGTATGAACTTTTTATTAATAGTCTCCCTTTTCATTGTGTGCTCAGATTCTAAGCATACAGTAACCATTCTGAATGTTCAGTTTCCAGGCCCTAGTAGCCTAGGCCTACTTGACAGGCCTATTTTCCTTTATGTATAGGGCCTAGACCAATGCCTAGCCCAAACTAATTTTTATTCCTGGAATTCTCGTAGGGCCCAGACCTAGGTGATCGAAAATGGTAAGACCTAGCTTCAATAGACGGCCGAGTCCAAGCCGCCCTCTGCCTGACCAAATGCAACAGCCGGAAGTGGAACGCCTCGGCGATGGTGCTTGGGTCCAGTCTCCCACAGTCTCCGATGAATTGATTGTGACAAAAGACATAACAATCGATCCTCAAGTACTTCGAAACATGCTTCGAGAGCGTAAACCTGCCCCAAGAACTTCAACACCAAAAGTAACCAGACCAGAATCAAAATCGATAGTTGCAGAGCTGGAAACAACACCACAAGAAATTCAACCCGAACCTGAATTACGACCAACAGTACTTCAAACAGAAGCAGTTTCAGCAACTGAACCCATGGGCATAGATCATGTTGACCACAGTTATTCAACTCGTAGGCCTGAGCCTGATATTTCTGAATTGAATGGCGTAAATTTGAGTCCAAGCGAGTGTGAAGATGTCAGTGTAAATTCTGCTTCTAGTTTCCAAGACCCATCACGAAACTACTTTACTAACGATTATTCAAGCATTCAACAAACTGAAACCGCAGCTCTAGGACGTGATCTGTACTTGCGGTTTCTCCATGAAGAAATGCGAACGGTTCATATTCGTGAGCCACCTTCCATGGATCCATGGCGAGCTGCTCGCCTTGATCTAAAGTAGGCCTTTGTGACTTCTTTCAGATATGAAACCTTGAACTAAAGAAAGAAATGTGTAGAGCCTATAAAAGATCTAGAATTTTCCATTGTTCCTTGAAAAGCACATATTTTACTTTCAAGTGGTCTCAATTTTTTTTTCAGTGTGAAAAGTTAATCCCAATTTACAGTAGGCCTACCGGTATGGTAATAATGTATGACATGACCACAATTAGTGTCAACCCAAAGATTGTCATCACAATTCCATTTTAGGTTGGCCCCTACCTATATAAACAAGTTCATATGCTGATACCAAAATAGAATCAAATTGGATTGAATATTGGGGTTTTATGGCATGTCAACTTCAACGTCAAATTACACCAGAATGTCAATCTTGGTCATCATTAGGGTACAGTACTGTAGGCCTACGTCTTTAAACCAGCTTCATGTTCAAACCTATTTTAAATTTAATAAATAAATAGTTCATATGCATAGACTTTTTCTTCTTACAAAAATACGTAAAAAGTATATCTTTCAATTTTAGAAATAATTACTAATTGCTTGTTGTATGTCAATTACAGCTACTCTCAAAGTTTGAACGCCAGTGTTCGAATCCGTCAGAGCCTACGTCAAGTAGCGGAGGCGTTCTCTCATTCCGAACAACGTGAACGTGTGAGAGAACGAGCTGCCAAAGTCAAAATTGAGACCTTGGATTTCATGTCATTTCAAGATCTTCTATTCACACTTTTCCAGGTACATCTTAATCTCAAAAGGAGTTATTCCCCAGGGATTTAATTGAAAGTAGAAACCAGTTTTCCGAAATACGTTTAATTAGGACAGTGTAAACTCAAAACTCAATATAATCATCGATCAAAGTCTCTAGGTAGGCAACGGCATATGTCAGTGCCTATGATCAACAAGTTGACTGATTTGCACGCTCCTAGCAGCTTTCAATCTGCAACAGTCCTCTAGTAGACGATATTTCCCTATCTGATCGGTCACGCTCATAGCGGTATTATATATAACACACTACCATGATCTACAGCTTTTAGCAACAGTGTCTTGCAATAAAATTAAGATCGTTGACTGTGATTTGACTGCAAGAAACCACAAATGCCTGTCATTTTATTACTATGGGAGTGGGTTTACCTTTATATTATGATAAAGTCTGTTGGTATCACTAGGCTACATTGTGGATTAGGTAGTCCCAAGGAAAGGATATGTATCTACTTGATGGTATAAGTACTGAGCCTACAATATGAAGCTATATTATTGACCTAATTTTATATTTCAAAAGGAGATTATAATTAATAGAAATCACGACCAGTAGCATATTGTCAAGTACGTACTGGAAAAAGCAATTCCAAGTTGGAATATCTGAATATAGATATTCAGTTGTTGAAGGTTAGTTTACATAAACAATATATTGTTTTCTTTGATTTTGTCTGTCAGGAGGGTGGTTTGACGTCTGAACGCATTGTTGTCTTGTTCTTCTTCTGTGCCGACCTGACTATTCGAGCTTTAAACGAACAGCTGACAAGCTGGTTCCACCAGCTGATGGAGTGGAGTCAATACTACATTGTTGACACTGTCAGCGTTTGGGTGGAAGATAATGGTGGTTGGGTAAGATGTTGACCTGCATTCAATTGGATGAACATTTTCAAATGTGTTCTATAGCTCAAATAAATATATGAATTGGGTGAAAGGGAAAGAGAGAACAGCAGCTTACCGAGGTTCACAAGTAGATAGGACTACTTATGGTGGTGGTGCAGCCGTTGATAGAATACAGAGCCGAACTTGTCCGAGCAAGATGCCTTGCAAATTACAGTTGGATAACAATTATTTTTGATATATTGATATATAATATTTGATAATAATGATTGCCGATCAGTTTCAAATGAATATTTTTTTATTCGCGAGTAAGTGCGTAAGTCTTTACGAGTAAGTGCATTGCAACTCTAGTTTGATTTTTATTGAACTTTCAACCAATGTTAGGGAAGGTCATCTGAATATATTTTGAAATGTTCAGTTTTATTTCAATTTTGTCTATGTTCACGCCTTTCCGAGCTTGAAATGCATGTACCACTAGTCATTGCAGCATTGTAAAACTTAATATTTATCCTAAATTTTTACTATTTTAAAATTTCAAAATGTAGGACCGCAGCTGTTTTAGTTATATATATTGTATACTTATCACTTATATGTTGTATACACTTATATATTGAATTAAAGTGTGTGTCAAATTCAACAATTATTTACAAATTGTACTTTGGTCGGTATGGTAGGCCTTTAGTCCAATAAGTTCCTTCCAAAGTGAAATTATAAAACCTACTGTAGTTCATGTGTCTTTTACTGGTGACTTCTTTCTAATATTTGACTGTTTCTTTCTCTCTTAGTCTGCAGTTCTGGACCATTCCACCAATCACATCTACACTGCCGCTAAAATAGGCCTCGCCTGTGCCGCAATCGTAGCTCTTTGCATTTTCATTCGGAAACCTCGATAGAGAAGCTGCTGAACAACACAAACATAGCGTAGACCTAAAAACTATATAGACTGCAGTGAGGCGATAATTACTCATTTTTTTTGGAAAATATATAATATGTTTAATTGCAGTTTATACTGTATTAATATGTACGTAGTTTTATGCATTTAATTTTATTGTAAAGTACAGTAAGTTTCCTGATAGACTATGAACTATGATCTATGATAAATTAACAGCTCTGCCAAACCCAAAAAGCATGATTATCTTCGATTTGATTAATATTTACGCTATTGCACATTACCCTTGTACGTGCATTTGTGTTGACTTCTATTTGAGATGTGTACAGAAAGTCTAGTGTAAGCTAGTCCGATGCATTGTAGTTAGTAGGCTTATGTAATCTCAGGTAGCTAATGAGTGAGCCTATTGGTTGTGTCATCATTTATTTAATTTGTCATATTCTATTGTACCGGTATGCTATTTTTGCTAATTTGACTGAGCCCCAAGCAATTAACTGATTTCAAATTATTTCCTGTTTATATTTAATGGATTTGTAGTTTGTGCCCCATTACTTTGCATATTAGGCTTGGAACTAGATTCGTAATCGGCACATTTGTGTGGCAAATTACTTCTAATGTGTTCTTGTAGTGCAGTGTACTGTAGTTATAAAAGTGAGCCGTAGTACAGTAGTAAATTATTACTTGGCCTTAGCCCATTAAATTGACTTGGAACAATTATTTGATAATTTATAATAACCATGATTTTTCAGCTAATAAATATTGTTGAATTTACGACATTTGAGTTTTTATTTGAGTTTAATTGGTTAATTCAGGTGGTTGAGCGATATATCATATATCCAATTACACTGTGCACAATTATATGCTCCAAGTTGAAATATTTCTCATGAGCTTATCACATAATATTATAATCAATATTTCAAATTATAACCCATTGTGGTTTTACATATTTGATGTAATTCATGGTCACTGTCATATGAACAAAGTTTATTTTTGTGCGGAAAGTTTTTCAACCTGTTTGTTTAGTAGGTATTTACAAGAGATTAAATGATGAATCACATTTTACTGGTAGCATGAATTCACAGCTGCCATGAAACTGTAACCAGAATCTTCTTGAACTCGGTTTCAGAAAAAGGGACCGTGAAAAATAAACTATCCATGCAGGAATATTCAACATTGGTTATATGAAGTACTGTGGCAAAATGAACGATGGAAGCGGAAAATGGTCGATGTTAAATTTTGTTATGTCGATTTCTCGGGTTGACTGCGTTTGCTCTTTTGGGAGAGAATTGCAGTCCCATTTGGGACCTTGTCTTCTTTGCAAATGTTTCAGCAGGATGTGACCTGCCATCTTAAGGGATTTTTGTTTACAGCTCGGCAAATGTAGATTCAATATATTTACTATTATAATCAATAATAATTGATATTTAATATAGGCCCTATATATATATATATATATATATAGACTCCATAAGATAAATGTTGACATCAGTACCGGTATTGACGTTTTGAGAAAATATAGTTAAATGAAGGATACATAAGAGCAGCCTACGGATGATATTCAAAGCTTTTTTTTATGAAATAATTGAATTAATAAAATATTTATATACCATGGACTAGGTATTCGTTACTAAACGTAACAAGATAATACACTTCTAAATGCAATATGGCTGGCAAAAGGTTACAAAAAACTCGACAATGTAACATTCTTAATAAATGTCGTTGAGATATGCACGCGCTTCATTTTGTATCTTTCCACAACGTCCACTGTTTACCACTAACAACAGACGTGCAACTTTTTCTGTTGAATATTATTGATGCTTGGAAAGTGCAACAGGATGTAGGGCTAGTTGATGAATTTAACTGGCAAGTTCAGTCGAGGCACCCCTTTAAAATTTGTGGCCAGACAGGCGCAAGTTTTGAGTCCCGCTATAGCCATGGGTTATTGTAAACGTTCGTTCACCTTTCATCACGAAAACGATTCATCATCATCCTCACATTTAACCCAATAAAACCTAGAGATTGGTAGAGTCGAGCAACATTAAAAAAAGTTGGTGAGTTTAGAAAACACAAGTAGGGTTAAAATCATTTATTTTTTGTCTCTTTGGTGATAGGTTGAATTAAAGTTGAACAATAAACATAATGCACAACCAATGAATGTTTTTAAATAACTTGTTCACTAGTTGACTAATTCAATTCTTACGCATCACCCTTTTATAGCTCCTTAAACAAATGACTTGGGAACTGTCGGGCATATTGAAGTTTTTTTGGGCTCGTGTTGATTTCTTCTTGATGATTTGTGTGAACTTGCGTGTCTGCCGTTACGTTTAGACATGAAGTTGTTAATTCAACGGGTCGTAGAGCACCGAAGAAGTCGGTGATCGGAACTTTGTATGGATCTCGAGGGAATAAATCTTTCCTTACACCCACTGTCGAGATGCAAACTCGTTTAGGACACACAGACAGCTGAAATGCCAAATACACTTTTAATAAGCATTTTCAAAAGAGTTTCATACATATTTCAACGAGTTGCAAAGAATCTCAATAAGTCTCAGGATTTGATTATATTACTATATTTTAAATTGTTCTCAAAAAAAAAAAAATATATATATATATATAGAGTGAAACCTAGATGCATCATTCTCAGATCTACTGAGTACCGGTACTACGAATCTACAGATTTCCCGCTTCTCCCATATAACAAACGCAAAGTTTTTGCTAGGTTTCATTTTCCTGTTCACTTACGTAAGTACCAATCTTGAAATTTTCTATTGGTACCCTATGTCTCAATTTATTTAAAAACTAAAAACGTCCTTGCAAAATTTATTTTCTTTCATACAATAATACTAGCACTTGCAACTTGTTAGCTAGGAAGTAAAGCATATGCCAGCACGAAGGGCAAATATGATACACTTTGACATTTCGGTTAGGTCTACTGTGATCGAGCTGACACTCAACTCACCGTGGTTTGAACAGCCTTGTCTGTCTGGGAGTCAGTCTGGGTTAGAACAACATAATGCTTCACAGTCCTGAACTAAATTAAATCGTATTCTGCGATTTTGTTAAGTGACTATGAGGAATCCAGTCTATGTATGGGCCCCACGCCTATTTATATTACCTACATCCAGCAGTGAAATGAATAATTTTGGCCTGAATTGATTTGAATTTTTAAAAAACTCACAAATTCTCCCATTGATTTGCTGCTATCAGGTTCAACGCGCTCCAGAAAATCGAGAGCGTAATAAGTGTATCTGTCGATAATATACACGCCAATGGCTGGATCCACATGATGCTAGAAAAATAAATAAGGTACATTCTTTTATTAATGTCTGTATCCACAATAGGACTTGAGCAAAATACATTTCAGCAACTTACAGACAGTGAATCTTCGCCAACAAGACTGCTGGCTACCGCTAATATATTCGGTGAATAAAACTTCTCGTACATTGAAGCAGCCTGACATGTATCAATCATGAAGAAAATCTCGTTATAGCTGAAACAGAAAGATGTGATTCAAAGTTGAGAATCAAACCAAAACCTAATATTATTTCAGCTGGGACTATAGTTATCTACGATGGATACGCAACTTGGACTTCTCCCATGTTCTCCCAACTGACGATCATCTCCAGTGCTAAGAAACCTTCGATGCCACCCCGATAACCTACATAAGCAAGCTACAGGGCTCTGATGGCCTGAGTAGTCGATCTCAGTGGCTTAGATTGGTTTCATACATCCAGAAGAACGTCACTCTCAGTTGCTATCAATCGTAGATCCTAGATTTCAGTAACTTACCGCCGTTTTTGCCACATCTGCTCAAGTGCGTCAGCTAGCTCTTGACTGGTAACCTCTTCCGAATCTTGAAACTTGAGGAAGCCATCTCCACCGTGCCCTGTCAGATACACCAATATATTGCTTCCTTCATCTGTTAATAGCTGCTTGGAACGTGGTGTTCCAGGAGGCAAACGCCCAGTCAGAAGTCGAACAAAGTTTTCAACAGTTACCTAAAAAGTGTATGTCCTAGACATTAATTCCATACATAAGAACATCTTGCTTGTTCTAAAGACTACAAAGTATGGTAGAATTACGGTATCGTTGTCCTTCTTTTTTCTAGGTTTAAACCGTAATATAATACACTCATCGATTCAAAGCCAACATGATTTTACCCAATTCCTCACTCGCCATCACTAAATTAACCCTTTCTATACCTACGGTATATCAATCTATAATTTCAACCGAACTAAAAAGTGAACAATTATTGATTACCTCATAGCCTCTGTAGTCTACTTCCACATCATCTCCATAAACGTTGATATGTTGATTAGCATTGTTGAACACAGTTGCAGGTCGGGGGTTCCTTGGGTTACAAGCCATATCATCTGCCACCATCAATATGATTTGGCTACACAAAAAGGAGTAAAATGAAGATATTACAGTAAATAGTTATTTTACAACTCATAGCCCAACTCTATAACTTACCTGTCAGGTATACCAAGTCTCTTCACACTGCGATAAATTGACAGCACATTTGCTACATGACGATAGTTGAACCAAAATCTTGACGTATCGACTAATACTGCCCAATTGTTCGTATGGCCCGCACGTGGAAAATTTGAAGCCTAGAACCAATTCAAGTATTGCTCAGTGTGATTATGGTATGATATAGGCCTAGGGCCTAGCCTATTACGATCAACGTGAATCTATATTCAATGCAAAATTCCTAACCTAAAAACCTATTCAAAACCTTACCGATTTAACGATTTTTATGCCTGAACAGAGCTGAACGATCACTAATACTAAAACGCTTGGTGAGATCTTCATCGTTTTATTTAAATGTACAAAAATCTTCTCATTCACTTCAACGTACTGCAAATGATCCTTGCGTATTATCGCATTGGGATGGGCAGAATTATCTGACAGCCATTAAAAACGCCGCTGTTTTGTTGTAGAGATTTGCAGGTTCGGTTCCCGTATTTTCTGTGTGTACGGTAGCGCTACCTAGGGAAGAGCATGCACATTATAAGTTGGGATTTGAACCGTTAAACCGGTAAGGTAGTTTCAGCGCGATATGCCGTTTTGAAAAATCGTCCTTCTGCCTGCACACAGTCAACACATTCAAAAAAGGATTACGGAGTGGATAAAAGTCAATAATAAATGAGATTTTCGAAGTTATTACGTTTGTCTGTAGTCGCACGACAGTAGATTGCTAAATCGCGTGGTTACTAGCCGGTAATAATACATCATCGTGTGATTTGTTTAGTGAAACGGTGAAGCCAGCCAAGAGGTGTTTGTTTCATCCTTTGTGTTTCGTTTTTTGGGATTATCCATCCATACAGAGAGTTGAGCGGTAAGTTTCTTACGCTATGACGTCATAATATCATGGTAGTAAATCCTATTTATGTGCTCTTGAGGTGATCTGCCGGTTGGTACATCTTCGTAATTGGGGGAGTGGGGCGGGTGGCGTGGTTTGTCGATAAAGGCGCCGCGTGTTAATGTACGCCACCCACTATTCACCCTGCCCTACCCCTACGCAAGACAATCCTTACTATTTGTGATGAATATTTACCATTTAATGTGCGTAGTTTGTTCGATGTCAGCCTGCATCTAAGATATTAGTATAATTATTATAGGCTATAAGTTGCTAGCCGCAGACAGATGAATAAGGTTGTATGGGGTACGAACCTCGTGTGCTATATTTATTAATGCAATACGAATATAGTACGAGAGTAGGGCCTACTCCCAATGTACCGGTAATTGTGCTTATCTACGGTCCGACCGGTTATGGTACCGCAGTCACCATAGCTAAGTTATGGACCAGGTTATAAATATTATATTTTGTATTTATCAACGCTATTATATTTCATTTGCATACCTGACAGTTCTCCCAATTCACCGGTACTTCAGTTTGTGTATGTTATTGCTATTTTAGTGCTATTTTAGTTTGCTATAATTAGTGATCGCACGTTGAGAAAAAACGCATTATTGTACATGGTTATTTATAGTTATCCCTCTTCATGTACCTTTACATTGAATCGAAGATGCGAAGCCACAGGTCAACTTGTGTAATATATTATTTGGTCGTCTTGAACACACAAAAGTACATTACCTACATCCGCCTTTTTGGATCTTATAAGCCACAATTCGAAAACCTAAATGGAATACATGAATCGTAAAATATCACTACATTATTATTGTAATTATGAAATTATACTGTAATTGTTATTTTATTGATGAAAGCACATCGTGACAAAATTTTAATTTTGCAAGGTATGAGGAAAGGATTGAATATAATTACTTGAAGCGTATAATAAAAACTCGTTGTGGTAATAATAATAATAATAATAATAATCATAAATAGCTAATCAAGTGTTTCAATACACTGCGATGATAAAAAGCGGATAAGAACGTGTTTTCTATAGCAATGCTTATGATGTCCCAAAAAAGCATGCGATTAGATTAAAGTGCACAATCCATATTTATAATTAGCTTATTATACAAGCACATCATTTAAGTATGCGCGGTATACATTTTTATTACATGAAAATACAATAATAATTAATTGCATTACTTTTTCCTTACATATATAGCCAAACAGATCATCATCAAAGGCTTTTGCTACAAGTTGTCTGAAAAGTGATTCAGCCATTTTATAATTGTACTGGATGATGATAATAAATACAATTATACGCGAAATGTTCGTATGCGTTAGTAGGGACTATGCATTTAGTGCTTAGGCCTATGCTAGCTGTCGGGTAGTTTGACACTAACACGCGCGGGATGAAATTCGAGTTGATTTTATTTACAGTTCCAATTCACGACTTTCCAAATAGGATCAAAATAATTTGTATTGGTATTTGGAGGGATAGTTTAATAACCTTATAATTGACAAATTCACAGACATTACAAACAGTCCGTAATACGCGCACATGCATGTTGAATCGTAAATATGTGCATTGAATTTAAAGTGTTATTAAAGGAAATAATTCTACTTCATTGTGTAATTTGGCATTACATTTAAAAAATAAAAATAAACATAGCTTACGTATCTACTAGTAAGTTTGGACATCAAATAAATAACACAGATAACGTGAAATGACGATTAGTAGATGACAAATGTATAAACTGAATAATACCTTTTAATGCTATTTGTAGTGTTACAATGAAGTACAAAATGTGTAATCAAGTTACTTCTATACAATCGCAGTTTCGCATGTTTTTTGTTGTTCATTGTTGTTTATTAATGCATCTTAGGAAACTTTGCATTACAAATAATAATATGTTTGATTGCATTTCATTACAATGTATTATAACTATAAGTAATATAATGTAATAAATACACAGTGTGTCGGTTTTCTCTTATATTGCATGACTATTCTAAACTCGAACTGCTGCTGGCTTTTGACTATTTGAATGATAGGATACCATTTCACCAAATATCCATATTATCCATAATAATGTCACATACCAACATTTCTACAATAAAGACGTGATTATCAACTAACTGGCTGTGAGGGATAGACAAAGAAAGAAGATGAAAAGAGGCGACTTCGAAGCTAAAGAGAGAAAATAAGGTGCGATAAAAAGAGATGGAGAATGAGGGATAAAGCACTCACAAGCTTTACCGTGCCGTGCCGTTCAGAACCAAATAATGATTATACCCCTGCTTAGAAAGGAATCCATGATGGCGGTTGCACCAGGCGAAGGTTGTCGAATGGCGGTTGCATCGGTCGAGTAACTTCCAAATACAGAAGCACGGTGGAAAATAAAGGCATAATATTGAAGTTTTGAATATTATGCCTATAAACAACTCGTCTTTACAGTAAACTAGTCTTGATTTTGCAACTATCCGATAACAGATTTTACTTGTTATATTTTGTCTACGTCGTGCTCATCATCTTCGTCTGTACCATGTCTTCCCCTCCTGGCCCTAGTACCCTCTGGAATGTCAATTCATGAAGAAGATTGAGTTGGCAGTTTGGTTTCTATATAGCTTTTGTTGACTTTGGATCAACAATATTCTCTAAACTGTCGGTTCCGATAAAAACAAGTCACGTTTCAATAGCTTGATAGAACACATCTTTAAAAGTCGTAATTTTTTCTTTTATCAGAACAGTGACAATGTTCATTTTTTTTATACCTACATACAGTGTAAGAGTCGGAATGCGGGCATGTTCTCGAGATGTATATGTAACGCTCATGCTCTATGGGTGGCCAGAATCGAGGCAGAAAGCCCATCAACTCGTAGTGGTTCTTTAAGACTACAATTAGCCATTTCAAATATAATCAACGTTGCTCTTTTCGAGTTTCAATCAAAGAACCGAAAAAAGAAGGAAAGATTTGACAAAGGAGAAAATGAAACACGAAAGATCTTTTATCTCTTTTTTTGTGTGTAGAAAAATACTTCAGGTTTAGGATCACGTTAACAACATCTTAAATACAGTATAATAATAAAACAAAACATGTTTTTTTCGTGTCCCTCTAGCTGCAAGGTGGGCGTGACGTGGCAAAGGATAATGACTTTTGAGTACTTAGCAGCCAAGTCAAGTTGAAGTCAGGACAAGAGAGTTTTATTATTATTCATAAGTTGGTACACAACTTGGCTGACTGCCGCAAACAGAAACACGGCAACTAATAAAACACACGATGGTTTTTATTTTATAAATCACTTGTAGAGGCAATTTTATTTACTGCCAAAAGGGTTTTACAACATTGGTTCTTGTTCAAGCAGAGCAAACAAATGTACTTTTTTTATAACAAATGAATTGGATTATTCAACTTAGAACTCGGTTGATGAAATTATTTAAATCAAGAGGCAGAGCAAAAGCCGAATAAAATCGTCGTGCTCATTCGGGAGTTTCCGTCATCGTGATATTGTGATATAGCACCCACCGAATGTAGTGAGAACACCTATGGTGAGCATTAAAAAGGAATCGCTCAAGCGTAAATGTTCACTAAAACCTTATGGTCTTATATGTATGGGATTATTAAAAGCCAGCCCATCTGATCGTATCATTATTGTCATATGGCCAGATGTCTCCCCTCACCCACCAGGCCCTCACTGCCCCCTTCCCCCCTCAACCCGGACCCGCCCCCCCCCCTGAGAGAACTGTATAAACCGAGACAACAAAGTGTCGTCTGGTTTACACTTACCCCCTTCGTTCCTCAACCCATCGCGCCCGTTGTGCCATTATATGGCTACTCGATGTTTTGCGTGTGTGAGAGAGAGAGAGAGAGAGAGATGAGAGAAAGAGCTATTGCCGGAGGAAAGGAGAGAGTGAGAGAGACGGTATGGGTGTTGGTTGATGAAGTGAGTGAGAGATGCAGGATGGGCGTGCCCCGCGGGTAAACGAGTGTAAAGTGGAAACACTGACTAGTTAGCGCCTAACATAAACACCGCACGATAATCTGTAACACCCGAAACATTGCCAACTATCCTATTATCTATTATAGCGTATATATAAAAAGAGAATCCTATTTCTTGATTTCAACCGGATTTCAACTTTAAAATTGCACTGGTGACTTTTTGTAGTCTATATAGTCTCTATGATATAGTCTATATGTCGACTAAGGACAAAAACTTGCGGTCGTATAGTCCACGTATAGACAGGCTTCTTTCTTCTTTCATACTCCCATAGACTAAATATATCTTTAGTCTATGATACTCCTTATCTGTTTCAAGAAGTTTCAGTTGATGGATTTTTTACTTTTCATACTTGCGTGATATTTCAAATTTCAATGATGATCGATAATGGTCATATAAGGTTCTAGAAAACTACCCAAGCAGGCGAACATCGATTTATAACCTGCATCAGTTTACCACCGAACCAACTTGTCGTTGTCGTGCACCCTAGTACATCAGTTATCACAACAAAAGAGGGTGCATCGTTTCTTGACCGTTATTACATCTCGTTGACGAAGGGGACAGAGCCGTGCATTCGCAGCTGATTTTAAAATAAAATTCATTAAAAAAGCTCTCACGATGTCGATGCTGATGGGATGTATTTCGTTCTCTGACTTCGGCTTTAGCTTGTATTTGATTTGTTTTACTTGTTTTTCTTTTCGACTTGCCATTTTATTTATTGCTTGGCCGTGCTCGAGTCGTACAGACTATAGACAGACGTTTGTACACATGTGTAATAATTGTTTTATAAAATGTACTTGGTGAGTTAACAATGTGTACCAGTTGAATAGCTTTCTACGCTTTTATGTTTTTTCGAAATAAAACTGAAACATTGATACAGATCGATTAAATAATGTATTTGTTCCATAAATTGATGAAACGTGTATATTTTCGTTGATCGCTTCTGTATAACAACAAATTTTATTTTAACCCATAGCGCAGATAATCGAGCTCGATTATCTGTGGCCATAGTCTACATGAAATCGATGTTCGCAATTGACTTCTGGAGCGTTTTATAGTTGTGAATAATAATTGTTTACATTCCATTCAATTTACAAACAGCGTTGCCTTGGTATAATAAATACATTTTATTGGGTAATCGAGTAAATTGATTGGTCAAACATGACACATTAAATTCTTGTTCCATTGAAATGTAGTTCAATTAAAAATCCAACTTCTATTGTTTTCACCATAGAGACCCTATATATATTACAATGTCCTGCCTATTATGCCCTATCACGTGTGTTCTCGGTAGGTAAATCATTGTTAAATATTAGAGCACAGCTGACTGTAATTTGAATTTGGAATGTTATATCAGTATTATAGAACTGTGCTGACTATAATTTAAATTTCGAACGATACATCAGTGTTTGGCGTTGCGCGTGAATCGAATGAAACCAACCACACTTCCGTTTGTTGTAAAACGGAGGGCCTAAACTCGCGGGAAACCAGCTGTGGCTAATTGCGGTAACTAACACGAACTACATCCACGACAACGAGACACACACACACACACACACACACAAGTACCTACTTGCGCTAATTGCTTTTATAATTCTAATTGACACATTATTATTACAGTCTTGTAATCTTTCATTTCCTTTCCTTTGTTCTTGGACTTATAACTCGTACCGTACCACTAGCTTTTTTGCTGTTTTATACCGTAACTCATTGTTATACGAATGTGTGCGGGCTTTTTTTGGGATTGATTATAGGCCAAGTCATAAACACGATTCAAATCTGAACTGATTCTGAATTAGTTATTGGCCTCGAAAGGTTGAAGTAATGTATATTTAAAATATATTGGTTCAGTCCGTTCAATGACACTGGATTATAATATATTTTTATTATAATTGTAGAGTAATTTTCAAACCGCCCTAGTGGAATCAAGTATCGCTAGCGGTAGAAACTGAAGTCACTGTTGGGCGTGGGTTCGAGTCCCGCATAAGGCATGGGTTTTTGTAAACATCCTTTCACCATCATCACTTCATCGTTTCCTTATCATCCGCTCATTCGTACCCCCGTATAACCTAGCTGTTGGTGGGGTCGTTAAGCAACATTACAAAAGTAATTTTTAAGATGACGAGATTAAGATTAATACAAACCTCGCTTACTGTGGTCTATATGGTAGAAATGAGTTTAAAGGGTGGAACTAGGTTCAAATATATATTCCTCCCAATGCCTCGTTTTCTAATTAAATTTTCACGCCCGTTAAACTTCGAGTCGTGACCGCAGTTAGTTCGTACTTCGTATATGAGCTGCCAACCCGTGAAATAAAACACCATCTTCGTATCGTTCGAGCTGAATCGAGCATCCCAAAGTTCAACAACTATATTATTCTAATTTTAAATAGGTGACACGATACTAATTATTAGCCTAGTCTATAACCGACATGAACATATTAGAGGTTAGGACGATAGATTATTCATCATGTATATCTGATTTTATACACGCGATACTATTTCCCTCGCTATTTCCTTCGTAATGGAGGCTCGAAACTCAACTCGTGTATGCTCTACGATAGAATAAAACTGGCGATTGAACTGACATTATATATGTCAAGGAACATCCAACAAAGTTTATAAAATATTGTTGTTAGTTTATATAAATTGTGGAGTTTTCAGTTGTGTCAATAATCAAGTGTGAAAATGCTTCAGACAAGCAATCTAATTTATGTGGTACTGGTATATATATATTTGGGAATCCAATGTTTCAAGTTTTAGTTTTGTTGCGGATAGAACGAACGCGTGAACAAACCAAAGACAATCGGCATAATGCCAGTTTCTTGACAAGGTGTTGAGGAAAGCGGAGAATGGGAGGCGTAGAGAGAGCGAGAGAGAGAGAGCATCGTGATTCCTGAGTGACAACGCGAATCCATCTTCGTTGAATAACATTATGAAAATAAAAAAAAACGAATCCAAGAAGATGTTATGCTCATACTTAAAATTCAACAGCCATATTCAGTTATTTATGTAAGCACGCACACGTAGGCTTCATTCAGTTAGCTACGGTAAATAATACATAGGCCTACATTGAACAAATTATTAGAAGATTCATTTTATACAGTCTCTTCATTTACGTATTTATTATTTTATTTTTATTTTTTTCTCTCTCGTTCCATTACATAATAGATTATTATCCGCATGGTTTTCTTTATATCTATCTATCTCGATCTATCTTCTCTCTCTCTCTCTCTCTCTCTCTCTCTCTCTCTCTCTCTCTCTCTCTCTCTCTCTCTCTCTCTCTCTCTCTCTCTCTCTATTCGGACAAAGCACAACGGCTAAAAAAAGACGACGGTATGTTATTATACTAGCCCCTGTGTGCTTTTCAACATCAACTCGCTTACGAGGATTATACCGCGGGTTTGTTTCTTCTTTTTGTTTTGTTTAAAAACCTCTCTCTCCCTCAATCTTCTCTCACTCGCTCGCTCTCGGCTATAGCTAGCTCTTCAATGTTCTTTGTTCGGGGACCGTGTTGGGTGAGGGGCTATCGATCGCCCCACCGACCACACCCTTACTGCACTCTCTCTCATTCTCTCTCGCTCTTTCTCGCTCTCTCTCGCTCTTCACTGTCACAAATGCTGACGAAACAGATGTTGCAGATGCACCCCGCATCACTATGCACTCATCACCCTCATCCTACTCATCAAACAATTAATTAAAAGTTGAAACTCACGAGCATTGACATTTTCCACAATATGAATTACAATAATTGTACTCTCTTGGCTTTAGCTTGACTTCTCTTTAGGAATTAAAACAATACTATTAAATATGTTACATCTACTTATCATTCCATCATTAACTTTATATCTAGATGTAGTTAATTGGACTGCCGCTTTTTTTTAAGTCTTTGAAAGGGTGCGCAAGTTCTGAATAGCACACTTATCGTGTGGACGCGGGAAGGAGTCGGTTTAGGCTTGAAATTAATGAAACAACAATTCAGTTGAAGCGTTATTTTACGTCCATCTTAGATAATCAAGTGAGCTAATCTTAAAAGCTTAATGTTAACGTTAAATTATGTTCGCAATATTTAACTATGGGTTGGTTATCTAGGCTTAGTTGGAACGTTTCAACTTTTAATCTGTATCGTGTATTTATTAGATGAGCGTAGCGAAGATTTTCACTGAACTCTTACGGAACTTTGTCTGTGCCTTTTTTTTTTGTCTTTTTGTTTGTTTGTAAACACTGCACAGGTCGCAGGGTTTGACCGATCGACATGAAACTTTTTTTTTATATGCAAACTTATTCAACTTAGAACTGTATAGTTTTGAGGTCTAATCGGTTGGACCATTTTTGAGAAACATCATTTAGAAGTTTCTAAAAACCCCATAAGATTTGGCTAGGCGGAAAAAAATTGAAAAAAAATCTCTTCAATATGATTCAAATTTTCCACAAATGTGAACACAAGAATAATATACATGAATAAAAATTTCGTTTGATATTCGGGCCAGCCATTTTGGAGAAAATAATATAATATGTAAATGTATTTTATTCATCGGAAAGATAGAAATATTAGTTGAAAAATGTTGCATTGTCGAAGTCACGACTTTCTAGATTCATTGACATCGGATGAAGTTCATTTCAAATGATCAAGGTTTGCAGAGTTTTCGATTATACTTTATATAGACATCTCGCTCATCGTACAACGCACATCCTGCGTTTTCCTAGTTTATACACATTATCATCTTCATTGATAATGGAAATTTACATGTATGAATATAACTGGCTGAAATGATTTTAGAGAAGCGCTAAAATGATTGATCTAAAATTTTAGCACGAGAAAGTATTTCCCCAATGTGATTATAAAACAAAAATCAAATATTGGTTTCCGGATCGTGTTGTATTTTATAAAATATCCCCCCCCCCCTCCCCCACCGACCTCTTCATCATCAACGAGTTGATAACACTGGCGTATAGGCCATCAATTCCAATATAGATTGCATGTAGTCTAGGATCAAGCGTGGCCGTGTAATACATGTATCGAGCAACTCTACCATGTAATTATTTACATGTTTACGTAAACCGCATTTTAACTAGATTATTAGAAAGTGGTAAAAACGGACGCGTGATACATATCAATTTGTCGGCGCGTCAGACTTTGCCAGACGAATTGGATGTATTTTATTATGTGTCACAGATCTTTGAGCTGTGACCAAACGACCATCTTATTATTCATGACAAACAGTTGCAAGCAACTATTTAAAAAATTAAAGAGACGGCTTGCCGGAGGCGTAGGGATACTAATTGAAAGTCGTGATCACGATCAATTGTTATTTACAACATCTGCATGGGAAAAAATATCGAGATTCAGGTACCGGTATTATAAGAAGATCTGGATGTATACGAGATAATATGGGAAATTGCACGGCATACTTGAACAACTGTTTCCACTGGAACTCATTGCTAACAATGGAAATAATTTTATTGCTGTAGTCACATGACGTCTTTCAACAATGAATATGTTTCAAAATATGAAAAATAAATTAATACATATGAAATATATCAATTCAAAATTGATATACTTTTTTCTATGTAAGAATTTTAAATCTCGACTGTTCTATCTTTCTAATGGCAAAAGTGCCATCTATCAATTAATATTTGCTATCTTCCAATTAATATTTGGTTCGGTCAATATCGTGCTGGATGGTCATCAAGTCCCCCCGAATTCTCCGTAATTTTGAATATTGTGGCTCAAACTACCATGGGACACATGGTCGATGATATTTTAAACCAAAATGACGTGGATCTGACTTAAACCCATGTTGTTCACGGAACTACAGTTTCTGAGTGATTATAGTTATAATGTACGAGCATGCATGTATGCTTATATTTCAACTTTGAACAAATTTCCGTTAGAGACTGATAAACAGGGGAAGCTCTTCAACCAGCTTTTAACCGGTCAAAATCATTAATTGCCTGTAGTATGTACACGGGTTTATTTAGTCATGCCATTCAGTCGATAGGTTTTAGAGAAGGATGTTGATGAGGGGGTAAAAGGAGGGTGTCGACTGTTAAACCGTATTACACGAGGGGTGAGGGGAGCAGAGAGGAACACTAAAAAACAATATTAAAACTCCTATTAGTACTTGAAAACAAAACAGAAACCGTATTTTGTTGGCTCGTGCCTTTAGGCGGTGAATTAACTGCCGATTGCAAATAGCTGAACAACATGGAATGTTTTGTTTGATCATTATGTAAATAGTAAATATCATTGTTTGTGTGGAGGTTTTTATTGTAAACAATAAATTTGCCTCGTTTATTGTAAGTAGTACAGTTGTGCTACGCGCGTGCCCGATTATCCATGTTGATCAATATTATATCAGAAAATGGGGAGTAATGAAAAAATAACGAGTATCTTAGGTCTTTTTTTAATAACACTTTTCAATTAAAGGCTTCGCGATTCTAAAACGTCCGCTGAGATTGAGAAAACAATCTCAGTTGAGTCAAGATCAGAATCAGATTTTTATTACTTTTCCTCTAGGTGGAATAAAAATACGTCTTAAAAAAGTATACGTATTTGGAATTAGTCCACAAACGTAAGAGACTTCGGAAGCTTATATTTTTGTTTGCATCATACTTTTATTCCATTTGATGTGATGCGGCAAATAGAAGGAAAGGTTGTATTACATGTTATATAGTTGAGAAGATAAAATGTTTTTTCTTTTTTTTTTCTTTTAGTCGCTTTTCTCGACTAGATAAAGTAGTGCTCTTCAAAATCTAAAGCCCGTATTATTCCTTGTGTATGCCTGTGAGGTTTGCTGCGAACACGAAATGGCGGCTGCTCAATCGAGTCCGCCCGTGCCGTGCCGAGCTGCACCTCGTAAAGCTGAGCTGTGCACCGTCTCTAGCTATACATGTGTAGTATTATACGACTGAAACGGGGAGCGGACCAAATATACCGCATCCCAAAACGAAAAACTCATTCAAGTGCAGTGTTTTCCCCATCAATAACTGGATTACGGATCAACTATTTAACAATTATTGACACATCGTAATAGTGCTGTGCTGTTTTTTTTAATAATAAAATTATATGTATTAATTTTTCTTTTTAAATTTTCATCTTCGTGAAAAGTGCTACCTTATTTAGTGATTGGCAGATAGCCCATTTTGAATGTGTTCCTTGACAACATCAATACGCTGATCGTCATTCAATTACTGTGTGATATTCGATTCTGTGTGTATTGCGCTGTCTCTAAACTAAGCGGCCATAACTCGAAACTCGGTCGCTTCTCTCTTTGTTCACAAAGATTTGTCTCATCTCTTAACACTAATGACGTAGCTCAATTCATTTACAAGAAATCATCAGGGGGGGGGGGGGGTAGGTCTTAGATCTCATTCTATTTTTAATTACTCTTAACTGTGTCGACGTGTATCTACGCCAACCCTTATACAATTACGCACTTTAGTGACGTGTGTTCCGTTCAGTTCGAGTGCGTGAGGCGTACACACAATGGAATGCAGTTCTACGGGGTTTGTTTTTAAGTGTCTTTATCAATAACAACAATCACGAGGTGGAAGTATTTCAGAGTGAAGTTAGTGTTTTGTCGTTCGAATGGAATGCTAGTTGTTGAAGACTACGCCCGACAAACTGATGAGAAACGAAGTTCATTATCAGCCAAATCGTGCTTGCGTCTATCGCGAGTATCTAATTCTACTGGCGGTGAACGATAGCAAGTTTCTAGTCGAAGGTGAGGCTGCGGCTGCCGGCAATCATAAGAGGGTAAGAGAGAGAGAGGTGTCATTAAGCCACATGTCTAGGTTCGAACTCGCGACCCGCCGTCACATACCGAGATAGCGATCGCGGATGGATTGTTAGTGAAATGTGTAGTTTTTGAATACTTTTCGAGGAGCGGTATTCGATCTGAGAAGGGGTGTGAGATAGAGAAGCCATTTTGTTGATTCTCATCTGTTCACATCAACAGTATATTTGAAGCTATGAATGTAATCCAATATTTTCCCGTCTTTTTATTCTTCCAGATATTATCGCATTTCAGCTTTTCATCGCTATTGTACACGAAGTTATTATTGTTACCTTGTCGTATCATTGTTTTCTTATAATGATTTATGTATGGAATAAATTAAGGCTTGTTTTATTTAACACTTTATGCTGAAGTAGCTCTAGTCCCATGCTGGGACCCATGCGATTAATAGTAATTGTGTTGCCGTAAGTTGTTTACATGTCACTATATCCTGTGGAACTGTGTCTCTTCCCTGCTACATAGTATAAACACTTGGTATGACTATCCATGTAGTCACACACACACACACACACACATATATATATATATATATATATATATATATATATATATATATATATATATATATATATATATATATATATTTATAACATACAATATAGGCCTACCATTTTTGTAACAATGAGTCACGAAATGTGTTGACCGGTCTGTATAAATAAGCTCGTTCATTATAAAGAAATTTTCTGTAAACAAAAGAACCTCGATTCACCTTTGACCCTCTTGACTAGTTTTTCATGACACCTGCGTTGTTTTTTTGTTTGTATATAATGATCTGTTCGTACAGCGACTAATTGATCAATCGTTGAGCTAGATTCAACCCGTATTTATTGCGCGATATAATCTGGATTGCCGCGAATTGGCTGGCCTTCAATTCACGTACCTGGCCGAACTGCCCATTGATGCGAAGGACATCACAACTGCGACAGCTGTCTTTTTTGTGTATCTTCTAAAAGATAACTTCTACTGAAGAACATTCACAAATCAGAAAGCCTGTTTTTTTCTATAGATATTTATTCTTTACAAGCGGAAGAAAGATGTAGCTTTTTTCTAAAAAGCATTTTTATTGGTAACTTGTCGAACTGTGAAAAAACGTATATAAAATATTTTTCAAACAGACAAAGCTTACGATTCATAGTTTGAATAAAGGAAATGTTAATAAAGTTGTATATTATTATGTTAGTTTCGAATGTTATGTATTCGTCTACTTTCTACATCCTGTTTCTTTATGAAGTTATACCCATCTGTGTAATAATTAACACTAGTCAGTGCAGCGCGCGGCTTTGGAGCGAAGCACGTTGACTTCGCGAGTCACTTTCATGAAAATGAACCGCTAATTGAACTAGTCGATCGATATTTTTGTCATTCTCGATTTCTCGATGTACGATAACTTCAATCGACTGATGAAACAGGTACGTTATATATTTTTGGTTTCATCATCTGCACCATACTTGAACATTTATACGTTCCAATACAGTATTTATTATGCATTAGAAATAGCGATATAAAAAATAGTATATAAAACGACTTGGACTTTGAACGCATATCGTGAAGTTTAAACGTGGTAGACTCTTCATTTTAATAGTGTAATTTAACGACAACTGAAGTTGTGCATTGTTATTTTCTCCATTCAGACGTATTTAAAAAAAAATCGTACTATAGGCTTATAGATCTACTCTTGTAGTACTGTTGATTCTGACCACATATTTTTGACTTTTTGTGTTACTAAACTTTTTACCGAAATAGGAATAATAAAGAAGAGCAAATGACCCAGTACGTTTACGAAATATGGGTATGCCTTATTCATAATGCATTGTATATCCATATGACTTGATCACGACTCTATATACACGGGTATGAATAAAAAGAAGGTAATTGAGGAACTTAGTTCGAGTGTCTACGTAGTTGACTATGTTTCATGCATACCTTTATGATGTAAATGGTATTTGTCGGAGAAAGACGTGACGAGGTATTTAACCTTCTTCATCAATCTTCATATACCGTACCTAGTTCCTTGAACCAACCAACCGACCAATATTTTACCTGAATGTAAGCCAATGTTATATCTAACGATACGGAATGTGAGGTAATATTAGTAACTTGGGTAAACGTTCGTAGCTCTCGGGTTTCATTTTATTTGTTCCCAACCCTTCCTTCTTGCAGCCCCAAGGGTGTGTGTTCCACCGTATGATTTCCCATTCCAAGAAAACTGTGTAATAGAATATTAATTATATTTAGGCCACCACTTACACGAGCGCTTGGTTATGAATGAACGATATTCTCGTATCCACAATAGAAAAATACACGAACCACCCGTGCGCTAGTGGTGTGGGATGGGGGGACGATCGCTCGGAACCTTCTTTTTCCTTTGGAAACAAGTATATAATGATATTATCGCCGTTTCTGAGTAGAAGTCGCTGGTAATGATAGTAGTTTAATCGTAAATACAGACATAGTTCAATTAATTTCTTATAATAAGTAGGCCTACAACGCATTCGTTTTCAAATAAATTAATTACGAGTTTGTAAGACTTGATTTTATGTTTCCCCGTAGCCGTACGGCAGTAATAATTCGAATATAACAATTTAATGCTCTCCGGTGTAATTGGAATTTCTATTGCAGGCATGCTCGTAAATTGGAAAGGAATTATCGATATCGCAATAAAAGCTTGTAAAAACGTGAATACAATACAATTATTTTTGAAATAAAACAGTACGTTAATTACAAGTTATCCCCGTAATCTTCTCTCAATTATCTTATATGGTAACTCATATAGGTAATTATTTAATTATTCATATTGTGATCATACATACGGTATACTGCAATCAGGCATATATAAACTACGTCACATATCTACGTGTGGATATAAACCTATGCACCTGTCGTACTACATTACCCTAACAATCGACGCCACAAATTGTATGTAATTTTAATTATTTAATGTAAAATATCTTTTTCAAGTAAAACTTTTATTCGAGTTTCCTGCAGTCGAGTTCGCATTTTATAGATTTGTTTTGGTAACACGCGATTACGATCGACTGTCCACCCAATCAATTAACCACAAGCGCGCGGTAGTGTCGAACCTTCACATCGAATAAACCAATCTACACATAATTATAGCCAATTAACTAAAACAATCAGTTGCGATAGAATTGATCACGATATGTTAATTACTGAACAGATCGAACAGAAGGTAGGTTTAACAATCTATTAGATTGTGGGCGTTCAGGGGCGAGTTCCAATGAAATTAATTCATAGTTATAATATATCGACGCTGGATTACTACTCAGTTTCACGGTGGACATAATAATAGCTCAAGTATCGATAAACAAGATGATGATATTGCACGGTGAAATGATTTTCACCATTGATCTCGTTGGAATGTATTTTCCTGTCGCTGCCATGATAAGCATCAGTCAGTCAACCACGCGTTAGAATGACTGGAAGTGTGAGGACTGAGTATGGGGGGGGGGGGGGGGAGGCGTGACGAGTATCTGGAGGGTAAAGGCGGTGACGTATAGTTATTGAACTGTTACAGATAAAGACTTATCTGTGTTGTGTCAATTCAATTCGAATGAGAGATTGAAGACAATGTTGTTTGAGAGCTGCGTTGGGGGTTCATACCGAGTGTCTCGTCTATTGAATAGTGTTCTTTATTGGGTGTTTCGATCCACCAATATAGGAGAATTGACATCGGAGCTCGCTGTACATGGGCGGATTTAAATACAACAGATTTAAATAGATTTAAATATCTCCCAAACTAGCTATTTATTTGAATGAACTCAATCAATAATTTTCGCTTCGATATTTCATAATAGTCTTTGATTTGTGATCAGACTATGTTGAATAAATATTATGCCCACATCGACTATTTTATTTTATTCACACGTCACTTTTGTTGCATTGCCTTTTGAAGCAATACACTTTTTTATGATTATTTTTTCTTGGATATTATTAAAAAAAGAAACGGCTTTATGATTCAAGATTATATTATACCCTGATAGAAATTAATTAAACATCTTCTTTGGCAAGCTTTATCAACTCCTTTGTCGAGTATTGTATTAAATAGTATTTCCTGGCTTGTTTCTATTTTAATATAAGAATTCATATTTACTTAGAAAGTTTCATTTTCCAAGCTTTATACGTATATGACATTCTTTTGATCTCCGACATTCCTTTTCAACGTTGTATCTGTATATGTATATTGTGAACCACATTATATCAGGAAGGATGTGTTTGTGGGGTTAGTCGCTTAGAACACCGATTCACACCGCAGGCCGTCATGCCCCACTCCTCAACACTTCTGAGGTCGACGTACGTCATTGATTTGACACGTATTTTTACGCGTGTTATCTAATTGGGTCGTAATGCAACAGTAATAAAATATTTATTTTCATTTCTCTCCTTTTCTGGAGTTAATATCTGAAGTCCGCCGCCACGTGTCGCCATGCTCTATACCGGAAACTCGCGTCATATGCCACGTTAATTATGCGTCGTCGCAGCCAAGTGTAATATAACTAAATAAGCAGTTTTTAAATATCAATAAGCGGGTATAATCACATTTCCTATCACTCATATCTTCACAGTAACACGTTTTACATATTCAACTTTCGAGTACGATTATCAAATTATCTATATCAACTAGACTAATCAAGGCAGTACCCTAGTAGGTAATTACGTGTATAGGCTGTGATAATGAATATTTAAGTAACTACAATTTCATTTACTGTGTGATATTGTTGTAAATACTTGATAGCTCACAATGTATTTTTATTTGACGAACAGTCCCTGGTATCAAGATAGTGTACGGGCAAACTTTATTATGAAACTCAATAATATTCAAATACAATTCAAGTAATTACTAATAAGTAGTCAATTTGTGTATGTAATTCATATAATGTGAATTTATCATCAATGTATTGTGTAGATTCACATGTATTGTAAGTAGCGTAAGTGGGCCTACATAGCATTACATAGCACCAATAAGTATTGATCTAGCCGCCCACATGGCTCAGTCAACCAGCGCACTGCGCTAGGAATTGAAGTCCGGACGGACGTGGGTTCGAGTCGCGCATAAGGCATGTGATTGTGTAAACGTATTTCACCTATCACTTGCTCGTTTCATCATTACACGCTAATTCGTACCACCATAGAACTCAGCTGTCCGTGCGGTCGTTTAGGCATTGACTATGGTTTAGGTCCCTACAAGAAGAATTGGTCAAGATTTATGCACGATCTGCAAGGCCATGATGTCCACACATGTTTAATTTGTACCAATAACCATGGTTTCATTTAATCATGATACCACCGTGTTGCTGTGTTGCATTTTTTGCAATTTTGAGTACCAACGAATATCGTTCAAACAATATATGGCGTTGAATAGTGTTCTGAACTGTATAACAACTGTATTTTAATTGCTTTTATGAAGAAATAGTAAGAAGATGATTGGGTAGATAAAACACTCGTTTATGTTCCACTTTTCACTGATGTTTAATGTCAAGCAACAGTTAGTGACGTCTTTCGTTGCCAAGTGACGTCACTCATTGTCCACCGTTGATATTCATTTAATCAATTTTTATTATACTTACTAAACATTCCACTACCATATGATATAGAATATCAATCAGACATCCGAGTGGAACTGATTGGTATCAGCTTTCTTGTGAACACCCACATATTCTTTTGTCACTTTTTGCTCGCTTTGATACATACATTGGGTTTACATAGTCAATGGTTGACATACGCTCCCAACAAACAAGTTAGAATAACTGCTACATTCTTTTCCAAGCATTGCATTGAATAGACAATATAGTATATGGTTTAAAGCTTTCATTGTGCATTTTGTGACTAAAGCATGAAACTTTCAGGACATGTTAATGACATAAAAAGACATGATTATGGATATGGACGTCGGCTGGATTCTGCCCCCGAGGGGCGGTACGCCGCCCCCAATTGTCACTACGCGCGCGCTTGGTTTTCATTTATTATCTCATGAACCGTATGTGCTACAGAAACTTGTGAATCATTTTTAAAAAGAAGAAGAGTTGTTCTTTATAACAATGTATAACTTTTTAAGATTAAGCCAACCGTGTTGGAGAAAAAAAATGTTGAACAAAATTACTGCATCGCAGATTTTCAGTTTTTGCTCTAGAAAACTTGAACACATATGAACTCATCCTTTAAAAAAATACTGTTTGTATCCTTCATTATTTACGCATAATAATATATATAATATGTTGCATTGACGTGATTAATTGTTACACAAATAATTATTGAACATGTTGAAGTGCGGCCGTGAGCGCGTCCGCCGCCGCTCGACCCTTCCCGGCTGCCGCCTAACCCGTGCTACGTGTTCTCGCTCAGTCTCGCTCAGTCATACAATTCATAAAATATCCTTGTCATTCATCCTAGTCATAAAACATTGTAGTTTATTCTTTCAAGTTTTAAGACTACGATTTTTACAAAAATGTGTCACTTGTTAAGACTTCATTTGATCTACGTACAATTTGAGCTCGATAATTCGATCATAGAAAGCGATGTAAGTTCTACAGTCAATAACCAATAATCTTTCAAAAGTAGATTTAGCAGTTAATTGAAAGCACTAACATATTGTACGGTAGATAATAAATATTGGTCTATATATGAGTGTTCAATCTTGGATTTTCGAAACCGTGCTGATTTGGCGGCCATTCACATTTTTTTTTATAATATGATGATAAATTTAGTGTAATGTGAAAAGCATTAATTTCAACTGGAAATATAATGTTCTGCTCGGTACAGCCCCCTCCCCTCCCCCACCTTCTTCGTACATAAACATAACATGCAATTTGTTTCGAACATTTGTTTTAAATAATAATCGCAATTTTAATTGAAGTGCAGTGCAATACAAGCGAACTCACCAAGTTAGTCCTCCCTTTCACATTCTCCTGAGCACTTGCAGAGAGCCGTACACGCCAAGTTGGACTTCAGACACTTGCACCGACCAGTACAATTTACCGAGCAATTACATTTAATCAGTTCCCTCAATGAATGTTGGGCGTCTTGCAAAGTTGACCAGAACGGTAACCAACTATTTTCTTCTTTTTTCCAACCCCAGTCTTCAGGACTCGGATAACTCGGTAATTTGTCAAATAGCTGTCCCCACACGTGACCTCCTTGGTATGTAGCCCGCATGATATGTTGATGTAATGCAGCACTTGTAGGTGGAATATTTTCTAGAGTTCTTAGTTTCTTGGTAAACATTTCTAGTCTCGCTTCGTTTGTTGTTTGTTTGTCACTCGTGCGATCATACATGATGACAACGTATCTTTCGATTATACGCAAGTCTTCCACATGTATTGTATTTGGTGTAAGTGGAGGATTTGAAATTCTGAGGAGAGCTTCAGTCAGGTCTGGAAAGGCGCTCCAAGCTTCATATGCTTTCTTTTTGCCGACACCGAAGAATGACGAAACAGTGTCGCAACCAGACAATGAATGAAACATAGGCAAAGCTGTCGACCGAAGAGGTCCTATGGAGCTAGCAATGAGATGTGCACCAATGTACCTATAATTCTTTCCGGTTCCAAAGGCAATCCACAGCTCATCTAAACGAAGTTTAACAACTGCTGAAACAGCTAAAACCACGACGTCTGTATCTACAGTTCTAATCATACATTTTGAGAATCCTTTCTGAATTGCATCCTGGACATGCAGAAAGATGCGCGTATCAGCTTCTTCATGGGAACAAGGTGATATGCTATGAAGACCCTCTGGTTTATTACTTACAACATAATCTTCGACGGTACTACATACCAACTTTCCAGGTGCTACGACCATATTGGCGAGACATGTACCCAGCAGATTGTAAAGATCCTTTTTATTGTTGTCATTTCGGAGAAAGCTTGACCAATCCTTTGGGATGGGACTGCTAGGAGTCACAATCTGTCGTACACCTGCACCACGTTGTTCTCGAGCATGTGTCTTCAGACTCCCTATTATGTAAGTGTCCCATATCACATCAAGACGCTGTACGTTGCTAAGTTGACAGTTGATATACGAGATGAACACGTTATTCACATATTCTTGAAAGGTCTTACAAAGTTTCGGAGACGTCATCTGGACAATAACTGATCCATCCAAAATCATTACGTCTACTGCAGGTCTTGTAGTTTGCGTAGTTTGTTCATTTTCAATACATTTTAATAAATCGGATTTTGTACATGAACGAATGTTCCCATTGCATGATATTGATGGTGGTGTTCCTTGATTTTCGTAGGAGAAAAACTCTTCTAAATTGCTTCCCCGAGTTTGGCAAGATATATACATGCGACTAAAGAGTACGACGTCATTCTTGAGAGAGGTCACTTTCGTATTCTTACTACGTTTTACTTTGCTCTTGAATAAGAGGACTTTATTCTTTTTGATTGGACTCGAGACTGGTAGAGTACATTCGGAGAGACGTTCATCCACAAACGTAGCAAAGAGCTTTCTCCCGTTCATCTCCAGATTTTTTAAATCCTCTTTAGCCACCTCATCAAGAACAAGTTTAGTGTCTACGGCATAGAGGTCTTGGCTTGTCTCATTAAATGGATTACCCAGTTCTTCGAAAGCCGATATCAAGGACAACACGTTCTGCATGAAACTGCTTTGGAAGGATTTGCCTTGCTCGTGGTGCACGTACACGTCTTCCTTGTCGTACTTAGTTTGGGACTCAAACTCCTCAATTATCCTAGACAACTCAGGAGCAGCTAGCATATATTTTTTCAAGGCGTCTGGACTTTCTGTTAATCCAATAATTCCTCCATCACCCTTCAGCTTGGCATTTTCTTGCTCATGTGCGTGGTCCAAAGCAATGCAAGAAAAAGGGTTATTAGTTTTCTTGACTACGAAAGATCCAAGTTGAAACTGTTCATACACATATGGATGTGTGGTTTCAAGATTGATCATATCTCTAAGATGAACACTAGACCATCTTGCATAGTTGAAATGATCAAAAATGAAAAACCAAGGGATAAGATCAGTCAACGACTGTACATAGTTGTTGAAATTTGCTTGACGTATAGATTTGATGAATTCCAAGACTATTAGTTGCAGTTTCATGACCACACTCCAATATAGAAATTGAGGAAATTTTTCCGATGACTGTGCACTCCATTCTTCATATGACACATCTTCATCTGGATTCTGTTCCTCAAAAGCACGTCTTCTCAAAACATACAGAGCTGCAACTGTTACTTGGTGAGCATACTTGGTTCTTCCAATATGTGAAGCACATAACAATGATTGTGCCTTGCCGCTCGTAACAACATTTGCGTTTACTAGAGCTGTCACCCATCCGGATCCATTTAATAAGTCACCCAAGGTTTTCCATGCCGCCATCTCTACATGCAAACCACCCATGAACACAACGAACTTGTCTTCTCCGTGGGTAGATGGCAAGTTGAATTGTATTTGTTTCGCCAATGTAAAAAGAGGTTGATCAAAAGTGATTACTGGTGCTTGACCAGGATTCAGAAACTGAACAGCAGATTTTACAACATTAAATACATGTAGTATCATCGAGGCTGTATGAGCTTGTTCCAAAAACAACGGTAAAAGGGAAACTGTCGTGAGAGGAGCATTTCTTGTCAGTTGTTCTGATGGGTCAAGAGTAGCGTAGAATCCAGACCAAGAGATCATATTCCCTGGCTGTAAGCTTTCTCCACCACACGTAACTAGTTCATTGATGTGTGACAGCCAATCCCTACTCAGCAGTAAATCAGAAGAAGGAAGTGAAACTTTCATAGGTAAGGGTGGCGTTAGGATGTCTTTCTTAAGAGGAGGAGCTGCTGGAACAATAGCAAAGGAGTCTGGTAATCGAGCAACCGATGTCCTTCCACAAACTTCCTTGTTAATAAATCCAATGTCTCGTGACACTCCTTGACATCCTGCAGTTGGGTGGGTCATCAACGAAATAGCAGTACAATGTAATGCACCACGTGCTGTCGTCGACGATGGATTATGATCCAAGTTGTCTGCTGCAGCAGTGACGAATAACCCCTTTTTCAGATTTAGTGGACAAACTACACCGTCCTGTGCATACCTATCACACACAGTGTTAGCAAAATCATTGCATAGTTCCGTGACACGTCTGTATGACACACTTACTCCAAAGTTGTGATTCTCGTCAACAAGCTGAGCTTTTCTTGTACTCACATATAACTTGATACCTTTGTATAGGACGAGCGGTGATTCCCGCTGCTTACTGTGGCGTGGAACTGCTGTTGTGTACATCTTACCCTCACGGTGATACTTAACACAGTTGTACATCATAGTTTGTGCAGCTGACATGACAGCTTGAGAAGATGGCTTACACTCGGCATCAGGATTTGTACCGTAGAACACCATATTAATAAAGGCGATCAAATTCGGTGGGATACTGTCCAACTGACAATTCTTCTCAAATTTCCCTTTAAAGATGTACTCCTTTTCTAAAATATCATTTCGAATGGTTTTTGCTGTGCGTAATAAGCACAGTGCTTCGTCGTCGTAGTTTCTTGATTGTGAAACAATAGTACTGAGGTCCGATTCGTACATCAAAACTATATCTCTACCTACTGCCATTGACTTTAAACTTGGAATAGCTTCCAAAATTCTATTTTTTAAGCGAGTAGAATGTGGTCTTGTTGATGATCCAGCTGATTCAGGATCCTCACTGTTCAGAATATAGTTTAGATTCCTCATATATATTTCGCTTAGGTCTACTAATTTGAAAGAAGGACGTGATTTTGCGATACTTGTTTCGTCTTCAATATAAGCTATCAATTGAGCGAACGCGTTGCTATCGGCAATAGCTTTAGTTCGTAAACCTTCAGTCTCCTTCACCTTATCTATACTAACTTTTCTTGCGCGGTTGTAAAATGCTCGCAAGCAATTGGGGTGATAGCTTGCATCAATAGCCGTCATATCTCCTGCAGCTAACTTTCGCAGTACTGACGTATCAAGAATATCGTTTGCAATCGCTGAAACACGCTCGTTTATCTCTCTGGTCAACGCTTCGGATAATTGTCCTCCTGTTTCGTCACAAAAAAAACACACGCGAATGCGATTTACAAAAGACGAGCACCACGAAGACTTACTCTTAAGTCTACTTTTTCTGGGAGAAACTGACGTACAACTATTATCAACTACCCTTTCTACGTTTGCCAGATTGTGTGCCTTCTCTAGCGCCCTGTTATCAAACTTCAGCCTGCATGATTTGTGCCATGATGCTCTGTTTCCTTCTAAAAGTGCTTTAATCTCTTCAGCGTTGTAGGTGGGATTTACCTTTATTTTCATTGGCAACTGGTTCAATGTTCGAAATTCAAAAATACTATTTGCCAGCGAAATATAGCCTGCTCCAACATCTTTACGTTTGCTGTTAGCTGGACATTGCAATTGGTCACTAGTCTGCACTTGACATAAAACGCACAGATCATAGTTTATTATTACATCTCCCTCACGTGCGCGCTTCATTGTACTAGGCTAATTTTGAACAATACCACAATCGTCCACTTTCATCACAAATCAATATAAGTATTTTTATTCACATATTAAATAACACGTACCTAATCAAACATTTTACACGTATAAGTAACACGCTTGCACTATAAGAAACTCAAAAATCACATATTAAAAAACACCCTACTGAACCCGCACTATGTATACTGTAGCAGCACTTTTATGATCACATCAACTAGAATTACAACTTACTACACCAGTCACACGACGAAAACAGAAAAAAATATTGTAAAAGCTGCGCAGAAATACAGTGTTAACAATAACTCTCAAAATTAATATTACCTAGAATCCCAAGTATGTCTCGGGCTGTTGCACATGTGTTTACAAGATGTACACTTACCACCCCCCACCACCCCTAAAGTGGCCGTACCACTCGCACGTGTTTTCGGGTGAGATGATAATCCGACAAAGACATCGCGAAAATCCAAGAATTCAGAATTTTAATGAGCGGCCGATGGATGAAAATACAGGAATTACAAGAATACTTTTCAGTTTGAGAATACCTCAGGACAATAACATTCATATACCGTAGTGGACCTCCTTTATCACGTAATATACGCCTATGTAAACATGTCTATGTATTTCTAGAACCTAATGAAAATACCAACATATCATTCAAATTATTGACTATTTATATTAGTATATTACGTGTACATTTCAAGTGTGAACTATTTAGTAAAAACCGTGAAGTAAATGAGGGAGTGTTTGATAACTAGAATAATTCCAAGATCGAAAATATTCCATTAACATTAGCAAGACTTATGTGAGTCTATGTGAGACTTAAGAGTCTTATGTGTTTACTCGTAGCAAGGCGGGTTAGGCGGTAGCCGGGAAGGGTCGAGCGGCGGCGGACGCGCTCACGGCCGCACTTCAACATGTTCAATAATTATTTGTGTAACAATTAATCACGTCAATGCAACATATTATATATATTATTATGCGTAAATAATGAAGGATACAAACAGTATTTTTTTAAAGGATGAGTTCATATGTGTTCAAGTTTTCTAGAGCAAAAACTGAAAATCTGCGATGCAGTAATTTTGTTCAACATTTTTTTTCTCCAACACGGTTGGCTTAATCTTAAAAAGTTATACATTGTTATAAAGAACAACTCTTCTTCTTTTTAAAAATGATTCACAGTTTTCTGTAGCACATACGGTTCATGAGATAATAAATGAAAACCAAGCGCGCGCGTAGTGACAATTGGGGGCGGCGTACCGCCCCTCGGGGGCAGAATCCAGCCGACGTCCATATCCAAAATCATGTCTTTTTATGTCATTAACATGTCCTGAAAGTTTCATGCTTTAGTCACAAAATGCACAATCATGCCCCTTTCTTGATTTTAAAACATATACTAATATACAAAACTGAACATTTCTTGTTGTGGCACAGTCGGAAACTTTGAAATAAAACGACCGAAAATTGAATCTTTTACGTCATCTTTCATCATAGAGTAAATCTAAGGAGTATTTTCATTTGTTTAAATTTGCGCAACACTTCCTGTTATTCTCTGTATATCAAATCGTATACACGGTACGAGTGTGATTGGATCGATGCTCTGTAATGATTCCTTTACCGGTATCTCATTGAAAAGTTTCCGTCAAAACTTATCCGTATGACTAGAAATAGAAAAAGAAGATGCAATAAGCTCATTGGCATTTTGCCTTCAACTATTTCTATAGGAATGTAAGATGTTTGATTCAAAGATTGCACTTTGCCAATATCAAGTAATGCTATTCACTGATTTGTAATCACGGGAAATTGATCATGTAATGTTGGTACACTGTTGCTTGTTTCGACTAGAACTTCTATAGCATGGCTCCAATATATGTATACTGGTGTATCCGTGTTTTTGTCTTTGATGTTATTTTTACTCGTTCTTTTTTGTTCTTGGAACGATTACGTCTTTCAAGTGTTTGATTGTTTTTCACTACGTTCACGGCCTTCTTTTTTATATACAGCTAGCTCTAATTAGTATATGTGTTTAATTTGTTTGTGTTAGGGGTGACCAAGCTCGAATCGAGGACGGTCGGATTTGTTGCATTGTTGTAAATTCATCGTTTCAGTTTAGGACCGCAAAAAACAACGGCTTACTTTATGGATACTTCTCTGTTTATTTTAAAACCTTTTTTCTTCAATGTGGCCTACCAAAGCCGCGACCTGTATGCCTACACCAAATAACAATAGGTATTATTAAAATATAACTATTAATTTATTTAATCCATTTTGAATACATATTAAAATTGAATACGTTTCTTATTAGACGAGCTTTAGCGAGGATGCAATTTGACATACTAAAAAAAGTTTTTTTTTTTTTTTTTTTTTTTTTCCATGTTTTTTTGTCGGTTCTCCACAGATCAAACGATTACAGCTATCAACTTCAAACTTTTTTCAATATGGTTCCTCATCCAACTTAGTTCTGTATAGTTTTGTGGCATTATCGGGTGGTAACTTTTTTTAAAAGAATTTTAGAATTTTAAAAAATACCCATTAGAATAAAACAGCGGAAAAAAAGAAAATATTTTCATTTTGAAATTCTGCATGAAGTTATTACATTGTGATACACATTTCTGGAAATTTTCAGCTTGATCGGGTCAGCCATTTTGAAGAAAAAACATAAAATGTGCTAAATTGGTACCACTCGAAGCAGTTTTTACCCATTTTTACCCATTTTTACCCATACCATTACTATCCGCTCGTCTAACAACGCATATGGCGTTTTCCTAGTTTAAATACAATATGCATGGGTTTTACAGCGCGCATTTGAAATATCCTTACAATAACACATTCAAATCTCGTTAACAGAGACTATATAAATATTTGATTTAGCATGAATCAGTATGCCCTTGAGCAAACACTACCTATCTGCCCAGATTTGAACAATGCAGCATTGATTTGCCATTATCGTGCATTTCATTTCTCACATCTCCACGGCTGCCTCGGAACTAAAATCTTGTTGCACTTGTTCCACGGCAAGCTTGAACGATTCGACGTGCGAAGGCCGGACTATGGACAGCTGTATGTTTCGGGTACAGTCGGAGCTACAAGCCTTATCCAACAAGAATTTTCCATTATACATGATTATATAGTCGTGTTGGGTTTTAATAGCTGGTCATTAGCTAGTTGGTACAGTCTGTGGGACAAGTATGCTGTACCTGTTTGTTCGGCGCTGAATTGAACAACGTTACACTGGGCGATAAAGATTCCGAGCGACCGTCTCCCCTATCCCACAGCACTAGCGCACGAGTGGGTCGCGCGGCTTTGCGCCTTCACATCTCGTGTCGTGAACTGTAATTAATTTAGTCTAGTATTCCTTTTTCCTTTTTTTAAATGCCGTCAACGATTCATCGAAAGATATGGATGTAAAATAACAAAGGTGGAAACTATGCTCCATGGCTTGAAACAAGGCTTCGTATTTGCGTGAGAATTAATATATAGCCTACTATATATACTATGTACTTTTTTGAGGGAGATTCTAACAATCTTTTTTCATTTTTATTATTCAATCACATTATCTAAAACTAGACATGTACTTTTTGTTATTTGGCTGATGTTATTATTAATCTATATCATTTATCTCAGCTTTCCAGATGTTTATATTGAAATGAATATTATATATGTATTAACATTGAGTAGACCCACAGACAAGTCGAAACTTATGTGACTTTGTGGGTCTACGATATCATTATAATTATAACTTATATGTAAATAAAACACACCTTGAAAAAAAAAAATCTAGCGACAACTATGACTTTTCGTTTTTGACATATTGAACTGAAATTACTTCATACCACGCAGAGAAGTATCTTAAGCTTTTTTTGTTTACTTGATAATAGTTGTGGATACCATCTGGGGTGAGGTAAAAATAATTATCTTTAATTTTCCTCGATATCGACCACTTTCTGATCTTTCCTCCACACTCCACATTTGCATGTTGAATTCACACATTCACTAATGACGTATTTATTACTTTCGTGTCTAGCTGCAACAAGTATATTTGTAAAATCCCATAGTCTAGTAATGGTAAAATCCCTTATCAGTGGGAAGTTGAGGAAACGAGCGTGCACATTTGTCTGAATCTATTTCGGTTATCAGTTCTAGATACGGTAATGGCGTCTACAGGCATCAACACGATTATATTGTCATCAACTTGCCATCTCACTCGCGCACATCACACTCTAGGCTCGGTAAAAATCTAGTTCGATCGTTATAAGGTTGCCATGACATCCACCAACAATCCAACATTCTTGCATTCACTGACAGATTACTTGTGTAGATAACCAGATAGGAAACACGCCGGTCCCGATCGACTGTTTCCACCGTAATGACAAATAGCGCTCGGTTGTTTCGAACTTGCACAAACAGTTCTTGATAAATATAAAATATTATATTTAGAATAATATACTTGTATCCACGAAGGATGAAAGTCGTCTACCAAAGTAACGATTACCACCGTTATTTTCTATATCTGTGATGTATTGAGGGCCTAAGATTTCAGAACCGTTATTTACGATTAAAAACTTGTCTATCTTCCAAAAGCTGTGAATGATATACAATGAATGATATTCCATACAATTATTTACTTCGTATTATTTACTTTCTTATTTCGTGGATATACATGTATGCGAATCAGCCCATCTTGTGCAGTATAGAAAGTAAGCTTATAGATGTAATACCGTACTACCTTTCTTTGTGCATGTATAAGGGAACAAAATCAATCATCAATTAAGTAATTATGTTATTCGGCCCGCGTTATCGCCGTGGTCGATCTGGAGTTGTCCATAGCACTTAGTTATTACGCTGCGAGTTATTACGTAGAGAGAACTAAGGCTATGATTACAAACGTAACGATTAGCGATAGACAAATAGAATCTGTGCTTGATCAAGCATTACACTGAATTACAGTTATTAACTTGTACGCTTTTATTACGAGAGCTAAATAGATTGAATTTCTGTAATCTGTAATGCTTTTTTTAGTGTTTCGAATTTCCGGATCGAAATTCCCAGTATGTTGGTTGTAATAGATCAGGGAAACAGTCGATCGAAACCATCAATAGTGATATGGAATTGACACATTGATGAATGCTTTTATTTATTTATTTGTGTCATTTTTTCTGTCGATGTAATTGTGAATTGTGGTTTTACCTGAATGTAGCAACTCGTAATATATGGTCGTTGTCAGTTGGAATTGGAAATGACTTTTATAGTGTATTGTATACTTGTATCTGCGCAAAAAGGCGCGAACCACCCGCGCGTTACTGGTGTGGGATAGGAGGGACGGTCGCTCGGAACCTTCCATCGTGGATGCAAGTATAATGGTGAATTGTCGATTCATATAACCGAATAACCCGCAGAAACGACCGTAATAAAATACTTATTTGTATAGGCTTGGGTATATGTATTAGAGAGAGAGAGAGAGAGAGAGAGAGAGAGAGAGAGAGAGAGAGAGAGAGAGAGAGAGAGAGAGAGAGAGAGAGAGAGAGAGAGAGAGAGAGAGAGAGAGAGAGAGAGAGAGAGAGAGAGAGAGAGAGAGAGAGAGAGAGAGAGAGAGAGAGAGAGAGAGAGAGAGAGAGAGAGAGAGAGAGAGAGAGAGAGAGAGAGAGAGAGAGAGAGAGAGAGAGAGAGAGAGAGAGACGAAGAAACGGGACATATTTAAAGTGATATACTTGTCGACTTTGAAACGTAAAGAAAATTCCGTTGTAGCTTGATGTAATTTGAAATATTTATATAAGCTGCTTTTGTTGGAGGTCTCCAATTCCATACGTCACAGTCATAACGTAGAAAATATTGCAAAATGTGTAAATAAAATAAGTATGCGAATGCATGTCACCCTTCGTCAACGGTGTTCAATTGTACATACGCTTGGTTGACTCGCAAAGACCGTGTAAAGTGTAAACATATTTCGAGTTATTTTTATTTTGTTATTTCATTGACTCCTTATCGCCGACATATAACGGTATTATCGCAATTAACGCTCACTACTTACCTGTTCATTTAACTATCAAACTAAGCCCGCGAGTATAGGAGAATATATAGTATGTTTTCGGTATACACGAAAATCGTCTACAAAATAAATGATTCAACTTCAGTAATTACGTGCATGATCTCGCTGCACTTTGAGGGATTTTTTTTTACGCTTTTAAAGATGAAGTTGCGTTTCTTATAGCAAACCTCGGCCTGGAAATTCACAGTCTTTAGTCTGTCTCACCAATCTTTAGCGATTATTGCATGTCTCTTCGATCAGTTAGGATAACATGTAGCTGTCACAACTAGAAGCTGTCACAACTAGAGTAAGAAAGGAACTCTTCAGTCCTGCGTTTTGGAGACAGGTTTGTGACTATAGGTAAGGGTTGTTGCTCGACGCTGCTAAACCACTCATGATAATAATTCATCATCCAAAAATTCATATTTTTATTTTTATTGATACAATATGATATGATTGGCATGATGATATATGTACCTTCTCGCCGGACAATAGACGAGCAAAAGACAAAAGATTTCCTTTAATCGCTACAGCTTGGTCGTGCAGACTATAGACCGTAAAAACACCAAGCGTAGGCTATATACAAATAAAACCATTATCTTCCGTATATGAGGAAACGGTGTCATTTTTTAGTGGTAGATAACATACTTCTTCCGTGGATACAATTGTATATAATTCACTTGTTTAGCGTTCCCTGAATAAGCATTTAATTGATTGGTTACTTCTAGAGTTTACGTACTCTTAATCTTGTGTGAAAATAAGCAATTGACTCAAATATAATCTTGAAACTTAAATTCCTCAGAGCGAGTGCGTACAAAAGTTTTAATCCGATAAATCCAGCTTTATAGCGTAAACAAAATCGCTTGGGTAACCATGGTGATAATTACTTGGAAACCTCGTTTTCGTTGATCCCCGCGAAGTAATTTCCTTTCTAAAGTCATGGCTACGATTGAATTTAACATCCCGTGTTATTTACTGATTGAAATATTGTACATTTTTGTTCAAGGTATTTCGTCAATATTTTTTTTCGACTGAAACAGAAGGGAACCGTCATTCACTCGTAGACAGCTCGGGAGACAGGGATTCGATTCCCGCCATGGTCGACCATGGACAATGATTTTCCTTCGTCGTATATGGTGAAAACTGGTTATTGCAATTGCGAATTTCCAATATACAAAAGACATTTTGAATAACAACAAACTAATTACTAGATCACTAGGTCCACCAAGGTTTAAAACTCTTGAATATAAATATACGAATATAAATAATTGGCGATAACATACTATTGAGGCAACCTAATTACATTTTTTTTTTGTCATAAACAACATGCGTCTTCACGTTAGTTATCCAGTAGAAAATGTCAGTGATTTATATATTGAATATTATGCTCTTGATTATACTGTACAGTAATTAAAACAAGATGTAGGTAGTTTTATATTCGTCTGTACTTGAAAGCGAGCTTAGCTCTGAACAGGATTATCGACGGCGCGGTGAGGGCAGGGTGGAAGAGAGAGAGGGAGAGGGAGAGAGAGAGAGAGAGAGAGAGAGAGAGAGAGAGCGGACGACGGGGTGTTGAACGAACGCTGATCTAGCCAAATCCCATTAGATTGAAGTACAACGTATAAAAAACGAACAAACAAGGTTTTGGTTTACTGACTGATGTAATAGCGTGTATGGTCGCGTGAGCATCGAGAGCAGTGGTTTACCGTCTGTGATTTGATTGGGTTTTGTGTGCAGTTGTGTTTGTTTTGCTATTTGGTGACAGAATTTCCGATGAAAAGGCACAAACGCGGGGCAGGATGGAGTTGAGATTGAAAGATGAGACGCAAAAACTTCCAATTTCCCTTTTTATGGCATCAGTTGATCGGTTATTGGTTTTGGGTACGAAGACAAAGTGACGGAGTGGATGTCGTGCTTTTTCAGCTACACATATTCGCGCTGAAATCGATTTATAAGTTGGAACCCGGTATTATTATCGAATAAAAAAAAATGGAACATAGGAAAAGTTCTATCTAGCAGTTACGCTATAGTTACACAAAATGCTAATTGTTTTCTCTTACTCGCAGAATATTCACTAGCTAATACTGCTATGCGTTTTGAAATATGTTGGAAGGATAGGTAGTACAATCATTTTTAATACAATTTGTATTTTTTATTTCATTAGTTATGATGATCAGTCACATTATTCACCATTGTTTATAGAGGTATAGACTGTATGACATGAATTTGTTTATTATTTTTCATTATTTGTACTTATCAGTTCATCAATCATTATAATATAAACTCTGTTATTTTATTAAAAGGCTGTTTAAGAGTGATTATCATCGAAAAAGCTCTGGTAACAATAATATGATGATATCTCCGATACCTCCGTAAGCTATGTTTATATGGTTTAGTTGAATTCGATTTTTGTTGTGAATCGAAGTGGAAATATAGTGAAGGTGATGGGATTAATAATATTACCGTGTCTAATCGTAGTTGCGGACATTATTAGTGTTCATTCTTGAAGAATTGTCTTTTAGTTTCACGTTTGCGTGTCGTATATGCCACGAGTACGGGCAGGATGTAAAAGCGTGCAATATAAACCACTGTTTGACCCTAAGTGTGACCCGAATTAAGTACTTACGTAGTCCTAGCCTGGTGGTTCAACCTTGCTCGTTCTTATATACCTGGCTTCTTTTTCGTTCTTCGAAAACCGAAACTTTCAACGAAAGCGAATTGAATTCAAAGTAATCAACAGCATTCGTTTGTGTACACGTTCAGAGTTTCATTAAGATTGCGAACGAATTGCGAAAAATCAAGATTGCGAAGAGCATTCTGATTACTATAGTAATTATCGTTTTCATTTCGTTATTTTAGTTGATTTTCAAAGCTCCCGGTCGATTCGACAGACTTACGACTTATAATATGTCAGAAACACTCATTACCATGTACCATGGACTACCAAGACAGTTCACTCGTATAGCGAAACAGGAACAAATCCTCGTCCACACTTCCATTCCCGTCACCTACGTCTGCAATTAGTCCCTTTGCTCGCCACTGAAGAGAATACCCGAATCCGGTAGTAGCACAATCCAGCATCACTGTAGCGCTCTCTATGTGGTGTGCACTGGTAGTACAGGTGTTACAGGTGAGGGGGTTAGAAAAAAATGAAGATAAAGTATTGGGGGCTAAAAGTGGGTGTCAGTTTATTCCAATATTGCGTGACATGAGTATGACCTTCGTCTGTACTTGTACCAACGCATTGAGACATCAAGACAAATAAGACATACTTTTTGCAACAACGAAGGGACTTCAGGTTATAAAATAAATGTGTTTCTTATTTGTTACAATGAAATCACACAAGTCTAAAACTCTGAAATTCTCCGTTCAATTTGTAACATCCTTATACTCTGGCACTCGCCGGCATTGTTGCGCTTTGTTGCCACGGTGTCGACACGCAAAGCTTGGGCCAAGAAATGTTATCCTCTTTGTCTCTTTTGGATCGCGTTTGAGATATTACGCTGTCTAAACTCTATGAAGATATGCTGCTGAAACGAAATGTCCTCTCTCTCGCTCTCTCTCTCGCAGACGTTCAGTTTAATGATGTTCAGTATTACACACATCTACTTGATGAAATTGGCGAGACTGCTAAACGTTTCTACAAGATGAATGTACCCGGCTCAAGAGACTTTTATAAACGCTCATATAATTGGATGATCGCGCGGGTGATCGTCGAACGAAGAGCGATCCATTGTATTCATATTTCATACTAGGTACACACGCAGCAGAATGTGCGTAGAACATGCGAGATGTTTGTATGGAAAATGGAATGTAGGCGAAATCGTGATACATAGCCGTTTGAATTTGAAACCATTAGGCCTTCATTATTTGCAGATCTATTTAATTCAACATGTTGAAATGAATATTTGATTTCGGAAAAAAAAAACTTGCATAATGACTGGATCGATTAATGTATACACTTTTTCTGTATCATTCTTGTGTTTGAAATGTACGGTAATTTCAATTTAAAACAACTCTTTCTAATTATCCCCCCTCCCCTGGTGTTTTGTATTTTTTTTCCCCAAATTCCGTAATGCCTATGGAATGATGGATCATTTAAAAGTGGTCCAACCGATTTTGCATGAAATTATACACCTTGACGTGAGTAGGACTTGATGACATACGTGCATCCCAAATTTTATTGCGATTGTTTTATTCGTTCAACACATTGTGGAGCCCGAAAAATGAAAAATAGATCTTTGCAAGCAGTAAAATTGATTCTTCGCTTCAACTCATCTAACAGAATTACCACTAGGGTCTACGTGTGTATCTCGATACTTTGAAGATTTTAATGACGGGATTAATTATTATGATATTTATTATCTAGGTCAATGAGTTTTATGGCCATCTTTATATTCATAGATATGCATCACAGTGAAACCTAAAACTGCACTTTGGAATAATTTGGTAATTTAGTGTGTAGTATTCAATTGAATTACATCCGTTTGTTATTTTAATCGTGTTGAAAACACATTGCACACGAACTTTTGTACACCGGTATAACGTTTAATTAGGGCTGCGTTTATGTAAATATAATAGTGTGAACAAGACACGCTAAGGTTTGGGTTAATATTAATGAGTGAATGTGAACTCGTTTTTTCAACAAAATGTCCGAACTTATGAAACCAATAAAATGTTATTTATAGCTGCCGACGAATCACGATTTTTATATATAATTTTTACTCTACTTAATGCGCCTGATGAACTTATACTGGAAAAATTTATACTCGCTTGTATGACGTGGGCTTTGGGTGGCAAACCTCACTTGAACTCCTGACCACAATTACAATTATCCACTCAAAAGTTCCTCCATTAGCCCATGTCATACATTTCCCATCATTTTAGTACACTATTTTAGTACGTCATTTTGCATCGAATAAAGCAACAATAACCGATTGTGATACTTATTTCTATCTGGTTGACAAACGAACAGATCTAAAAGTTTTTGTATTTTTTTGTAATTTTCTGTTTAGCAGTGAACTGCGTTATAAATATTACAAATGAGTTGTAATACTTCTTGACAACAATGAGTGCCGTAGGTTGGAATAAACTTCAACACTATATTGTTGATGTACAACAATGAACAAACCCGTAGGAAGAATTTCCATTACCATTGTTGTACCATTGCAAGCAGCAGTGAGTATCTTGTTGTGGTCGTTTCTTATGTTTAGTAGTTCAGACTTGGGTGTACTAACTCATGTATTTATCGTACGTGGTATTTCTAAATCCAACCTCGGCTCTATACTAGATGCATAATTGATAGCTATTTGCTCGCGCTTTATCTACCTTACCTTATAAGCTACGCTCGTACAATCGAGTAGTTTATGGTCTTCTTGAAAATACTAAATAAACTCCACACAATTTATTATTCGTTTATTTAGCTGATGTTTTTCTCAAACATCATATTTCGTAGCTATACATATGCGATAAAGTTATCGAAAAACAGGTTGTGACATTTTGGCAGTGTGCTACTATAAATGAAACGAGAATCACTGTTTTGGAGCAGCCAGTATAAGCTAGGTATCGACACGGAAAGTGGTCTCGGTGGTTGGAGATTCATTGCAGCTCGCTGCTCGTTATTATGGGCGACAAATTCGACAACGTATTTTGTCGAGCGAATTAAAAGCGAAGTTGGTAAAGGTTCACTAATACCAATTACTGTTGAATGGAAATTGTTCGTGTCATTAAAACAAGAGGAAGGAAGAATTTGACATGGCGACGTGAACTTTGTAACGACGAAGGCAAAATTATTGAACCGTGATAGATTTCAAGCTCAACAAAATGTTATTCCGCGGTAGTACGAATACAGTCGTAATGTTGAACTTGTCCTAGGACAAATATTTGTACCAAATCGCGTATATTCGTTTGATTTCTTTCAAGTGATGTCACAAATCCCCCAAATTATGATGCCCCTTAGGAGGACTGACCTGGGTGGCGAGGCGGCGATCACCACCCGGGCCCAAACCTGTTGAACTTGGTTTGGGGCCCGTCAACAGTTTTGTAGCTATTGGGAGCTGAAGGTAGACGGGTATTATATTGTAATCAAGTATTATTTAGAAAATGTTAGATAATTTGTTGTGTAATAATGATTGTTATATTACGTAAATTAATTAATATTATGCACCTTTCATAAATCAAGTCTTCTGAATTTATTTTCAAAAGATTTTCCTGCTTAGACGTGAAATTTTTGAAATATTAATTACTCATATTTTTCTCTCCGGGCCCTATTTTAATCCCCGCCTGTCCCATTTTCTGCTATAGTCTGACCTTGTGATCACACACTACCGTATTAGTTTGTTTGACCCCAGTTTTTCTAGCTACCGGTACTGATACCCGTCAATCACGTTATTTTCGTGAAATTGGTAAAATAATCGAATTGTAGCATAGACGAAAGAGATACTCATGACTTTCTGTATATTTTTGTAGTGAACAAGGTGTCATTATCAAATTGATTTTTAATTAATTTGTCGAATTGTTCACACACGTTTTATAATGATTAATAAGCTCGCCTATTATCCGAGTTGACGAGAGTACTATTACTCCTCAATTAATTACATCTTGAGGTGGATAGAAATCTATGTGATCTAATCTCTCTCGACTCTTGTTTCTCGGCTTTGTATGGCCGTGAATACGTTGACCCTATAACAACTACCTGACACGTTATTACATCAACGTTTGACTAGATCAGCGAAAGGTGTTAGATATAAGAGGAAAGCGATATGGTCGAGGCACGTTAATTGATTAATGCATTTATTCAGATAATTATTACTTGATTAATTTCTCGAAAAACGAGGTAAGGTTGCGGTCACGTAAAGTGCTCTATCAAGTCACATTAAAATGCATCGCAAAGAAAATTGACTGGCATACGCAGTAAAACTAGCGGACGGACAATGCACACATGTATTCCTTGTACAGTCTGTGTGTGAACAGATCAGCCGTAACATATTTGTTGATTCATTTGAAATTTAAACTTCTGAATAAACCATTTTATGTGATCGTACTTAGACAATTACGGCACAGTCGGCATTGTCGTTCGAGTCCACGGATGGCATGTTCTTATTGATGAATATTTGAATAGGTTTCATAATTTGAAATAAAACAGGTAAACATAATTAATATGTGGTTTTAAAATAACATACATTTCGATCTGCTAAATTGGATTCGTAGTATTTCTTACAATTATATTGTCTGCAATTCATGGCTTCTACAATTATTTCGTATCTTGCCGTTCCAACGTTTCATGTTTATTTATGTGTGTAAAATCACCGTGGCAGTAATATTTCCCTCAAGTGGCCAGGGTCATAGATGTACTGATGATCAATTTGAATATTAAAAGTCGTTTAACAATGGAGATGATAAGATAAGAGAGTTTTCGAAAAGCTCACCAAATAAAAAACTTATCGGTCCGTAGCTTTACTCTTGTTATCGTGAAACTGAAACATGCAATTGCAATTTGTGTTTTGCTGATTTAATCTTTAGATTAGCCGATTTTGCATAATTTATAGGCCTACATACAGTTTTCCGCACATAAGTCCAGCGGTCATTATAAATATTTAAAATAGGAAGTGTTCATTCTTATTATTTTTTTAATTAGGCAGATCTAGGAGTTCAAAGGGGCTGATATATTTTTTAATCATTTCCATTGACCATTGATAATTGATATATACATTTACATATTTCCGTCAGGATAAAATACCGAGTCGTATAAAAGCAGTGCACCGGCAAATGCAGCGTAGTGGTTAGCGCGCCCGCTTCATGTGATCCGGCAGGCGAGGGGAATTCCGAACCCAGTTCGATCCCCGCCGCTGACCATCTTTACAGAGGTTTTACATGGTTTCCCTCTGTAGTCTGGGCTAATGTCGGGATGGTTCCTACAATAAGTCGGCCATGACCGCTTCCTTCCCACTATCCTTCCCATTACCCAAGAACCTTCATCTCATCATCCCATCATCTCATTAATCATCCATCCGACGCCATTATATCTCAGTTATCATAACAGTGCGTCGTTAAACCCAATATATATATATATATATATATATATATATATATATATAAAAGCAGTGCATTTTATGTATTAATGTATTAATTGAATGTACATGAATGTATTAATTGTTTTTTTGGTGCAAAAATAATTCTAACTCACGCGACATACCGCGAATACTGGCACAGTGTAGATTTTCTTGCCATACATAAACGGATGCATGGTATAGATTTCTGAACTAGCTCTGAGGTAATACAGTTAACCCTCGTTAATTCAAACTCGGATCATTCATTTTTTGCTTCAATTCAAATAATAGCTCAGGACAGGGTTTCGATCCATAAGCTGAATTTCGATAATTAAAACTTTATAATTCCGAATAGGTATTTTTGAGACGATTGCTTTTTAAATTGAAGAGGGTTTATTTATATACTGTATTAAACTAGTCGGTGTATTATAAATACAACATTTTACAGCAGCTTGCACGGGACATTTGTTTCAGATTAGGCTATATAGCCAACGCAGCATATGCATGGTATTGATTGTGGTCCCACTGGCTCATCATTTTAATTGTTATGCACCTGTAATAATTGCTTGTACCAGTGGGCCTACCAACCTGTTGATCATTTTAACAATTCTCACCGATCTAGGAAAATCACCCGTTTTTGTTCATAACAATCACTGATTTAATTTGTGTGAAACTGTTTTCCAATTTTTCTCGGGTATCTGGGTTCTACAACATTTCGAGATGGTTTTTCTCAGAAGTGGTACCCAAAATTGTGCCCCAAAAGTCAAAACCTGGCAGTTCTAGGTTGGATAATGTTATAGGCCGTTGTGTATTTCAAGTTTCATCTCGATTTGTGTTTTTGTTTGAAACACATTCGTTTTTTTCATGTAGGTCTACGATAATATTGAGTCTTGCTTGCTCTCATCTCATGTACCGCGACTTGAAATAATGTGTTTCTTGTAGTTCGTAGCCTCCTCGAGTCGGTCAAGGCATTGCCTTGGAAGGCATGTCGGGCGTGGGTTCGAGTCCCGAATAAGACATGGTGTAAACATCATTCATCAATCATCCGCTCATGCGGATAACCCAAATAACTCAAATGACTTAACTGTTGTAGGGATCATTATATAAGCACACAATAATCATGTTGTATAGCTTGTGTATAATTAGACAACTACTTACGCCTTCTAATAATTATTTTGTTTTGTTGTTATGCTGTTGCTTCTATCATACTTCCTACACAGCCTATAGATATAACATGAGATATAGCTTGGCGATCAACCCGGGCGTAAGTTATATATAGCGCCAAATAAACAAGTGATGGAAAACAATAGCAAATACAATTGCTGTATTTTTTATCTTCTCTTAACCGAATACGATGGCAATAGCGTGCCAACATTTCAATTCACCAAGTAAGCAGTAATAAACGTCGGGTGATACCAGCTTGCTAGCACAAAATAATTGCAAGAATAAAAGATTGAGCAGACAGTAAAAGTCTGAAAACGTGATGATGTAAAGCTAGGGTATATGATTACAAATGAAACTGGCACCGATAGTTTCAACTGAATTGTCATGCTCACTTTGTTTTTAGCACAGATGTGAAACGTGGTTTATGTGTATTTACAATTACGGTGATAAAGCCGATGGGTTAACAACTCCTGAAATCCGGTGTACACTTGACCATGAAATCCCATTGAAATCCCCTTGAAATCCCTGAAATCATTCGAAATCCCCTTGAAATCCATATGAAATCTCTTGAAATCCCCTGAAATCTCTTGAAATCTCTGAAATCACCTGAAATCAGGTGTACACCAAATTTGCGAGTTGTAGACCCCTCGGATAAAGCTGTTGAAATGTAGGAAACATTTACTCCGTGTGATTTTACGCCCATATGTTGGTATCTATACGAGACGACACAGGCAGTCAGGCTATAGGCATAATGCTATAGGCATTGCTTGAGCAAACGTGCTTTATTGATAATAGTATTAACAGGGTAGGTTATTTGTGGATGTGTTTTATTTTCTGGTATAAAATAAATGTATAATTTGATACGTCCATGAATTAGAGTGAATTAGATGAACAAAAGCACATTCCATCATACAGAGATATCATTTTTGTTTGTCTTGGTGTTTTTATTCTTGGTTTTCATTTTTTAAGAAGATTGAATATTAAAACCTTCAAACTTGTTATTAATATTTTCAAAGAAAAATGTTCAATGATTTTAATCAATATTGCCATTATATAATTTCGGGATTATTTCGGGTCATAATCGAGGTTATAACTCGATAAGGAAGTACGACGTACGAGTGAGAGCGGATGATGTTAATGATGTTTACAAAATCTGATATGGTATGAGCGTATTCTGAGCTAGAATTCACAACCGACTCGACTCGGACACTAAAGTCAATGCTTATCTTGAAGGGGGTGAGGAGGGGGCTCTAAATACTAAGAAATGTACTCATCTATGGCAACTCAGTTGCAGTCGGAAGTAAAAACGTTATAATATGTCATTTTTTCAGCTTCAATGAATTGTTTGCTACATTAGAGTCGAAGATAACAATCTCAATAATAGCGTTATTATTTGTGGAGTGGATACAACTTGATTCATGACTAGATATACATTTGCTCATCAAACACATCGTGCTGCAGACGATCAAGTCGATTCCGTGTCTAAAACATTTACCAAAGCTGCACAGTGAATCGCATGTTTTCATTTTCACAATGGCCGTGTTATACGTCGCTTCTAGTTTCTACGAGACGTTGAAAAACATGCCATTTTATTCACTTACACAATGTGCTTTAATTGTCTTGTATAATAGAGATTGTCTCGTATACATCTTCGTCGTTAATAAAACTTCTCGAATTGAGTTCAAAACGTGAACTAAATTACCTTTTTTTATGTATATAGAGTGGCACTGTTCACTTCAAAGAATAAAGTAATGATGACTTTAATAAGTTAGCTAGATTTATTCACGTTTCCTCTTGAGATTTACGATACACATCACGCGCAACATTACTTTAATGAGTTTATTGGTTTTAAATACTATATAAATACTTGACATTTACAATAATATTTTTACTGTGTTTTAATATGCAAGTAGCACGGCTTTAAACTAATGCAACAATAAATCAACCGGGATCAAGTAGGCTTTCTGAGGTATCATAAAATAAAGGTGTTGTGGATTTGTGTTTGCTGTGTGCTGATGATGTTGTCATTTAAACTTGTAATAAATAATAATGTTTTTACGAGTATAAGGAGTACATAGTGCGCACATGAATACATAGTAGGCCTACGTAATAAAACTAAAAGTGATTACACCGCGAGGATAATTACCATATTTATTAATTTATTATCGAATGTTTTGAGACTTTTTTGTTTCGCCTTTTAATTTTTACGATAATAAGGGTTATCAATAGTAACCAAATACCTTATTATATAACCTACGGTGATAGTAGTAACTATATTTGTATCCACGAAAGATGAAAATTCAGCTGAGCGACCAACGCCGTCTCACACTGGCGAACGGGCGACCGGTAATACTGCAGTAATCGGAAAGCATTGTGAGATACATTGTTGTCCACTTATTGCAACAATGTATCTCGCAATGAAAACGCGTAAACCGGTCATTAGGCCGTATACTTGAGTTCAAAAGTTATTATTTTGTTTGCCACGTCTGGTTGATTTTAATTACAGTCTTGTAATTATAGCAATTTATAGCGATTTGTCTCCAAAAGCGTTTTTTCGAATGTCATTTGTCCACTATTGATTCAAACGATACAGAATGAACTGGTAGTGAGCATCACAAATGTATTTTCATTTCATTAACATTTTTTTTTAATGTCGAACATTTTTTTCATCCCCAATTAAACACTAGAGCATCGTGATAGACGCCTAGGGGTAAGAAGGTCGAATTGTTTCTATTTCTTTTTCCTTTGATGTTTTCCTCAATCATCGAGTTTGTTTTATCATTCTCCATGGTAACCGGTGACGCCTGCCCGACCTTCTCTCTTCCCCCCTCATTGCTATGCAAGACGTGGATCCCATCCAGGGTCTCTCGACTGCTTGACAGACTGGCTGTGCATAGCGAGCTGTTGGTTGCTACTCTAGGTGGCTTTGGCTGCTGTTTCTTGACTATACTTGTAGTCACCAGTGTATATAGTTCTTATACACAAACCATCGAGTAATGAAGAGATGAAGAAACCTCCTTAATCTATGCACAAACGAAGAAGGTCGTATACCAATGAAATGATCGTAAATACGTCGGTATTCGACACTAAAAGTAACAACAGAATGCGCTTTCAAATCCCAATGTATCCGAAGAAATGTTACAGATAAACCGTCAACAATGATATATTTATAATAAACGACATTGTTGAAATGTGGGCGCGCTCTATCTAGTGACTTGTCACGAGTTCTACTGTTCAACATTTCAAATTGGGATAAATATCAAAATATTGAAAAAACTCGGCATAATTTAGTCATTATTAGTTAATTATACACGAAAATTTTAAAATAATTTCAACAAAAATTTTATAATGTTTTCAGTTGAAATTTTGGAAATATTCAACATGAACTTGAAATATATTGATACATTTGTCCGCGCATTTTTCAACAAAAACGTTTCATTTAATACTTGATTTAAAAATAGAAAACATCTTGTCCTCATGAAAATTAAGATATCATACTGCTGCATTCTACACAGTTTCCATTTGAGAGTACCGCGGTAATTACAGAAATTGAAGAAATTGAATTTAAAGTTCCTACAGCAGGCTCTATAATATACGTACAATGTAATTGAAGGTGGTTAAATGGCAATAATTCTATAGTAACATTAATAATACAAATGTATAAAATGTTTATAATACGTACATAATGATATACGTGGATTTTACGAATTGTATACGGTCCCCACTTCGATACGATTACGACCCCCAACTCGAGGGTGGGAATGAAATACAATATAGCTACATTCCTGTAAAACTGTCACGATCAAAGTTTTTCTAATTTTTTCGCGCATCATATAGAACGGTCTGTTTCCTGTAACAATAGAATTTACCAGAGTTATCACCAAAAATCTGATATTTTGTGGTGGTACCGTAGATGTGCCAACATACGTGAACTGCGGTATATATGGGAGAGTGGGGGGATTAGAGAGAGAGAGAGATAGATAGACTCGTGAGGCATTATAATCATGACCAACAAAGTACAAACGCCATGAGAGCTGATAATCAAGTTGAATTCATCGCACGAAACCAACTATACGCGATGTCACGTGTCAGATGACGGATCGGAACATCCAACCGGTAATACCGACTCGTTACCCGGAACATCCAAGTTATTCCTTCAATGCGGTGTTTCATGTATGCGGTGTGAATAAAATATGAGAATGAAATAAAAAGAGTATATTCGTGATGTAACTATGATGTGTAATATCCTCATCAGTCATCTTGTCTTGATAAGGTGTATTTTCTCGTCACCGTACTTAATTTGTTGTGTACAGACAGGTGCGTTAGGCGTCTACTGTTTTTTTTTACTTTTTATCATTAATTATAGATGAGTTGCGCGAAGATATCGATTTCATGTGCACGAACATTATCCGGTGTATTCGAACGTTTTCCACTCTCCGTTTGACCACAGTTTTACGAAAACTTGATATGTTGATTGGTTTTTCGGTTTTATAATTGACGTTTTTCAGCACTGTTCGTTACTTATTTTATTAATATTAGTTCCGAAATGTTTCTATTCTGTTATAATTTTATATAATTGAAAGGTCAGTAAACAATTATATTAATAGACCTAGGCTACACCGTAAATTCACTTTTTTCAAGTTGAAAGTATTTTGGTTTTTGTACAACAAAAATAACAGAAATTGGAGGGAAAATAAGTGTAGGCCCCAAGTGTAGGCCCTGGCGTGCTGTCACCAGGGTAAACATAGGTATACTAATTGCAGACTTGGGCGAGGGGAATGGAGGTCTAAGAATGAGCTAGCTGTCTTGGTAATAGGCCTATATCTTCTATCTACGCACCAAGTATAAATCTTCGATGTTTTTTTGTATTGGTGGAAGTGCCAGTTATTTTTTCCATCGCATTTAATGAATACTCTATACGTTCACTACCCTAATTATATACTAGAAGGCCATTAATTATGTTCTAATGTGTTTCCGTAATACACTGTAATTTGTTGCTCAAGTAAACATTGTATTACAAAACGTAAAACTAAAATAAATCTCTTTGCGTTGTGCTTTGTTACGAACAACTGCATTAACGGGTACAATCATTCAACTGCAATGTAAAACGAATCCTAAATTCGTCTACATTATCATTTGTGCCGACAATATAAAATAATTGAAATAACGCAATGCATGGTTGTCAGGCTGGCAAACTACTGCAATGATTAATGGTTGGTAGTTGCATTTCTATTACCGACACCGCTATGTTCTAATTCAGTTACGTTGTACATGTATATTAGCTGGTATTTGTTTCTTGGTTTTGTGTTTGTTGTTTGTAGTGGCTTGACAGGTATTGCCATAGTTACAGACAGACACAGCCAAATTGGATCATCACTTGGAACACTTCCCAACATGTTGAGGGAATTGTATATTATAACGATTGTATCTGCAGTACCGGCATATTTGAAACCGATCGAAAGTTGCACCATGGTTGCACGTTGATAAATTTTACAGAACTATTCAACCAACGTGACAAACATTGAAATTATAGGATGAAACGACTATTTAGTTTACTTATACTGGACTCAGAGGTTATTACGTCTCTGCTGGAAAATGTGTATTATGAGTGACTAAAAATAAGATGGGTAATGAAAAATCATCAAATATACGAACTTTTCTAATAATATTGTTTTTGCTTGCAGGGTCTAAGATGTACCCGGACTGTGCCAGGCCGTGTGGGCCTGGACACCCCTGGGGCCCGCCATGCAGCGCGTCACCCCAATGAGAGACACCCCTGTAGACGACGGCCACCGAGCGAAGGTGGCATCCACCAGGACGGCGTTCAAGGCGGACCCACCAGCCTCATCAAACTTCGAATACGATGATAATGAATGGGACATTGGGATTGGTGATTTAATCATAGACTTGGATGCTGATATCGAGAAGACGAACGAGAAAGTAGTAGGGGTAGGTGGCGGTGGAGGTGGGGCGGGGACAACAGCCGCCGAAGGTGGCGGTGGAATGTCTTCAGCGGCGAACAACACCGGTAAAACTGCCGGCGGGAAAATGGCCGTAGAGCATTCGGCGACAGTAGATAAAGGTTTAAAGATGAAAATTAAAAGGACAAAGCCGGGTACGAAGACCTCGGAGGCGAAACACGAGATTGTGAAGACTGGTGAAGTGAACGGAGGCGGAGGTGGCGTCGTGGAGGCGGTGGGTAAACACCCGACTCCCGCGTCCCCTGTAGTCACGAGTGCGGCAGTGGTGAATAGTGCGTCGTCAGCAGCGCCCGTGCAAGGGCCTGCAAACAATGGTAGTAAACGAGGCTCCAGTGGCCATCGTAGGGACAAAGTGAGAGACAAACATGGAGGCGGTGAGAAGGCTGTGACTAAACCGGCGCCTTTGACAATACCGACCACTGCGGTGGCCTTGTCGGTTACCCCCGACGTGAACGGAGTTGTGAGACCCACACCGTTGGGCTCTACCACTACCGTCACGGCTCCAGTAAACAATCAGACTGTTGTACCGGCTCCGGTAGTTACTCCAGTGCCCCAACAGAGAGTGTTGTTTCCCGTTGTGCCGGGACCCGGACCGCCGGTACCCGTATCGGCTAATGTTCCGGGACCGCCAACGCCAACTCCCCCGGCTGTGACCCCGGTGACGACGGTGATGCCAGTGGTTCAATTAGTCACTGCAGTGGTGCCGGTCGTGCCCGTTGTGGTGCCGGTCGTGAAAGTTGAGGTGGCGCCGGAGGGGGAAGAGGAGGTTGTGGAGGTGGAGGAGAGCAGGGAGGAGAGTGAGACGCCACCTCCCGCCAAGAAGGCTAAGACGTCAAGTGATCCAAAGGTAAGGTTCTGCTAATAGGCCTAAATATACAAATATATACCTATATATCATTTAAATGTGTTTATCTGTTGGTCGAACAAAGTATAATTATTATGTAGCCTATTTAGGCTAAAATGGAAACGGACAGTATTTTGGTGCAGACAAATTTTATTTATGAATGAAGTGTTACATGTGTACCTCAAGTATACAACTAACTGAAAATAGTGTTTCCCCTGCAGCCTATATGCAGCCTTATATTTACTACGAAAGATAAAGGTTGTCTACCATAATCATAAACACAAATATCACTGTTATATTTGTACAGCTATACGGCATTTTATGGGTAGGCCTATATGGCTTTGCAGGACGAGGTTTATGTTAAGAAACGCAATCGCATCTTTCAAAAGTGTTCAATCCTTCCGTGTTCATAATCGGAATTTTTACAATCGTTTGTTTGGTGCACGGCCTTTTTCTGTGTATACAAGTATATGTTACGATGTCCCAGGTTATTTTACAAGTGTACTGTTTTATTACGCTGCTGCTACTAATTAGTCTGCAGTGTAAAATGTAAATGAGAGTCGATCGAATCGAGAGATACGGGACGTGCACTAGCACAATTAAAACGAGTCGAGTCTGTACCTGTGTTTTGTCTTTTACTCTCGCGAGTGCACTCTCCTAAATTACCGGCAATAGAAACGCAATAAAAGAGTCGTGATTGAGTGTCGATCAAGTAGACTTGCTGCTACTTGATCGGCTGATGATCGTGGTTCGGCCAACACCGACGTCTGTGCTGGTATATAAAATGACACAGTAGAGAGCACGTTTTTGATACCGGTAATAATTTTTCAATAATCGATGCAAAACAGTTTTATCAGAGAAGATAAATAATGAAATGTTGTAAATAAAATAATAAAACGTGAGTATTTCCACAGTTGACTTTTATACTTTTTTGATAATTCATACGTTTACAAATTCAAGTAAATTATACGACTTGGAAGTTGGAACATTCAGTTTTCTACTTTTTTCTCTCTCTGTGGAGTTATAATGATTTACAAATATGGATTTCAATTTTTTTCGTTTTTGAATGCTATACGTGCTCATTATTGGCTTATTTACTACTCAATCTTGAATCAAACTGTTCATTTTTAGAAAGTTTTCATTTTTACCGATAAACAGTAATTACGTTTTCTCACCGAAGTATGTATGTATTTTTGTAGGTTAATAGTTTTCTATTGAATGTGCTATCTTATACACAGCTTGACTAATCTCAAGCATCTTATGTTCCAGCGTGAGGTAAGATCTAGATCAAGCCAAGGAACTATTTATACCGACTACTTATGTTTATTGCTCTTTATCTTGTACTGCACTGTAATTGTTATTAGTTTACTATACGATATTACCGGTAATAAGAAGAGGCCGATAAAGGATAACGTGGATGGGTATAATTATGAAGCGTTCGTGTTGGTGCCTTCCATGAACATTTACAATCGGTGTCACGCGAAATTATGTTCTAGAACAATATGTTCGTTCGACGTCATGATTTTACATTCTTGGACTTTTATGAGACTTGCCTCTAGTTACACCGAATCGAAGTAGTGCCACAATAGTGCGTATTGATTCTAGTTTCTCATCATTCCATCACCAACGGCTAGGTATATAGGAGCGGATGATAAGGAAGCTATGAAAAGAATAAAGATGATGAAAGGACTTTCACCAAAACCCATGTCTGATGCCGGAGTCGAACCCACGCCCAACTGTGATTTCAGTTTTTAAAGCGGTGCCTAAGTTGACTGAGCAACGGAGATATGTTAGTGCAGTGCGTATTCGCGGGTGGGGTAGCCTAATTTAACTTGAATCAATCTAATCCAATTGACGTAACGAAACTACTATAAAATGATTGGAAAATGGCATTAAGCATCGTCTTGGAGTTACTTTCAAAGTTGAAATCACAGGTCAGTATTCAGTGGTCAAAATAGATATAGTGCCCCGTGTAGCGCAAATCCTAACCTAACGTGACCCTAACCGGGCCGAACGTCCTTTTGACGTAGTGGCAAAATGTCGCTACACCGGGTTCATAAGTGTTGCGGATCGAAACTGCCGACCGTTCTATGCTAATATGTACGGAAAACAGCCGGTCTCCACAGTGACTCGAAAGTGTTCTTAGTAATTACCAGGGCAATGGTGTAATTACTACATGTCAGACGTTGGCTAGATATTTTGCAACCCATAGCAAGCAGGTGCGCAGTCCTTATTCAACTGGCTCATCCCGCTCATTAATGTTCAATTAACTTTAGACTTCTTAATAATTACAGTTTTTAATGTTTTTTCCTTCATAACATGAAACATTTATTTATAAATATACTCTTTAGGTACCGTACCAATAGGCTGTAATTAGTGAATAAGTCATTACATGTGAATGTAAATGAAAGATTCTATTGTGGTGTTGAAGCTGAAGGATAATGCCATGTAATAAGTGATATCATTGGTGATATTTCGCTATATAGTATTGTCTAGGACCAAGGACTAATGGCAGCCAGACTTGAGTGTGTTGCAACCTATGCGTGCGTTGTTGTTATTGTTGTGCGCAGCGTAATTAACCCAAATCAACCAAATCAAACTAACGTAACCAATTCAGCATGAAATAATTTAGTCTTTCCTAAAACTAACCCAATTTAAAATTAATTCTGCAAACGACGATCTACATATATGTATTGGGGGGGTGGGGGTAGTCACCTCGCTATAGCCTATAGGTTAATTTAAACTTGAATTGTAGTGTGCCAGACTGATGCAACTTGGCGGAGTCAAGAACTTTTGGGCTCGCCGCCAATACTCACACGTCAATATGTAATTGTATTTCATACTTGTACGACAACAGAAGTGAGACATTTTTCCACTAACTATAGCTATACACAGCTTTAACTATAGCTATAAACTATGCACAGCAAGCCTTCAAATTGGATTAATGTTTTGCCACAGTAGACCTACAAGTATGACAATAGTTGGCATTGTCATACTTTCAACAATAATATGTTATATTGTTGTGGTTACAATCAGGGATACAATTCAGATTAATAATATTTATCAATTGGACAAATGTCAAGGCATTACAATTGGTAAATGATAAACACTAAGTGTTGTAAACATAATTATTATACGTAATATATTAAATATTGCTTTGACATTCAGAAATATGCAATTATCAAAAGAGTAAATAGAATGAAGAATATGACTGTGTAGTACTGTATGCAAGAAATGAGAATATCGTCCCGTGATTGTATACTAACCTAATAAACGCACATTACCGCGATGTTCGTAAATCTGTGTTTTTTTCAGGTGCTATGATTTTTCTGGACGATATTAAACGATTTCGAACACAACTAGCTCTTTCAAAACGGACCAAGCCTTTAAATTGCCGCGGTACTTTGTAAGTGCCAAAGTTTTTAAAATTATTTAGTTGGTAAATCTTCTTTCGTGTACAATTCAATCACGTTATTATTAATTTGGTTGATAAGTCGTTGAGCGCAATATAACTGGTCGTTGACGTGCCGTAAAACCCAAAAATGCAATTCAATTCAGTATTTGAAACAGTCCAGTTAAGGAGTACATAAAGAGCGTACATACAGACACACAGGGTTGCTTCTAAAAACGAATAAATAATTTATATGGTACCGGTATGCTTTTTAATTATTCAGGATAAATTACCATTTATATTCCAAGTTTGGACTGCATTATAATAACGATTCAAATTTAATTACATTATATTTATTACATAATAAATATACTTTCGATTTGCATGATTGTACTTGAAAATAATTGCTGGTTGGATATAAGCGAAGAAGACAATCAAATACAAACACAAATATCACCCTCATATTTGCATAGCTGTGAGGGCCAAGGAGCTTTCAGGATTATAATCACAACTACATCTTTCAAAGGTAGTTTCTACATTTTGTAATAGACGGGTAGGTATATACACTAGACAGGGATTATTCTCCACATGAATACGACATTGCTATTTTTAACACGTCCGCCTAAACCTAAAAGCTGGTTTATGAAGGCGCGAACTACCCGCGCGCTAGTGGTTTGTAGTAGGTAAGGGACGGTCGCTCGGATCCTTCCTTCGTGGATTTATGTATAAGGGTATATTATATAGCTCCTCACTTGGAGGACATAATAATCTGACTGTCGGTGTGATGTACCCCTTGACAGCTCAAGTTGCCCTCCCACGGAGGTAGACGCGAGGATTAAATTCTAATTTCATTCTCTCCTACTCGGATCTTATCTTCACTAGAAACCATACTTCCAAATTCCGATAATATTCTCTTCTATTATATGCTATTATCTTGGTTCTAAATCTATTCGGGTACGTATTCTTAGGTAGAAAAAAGCTTTACGTGGAATGAAGTAAAATCATATTCCAGCTGTTGTAAATGCAAAGAATTCACTCGTAAAAGATTCATCTGAGAATTTACATTTTTGAAAAGAACGATCAATTTGTGATGGATGATGTGAAAGGTGAGTGTAAGGTAACTGATGCAGGGTAAGAGAAAAAGTATTATGAGAAATAATGAGGTGGGTACAGGTTATATGTGGTTCATCGATTCATATATTATATCTATGGTTATTTCTTATGTTTAGTTATAGCTTGTGTCGGCAGTCGCTACAATGCAGTGCGCGGCTTACAAAATATTAAATCTATAATTGAACTCTGCAACTAATTCAAAACAATATTGGTGTCTCAGTATGATAATATCATGTTTTCTTTTCTTATTATAATAAGTGAAGTATTTATAATATTCTTATGAATTTCATACGTAGTGATTAGTTCAGGCTGCCGACAAGAGATTATATTCACTTTCAGTTATAATGGTGATCATCAGTTAGTTAAATGACCGCCTATTACTTTTATTATTCTTCAACGTTGGCTTGTAAAAACAACAAATAAAATGCCGGTAATTGGTCAGGTTCATAACGAGTTCGAAGTTCAAATCGTCGTATTTTTTACAATCATCAATCACAGTATCATTACCACTATCATTGCGTGGAAACTCTATCTGTGTGAGTATTGATTTTCAATGTTGATTTATTATGTGATAATAATGCGGATCCGTCGAGTAGCGAAGTGATCAACAATCGTCATCATACCAATTCAACGAACTAGAGTATATGGTTCTGGCGGTTATAAGATACATTGTTGTACGTCGCTTTCAACAGTATACATTGTTGACATTGTTGTACGTCCCTTTCAACAGTGATCATGTATTGCTTGATTATTCGTTATCATTTTGACCAAGCATTTTAAGTTAGTACATACTTGAATAGTTGAAAATATCATAAATGCGAATTATTGTAGAATATAATTCAAAATATGCAATGTATCCTGATCAACAGCAGCAATAAAACACGAGATAGAATCATCGAGTGTGCATTATTACCACGACCACTGCTTTCAGTTTGACCCGAACATCATCGAACGGATGGAATCTAAATCCAATTAGCTTCATTCAATCGAATTACTAAGTCTCAGAAAAACCGGAGCCGAAAATGCGAGCTAAATTAAAAAATAGATTGAAAGTTTCCACCAATAGATTCACGTTTACATTCAAATTCAATCAGAATTAATTAAATTTCAAAATTGTTTATTATTAGACAATAATGATTGGAAAGGCGCGGCAGTTCATTGTTTTGAATAATATTGAATATTATCTCAAACAGAATATGACGTGAACTGACACGACGTGCAATGAATGATATATTTGTCTATTGACACAAATAAGCAAATAATGACATCGTAGGTATATGATATGCAGGTCAATATTGTTAGTCGACTTGGGTTTTAGCTGATAATATTAGGCGGTGTGAGTAAACATACTGAATTCAGCTCTAAACAAATATAGTGATAATGAGTCTCATTCAATATTGATATCGAATAATATCGGAATAAAACAGTCAATAACGGGTATGCCCTGTTTGTGTTCGACTGACGTCCAATCACGACTCGGTGTTCTAACAAAAGAAACTTATTAAAAATCTCTGTTATGATTGTATTTCTCAGCGTATTCGAAGCTTATTATTTCAGAATCTTTTAAAATTCAAGTCAAGATGAGATTGGTTACGAGAAAGGTCATAACAATAAAAAGAAATGGTCTGTTTGTTTCTGTGTTTCTTGGTAATTAATTTTACACATTGGTTCGATTTAGTCGCAACCCAAATGGACCGAGAAATGACAAGAGTGCCCTCGACAGTGCCTCATTTTACAGTTATGAATTGCTTTTGGTTCGACTTTCGGTCAGTCGGGTCGCTATTTTATTGGGGTAGTTTATTAGGCTGGGGGTGCTGTGTCGATAGAGAAAGTGCAGATGTTATTTAAACATAACGGCACTTCGCTTTTCGACTATTGTTTGATGTCAGTGTGTGCCCTAATGAAGAATTTCCGTCTAGTTCCCAAAATAATATGTTATCGTTTACCGAGATTGTTTCTCTTTTATTTACGCCTACAATAAAACTAAAACCTCCACTGAACTTTGTTGGCCAAATGATGGCAGATCTTTTTCACATTGTAGACGAAACAAGTTATTTTTCTTGGGAAATGGAAATTGAAAAGATTGAGGCAAAGGTTCGGGGAATGGTTTAGGTAATGAGGGGTGGTGTGGCGGGAGGGGAGGTATAGGAACCTGCTCTTGTGAGCCTACGACAAGGGGGCCCCAACACTTGACTTCTGGTCGCTGCTCAATCAGGGTCCGTGTGACACTCGCCATGGAGATTTTCGCGGTAAAACCAAAACCAAAACGTAAACGCGGCTGCCCGATCGGGACCAAAAAATCACCATATTGCAAGTCGGTGGAAGAACGTGCTGATTCTTTTGCTCATGAAGAGTTCTTCGTGAAAAATGGTAATTTACGATGTGGCATATGTTCGGTTTACGTATTCAATTGGCAATCAAAAGCGACAGTGTCCAATCACTGTAAAAGTAAAACACATATCAAACTCAAAAAACGACGTTCTCGTGTGCTTCCAACCGATAATACTGACGATAACAATAATGCCAGTGAATTAAGTGATCTTATAGAACAGTTCAAAGATACATACGGTTGGCATCGACATTTGGGTTTGATCACCGATACTTTCAACATCCACGACCGTGCCAAAGAATACGAAGACGAGTCGTTTTACGTGTCGGAAAACGGATTTTTAATTTGCGATTTGTGTGACGTACAAATCGACTGGGAGACTCGCAATGCGAGCGTGTCCCATTGCTGTAGTGAGCTACACATGGCTCAGAAAAAGTGCGTATTGATTACAAGTTTGGATGTTGATGATAGTGGTTCTGACAGTTCTTGTAATGCTGGCAGTACATCCTTTGATGGTGATAATAGAACATTAGCTACGAATATTGACAGCGATATTTGTCCTCTGGCTGAGAAATCACAGTGTGATAGTACTGATCGATTTTCAAATACCGCAAGCTCTTCCTGTGACAGTGGTAATTCGTCAGCTGCAACCACTGATAGTGATGATTTGCCTCTAGCCGCGATAGTGAAGTCACAACGGAATACAACGGATGCAAACAGAAACAATATAGATGTGAGTCGATTTGTTATTTAGATTTTAAAACGGAATATTTCACGTAATAAATTCCATATTCGTGGTACCGTGCAATAACAATACATTGTTGCGATTATTTAGATTACGTTTAATTATTATTGTCGTTACACTTCGTGTATTTCGGTTCCGGTAATGCGCTCACTGCAATGCCCGTATTAGGCGTGACATGTATAAAGAGTAACAATCAATAATTGGATGAGCGAAGCGAATACTTTACTTGGAATAGCGATTTTTTTGCCCCCCACTAAACACATGAAAGTACAAATTTATTGATACATGGTATATACATGAACGGATTGGCTATTTTCACAGTGGTGAAATTAGCCATAGTCACTTTTTGTTACTAGGCCTATATAAATTATATATTTCCGATATAAATCGTTAAACGCTGAATTTAATAATCAACAGGAAGGCAGGAACGGAATTGTTTGTAGGTGGGTGTGTGTAGGTTTTAATTACATTTCACACAAATATGCCTATATCGCACATCTTACAACGCATAATTATACTGTGTTCTAGTATTTTCTCCCACCACAAGTGCCTACATACTTTAGTGATTGTTTAGTCTAGGGTTATATTTATAAGTAAGCTTATAAGTAAGCAGTGATTAATGATTGATTAATCCTGCTCTACGGTTTTAGTTAGTATTCATACATACGACTTTGGCGTTATCGATTGTTTCAAACGGTCGTTTACCCCGCAGCACATTATTTGACTAGCTGCATAGACCAACATGTCAATAGAATTTGATGAATTAATTAATCTCAGAGGGAATTATTCAGCGTAAGCATGACATTAATAGGCTAACCATATGAATGTGATGACGCTATAAATCCATCCAATGATTGTCATTACAATTTATATTGTTGGCCTCGTTTATTTATCTATCCTCGGTTATTGTCCGTCGAGAATATTATTTTGATTTGATTGACAATTCTGACATCGTATAAAAATACGATACGTGCCATTCCGTCATGCACAACTTGTTGACTGGTATTAATCAAGTACGTTCGCTAGCATTTCGCCATCTCGATACTTGAATTTTAATGGATTTAGCCAGATTTATCGTTTGCATCGCACAATTATCGATGTTAGTTCGTAACTACGTTTACCAAGTCCAATGATAATACCAGTTTTTGGTATTACCATTGATTCTGAAAAACCATCTACAAACGCGTTTTTTTATTATTAGACGCGTAGGCCTAATATCGAACCACTTTTACTCGAATCGTCAATTTAAGGTAATTAGTGACTGATGATTTTGAATCTATCATGTTTAATTTTATATTGATTTAAAATTTGTATAAATGATTTTTTCACCAGGTAGGCCTGAATATATCGGTTCTCATTCACAATAAATAACTAGGCAAACGCAGGATGTGCGTTGTACGATGAGCGAGATGTCTATATAAAGTAAAATCGAAAACTCTACGAACCTTGATCATTTGAAATGAACTTCATCCGATGTCAATGAATCTAGAAAGCCGTGACTTCGACAATGCAACATTTTTCAACTAATATTTCTATCTTTTCGATGAATAAAATACATTTAGGCCTATTATATTATTTTCTCCAAAACGGCTGGTCCGAATATCAAAACAAATTTTTATTCATGTATATTATTCTTGTGTTCACATTTGTGGAAAATTTGAATCATATTGAAGAGATTTAATTTTTCAATTTTTTCCGCTCAGTCAAATCTTATGGGGTTTTTAGAAACTTCTAAATGATGTTTCTCAAAAATGGTCCAACCGATTAGACCTCAAAACTATACAGTTCTAAGTTGGATAAGTTTGCATATAAAAAAAAGGTTTCATGTCGATCGGTCAAACCCTGCGACCTGTGCAGTGTTTACAAAAAAAAAACGCACAGACAAAGTTCCGTAAGAGTTCAGTGAAAATCTTCGCTACGCTCATCTAATAAATGTTGAAAGTATGAGTAATTTTCTTTTCAAATTCAATTTGAATTTATATTTCTTTGATGAGTTTATGTCAAATCGAGAAGAATAACCAATATTATAATGGGTATTCATTAATTTCATTCTGTACGATTTTCCTTCTAATAATTTTTCAGTTCATCATTGAAATTCAATAAAATCCCTTATTCATACGATTGAAAACGGGGGGTTTTGCCTGATTGTATAACGTAATTTCACATACGCTTTCACCTTTTTCAGTCCACAACCAAATGGGGAATATTCAGTTTCAGTATCTATTTTAATAATTGTATTCAGTGTTGATACAGCCTGATATAAGGCGTGATAGCTGATCAAGAATAAAATCAGCTCAATTAGCTAAACAATCAGCCATATACGTATTTTCTGAGCAGCTATCAAACTTATTACGTGTTTATAATTTCTGTGAACTGATATGCTTCGAAGCAACTAGTTATAATATACACATAATAATGATGAGATTACATCCACGTTTGCCTAATAATCTAGGTGGGTATAACGTGTGTGTTCGTTTCCCATGCAACGTGTCAGCTGTGGCGCTGTGCTCTTTATAGGGTTTGGATGTTTATATAATGGTTTTATATTCTGAAAAAACGTCAAAATATGCATCTAAAATGCAGTTATGCGCTTCAAATACTGCTTCGTGTACTGTAATATTCAGGGTTTATTTAACCAACACGCTTTTATAATTTATGTGTCCTTCCAAGTTAAAATGGTGACATAAACATTATTATTGAAAATTACTAATTAGCACGAGTACATACAAAATTCCGCTGACTTTATAATTAATTCAAATTCTCGATTTGAATATATATAAATTATAGAAGTATTGTTGAATGGCTACAATATTTTCTTGATATATACCTACATCAAGTGCATATAGCCTATACACAGTTATATCGAAGGAGTTCCAAGTAGATATATGCAGCTACATGCCTAAACCGACCTAAATGTGCGCTTCAGTGCTAAAACATGGTCAAATCTTCATATGCAGTTACAGCAAAAGAGGACTAAATGTGCAGTTACAAACTAAAGTGGCATTTTCGTATTCGTCAGGGACCTTTCAAACAATCGTATCTTTTTCCTAAGCGTTGATGAAGACGACAAACATAAAAATTGTATGAATTGCATAAATATTTTGGCTCGACTAGCGGCAATGAACACTCATTTTCTGTTTGTTATTCTATGGTACGTAGGCCTATTTCTGTTTGTCAAAGTGTTTTTATAGGTCATCACATGCGTCATTCGGCCAAACAAGTGCGTAATATAGGAAATGAGGTATTGTGCCGATCCTGTAATACGCAATTTATAACCCCCGCCCCCTTACATTAAGAATCAGTCCAAGGTTTATTCACATCATGAAAGACTGTATGATAATGTGTCCTCCAAATCTGTCATACAATAAAATCATGATTGGAATATTATTACCTTCATTTTTTATGTGATTGAATTTGATACTAATATGATTAAGGTATAACGAAGTGTACCCTGAACAAAATGACATTAATAACGGCTATTTCATGATGTTTTATTTAACAGATGCGTTTGATTAAATTGCAATGTATTGCGGTCGATTACGCTTGAAACAACCCTTTTCTGACCCCCGCCCCCCACTGCTTTCTGCCCCGTCCCACCCTCGGGCTAGTATATTGAGAGGATAGAGGGGGAATAGGGTTCGTGTCTCCAAGTTGTATGTAATCTCACAAGGGGCTCCACTCTTTGGCTTCCTTCTCACTCTACTCTCTCTTCTTCAGTCTTCTACGAGTCTAGATCGATATCCCGTCCCTCGTCTTCGTCCTCACCCCCCTCCCCCACCCACCCCTCTCAACCCGTCACCCTCTTCGCAGAACAGGAGATAAGATGTGGTGTGTCGGGAGATAGAGCAAGAATACCGCAACGAGAAGAGAATTCTATGGCTTCTGCCATGTTCCTAGACAGATTGTTCGGTCCTAAACTTGACAAGTTCACAGTTGGTGGGGGGGGGGGGGGGGGGGGTTTATTTATTAGAACATTTATTCCCCAGAACACCACCGTAGTAACCATAGCTCGCGAGGTGCAAACAAGCCCTTGTTGTTTGGAGTTTTAATTAGTTAACGTAAATTTGATGCCTACCATAGCTAAAATGTTCGTTCTCTCGCATAATATTCAGTCAGGACAGTTGCACAATAATTGATACCACAACTTCTGCTTGAATTGTTTTTCAGACTCATATCAATGTCAGGAAGATTAACATCACAGCTTCCATGAACAGAACGGCCATTTGGGGATTCAAATGAGCGGATAATATATTTGTGATACTCGTACTTTATGCGGAGTCGAACCCATATCCGGCCAATATCAATATTGACCAGATTTGAAATATTGAATTGATTTGCAGTCGTCCGTCTTATTTTGAGGACATTCTCTGGAATAAATAGTTCATAAGATTAGTTGATTAGTTTGAATTTTAATACATAATAATATAATAACAATGCTTTAGCTATGATAATACGCTATATAGCGCGTTTGGACGTTGTGTTCTGATTTGGCCTCCCTTTATTACCTATTACAAATTAATCCCAATCTCGGCCCTATGTCACAAAACGCTCATAATAGATTTATATAGTAAATATCGTCTGATGAAACCAGATTACCCCCCACCGTAACAACCGCCCGCCATAAAATCATATCTGTATAATATGCCTCTATGCCCATTGAAAGTCCCCCTCACCCTTGCACGTGTATAGGAGGCCACCATGTTATCAGCGTTGATCAAGTCAATACAGCCCCACGTATGTATTTATGTAGAGACCTCGACCCCCTCCCCCCACTCCCTCCGTCACATGTCGCGTGAATCGAAATGCATCTGTCCAACCCAAATCCAATTCGGAAGGCGTGTCGTGTCACATACTTCATTTGAATAGCAGCGCTGCGAGCGCTTCGTTTCGAGATAAAAAGATATCAAAGTTTCATATTTACTGGCCGTGGGTTCGATACCCCCCCCCCCCCCTTCCCCTCAATACTAATAATTTTAAAAAATCATGTTTCACAGTCATGTTTGAGAAGCCGTATAGGCCTGTATGTAAAATTTGAAGTGTTGAAAAAAGGATGGTGTAAGTTTCTTGAAATGCGGTAGGGCTTCATAATATTTCAGATTGTTGTCGTGCTCACAATGGCTTTGTCACCAGCGATAATTGAATTGAATAAAAAATATTCTTTCTCTTCCTTCTCGTTCTAGATGTTTCGTTTGTACAGGAATAGTCGATTAAAATTAATAACTTATGTTATGAATACATTTATTTTTTATTTTTAAATATATGTACAGAAGTTTCGGAAGAGAATTAGGTAAAATAAAAGTTCAAACGCGATTTGCTTGTAACGTTCCACTCTCGCCTAATAGTAATTTGTGTGTGGATTTTATTTCCCGATGTCCTCGCGTACCAGTCCGCCACTGTGTGTCGCCCTAAATTAATCTCCACATTTGCATGCTGAAGACGTTCTTCATTTTAAGTGGCTTTCAACTAGTTTATTGTATTGCTCGTGTAATGATGGCTGTTTCGCATTTTAATCGGTGTTATGAAGTCATAGAAATAGAGAATAGTCTTCCTTTTTCCCCTGTATTATTGGATTTAGTTCTGTCGTAGTGTATACCGCTGCTAATGATGATACTACATCCAAATGTTCGTTATTATCTCAGTGAACTGGAAGCGAGTGATGTGTAACAAAGGAGTTTTCTCTCTCTCGCTCGTCATGCATATATACCTTCCCTCTCGCTTGCACACTCAGTGACACGTGAATGGAAGAATGTGTTTCCATCCATTATTAAAACCACAAATGGATTTTTTTGTGAAAGTCTGACCACGACGGCAAACATCCTCGGCATTTATACGTCCTCCTTCCCCCCTCCGCCCAACAACCCGGACCCAACCCGCCGATCCATTGGCCCCCAGACCTCACTCGCCCTCACAATCCACCAGCCGAATACGAGTTGAAATTATGTTGCATCGAGTTTTATTTCCTTTCCATCGAATCTATTATTTTTATCGGAATGAACGCGAGATTTCTGAATAGTAATTTAATGTTTTCAATGATTATTTTTTTTAGTTGATGTAATAGATTTTCATGTTGTTGTTTCGGGTCGAGTTGAATTCAATTACTGAACCAACCAATGAAACCAACGAGGCAAAACATAAGTAGGTACTTGGAAAAATGAAATTACTGATATTACGATACGTAATCACGCAATGACACACTGGCTTAACGAATCTGATTTGCCTCATACAAGTCGATCGTTTTCTTAAAACGGTTGTATAGGTTTTTGAGTTATGTGTAGAAGTTATTTTCAGTATGATGAGTAAACAAAAATGTTCTTAAAATGGGTTGGAAGTTGGAAGTATTTCCATTTTTTGTACGCGTGTTTTTGCTATGTAGATGTCTTGTTATGAATGAGGTAGTTGTTATACAGCATTCTGATTTTGTAATAAAAGTTCATGTCTCCAAGCATTTCAAAGATTCAATACGTTGACTTCTCGCCACGATTGGAGGGGGATCTGAGGGAGTGCATAGCGGTTCAGTCAGCGTGATATTATTTGTCTATTCTATTCTGACACCTTTGTTGTAATATTCCGACGCTCATTGGAGTGTGTGTGTCGGGCGCAACGACGTTGTCGACGCCCTCTCTCGGCATAGTTCCGCATCAGCCGTGGTTGATCCCCTCGAAGCGGTCACGTGGTACACGGGGTGGGGCAGCGACCGCAGTATTGATTTCCGGCGTCACGTTACCACCCCCCCCCCACCTCCAGCCCATCCCACCCGCCAAACCACCCCAACCCTCCAACCCTCCCTGATTAATACACCAGACCGCTCTCTTTGTCTCGCCAAAATGAAAAAGAGAGCGAGAGAAATATGTTTGTCGTATTGTCACAATGTGGTTCGCGCGATGATGAAAAAGAACGCGAACATGAAACAAATAAGCGATAAATTCTCGATCAAGCATGGAAAGCACATTAAGTCCGATTAATTTGAGATGAATACCGTGTTTTTCATCACTTCGTTTGTACGAATGTTGATTTAGTGCTTGTTATATAAGCCTGGCAGGGATACGGTTGCTTTCAAATTAGCTTTTAATTATAAACGTGCTTGCGAAGGAAAAACGCGATTTATTATACTCAACGTTTTAAATATGAAGTACTGTTAGGAAACCAAATAGAAAACGATGTGATTTTTTCATATTTTTTTGTTTGAATAAACTTTGGTGTTTATTAATTTGAATCGACTTCTGGGTTGGGCAGGTCTAAAATTAATTTACTGTGAACCGACAACCATGTCATTCTTTTACTAGATATGTTTTCTTCAATAGCTATTTCGCGCGATACGATCAATCGTCTACTCGATCCACGAGCACTATCGAACAAGAGTTTTGCTCCACCAACATTTATGAATTGCAATTAGAACAACATTTCTTATTAGTGACTGAATTGAAACAAATGCATGAATGTTATTGTTATGCTACTAGTGGAAATATTAAACGGAGCGTGACCTGCTGTTTTAATGTGAATTTGATTTAGAATGACGGACACCAATTACATTTTAATCTAATTGATGGGCGGTTGATTTGTTATTTATATACTTATATATCTTTATACATTAATCCATATCGCATTTCTTATACAAATAAATTACTTGCATTTGTACTTGGAATGAATATTATGTACAAATGTTGAATGAATAGGGGTCTACATTACAACGTTACAATGTATACATTACATATGCCCATATATTATTTATAAAGGAGATGTATCCCCCCAAGAAGGGTGTCTACCAACTAAGTAAGTGTAAAATTTCGAAAACTCATTGCCGCTTTGAACATTGCATGCTGTTGAAATATGTAGTTGTGTTTCAAATCGTAAATCTCATCCCAAAAAACCATTGGCCGTTCAAATCCCATGTCGATACAAACAAAATGATGATGTTTGTGTATGTTGGTAGACGATTTTCTTGCGTAGCTACAATAAGTGTACAAGCAGAAAAATTCATATAGGCCTATATACAGACGAGGTTGTTGATTAATATGCTGTGTCATTGCTATCTCGTCCTCATGCACTTTACTTGCAACGACACGTCATAAATACTCGATCACTTCAACTGTTGATCGAATACTAATCATTCTAATCTACTTATTTTAATCATTCTAATTTAAGTAGTCACCTCACGTCTTATCTCGCTAATCAACATCGATAAATAGCGCTATATAATAACAAAAGTAAGCATGCTAGTTGCCAATAGCAATGATCGTTCCATTTGACGAGTTCATTGACCTTGTGTAGGACAAGGACAACCGATGTCGGCGGGGGTAGAAACGTGGAGAAGGGTTGAGAAACTTGGTTGACTTTTGTGAAAAAAACTTGTTCAGAAAAGGGCTCTCAACAATGGAGATGGGTTTCTTTTTGAAATGCATGAACGCACTCGCCCTGCGGTGCTAAAAACAATGGCGTACTGATATAAAAGATGAAGGTGTCAAAGAAATGGTTTGTAATAACCCATCATACCTGACTTGAATGAAGTGCATGGAAGACGAGAGTTTGTACTTTATACGTGTATGGCAGCTAGAGCACAAGAAGCAAAGAGAAATACCCTACTTCATTTTTGTATGGGTTTATTTGAATAACTAGTGAGAGATTGAAGATATCACAATGTGAAAAACAATCTTCCAGCTATTGAGATGTATTTGTATTATTATTATAACTGATATTAATATTATACAGCCGTTGAGAGAGTGATAACTATACCGGTACTTATAATTTTGTAATAGATTAATAATTATTATGTAAGATGATTAGTAGTAATTAGTAATTGGTTTATACCTACAGAAAAATGTATAAGTTTCGAAGTGGAGTATAACTTGAAGATCAATTTAGTTTTGTTATTGATTAGAATTTCTAAACATCAAGAACACGCTTGGTTCTTCAGGCCTCACGTTGGCCAGTCTGGTATAGGGATATTTGAAAATGATACTTCCAATTACGTCCGGGGTGTGTAACTGAAGTGATTTTATAATGATATAATTCCGACATCGCAAAGTGATTTATATTTTAATAATGCGTCATTAAAATTACTCTAGTCGTTTTTATAGTTAATAAAAATGCTATAGGCTTTAATTTATACAGATAATAACTTTTTAACACAAGAATAACTTGTAACAATACAATTTTAATGCGCTTTCTGCTGTGCGGCTTTCGACACCAGTTTATGCTATGACGGCAATTATGTTTCGTTGATGCAATTTTATACTGATATAAAGTTAGAGAATTTAAACTTTTTTATTTCTGTACGTTATGTCGTAATCGAGAGATACATATTAACGAGCTGAACACTTTTAACCCGTGTCAAATCTATTACTTCACATTGACAACTTATAATAGGCTATGTAATTAGTAATTTAGTAACCACTGTTTCGCTTCTTTGATCTCCGTTATAACTGTAGAGGTCTCTTTCCACATAATAATATATCATCTGAACAGGTGATGTGATGTTTAGTAATTGAAATAATGAGATGAGATATTTTTAGCGTAGAGAATGTTCCAGCGTCCGTCTTCTCCGTCCGGGGCCGTCCGTTCTATCGGACGTTCCGACGCTTCACTTCTTCCCCACGGATCACCCGAATGTGTGGTCAAATGTTTGACCATAGTTGTCTGGTTTTTCAGGACGTGACTGACGTGTGCGTCGGCACCAGTGTCGGTACCATCACGGAGCCGGATTGTCTAGGACCGTGCGAGCCCGGCACCAGTGTTACCCTCGAAGGCATCGTATGGCACGAAACTGAAGGAGGTCAGTACAGTAAAAAAAAAGCCAATGGCAATCAGATTCAACTTCTATAAGTGTTTCGGATGGTAGCCAATAAACATGAAAATCTTTATTCGTGTGATAAGGCAAAATGGGTTATATAAAATTATATAAAGCATGAAATATAAAATTGAAACCATAAAAAAGTATGATGCTTTCATGTATGCGGCAGCTGTAGGACATCTTACGAAGAAGTTGAAAACATAGAAATAACCACAAAAAACAAGTCCTTTGTTGAAATTAATTAGCCTTCTTTGAAAGATAATGAGTGTAGGCCTATACTCAATTTTAACAAGACACGTTTTTTTTTTTTGGTGAAACGTTTTTGTGTATGCCACATTTATAATTACTTTATAGAGTATATAATTATCTGTATAATTAGAGGCGTATCTCTAGACGGCATTACTCAAAAGAGACGTATAAGTAAGAAGACAAATTTCTGAATATCTTCATATTGAAACGAACATTAAAAGCTAGCAGCAAAATTTTTTCTGTGGGATTTGCTGTAAATGGTTTGGAATGATTTGTTAGACTCTGCTATTTTACCTCGATCATATTAATACATACCTAGTAGTAAACTGTGACGAGTAGATTGTGTTAGTTCACAACTAGGCCGTATACGAGAAAGATTCATTGTCAAGGTCCGGCTTTTTAATGGTTCGTTAAAAGTTGATCAAATGTTAACCTGCTGTCTGCCTCCCTTGGTTATCCGTGGTATTTAATTGACTAATCGTCGATTAACGTAACGGACTCTTGACTAACCAAGTTTTATTTGGGATTTCCTTTCTGGAAGGTTGTTTAATTGACACCCACTACCAATCCTTATAAAACGATTAAACGGTCTATCGGGTGTGCTAACTAAACTAATACCATATCTATGCTCTTTGCTAAAACTAAGCGGAAATCAAATCAATAGGTTATATACGTTTACGTTAACATTGGTTGTAACGGCATGGCGCTAACATCTTATTCTGTTATTTACGTAATGGCATTTTCATTCGCGTAATATAAACTATTTGGGAATGATTTCCAGAATAATGATGACTGTTTAGAATGTATAAATCTGTCAGGAGAGCCACTCTCGTGACAACATGTATACATCAGTTCAATGGACAGTCATATTTTAGTCTAATAGCCGACGTGACAATATATCAAAATGAAAAATAAAAACGTAATTCTTCCGAGTTTATTATATCCGCTATCTTTTCCCTCTTCAGCAGACGGCAATTACATTAGCGATGCCAACTTTTCTACGAGAATGATATCATTGCTGTAAAAACTTCCAACTATTTCCATCTTACTCGGCTAAGCATTGCTTCGTATAATATGCGAACCCGTGTTGTTTTTATTCCTTTGATGCTGCAAGCAATTATTGTACAAATAAGCCAGCACAAAGCACACTCATCTGTGACTGATTGCGATCAAGTGCAAACATACTTTTACTTGATCAGCGTGTTACCTTGTTTCTCATTTCGCAGCCGCGCGTCAGTTTTCCATATCAATTAGGATTGCCGATCGGATGTGTTGAGCCGCCAACATTTCTGTCCAACTCGCAGACTTGATTTACTGACGTAAATCAACTGTGAAATTCGTCGCCAAATACAACAGCTTTGTCGTGTAGTTTGTAGATGTTTTCATTCGTTCACTAAGTTAATGATGAGTGATTTTTTTTTTAAAGTGAAGCATCAATAAAAATACTACTTTATTTTGTGACAATTGCAGTGGAATTTGTGTAGCTTCGATTAGGTGCGAGTTTTTAGCTTTTTATTCATTCGGATTGTAATGTTGGTAGCATTATTCACTCTTTCAACATTTTTTTCTTCTCTTTGTTTCCTTATTTCATCAACGAAGTCAAATCTCGTTAGCCTTGCATTCGCAATTGAATTCTTCGTCCGATCTATTCATTTCATGCTGACTACTAACTAGCATTGACTATGTGACTAGTTTTTCTATAGTTTATATTTATGGAAATGCTTGTGAAAATTGATTTTGTTGCGGAGTGGCAGGTTCAACCGGCTGTAGTGGATATTAATTACACCATTGTTATCAATGCTTAGTCGTCCAGTTTAGCGGTCCAAAAGTCAATATATTCACACACAAAATATACTCGTCTCGTGTTGGAATGATTATTATTGCTGTTTATAGTGTGTCTACCCGTTCGGGAGAGCATGCGGAGAGTTACAGCCCGTATAATTATAGAATCACATATTCACATTATAAATAAATGATTTACATATGAAAATACTGAATAATAGTAAAACCAAGATCGTGCAAATCGCCTTGCATTTAGACTGCGATCATAATCTTTATCCAACTACTGTATATATATAGTTGTACCCCGATAGATGAACGTTCCGACCGACCATCTCCCTTATCGACAATCATTACAACCCGTCAGTTTCGAGCCGTCGACCTAGGCGGTTATTGCAGGGCCTCATGACGAGCCTAATCTCCATGTCGCGTGTAAACAGATTATTGCTGGTAGCGTGCTAAGTGCCCACCCCCCTCCCACTTCCCTCCATCACCGCGCTGCCACGGTGAGTCGCGCCTCCAACGAATGAGCTTCGTGGCGCTGCATGTAGCGACAATACCAGGGACATTATTCAGCCGTAATGTAATAATAGTACAACGCAAGCTGCATTGTATGTACACTCGCGTGCGCAAGATAATGCGATGAGAGAGAAAAGTTTTCATTTTGAAACGGTGCCGGCGAAATGGTTGCCACCCAAACGGGAAACCAGTTTGATTGAACGGAATGAACATAACATGGCGTGGTAATAAATTAGAGGAAAATAAACTGATTAATTTGTTTATTGATTATTGTTAGATGACTGCACCAACAGCTAGGTTATTTGGGGGTAGGAATGAGTTGACAATGAGGTTACTGTTAACAAAAAGAAAACATGTTTTACAGTGGACCTGAACATACGCCCCGACGGAAATAGGATAAACATTTAGAATTATAACAAAAATGTGGGTCAATAAATGATTAACATTTTTGTCTAGGACCAACTAGAAAGAAAACAAAAGTCCATCCAATTCAGGTGAATAGCAAATAATTTAATATTCCTTCTAACTGGACGGTTGCCGATGAAAAAACTGTACCGGTACAGGATAATTATAAATTATAGGGGTCTACCTATACTTGGACAAGGAGGTCTTAGTTTGATTTACACCATACGAAAACAATACAATTTAAAAAAATTATAAGAATAATCTCTTACTTGAAGCAGTGCTTGAAGTTGAATCTTTCAAACTTTGTGATAAGAATACAGTAAATGTGGATTTACATACAATATTGGTGAAGAAAAGTGCTGATATCTGAATTAAAAATCTGAATGTGTGTCACTTTTGTGTGTGTTTTTTTTTTTTTTTTTTTTTAATAAACGATACGAGATTGAAAACTTTGTTTCTTTAAGGGATGAAAAACCAAACTTCGTTTTATCTATACGAAATCAAACGCGAAAATAAAAATAAATCTGTAAGAACGAAACTAAATTCAATAGAGAATGTCAATAGAGTTCAATCTGTAGTTGCAGTGACGCAACAACACAATTTGTGTGATTCATCTGCAGGGAATTCAGTGCAGGAAAGTAAAATAACGAATAGAAACGGGTGAAACATACAGTATAAACAAGCTTGAAATGAAATGAAATGATTTGCGGCACTTCTTAAGAACCTGCTACTCGCCAAATGGAGAGACAGTCTGACACGGTCCCAGAAATACCGCACGCTCTTGACTATTCAATATTTACTATCTACATTTTTTTTTTTTTTTTTTTTTTTTTTTTAGTATGTTTATGCCAAAATGTATCTCTCCGTTCCGAATGGAACAGAGAGTGCCCTCCACACACCACCTAGCTTGGAAAGAACCGATGTCCCCACGACCGAGATGCCAGGAGTATTCTTTTAGAATACGTGCTTTAATTCTAGCCTTGAAAATCATGTCGTATGGTCTTGGTAAAATATTGTCTTTGAAGAAGTTGACAAGAAGATAGTAAATGGTGCTTTTGTGTGTGTGTGTGTGTGTGTGTGTGTAACAATACACATTACACATAATATTACATGTTTCAATAGTTAATTGGCACCAGCGTTCACAGAGAATACACGAGTGGTCTTTTGCTGTCGTGTTTTTGTTGTATTATTACATTATCAAAAGATGGTATCTTCAGTTGCCGTGTCACCGGCAGTATACATGCACTTTTAGGTGCAATGCCAGACACATGTGCACTATCTTCTTGAATTACCAAGACAGCCGATTCAATATAAGAAAGTAACTTTTATCTAGAAAGCAGTGGCTTAACTCTCATTGTTGCGGCTAAGGTAGGAGATAGATAGGAGGATAGGTAGGAGATATAAGATAGGAGGTATATATAATTCTAGCTGAAATTAAACTAGTGTTGGTGCCTGCCATGAAAGTGACAATAATACCATCTAGTGGGCAACAATGACGCGAGTTCAATTTAAAAATGCGTCCTCTTACATCTGTTTCAAATATTTAAAAAAAAAATATATTCAGAAGTAAAAACTTCCTACAATGATGCGACAAATGGCAGTATTAGTTGAACAGTAACGTGCTAATAGTTATTGGAAAAAATATGCAGCTGTGGTCATATAAAGTGGTCAATCAAGGTACATTGAAGTACGTCCTGAAGAAAGTATACGGATAATGTACGCACTAAAACTAGAAGTAATGTATCGTAATGTAAGTACTCCACGGATAATCTATCAAAAAAAACAGCGGTTAAATATGCTCAGATTTAATTTAAATTTAGCCGCCCCGGTGGCTAAGTCAATTATCGCTAGGGGTAGTAACTGAAGTCACCGTTGGGCGTGGGTTCGAATCCCACATAAGGCATGGGTTTTTTGTAAACGTCCTTTCATCTATCATCTCTTCATCGTTTCATTATCATCCGCTCATTCGTACGCCCGTATAACCTAGCTGTTGGTGGGGTCGTTAAGCAACATGAAAAAAAAAATCGGAGTAAACCATGTTATGTGAGTGCAACTGTACTTTGTTCAATTTTTGAGAAGATGATTGAAAATATCTGTTTCACAATTGCTCGACCTTATTTAAATTCCAATGCGCCGGACTCAACGAACTATCTCATCAAATTGTTGGATCACGTTTTATTTGCGTTTTCACCACCCAATTTATTAAAATAAAATTAGGCCCTTCACGTTTTATAAATTCCACTTCTATGCTAAAAAGAAGGGTAAAATGTGAAGAACTAGAATATAACATGTTTTGGATGAATGGATAGGCCTATACCGTCTTTTACGAGCCCGCGTCGTACGTGCACGCAGAAATAAAAGTATGAACCTATAAATTATCGATTTTCTCATTGCGTTTTACCCCTTACAGTGTTGGTACTGCGAACACATGTGTGTTATTTGAGTTGCCTACCCACAAGGTCTCATGAGAGGGTGGAAGCCGTAGAATAAAAAGGTAGAACGTAGAATAGACGGATGCTTAAATATTGATACAGCTATAGGCCTAGATTCTATTTGTATTTATATTCTAATGACTTTCGATAATGATTATATTTGCATCTAATATTTTCATAATACTACTTTAAAAAAGGCTTGTTATGTACTCTGATGTAGGCCTATAATTCATAATGGAATCAATTCCATGCACTTTCAGCTATTCATGATATTTTATTTAAACATCAAATATGATATTAGTTTGACCGAGGGGTTTACAACTCGAAAATTTGGTGTACACCTGATTTCAGATTTCAAGATTTCAGGTGATTTCAGGTGATTTCAAATGATTTCAGGGATTTCAGGGATTTCAGATGATTTTAGGTGATTTCAGGTATTTCAGGTGATTTCAATGGGATTTCATGGGATTTCAGGGCAAGTGTACACCTGATTTCAGGAGTTGTTAACCCCTCGAGTTTGACTATATTCAATATCCATTTTTCGTTATACCTGTGGATCTCCCCTAATATTCATTGAAAAGTATAGCGATCCATAGCTTTCCGTTGTGGGTATTACTTATTAGTTCATTTCCATTAATCTGCTGCGATATTTTACATTCATTTACGAAGTTGAGTCAACAAAACTAGTCGTTTCGTGATATTTATCGGAAATTATATCTTTTTTGTCGTATTTTTCCTCTAATGTAACATCAGTTCTTTCAACTTGCCAAGCAAACAGCAATCAAAGTAATGTTTTGCTCCACTCTTTTGTCACTCGCTCGCGTTATATACTCGTCGGTAAATACTCCCCCTCCCCCACCCCACCACTAACCCTTGTGTACCTACTCCATCAAAGATAACACGAAACTTCTGAAACTTCAACGTAATACTGTGCACTATGTGTCGTGTGCTAGTTTTAGTTTCATGGCAAATTGATTGTTGCCACGCAGTATCATGTGGCTCTTGTCCCAAAAGGGTTTACTCTATTTCATCTACCGAAGACATACTAGAAACTACACTAGCTTGATGCTAAGTTTAAGTGCACTCAAAGTGGGGTTTACCACAGCATAGCCAAAGTCAATTAACTAGAGCAACCTGTGTGAAATATCAATCATCCCCATACCGTCTCTCGCTCCCCCCCCCCCCCCCCCCCCCCCCCCCCCCCCCCGTCCCATCTTGTATCGTGTTCCACTCTCGCTAGCTCTCTCTGCCCCGCTCCGAGCTTGCGAGCGCTAATATAGGAGTAATTAGCTGTGTTTGCTCCGTAGACATATGAAGTGACGTCGACATCTTTGACTTAGTTGACAGGTTAATTATGCGAAGTAATTGTACTGCTAGCTCTAATAACTAGTTAATTAAACGCTAAATTGAAATTGAAATTTAAAAAAGTTGGGTAGAATGTTATAGAAGTGACTATTTAACTGCTCATTATTGTTGATTAGTTACTACTTATTTGTAACTCATTGTAATGAAACTGATGATGTATGGTTATGACTATTTTTACGATTGATTATTTGAATTGTACGGAATCGGCCCTACGGTAATTTAGACTTGATTCTTCAATACATTCAACCGACAATACTGCAGCAAATGGCAGTACTTAACATGTATTATTGACTGTTTCGTGCAAAACATTTGATTTTGCCCAAGCTCGGTGTTGTCAACCTCGGATTAGCGGATTGTCATATATTGGAGTTTCTCCGTGTTGCTTTTTTTTCATGTTGCTTAACGACCCCACCAACAGCTAGGTTATACGGGGGTACGAATGAGCGGATGATAATGAAACGGTGAAGAGATGATAGATGAAAGGACGTTTACAAAAACCCATGCCTTATGCGGGACTCGAACACACGCTCAACGGTGACTTCATCAGTTACTACTGCTAGCGATAATTGACTTAGCCACCGTGGCGGCTGCTTTGTTTCACCATAGTCACTAATATTAGTGTTGGTACAGGGCAGTAAATATCGACGTCGTGAACTCTCACTAGGTGTCGTAAATTTCAAATATCAGTTTCGATATTGGTTATCTTTTGTCCTAAAGAAATGAACCAACTTTACGTCAATACAGAATTAGAATGAAATACTGTAATCGTCGCTTGATTGACTACGTTTCAAACGCCTGTTCGCTGTGACATTAAAACGTAGGAATGCAAGCTTTCACGCCGTCAACTCTCACGACCGTAGTTTTTAAAACAACAATTTTGATTTCTGTTTCTATAGTTGATACTAAAGAAATGGTTCACGCCAATACAGAAATATGTTGAAAATATACGTTATATGAACTCGGCGCTTGATTGACTACGTGAACGATTGAAATAACTTGATATAAGGTTGAGTCCCTGTCCGACTTTGAAGCAAGTATTTCTTATTTTGTGAAGAGAAATATTGCTGTACTCATCGTGATATCCTGTATTCAAAGCCTGTGACGGCGTTGGGGGTAGAGGAAGCGACCGCTGTTGATCGACCGTAAATCGGCCAAGCGGGCTAGCTTGGGATGCTAAACCCAATACCGTGCGGTCACCGTGAGTTATCGAAAACAAATATTGCTAAAATCGTATATACCCTGCTCATGTATCATCCCCCAACATTAAATGTGGATTTCCCAGTACTGCAAACTATAATGTGAAATTCATATGTTTGTACCTGTACTTTTCTAATTATAACTATTTCATACTAAACAGCACTACCGGTACTTTATATCGCCATACAGCTTTTGCCATAGGGATGGTTCGGTAGTTATACCCCTCAATGACGTCTCGGACGGTAGAGACGGTCAGGTTTTTGTAATGCAGATCGCGTTTAGAAAAATGACCACGACGAAGTTGTAGATCCAATTGACTTTTTTTACATATCACTAATCAAATGATCACCCCCCATAATATGAAGTGTGGATTGAATCAACTCAGATAAATACTTTGATGTACTTTCTGGTCATTGCTCGAATAGCATTAATCTCGGGGTATTGAAGAGTGGTTTGTTATGTACTTTATAATAATCTTATTGAGTGTAACCAAGTTTACTAGTATTATCAATGGTTCATTAATACTATTGAATGTTCATGATGCCAGAGGAGCCGGTGATAATGAATCGCATTGCGAAAGGCGTGCTCGAGTCGAGGTATTTCGCAAGCTGTTCTACCGCTTGTGTGTTTTTCTCTGTTAATATTGGAACTCGTGGGAACAAACACCGTTTCGTGACATGTTCCACTTGGTTTCAGATCAAATCAAACCTCTCGCCATTAGCGTGAGGCTACACAACATTCCAGATCGTAACGATTGTTTTTAACCATTTCTTTTATCAACTTTCAATATTTATGTCGCCGATTTCAACAAGATCGTCATTCAAACTTCATTGTGCCATTTTTTATTCGTTACGGAAGAAATGATGGAATACAGAAAAATTGAAATGATTATCTGCATGGGGTTTTTGAATGATTTGATTTTGTTTTGTATACAACTCGTTTAAACGAGCATCTATTATTGACTTAACATTTTTTATCCCCAGTTGCGTGTATATTTTTTATTCTCGATTTCTATGTGTCTGCTTTCCAAACAGTTTTGAAAATAACGATGCCAAACAAGCGTTCGTCAGACTCTGAAACACTTGATTCTAAAAAACCTTATTTACCATTAACTTGAAATGTTTCGTACAGCGCCGTGCTATTAAAAGTAAACGATAAAACTGAGCTTTGCACGAGCTTGGCTGCGTGTTGGTGGACTGAGGCTTCTTAGCGGTAATGGTAGTTGATAGAGAAAACAGTCGATTGTATCCTCCACCTCTCAGCGTACATGTACGTAGTAATGTATGCTGCTATAGCGTGTGTTATCTTCCCTCCCTCCCTTGCCCCCCGGGCAGGCGTTCTAACGTGGGGGGAATGTTAGCTATATCCGTCCTCCCCCCTATGACATGTCTTCATCCGACGAGTCGACAACGTCTTATTAACTACGACCGACGCCTTACGTCGCGACGCGGCAATCACGTCAAACAACTCGAACCGCTGACCATTATTGATTACGCTGTTGTATGGAGATATGATGGAACGATTAATAAAAAAAGTGGGACTTCGCCCTCGACTGCTCATGATGTTGCATTGATTACGAAACGATTCTACTGCAGGGTTAATTACTAATCAGTTATTAACATTCTGTGTTTATGTATATGATGGTAACAGATGAAAAATTGTGTGTCAGATATCTTTTATATTATCACTTTAAAAAAAAATGGTTGAACGACCTTTTCATTTCTTGAAAAAAAAATACACACATATATATATATATATATATATATATATATATATATATATATATATATATATAATCGTACTTGCTTGTGACTTCAATTCTTTTTAAAATGACGTTCTACATTGGGATGGATTATCAACAAGGTCTACTCGATGTTATCTATTCGCCTCATTATGAATTTTCACCGATGGAATGAAATTAACTTTTTCGGCATGTAGGCCTACGTTTTTTATTGCGTCTTGGGAAGGATACCCTCAATTTAATAACTTATCGTGTGGTGGTAGGAATGAGTCGGTCGTGACCATCGTATCATCGATATATATTCTTGGGTATCTTCTGCGTTATTAAATATTTTACTACTCATTTAAATCCTACGGCTGTATGACGCCTATTGGGTGCTTCTTTCTCTCTGTAGGTGTAATAACTTTTCTCCGTGACAATTGAGTGGCAGAAATTACAATTCACACCTTTTGTTTGATACCTGTTTTTCAATTCTATAGTTGAGCCAAACCGAGCGGAATCTTTCGCTCCGATTAACATAATGTGTTCATCATTCACGCAATGAAACTCTTACATTCTTTACACTAACACGTATATTATTATGACGCAACTCCGAGAATAATTTGTTCCTATCCAAATAAATTACACCCGACTAATTCTGTACTCTCCCGACTTTCAACCCGTGATAAATCAAGCCCATTGACCTCGTTCCCTCTCGTATGTCGTCAACGCCGAACATCACAACCGAGGCGTGTTGTCGGCCTCGATCGGTGGTCCTCTCTATCAAGTAACATTAGCGATCGGGTATCTCGACCCGCCATGGAGATACATCCCTAGTTTTACTGCATTAAATGTGCAATATGGAGTTTTGGCATCCAACGTGGATCGGCTAATACATCGGGGAAAAGCAAATATCCGATGTGACATTACACAAAACAACGACAACAACGTGAAAATGACAAAACCAACTTGCTAAACGTGGACGTTTGCCACACTGTTAATGAACGTTATATACAACACACCTATTAAGCTCCCCCCCCCCCTCCCCCACACTTCGCGCGCTTGTGAGCGGCTCACTTACCACCCTTGATAGGGTGGCGCGACTGGCGCCCTCCCCCTCTCACAACCCCCAGTGAGCCGTGTGTTGTTTCAAATCGATATGACGTCACCGCTGGCACTAGGCTTACCACCCCAACGACCACATCATCTGCTTTTCGTCGAGCTCCACGGTGCAAAAAAACTGAAACCAAAAACTTGTACTCGATAACCAATGACAGCTCTATATATCTATGAAAACCTTTTACGGGTGGAAAAAACGTGAATGCGTTTATATAATAAGGTTGAAATGGGAGAAACGTTTTTCCTTCTTTCAGAACAACCGTGTCGATATGATTTTCTTTTCGCGAACATGGGTCACGGTAAAATGTGCATATGCTTGGTAGAAGTTCTTGCCCGTGTGCTAGGGAGGGAACCTGCTCATATTCAGCAGATATCAACGCTGATTACAGACATTTTATTTTTATCAAGAACAAATTGAAAATATGTTTATTATATGATCCACTTCCAGTATAGCTTTTCTACGTCGTAATGTACGGTAACGATTAATTATTATATAATTAGGAGATACTATCACTAACACTGCATGTCGGTAATAAATAATAACGTTTGTTATGACTTTTCAAACATATTATAAACTTGTAGGAACGTATACTTTGAAGTTTAAATTAAAGTTGCCATAATGATTTAGAAATGCCATTGCAGTACCGTATTAAAAACAAATACAAATCTTTCCAAAACGCAAATTTATCATAAAAAACTAATTCTTTCAAACATGCTGCTAGGGCTTTAGTCGTGAGCCATTTGGGTACACATTGACCTAAAACGAAGTCTACCTCATCTACTACTCGTAAAGAGACTGCTGCTTGAAACACTGGTTGTGTTTGCATATGTTATGTAATACCACTGCAATTGTTCCATTACTGTACACTTTGTGGATATCGCAGTGATACGAAAACAACAGGGGTGCTTCTATATTCGACAGCGTCGTAAGAATGATGGATGATTCGTTACGGGAATTCTCGTACTCGATGTCTAGAAGCGACCAATACCCATTTCGTACAGTTCCGATTTCAAAACGGAGTAGTAGTGTTACTGTGTACTGCTCGTCGGTAGTAATGAGAAATTTGACGATCAAATACTGGAATGCGTCTTGGATGACGTAATTCGGACCGTCGGACATCAATCCGGGAGTAAGTTCAACGTCAATACGAGTGTTGCTGTTGTAATCGTGAATCATCAGAAACCTATCGAAAAAGTACATGAGGGAGTATGCTGTTTGTATCTTCGGATTGATCACCCCAAAGTCTCGAGTTCGTTTTGTCATCACCGTCTTGGTCTTGACGTCGACGCTTTAGACGGTCGTCGGCGTCTCTTGGCAATGATGGAAATTTCTCTTTCAAGATCATTAATGTATTCGGAAGACCCCCTTTGACTTGATCGCCGTCTTCAAGTATAGCAGGACTCATTTTCCTTACAACTATCGGTGCATCTTTGATGAGTTGAGTAGACGCCAAGCACGATAGAAGTTGAGTTTTGTTTTAAATTTTAGCTCCACACTTTCGAAGATGTAGCCGTGATTGATCAGGTCTTGGAGAGTGTGAATAGGGCGTTCAAAGATGGATGGAAGTTTATGAAAGTTTCTTCGTTGTGGAGCTTGTAGATATCGTCAGTTGGTTTGGTATCACTAACCACAGCTAGGGGCATTTCTTTGAAAGTTTCAAGTCTCTCCCTAGTACTAGACGATGTCCAGTTGTAGAATGGAATCAAATCTTGGGTAAATAATATGATCACTGAGATACCTGTCGAAATAGAATCCAAGGCTGAACCTAATATGGCTACCATTTTGGAACTTGAACTCTTTTTATGACTTGAAAAAACCTGCAATCGGACATTTTGTAAATGTTCGGTTATGATTCGTAGTTTGTTTTTTGTTATTTAGGGTCGCGGCCTTCTTAAAAGGTTTAGCAAGGTTTGCCACTTGATTTCTTGTCAGCTTGTTTGGGAGGGGTGATTATCATTATTGCTGGTCTATATTATAGTATGATATGATCGGCATCTTCTTAATTCCATATTCCATAACGTGAAGGGCTTGAAACCACAGTCGATAAAATAGCATATTAATATAGGTACCGACGTCCGGTAGAAGTACTGGATCGAATCAGTTCGAGACCAGACTTGTATAAAAGATTAGAACAATGGTGATTAGTAACGAGTTTATTAAATAGCTCATCATACCTAATGATTGAGAGCTTCAAGCTCATTTTTAATTGATTCTAATTAACACAATTAAACCAATTCTAGCTTTTCTATCATGTATCAAGACCATCTTCCGTCCATATTTTCAACGGAAATCCCATGTAATATTTTTATTTTACTTCCATTACTACATAAATTAGTATATAATAATCATGAATAAATTGAGCAACTCTATAAAGAGACTAATAGAAAATTATAATTAATAATACTTAACAAGTCGAAGTTTATACGAAAACACTTTTAATTAGAGAAAAAGAGCTACACTCCACCCAATTAAAATTGTATCATTTTATATCAATTACTGTTACTTCCTCAATTCTCTTCTAGCGAAGTTGCAAGGGAAAAAACACGATCTGATGTGTATATTATTTATTCATGGCTGCCTTCAATCTTTTCATCCTCGTGTTTAAATTATCATGTTTTATGAAACAAGTTTATGTTAATTAGTTTTCCAAACATCATAAAAACAAGTGAATACTAAATTCCTACTCGTATTTACTTATACATGAGTTAATTTAGTCTCATTCCTTGATGGCTGTTTTTAATTTCAACATTTAAATACAGAAATGTAGTCATTAGAATAGTCGACTGAAATTGCGACGGAAATGTATAAGAACACGATCTACGTAACGTCAAAACTTGACCGTACAATCATTGTTTTTTTATATGCAATAAAGGACAAAAGGTTACTATATTAATCGCAATGCACATGGCACTTGTGATAACGTTATGGCGCCTGGACCATTTTAAACGTAATGACCATTTCACTAGCTCATTCGCAAAGTTCAGAACATTGTTCACTGATATGAGAACATTTCATACTTAGCAACAAAAGATAAACATTCGTCTGTTTTTGTTTATTTGCTGGTACTTGACAGCTGAAGTGGTGGCACTTGTCTATGAATAAAACAAGCAAGAGTATGGCGGCGGTTCAAGAGTTCTCAGTGTGTTGTGTTGGTAGACAACAGCCCACACTAGTAAATTCAAGCGCGCATTTCGCTTACAAAGAAAGAATAGTTTGTTTAATTCTTAGTTTTAAAACTATGTATGATTACACAATTGATGGGGGAAAAGGTCGTGTGATAGTTTGAAGAATATTATATCAAATAATCTGTGATTTATTTGAATCACTCATTTATTTATCATAGAAATGATTAATAATTCATGGTGGGTGGTATATATCATGGTAATTGAGCCATATACATACCTGTGTGTAATGTAAGCTCATGGTGCAGTACACGTATGCATGCTCTAACAGCATGGTTGATACTACCTATATTTTACTCAAGTATTGTTATGAATGGGATGATTTTTGTCAACTTGAGTACAAGAGGACAAGTAAAAGAAAATGAGTAACTCTTTTTGCATTAAATAATCATGACCTGAAAAAAACTGGGGAAAGACAGTCCATTTTCAAGGTTAGAAACTGTATTTAAGTAGTTATAAGTTACAAGTTGATGTAGCTTATAAGCTGATAACATAATTGGACAAATAAATATCTTTTGGTAGAAAATTCAAGTAGGAGTTTGCATTTTTTTCTTGATGATTTCATGTTTGTGAAGTTACGGTAATAAAATATACTTCAGAACATTTGAAACAACAGTTACATGTGATCTGTAAAGTGTTATCTAGTTTCTAATGTTGTCTTGTGTGTTACAGGTGTGTTGGTGGTGAACGTAACTTGGCGCGGCAAGACGTACGTTGGCACGTTGCTCGACTGCACGCAGCACGACTGGGCCCCGCCTCGGTTCTGCGACTCTCCAACATCCGACCTCGATGCGCGAGTGCCGAAAGGTCGCGGCAAGCGAGGCCGGGCCGCCGCCGCAGCTGCAGCAGCTGCTGCCAGTGCAAGCACAAACCAAGCGGGAGATCTCAGCAACTTCACCGAGACACGTTCGTCGGTACACAGCAAGCTGCGTAATGGCGGTGCCAAGGGCAGGCGAGGTGGTGGGACCAATGGAGGTCCGTCGACAGGCGGTACCGGGTCGCCTACTCCGTTTATTCCTCCTCGGCCAGAACCCAATAATAAACGTAAGAATCGTACTCCTGACGAGGAGACGACACCCGGAAAGAAAAATAAAACAGTTACGTCTACAAGTACAGCGTCCGGCAGTCCTCCAGTTTCACCTGTACTTTTAGAATGTCCTGAACCGAATTGTTCCAAGAAGTACAAACATATAAACGGGTTGAAATATCATCAGTCCCATGCGCATGGGTCCGCGGATGATGATGATACCAAGGAAAGTCTATCCGATAACGAAGAGAGTAACATTGAAGTGGCAAGTCCAGCGCCGCCAGTGAAATCGCCCGAAAAAGTACCAGAGAAGAAAGAAGAAATTGTTGCGGTTCCTTTGCCAGCTGCCCCAACGATACAAGTACCTGTTGTCGAGACCCCAGTTAGTCTTCCCGTTACACCGAAAAGTGTTCTGCCTTCGTCTCCCCTTCCTCTTCCTGTGCTGCCTCCCTCGACCATCGCCTCATCAATACCCCCTTCACTGCCCAACATAGTAATACCAACCCCAATGCCACAGTTGCCCCCTGAGCCCATCCCTAGCCCTGTACAATCCGTCCCATTCCCTAGTCCTGAAGTGAAGAACGTTGTCGTCAAACCCGGAGTTCTGCAGTTTGGTCCTCCAGTCGATGAGTTTCCTGGAGGATTATTCAGCGGGAATAAAACGCATACCAACACTAAAACAACACCAAGTGCAGCGAGCATCTGTGGGAATGTGACGAACCTTACGACGAACCTAACTAACCCAAGTCTGCCAGTGTCTCAACCTCAACCCATCCTCCAACATCAACACTTACCATCAGGCCAAGTGAAATCCATCTACCATCCTGAAATGCAAGTTATCCCTGGTCAAACATCTGTTGTCAAACCAACACAGTTCAAAGTGAAACCAACGGCAGCTCTGATGCCCGAGGAGAAGAAAGATCGGGGGAAACTACCCGGTCATAAGAAAAAGATTCGGAAGTCTCCAGCCGGAAGCCCACTTCCGCCTGATCAGCCAGCGTTTGGGCTCGAACAATCGGGTCGCGAAGATGTTCAAAGTCCTGCATATTCGGATATTTCTGACGATGTGGCCCCAGTTTTGGACACTGAGATCGGTGATAAGCCCAAATGTTTGGAAGGTGGCGATAAGAAAGTGGAAGTGAATCAAGGACCATCTCCCCATACAATGTCGCATTATAATATGTATCCCTTCTATAGTCAATCACCGTATCTCGTTCCTTCGGTGCAAGACGGAAAACCAAAGGAGAGTGGGAATAAGCTAATGGACGGAAAACCGGGTGATAAAGATAAGAAAGAGGGTATAAACGTTGGTGATTATCAACAACAGAAACTTTTACAACAGCATTATTATCAGTACGGGTATGGTTTTCCGTACAGTATGGAGCCAAGCTATCCTCTTGTTATGCCACCAGAAGAGAAGGGTAAAGAGATGTTGAAGGAAGATGCTAGTCCAAGTCCAGCAGATCTAGGAAAAGTGGCGCCTCCTGTGCCAAGTCCGATACAAGTTCCAACCCCGTTGAAAGTAAAAGGAGAACCAGGTGTTGGATTAAAAGACAAGCAGCATCAAAACGATAATCACCAAATTCTCAAGGAGAGCATCGAAATGAAGAACCAGATGAGTCCTTATTTGTATTCTCGACAGCAGCAGCAACAACAACAACAACAACAGCAGCAGCAACAACACCAACAACAGCACCAACAACAGCAACAACAACAGCAGCAACAACAACAACAAGAGGATCTACGAAGGTACTACCTTTATCCGGATCAGCAAAGACGTAAAGAGCCTTTGCAAGGTCCCCCCGAGCTAGCTTCCAAACTAAGTGTACCTTTACCCAAACCAACGCTGTCCAGTCCCAGTCACAAGCATAAGGACAAGGTGCCAGAAGAAAAAAAAGAAGAGAAAGTGGTGAAACAAGAAGGTGTGAAGCCTACAATGGAAACTCAAGGACCCCCTCCTCCCCCTACCTCACAGTATGCGTATATACATCCAAGCTATATGCAAGCCCCTCATTACGGAGCTCTCCCTTTTGACCCCAGTCACCCCATGTATCGGAACATGAATTCCATGCTGGTACCCGGACCTTACAGTGGGAACCCTTACCCTTATCGGTATCACGCACCGGAAGACCTCTCCAGGTCCCCTTCTGGACCAACCAAAGCACTAGATTTACTTCAACACCACGCTAGTACATATTATTCCTCTCATAAAATCCACGAGCTACAAGAACGAGCTTTGAAGTCGCCAACACCTAAGACCCCTTCTTCTAACCCGTCACCCTCAGGTGCAGTGGGACCTTCTCCTGGCCCCCCTCCAGTTACCGGACCACAAGGACCACCTACCGCTTCTCCGGGCGGACCCGGCGGACCCCCACCACCTAGTAGCAAACAACCCCCAGGCGACGGTAAAGAGGGTCGATCGCCTCCGCCGCAGAGACACGTTCACACTCATCATCACACGCACGTCGGGTTAGGCTATCCGATCCTTGCGGGGCAATATCCGGCTCCTTACGGGGGTAAACCGATGGTTCGGCCATGACAGTAAGCCAGCAGGCTTGCCAATTGACGACAGCAATGGCATACGTCGGTACACCATATTGGTGGCAATATAATCTATCGTTACGCATCCTCATTCATGAGAGTTCATAAAATACAGCAGTCATATTTTGTTACCAAAAATATCATTGTTATATAGAGAAAGAAAAAAAGATAATAATAAATATCTGGTACTCACCGTAGATTCGTAGGTTTTAGGCAAGTCTGTGATATCTCTTGTGGCATTATTGAATGGACGCTTGTGTGTGTATGATGTCGCATCATCTTATTAATCTTTAATCGTATAACGGATTGTAGGCTCCGCTTAAAAGAGTGACATTGTTATAGAATGACAAAGTGAATGGTACAAAAACAAGGGTGGAACGTTTAGTAGCGTGTTTTATTTGTTGTTGGCAGAAGCAAGCCACTGCTTTTTTCTCGTCGTAGCAAACGTGCGTGTTCAGATAATAGTTTTTAGAGACGATTACACTAAGAGAAACTTTAAGTGGTTGTATGCAGGGTGTTTTTTCTAAATATATCAAGCTATTAATGATTGTATATGATATAGCTAATATGCCATGACATTCTGATTTTGCAGCTGTTAGCCTATTGAACGTTAGAGTGTGCTTTTTGAGATGTTCTTCATTGGTAATTTAAAAAACATTCCAGCAATGTCTAACCGATCGTAAAAGTAGTAGTTGTCTGTTGAGAAATAGGTACTCCAATATTGGAAACACTCTCACTGACCGAATGGATGTATTGCAAATCAATGTCATTCTATTCTACAAACATATTCACTCTTTGTGTGTATATAGTGTAAATGCATGACTTTTGGTATATATAGATATATAAATATATATCTTTTCTGTTTTTGAATTATAGTTTGTGTAGAAAAATAATGGGGAAATTATTAATTTTTGCATTTTTAATGTTTAAAGTCATTTGTAGAGAAATGTAAACAAACAAGTTTATAGTGTATTATAAATAATATTAATTTGTGTTCAGATATTTTCTCAAATGTTTGTTTTATATATTCCTTAATCAATTCCAGTTTTAGTGGAGTATGATATATCTTGTAAATTACAATTCAAAATCAAATCTTTTATCGAAGAGATAATAAGAAGTGGAAATAGTTATACCTTTAATTGCTTAGTACAATAATATTTCGGAAAGGAATGTACAATGTCTTCTAATTATCATTAAGTCCCCTTCTCTCTTGTGTATGCAGTAGCACCTTATATTCTGCACAGGGTTAGCAGTACATCTATCGTAATGCTAGTAAAAGACTGTACAATAATATGCCACTCTAATTTCAAATTAAAACATTTCATTGCTACTAGACATGGTGTTTTTATTTACCGGTTCCTTGAAACCTTATTTTACTGCTAGTACAAGCAGTGCAAGTAATGTGTACAACAGTGTTGGGTTGTATGGTAGTACTGTGATGACAGCACTCCATGTGATTTGCAGAATGCTATGCTATTTTAATCCATTTTTATTTCATACAGTATTTCTCTCATTTTGTGTAATAATTTTTTATCTAGCAATAGTTGCTGATGAAATTCAGATTTAAAAAAAAAATGCAAAACTTAAACGTTATTCATGGTTAAACATCCACGGCTTCGAATGCATCATAAAAACTATGCGCCACTGAACGCCTGCAACAGCAAGGCAGTGTTTCATATATCCTACGTACCGCGTGTTTGGTTGTGCGAAGCGATTGGGATGCCAAACGGAGCATGCAGTAAAGGGAAAATAGCGAGAAATAAAGCCTAAATATGTGCTTGTTTCACAACAAGCTCGAACTTGCTTAACATTACTCGGAACACTACACCCTCATGACTCCTGGCTCTCGAAGACGTCTCTTAATCCCTTGCTATAATAATACTATAATGGCTGGGTGTTACGAGCCCCTCGGTCACAAGGCAAATGTCATTATGTAGTTCCCATTGAAGAATTGGGGTCGGATAGGTAGGCCGTATATTTGCACTAATTAAGTATAAAGTATTAAACTCGGTGAGGGGGGGAGCAAAAATACAAATGGGTGCCTATTCTAATGTGCTGACCTAAGCGATTACTTTTGCCTGAAGCCATAACCGTTTGTGAAAAGGTTGGTGATGGCATTTAGCTAGAAATAATCAGTATAGTTATTATTAAAACTAGAAAACGCCTTATGATGCATTGTGAGATGAGCTTAGAAGTATGGAAATGTAGAATTAAGAACATTTGGTCAGCTCAATGTACATATACAGGCCATGGATCACTTCAAAGGTTTAAAAAACGCGGCTGTCTGTTGGTATATGGACCTTGGTTTCCCAACAATGGTACCAGAGCCTTCTTGATATCCATCACAGATTTTAATCGTTTCAATTTATTGGTGACACTTGTTGCTCACATTTAATTAGATGAGCGTAGCAAAGATTTTCACTCAAGTCTTACGGAGCTTTGTCTGTGGGTTTTTTTTTTTTTTGTTTGTAAACACTGCACAGGTCGCAGGGTTTGACCGATCGACATGAAACTTTTTTTTCATATGCAAACTTATCCAACTTAGATCTGTGTAGTTTTGAGGTCTAATCGGTTGGACCATTTTTGAGAAACATCATTTAGAAGTTTCTAAAAACCCCATAAGATTTGGCTGAGCGGAAAAAATTGAAAAATAAAATCTCTTCTATATGATTCAAATTTTCCACAAATGTGAACACAAAAATAATATACATGAATAAAAATTTGGTTTGATATTCGGACCAGCCGTTTTGGAGAAAATAATATAATAAATGTATTTTATTCATCGAAAAGATAGAAATATTAGTTGAAAAATGTTGCATTGTCGAAGTCACGGCTTTCTAGATTCATTGACATCGGATGAAGTTCATTTCAAATGATCAAGGTTTGTAGAGTTTTCGATTATACTTTATATAGACATCTCGCTCATCGTACAACGCACATCCTGCGTTTGCCTAGTAGTTCCTTAATGCTTTTATTGATGTGTAAAAAAGTACATTAAAAATGCGTTTTCTTCGTTATTTCACATCCGATTGTTCCATAAATCGCTTAAAATATGTATGATAGTTTTTTCCACATTCAGTATAAATTTGAGAGCTTTTGGAAAATCTTTGTTTTCCATGTATTTCTCCCCCGGCTTATTCTTTTGGGGATTTCCTATACTTTCCAAATTTTTTCCGTAAAAACCGTTTAACCGATTTTTCTGAAAAACAATCCCTACCTATTCTGGTGTGATACCAATTTGAAAAAAAAGTTTCGAGTTGATTGATTCTTTTTTCTGACCTGTATGCCGAGTTCAAAATTACGTACAAAAATACAAAAAAAAAGAAAAACCAAGCCCAAAATTTTTTGGTATATGGAATGAAAATCTTCGCTACGCTCGTCTAAGAACGAGGAAATTGCATCATATGCATTTGCATTATAAGATGAGTGAAGTATTTATACACAATGTACTTGAAAACAATAAACATCTTGATTTTTAAACTAGATAGGCCTAAAGTTTAATGTTTAATTGCACCCCCTCCCACCATCATAGTGCTTTTGTTGCGCAGCTTCAAACGTCAATATTTTCCGTTTTTCCAAATAACAACTGACCAAATAAAGATCTATGAGAGTAGTATAATTCAGTGAAAATTTCATCTCAATTGGATGAAATTTTACATAATTCTATTGCCGAGATTTCCAATGTCATTTCCCCAAAAACGTATCTAATTGATTTTGTTAATAACAGTTTCAAGGCAATCAATACTGTGTCCTACTTGTATGTTGCAGAAAAAAAATAATACAAAGATGAAATGAACCCTGATTTTTTCCAGTATAAGCCTTCGCTATTCTCATCTAGCGGGATGACACTCTTCAATCAAACTGTTTGAATAACTAGGAAAACGAAGCATGTGCATGTAGGGTGAGAGAGATTTTATATGAAATGTACTGGGAAAAATGGTAAGATTGACCACACCTTGATTTTACATCTAATAGTGTCATAACTAATAACTCACGGCCAACCTGATACACCTATTGATAATTTCAATCGTTTTACAAATTGGTTCAACCTGTTACCTGTTGATCATCTTTCAATAGCTTTCTAAACAGAACTCTATAATATTGATGTAATTGAATATTACAAATTAATTTTCATCTTTAAAATGACTAATCTGAATCATGTAAAACTTTGGAATAATGTGGATCATTGTCTGCTTAAATTCCGTAGAAATTTGAATTTAACTGGAGTAAATATTTTTCCATATTTTCTCCTCGGGGGGTTTTCAAAACTTTGAAATTATTTTTCTCAAAAGTGGTTCGACTGATTGCATATGTTTATGCCAAACTTCATGAAATATTCTATTCTGTTTCGTTTGACCTGTGGAACGCAAAAAAGACGTACTTTTTTTGAAGTTCGGTAAAAGTGAGTCTTTGCTTTACTCGTCCGAGAATAGCCTGCATGCGGGTGTGAGGGGAATCTTCCTCCCCTTGAAAAACTTATGAATTATGATGATATTTTGAAACATTGACAGTATCAATTTATTTAACCGGGCAGTTGAATTGTCGAACCTAAACTAAATTATGATGGTCGATAAGAACATTAAAGGACATCACAGCCCTGAAACTAGATTTTAATTTTTAATGATGATAATTATTTCCCTAGTTTAAGAGAAAAATAGAAATCGGCTCAATTTCAGAAATTATAATTCATTTTTTGTCCCTAGAGACCATGTTTAGAAACATGAACAGAATCGAGTAATGAAAAAGGGCCGGTTCCTGGAGTACTAGGATAACCAGACGTCCCGACTTTCTCTGAATTGTCTCTTGTTTGGAACTTCTTGTCCCGGCATCCCTAGAAATGTTTTCGGGACCATCAAATATCCTGGTTTCATAAAATCTTCTTATCCTTCATTTTTTTTTTTTACTTTTATAAACTACTATTGACTTACACGAAGTCATTTAGCAGAATTTCCGGGAGTTGTTAAAATTGTGGTTTGTTGATTAACGGCGCAATTCAGGCTTCCGTTACGTTTCTATCTCACCCAAAGTCCAACCATTGCTGCCTTGCATTTTACAAACGAGATGTCATCATCTTATTGTAATTAGTAACCATCTTACCATTAAGCAGTGTCTGTATGGTGTGAGTGAGTATTTAGGTAAAATCATGAGAACACAAAAGTTTGTTTTCAACGACAATTTACAAAAACAATGGCCATATTATCGTCATTATTCGTTGAAATCTAGTTTCAGGGTTGTGATGTCCTTTATGCTAACTGAATATCAGAATACATGTTTTTCAAATGTTTTCATTTTTCACGCAGTTCAAACATTCCCCACCAAACTACTAAACCATTTTTCTTCTGCCTCTTTTTACTTAGTGTTAAAGAGCTGTGTAAGTACCTCTACATAATTTTTTATCTCCATCATTCACATTCTTATTGAATTTATTTAGCATTCTTATTGAATTATTAAAACAGTTTAATAATATCTCGTAGGTACTTGGCCAAATAATTCTAGTAATCTGTTTCTACTTTCAGAGAAAAATTTAAACATGTTTACGACAGAAAATACCTATCCCCATCCTATTTGCAAACTAATAAGCAATTAATTAGTGAAGTCTATGCCTGTCAGACAGTATTATTGACACATGGTCAATATTGTTAGTTTGTTTGATCTTAGCAGGCCATAGGTTTTCGATCAACTTTTTCCTTCAACTCACACGAGAAGTTCTGTTCAGTGCGGTAACTCAATAGATTATCGCGTACCCACAACAGTAATTATTTGTGTTTTTACCAAAGTAAGGTTATCGGCACATTCCCGTTCACCATTGTTAGTAGTCAGATTTGGATTTAAATCATTTGTCGACAGGTGACTGGATTGGCTGGAGGCGGACCGATCTTAACCATAGTGCTATACTCGCCCAAGCATAGAACTCCATGGTCCAAGACCAGTTTTTTAAATGTATAAATGGAAATAATTTCTGAAAATGCAGTTGGTTAGTTACTGGTTCACAAGAAAGTTTGGGAAAATTCGTAAGCGTTTGCTTTAAATTAATATCACAAGTAACATTTTATTCCGAGATCATCTGGGTTAAAGATGAACTCAAATGAAACTTAATTTCTCCTAGTTAAAAATGATAAAAGACTAGCTAAGTTGTGTTCTAGGAGGGATGGCCACTTGAATATAACGTGACATGTTATAATTCTGCTGTACAAAGATCAATTAAAGGAATTGTCTAGCTATCTTCATGTTCAATTATTTCATATTCCTTACAACGGGACAGAATATTTCAATCTATGGTGGGATAGATTGAAATTTTCATTATAGAATGAAACCTCTATCAATCGTTTTTCAAGGGACCAGGAAAATAAAACCATCCATGCAGGAAAATTCAATATTGATTGAATGGGAGTAAGATGGGTCAAGATGAATGATACAACCAGGAAAACGATGGATCCGGGAACGATGCATAGAGGTTTCACTGTAAAATCAAATCATCATTCTACACATTGGTACTACAGATGCAAGTTCAAGATGATATTTATTTAATCTCAAACAATATATCAGAAACAATTTCTTTATTGCAAACTTAACACTTGTTAATTCTTATTACTGTAACAGTAATCAAACATGATCTCATACTTTTCGTCCAAAAATGTATCTTTTGCAAACCTAATGTACCGGTATTTGAGGTTAGTCCAAGATGATGGTACGCAATATGAATTTAATCTTTTGGTTGGGGTTATAATCTTGATGCAATAAAAATGTATTTAAAGTCTCCAGCATGTTGCAGCCTAATTGATGAACATTCATAAGATTTGATTATAGTATGTGGAATAGTTTTTACTAACTAAGCTCAAGTTATAAACTAGAATTCATGACGTGGGTCCTACAAGTACCATTGTCATTCAAATCTTAGTTGAAATAACAAAGCTACTAGCTAGTAAAACTTAACAATTATAATTATGCTATTCTTGACAATATAATCAAGTTGACTTATGTTACTGTCATGTAATTTTGTTACAGGTAGTACATTTTGGGCCGATTTCGAAATAACAAATACGAAGCGCTACATAAAGTCATCCAACTCGTCGTAATCTCCATACGCGGAATAATCGTTGACCGACTGAAACAAAAGGAGTGTAAATAATTAGGATGAGCATAAAGATACGATGAAAATTATTCCTACTAATGATTACTTGAAAAAACTCACATTTTCTCCATCCATTTTAAGCTTGGCCTTTCCCTTTCCTTTCGTTTTTTTTGACTTGTCTCCTTTTTCGATTTTTGATTTTTCTATGAACATGTTATCGATAGTGGTTTTTAAACGTTTCAGGTCGTGAGACGGTACTGCAACAGATAAGAAGAGATTAACATCAACAAAATAGATACCTAATTAAGTTCCACTTTTCATGAGTGGAAAAAATCGCTAGTTTTGCGTTAAGTATATCGAGGGAAATACTGCTGCTCCAATGATTTTACTGACAGTTCAGGAAATGTAAAACAAAATCAAATGAAGATATCCTGTGAAGTCGGGTACTTCTGACTTTTAGATACTAGCCACCAAACACCGGCATATCACAATTTTGTTTTTTACAGGTCCATGTAAAAATGCGTTTCATCTACCAGGACTGTAGTTCATCATTTAAAAATGATGAACTTCATGGATATTTTTAGTGTCAAGAGTTGAGATGGACAGATGGTTTCTTTTCTTTTTTTACATTCCTTTACATAGAGCTAGGGAGTCGGTTTGTTGAAATATTAGTTTTTGAACGGTATGATATATCAAAATTCTAATACGGAAGAAACACATAGGCATACATTTGATGCCATCAAAATGATGTTGAATGAAATTACTAACCTTGGATCGAACATTTTCACAGGCACACAGATATATATATATATATATATTTTCAGCAGTATATAGGCCTATGTGAAAATTATGCGATATAGCCTATAGGTTCAATAATTTTTACTTTATCACCTCTAAGGTACTAATAATATATATGTTGCCCCCTCACTAGAATTTGTATACATCATGCTAGGCTATTCAAAAGTTATTAAGGGAGTGTTTTGGTATTTGGTAGATCACCTTCACCAATGCCAAATTAAATCAGTAGGCCTACCGGTATTGGAATAATATTGTTTGACTATTTTTGGGTTGAATATCTAGCTATTTATCCAACGTTAAATTAAGAAACATATAAATTACCAGGCACCTAATCTTAGTGCACTTTCATTTCATTGAGCTCCATGACCCCACCAACAGCTCGATTATAAGTTATAACACACCCGGATTGATTTCCGTTTTCTAAAGCAGTGCCTTGGCTGAATGAGCAGGCTTGTTTGGCTGGCGGCCATGTGTACTTTATATCATTTTAAATACATACCGTATGATATGTGTTACAAGAGTTCTCTACCGTACTGGTTTAGTAATTCTCAAGAGAATTAAAATATCAACCCTTTTTTCCATCAAGCTTGCTCATTCTCCGACTATTCAAATAGCTAGTGTGGTCCAAAACCAGATAGGGGCCTAATAGGCTTCAATGTCTTGCTAAACTTTACTTACAATTCACACACATATTTCGGATAAAGCTCTCGGCAAAATCTGGGAAAAGTGGTGACTTTGAATATGAATTAAGCTTTTTAGTCAATGCTTCTTCTAGTTGGTCAAATTCTTCTTTACTCGTTGGATCCATGGCATCAATTCCAGTTGCTCCGGTCTTGCTTGCATCAGAAATTCCTGGAAAAACAATTCCACTCATACAGTAATGATGGATATTTCCCACTTGAGAAAAACTAGGAATGACTCCAATAAAAACCAAGCCAACTACTTGGTAATAACCTAACTTAATCACTTCAAAGTTCAAAGTTAATTTACCTTTCAATTGTCTGGTTTGTTCTGTAGTCAAGATCAATTTTTTTATCATTTACCCAGAAATGAGATCACGCCCCCATCATAAAAATATTTATAGCAGGACTAGGCAAAAGTTCAAACTGTCGAGTATTAGCTATAGGCAGGCCTACTCATTTGTAATCATTAAGACATAGGCCTAATAAAATATATCTATGAGAAATTATTAATTTTGGAAGTAATTTACCATCATTGAGTATATTCTAAAAAAAAGAAGTGTGCAAAAATTCTTTCAAAGTTTCATTTTTGAGCTCTGTAAAAACAAAACAAGTAGGCCTTTAGCAGGTATAGATAGATGACTGAGTTGTGGATATCTACTAGTGATAGGAAAATCAGCAATAGATATATATACATGTAGTGCACACTATATAAATAATATTTAAATGACAATTTTTATTGATAAAATCAAAAGAGATATACAAAGTTTCCAATGTGCTCAATTACACGTTTACATTTAAATAATTACAAATCTAACTTAAAATGAATACAGGCCTTTTCACTGCCCACTGAACTAGCCTAAATCTCTTCTCATGCTATCACATATTTTCATTGATGTTTTCACATGTATTAGACCAATAAATTCAAATTCCAAAGTTAGCTGAGATTCTAGTGTTAGAATCCCACTAGATAGAGCTCTTGAATCCCCTGACGAGACCCCCGTGAACTCAAAGAGGATCGAACAGATGACTAGTCCAGTGGGCGGTTCATGGCTATTTAGGTAGTTGTAAAGTTGAGTCTGGAACTCCGGGCAGCAATCGTTACGGCAGTGAACCTACACCAACAATCCATTCTGGTATTTAAGGTTATGCTTGGAAAAATTTGACAGTCTATATGTCAATTCTACGAGTGAGTGGGTAGGCTTGGTCTACAATGAGTGTTGTGATTTTAATTAATACAGTGTTAAAAGGGTAGGACAATGGAGAAATCATGGGCCATATGGAATGCTAATTATGACTATGCAGGCTTAAACATATATGTTTGTAGCTTGCAAATGCAAATCAGACCTGATTTGATAGGAATGTGAGGGGGGGGGGGGGGCTAAAGAGTCGACCAGCCTTCCAAGTATGAATATGCTTAATAGTTGGTGGCTTTGAGGTTATGTTTTTTATCAGCAGTCGTTTACGCTTGTGCTTTGTGCTGTGCGCAACATGCTTTGAGGAACAGGCAAACGTATCCAATTATGCGCTTCTTAATATTGTTGGACCATTAATTACCAAAATGACAGTGCCAAAAACCGATATAAGATCTCCTGCAGACCGAATTATCAAAAGCCGTCTACGGAACAAAACTTCTGTTGCTTTGTGGGCCACAGCGCACGTTGCAGGTAGTCCATCTCTCAGCGCGCCTAGCAAGTGTTCACGCCACACGGTGAAACTCGTTCTATGATTGGCCAGCGCACGTTGCCCGTTGCTCAAAGCACAAGCGTAAATAAGTAGTCACAACTGATAGTGAAACTGTATGATAGTGATAAAGTTATGCAGTTATGCAGTTTGTAGGCAGATACATCAAAACTAATCTAAGAAGAAATCATGGCAAAACATCAATATTTTGTATCATCATACGTACATGTTCTTAGGATGGACTGGTGAAGTTATTATTACTATTTCTGGCCATATATATAACCCAGCATTCAAGGTATCAAGCATCAAGGTTTGTTAGGTGAAAGTGAATAATGGTTTGGTTTGGGTGAGATTTTTACTGCAACATTAATCTTGTTCACCCATTTGAAACGAACCTTTCTTTACCTCAAACCGTAAACATAGGTTAACTGAAAATACTCATAAAAACGAGTACAGGTACCTATTAAATGTGGGTTACATATATGCCATAATTTTCAGGTTCATTGGAGAAAGCTAGCCTAGGCTGTATTAAATGAAATAAGCTCCGCATATATTAAATATGAGACCTAGGCCTACTTACCAAATGTTTCTAGGGTTAATCGTAGATCAGATTCCTCTTGCAACTTCTGCCTACGAAGTTTCTCGGCTGCCTGTGCTTCTGGAGTGAGAGCCACCTTAGCTTCCATTTCTTTGGCGCGTCTGGCTGCCTCTTCTCGTTGAAGCCGTTCTTTCTCCTCTATCCGGTCTGCTAGATTTTTCTTCGTTTTTTTTACGATAGGTTTGACAGGTTCTTGTTTTTCAACATCTTTCTTCTCCTCTTCCTCCTCATCTTCCCAATTATCCTACGACACAACAGTGAAATATTCGTTAAACAGCTGTTTTGTTAGCAATCTAGGGTTGCTCCAGATTGCCATTTGCTAGCCACGCAACACTTACTTTCACATCGTCGTCCTCGTCTTCGCCATCCCATTTATTAGCTAATAAATCTGCAGAAGTCGTCGCAGGTGCGGGCTTAAAATTATCCGCTTCTAGAAATATAGGAAAGAATAGTTGATTATATACTAAAATTAGGATTATATTACCCACATAACGCTGGTAAATAGATGAAAAACAATTGACATACCCCAGCCTTCGACCGACTCCATTTTTGTTACAAACAAAGTATGCTAGGCGCAAGCGCAAGCCCAGTATCACCGCCATCTGGCTTGCGACATGTCCGCCCTGAATCGGATACTGCCACTACAACAACTTTAAAATTCTCTTTTAAAGGTAAAACTACTTGATCGGCATATTTGAAGATGTGAACTACTTGATCGGCGATCGCCTTGATACAGATATGCCGATGCGCTAAAACTGGCACGGGCTTTCAAAAATATTGACTTTGAAATTATATTTATTTAAATTATATTTATTTAGCGTAAAGTGCGTAATTTAGCGTTTAGCTATACTCGGAGAAAATTGAATTTGATCTCATTCATCTAGATATACCATGCTATCCTTTTTGCAACCTCAACCTACGATAATCTACAAGTAAATAATACGCACATTCATAACACAAGAAGAAACGCCGATCTACACATTCAACATTTTCAATTACACATTCATTTTTTCACCCCGTGATTTTTTTTTTTTTTTTTGTCTGAGCCGTAACCTCTCCCTCACTTTCTTAAACCAGTAATATCAAGGAGCCGTTCTATACAATCAGATTCCGCACCTCATTAAACAAAAAAGAGGCACACCATTTCAAGAAAGATTCAAAAATTCAATTCAAAAATTTGAAAAAGATTAAAATAATTCAAGAAAGATCTAAGAAGTTATTTATTGAAGATGACGCCATATTCTGTAGTTGAATATTTTAACTCAGTATCATAGTAAAAGAAAAGGTAAAAGAAGATCTGTAAATTATCTTTGAAGTGAGTATTTTTAAATTATGTGTAAATTATATTTGAAGTGAGTACTTTTAAATTATGTGTAAATTATATTTGAAGTGAGTACTTTTAAATTATGTGTTAATTATCTTTTAAGTGAGTATTTTTGAATTATGTGTAAATTATTTTTGAAGTGAGTATTTTTAAATTATTTGTAAATTATCTTTGAAGTGAGTATTTTTAGTATATTCCACAGATTAACCCTAAGTGGGTTTTGTGGACACTTGAACGAGAGAAAAGTTTCTATTGTTATGTATACATTTATTGGATGAAAAAAAAAAAAAAAAAAAAAAAATGGTCGAACCTTTCATTGTAGGCATAGAACTTCAATTTCGAGTTTTACTGCCTTAATATTTAGTATTTACTCTATTATTAATTGTAAATATTAATTGTAAACCTGACTTCTTCTATAACATATAGTATACATACTATGTATTAATGTTCTACAGAATAAATGATTCATCATTATTCATATCCTCAGAACAAATAATATTTTCCTCATAATTTTCATGAAATGATGAGAGGATTCTATAGTCACAAAGATTGTATTTTCATCAGCTCTGTGGATTAAATGCTTTTGCAATCAACTGATAAACGTCTACAAGGTACAATTATATGAAAGGGTACAGTAAAAAAACCCAGACCAATCACGGTTTTACGGTTTACAATCACTGTAGAGGTCTAGAGGAATATAACTTTGGCAAGACTTGCACCTGTAAATACTGTGGTCATCACTTCAACAATTGGACATAGTCAAACACTCAGTAAAGCTAGATATACCATGACATATAATTGCGACACAACTTTTATAGTCTTTACACATTACAATGCAAATTCAGCATTTACGAGATTATACACTTTTTATAATTACTTTTATTTAATTTTTCTTATAATGACATGTTGCAATAGTACTTAATTGTATGTCATTTTTGTAGTGTAATCTGATCTTCAATTAATCTTGAGTATAATTATATTTCTTCTTGTATTACACATATAAACGCATTTCAATACTTGTAGGCCTTGACACTCAGTCCGTATTATAAGTGAGTAACTATTTTATAACAATGTAATGTATTTCCTATGAATATATGTTACTTAATTAGCCTTTTGTCTTGAAAATATCTTAAATATCTTATCTTAAATATTTCCACGTTAGATGGAGGAAACCATGTTGATGAAGAGTAAGTGAAGTTTCTGATTTGATTTGGCTAGTAAAATAAAATAATCGACATACATCACCACGCAGTGGTCATTTGACTATGCAGTCCACAGTAGTATGTATTTTACAGGTCTTCTGATTTGTCAGAATTTGCCTTGTCACAAGGGTTATAAGTAGGGCTAGGATGATTAAGCACTAAAAACCTTCAATTATGCATGCACTTATGCAATAACAAATTAAAAAATATGCGCTTAAAATGCATTAATATGCACTTAAAATTTCTTAATAACAAATACGCTTTTAATTACTGGTTCAAAACTATGGTGAAAATGTCAATAGTGTATATATATATAATTATGTAGGCCTATAGAATGGGATTGGGATAATTGAAAATAAACAGACTGTTATTTTCGTCTTATAAAAGTAGTTTTTGATAAAATTAATAATGCAAAGTATCTAAAGTATGTATGTCTACCACGACCCAAGAAAGAAATGGAAATATTGGTAACGTATACTTTGTAGTATTGTACGGAAAATAATAAAAATATCAAGTAAAACTCTTGAAAATGATTGAATATGCACTAAAACGCACAAAATGCTCAAATATGCATTTATAGCATCAAAAATGTTCCCAAATATGCAGTTTCATAAAATGTGCATTTTCAGAATCAGGGAGACTAAATCATATATAGGCCTATGATGTGATAAAGAGTAAAACAAGAAATATGATATATAGCATAAACATCCTAGTCTTGGTTATAAGGAATAGTCATACGAAATGGTTATTTCACCCCATTCACTTTATACCCCATTTTTGTATTGTGAACGGTTATACGGAAACGCCATCATCCATTTCGCTTTCATAAGAACTATATTATTCACTAATCAATATAAGAACTGTTTACCGGCCTTTATGCATAGGCATATCATCAAAAACCCTTTGGTACCAGCATAGTTCTTTTTTCTATAATACCAGCCAGGAAGTAGACCTACTAGTCTTGTCAATCCAATAATTACAAATATGGCAGTTCTAATTCGTATAAAACTAGGAAAACGCCATATATGCGTTGTTAGACGAGCGAATAGTAATAGTATGAATGAGTAAAAATGGGTAAAAACTGCTTCGAGTGGTACCAATTTAGCACATTGTATGTTTTTTCTTCAAAGTGGCTGACCCGATCAAGCTGAAATGTTTTAGAAATGTGTATCAAAATGTAATTCAACTTCACGCAAAATTTCATCTTTTTGGAAAATAAAAATATTTTCTTTTTTTTCCGCCATGTTATTCTAATGGGTATTCTTGAAATTTCTAAAATTCATAAAAAAAAAGTTACCGCCTGATAATGCCACAAAACTATACAGATCTAAGTTAGATGAGGAACCATATTGAAAAAAGTTTGAAGTTGATAGCTGTAGCCGTTTGACCTGTGGAGAACCGACAAAAAAAATAACAAAAAAAAAAAACAGAAAAAAAACAGAAAAACGAACACCAATTTTTCTCAGTATGTCAAATTGAATCCTCGCTATGCTCGTCTAACAACTTGAAAAAACACAGATTGTTTTGTTAATTTTATGCTGATTTTATATACAATGATACAAATCCATGGAAATCGAATTCAAAGGGAACCAGAATTCAAATATTTTCAACAAAGTAGGAAAATTAGATGCAATGGACAGGGAATGTTTTTGGTCGACTGGGAATCGTTTCAAGTGAGTATAAAACATCTATCAATATTTTATAATCTTTATTTAAATGCATCAGCAGACTAAGATAAAATCTTTGTACATTAATAATTTATAGCTCGATTATTAGAAGTCAAGTCAGAAGATGAAAAACAAATCTCACTAAATGGTGTTAATAACATAATATTACAATTATATAGCTTCTTTTTTACTAAGGCATCTTACTTAAAAAATATGATTGTTAAAATAGTCAAAATTGTACAGTTCTTTTTTGTTTGGAATATTTAATAAAATTGATATATTTTTTTGTTCGATCAATTTCTTGCTAAACAAGAAGTGATATATTTTCTCTAGCTTCTCACTGTATTTCTTATTTATACTAAAACAGTGCCCAAGAGCACATGTTCTGTTACCCTGCCTAGATTCGCCGAAAGTTCTATTCTTGCACGGAGGATATTACACGATTACAACTATTCATACTCTAATTATTATAAACAAACACGAGATTATTTAGTAACTTTATTTCGCTAAAATCTAATTATTTTTGTAATTATTTTTTATTTGGATTACGTTGTTTTAAATTGATAATCCTATTTTTTTTAGAATGATAGTATTTTAATAATATTGCTGTTTGGATGATTTGTTTAGTTTTTTCTCCTCCCATTGTTTTTACTTTGCAGCGAATTAGTTGTTTCGTTTTTATATTATTATATTATTATGTTTTAATTCAATAATATTTATTCCGACCACAGAAACACGTGAGCCATTGCTCTTTAGCACGTTCCATATCTACCGTAAAAATGTTAACTATAATTTATACTATATAGGCCTTCAATGTTAAAAACAAGTTCATAAACTGCAATTCATGAGTGATGTTGGAATTGTTTACCAACACAACAAACTTAAATCTCACACTTAATAATCATACTACTTGAAATTGGTTATGTATTATTTTGTTGAAAGTTATTTTTGGTTTTTCTCTTAACAATCTACTTATCTAGAAAAAGCCTATATTAGAATTAGGCCAGAAAGTCAGTAGGCCCACCGTATAACAAAAGTGATTTTTGTTTTGTTGGTAGAGAACTGCCAATTAACACTCGTGAATTGAAGTATATATTATAATACAATAACAATATTGTCAACGCGGATGATGATAATAATAAGGAAAAGCATTTTTTTGGGAAATGTTGCTTAACTCTTTTCTATGACGGTACATGAGTGTCACCATTTAACGCACGTGATTAATGGGACACTAAAAAGAATGAGCTATTTTTTATACAATATATATTTACAATTGCACTGAATGGAAAACATACAAATAAACTCTGAATACCCTAAAACTGTTTTTACTATTTTTTTTCATATATTATAGTATAACAATTATATATAAAATTGATTCACAAAACCAATTATTACTTTAATATTTTGAAACATTGTTCTAAATTTGAAATCCGATCTAAACTCTCAGAGTTGCTTAAACACGACGAATATTGGAAAGAAAGAGAGAAAGAATATTATAGACTCGAGCAGTAATTAAAAATACAGTGATATATTTTTACCTCTAAAATCTAGATAACCGCTCCCATCACAGCTTGCTCTACTGGTTAGCAAAATGCCCATCGAAAAGCATGAATAGCAGAATGGGTCCAGCCGTTTTGATTGTATGAAAATTGAGATTGTTTCAGTATTTTTATTTCTGTTTAAGAGACGAAGAAGAATTGTATCGACTTACATATAAATTGACTATATACCTGCCGTAATTGACTAGCGAGTGAACGCTTTGCCGCCACTTTCCCACCAATTCCTGGAACCCGATAACACCCTGTTTGTCGGGAGGAGGGAGAGAATAAACCAGTTTACCACAATATCCAATTCATTTGAAGAAGACCTACGGACTAACATTATTGCATTTGAGCTCTTCAACCAGATGAGAAGCAGGTTCGGAACGTATGGCCGTCAATATAAAAGAGATGCAACGATTGACGTTCCGAGCTGGTTTCTCACGTGATAGAGGCTGTGTGTGTGCATGTGCGAAAGTATACTGCAAGTCACAAGTATCAGCGTTGTCGTGCCAACCGCCAACACTCGTGACTCGCACTATACTTCTGTTGTATACAAAGAGGTGAAGGGGAGGGGATATATTTTTGGAATGACATCGCGAAGAATGCAAACTTACAGTCGAGAGAATATAGTAAGAGAATATACTAAGATTATTGCTGTTTCGGACTCCATCAGCTAGCCGCATCCTCCTCGGACTCTCGATGTACGAGCACGTGCACTAGCGTCGCGTCACTAGACCGTCGGAACCTCATGCGTCGGGGAGGCGGGGGAGGCGGGTCCTGTCTCGGCTTACCGGTCGGTAACAGCGAGAGACGGGTACCCGTCAACCCCGTCGGGTGTCTCTCAGTATTAGGGGTAGTCTGACTCACTAAACCGTCAGCCGGCAGTAGCGAAAGAGCGCCACCGCTGGGAGTTAGCGCTGACGGATGCATATCTATCATACCGGCATAGATATTAGTCTCAGAGGTGTAAGGGTGCACAATGTCCTTGCTAGGGGATGACGCAATGTCCGAGAGTGATCGATTAGGGGAGGTTTTGTTGGAGTCGGGGGAGGGCTCAGTCACTAAGATGTTGATATCACCAGCGGCATTTTTACGTCTTAGTTCTCTAAGGCCGATTGCAATAGAGTCACGGAGGGGCAAGTCTGCAGTGGAAAGACTTGTTCGATGTTGATTGTTGTCCGCCTGCATCATGGAGGGTCCTGCTTCGGGGGACGGCTCGCTGACCATGATGGACACGTGGCCGTTGCCTGGGTCGAGCAGTTCCTCGGTTTGTCCGCCAGGGTGCGTGCTGGAGAGGAACAGCAGCGGGAGGTTGAGCCAGGCGCCGCCGAGGTCAGATAGTTCACTGGCGTCTGACGCGCGGGAGGATTTGCGAGATGATGCACGGCTGCCGCGGTGGACATGGAGGAAGGCGGACAGACGACTCTGCCAGCCGACGCCGCCGCCGGGACTGGAGGTTTGAGTCATCTCGTCCTCCAGGTCCATGGGTTCAGCACGTTTGTGACGGAGATACTCTCGGAAAGTGGACTGGATGAGACGAGCTGCTTTGTCCTCTCTTTTCCAGATGCGCGTTGAGGAGACAATCTCGAGCTCTTTACGAGTAGGGAATTGTTTCTTGAACTTTACATCCATTTGATCTTGAAGCTATGGAATAAAATTATACGTATTTTATAATATCATTTCACAATGAAGACGTATCCGGCACAATTTAAAATCAAATTGAATATTATAGTTCTAATCAGAGTTTGTTTTCAAAACATAGCTCTCATTTCAATTAAGACTATATTGTAAGGCCATTATGATTACAGTAATTGATTAAAAATGTGTCATAGCTGGAATTTCAATATAAAATATGAAGTATTAATTAACCTATTTAAATAGCTGAAGTTGCAGTCTAATTCTTCCTGAAAAATACCACTCTGCAAACTACTCGATTTTTTTTTTTTTATTGTTATCTTGTTTTTACTTACAAAAATACACATAACAGTCAAAACAAAATCCACAAAGTCTCGAAAATCCACAAAGTCTTTTCTCGAATGATGTCCTACCTTCTTGAAGTCCTCCGACTCCTCCACGTGTCCGAGGACGTACTTGACGAGAGAGTGTAGTATGTCCAGACAATGTATCTTGTTGCCACGCGCGATTGGCAGGTTGAAGCTGACTAGCGCCACTACGTTAGGCTTGGGAATGCCGAGCGGTGGATCGAGGCTGGCAATGAAGTCGGATAACTGGGTGAAACGGATGAACTGCGTGGCGTGTGGATCGTATCTGTATGGAAACACACAGAGTGTGATGCACGCGAAATGACTTATGCAATATACCCTTCTCCATATGTCACTGGTTACATAACAGTCCGATATGGCGGACAATTGTAGGAACAACTTCAACCCTCACCATAATAAAACATTGAAATAAGAGCTCTCCGTGTAATTTTTATTATTATGTCAGTATAATAATTATGGTCTCATTCGGTCCTCATTAGGGCCTCATTCGTGTACGTTGTGACTGTCGTAAGTGATGACTTGACCCAACAGTCCTAACTTTTATTTTCTATTTATTAATATCTAGGAGGGTAAAATTCACAAGATTATACTTCCTATTTAATAAAATGATTCTTTACTTAATTACTGTACATACATTTTACACTTCTATGTACATATAAATAGGAAATTGAAGATACGACAGTTAGGTTGAGCGATTACTTTCGACTGACACAACGAACAGGAATGAGGATTCTGTCGTACATACTTTCCGTGCGACACTGCGAATCAAGCACCGTAGTTTTAGCTGTTCATTGATTCAGTTGAGGCGCCAGGTTTCCTTTAATATGTGATGTCACATGGAAAAATGATCTTCAATCGTCACGAAGGATGGTCAAAACATATCATTATTAAAATCTTTTCACAAAAATCTGTAAACACTCTTAGGGCGGGAAAGTGTTGGAAGTTTGGTGGAGGTGCCGTATTTGAAAACTATTATTTGTTCTAAGAATATTAAAAATGTACAATTTCATCAGCATGGAAATTATTTTAAAAATAAATAGAACATGAAAACATGAAAAACAGACTGGAATTGGTTTTTATGATTCAAGGAAGAAATAGGAAGTAAATAAATACCTTTTTTATGTTTCTGGTAAGCGGCAATTTGTATAATGTTTACGTACTGTACGTTATTTCATTTTTCATTTGTTTTATTGAACAATAAGTTAATTTTTAACGAAAATCTATTGAAAAAATGCTGTACAAATTGTTTCAAGTGGACTAAATCTTATACTATTCCCTGTATTTCGTCTGTCTTACTTGGACCATCGTATATAGAACATCTCGAGGTCGTCCTCCACGATGCCGATCTCCTCCTCCTGATGCGCCTGGTTGAAGTTTTCCAGGATGATGGCGATGTACATGTTGATGACGATCATGTAGCTGATGATGATGAAGCTGGTGAAGTAGGTGATGGCGAGCAGGGGGTGACCACAGTTGCCGTTAGGCTGGTTGTTGTAGGTAGAGTCACAGTCGGGTGGCTGGATCATGAGTGATTCCAACACGTCGTTCCAACCAGCTGATGTCATCAACCTGTGAGTGAAAGTTTCGTGTTAGCTCAATTCAAGCATCCTGTGGCTTAAGGTGCATTGAGGGTTGCGTTTGTCGACCGGTCATTTATGGTGCCTCGACTTCCATTTCAAAATGGTGATACATTTCATGATTACTGTTGTTTAACCGATCGCTACTCTCTACCAATAGTGCGGAATTTGAAATTTTACGGGATGCCTTCTACCTAGTACCTCAAATATTGGCATTTCAGATGACTGTTGCTGACAGCTGGGCAGACGTAAATTACGTAATTTAATTTCAATATAGCCCTACTAGGCTGCCTACTGTCTACATGGTTGATTTGATTCGATAATCTAGACTACACTTCGTCAGTTTTTACTCATTGTTCCCTAGCGACGTAAGTGCTTGTAGCGAGTGTAAAAGATATTGATAGTGCCAGGACTGAGTGACTGACCTGAAGAGAAGTTGCATGCTACGACCGAACGTCTCGAAGTTCACCATATCGTCGAGCGCCCCTTGTTGTGTCACGTGGCCAAACAGGGACATGCCGATGATGGCATAGATGAAAGTGATGAGTGCGAGCAAGGCGCCGATGTTGAATAGTGCAGGTAGCGACACCACGAGGGCGAATAGCAACTTGCGAATACCTTTAGCAGCCTAGAATGAAGGAAAAGAGGGGAACGTTCAGTGTACTTGGTGGAGTTTCCAGTATTTTGTTCCAGTATTTATAGTCACTAACTCCAGTAGATTCGTTCCAAAATTCAGCTTACTATAAATTCACTGACTAAACACACCTATATGTAAATATGATTAAAATTATAATCTTGATCTTCAGTTCAATTAACTTGGTGTTGTTGGATATGGTCGATATGCAGATCGAGCATGGTAATGAAATAATAGCGATAGCTGTTGAAGAAAACGCGACAGAGAAATATGAAAGTTTTGAGCTTCGATTGTCACGTCCGTGAGTTGTATACGGGAGTTTGACCTTCGCCCCCTTCCCCTCTCGAGACGACTGAGTCGCAACTACTAGGGGTAGTTAGGACACGTCATGGGACCGACGTGTGGATAGCGCGGGTTTTTGAGTTAATTCAGTTTGAATAATTCAAGTGGATGGTTCTCGAGAGAGTTTACGTTGTTTAGATGCGAGATACATTGAGTTTTCAATGATCGTGTTTGGTTATTTTCAAACAGTGAGAATCTGTGAAATTTTCGTAGTTTAGTCCTCAGATTTATTCATTATTCGTTTATATTTATTATTTCGTGTGTCCATATCGTGCGCCCGGGGCCACGTGCTGCCCATATCGGTTTCGCTTTTTGTTAATTTTGCTGGTGTCACCAAGTTCCGGTCCCTTACCTCCCCCACCCCATTCTACCGAAGTTGGGCCAAACAGCACGTCGAAGCCGAGGTAAGTCGTAACAACATATTTATTATTTAAATGTGATAAGTGAATCATTTTTTTAAAAAGTACAACGTTGCGGTTATGGACGAGACCAAAGTTGCTTAGCAGCCATAATTTGATTTTCCGCGATTTGTTTGACAGTGAGATCGTTTCAGCGCTGGGTAGCCTCTATTCACTGGACCATCGGTGTATGTCACAGCATACGGACGTTGTTGTTGTTGTAGTTGTTGCGCACACCCCAAATTATTCATAATCGTACATTCTATTCATAAATTAACCCAACGTAACCAAATTGATCAACCGAACCTATCCAAACTAATTTAGCTTGAACTAACCCAACAGAATAAACAACCTAAAGTAATTTAATATAAATTTAAACTTATTTAAAACCTGCTTCCTGTCCAGCGAATTGCCACTTCGGCATCGCTGCTAGGTAGTAGGTCCAGTGTGACGCTATTTCCTTCTAAATTAGCATTTTTTATGCCTAATACTACAGCGATTACATAATATAGGTATAAGCCACCAAGAGGTTGTAATGGGGATTGACGCTTACCTTTATAAGCCGTAGTATTCGTCCGATACGAAACACCCGTACTACTCGCAACAAGGTTGGTGACACTGGAAGGTCGATCATAATGTCCTCCATCAGGATACCCAGGATGGACGCCAGGACGAGGATAAAGTCGAACAAGTTCCACGGGACTGTGAAGTAGTGATACCGCAACCCGATGATCTTTACTGTAGCCTCTACAACACAGAATACGTGCACCATCGGGGTCAAATATATTCTTTAATATTTTATTCATGGTTATATTTTTATGTTCTCGAGATAATATATAATATAGCTTGAAAATAATATTTTAAAAGACTTAAAACCATGCAAATAACATTTTATTATAGGTAGGCCAATTTGTAAAGAGTCACAGTTACATAAATTCAAATAGGTTATATAACTTATATTCAGATACAATAAAATTTAATAATAATGTTGATAAACATTAATCGATCGGACAATGAAAAAAAAACATTTTTGAGTAATAAACATTTTGATATCTCATACTGTTCCAAAGTATAATCACCAAAAACTTTTATTTTATCAAATAGGCTCATACGCTCTTGAACTTGTTGGAAAATACTGTCAGTGAAGCGATAGACCTAAAGCCTATAATCACGATATTCGTGATGTAATTCAAGATTTTACTCCGTCGTTCATCTCAGATGAAACTGGGTTTAGTTGTAAAATTGTTCGCGCGCCGAGAAAATTTCATTAAAATATTATTTCATGAACTATAAATTACTGCTCGCCTGTTCTGAAGCGTTCTAAATCTGACTAATTTTGTTTGAGTATGCAAATTCTACCATTTGTAGCACCTATATATGTGACGTTAGTTTATTTGACAGCGTTGATCGACCGTTTTCCTATCAATAAGCATTATATCCCAGGAGTGTCGATCCGCCAACAATTATTGTGTATGGTGGATATAACTTATAAAATGGAAATTTAGTTTAGTGCAATCATTAAAGAACAATTTATGTAAAACTGTCATATTCGTAATAGAGCTTCGTCTAGTTGAATCACCAATTTATGTGTCTAAACGAAGGAGAAAAGAAAGGGAACATTGACGAGCTGATTTCTGATTGGAGAGTGACGAGCAGAGAGAAGTAAACTGAACTGAGAGAACCGAGAGAGAGAACCGGATCTTATGAAGCATGAAATTGCCGAGAAGAAAGTTAATGAACTTGCGAGAAAGTATTGGAAAACCTACGTGAAAAAGTTGGACTTATGATAAAACTACTATAACTTCTCCACGATTGAAAAGTAGAATAAAACGTCCGAGTCGTATAGGTATGAAAGTCGTTTTTCTGATTCAAAATTAATTGACAATCTACGAGATTGGATGAGATGTCAAATTATAGAGCCATTTTCTCAAAAATGAAAGTTGTCGATGACTTTTAAAGAGAGGTTTTATCCAAAATGATGATAAAAAGTTTTATATTATAATTGAAACAGCTGTAAGTTCGTGAAATTGAGAAATGTCAATAATGACCACTTTCAGAAACTTGAGTACACAATTTTTATTGTTTACTAAAATAAAAATTCACTCTTTTACACAGAAGAGTGAACATTCGTAGGTTCATTTTCTACTGAAGCTTACCAATATCTCTTAAAATGTTCGGAGATGATTTCGAACTTCGAATATCACCAATATTCGGAGGTCTGCTGAAATTGACTTGAGTAATTGAATGTGAAAATTAAATGATATCCGATTAGCTTTTCTAAAATCCGGAAAAAATAAAAACCCAATTGTTTCTAAAAACGCTGCATGAGAAGGAAAAGGGTAGAGCTGCCCGGACGGGGCACCACAAAAGTGACCTTACCACATCATGGAAAACAATTAATTATAATGTAACTGGAAAACCATACAATTTGTAAACTATTGGCTCACGCTCATTATCAATCCAATCATTTGTGTTCTGGAGAAAAATCTTCTTTCTACGCATTGATTTTCATCTTCTTTTTCTTCGACAATTCTTCGTACTATTATACCTTATAAACCTTCTTAATTTATTTTAATTATGTTCTCTATTTTCCTCTCAATATAATTCAGTGTTTATTCTACCTTCTTTCTACCTTCTACCTTCTGTTTATTCTTTGATTATGAAATAAAGGCACACGCATCTAACTAACTGTTTCATATTAACACTTTCTTGACAACACTACATGCCAATCAAATATCTTTATTGTTTTTCGTTTCCCCAACCAGAGAAAAATTAGTTTTCAATAAATAATTAACCTTACCGAGTCCGAATACAGTCGTGAAGAAAGCGTTACTGACTTCTAAGACGAAGTAGATGGAATGTGGTTGACCATAATGCTCGACTCCCATCGACAGCATGTTCAGGAAGATCAGGACGAATATCGCGATCTCGAACCTGACGAATTTCATACAACAGTTCAATGTTTAGAAGCCTGGACAGTTGACAACTTTTTTACCCGGCACCTCCACCAACAAATCATCACCGATCTCATCTAATATTAGATGTAATGTGTTGGTGGAGGTGCCGGGTAAAAAATATCGAGATCAAGTAGTGAAAGCAGTTGTACTATTATGTAGGTTACGTTGAACTTCGGAAAAGGGATATGACATATTTCAGAGAGAAATGCAATTTCACTTTCATCTGTTCATCTGAAACCACTGATATTCAGCTTGACTTCCAATAAAAATTATATAATAATTGATAGTACTTATGGCTTTGTTATTATTCTCAAGTTTTTTAATTTTCAAAATTTTAAATTTAGCTTGATTTGGTTTGAATGATACCAATATTTTATCTTGTAAATAGAGCGTCATCAATCTTAGAAGTTTTTAATATGTACAATTTAACGTCTTAGTCCAGTTTTACGAATCTTGGCTAAGCACCAATCCGATAACTATTATTAGATAAGATACAAAAATAACATATGTAACAAAAGTGATGACAAGTTTATCCGCGAACTATTGCCTGAGTCACCAACTAACAATTCGTAAAACCGGGCCATAATGCAATGTTTCTTACCTTCTTGAGTTGGATAAATCATAGAACATGGCAAGAAACTGATTGAGAGGTCTTTTAATAACTTTCTGTGGTTTCTTTCTACCGAGTTTCTTCATCGCCGTGTAATAATGTTTCTGACTCGGAGTAAGAAACATCTCCAGCACGCCACCTTCGTACTGTAACATGCATGACAAACTTGAATTATAATCAATTCAATTCAATTCAATTGAAACGTTTTATTCAATTGGTTATTGAAAAGTACATAAAAGTACAATTACCTGATTATGTGCATATGTAACATTGTAGACACTTTAAAACTGAATAATGAAATGAAATATAAAAAGTGCGCCCAACGTGGGGCTCGAACCCACGACCCTGAGATTAAGAGTCTCATGCTCTACCGACTGAGCTAGCCGGGCTACATATTTTAATTGGCGAATGATTAATACTAGCATAATAAAGATAAAGTATGAGAGAAACGACTGTAAACCTAATTAGTAATTACCCTATCTTATCTGTCAAGCATGATAAGTTTATCTAGTTAATTGGTATGTTTTTCACATACCGTACTTATTAAAATGCATGTACTAATTTATAGACCTACTCATACGTGTCCCATTTTTTATGTAATTTTATTTTATATCGAATAAGTTAATATGCAATTACCTAACTTTGTTAGTACAAGTATCGGGAAAAAAATTTGAATTCGTATTTAATGTTTTTTTGTTAAAATTTTAGTACGATTTTTCGATTTGGTCAATGATATCTCACCGCTGAATTTTACATTGGATTAATTTCGCATACATTAATATTGCGATAGCCATTGGAGCAAATAAAATTACTTTACATCTGTCGATAGTTTTGTCGAGAGTGTAGGGAGTTATTACATACCTTTTTCTTGAGCATATTGAAGTTGTCGATGATGACTCCGATGAAGAGATTCAGAGTGAAAAATGAACCGCACACAATAAAAATCACAAAATATATATACGCATAAAGATTCGCCTCTCTGTGCGGTTGCAAATCCACCCCCCTGGCGTCCACCGCGTCCGCCATTACCTCCATCCACCCCTCGAACGTGGCCACTTGAAATAACGCCAAGTACGCGTGACCGACATTGTCGAACGTTATTTTTGAGTTTATCCATGTGTAATTGTTTGCTTCACAATCATTGAATGTGTTGACGTATTCAATTTCTAAAACATGACCCGTTTCGTTGATACACTTGAAAAACTTGCCGCCAAAGAATTGGACTCCCATGATGGAGAAGATGAGCCAGAAGACGAGGCAGACGAGGAGTACGTTGAAGATCGAAGGAATCGCGTACATCAACGCGTTTACCACGATCTGGAAAAATCGAGAAGACGTTAAGGATAAGTTGAGAAGAAATGCATTTCTTTCGGTCAACGTCGTCTATGATTATACGTATGAATATGTGTATTTATATATATATATTTATGTATATATATATATATATATATATATATATATATATATATATATATATATATATATATATATATATATATATATATATATATATATATATATATATATATATATATATATATATATATATATATATATATATATATGTTTAATTTCAAGTTTTCGTGGACATAAATGATGTTGTCGTTCTTTTCCGGATAATGCTATGCCGCTTATGATAAGATAGATGCCGTGGAGACCCCACTCCCCACGTTGTGCAACTCCTTTGACGTTTCGGGTGGATTACACTCGTTGTCGTGATCTTGTCGGGTTTGGACGTGTTTCGCGAAAGCGGATCAGTTTTTAATATATTTTATTTCTGAGGATGGGTGGTGTGATCCACCCGAAACGTCAAAGGAGTTGCACAACGTGGGGAGTGGGGTCTCCACGGCATCTATCTTATCATAAGCGGCATTATCCGGAAAAAAACGACAACATACACATATATATATATATATATATATATATATATATATATATATATATATATATATATATATATATATATATATATAGTTTTTCTATTTGTATACACTATATAGTTAGAATCACTCGGATTATTTCTTCAAAAATATTCATATTATTATATAATGCCTCTATGAGGAAATAATGAAGAAATACATGACACTAAGTACGTGTGTAGTCGAGATTGTGATTGAGATAAGTAGGTGTCTTTCTGACGTACCCTCATGCCCTGCCACCTGGAAATGGCTCGGAGCGGTCGTAGCGCTCGAAGCGTTCTCAAAGAGCGCAGTACTTTTAGATTCTCATTCTCCTCTATCAGCAAACTGAAGACAGATACCTGTGACGAAAATGAAGAACCAGCACATTAGTATAGTGCAACCAAAACAATGTTTTTTTATAAAAAAAATATTACATTTAAAAACGATCTTAATACGATTATCGGCACTGAGATTGTATGTTTTCATATTATAAATTTCGGAACAATTTTCCCCATAGACAATGCAAAATAATCGATATAATCATTACTGAGTTGAATGGCCCACCGGAGCGTTTTTCAGGAGACCGCGGTTCGATTTCCGCCATGGTCAACCATCCTGACTGATGTTTTTGTTGGTTTTCGTCCGGTAAATTAATATTGGGCCAAGGATTCTCATATTCAAAAGACTCAATAGAGGTAATCAATGAACATATTATCCCTCTAATGGTCAATGGAGTATTATGAATAAATCATAAACAATAATCAGTCATAGTTACGCTCTTTATGTACAGCTATGCTCGAGATAAACGCACTACTTTATGCGTTGAGAATATTAAAACAATATCAGACAAGGCAGTTTAGTTTGAATAGCTCCAATCTCAGAGATAATCACACGACACGGAATCACCGATAAAATGTATTTTACCGTCATGAAGCAAAGAATATATCAAGAAAACACGCAAAGTTCAAATTTTCGACTTGATTCACTCGATTGCGTGTAACGACGATAGACTAAGTGGGCAGATTTGAAATGTTGATATAACATGATTCCAAGTTTTCTTGTTATGTTGTTTGATTTGATTTACTCAGCTCAAAAAACAGAATACGTTTATCATGGACAGATTCGTAAATTTTGTGAAGTATACGTTTATATGACGATGAGCGACTGGGAAATAGAGTGATAATACGAGAGAGAGATAGAGGGAAAGGTAGGGAGAGATAGAGTGAGAGAGAGAGAGAGAGAGAAAGATAGAGAGAGAGAGAAAGAGAGAAAGAGAGAAATAGAGAAAGGGAGATAGAGATGAGAGTGAGAGTGAGAGAATGTGTTTCCAACATCAAAACTTCACGTAAAAATTGCCCATTGTATTGTCCTTTTGACTTCATCAATTCGACTTACAAACACAATGATGAAGTCCAGAATGGTCCAGAAGCTAGTAAAGTATCTCCAGAATCCCAGGGCTATCCACTTGAGCACCATCTCAATACTAAACAACGCACAGAATCCCATATTGGTCCAGTAGAGTATTCTCTTTAGGAAGAGATTCTCATCCAGATAAATATCCTCGAAGCACAGCGTGATGCTGGATGCGAAGATCAGGACCAGGATGAACCATTCGAACATTGGGGTGTCCACGACTGACAATACAGCAGTGCGCACTTTCGTCCATTTGGCACCCCATTCAGTCGTCATCATCCGCTTACAGCATGAACAATGTTCGTAACAGCGGGGATGAAAACAATCCTGGGGGATCTTGACCGGTTTGTTGTTCCCGAAACCTGGAGATAAATAGGAGAAACTGTTATTGAAGCCCACAGTATATATTCATTGGTATTATATTGTACGTGTGTGAAATGATTTACTCTTCATTGGCTCTCAAAATAGTCCCATTTATTTGTGAGTAGTTTTTTGGTTTCAATAGCACGGCCTGTGGTCACCTTGCTCTCGTTAAGTTCGTTGGTGAATTGATAAATGATGAATTATACGAATTTAAAGTGGCTCTAGACGTTGGCTTCTAATCATACGGAACTAGAAAAAATTAAAAAATTCACAGTTTTCTGATAATCTGATCAGGACTTTATATTGTTATATAAAGAGACATTTATTAATTATAAGCCAGATTCCTTGAGAATTGATACGGGTGGCATGGATTTGTAGCTAGAGAAACGAATACAAACAAACAAGCTATATTTGTCTACAAAATGTGTAAATTCCATCAAATTTTTTGAAGTTTCATGATTTTAAAGATGAAAAACAAGAATTTTCAAAATTTTCATTGTTTTTGATAATGGAGAATTACCGTAGTTACATTCAATTGGGTATATCTCAAAAACTAGACGGCCAACTTCATACAATCAGTCTTGTTCAACTTAGTACTGTGTGTGGAAAGTGCTATTGAAAATAAGTTATTTCCATTTTTTGGAAGTTTAAAGAGCCATTTCAAGTGTTACTTGAGCGTTAACTGAAGGCTAAATATCTTGAGCGAAATACTGGCTTGAGAATACCGTGAAGACACTCACAATAACTAAACACACACAGTGTCGTAGAGTCATTATTCTTGTCCAATATCCATACTTTATTAACAGCTGACTATTTTACTCATTCTATGAATAACTGATCCAGTCGAGCGGTAGCTTGACGGGAGCCAAGTCACGCGCTAATCCAGATACACCCAAGTTTTCTCAAAATATAAAATCACTTGATAAAACTGATTATTATTATTACAAAAGTAAAATCTAGGAATAAGCAAAGCTGCAATGAATGTTAAAAAACTTGTGCATGCGACATAGAGATTTGAGATATAATAAAAACACTAAAACTTCACAAAACACGTAAAAGTCAAGAATTTGCATTACAAATAGAATAGACCAAAACCTACAAGAGTATACCAAAAGGTATTAGCATCAAATATACCAGTGTATCAATATTATCAATAATAATAATAATAATTCAATATTAATCGAAATAAATAATAAAATCTCAAAAAAGAGAATGTACTTATTACCGAAAGATGATGAAAGCCTACGAATAAGAAGCACCATGACTAAATGAGTTGCAACCACTACACCCAGCACCCAGGTTAAATGAGCATGAATTATTATGTGGATTCATATTTGAAATCAATACAAATGGTGTGATATTAATGTAGCTTCCTCGTACCAATGATTGATGATTGTATAGCGCTGATGACAAACTTGTATTATCTTACCCGGGATACGAATCCAAATCACATCAGTCCCAATACAAAAATCACTTATCAAATGACTCATTTCATAGAGTTTAGATCCTAAATATAGAACAAAGAAATGCACATTTAGATAGATAAGGTGGTTCAAAGGTTGAATTAGGTAGGGGAATTACGCAGTTTGTGTTCATACGTTTACATCTACCCAACGTTCTTGAAATAACAAATTTGGTTGAATTATTTTTAAGGAAAATGCCAAAGAAGTTTGCGTAGGAGAACGAAAACGATGGTGTTTGTTTATATACTGAAAAATTAATTTCCTGTGTGTTTTGTAGAGTGTATGAAAAATGCCAGAAAATCTCAATGCGGTCGTGAATAAATTGTCGAGGAATGATTCGGCATGATTTATTGAGGGTGTAGGAATGAGATAGCAGACAGTTTTGATTTACAAGTTTATATTGAAGCAATGGTTCAAAATATGGTTCTCGTCGTTGTATCAGTGTGTAAATGAGAGAGAGAGAGAGATGCTACGTCATGTCGTGTTATCGCTCATTATCTCCATTCGTCATTGAGATACTGAGATGTGTTCAAGGTGACCCGACCGCTGTATTGCAAATTAGAGCCAATTACATGAGCATGTTGGCGTTCATGATGGTCGTATTCCCAGAACTGCCAGTAGATTAGATTTTATTCGAAATTCGATTTTATAGACGTCTTCACGTCAAAATAATGCTTCTTCTTATTAAATAAGCATCATTTTTGCTCAACATATATTCATCACAATAATCAAATTAATCATCGATCAACGCAAAAATTAACTGAGATGAAACTATACTTGGACTAGTGTAACATTTCCATTCAAACAAATGAAACACGTATTTGGGAAAAGTTTGCACCCGCGTTTTACAAATTCTACGTTTTACGTTTTACGTTTTACGAATCCATTCCATAGTTTCCCTGCGACCTTCTTGAGCGAATCGTGAATGAGAATAGGTTCCCCCTCATTCAAGTCGTCAATTGTATTCGATCAATCTGAAGAAATCTTGTCAAGTTACACATCATTCATAAAACTCAATATTATTAAAGGAACGTCACAAATTTTCGTCTGATGTCTGAACGTTACGTAGTTGTAAAACATGTGGCGAAGGTAATAGACATTTCTAAAGGAGGGAGAGAAGGGGGGAAAGCCCTTGCACCCACCTGGGAAAGTGCCCATACCATCTACGTAATGCCCCTTGGAATCCTTACGCCCTCCGACGGTTAGCTCGTCCACGTAGGAGACCAGCGCGTGCCACGGTCGCTTCGCCGGTTTCTCAGCAGATGGTAGCATTGTGTCTGTCTCCCCAGGACCACGTCCTAGCAGGTCTAACTCGATGCTCTCGGCGTTTGAATCCTTGCTGCTAGCTTGCTTGGTAGTGGCGATGGAAAACCTGAACAAACTGACATCATGTCATTCACCATTCAGAAGAAATGATTCTTGGTAAACTTGTTTTCACGAGAGACCAAGGAGCGAACTTCTTCTGGACCCTTATCTAATAAACCACTTAAAATAACGTGACTGGGCTAGCTAGCTCCAAGAGGATAATCCATTGATGTGTTACGTTCACTAGATGAACTACCTACCATGACAAAATACTATAATAATAATGTCACGGTCTTTTGGAATGCAAGCATTTGTCATATCTTGTAGCCAGGATTTTGTGCTAACAACAATGGAAATATACGTAGGGTATACAAGTTGCCATGACAAATACCTTTTTAGTAAACAGTACACAATCAAAGTTTTTAGTCTCTTGGAGCTAGCTAGGCCTAGCACGATTTTCATTTTCTTATTGGTTCATTGGGTAATGGTTCTGTGCTCTAGTGGTATGGGATTGGGCGAGACGGACGATCAGAACTATCATCTCTCGTGGACACAAGTGTATCATAATATGTAGACAACCTCACTAATATTGGCAGATCGGATGGATTCTTCCACTCGCGAATTATTTAAATGTATACGAGTTGGGATGGATGTGATTCAAATGTTGACAGTTTCGAATGGTAGAGTATACCGGTATGAAAAAAGTGAATTTACACAGAGGTGGAATGTACGATGTGAAATACTGTTCAGTATTGGGTGAATTTTCACTTAATTTTAATTCGGGTAAATGTTTTGTTATTTTCGTCATATTTTCGTTCCTGTTTTGTAGAAAAAAATTGTCTAATACTGAAATACTTATTTATTGTGAATTGTAAATACAATTGTTAAATACATCCACTTTATGTATGGGGAGGGAGTAAATTTGGTATCATTGAAGAATGAATAAAATATCTTTTACATTCTTATAACCACATAAGTCAGATGAAGCAATACGAGTTGGTTTTAGCAGGTGTTTAAGACTAAACAATATAGTAATCAGTTTTCCGAACCTCCTATCACTGCGTTTCTCTGGCACAACAACGATTTGTTTAGTCTCCGGTATCAACTTCTCAGTCTCTGGCTCAGTCGATTCGGGTACAGTAGCTTCGGGCACAACAGGTTCGGGCACAGTGTCTTGTATACCGTCTTGTTCATCAATTGCTGCGGATCTTTGCATTATGAGAGAGTACCGCTTGTCTTCGGCTCGCTTGTGTAGATTCTCTTGAACACTAGCTGAATACTGCCGCATCTGCAGTAAGTCAAGTTGGTTAGTTTATAACTTAGTTTATCAACTCTTCTGGAAAGTTTGCAATCATAGATTTGAACTGTCAGTAGTACATTTAGAAACATTTGTCTTTGATCTATCTACAAATTTCAGAACTTTTTTTACAGTGTATTTTTGAAAATATAGAATTCCAAGTCATGCAACGTACCTCCGGTTGTTTGATTGGTGTGGAATGTTTACCAACAGATTGCGGTCCTACGTCGGCTCCTTGAGGTACTCTTTTGTCCGGTGGCTGTTTAATCGTCATTCCTTCTTGTCTCCTAGTTTCCGGGAGACTGATTATCGTCTCCCGGACTCCTGGATTGTAGATACCAGATTTATGTCTAGACATAACTTCTCGCACCATTTCTTCAAGTTTCATGTTCTTTTCATTCTCGTTCTTCTCCCGGCCGCCTAGGATGCGCTTACGTCGTACAATCGAGCGCAGCCGTTCGAAGCTGCGGGCCAATTTAGAGTCATCCCCGACTTCCTGCAGGAGAACATGATTTAGTTGAGATATTGATCACCAATTAGGGTTAAGATTGCTTAGCTAATGAGAGCATGAAATAGGAATTAATGTGCTTCAACAATTTGTGAACAGGTTAACAAAATAATAAATGATAAGCTTGACTTATATCTCATGTAAGAACTAAAATAGCTGAAAGAAATAGCTGAAACCCGGCACCTCCACCGAAAACCTAAAATTCAAGTATCAAATGAAAGAATCTAATTACATCATATTCATGAATAAATAGTTGGTAATAATTTAACCCAGGCATTAAATTTTCCTGTTGAAACTTCAGGTGTTCACTTTTCAATTAGTTCTGGGAATATTGGATTCGGTTATTAACTATAAGGGCAACTTAGAAAGCGAGAAAGTCTACTATTCTTATGTTATTTATGAGTTTGGTTAATGTGCCAAGCTACGAGCTTAAGCTCTTGTCAATAAGTTTCCTAAAAACGAAAAACAACAACATACACTTTTTCTTATTAGTAAAAATTACACTAGAACGTAGCATTCCAAACGAACTCTAGTTAGTTGTTATTCCACGCACGAATTGTTCTGCAATAAATACCTCTTGGTAACTACTGAGCATCAGCACTACATCTGACGACTTCCTATTGATGGGAGGGTGTTCGGGGGGCGGGAGACAGCGGTGGAAGAGGATCTCGGGGGGAGGGGTGGGAGGGTCGGGTATTCGCCAACATCGTCGCCAGAGTTTCACTACTACCTTGTAGTGATGTCGTAGCTTGTCTTTGTACTCTTTAGTCTCTTCGTCGTCGTCCTCAACTGCAGGCTTATTCTGAAAAGCGAGGCATCATAAAACAATAAAACAAACAAAAAATAACAAAAACTGAAATTAAAGAAAATAATTCGGTTCTTGTAAAATGAGTGATATAACATTTCAAAATATAATGTGATGAAAAGTAAAACACTATTTGAATATCCATTGTTCGGTTAGGCCTATATTGAATATTTATTAAAACGTTAGAAAGTCGCCGTTGACTTAAAAAATGTAACGGATAAGACTAGTATGTGTACATCAATTTGGTATATTCGTTATTGAAATGAAGTTAAAGACTGAGAGGGTGGTGGATCAGTAACTTGTGCGTTGAAACGAAATTCAGAAGATCGCAGATTGACACTAGATTCAATATAAAATACATGACAATAGATGACAATAGATGACAACAGATTCAATATATTCAAAATATATAAATTCAAAATAAATTCTGGATAATATGCATATTCTGGATAATACTTACTAGGCATACAGCTTCTTTCAAATGATTTCATACATTGTTGTAACTAATAATTGGACAACAATGACCTGACCACAAATTGTGTTCTCCAATGACCACTTCGGTATTATCGTTTTTGTTCCAACATTTATAATTTCCCGTTATTTTCCTAATTGTTTTTCTAGTTCTCTTCCCGACAAATATTATAAAACCGTATAGTGTTTCATTTGCTACATCACGTCGCGTTTTAATAGTAAACATAACGAATAACGAATAACGAAAATAATAATGAAACAAAAAATCTTGAACCAAAAAAAAAAAAAAAATCATAAATCATGAACCAAGAAACATATTACGGATATATAGTTACAAGCATTTTCCGTACCTCTTTTTTCGATTTGAGTTCCTCTGAATTAAAACTGTTGAGTAACAACGCCAAGAAGAGATTGAGTACCATGAAGTTGCCCATTACAAGTGCTGGTAGGAAGATGGCGAAACATGTCTCCGGTCCCTGGAATATAATATAATACAATACAAAAAATACTTCTTGTTGAAACTAGTCTATTTACCGTTACATTAATGTGAACTCCTTGATCCAGATGCTACCACTGTTCTACCTGTAGGACACATGGAAAAAACATCACAGACGTTTTATACAAATTGGATCAGCCGTGTTGAAGATAAAAATAATTATGCATTTTTTACATCAATGAATAAAATTTGTTAAGAAAATGATCACGAATGATTATCAATAAGTACAATCAATTGTATTGGAAACCAATTGGAATAATCAAGCATTAATTAGAAAGGCATGAGTTGAAAAGATTCAAAATCAATGAATGTAGGCTCACCATTACATTTCATATAAATCTTACAATCCATTCGATTCGTATTTCGATTTGTACATCGATTTTTATGTTGCGTTTTCCTAGTTGATCTATTCAATACTCTTTTATGTATTGAATATGTAGTATATCAGGAAATTATAGCGTCAAACCCAAAAATATACGTGTGTATGCGCCTTACGTGTAGTAATTTTATGTTTGGTGTTACTATTGAGGTTCTGTGTATAGGTGGGTTGTTTCTATTGCACTAAGCTTTCTTGTCATAGATTTGCATGTTTCCTTGTCGTAAAAAAAATCAAACAGTATTTTTTCCTGTGATGCGTATATGTTATATTGATTATATTTTTACATAATTTCGGGTGAAATAAGCCCGCTTTGTAACTTTTTTTCACTTGCGCATATTTGTTGACGTTCTACCTAAAGTGTTTTGTGACAGCAAATGTTTGTCGATCTCAGGGTAAAATAGAAGAACTTTTGAATGAAGTCGTGTTTTCTTTGCTCGAATCACGCAGAGGTTATGAGTCAAAGAAATTCATTCGCTACGTTATTCATACCATTTCAATTCAATAGGCCAATCTTTTCAGAAGTTGAGCTTTATCAGTCTTTTGACCAGGTTTCGGCTTGAATGAATTACGAATGTTTACTCTTGGTTTCATTGAAAAGAAAAATATGAGTATTAACTTAATAGATTGAGAATCTGATTTAAGCAGTGTGTTTTTAGTTGTATCTTGAAATATATATGATGTACAGTTTATGAAATATATTTTTATCATTCTCCTAGCTGCCCCCAAGGCTTTCTATAAGAAAAGCTACGCAAAGTATGAGACATGAAAAAACTTTCATTTTTGGAGACATTCTTCACCGATCTGATTGGTCAAACAACCATTCAAAAAGTTCATTTTTAATTTTTTTCTTTCATATTATTTTTTTTAAATCATCGGAAACTTGACACAAAGTCATTGTATGATCATTAGGATGGAAGATCAAGAAGGCCAACCCTCCAAAAAACACTAATTAAAGTGTCTCATTAAATAAATAATTAATTAAGGGATAATGAACAATGCATTATTTTTATTGAGGAAAAAAAACATCCAACTTCTTATTGATATCTTATGTTCTAGATTCTTATATGTTTTCTTCACTTCCAAATTTCCATTTCTCCTATTCATCATATATTAAACATTTATAATCTATTCATCTAGCATGTCACAACTTTAAGGTACACTATAACCAAGCCCAGTTAGCCTTTATCTGACAGTTGGTGAAAAAGAATACCACAGGTAACCATGGTGATAGCAAATTTAAACTGCCAGTTAGAGCTACTCCCAAGTTGGTAATGCAGACACTAAATCAGTTGACTACCTACGATAAGAAACACATATGGTACCTTCAACTTTTCAGCCCGCATACAATCCCATAGCGGCTCAATCCACTCTCCGCACAATATCCTGAATATCATCATGAAGGAGTGAAAGAAGTCGTTGAAGTTCCACCGCGGCACAGGATCAGGAGCAAACACCTCGGGAGTGTAGTCCTTGGAGAACAGCTGCATACCGATCACGGCGAATATGTAGATGACGATTACGAGGACGAAGGTCAAGTTTCCAAGGGCGCCAATCGTCGAGATGATGATGCTGAGGAGGACTTTCATTGTTGTCCATGATTGAGCTAGTTTTAATACTCGTAGCTGAGGATAAAAGTAATGTTTACGATTGGAATGGGAATTACGTTATACTTTTGAAGAAACTAGTTAAGCCTAAAGGAGGCAGAAATGGTATTCGTGAATATGTCAACTAACAAAGATTACGATTTATTGATGTAAATTGATGCTGTTTCAAAAATGAGTGACATGACCTGCAAAAAATGTCTTTTCTGTAGGTCTACAACTTGTTCTCAACAGTTTTATTCCACGATTCAAGTATTTTTCTTCATTCATTACCAAATTGCATGATACTTACAACGATACTGATTGTGACTAAAAAAGTTGAAACTGTAATGGCCTCGGGTGGCATGAATGTACCATGATAGCATTTTCTTTTCGACGTTTTGTGTATAATTAGTTGATTATCAAGTTGATGAGTTGAAATCAACCTTTTTTTCTATGATATAACTTTTGGAGAGTAAGATTGTAATTTCAATTAAAAAACATTCACAAAGAAAAAACTTGTATTTTTATTCGTCATCGTATAGCTTAGTAGCGTGCGTTGTCTTTGTTGAAATCTACGATCAAAGTTAATTGAAAATGCCATTCAAAGCACTGAAGTGAATAAAATAAAGTGATACGAAGTGGAGAGTTTACCTAAAGTTTGATGTTCAAATTGAATAATTGAAATTGATGATTAGAATCGAAGTATTGTTAGTATAAGGGATGTTTGTTTCCAAGAATCAAATGTTCGATTCCTTTGAGAACGAAGTGAAATCAATGAAACTAAATGAGAAAACACATTACCCGTGCATTATCGGTTTCCAGCTGACGTCACTCATAATTGTATTTACTACCAGAATAACTGTGAGACTTTGTCACATACTCATAGCAATACGAAGGTGTATCGTTGCGATAAAATTACCAATTAATTTATATATTGTTTTATAGGCCTAACCTTTTGCTGAAAATAATTTCCTCGGTTATGGGATTTATTTGTGTGGAATGTACATACTACATAATACACTATGACATAATACATAATACATAAAACGAATAATAATATAACATAATACACTGGTTGACTTGAAAATAATCATGTCTAGAAAGCCAAGAACTATTGTGCCGTGATTCTGAATATTGCCAAGCATAAAGCCTCTTTTATATTCTTTGATCTAAAGAAAAAAGCGATAAATTATTTCCTTTAAAACGAGTAGTTCGATCCAGAACAAAATGGTGATAATATGTATTCTTCTGTTTCTTTTCTATAAAAAATTAATTGTTTTGACGAGATTCCCCCCCCCCCCGCATATTTTGCTGCTTACTGGGTTTCGAAATTTCCTCATGATTTTCATCAAAAGTGGCTCAATCGATTTGGCTGACCACACTTTCTAGTTGATCGTATGATATCAAGAGAGAGTTTCATGTTATTCAGTCACACCGTGCGAGCTACGATCTGTGCATTGCGTAAAAGAACAAAAAACACACAGACAAAGCTCCGGGAGTGAGGCATGGAGGTAATCGCTAACGGTCATCTAAAAACGTGGCTCTTTGTCGGAACAATTTCCTCGATAACCTCGAATTTTCTTGAAGTATTTTACTTTTCAAGTCCGACTCTTATGTAATCTAATTGTTTGTCATTTCTACATCTCAAGAAAGGTAAAATCTCATTGGTTGGTACTTCACAATGTTAAATGGTACGGATGTTACCGTTAAGCATGCAAATCACATACGATGGGATTCACGTTTCAAGATTCGGACTTTTGAGTGTTACTTACCAATCGTAGACCTCGCAGTACTGAAAGTCCGCCGTCAACCAACTCGAATGCCAAGTCTAGGATGCTGGCTGTGACGATGATGAGATCGAAGATGTTCCAGCCACAGTCGAAATAGTCCTTGCTTAGGGCTAACAACTTCAAGAAACATTCCAACGAGAAGATGGAAGTGAAAACCTGGAACAAAGTGACGTTAACATGTTTAGTTGATATCAATGTAGCGGATTAACGATCACATGTTTGTAGGATTAATACTTTTCATTTCTTCTTTGAAAATCGATAAAAATCAAAGCTGTACACGTTCTTGATTCGATATTGAAAATCAAGTTGAAAAACAAAATATAGTTGAATTATTAACACAGCTGATGTGTACATTTTTTGGAAAGTTCTTTGGAACTTTCTTGAACATTTTTGGTAAAATCATTAAATGTTGATCGAGATGAATTTTTTTATAACACAGCTATGTCGTATCTTGAAAAATTATCCAATTTTCACTATTCATAATTATATATGATTGTCAATTAGAATCCTATATACCTCACTACTATCATGCTCTAAACGTTTTTAAAGCATTTTATATATTCTTTCCAACTTTCAATAGTGAAAATCAATTCACTTTATCATAGCCAATGATAATCCAACCCCGAGACACTCTTCCACAAAATCTCATCTGTTGTTCATTGAAACTAATAAAACTCCAACTCGTTAATTTAAAAAAAAAGATCATGTAGCGTCGTAGCTTCCCGTAGGTCGGTAAATGTGCTCACTTTATTGCCGATGTCTAGTGCTTGGCGTACGTTCTCGCTCATTCCATGATGCTCCATCGCTAGGAAGATGGTGTTGAGAACGATGCAGAGTGTAATGAGGAGATCAAAAAGAGGATCTTTGACAATATTGTACAGTCCGGCCTGAAACCGCAGCCACCCTTCGTAGTCTATACAACACCGAGAGCAATTATCACAGTTTCTGTCGGGCAGGTCGTCTGAAATAAAATGGCGGGTATTAGACTCGTGAAGAAAGATGGCGGATATTTTTTCGTGAACAAGATGGTTGCTTTAACTGACGTGCTCACGGGTGATGGCTTTTCCTAATCTACGTTACAAAATAATGTCAAAACACAGTACATCCGAGTAGGTAGCGATTAATAATATATTAAAAATGAGGTCAAGATGGTAGCTGTAACACGAAAATATTTGAGGAAAGTAAAAATGAAAACGATCACTTAAAATTAAATTTTCGCTTTCAGCAGTTTAAATACCATTGAACCGATCACCACTAACCCAGTTATAAGATAACCTTCTTCATTTCCACGCACTGACTGCTTAGCTTCTACACTAGGAGAACCAATAATATGCGTTGTACGATGAGCGATATATGTCTATTCATGAGAAATGACGTAGAAATATACACTCACACACTTCGATTTTGAAACTATCAAGTCACAGCCTCCCTGTTATATTTATTACTTATATTTAATCGTTCCAACATCTAATTGGTTTTACCTTTTGATCGTCTCAATGGCTTTTTAATTGGTCTAAAAAGCTATTTTTTTAAATGGCTGAACCGATTCATGTATAATTTTTGAGGGTTTGAAAAAATCGAATTGTTTTTCTCGAAAGTTGCGCGACCCATTGCGCCTCAAAACTACTCAGTATCGAGTTGGATGATGACAAATGTGTATGCTAAGTTTGAACAAGATTTATGCTTTCGTACAACCTGTGGAGCGCGAACAGAAACAAAGAACAAACAAAAAATTGGCATAACATTTTCGTATTTTCAAGTACGCTGAAAATTGAGTCTCCGCTACGCTTGCCCAGTAAATATTGGATATAATTATAATTTATTCCACACGCTCAAGACTTGAACATAATATTCAATACATTTACTGGTTCGTAGTGATGGATTATATCATTCAGGATGAAAAGTTTTTCTCTAAATGAAATAAATTGCATTTATAGGGGTCCAATAGGATTTTGTCATTTAAAATACATTTCAATTCGTCTCTTTTACAGCAAATTTGCCAATCGTATTGGCGTGTCTCCAAAATTTCTGCTCCATTACTTATACGAGTATTATGTTCACCGTTGTGTAACTTCTGATTCACTAAACTTATGTCCTCGAAATAAACTAGTTGCTATATACCGCGCGGTTTTTTCCCTACAGGTGGCGGTGGTTGGCAAACTGACAAGATATAGCGCGGACTTCCTCCGAACTAATCTCGCCGCCGCCACCGCCGTCGTTGGGGTGGGGAAAGGGGAAGGTATTATGAGAGCCCAATTTTACTCCCAAATCGAAGCAGAGGTAATGACTATCCATCATTTAGCGGTGGAGAGAAGTCAATTCCCGTTGGTGTCAAAACTTGTTCAAAATGCTTGAACGCGCACACATTCGTCGAGTACCACATATATATTTCTCTTCAATTTTCATTATTACCTGAACAATAATTCATCATACTCTTATCTTTTAGACTATTTTGTAGGCATCAATAAATAATATTTCATGATTATTTACGTTTTTGAACGCCATGGCAATACGAGGAAATGAAATTGAATTTGTCGCAAAGTTTTTTCAAATGAAATATTCATTTATCATCGACATTTTTATTGTGAGGGAGTTATATGTAGGCCTATATCGATTTTTTCCTGAGATTTTATTATTTGATTAAGTAGCCTAAAAAATATTGAAGCAGCAAATATAAACAAAATTCAGTCCATAACTGCTTCATTATAATCATGCGATAAATAGTCTTTTAGGTAAGCCTTTGTAAGCCTATACAACAAGACAAGATGTACACCTCATGTACAAAGCTGTCAAGATGTACAAGATATCACACTCATCAATACAAAGCAATATATTTTCAAATTCTCAGACGACTTATCAAAAATGGGCATTTTAATTTTCTATTGTTGCCAATGCGGTCACAGTCGCCAGCTTAGTGAGTGACTTCGAAATGATATACGATTAGTTCTTAAAGAATAATGAGACAAAAAGAAAGGTAGACAAATTTAAAAAATCTTCCGATCGAGAAGATTAGCAATTAGGTATATCAGTAGGAAAATAATATACCTAACACTCTAGGTAATAACCCCCTTGATGATGACTCCCCTATTGGGAGCCACAAAGCTCAAATACGTATTCTGCTAGCTCTAATTGAATCGCTTGGTACATGTGGTAATAACAATGATTAAAAAACAATGATTAAACAATGATAAAAACCTGGATACCACTCCAAATGTTTTTTTGTCATCCAACAAAATTTCGGACCGATTTTGTTTGTCCAATCACAATCCAGAATGCTATCAAACTAAGTTGGCGTTTTATGGTCCCACATTATTACGGGAAAGTTGGTTTATTGGTTGTTTTTTGATGGCCACCATAATCATCGAGCTGATTACCAAAACTTCATGATCCTCTGCCAGCTAGATATTTTATTGCACTACTCAATGGAGCTCTTCATCCCAAAATGCACTCCTTTTGTTAAAACCGAAGTGAAACAGTCGTAGACTCACCCAGTACGACAATGTGTGACAGATAATCCGATGGCAAGGTGTACATATGCTGTTTCGTTCCATGTGACGGACTCACACCGTTACACTTGATAACACGGATCTCCTTTGACCTCAGAGTCACCGTGACCGGGTCAGTATTGACGCGTGGCACCGCGTGGGGAAGTTGAGTCACTTCTTCCGACGTTACGTCACCCTCTTCGTGGTCGTCGACGACGCCAGAGTCATCGAGCGAAGACTCGCGGTTGTTACCTTCACTGGTATTACTGCTCGGATGGCGACTCGTTAGTAGTTGACCTCGCCTTGACAGGGCTGTGCGAATAATAAAACATTATTATACAAGGAAAACGCAGAATATACATTGTAGGATGAGTGATATAGGCCTTTTTACATGAAATGTATTCATTTATTCATTTATATTGAGCAGACGCACTGCACTGAATACTACGATTTATTGTAGTTGTAGTTATTTAGTTGTAGTTTATTGTGAACTATTCGACCACTCGTCTCAGTACATGAAATGTACTAAAAATGAACGTATAATGAACACATGCCAAGACAAAATGGTCGTGTTCATTGAATCTCCATTCCTGCAATTCATGTCTTTCTCCTTTGTATATACTTACCGAGTGCGTTAGCCGGATGCAAGGTATCAGCAACGTGGTCTACCGGACCTTCGGGATTCACGGCGACAACGACAGGGTTCAAGGTCAAAGAGCGCGGTCGTTGCGCTTCCGGTGGCGGACTGGTGGCACTTAGCCTTGGACTCGGAGTCGCAGACCTGCTGCGACTCTTTTGACTACCACCCCCGCTCCCTCTGTCACCACCAACACTCCCACCACCCTCTTCCTCTACTGCCGTCGTCCCGTCTGCCGCTGGACTCTTTGTCTTTTTCCTCCGTCTCGTTTTCTTGCGTGTGTATGACGCTAACAACACGCCCTTACGGGAGTCAACGCGCTTCCGGTTGTTTCGATCTAATTGTTTCACGTTGATATTCGATGGATCGAAACTGAACGTGGAATCGTCGCGATGATCAGTCAAATCCTTCTTACGCTCCTGCAAAACAAAAGATTATCTTCACATTTCAAAGCAAGATATACTTTTCATGTGGCTCTCAACAACGTCGCTAAGAAGACACTTCGAAGAAATTGATAGGAGGACATTACTCGAGTCGTTACTGTTCACGCGGTTGGCAACTATTTTTTGACAGCCTGAATGTCTCAACACTCAACCTAGAAACAAGCAGCTCGGTAAAAATTGTGAGGGTCGTAATGTAATAATAATGTAATAAAATGTAATCATTGCAGTTTTCAATTAGCAACCATTTTTAGCTTCTAAGCATATACTACACTGGTGCCAATTTGTCTCTTCATATTATTAAATTTCTTCAGTTTCTCTCCTTGGGAAGCTACTGTATAGTTTTTGCTCAGATGTGTCTGTTTTTCCCAATATCGAGTCACATCACTTTGTCTTTGCCTCTATAGATCTAATTAAGTTTACTCGTGTGCTAACACGATCCTCCACGAGTGATTTGCATTGAATCTGGTATAAACTAACGAGACAAATAACATAAACTTACATATTAGCTACGCGTGGTTCTATTAATTTTCTACATTGTTTCCATTGAGAACACTGGCTGAACATAATTGGTCGTTTGAGTTCTCGGTTCCATGCACCCGATCGGCAGTCTCCTGAATCTCTTTTCACTATTACAATCGAGAGTGTCGATTCGTCAACAATCAACAATTGTGGAAAGAATGTATTATCACATTATTATCCTCCTACCATACAAATCCTTTTCTTTGAGAAATAAATGTTGAAACCTAATGGAATGTGTCAATCGATATGCTCGAATGTTTAAAACAGCTTATTATTTGATGCCAGTCGAGGATTCGTCCTTGTCGGATCCCCACCCACCCTCTGCATGCCCACCACCCACCAGTTGCGTCGGTAGGGGGGTATGGCAAGTTGCAGATACGAGCCGCCAGTTTGTCGCAAAGTAAGGAACGTGACGAGACTAGAAACTACCCTTAATACTCTTATTATTTACACATAGACAACAATAAAGTACATCTGTGCAGAACAAGAAGGTGATGCTGGTGCGCTGTTTTATTATGATTGCAAGGTTAAGCAAATTTCAAGTTTGGGTCGTCAATTATGATTAGATCATTTTGATCGCCAGTTGGTCGCCAGTTGGTTACCACAAATTACATTTTTTTTTTCCAGATCGCTATATTTCTATGACAACGGTTGTTACAGTAATTTGTAACTAGTTTCAAAAATGTCCAACTTTTCAAAAATAAGACTATCGTACTTTTGTTAAGTATAATTCTATGGTTTGTTGTTTTTCAGGAAACTGTTATAGTTCTATCCATGACAGAAGAACTTCGTCAGCTAAATATTATGGAACATTTCAGTAGTTATAGAGAAACCTACGGGTACTGCAGCTCTATAATAATTTAACGTCTTTGAACGTTGTACTTATGATTCTAATGTGAATCTAGTCTCGGACAGAAATCACTGACCCTCAAAATACCACAGCTGTACATTTTTTTTTGTACAAAGTATACCACAAGTAGTCTGCTATATTGTCTGGACTCTGGTTATGGGTTTTACCGTTGATTTTTATTTCTCTTCTGATTTCTATTGATCTTTTTGTTTTTGTTTGTTTTAAATGCCACTTTATTACTGCTTCCACTTTTCTGCCTGATTTCGAGTTTAACGATATCAGATGTCAATATAAAAGACGGTGACATATGTCATATCCAGGTTTGAACTTCGATCCACTCACAGAAGTATAACGATCAATAAGCCTTTTATCGTCGGTTCTAACTGATTCAGTTCGCATTGAAAACTGTCATGTAATTAGATGAGCGTAGCGAAGATTTTCATTCCATATACCGAAAAATTTTGGGCTTGGTTTTTATGTTTTTTTTTTTTTTTTTTTTTTTTTTTTTTTTTTTTGTGTGTAATTTTGTACGCGGCATACAGGTCAGGAAAATGTTTCAATCAACTCGAAACTTTTTTTACAAATTGGTGTTATACCAGAATAGGTTGGGATTGTTTTTCAGAAAAATCGGTCCAACGGATTTTCCGGAAAAAAATCGGAAAGTATGGAAATTCCCCATAAGAATAGGCCAGGGGAGAAATACTTGGAATTTTATTTTTTTCAAAAGCTCTCAAATTTATACTGAGTGTGGAAAGATCTATCATACATATTTTAAGCGATTTATGGAACAATCGGAAGTGAAATAACGAAGAAAACGCATTTTTAAGGTACTTTTTTACACATCAATAAAAGCAATTAAGAAAGCAATTAAAGAACTATTAAATATGAGCAACAAGTGTCACCAATGAATTAAAACGTTTAAAATCTGTGATGTATATGAAGAAGGCACTGGTTTGATTGTTTGGAAACCGAGGTCCATATACCAACAGACGGCCGCGGTTTTTAAACCTTTGAAGTGATCCATGGCCTGTATATGTACACTGAGCTGACCAAATGTTCTTAATTCTACATTTCCATACTTCTAAGCTCATCTCACAACGCATATAAGGCGTTTTCCTAGTTATAAGAAAATGATGAAATAAACTCTGGAGAAACTTTTATTCAACACTGAATGTTATATAATGCTAGTGAGGGTGTTAAAATGACAAGAAAAACAAGCATCAGTATTCAGTACTAGCATATAACGATATGAGTTGCTGATCCTTATCCAAAATGATCGCATGGCTTTATTTCGAAAAATATAGGCTCATACTCGAACTAATTAGATGAGCGTAGTGAAGATTTTCATTCCATATACCGATTTTTTTTTTCTTTTTGTTGTGTGTGTAATTTTGTACGCGGCATACAGGTTAGGAAAAAGTTTCAATCAACTCGAAACTTTTTTTTCAAATTGGTGTCATACCAGAATAGGTTGGGATTGTTTTTCAGAAATATCGGTTGAACGGTTTTTCCGGAAAAAATTTGGAAAGTATGGACATTCCCCATAAGAATAGGCCAGGGGAGAAATACTTGGAAAACAAAAATTTTCCAAAAGCTCTCAAATTTATACTGAATCTGGAAAGAACTATCGTTCATATTTTGAGCGATTAGTGGAACAATCGGATGTGAATTAACGAAGAAAACGCATTTTCAAAGTACTTTTTCACACATCAATAAAAGCAATTAAGAAAGCAATTAAGGAACTATTAAATGTGAGCAACAAGTGTCACCAATAAATTAAAACGATTAAAATCTTTGATGGATATCAAGAAGGCACTGGTACCATTGTTGGGAAACCAAGGTCCATATACCAACATACAGCCGTGGTTTTCAAACCTTTGAAGTGATCCATGGACTGTATATGTACATTGAGCTGAACAAATGTTCTTAATTCTACATTTCCATACTTCTAAGCTCATCTCACAACGCATATAAGGCGCTTTTCTAGTTATAGTTATAATGGTAACTTTACGTCGTTAAATCTACTAGGAAAACGCGTTATGTGTTTCCGCGTTGATGGATGAGCTAATAAGAATGAAACTGAATTATTTCAAAAAGTTAAATCAAGTTGATGTTTTGACGGCATTCAAATTAAAAATTAATGTTTTCAATCGGTTGATTTATTTCGTAGACTATTCTCATCATGAAGGAAATATTAGATGCAATCTAAGATACAATATATACACCTTGATATCCAATTATATTCATTACTCATTCTAAATAATATCTTTGATAATAAAGAAGGCTTTGTTTTAATAGTTCTTCAATAATTGGTGACACTTGTTGCTTGGATTTAATTGGTTTTCTTAATAGCTTTGAATGATGTATAAAAATGTCATTAAATCATTTTTTATATCTAAACGACTGATTGGATTCCAGTGAAAGTTTGGAATCATGTGTATCATTATTATATTGAAATTCGGTGAAAATTTTAATTTTTTGAAGGACATTTTTTGTACGAAAATTTTTCTCCGGCTTATTCTTATGGGTAATTTGGAAAATGGAAAATTAGTTTTCTCAGAAGTGGTGCAATCGATTGCGCATAAAAATCAATGAGATTCAATCCAGATGATGACACTTGGGCTTGCCAAGTTTCAATTGAATTTGAATTTTCGTTTGACCTGTAGAGCGCGAACAAAAAAAAAAAAAAAAAAAACATGTACATTTTTTTCGGGTCAAGTGTAATTGAGTCTTCGCTTCGCTCATCCAATTATATTCTGAAATAGAAACAGCACAATCGTAGTGGTAGATGTGGAGGGGTGGAGAAGTTAACATTTTTTGGGAGAAAAAAATTCTCAAAAGAAGAAATTGTCGATTACTGTATTCACTCCCAAAATATTTTGATTGAACCTACCCCCATGAGAAATTCATGATCAATGCAGTACCACTTTCCACCAAATATAATAGTGGTAATTAGTTTATCTATTCATCTATTTTTCCAATATTAATTGATTCTGATTTGTGATTATATTAAAAAGTAGGATGGATTGAAAACCTCCCAATCATCATTTCTCGAGATGAAAACTCAGATAAAATGGCATATTGTTTCATAAAGTATTCTTTTTGTAAAATGAAGAAATGTCAGACAGATTACATGAAACATGAAACTCAGTTGTAAAAACGGTGATTTCAATCTTTGACTTGAGGGACAATAATACCCTCCCCGAATGTTATAATTAATTGTTATATTTCTTTCATTAGAGTAACCATAGTTCCGAAAGAAAATGTTTAGCTCGAATGTGTAGGCCCACATCAACTTAACTAACAATTGCGTAACTGTCAATGTTTTCGAGTGTTGTCAACAGATGAAGCTTACAAAGAACGGTTGAGACGTACCTCGTTCGTTATCTCCGCTTCTTCCTCGTAGCTTAACGCTACCACAGCTAGCATCAGGTTGATTAAATAAAACGAACCGAAAAACACAACAACTGTAAAAAAGACTACACTGATTGGGCCACACGACGATAAAACCTGGAACAAAAGAGAACACGTGATTAGTTACAATTCCACGGAGAATAACAGGAGAAGAAACAGGAAAGAATTCAAACAAGAAAATCTTGTACTTGATTAGAAGGAGTTTTCGTTTTGTAATGCTGGTCATTGTTTCTTTGTCTCGTTTAACACGACTGACAGTGTCATGTTTGACATTTATCCTAATTGCTTGAGACGGTTGAAAGAAACACAAGCTAAAAAAGTTTTTCGTTTATTTATTTCCTTCTTCTCTTCTTGTAGCAATTTTTTGAACCAGATACAAACTTTCAGAAGCGTAAAATGAGGAAGTGGAATAAACAACTTGGCCTCTGATGTATCGCTTCCGAGATTGAAGTGAAATATCACAGAATATTAATAAACCTTAATCCAAATTCATTTGATAGAGAAGTTATGTGGTGTGCCGAGTTTTTCTAACTTCTTGTCTCCAACGTACAATATAATTTCTCCTTTTCCCCTCGTCACTCCAAGTTAGTTACACGCATTATTATCTGTCATGAAAGTGTCATGGTAGTAATGTAGATTAGTTTTATTCCAAAAAAGGTTCTAGTCTATAAAATATATATATATATATATATATATATATATACTCTAATTTGATAACAGAATATTTTCATATGTTGAGTTTGTTATGTCTCACGCTCTCTCTCTCTCTCTCTCTCTCTCTCTCTCTCTCTTGCTTACCATGTTGTAAACGTTCTCCCAGTAGTCGAGGGTGATGAGCTGGAACGTTGTGAGCATCGACCAGAGGAAGTTGTCAAAGCTTGTGTAGCCGTGGTTGGGGTTGTCTCCCGCTTGGACGCAGAAGAAACCCTCGGGGCAGTGCCTAGAACACAGTTATAACTCGTAGACCAGAGGAGAAGACTATTTCTTGTAGTTGGGGCGAGGACTTGACAAGAGAAGATTTTGTTCTACGCTATGTTTATTCATGTATCCACGAAAAAAAAAAAAAAAAAAGAAAAACTGTTTTTAAATATGCTGTTGTATTTCTTATCGTGAACATGATCATTCAAAATCAAATTATCATTAATACACCACATTCACACAAATAAAATGGCAATATTTATGTTAGTGGAAGACCGTTTTCTTCCGTGGATACAAGTAAAGTAGAGTATTTTATTTTCCGAATTGAAGAACAAAGCTTCTGCTGCTCATAAGAATTGTAAATGCCTCAATTTTTTTGGTACCTATATTTATATTCTCATCTTTCAATTTTTTTCCGTTTTTTGTATCGTATGATTTTTTAGAAATATCCAAACATCAAATTTTATCCGATGTTTTGGGTCTATTTCATCTTATTTCAAACATTTTTTTTCTTACATTGACATGTATCTCATATCGAAACATATGCCACGTTATAACGGAACATTTATCGAAATACGTTGCTTAGTTCTAAAGAATAAAATTGCACGATTTCAAATGGGTGTAAATGTTGGAATTTCACGATCTTACCTTGCTCCTGTCACGTTACCACACATGACAGGATCGCCGTCGAGCGTTCTCATCCAGTGGTCAGTGTCGTTGATCCAGCTGCAAAAGAGACATGTGTTACACTGGCATTTTTACTTGTCATGAATTATGGATTAAAAGTTTTTGGTGGAGGTGCCATGTGCCATCTGAATGATATAATTGATCAATTATCACACAATTTCTAATTATTGGTACAATCGCTGGTGGGTATTACTGTATATTCACTTGTCAATAATTATGGATTAAAAGTTTCTGGTGGTGGTGCCATATCTAGTATTTTGTCTAAATTATATAATTGATAAATTATAACACGGTTAATAATTATTGGTACTATTACTGCATGGTGTGTATTACTGGCTTATTTACTTGTGGTGAATTATAGATTACAAGTTTGTGGTGGAGGTGCCATGTATAGTTTTGTGTCTAAATTATATAATTGATATATTATAGCATAATTTCGAATTATTGGGGTGTTACAAAAATTGTTCTTTTTCTAAAAAGACATTTCTGGCGAGGGCATGTTGTACCTGAAAGCACATCCATAGAACTCGGGTGATTTGCCCAAGACATTTGGGTGGATACCCCCCCCCCCCAAACTCGAAATGAAAAGGACAAAATGGAGATATGTTACAATATGACACTTCTGGGTTTACTGTTGCGTGGATCTCAATCCATGGATTATAAAAATTACAAACTATTCACAAACAAAAGTTGGATTTGCCGTTATTAAAAAAAAAAATCAAATTAATTTCATTGTGAAAGAATAGTATTTCAATATGAATATGTAAGCCAGAGTTGTTGAAATTCTCAAACACTTTAATTCAAGTAAGTGTCGGTCGTGCATCTTATAATGTACTTACATTACTATATTTTGATTCTCAAAATTGAAAATGAATTATCTCTTCTACATTACATGTTGCTTTGAAGTACCGAAAAGTTGCATGTCATGAAAAAGCACGAAAGACAACCGGAAGCATATTGATATTGGATTAAACAAGGATAGTAAAAGAGAGCGAGAGAAGGTTGATTGATAGTGGAGGAGAAGAGGGAGTGGTGTTTTGGAGTATTATTATTATTGTTGTCGGCGAGTTAGCTTTCGACAGTTTCGTGGGCGCTGGAATGATGGACTACGTAATTAGAAAGGTGTATCAGTTTATAAGAAAAGGTAAACTGTATTTATCAATCTGCCAATGAGTAGAATTGTTCCTGCAGTATACTGTGATGTATTATAGTTTCAATTGATTTTACTTGACATTGAATTTATTAAAAAAGAAGTGGCTCTATGAAGACACGAATTTTCATGGCCCGAAAATCTTGAATCATGTAGAATTCAGGTCAAAAGAGAGTTTACACAGGAATTTTAGTTGAGAGTTTAGGTGGCTTCTTTTCATGAAGCTCTTTTTTTGAGTTGGTTGGATTACTTGATTTTAAATTTCTTTAAATTTGTACAAAAAACTATATTTTACTTTACTTAGTGGTGAATGAAAATAGTTGTTCTTGTAAGCTTTTGTTTGATGTATGAATCTAGTACTCACTTGAACCACTGGGCATCTGTGGCGTTTTCTGCCAGCTCCGTTACCATCACGCACTTATTACGTAACTCTCCCATATACACCTGTAGCGCGAATAGTGCGAACACCATCAGGCAGAAGATAGTCAGGGTCATGACCTCCGCAAGTTGCTTGAAGGAATGCAACAGCGCGTTGATGATAGTCTTTAACCCTGGGAACAAACAAGCGAACAAGTATTGACTACTAAGGGCCGGTATTACGAATTGATAGTTAGTGGATTAAGCAATTGTTAGCGGATTAACTTGTTATCACCATTGGTTACATATGATGTTTTCGTACCATTAACAAATAGTTAGTGGATAAGATTCGTAAAACCGGGCCTAAGTGGAAATGTTGACTCATCCTCCGTGAAAAGTTTTCACTTTAAAGAAAGTTTTCCAGTTTTATTTTGTTGTTAAAACTTATTACCTATTGGTCGTCATACCTCCTAGTTGCATATCCACATGAAATCACTCTAAAAGAGATGAGGTTACTTCAATTAAATATCACAACAAATCGTTAGATATATTCGTTCAGTTTGATTTGGTTGGTAGTTTGGTTAATGAAATGTTTCAGACCATCACTGTAACGGGTAGGGTGGTTCGTCCGTTCGCTGTAACATCATTCAGCAAGCCGGAGTTCGATTCACTCTAAGGTTTTCGTCTTTTCGTCTGAGGTAGTTTTTCGTGGGTTTTCTCAGTCGTAAACTCGGGTGTTTTTTGAACATGAGGTCACAATTGTCTCATTGTAATCATTCCAACAGATTTATGGAAGAATTTGAAGAGATTATCCCTAGACTGGTCTATAAATTACAATGAAAATGGCGAAAGTAGAATAGAAAACTGTACTATTGTGTAGTCTTTTCCCACAAGCTTTTTGAAAAAACACTTCTTTCAAGCTCTTCATATTTTAATAATAAGTCGATGAAATCAAAGTCAACACAAAGCCTACAAATCCAACACAAACAAGGAACATGAAAAGAAAAATCTTTCCAGATGAATGGGATAAACTTTTCACACTCGAACCCTATAGTCTTAGTTCTTATATTAATACTTGCTAATGACATAAAATTTCATTTGTAAAGATAGCATTACTTCGTAACTTTGGCAACTCTTGTTTTCGGAAAATTTAGTTCATATATTCACTATAACAAACTCGGTTATGAAATTCTCCTACGACATGAAATTGTGGAAATACTATCAAAACACTGTCGAGTAAACTTTCTATTATGTTGTTCCACTTTCGTCACTGGCTTTGGCCCAGTGCCCACTTTTCCCTTCTACCTCGTGTTGGGCCGTTCTAGTTACACTAGAGAGAGTGAAAGATGAGAGAAAGCCAGAATTTACGAAGCAATAATATGATAACAAGATGTGTCAATGTCACAATAATGGCAGTTGTAGAATAAAAACACTGTCTTCTTCAGTAGAATATCAAGGAGAATGACAGAAGCTGTCAGAATGGATAGAAATGAGTATTTATATGAACTCAATCAAACAACGTAATGATATTGTATATTTTGAAGAATGTTGAAGAATTAAAAACAAATCAAACACTGTAAAAAGCCTGTTCGTATTTCGAAGTATATATATATATATATATATATATATATATATATATATATATATATACTAATATTCATATTTGTATACTTGTATACATTAATAACCAATAAATTGTTCGACTTTCCCAATTATTAGATAATCTTGGATTAAATTTATGTATATAAGGATTCAACCATAGCCAATTCAACCAAGAGAGTGAATGTTTGAACGATATTAAAAAATTCACCGTACTACCAATGTCCCTCACAAATGTCTGAAATCAACGCGACTTTCCACACACCAGATAGCGCGACCAGCTGCCTGGATTGTGGTTGTCTATCGCCAGCTCGCTTCTCGCGCTTCCTAGCGTGCGGGATGTAAAACTCATTTCAGGGGCAGGTGGATTCCAGGGCAGGGCAGGGCAGGGAGGAGAGGTCAGGGGAATTGGGGGAATCTCATTCTGCCATAAGCGTGAAATGTCTTGGTAGTAATGCTACGGACTATGAATTGACGCTTTGAACTCAGCGTGCAGTTGCGTTGTCTTTGTCGTTGTCACTGTTGTTCGTTCCGTTATAGTACTGATAATACCACAGCTATACAGACGAATAGATTATATTAGTGCTTGTTATATTCTTCCGTGGATATATATATATATATATATATATATATATATATATATATATATATATATATATATATATATAATATATATATATATATATATATATATATATATATATATATATATATATATATATATATATATATATATATATATATATATATATATATATATATATATATATATATATATATATATACAGATCGTTATATAAGCGCCGGTAGTATATTTTTTGTCTATAGCCAATTTTGCCATACGTACATTTTTATTTATTTTTATAAAAGCATTATATCCTCTGTTTCTAGCACTTCTATAATTAAATGTTTTGTGCCGCTTCTTCCTGGAAAAATAACTTCCAATAATTTGTATGAACACATTTATATATTTTTTCTCTACAAGGGATGTTGACCCCCGATTCTCACTCCTTCACTCCTCCCTCCCTCAGCCCATCTCTCGACAGTCGTACAATAATCGTACATTGTCACAGCTGGCTGACAATAATACAATTTCTTTTCATGGGACGCGTAGAACGGGAAGAACGGGATACCGCAACATCGGGGAAAAGCTGAATAGAGGAAAAAAGGGAAATAGGAAAAAGTTTCCGGGTTTAATCTATCTATACCTCATTTCACGAGTATTTGTGGATCGAAACGTCTGATGGCTATTAGTAGTTGATAAGGGAGACGTCGGCGCGTTATTACCAACACAAGTATATCGAGGTAAGGTCGTATATGCTCTACTGTAAGTCATACTATTAGCTACGATCGATTAATCACTCCATATTGATAACGAAAACGCAACCATTTTTTAAAAATCTTCCAGCAAAAATCGTTTTATCGATTTTGTTATTGCGGCTCGGTTTTACATTGCATACGCAAATGTGCAATTGTTTATATTCAGACCGACAGGAAAAATTCAGCTTAAAAATGATGTGTAAAATCTCCCTGCGAATTGAATACTGGTTGTAGATGAAAATGAAATATATAAATCAAAGTGAAATGTAATTTGTTCAGACTCGTCGTGGGAAATATGTTACTTAGGCCCGGGAGTATCCTGGGAGTTGGGGAAAACAAAAAGTATAGGAAACCATAGTGGCAGCAGCTTTAAACTGCTAGATAGAGCTCCCACGTTGGTAAGCTCATTTGTTGTAAAGCTTTTTAATATTTTTATGGTGTCATAAAAGTTATACGCTTAGGATATCTGATACATTTATCATCTTGGTGCTACATTGTGTCAATTCAATCCGTTTTTGATGATTTTTTATAATCGATATTCTTTCTCACCGTCTCATGACTTTTAATACTGAAGATGTATTCGAAGTGGCCACTTGGCGGACTTGAAGTATATAATGGGTGGATTGCAAGAACGAAGTTTAACCTCGGTCTACTTTGGACGCCGTCTAAGTACAAAATAGCATTGCCTCTGCAATGTTATTTTGTACTTAGACGCCGTCTAGGTAGGCCGGGGTTTAAACTTCGTTCTTGCAATCCACCCAATAACATTTACAATACCACGTGTTCAGGTTATTTTTTGGCTACATAAAATTTTGGGGAATAATTGATTGGGAAAGGATGATTGATTGCAGCACAGAAATCGATGCTGATAATAATGAAAATACTTTAGGATATGATGGTCAGTTAGGTTGATCAGGTTATTTTGCTTTGGGTTAACTTAATGTTCACGCAACAACAACAGCAACAACAACGTCTTCCTAGTGAGGTGGCCTACCTGATGGTGCGATGAATAACGACTGCCTTTCGTAACTTATTTCACATAACATTTTGTGCAAAACATCAGTTCAAGCCTCAAACTGAAAACTGGGGTTATACTTCATGAACCAAACTTGTTCATGAAAATATGAAAAGCATGAGCTTCTGCCAAGTAACATCACTCGTCGTTAAAAAAAGATGTACATCAATGTCCTCCAATTGATATTGTCCAATCACAATTTTTGAGAGTTTACAATATATTCCTATGGTAACGATTGGTAGGCATTTGTTTTGTGACAGAAATCTAATAGCTGTTTCTAACTAGGAATAATCTTTTTAATAACGTTGAAAACTCAATGAAACGTGTCGCATATAGACAATTCGAAGGTAGAATGAACGAGGACGTGAAATAACAATATCCTATATAATATCGTGGAACGTGATAGGGAACATCAAGTTGACCTCGCTGTCGACGCGCCTCTGTCTAAACCCAAACTTTCAATACAAACGATAAAAGAAGATAACAAAATAACTGTTAAACTCTGGAAGATAACGCTGTAGAAATTCAAGGAATCCAAAATTACTTATAATGCCGTTGCAAGTGAAAGAGTTACATAAGTCATTTCCAATAATATATTGAACGTTATCAAGAGTAGTGTAAAAAAGGAGAGAAACCTTTTCTCCAATACGAATAAACAAACAAGTGCATCGATATCGCAAACAAATACGACTGCACAAACCTCACTGGCATAAACAAATGTAATTTCAACAGCAAGTTATTTGTTTGTTTGTATGTTTTGTGAATTGGAATATTTTCATTCCGAAGAATTCCCAAACATTTGGTGACTTAAATCCTGGACGAGATGTATGGAAGACAAGAAAGAAATCTTTTCGAAAAGAGTTCTTCATAGTCAGATAACGATTGTATGAACAGCCATTTCTCATTTCGACTTTATACCTTCTGGTTTATATGTAAGAGAACACAAATATGCAATAACTTTTTAATGTGCTTCCTTGACGAACTTGGAATACGAAATTTGTTGAAACTTATACGATCATGAACATGAAAGCACTTTGCCGAAAGTTAGCTGATGATTCTACCAAATGCAACTTGAATATAGTTGTTTTATTTGGACCGAGGTACGTCATATAATTTAACAAAAAATCGTTTCTGATGGGTTTTGTTTTTGAAGACTCATTCAGAACACTGATTAACTCATAAAGCATATTCTACGTTTTGTAATTATGTAATGAATTGGTAAATTGAGGTATGAAAAGATTGCTGCGGGAATTACCAAAAAAACGATAATTAAATGTAAACAAACTGAACAAACTGAAAAATCCTGAAAAGGGCGATTGGCTGAAAGAATTCGAGTACAAGAGTAAGAAAGTTATATTATATATATATAATCACAATACGGTAACAATAAAGAAGAAAATAACAATGATCACAATATTTCCTGCCAAAGAGATTTTTTTTGATTCAAGTTATTCAATGACTGATTGTTTAGCTGAGTCAATAATATCGGTTCACTTTTCTCAGTGTGACTGTGCACATTCATTATTATATTCCACCATTTATTTATACATCATTATTCATACATCATTTACGCTCAACGTTTGGAAAGTTCTATATATTATGAGAAGTTACGAAATAATTTAAAATTTAAATCTTAGAACCGAATCACTCTGGATATAGGACCACTACGTGTGAAAATATTATTCGTAATTCCTTTTAAAATTCGCTCATTTTTATTTAATAATATCTCTCCTAATATATGAGATTAATAGCAAAACATCATAGCATAGCAAAACACATAAAGGTTTGGGCGTTTTATAATTCAAAGACGTAGAATAGAATACCTAAATGAAAACACCCTTCAATGTTGCGTAACCACTATGGCTTATTGGATATTTAAAATAGTTAAAGAAAGCTTAGATGCGGGTTATAAGTTTTATATGACATATTCCCCCTCTGGAGACTGCGCATTGGATTGTATAGGTACTTGGGGGCTAAGTTGAAGCTGAAAACTCTTTTAAAGTAAAATCTCCATTCAACTCCCGCAGGTACTGTATCTATTATCCTATTCGATCGACTGTCTTTCTTCTCGTTCACTATCACCGATTAGGTGTGTCGATCCTCATACTTTGTGTTACGTCGATAATGCTTCCCACTCCCAATGGCGGGCACATGTCACAAAATACACGCTTTTCTTGCTTTATTTTTCAGTTCAATTTCAATTTCTTTTTCAAAACTCTTTGGAGGTAGGTATAGCTGAACTTTTCTTTTATATAATCTCTTCCGTTTCGCGCGTTCTTATGCAGCGGGTCGCCGGTGGGACTAGATTCCCGGACAACAGTCGATAAAACAGAAAACCTGTATTATCGACCATGCCTCGACAGGTTACCTTCGTATGACGAAAGGAAGTACTGCAGCAATGTTGTGGGGATAATTATGTATCATTATAGGTATTATTTTATAATATTTTTTTGTTGTATTGAACGATTTCGAAATACCGCAGATAATTTCCATTCAACTTTGTCGGTAATTTTAGATCAACTGTGGGAAACCAATAACAATTTCTGTACATGGTTTACAGTGAGGATCTAGAGTAATTTTAGTGGAAATATATGAAGAACTGCTAGTGCATCTGTACTTTTAGTACGGAGTACACTTTCAGAAAGTCCATTACTTATTTATCGAAGGTGATAAATATCATTCATCCTACTGCGTACTAATAATCATCCCCATAACTGAACCAACATCATGTATTTACATATATATATATATAAATATATATATATATATATATATATATATATATATATATATATATATATATATATATATATATATATATATATATATATATATATATATATATATACATACACAAACACATTAAGTTGACTTATTTATATCAACTATACATTTTCATGGAGCAGATAGTTTAAGAGAAGAAAACTAATTTAAGATTATTCAACTGACCTGTCAGAAAGTTAGTTAGTGAGTTCAGAGCAACAAAAACCTAGCCCAACAGTACGAGTCAACTTTATTCCTTTATACAATAAAACATTTAACATAACAGAGGATAAAAAAGTACGAAAATGTACTTTTAATTCCATTTGCTTGAGGAACGGCTGGACGGAGTCATGATTTATGCAATTCATACGGTTTATGAAATACATTGAGGTTTTTATGATGAAAGAAACTCCGTCGCAAAGCTGCTTAATTTACTGCTGTGTTTCAACAGCTGTGGCGATTGCAAATTTCAAATACTCCTACGCACAAGTCAAAACAAAAAATATAATCATGTCAAAGATGCATGTCCTTTGGTTTGATACTTTAAATTATGAACACGGACTTCGTCGATTCGTCATCTTCTAGAGATCTATATTCAGAGTATATTTCTAAAACTAAATTTGTTTTTCAATAATAATCTTAAAAAGAATCAGTGATACGTAATATTCTTGTACTTTTAGAAGTAGGCCTATGTCATTTGCATTGGACATAAGAACTATACTTTCTACAACTTTCAGTGTTTTTTTAATATTTTAAGGAGGGATTGAAAAAAGTATATACTATCATAACTAAAAAATTAAAATGAGTCAGATTTTCATCGAATGGTTTTTCAAAAACTTATAGGCCTACATTCGAGTAGAAACATGAATGTTGTAATATCTATCATTGATGCGTGTGGAAAACGAACTAGTGAATTTCTTTCTCAACTTCCTTCTCGACTAGAAGCTTTCTGTGTTGAATGTCCTTCAGTCATCCTACAGGAAGTTTCGCTTCCTTTTTTCATTTGCTGCGCGTATAACATGTCTTACTTATGCGACGATCGTAAATCTATTCGAGGTATAAATAACATAGGTGCAAATGGTAGGATATAATAAAATCTTACTCCTTATATATCACCTTAGTTATGTATCCTCCAATCTAATTCTGCCTACTATGTTTTACCAATAGCGTCTATACCTAGATGCCAATTTGTGTTTGAATGTAACTTTTGCTAAAATTTTGATACCTCTAACCATTCGAATGAAACAATTAATAATAATAAACTAATATGTTTTTCAGACGTTTAAATTTGTTCAACAATTTCCATTGAAATCTGCTGAAAGATCTGAGAGATGAACAAATCCATCTACGTGGAAGTATAAATTGGTTTCTTTTCATTGAAATTGAATGTCGTTATGAAAATAAAGTGTGTATCATTATATCTTACAAAGGACATATTTTGTTTTCCCACCGAAAGAGTGAACATTTCATTTCAGATTCACGTACTTCAAAGGAACGTATAATCGTTTGAAATACCATAATTTATCTTTCGTTACTCGCGTTCACTGTACACATTAACGAATCATCATTTTATGAGTGAAACTTCCTGATAAACGGACTATTAACTCTTAATTTAAATATTGTTGCCCTGCACGATTTGTTAATTTGAGAATCCATGTGACCCATGTGAACCACGTGTAAAGTCCTATTAAAATCCTATTATAGAAAAAATATGTTGTTCTAGGCACACCGTCTATAGTGCCACGTCTGTAGACTGTGTTCAAAACTGTCATATCTAACTTGAGAACCAAGAATTATAGATAGAATAGCGACGAAAGCTAAAATCCAAGCCCTGAACTAAACCCAATTCAAGTTTTGTTTTTGGATATATTTGCAGTTCGAAAACTATACATTTCCAAGTTGGATAAGTTTAAGTGTACAGAAAAAGTTTCATGTCGATCGGTCAACCGTGCGACCTGTGCAGTGATTAAATAATGATAAAATAATAAAAAAAAATGCACAGACAAAGCTCTATAAGTGTAGGATGGATGCATTCGCTAACGCTCATCCAATTATAGGGAAATTGTATTTAAAACAAAAGCTATTCAGTAATCGGGTAATGTGTGTATTGACACATGGCTCCTGAACGCAGCCCGCAACACAGCGGTCGAGCCAGCCTGCTTGCGAACGTAGGCGGCAGTACAATGGTCGAGCAAGCACTAACCGGCACGGCACCACCACGCGTTAAATAGTGAGGTACGATTTACAAAGCAAACGCAGCATCTGCTTTGTAAGATGAGCAAGATATTCAAGTAGAGTATAACCGAAAACGCTATACACTTTGTCACGTATAAAGTGTTCATGATACGGTATAATTATCGAGTCGAGAAAGTTGTGGCAATCATGAACATTTTTCTGCTATTATTTCTATCAAATTGATGGATAAAAACATGTATAAAATTATTTTCTTTGAAACGGCTGGTCCGAATATCGTACAAATTCGTGATAATGTGTATCATTCGTGGGTTTACATTCAGTGAAAATTTGAAGTTATTTGGAGGGATTTTATTTCTCAAATTTTCTTGCACAGCCCTATGACTACCAACAACTTCCAGCCCGATGTTATGTTTTTTTCGACATTTTGAGATGGTATTTCTCAAAAATGGTTCAACCCTCAAAACTAAACAATTCCAAGTGGATAAGTATGCGTGTACAGAAAATATTTTCAGTCGATTAGTCAAACCGTGCGACCTGAGCAGTGGTTACAAACAAAGATAAAAATTAACACAGACAAAGCTCCTCAAGAGTGAAATGGAAGCATTTGCTAACGCTCATCTAATAAGTGTGTTTTTCCTCTCTAGCTCACCTGGCAATATGGAAATGGTTTTGAGCGCTCGTAGTACGCGAAACGTCCGCAGGCCCGACAGACTTCCGACGTCCATGCCTATTGTCGCATACCCCGACGTGATGACCACGAAATCCAACCAATTCCAAGGATTACGCAAGTATGTATATTTGTTAAGTATAAAACCCTTGGCAATGGATTTGATGATCATTTCGGCGGTGTAGATCGCAAGGAAGATGTACCTGTGAAAAAATACGTCATTAGACAATTACCAACATTATTGTTTGGATAATGGTACTCGCAACTGATGCAGACTCTCTCCACAGCTATGAACAATGAATGTGATATTACCTATATCACAAAATTATACACGTGATTAGAAAAGTTTCCCTGACTATTATGAAAACTCTAATACGCAAAAGTTTGTTTTACTATTGGAATACATTTTATTTATTACAAGTTTGTTTGTCTAGCATTTGTGGATCGTCCTAATTTAATATTATGAAGTCAGAACAGTTGACCAGAATTTTGTATTGGTACGAAAAAGGATTAGAGAAGCAACAAATTAAATCCGTAGACAATTCTTCAGAGAAGTCTCCGGATTTTTTCTTTCCTCTCCTCCACATATACCGGAGTGGACATCTCAATATATAACTTATGTATATATATATATATATATATATATATATATATATATATATATATATATATATATATATATATATATATATATATATATATATATATTATATATATTTATAATTATTATATATACACAGTTCTCGTCACTCCTCTGCAAGGGTGGCTATAGTTCAACCCCCGGTTTCTCAAGTTCACCTCCTTTCTCCCCTGGCGTCTAGCGTCTCGACGCTGGAGGCACATTCCCCAATGTTTTATTGGAACTCGCCTCGACCTACTTCAAATGACCACTCAAAACCTCTGCTCGGTAGTGATAAGTGATACTCGGGGGGCTTTCGCTCGTACATTTATCTTCTGTGTGTGTGTGTGCGGCAATTGGACGGAAGAAATGTGTGTCTAGCGTTCAGTTGACATACCATGAACATGTGTCCAGACTGTACGTGCATAGACTAAAGGACAATTGTTTCCTAACGTATTGTGTAGTGATGTCAAATTAAAAGAGGGAGACGCTGTTCCTGGTGGTGTGGATGGGTGAGGAAGCAAAGTACATGGTCATGAAAACTTTAGCGACTAGACCGATTTTTGTGATACTAATTGATTGGCAGATGGAAGTGTTGAATTATTCTACTTTTCTTACTTATTCTTATTTATAATAGAAATACGTACATTTTATCGCCATAAGGTGATTATAGCGTGATGTAATTAAATAAGCAATGCAGAAATTCAGTAGTTATACACAGTTATTCTAGCATAAAAAGAGCAACGACCAAAATTCATAAATATTATAGTTCGGTTATAATAATTACCTCTGCACAATATACTCAAATTATCATTATAATACCAGTGATATCAGGATAATTTCAATATTGTCATTACGTTAAAACAACTTCATAAATATGTGAACCGAAGTTATAATATGTATAATAAGTAGAGTATGGCACTATTAATTTGGTTTCTTTTACCATGCAGCGTATTATCACCAAATGTCGTCCAAGGATTCGCGGGTGCGAACTGTGAATTGTTTGAATTTCATTGAAAGTATAGCTTCCTGTAATAATCATATCATTTGAAGTTATAGTCAATCGTCAATACGGTTACAACGTTACCAAATGGTTTAACGACCTTACAAATAACTAGTAGTTTCACACGAACTCGTCGACCTGAATGTTTACGTTGTTGTGCACGCTCGGGTTTCCATGTTTTCTGTTGACTCAAACACATGTTTTGATATGTATTCACATGTTTGGTCCTGTCTGCTTTGCAATTCTCTTCTACTTTCTCTCTCTTGACACTTTTCTTTACAGTTTATTTACTCTTTTTCGTGCCATTTCTTTAGCGCTTCGGGTCAGTCTACGAAGTAAAATATTTACATGTACCATCCGAGTTCAAACCTTCGTACCAGGACCCAAAGCCCGAGCCAAAAATTCACAGAAATGAAGAGAGCTTCATATATTAATACAGTCATACGTACACCACATATTAAAATATACTTGCCCACTCTTCTATATTTCTCCCAGAAAGATGTGATTTTTATACAGCGTTTTTCGAAAGATAAAATGCTTCAAAGAAAGCTAATAAGTCAAGCTACAAAAATATCTATGGTATTCAAGGACAAGTTATTCCTCTAATTGTCGCTTGAACAAAATATCTATTACTAGCAATACCAGCTCTTGAGACAGAAAAAAACATAATAAAGAAATCATCATTTATAAAAAAAGATGAAAAAGATAAAAGAAGGTATTTGGGTTACATTTTTTAAGAAAGTGATTATTTTCAAATTTTATTCAGTAGATAGAGAGCTAGCTACTACATAGGTATACTATGCTACTATAATAGGTCAATATATGTGTAAATATATTTTTCATACTTGTACCTATATTATTTGTGTACTGATTGTTCACAAAAATAGCTCTCAGTATATTGATTATGCTGTGCTCTGTCTACGTCACAATAAAACGTGAATGAGCCGCCGAGGTTCGACATGCAAATGTCGATAGATTTAGGACGACAAAACGTGTTATGTTCTGGGTGTTACAATAAAGAATTTGCAACAGCAAATTGAGTTTCGTTCTGTGGACAATGTATTGATAATACATGAGATAAAACATAAACTGATTATTCTTATTCCGCTTGGGTAATCAATGAGTGTATTTTGGAAAAAAACTCATTCATGGCCCGAGTTATTAGTTTAAAATCACCGAAACAACTGAAACTTGATTTACTCAACCAAGGTCGATTTCAAATCTGAAAAAGTATATTATTGCAATAATATTCGTCAACAAATAATTTCAACGGATCAGTTGACGTAAATAATAGAAAAACGCACGATATACGTTGTAAGATGAGTGATATATTTTCACGATATATAAGAGACATCTACAGCCTTCATTTTCTAACCGTTTTCCCCATGTTCCATGCATTTTATCGAATATGTCAGTTATTGCCGTTCTTATAACATCTCAAAATTTGATAAAAATTGGGTACGAATATTTTCAATTTGATTCGCGATGTTTTTGTTTACTTAATTTTGAGTACATTTGGTACCTTCTAATTTTTCCTAGCGTTTTTCTAATTTAAAAAAAATCACTTGTAAAATGGTATCTGGTGGGGATATTTCAAGCTTATTCTTAGGTAAACGTCTTGCGTTTAATTGTATTTTGAGATTTTGCTGTAGCCTACACATCTACACTACTTCAAGCTGGAAAATGTAATACATCAACTTCAGGCTACAAGTTATGGGACTGCCTAATTCGTTTTCCAAGTGAAATATGAATGATTCGTTAGTAATATTCTTTGTGAAAGTAGTCCCGCATTCTATTTGGACCACATTCGAAAATATATTACTGGTGATAATTTTCCTGCTCATCCTTGAACGCCAGGGAAACTGTAAACAACATTGAGTATAACGTCGCATGTGAGAAACTCAGAAACATGTCGAGATTATCTAAATAAAACATTTTTACGATAGTTTAATTGTTGCGTCATCATTACGTCATCGTGATTCGTTAGAATGCTCCATAATAGTAATAATGAAGAGTTTCAATGTCGTGTCGTAGCTTGAACATGTATAATTTACAGAATTATGCCTTTATGTACTCTGTCAGATTAAATAAATTGCAAGTAGCTGTGATGAAAAAGTGATGAAATTAACATTTTACACTCGACATTCTAGATCATAAAGCTGCAAAGATATAAAAGTACAGGCACATCTCACAACATCTTACATTGTATTAAAGTACAGTCATGACAGAAACTTTAATTATATTATTGGATACTTGATACCATAAACATCCATTGAATCCAAATGGGGTTGTATCTGTTTGTTTAATGATCTAACCAACAACTAGGATATTTATTCATTTTTTATCTTTGTTTGCGATTCACTGAGAAAATAAGACAAAATCACAAACCAGAATACAAATCGAAATCACAAAACGAAATCGATACACATGGAACTTTTCTAGGTATTACTCACTTTCTAATTGTGAATTGTATTGTTTTGAGCAACTGGTTTCGAGTAAGATTATGTATAACAAAACGGGAAGAAGCGAAGGTTGTTGAAAGCTTGAAGTTTGAGAAAGGTACAATAACGGACATGTTCGACAAATTTAATGAAAATCTGGTAAGCGATTTCAGATGAAAAATTGAATAAGAGCGATTTTCTCTGATTTTCGCGCTCGTCCTTCAACGCGAACGTGATTAGCATTGTATGGTATTTGTAAGTGATCATCATAAATTATAACAAAAATCAATCCCTTCATCTTCGAGCGCATGCAGTAGGTTATATGTATCAATGAAACTTTATTCGTGCTTTGAATTTATGTGTGCACATTGGGTGGCATATATCACATTATTTCATAACTAGAATTAATATACATCTTATATTAACTCATCGTATCAATAAGGGTGAATATCTTTTGCAATTTATTCACAAAATTATGTAGAAAAGGATATTTCTTCGGAAAAATGGAATGAAACGGAATTTTCCAAAGATTCCCATCCTGTTTTTCAGTGTTTCCATGTTGTATGATTTCTGATTTTATATTATAAACTTTGTTTCTAGAATGATTAGATAAAGCAGCGTGATGTTTTTTTGAATTGAGAAAATCATCGAGTAGATTTATTCTCACACCTAAAATATTTTTGTATAATTGTAAAAAATTTGTAATACAATTGAATAACATCTAACATCAATGTAAATGATTTATAATAGTTGAAAATAAAAAATATGCATATATTTACATGTGATTCCCATATGAGAGAGGATAATTGTACCGTTTATTCGACCGTGAATTTACTTTCCTGGTGTACTCATACTTAATCTTCAATATCACGAACATACAAAAATGAGTGTAAACGACTTCCATATATTCTATATAATACAACTCAACAACTGACTATGGAAGAACAAATGTTGCTAGTCATCTGTTTCAGACGTGCCGCCAACTTGTTCTTTCCTTCATGATATTCTATCAATAATACCCACCTGTTTTTTGCTTTCAATGTTAATATTTTGCCAGAAAAATAACGTGCTTTTATCGGTTTTCCATCGTAAAGTAACCGTAAGCATAAAAAAACAGAAGATGCACACATATACAAAACAAGAAGGTTCCGAGCGATTGACCCCCTATCTCACATCGCTAGCGCACGGATGGTTTGTGTCTTCTTCTTTCGTGCATACAACTGTATGAACATCTCTCGTGGCCATTATTTTTCTCCGAATGAAAGAAATATAAGATATTAATCATCACATTTTCTAGTGAATATTACTGCATGAGATGAAGTTCACAATTGAAGAGTACGGATGTGAATTCTGAGTATATATTTTCTTATGCGTCGGTCTACTCTTTGAGACGATGCGCAACAGATTGCCAGATACTTCCTTCCGTAAGAGAAATAGAAAAGTCTACGAAATAAGACATGGCTTTATTTTTTGTTTCAAGAATTCTGCACGTCATTGATATAAGTCTTGTGTATACGCTGATGTTACATTATTAATGATTTCGATATAAAACAACTGTTTGCAGAGTTTTGTGGATTGATGATTATTTATCGTTTGCCTAACGATCCCATTAACATCTAGATTGTTTGAGGGTACGAATGTGCGTATGAAAAATCAATGATGTTTACAAAACCCCATGTCTTGAGTGGGACTATAACCCACGCACGACTTAATTTATAAAGTAGTATCTTAGCTGAATGAGCCACACGGAAAGGGGGGTGGAGGTTAAAGATTTGCATTTTCAAAATATTTCCATAGTTTGATTATTGTGACGATATTGTAGGCCTAACAGAATATCATTTTAGTAGTGAAATGATAAAGAGAGCAGCACCATAATCACAATAGCAATAAAAACAAATAAATGAAGAAACAATTAGTCAATTTGGTCAAAATATCCAAGTAAAGTCGTCTCTATTGCGTAAAGTATAAACGCTCACTCAACAACGCGTTACACATTACGTTTTCCCAATGACATTGCTTCTTCACTCGACGAGGTAGATAAGAGATCTTACGATTTAACACTTCCCAGCTATTTGTTAGAATCGATCGAGTGTTTAGAGAAGGCCTAGGGTGAGTGAACCGTGGTAAGACATAGCTAGCGGTGAGGAAACTAGCTTAGCTGTCGATATTTTCTGAATATACGTGTTTAAGTGTGACGTGTTCCTTAGCATGAGGTAAAGAAACTTGCCGATAGGGTATTTTACAGATATAAACGATCGTAATACGCTTTTAGTAGTTTAAGAGAAACACATATTAAAAGTGTGATAAGGTGATGATAATAATTTCCATTCATGTATGTTGTGACTGTTGTAAATCATGTGATCACGTAAGCTAACTGTCGCACATTTAATCTTTTTCTATTTCTATGAAAATATATTGTCATCTTCAGTGAAGTTATTTTATTAAATGTTGAATACAATCATAGGAATTATATTTCTCCTTATATTATATAACATTCTGATTCAGATGAATTGGGCTTATAAGGAAAGAATTTAATCTATATATTTTTTATAATTGATCCTGTAGCAATATTTTTATAAAATTATAAACCACAAACCAACAACAGTGTTGAAATTTTCAGGACGTGATTTACGTTAAGACACGCGATTGCAACTTTAAAAAGTGTCAAATGTTCAACGTTACATCGAAATGATACAATTATAACGCTCGACTCATTATTTTTACGGTACACGACTTTCCTCTTTCGTGGATTCAAATGTTCATGACTATTGACATCTTTCTCACCTTCGGTGGAGGTGCCGTTTCGGCGAATATCATTCCCTTTGTTTCTTACATCTGTTGACAGATTTTCATCTGTTTACCCTTTCTGTCTATATTATCACCCATCCTCCTCACTCCGCAGTGTTGTCCCAAGTGCTCAGCTCTGGAGTGGTTTTGGTTGTGATTGACTGAACGCATACGAACGACAGAGAGAGAGAGAGAGAGAGAGAGAGAGAGAGATTTGTTTGTAGCCAGATTAACCGAGCTTAAGATCGGATGACGGGCAATCCTCTTCGTCTGTGAATAGTGACAGTTAACATGAAATCCGTGTCATCCTCGGATAATCTCCTCGTCTCGGTTGCACCCCAACCCCCACCCCCACCCCTACCCCTACCATACCCCCACCCCTACCCCCACCCCTAAATCCACCCCCGGCCACCACACTCAACAGATTACTAGCGTATCTTCTCGCATCCCTGCTCGGCTAGACAAACATCCAGAGAGCGGTTTTCGGTAAACACGCACACTTTTTATATTTCTTTTTTCACCAACTTTGTTTGTTGTTTGAATGGATTAATGTTATCGATGATGGTGAATGATGAGTATCATGAATATATATCACATCAATACATGTTTCGAACGCTGGATTTGTTTTCATGTCAGGTTTTTACAGGGATCAATTCGGGAATAACTCCTATGATATGTACAGACTTTCGTTGTTATACTAGTACAAGAACACTGTGCACACTCTCGAATTTCATTATTTTACACGAAAGTCAATGCTTAGAAGTGTTGGGAGTATAGTGTCTTTCCATTGTTTTGTTTCCATTGTTACAGTTATGACAACAAATGGGATAAGCTCCTTACTTTCAACATAGAGGCTTAAATTAAATGTTCTATACCAGATTGCGTATTGTCTCTCTTCTTCACGATTTAGTTTTCGCCCAACGACTTTACGTACCCACGAACAGTTAGGTTATATGGGGCTACAGGTGAGTGGATTCTAGAGCATCCAGTTTGAACAGATTCTTATAATGTTCGATTCCGAAAAGACCCGAATCCTAAAATCTTCCATTCCTAAAAGACTCTTTTCCTAAAATCTCCCATTCCTAACTGACTCGATTCCTAAAATCTCTCTTTCCTAATTGACCCGATTCCGTAAATCTCTCATTCAAAATGGCGCTTTTTGGTGCTTGTCCTAATTGAACTCTTTCCTAAGTGACCTCTTTCCTAAAATCACCTATTCCGTACATCTCCTTTTCCTAATTGAACTCATTTTCAAACCTGGAGTCCAAATTGAACAGAATCCTAAAAGACCTCATTCCTCACATCTCCCTTTCTCAATTGACACGATTCTTAATAGAACTCATTCAAAATGTCGTTGAAGTATCTGTCGTCCAGATTGACACGATTCCTAAAAGACTCGATTCTTTTTTGAACTCATTTTTTGTTACCGCCTCTTGCCCGCCCCCTCAGCCAATGATATACTTGCGCTTGTCCTAAGTCTTCTATTGGCTACTTAACAATACTACCCCTATAGTCGTAAAGATTTGAAAGCCTGGCCTCACACCCCTCCTCAACCAATATAGATACCTAATAGTTTTCTTTTGAAATCTCCGCAGGTATAAATCAGCTACTGACAGTCTTCGTGAGCCGTAATCGAAAATGTAATTTTGTACAAAATCGTATATTTTGAGTTCAAATGTGAATAGTTGAATTTCATCTGTGTTGGAACATTTTGAATCACAGCCATACGATTAAAATTGGCTGAGATATAAAACAAATGAAGAAATAATAATAAGTGAAAACATGAAACTTGTTGCAAGCGAAATGCATCCCGTTGAGAAGCTCAAGAACATACCCTCACTTTGGCACTATACCGTTATACGAGAGAAAGAAAGGGTTCTTTACCTGTTCTTTGTTAAATGAATACGTGCTACACCCATGATTATATTTTTGGTTAATTAAACTAATGATCTTATTCTCTTTACATAATTGAAGAAAATGAGATAATGATCAAGAAACTTTTTTAATTTTTGAAAATGGTTGAAGTATGACTGAAATGAGATGATAGAATTCAAATCTCACTTTTATTTACTCACCATAAATATGCTATTTGCACAAGACAGGAGTTTTGATCGAAACGCTCGACAGAATGGCAATTACAATTTGAACATCTTAATTATTTTTGGTTATAATTTTACAATAAAGGTTACAATAAATAAGTTTCAATTTACTGTGCCCATAATGAGTATAATAATTTGTTGCAATTTTTTTTACCTGAGTTCGAATCTTTGTGAGATAATCGTTTGCAATTCAGAGGTGACAGTGAGTTTAATGCGCCAATGTTGAACTAAAGTTGATTGTTACCGTATCCGTACAGCTATACTCGGTTGTTATTTTCAGTTTGATAATCAATTAACAGTCATAACATTGATTGAATTATGAAAATAATTAGGCATTCATCATGATAATATGGTGCCTATGTGGAAAACTTCCAATTTTCATGAAATTTCGCTCCCTCTATTTTTTCGAATTACCGGGTACTTGTCTTTGTAGTTTCTTATCCTTCTTCCAGCTTATGACATTGAAAGTTATTTTCATGGAAATTAAACTATCTCAACTTTGGTTACTTTTTTCAGGTTGCTCTGATTGCATTTATCTCAATCATTTCTGCATACTTTTTATAATTTTCAGAACGTGATAATTCTGTCAGTCAGCCAGCTTTGAACGTGACGTTTTTATTGTAGATAGATCATCACATTCTGCTTGTTTGGGCTACGATGGTCAATGTCGATCAAACAGTTCATTGTGTATATAATTCTTCAAAATAACAAGTATGTTGTCCGAATAAGAAGAAACTATAATTATATTTCGATGATGTAGATTATATTTTTAAAAAATGATTCCACTCCAAACCAACGACTATATCCCCATTGCCTCACAAAAGAGGTACGTACCGGTGCACATCGTATAATGTACTTCTTATCAATCATGTTTGAGTGAGCAACATTTTTATTCATTGAACTCTCTAAATTTTGTAATATAAACGTACAATGAATCATTACTATAGGTCTTGTGAAAAATATCGAATATTTCAATTTTTCTGTACGAAGTTCGTATATATATATGTATCAATTTATTACGTACGGTACCTAATATTTATGTTCTATCAAGTTCAACATCTTCAGAGTTTCTGATTTGTATTTTTAGAACCGGAGTCTAACTTTCATCCTTATTGTAAAAACAATACTAATAGTGCTATATTTTCAATTTCAATTTCAAATTTATTTTCAATTTTCAATTGGTCCTTTCACAATATGTATATATACTTGTAATACTATCGGTATAAATAAATAAGTGCGGTCATTAATTATCATTATCACCTATAAGAAAATTGAACAATTATTTGTTCTGAGTATTTTCGGCTAATAATTCTTGTAGATCCATATATATCGTATAATGATACTCTACAAGGTACTGCAAAATAAAACGGCTATATTCATATCATTCTACATAATTTTAGTCAAAATGCTTTTACTGAAGAGTGTAGGCCTGTAGACCCCCCTAACTGAAACTGAATTTTGAACATCATTTAGTGGGAAACTACAACAGTTTGGGGATATATTTCCTGCCGAATGGACGATCATCCTACAACGCATATGCTGCGTTTGACTAATTTTATATAAGAATATTATTATCTTGAGAATCAAAACTAATTCCAGTTGTCACTTTTGTAACACGTTTCGATACAGAATCACTGCCGAGATTCTCGCGCGTTTACTAGCGGACGTACAACCGCTCCCTGTGATTGGTTACGGCGAGGACGACAAGAGGTCTCGCATTAACTTTCTCCAACCAAACCCATTTAGAATTGACGCGGAATTCAAATTCAAATAGCATGGGAATCGAAAGTCGAAAATGCATTTTATAAATCGATAATATCGAAGATAATGAATGCCCATTAGTTTACGCACTCACTTATACCAAACGTGTGGATGTTCATTAGATAATATTATAACCCAAAGAAGTTCTTTATTTCGCCCTTGTTTTCTTATAATCATTATTTAAATTGTCATTCTCTATATTTGTTGGAAAAATTAATTGATTCAATTTAAGAATAAAATACAGCTCGGATTTGTTGAATAGGCCTACACGTGCGATAAGATACGTGCTATTCAATTATCATGGAATATACACGTAGACCGTAGTTCCATATTATGTGGAATTAGTAATGTAGATTTTATGATATATTTATTATTGTTACACATGGCTTATGTTGCTCCATTCGAGAGATGGGAATAGATCGGACTTCACCACAGTAGATCTTCAGAGGTTTTTCGTGGATTCCTCCTGTATCCTACGCTAATGCTAGAATGGGTCCCACAATATAGGTCACGACCGCATCCTTCCCACTTATCACCTAAGAGACCATCTTAACCATCTCTCCTCTTATTAGATGTTAATTGCCATTTGAATGCGTCGTTTTATCATACGCAATAAGACCCATATAACTGAATGATAAAATAACAAATATTATTGATACACTTATTGCCAAGACTGCATACGCATTTAAGAAAGAGTAAAGTGTTTCTTTTGAACGGCCCTAAATATTGGTAAACATTGATTGCACATATATATATATATATATATATATATATATATATATATATATATATATATATATATATATATATATAACATAATGGCAACTATATACACCTTGATATCCAAACACTATTGTGTCACTGCGATCTTTTTTCCATTCATTGCTCATTCTAATGAACTTTTTAGAAAATAAAGAAGGCATTGATTTAAACGTTTTTCATTAATTGATGACACTTGTTGCTTGGATTTGAACGTTTTTTCAATAGCTTTGAGTGATGTACTAAAATGTCATTATATATTTTGTTACATCAAAACGAATGAATCGATTTGAGTGAAAGTTTGGAATTATTTGTTCAATTATTAAATGAATTAACATTCGGTGAGAATTTGAATTTTCACGAAGGTTTTTTTTACGAACTTTCCTCTCTGGCTTATTCTTATGGATATTTTAAACACTTTACCATTAGTTTTCTCAGAAGTGGTACAACCAGTTGCGTATCCAATTATTAGTTTGAGAATATTTTCGGAAAAAATATCCATGCTTCACATGTGACTGTTCAATGAAAATGTCAGCTGTCGATATGCCTTTTATAGGTGAAAAATGCTGAATTGTTATGGCTTATTTAAAAACAGACCGAAAACGAAATTGTGATCTTGTGACATTTACGTGATTCAGTCAGGATTTCTGTAAATTAAAATATATGAAGGCCTATGTATTATATACATCTCAACCGGCATCCACCCGACAGACTAAGTTTGAAACGAATGAAACGTGAATTGATCTATATGATCTATTCTGTCATTATGATACGTGATCCATGAGATCTTTGAGCACATATTTTCTCTATTTTAAATACATATAAAATGTATATTTCTTTTCCCTTATCGTCATTGAATGCCTCGTTAGTTTTCCATCCCTGAAAAAATAGACTGTCAATTCACAGAAAGCTATAATAATGCATGAATATGTAAATCATTATTCATCAGAGGGCTGGGTCTTGGAGGACAAATTAATCAATTATAATTTCTGGAATTGGATTGATGATTATCAGTTTTCTCTAAAATAGCACAAATAAATATCGTCATTATTCATTGAAAGCTAGTTTTAGGGTTGTGCTCGCCTCGGAGAATGAGCCGCTAGGTAGGCCTACCTGAAGAAAAAATTGGCCGAAGCTGTTATGGAGTGCATGTCAACCCTTGTCATGAGATTCGCAATAAAATCTACTGTTTTATATTTTTTCCATTCTTCTCGCGTATCTCTGATATTTTATATTGAATCATTGTTACTTCTACTGTAGGAAAAAAAACGTTTTTTGATTGAAGTTTTCAACCCAGAAACTGTTGATTATAGGAATTATATTGTTCATTATTACATTTGCCGTCTTACTTAAATCTCGGCCAATTTTAATCGTATGACTGTGATTCGAAATGTTTTGAAACAAGTAAAATATAATCATTTACATTTTATCGGAAAATTTACTCATTTACAGAAAAATACATCTTCGATTAATGCCCAAGCAATTTCAAGAATTCATAGATTTATACCTGCCGATATTTCTATAGAAAACTGGTTGTAAAGTTGAATGGTTGAGTAAGGGTTAGAGCTGTATTAGATGATTGTAAAATCTTTTTGGTGTGTGATTCTGTAGCCAATAGACAAACCCATGAAGAGAATGGCCGGCGGGCAGGTGATTTTATTGGTTGAGGGGCGCGGTCACGGGCGGTAACAAAAAATGAGTTCTTTTGAGAATCTGTTCAATCTGGACGAAGCCAGAGGGATGTCTCCACATCTCTCTTTCCTATTTGACACGATTCTTAATAGAACTCATTTGAAATAACCGTTGCAGGAAGGTTGTCCAGATTGACACGATTCCTAATAGAACAGATTCTCAAAAGAACTTATTCTACAGAGAACAGATTCTCTATATCACTCATTTTTATCAAATCATGCCTAAAATAACCTTGTCTCGATTGAACAGATTCTTGTTTCGTGCCATTCTTAATAGAACGCATTCCTAAAATCACTCATTTGAAAAAGCGCCCCAAAACGCTCGTCCAGTTTGACCCGATTCTTATTTGACTCGATTCTCCGTAGACCTCTTTCTCAATTGAACACATTTTAAGATTTTAACTGATTTCTATAGATGAGTTCTATTGAGAATCTGTTCAAAATGGACGTAGCCAGTGGATTCTAGATGAATGATAGAATAGATATTCACAAAATATCAAAAAAAAACAAAACGGAACTCTCAACTCCAGTCAGTCTTGATATCGTTTCCCAAGAAGACAATATGTCTCTACCTTTAAAATGTAGTAGTGCAGTATGCAGTTCAAGACATTGTTGATTTGTGATGATTTAAAAATATTCAAAAATATTCACCTCTCTAGGTTACTCGAAGTATGCAATATAGGTGTTTGTAAAGCTATTCCACTTTTTTTTTCAGAGGTGAAGTTGATTGATTGAAATTATGCACACATTTTACAAAAACAAGGGGAAAGTATATAATGAAATCACGGACGTAGAAGTAAACGTCGTTGTTAGATACGTGTGTATAGTCTTTGACGCGGAGTTAAAAACAAACTGTATTCATTCAGGAAAGTGTGTGTCCTTAGTTATAGTATAATAGGTTACTATCCAGAGCAGCTAGAAAGTTGATGGTCAACATACACATACTGAATTTGTGATTGGAGATCACAAGTCAGGGGACACTTGCTGTCCACTTATTACAAAAATGTGAGACATCACTCGAAATAAGTGTATAAGATATTAGAAGGATATAATCTATAATCAATACTCTTCAAGGTACTTTTTGGATCTTCTTCTTCATCCTTATTACGCTCAACTAGTAAACGACTTGAGTTTTAGGCTATTCATCCATCTAGAAATGAGAAAATCCACTTCTGACAAATAACTATATTTTGAAATAACTAATGGAGAATCATTGAAGTGAATTGGTGGTTAACTGAAGCAAAAAAAAGTATTTTGCTCCGTTTTTTTCCGTGTACAGGCAAAATAATGAAAAATGCTCTTGGCATGAATTTCCACAAGAAATTCTACAATAATAATTGTTAGAATTCGTAAGTTGCTAAAATTAATGTCCTAACTAACGGACATGTCATCAGATGATTATAATGTTCTCAATTCTTTCCGTTTGATTATTAATAACGCTCTAGTTATAGAAAAATGATAACAACATTGAATGGAATTTGGAATAAATTTATATCGATAGAACGGCAAGACATTGCCCAATTTTGCAATATTGTTCTTGTGAATTTCCTGCATGCCACAATTTTGTTCAATTACGGTACACTGAAAGAACGAAAAAAATATTTTGATTCATTTTTCATCAGAAAAATATAAATGTACTACAATATGGTTCTGGATTAGTTGATCCAAAAGATAGTTATTTCTCAGAAATAGTTTTTCTCATTCCGAGATTAACGAATAGACAATCCATAAGAGAGAAGACGGGAGAACGATGACTGATTCACTTACTCTGCCTCTTCGACGGTCTCGCTCATGGCTAGGAAGACGCAGTTGATTAGGATGGTAACCATGACGACGTAGTCAAAGTACTGGTTCGTGCTGAGGAAGATGCAGGTACGGCGGAAAGCGTTCCACGGAGAAAACACGAAGAAGGCGCTGGTCGCGGTGAAACGGTGGATGTAGTTCTTTTTGAAACGTTTGGAAACCACGCAAAACGTCTGTAACAGATGATTAAACATTCATCAACATTTCGAATATACACATTTTGATTTTTGAACAGCTTGATATGAACAAATTCCGTGAGAAGTGATCGTGCAGCGTAGGAAGGAATCAATTGTAGTGTATGTGACCTGTAGTTTAGTGTGAAGTGTGAAAAGTGAATACTCGAATAGTAAGGAACTATTCCGGTATAACTGACTTTACTGACTGAGGAAAAGTTGGATTATAAGATTTTCGTATAAAAATAGAAAATGTGATCAATTGGGAATTCCTACAAGGAGAGGCGGATGTAATTAATCTTTTCTAACATTGAGTATGTGGCAATATTTCTAAAACATGAGAAACCATAAACCAACAACAGTGTTAAAATGCACAATACTTGTATTCGTGAAAGACAAACGTGATCTACCAACATAACAAACTCGAAAGTCATGGTTTTATTTCTATATTGTATAAGTAACGGCAAGGTGATATAATTACTAACGTTTCAATAATCATTCAATTGGTACACGTTCTTCCATTTTCGGTGGAGGTGCCGTGTTTCGAATATTCATTATCCTTTCGGTGGGATATATCGGCGGAAATTGAATCTATGTCTCCCGAGTATCAGTTTACAGTCATACACATGTATCCATCAAAGGAGAAAAATCGTCCACCAACATGATTAACAATAATATCACCGTTCTATCAATATATATATGGAAGTTTTAGGGTTGATGACTTTTCAGGACGAGGTTTACTAGAAGAAATACAACTACATCTTTCAAACGTTAAATCTCAAAGTCGTGGTAAGATTGTGTAATCACCATGAGGTTTCAACTATTTATATCAAATGATCGTAAGTCAAAATAATTTCTTCATTCACTCATGTATAGGTTTTCTAATCGAGATAATTTCAACTATGCTAAATGATGATTCAGTCAATGGAACAAATGAATGTTAATTCCACTGGATATAACAAAAAGTTTGATAGTATCTAGAAAGTCTCAAAGATGGAATGGTGAATGGGAGAAGTAAGATAAAATAGATGGTATTCAAGTAGGAATTCCAGTTTTTCTTGTAAAATGCAGTCTCGTATTTCTTGAAGAGTTAAACTATCTCAACGTAATTCCTAGTTTCTAATTTATTGGTTTCATTTGAAGAAACGAAGAATGGACTTATTTCAAACCAAACGTTCTGTAACAAATTTGAAAATGTGATTTATTGTGGATTACACTCATTGTGGTCGAAAAACATGAGTACCACAAGGCTTGACCCTTTCTCTTTAACACTCACGTCTACAAATAGCTCCATATCATTCACAATTAATTACTCACACCCTGACTAAAGCCCTCAGTACCGTCGTATTTCTCGATAAATCATGACATCCCCTTTTTCAGCCCCTTCTTCCACCTCCTCCCACCCCACGAGACCCGTTTGTCTCGCAGTTCATTCATTAGTCATCAGAAGTGATCTATCGAGCTACCGAGAACGACGTCTCGCTTACAGAACAATAGAGAAAAGCTCATTCTTAACCTATAGGTGGTGTTTCAAGTGAGATTATTTGTATATGACTTTGTGCCCTGGAATAGAAAGCTTTCCCATGGAATTGTACTCTTGTGTACTGACAATAGATACTAGTGGATATAGAATAGGTCAGGTGGTAGTTGTAGTACACATGCTCTGTGGAAGATGTTGTCGCTTAAGTTTATTTGTTCCGAGTAGCACTTTTAATTTATAATTTTTTTTGTAGGTGAAACATGATGTGGGACTAGAAAGTATTCACAAATGTGAATAAGTTTGAATTTGTACAATTTCACGCTAAAACTCATCTTCTAACTCTAAACTTTCCACACACATTTATCTCATAGGCCTGCACAAGAATGAGAGTTTGTGACAAAGTATCGGTTCAACAACCATTAGAATAATTGGGGAGGAAATTGTGGAGAACCTACAAAAAATAACTCGGTTAGAAAATTACAAATGAAAAAATCTTTAAATTTGGTTTACTGGTTTTGAGGTTCTTAATGATCTGTGAGTACTTGGTTCAGTCATGCAGTTAAAATTGAATTGGTGGCCGTTTCAGCGAAATATCAGTATATTGGTGATAACAATGATTGTTCATAAATATTCTAGTACTGAAGAAACACATATAATTCAAATACCTAAACTAAACTAAATAAACTATAAGTGAAATATATTGATCTTAATCATTCAGCATAATTTTCACAGGTAGGCCTAAATATCTAAAAAAAACACATTTCGTATAGCTGTAGGGGGCCCTATATAAGGCCTGCATGTGGTAGGGTCAGAATACAAGGTTAATAATTTAGTAGTCATCATTTTTGAATTATTGAAGAGATCTGTGTTTATCCTGTATTAGAATTTTGATATCCCATGCTGTTAAATAGTTATCACCAACACTGATATTTATTTAAGTCGACTCCCATGCGCTCTCGAGTCGTTATAGTTATAAAGTTTTCTCTAGTTTATAGTATACCTCCCTCTTATCTCATGTCACATACGACGATTTTCAAGTCCTTGAAAAATTCTCATTCTTTTGAACTACTCATTTGTTGCCATTGTTGCCTCTTACCCAGCCACTCTTTGCCACCGCCCCCTTCTCCAATGATCAGAGCTAAGACTCTCTGTAATCCGTCAGTCTGAGCTTGTATAAAGCACTGAGAAATTTACAGCGATCGCCCGTAACGAGACACAAGCTGAGTACATCTTAAGGAGAGAGGTCATCAAACATGACCTGATATGTCACGTTGTTGCAGTATAACCAACTATTAGACAAAGTGGGGTTCATTAGTCTAGTGTTTATAGTACGACGTCTCAGGTCATATAGTTGGCAATAACAAAATGGCAAGTTCAAGAAAAATAGATGATTTTAAAATGCAGTTTGAAGATTGTTTATTTGAAGGTATTCCATCAATAAGGGATTTAATAATATAAATATTCAAATAATATTGATTTTATATTTTGAACGAATATTAATTTCTTCATAAGGTTATCTAAAAAACAAACGGAGATAATTATCACCGTTATATTTTGTATTGATTTTTGATATTTTTACGCTCGATTAATTTTTAGGGTGATGTGTATGATTAGAAGCACAACTACGTCTTTCAAAATCATAAATATTTAAAGCTGCAGCGACTTAATGAGACTGGAGTTTCCGAAGTTTTTACATTATCATTCATTTAGTATAGACGACATTTTTCTTTTCCCGATATCAAATCATTTCAAATCATTATCAATATCAGTATCGATATCGACAACACAATTATTTACATTGAAAATTATATTATTGGGTCAAATAACCTGATTGTTTATAGTATAATTATTCACATATGAACTTGTATTCATAATGTAGCTTAGTAGTTCACGGCACTTCCTTGCACTTCCTCTCCAAGTTACAGACAGTAACTTCACGAAGACTCGGTAATGTATTTACATATTACAGGTCCTTTACGTGGGTACTAAACTTGCAAATGTGCCAAGTCCCTCTGCCCTTTAAGGGGATACATGACTCAGGCTAGAATGCTCAAATTATTAACGATACCTGACGAAAAATATTTGTAATACGTATGCATCTTAATTCCTTATAAAAATTGTAGACTGATAACACGAGAGTAGAAAATAAACCAAGATATATTCAAATAACATGATGAATGGCATGAAAATTGAAAAAACTTAACACGAAAATCAAATATGAACAATGCTTAACAAATAAAAGTGAAAGATGTAATCTGTGTACACACTATAGCCGCTCGTAGAATGGTCTTGAGTGCTCATTGGTGCAGATGTAATAACATGTTTCTATAATTGTATTGCAATTTCTATTTCAACATTTTGTTGCATTGCATTTTCTGCAACAACACTCAACGTTTTCTATTTGTGTTATCAAAACGCCGTCCTTCTGGCTAGATCAGCCAGCGTTAGAAACTGAATAAAGTAGGGCGTGGGTTCGAGTACCACATAAGAAATAGGTTTTCGTTAACATTATTCATCAATCACACCCACTCATTCATACTCACAAATGACCTAGCTGTACGTGTGGTCGTTAAACAAACAATAGTGGTATCAAAATACCGTTCTACGTTCCGATTTTGTCCTCCGATGTCCTCTTAAGTCGTATAAGTATCAATTTGCATGCCAGTTAATAACACTGCACGACTGCGAGAGGACTAGTCAAGTTACTAACTTAGTTACTTGTCATCCGGTTTACTGATCAAAGCGCCGCAATCTCGCATTCTCCTTTAAACTCTCCCTAAACTCCCTTAGCGTCTTTGTCGTCAACCACGTCTTGATTTCATGACACTTGGCGGTCTTTCGGTGTTTTGAGTGGCCGTTGGTTCGATGCCAGATCGCGATGGTCATTGCCAGGTGATTTGGACAATTGCCCGGCGGACTCCCGCATCGTTTCCATATCATCTCGTTTAGAGTGAAATATAAACCCAGTAACACAGTGAATCTACGAACAAGGTCAACATTATAACATACATGAATAAAAATGTTTTCAAGTTCAATGTAGTTGACAACGACCTACATTTATGTACTCATCGTATAGAATTTGATGTGATCAAAACATGAAAATTCTTTAACCACAAATTCATATTCATAGTTTTCATTGTTTAAAGTTTGAATAAAGTAAAGATGCACTTCAACATTGACCCAGTTAAGTTCGGAGCATCGGAGGAATACGAATTCGTAGATTATTCTGAATCAAGTATTTTCAATCAGAATAAATTCCTTAAATCTGATCAAATTTCCAATAAATTTATAACACATCAAGTAAAATACGAAAAGTTTGTGGAAATATTTTATAGAAGTAGGTAGATAGCATTTCTCAATTAGGCTATCAAAGATCGAGATAAAATATTAAATTTATAATAATTGTAGTGATAATTGATCAATACCGATAGGCCTATATATCTGTTGAACATCATCCCCGATATTGAACACTTGTTTGGGTCGACGCCATTAATGTACGGTGTGCTCACTTAATTATAGGATGATAATAATAGATTATAAACATGATCCAAGTCTACCTAATTTGAGCGCAATTTACCTAATTCTATTGTACAAAATGAATCATCTTTATCGATTTAATGGTTCGTTAGAAACTAGCATTTAATCCAAGATTAGTATAGGGATAATTAATTGGATTTTACAAATAATACGCGTAGAATGTCTACACGCCATTTTCAGATATTAAATTTTCATCCAAATACACATATCCAATATATTAAATACGCACTACTTTTAACTTTCATGAATCATAAAACTTTCCAACAAGTTTACACCTTTATGTACAGTACCAATTGATATGATTCTGAATAAATCAAAGATGCAACAGCGCATAACGGCGTATGGCAACTACTGTAATTTTTCACGTTTTATAAAGCTGACGTTGATGTTGTTTTATAGAACTTTTTTATACTTGTGCTCGTTAAAATACTTAATTTTCCGAGTTCCTATAAATATATGCATCAATATCACAAATAATCACAAAAATATTCAATCACTCTGTTTTATTATATTTTATGAACGATAAATGTGTACGTGTATGGAAACCAGTGCGACATTTATTTGTATATCTTATATGTGGCAATAACACTCGTCGTTTCTAGGTCACAACAGTTGTTTGACAAAATACTGTGAAAATTATTCTTATTTAAGTAATTCCTTTTATGGAAATGGTTGGTGTATCGACACTCCAACGGTTAGTAGTAATATATAGTGGAGACTATCGATCGATGTTATTTGATACCGTACTTGTTTTCAAACCTGATATTTGGTTTCAAAAATCGTTTATCAAAAATATTATGATAAAAACAAGATATTGTTATACACATTTTCTTTCTGTATCGTGTCCAAAAACTACCTTATACTACGTAAATTTGAATATTGAAATTAGACTCTCTCAACTTCCCTAACACGTCGTATATTATTTTCTTACCGATGCTTCTCTCCAAAGTGAAATGAAAGAATATTGAAACACTTTTGTTACAATTTACGAGATCGGGTTTCGTTATGTCGTTTTGTTTTGTTGTTTGCTATCACTTTTGGTGAATACAATCGACTGAACCGTCGTAATCGGCTACCCGAGGCGTTTTATTGTAGTTTAGAGAGTCTTGGAGCGATTCCGGTAAAGATGTTTAGCAAGGCGGTTTTACCATGGTATAACTGAGGTATGAGGATGCAAGTTTCAGTGGCGCTTCCACTTGTTTCCGAGGAGAACATCTCTGCAGATTATCATTCTAAAACTCTCGGGTGATACCATTTCCAAAATATGTTTTATTATAATATACGTTGATAATAGCTTATATATTAATGAGGAAAAGGATATTTTAGAATATATTAAAAGGAGATAGAAAAGGAGAATTGAACAATTAGATAAACAATGAAACAAGCAGGAACTCAATGTTGCATACTAAATGGTTTTCAGATTGTTTAGGTGAAATTGAACGAAAAAAACGGCACCTCCACCATGATATTAATGGGTTATACCCGACAACTCCACAAAAAATACTGCGATGGAAGGTAGAGACACGCGCCAATGGCGCTGGTGACTAGAAGAGGCACCTCTGACCAGAAGACTAGCACATCCACTTTGGCATGGATCATTCACGAATTGATTAAAAGTGACAACTCCAACGCCAGAGCAACGCATTTAATACAGTAATAAAACTGTATTTTCGTTCGATACCAGATTTTATGGAATATTTATCCACATTCTCATATAAGTACATGGAGGACGTATATGTTGAATCATCTTTTTCAATAATAATTAAGGATGAACTTTGTAGAAACAAGTAGTATCTGAAATCATGAGCTGGGAGCACCCGTGCCAGTTATTATTGCTAGTAGCCGTGGCTCCTCTAACGTTTTATTATTCTTATTCTCATTCTTCTCCATACCTATTTGATAATTTCAAAGCCAAATTATCCATATATATTATACAAAGTACTTTATAAATATAGTTGTTCGTTTCTTGAATTTCCAAGTTGTTTCTAAATTTCCTTATTGTCTTGGAATTTCTTCGCATTATCTGAATAATTAAATAATTGCAGGTACATTATTTGTATGAATGAGATTCAACCATTGCATTATTCATTGTTATTACAGCTTTCTACGAGTGCTTAAAAGTCAACAGAGAATTGCGGCTTCGTTCTGAATCTCTTCTGCGTATTGTAAGGTAAGCAAGGTAAGCAAATGCAAAAATGATATCGCGAATTAGTGAATTGTAAACTGCAAATTCTTGGTAAGTTTTTAATCCTTATAATATGTATGGGTCCTATAATAATTTACGAATGACGTTTATATTAGATATGAACAGAATACATCGGATGAATTTTACGTACTCACATTGAAGTAAAGTTTGCTGACTAGTGCTGACATGGGCTACCCAAAAACAACAGAATAGTATAATTAAAGACTTCAAAAAACGTATTTAATTTTTATTTTTGAAATATATGAATATAATTAATAAATTCGTCAATATGACCAGTCAACTAAGGCACTGCTTCAGAAACTTATTTGAGGTCAGGCGTTGGTTATCTCTGTCATCTGTCATCCGTTCATTATTATACTCCCAAATACCCTATAGCTGTTGGCCGTGTCTTCAATAAAACAAATATATAAAAAAAGTTAAATATTCGTACATAACTATTCATTAAACTGTGATATACACGAAGCCACTGTAACATCTCATAAAGCAAGTCGGCCACTGGTTGCATTTCAACACATCACAGTGTCGTCGAGTGCGCCGCCAGCCTCGCCACTGGTCCCTTGCACGAGTCTGACGTCTATGTCTGTCGGAGCCGTGTGGCGCCCGGAGCCGGCCCGGAGCGGCCCGGGTTTTATATGATAGAGCCTGGTGTGTCTCCCGGAGCAGCAATGCTAGATACTAACACCGGAAATTCTCAACATGTTTCCCACGTTGACCACGAGGTGTATCGATCTCCTCTCTCTCTCTCCTTTATCTCTTTTCGCTCGTTCTCTCTCTCTTTCTCTCGCGAGCACTTTTATACTCTCACTTATTTCTCTTTATCTTCTCTCTATAACTATCTATTATTACTATGTTTCTCTCTCTCTCTCTCTCTCTCTCTCTCTTTCTCTCTCTCACACACACACACACATATATATATATATATATATATATATATATATATATATATATATATATATATATATATATATATATGTCATTTACCTATAATATAGAATCAATCATCAGCTCTGGAGAAGAATTATTTAGTGTGACTACACGTTTTTGCAGTCAGCACCCGAATATTTTTTTAAATCAATATTTTCTCTAATTATTTACATCTTTTATTTGAATAACTTGAGTTCTATCAAAGTATAACAATGATTAAAGCATACATTTTATTAAGGATCCACTATTTTTAAGTTCTTATAGTTAGTATTTTGTCATTCAGGTAAGTCTAAAATTCACAATTTAAAAAGTCATAAGGTATTCAAACCTCCAGTAGGCTACTATTGTTTCATCTGCTATCTTCTGAATTGTATTTATTTCTGTATAATATTTCATCACAAATAATTTGGATGATTATTAAAAACGTGAGGGCACACTAAATTACTACAAATTAGACGCGATTTAAATAGCACATATTGCACAACTCCTACTTCGTTTCTTCAACAACTTGATCCTCATACTGTAATCAAAATAATGTTTTATAATATGAATGTGTTATTTCATACGTTAAATTTTATCTACGTAATATTATTCGAGAATAGTTACACTTGTTTTCTAGTATTTTTCAATTAAGATCGCCCTCGTGGTGCCCCGTTCAAACGATCTAATCTTCCATCCATAGCCTTAATTGGGGAACAATGATTTTGTATCAAGTTTCGATGTTATTAAAAAAAAAAAAAAAATATATATATATTTTTCAGAATATATATAAAAGTATACGTTTTTTAATAACTTGTTTCTTATCAGTTGAGGAGTCCGTGAGACCGTCAGAAATGCCATTTTAATTAACGCTGATGGAATATTCGATTGTTGTATCATCATTATGTTCAAGTTGCCATGCCAACGTTGTACATCCACGTGACAGTTGGGAGAATCCTATATAGAGAAAGTTCCGTTCCCTTCCTTCCGTTACCCTTGTCTTATTCCATTCTACCACCATCTATTTATCATACACCCCTCCTCACCCAACCTCCCAGGCTCCACCCCCCTCTCAACACTCCATCGCTCTCTTGGGCCGCGGATTGACCGATCACGCAACCGGACATTCTCTCGAGCCATCGTCGACCAACAAAGATGTCGCATTATTCCTACATCCGGTCAAGAAAGTTTTCCACTTCCTTCTGCTGTAACTCCCGTCAAACCACTTTAAAACACATTTATTATTGTTGCTTAATGACTGGTCGTTAATGGTGTTCCATAAAGATAAATTGCCACATTCCTTGATGTTACCAGTGCTGGTTTATTTATATAACTAATCAACTGGGATTATGAAACGCGATCATTCATTTGTGCCAAAAGTTAACAATGTTGTAGAAATGAGACGATACGAGAGCAACGTTGATGAAGATGTTTAGAATTTTCAATGGTTTCAATGTTGAGTACAAAATTTCATATTCTACTTATTTATATATATATATATCATATGACAACTTATAGTGATTAAAAAAAGAAACAGAACTGGAATAAATGTATACCTATCTATATACAGTTATAATCGAAAAAATTAAATCTGACATTTCTCAATATTCTTGATATCCAGAATCACTATGACATCATTTTACAATTGAAAACCACTTGGATTATGAAGTAAGTCAAGATGACCCAGTACTTTTTATTTGAAATAATTTTCGAATAATTCCAGTTGAATTATTACTATATGCTATTTTTTATTCATGTTTTCAAAGTTTATGTTTCTACTCATACTCAGCTGAACTTTGTTTCAAGAATATAGAGTTGAAAATTTCAGAGTTCAGATCTGTGCTCCGAATTCTTAAATATCATGTGGATTGAATAATAAAACACGATATTTGAATCTGTCAGGATATAACATGAATTATTATATAAATGTATATATATATATATATATATAAATAAATATATATATATATATATATATATATATATGTATATATATATATATATATATATATATATTAGTGATGCCTTCGGGTAACAAATTAGGAACCGGGTACCCGCCGAAATTACCCGGGTATTACCCGGGTAATTGAAAAAACTAAATAAACTAAAAACTAAAAACTATATGACTATATTCGCTTCTCAGTTCTCGGTAAAGAATAGTATTTGGCATGGCTACTAGAGAGCGGTTGACAGGAGAGGGATTCAGTTCACTGCACGTGTGACCACAGATACCGGTAGGTGGTGCGACTAGATTTGACGAGCGCATTATGACATGTTGAGGGAGGTCTGGGAAGGTAGGTGAAAAAACTTATGTAGAATGCGAAGTTGAATTTCTCTCGGTAGCTTGAGTGATTTATAAAAGTTATTTTCTATATTATAGGTACTGGTTAGCACAATTACCCGGAACCTAGACGGGTACCCGGGTACCCGGGTAACAGAATATTACCCGGGTAATGCATTACCCGTACCCGACCCGGGTACCCGGGTACCCGAAGGCATCACTAATATATATATATATATATATATATATATATGTGTGTGTGTGTGTGTGTGTCGCATTCGTACGAAACGAACGTATAGCCCTAGTAAGGCCTGTACATGTCGAAGTTGTGTTTTGTGTCAACAGCATATTCAATCTTAGGAACTAATATGAGTTCATTTTGATGAAAATAAAAAAGTGACAGTATTTTTACAACATTTTGACTTGAAATATTGCTACTTAAATTAAGTGGTTTCTTTATTCCATACTCTCGCACTACATGTCGCCTCACCAACATCTATATAATTTAAGCATATGCAAAGCTCTACTTTATCTATATATATTCAGATTTGTTTGGGGATATTTTAACCTTCATACAAAATCTATGCTATAAGGCAAAGTCAAAAGTGTATGTCATATCAATAATACAGAGTTTGGGCACAGGTTCCAGTCCCACATGATATATGGAGATATAATATACCTTTAAGAGAGAGAATAACAATTTTAATGTCAGCTGTTCACAAAATGTGGTTGACCACTCGGATCCAGCTTTATAAATCTATACAGAATTACAATTGAATTACTAAATTACGTATATAAAATTATCAACTTATATCTAGGTATAAAAATCGACTATTTAAAAAAAAATGAACGTTATTGAAAAAAATAATACAGATAATAATAATAAGTTTTAAGATTAAATAGTTGAAATAAAAATAAAAGAACCTTCTGTAATGTTTATGATGAGTTATTATAGAGATGATTGTGGAGAATGAAAGACGAGTCTTTTAAAATTGACGTTACTATGTGATCTAAATTAATGGTGGAAATGGCATATGTCTTTAAAAAATTAGTGAAAAAAGATGGAATTACACCTCGGGCTCCCAAGAGAAGACCAATAACGTTCCAGTATTGACAATCTATCTTATACTTTCGAGCTAGGTCGGGGATGCATGGCATATAATGGTCCCTCTTTTCTTTGTTCACGTCTTCCGCCTGCATTGAACCTAGTTCAAATCTGATGGTGGGATCTAATATCAGAACCATCTTTTTATCATGTCTGATGGCTATGATGTCAACCCTCTTCGTCGAACCACATGTGCCTGAACACATTAACTGGAGAGAAAAAAGTAGCTACATGTAGCCAGAGAAATTCTGAATTTTGTGTCGGTGTGGTGAATTACCTTATGACCAACTCCAATAGTTATCAAAACAACCATTGTTTTGAATAGAATTAAAAATAAACAAATTTCATAAATTCACTTGTTGCCTCCGTTAACGCTACATAAAGAGCATCGCTGTCCTAGTATGGAAATTGTGCCTTCCTGCGAACGAGTACTAAATAGAATGGTATTTCGTTTGTTTTATGTAAAAAGTTTTCATGAATACCAAATGCGTTTAATGCTCGATCAAGTACTATCAACAATGTACTATTATATACAACAAATAATCCCAGTTCTACTTCTACCTGTAGCACAATAACGTGTTGCCAATATTATGTCGGTTATCCCACTGCCAGTCACTCCCGATTGTTTCCCGGACACTTAGGGGTTGATTATTATGTTGGACTAGTTCCATTTAGGGGTTGCTTCTCAACAGGACTTCATCCCTTAAACTCATGATAGCTTAGTCTGTCCTACAGGTGGTCATTCCAGATAGAACAGAAGACAAAGGAACTGGACTGCTTATATGATCGTACTAACGATCTGGACCTGGACCTATATAAGGCCTACTTCCTTACAAAATAATCACTTGAATATAAGAACAATCAGTTTGTATAATACATATTTCAGTGACGATTATTGTCTCATCGTGACGTATCTGTATAACAAGTTTAAGCAAGAGTTGCCAAACTGTACTTTTTGAGAATAGTGGGGTTGAAATTTGGATAAATTAATACATTACAAATTCAGCGCGAAGCCAAAATAAGACAACATTTTTGAAACTGATAAACTTACTTCACGGATACAACTGTCTACAACTGTTAACTAATTATCCATGGTAGATTTCTCAACTTATATGAAATTTCAATTAATCTATCTTAGAAAAAAGTGTGTCAAAATTTCCTCCATAAAAAATATTTCGTGAGATATTTTCGTGAATTATGTACTCATATATGCTAAGGCCCATTATATATCACTATCTATTCCTTCTCCAAACAAAGCTTTTTTCTATTCCAAGTGAATACCTCGAATAATAGAAACTCGTAAAGGTTGTGAGTTCAACGTTTTAAATATATATCAATACCCTCCAGATATTAATCTCACAGTTCGATCATGGTATTCTACATTCGTCTATCTAAGCTAAGCAAGAAGAATATTGGAATGAACAGGGGTGTACTGGACTGACTTTCTCCATGTTGTCATCGAATCTTATATCTCGAACAGAATCATAGACAACGTGGACTTTATATGTGAATTAACTTTAGTCTTTGGAAAGGTTTGAGTTTGGATTTGTTTTGATTTTGTAGATTACATTTTTTAACATTCTATACTTTAATCGACGAGGCGAAGAAAGTTTTCTATCGACTGTAAAAACTTGGATGATTGCAGAATATCACTGCCACTTCGAGGATTCAAGGTTTTCGTAATATCTAGTTGCGTTTTTATCGTGGACTTCGATCTGAAAAATCATAACACCCTTAAAATACTGAAGCTATACATACACATACATATATATATATATATATATATATATATATATATATATATATATATATATATATATATATATATATATATATATATATATATATATATATATATATATATATATATATATATATATATATATATATATATATATATATATATATATATATATATATATATACATATTAGATCTTCCAAACTTTCGCAGTTAGTATATGAATTCATTCTTATGAGAAATGAACTGTGTACTGACTTTTATTTTATAGTTTTTTTCTATAACTCATTGAGTTTAAATATTTGCATTACACAGTTCATTTATCAAAATAATGAATTGATATATATATATATATATATATATATATATATATATATATATATATATATATATATATATATATATATATATGCTAATTGTGAGAGTATATTCTAGAATTCGGATGTAAACGAATTGTCTATGCCTCAACAAGCCGCTTATCTGCCTTTTATTCTTGAACTTCACCCAACCCCTCCAAATTTTATGACCTTATATACGAAACCTTCTCAGAAATATCCCACCGAGATATTTTCTCCGTTCTCACTGAGCCACCCCTGGGATTGAATGAACCTTATTGGCTATTCTCCTAGTCGCTTCGATTCGTCTTCAATCTGTTGCCTCTGCCTCCTCTGACGTCACGCTGGAAATCCATTAAAACGCTTTCCTAGCATTCCGTTCACACAGTTTCTATATACACCATCGCTATTGTCATGTCCTCTCACTCGTAGCGTTATTCGCACGCTACTTGTTGGCTTATTGCCGACTCTTTGACAATAGTAGTGAGTCAAAGTGGTGTGGAAAATGGTATGGGTAGCATCTGCAAACAAATCTCGGTCAGTATTCACTTACGACAGTGAAAATAGGCACATCTCTTATCACTAGATATCACGAATCAATGGTTTAAATATTATCTTATCGATTTTCTCTTTTTTTTCACCATGCATTTGTATTCAGTAATTAAATCGAAAAAATATTGCTTATCAACGCTGTTGAATTGGTAACCTTGTATTCATGAAAGAAGAAGGTAGTGAGCCAAAATAACGCATATAAATACTATCCATATATTTGTAAAACTGTTTTTCGTTGTTGAGATATTATGATTTTCAGGACTTGGTATATGATGAGATATGCAACTGAACCTTTCAAATGCTTTAAATCATCGAAGTTTCACGAAGGATTTAAAATCAATGAAGTTATTACAATTATTTAGTTAGTAGACACATTTACTTCAGAAGCGGGTTCAAATTTTACAACTATGCAATACCTAACTGTTCTCATAATTTGCGTATCATTTCCCAATAATTAATTGAATTATTAGTGAAAGTAGTATTTAGTTTTCCATAGTCTTGTAGCAACGCACGTCGAACCCTTCAACACTTAAGCCAGTTGATCACTGTCGTTCTCTTGCCACTTCGACGTCGCAAAACAGGGCATCCAATCAAGAGGTCTGTATGAAGGGAGAGACAACGAAATATCAAATGAGGGTATTGTATTGCATAGATCTAAGTAGCCGATTAGTAAACCACACCTATCACTAGTCGTGAGAGTTACAGGTACGCAACTTACAGGTTAGAGATTAAAGTGAAAAACTTATGTAAAGCAGCGGAGAAGAATCGCTCGCAAATTGCAAAAGTGATATTTATTAAAAATGCCTTATTGTTGGTAGTGTTTCTGTATTCTAGTTTGACTCGATTCCACGTAGAACTCTATCCACGTTGAACACATTTTCAGCTTTTAACCGCTTTCTAGCGATGAGTTCTCTACGCGAAATCTGTTCAAATAGTACGTGGCCTGTTATTTTTTTACTAAATTTCGTGGCCATATTGCATTTAGGCGTTTATATTTCTGTTACTTTTACTGGCGAATGAAGGCTAGAGATAATGTGATTCTTATATTGGTTTTTTTCAAAAAATTTCTTAGACTCTTATGATGATATAATGTCACGTGACAGTTTGAGACCGCTCACTGGAGACTTCTGAAGTTACGCTGCTGTGATGAGATTTACATAATTAAGTAAAACCACGCAATATTTGTCTGTGATTTCAAAGCAGCTTTGTATAATATGAATTCCAGAGACCAGGTTCTCGTTCTAGTTGCTCTTTTTAATCAATTAGTGGGGAAAACGTACGCATAGCTTTTGTTCCGGAAGGGATTTGTCGATGATTAACGACACCAGTAATTACAATGCGTCCATTAGACAATTAATGTTGACTTTACCTTTAGTGGTAGATATCTATAGGGGTGGTTTATTTAGTAACTAAGCAAATCAAACGCATCGATTGTTCCATTGAATAATTAAATATCCTCAACTAGTCATTATAAGGGAAGAGAGATTCATTGTTCTATTACGTTTTAGACTCATTTGAGAATCAATGAAATACAGTTGATCTTATTCAAAAAGAATGTTGAAAATAGTAGGAGGTGGTAGGAAAAGTAGAAATAGTTGAATTCCTATTTTGTGAATGACTGTGAATTCGTTTCTAAATTTTGTTAAGTGCACCTATAGATGAAATTAGTTTGAACCCTCTTGTGGTGATATAAATGTTGATAACTTCAGTTACAATGATTATTGTCAACAATACGACGGGAAGTTTTAGTTACCTCAAACTAGCAGAATGCTAGCATGCTCAGATTATGTAAATATAGTGATGCTTAGAAAAAGTTTCGTGTGGATTAGTTTGGTTTTCCGACCTGTGGAGTGCATACGAAATAAAAAAATAAAAAACAAATATAAAAACAGAATAAAAAATATATAATATTCTGACCGAATGGGTGTTTTCGCTACCTTTCATACAATAATCTACACACAATTCTCATGACGGTGACACATTTTATTATCAGACAGTAGTTGACGAAAAACACCGCTAGTGAATTTTCATATCTCACATCAATTACAGAATCATCAAAAAATATTTTATTTTTCAGTTTATTATCATACGTTTAATTTTGTAACATTTATTCTTGAAACTCCATGTATAAGTTATTATCATGCCTGTCAGCTATTATAGACTCTCTCTTACAGCCATGTTGTTATTGAGATCGATGTTCTCTTGATGCATTAATCATCATACCGTCGACCTGGGTTCGATTCCCTCGCTACTTCTCAATACTCTAGTTCTGGCTGACCTCTATGACCCTGGTATGGAACCGACAGAGCGCCGAGATTGATGGTGGGAAATTAGTGTATTAATATACGCCCGCTTTGAAATTACCACGTGGCATGTACTAAAAACACGGCACCTCCACCATAATTGACGTGTGTCAGAATGGCAACGGTGCTCTTTAATTTATATTCACGAATGATCTCAATCACTGATGTGTGAATTGATCCGACAGAGCGATAGTTAGAATGGTGTTTATTCAATCACAAGTATAAGGAAATGAACGAGAATGTAAACGAGGATGTTTTGAAAGCATTTTGTTACGATTAAAAAGGTTTTACTGCCTCAATGAGGACAATCTATTCTTTCAATTTCATTTCATCTATGGGTCATTAGTTTTTATAACAATGATTTTGAGTTCCGATCCTTGTATGAACAAAATCATTTTTTATAATTGCTTCATCCTGAAAAGAATGACTCTCCAATAGCGTACTTGGATACTATATTGCTATCCTAATGAAATGGTTACAAATCATTTTTGAATATTTGTCATTAATTCTTACAATATCAGTTGGTCTTGTTGATATTGTTTCATAATCAAATTCTGATTGAATAGAAACATTGTCACTCGCTATATTTCCATAAGCGATTTTTTTTCGTCAACAAATCTGGGATCATTTGGGTAATTTTATAACAATGATTTTGTAGTCCAAAACTCTTAGGGTGGATTGCAAGAACGAAGTTTAACCTCGGTATACTTTAGACGCCGTCTAAGTACAAAATAGCATTGCCTCTGCAATGCTATTTTGTACTTAGACGGCGTCTAAAGTAGGCCGGGGTTTAAACTTCGTTCTTGCAATCCACCCTTAGAAACAAGTCAAACAACATTATTTTAAAAAATTGCTTCAATCTGAAAAAATCACTTTCCGATAAGGTAGGCCTACTCGGACACTATAATGCTCATTGATTAATTTTCAAGTATTCGTTAGATAGTTAAGCAGTATCAGCTGGTAATTGTTAATGTTGTTTTTAAATTAAATCTCAAGCAGAAAGATACATTGTTCTTCGCTATACTCACGTGGGCGAATATTTTTTTTATCCACAAATCTTCATACATAATCTTTCTTGTGTAGACAAAAGATGAATTATTAATACCGTTTTGAGTCGGCACATCTTCTGATCTCTGCGAATCTATTGTAGAGCCCAATAATAGCAACAAAGATTGAATTTAGTTGGTTATAATATAACGTTATGTAATTTTGATATACATAATATATATAACTAGGATATATTATGTAACTAGTTATTGGTATACGTTCAGAATTAGTTAACAGTACATTGTAAAAATTGATTTACTTCTATAGTCAATCAAAACAATATATTATTGCTATATCAAAATAAACGGAAAGTACTTTTTGTAAGAGAAAATAAGTTTAGTTTCTTCAGCATCCATGGAAAATATCAAGTATTTGATAAAGCATGAACTGAGGGGAGACACGTTCGTACCTTTGGTATCAAATGGCTAGGTTAGTCGGTTTCTATATTTAGCTCCAACCATATATATATCGATTTCTTACTACTAAAGTTTTCTATGTTTGGAAACTCACTTAAAGCTAAGATTTCCTTCGGGTTTCCAACGTTTACTTCTGTATTGATGAACATTTATATACATTTCTCACCATTCACTTCTTTTCATTTTCCAACTTGAATTCAATGAACATTATCTAGTCCTCTGTCCAGACTATGTAAAAGTGTATATTCTAAATATTAAAAAATATAATTAAAAAAATATTGTTATCTTCAATTCTCCATTGTTTGAGTTGCATGAAGTTTTTCTACAAAAAAGAACTAGGGCCTTCACACATGATGGTGTATTTCAGTACTTAATATACTCTATCCTATGTATTTTTTTCAGATATTTTGCCAGTAGATCCGCTTCATGCCATTTGAATATTTCATGTAAAGAGTATCCACGCCCCCGCCCCACTCCATCACTAACCCACCCTTAAAGCGGTGCTAATTCACATTTGTCGAGCGTCAAACTTCGTTAATCGCTGTAGGTTTTGATGCGATGGACATATCGGCTTTAAACAAACTCTCCGACTAAATTATTGGAGAGTTTGTTGAATAGCTGAAGATCAAACAGAAATGCAACGTGATTGATTAGGTCCACGATTAAACTCGACGGCGGGGTTTTATAAACAGTTTAAAACACTTTATAATATACACCCATGGTATTAATGAGACAGGTGTGTGTTGGTAGTTTTCACGCATTTTATCTGTTTGAACTAATTGTTTATACTCTAAAGTCTGTTGAGTTGTGTTGTACGGTTTTATACGTACATTTTTCACTATCGCTGATGATTTTTTGTGTTGCATTATTATAATTCATTATCGCCTAATTCATTGCCGATAGAGTAGGGTCATTATACATAAAAAAATTGTCACTAGATAAATGTACACTATTACCAAAATACACAACAACGCACTCTACTCATTTAGGTTTCCATGCAATTACATCACAATTTAAAATTCTTCATAAATTCGCGTTGTTATCCTTATTTTGTCGTATTATGCCTATATCAATTCCCTATTAATTTGCTATTGGTAATATATTATGTATTATGCACTTCATACAGTAGCCTATATAAATTGATGTAAACATAATTTCTAGTCCTTGGCTTTGATGTATTTATGATATGAGAGTTACTACACTACATTCTACCTTTGCATATTACCAATAAAGTAGAGGCCAGAAACGTGTAGCGTTAGTAGCGTCAAAGTTCAAAGAAAACATGACTAGAGTCACGATGGAGGAAAACTCAAACGTGTTTGTCAACGTTTTCTTGTAAAATGTTATCCACGTAAGAATTTTAATGGCTGCGACTTTGTAGCACCATTTATTGATGTAATGATATAAATGTTTTAAGTAAAATACATTAATTAAAGCACTCTATAAAAATGACCATGCAATTATCAATCTTCATGAAAGTGGTAAGTCAATCAATTTTTCTAATTAAAGTATTTTCAAAATGGTCAATTTTTTTTGTTTGTTTCTCTGGTTGATGAAACTATTTTTATTTATGTGTCCCAAACTGACAGGAACAGATCTGTATTTGCACAGCTCTGCTGAATACTGAACTTTTAGTGTATGAAGAAGTCCGCTGTTTGGGTGAGAATGACAGCAACAGTGGACTTGACATAATTGTAATTGACAAGAAACCAGTCAATGCTTTGCACTCAATCCGACTGTGAGATTTGAATCCGACGTCGATCGCGCAAGAGGAGAAGTTGAAGAGAAAAAAGCCATTTATGAAGCAACACACCACAGCAAACTTGCAAACTGCATAATTCCATCGGACTTGTTATAGGAGCTAGGCCTGCTAGAGTCACTATTATAAGGTGTTTTCAAATACGTTTAGATTTCTTAGGGATTTTATAGATTCAAAAGGTGTACGCACCTTGAGAGATTCGATTTGGATTTCTTAGAATCATTTGTACGGAAACTAGTTTCAAGATACCCGCAGCTAAATTCACAGATTTATAGTATCGGTGAATTATTTTATTTATTTTCAATCATCTATGTTGGTATTTTAATTTCTTTTCTCACCAATGGTTATTAACAGTATATTGTTATATTTTTTTATCATATCTGCCTAGTATCTGTTCTATCTTATGTGTTGTTACTCTGTGTCTTATGGCAACCTTTCATATAAATGCATAGTCTTTTTTTTGTAAATAACGATGTAGAAAAACTTATTTGTTATTGTGCAATATTTTGATGATATAACTATATTGTAACATTATTAAATATCCTATCAAATATACACTGTTTCGCTACCCTCCCCCTCTACATCCCTGATGATTGCCACTGATGATTGCAGCCCCATGGATTGAGAGTGGTTGACCTTCGCTCGAGACAGAGAGAGAGCAAGACTGGGAACTGGTTGTGGCCTAGGAGGATTTGATATTATATTAAATCCTCCTAGATTGTGGCAGAGTGAGTCAGACAGTGGGGATCTGAGGAGATGGTTAAGATAAAAGTTGGTCTGGGAAATTGATTGTGTTCAACGTAGGGTTCTCAGTTCTTTGATTTCTGTATTTTCTTGAGAGTTGGCATCGTAATTACATGTGGTAAAGTGTATGTGGTAAAGTGTATGTGGTAATCAGTGATTAAAGATTGTAATTGAAGTGACGAAGTGTTGAAGTGAAGTCCACACAAAATCTGTTCTTCACCGTAGGCTTCTTCACCACCAACGAGGGTGAGCTCCACGCACTATTAGAAGGTACTACGATTTCTTCAGTCAGCATAGTGTTTAGCTTTTTGTTGATCTGTTTCTGAACTATGATACCGGGTAGAACCGCTATTTGCCAGGAAGTGCCTTTGCCGTATCTTTTCGATGTTCAACTAGGTTCCTACAACCCAAGGTTTGATCACTCTCTGAAACATATTTCTTGAATTATAATTGCAGTTGATCTTTCTGGCTCACTTGCAAAGTCTCCATTGATGATTCCCTAGATGCTACACCACTGGCCACCTTATCATCAGTTTATATCCAGAAGCCATGCCCTCCAAGGTTAGGTGTCACCTTCATGGCTTGCCAGAAGTCCCAACACCAGAATCATTGTTCCCCTGAGGGAGGGAACGACTGGCATAGGTAAGATTTTGGTCTTCCTTTCCAGTTTGATAGGTAGATCCTACTATCCCTGATACCTCACATAATCGTCCACCGGCGAGAGAAGCAGTGCACACCGTCCACCCGTAATGACAGGTTGAAAGACCGGAATCTATCCCAACCGCTCCTTCCCAGCATAGTCCGTGAGGTACTCAATGCCAATACATGTTATACACTTGAACAATATGTAACAATATGTAGAATTATTGTTGATTCAAAATTGGTATAAATTTCAATTTTTCGTAGCTATCACATCACCTTAACAATCCATCTGTGGAAGTGGGAATTGATGGGTCAACAAGTTATAGGATTGAGTTTTTTTACTTCCATTGAGCTTCAATTTTCAATCATTTTTATCCACAAACATTCCAGGTTCATTTAATATACATTTGAATGAGATTGATGGAAATAAAATTATTTTTACTACAATTTTTTTATTACTGTTTGTGTTCCAGTGTACTCAAATGTGTAAATGCTATGTTTACATTAACATTAGTGACCGCTTATTATACAGCACGTGGCGTGGCTTATAACCGCTAACATGACATCTGAATAAATAAAATCAATGTTTCTTAGGCCTAAGCGAAATCACAGCTATAGAAACATGTAAACTTCAGTAGGTGTTAACTTCTAATTCCTGAGTACAATGGATTAACATCTTCGTGTCGCCGTCATGAACCATTGACGATTTACACACATTCAATATACATACGACGTAAGCCTATTATATCGAGTCGTACTAAAACATAAAAACCAAGTCGATATGAAAAATTAAATATATCAGTCGCACGCCATTCGTGTTTCGGTTTTCTGCATTTGTCATAACTCATTACAATGGTGCACTAGTTTGGGATTTATTTTTCTCGTTAAAAAAATTGAATTCTTCCGTCACGAAAAGACGAGTAAAAATTGGGGCATTGAAACACGTTTTTCACTTGATAGTGTATTAATAATGCCCACATAATTCCTGCAAATTCTTTATATGAAGATTCCATGAATCTTAAATTCTCAATAAATTCGTTAGTGGAGTAAAGTTGGTGTAGGCTATATTATAGAAGAAGAAAATCATTTATTTATTATGACTATTCATTTTGACGATATATACTAAATCAATGACGTGACGTAATAATATAATATAATTAATATAAGTATTAAGTAATGTTAATCAATCCATGATTCAAATATACAATAAGCATATGCTCAAGGATGAATAGATATTGAATGTGTTTAATGAATATGATAATGATTTGTTAATATTCCAAAGTACGAGATTTATCTAAAAATGAAGAATTGAACGTTCTACCAGAATATCGCATATGTTTCGACTTGATTGTAAGTTAGTGTAGTTTGTGTAAGCTATGAAAGTTTATATATATATATATATATATATATATATATATATATATATATATATATATATATATATATATATATATATATACATATATATATATATATATATATATATATATATATATATATATATATATATATAATTTGCGCATGATGAGCTGAAATGATCGATAATTGGTATCTTCTTCACAGTTTGGTAAGCAGGGTAAACTCTCACCGTAAGCACAATAAATCATAATATTCGCTAATTCAGCAGATTATTAATATACCACGTAATCGTTTTTAACCGAATTGGAAAAGTTTGTGATAAATTTTCGTTTAATTTTTCAACAAGATATTTTAATTTTTCAAATGTCACATTTGCCAAAGTCTAGAGATACAAATCTGTAATCAGGGCTCAGTTAGTTTTGAATAGTGAATAATAGTAGACCTATACTTCGTCAAAGAATTGTTTCGACAACAAATTAAATGGAATAAAAGTACGGCATTCGATTATTTTTTCCCCATAATACAGTGATAAGAAAAAACAAATACATGATCTAAATGGAACGTACTCAACCTAATCGCAGACACCATTTACATCAAGTTTCACCAATTTCCTCTTCTTCTTCCAAAACCTGGTCATTTTGGATCTTTAACAACCCACTTTGATAACATTTCACCGCAGTGTGTTGCTGCAGTAATATCACAGGCCATTCCATCATGCGTGATACATTATTCGCCAAACTCGCTAATATATTGTTCTAATACCAACTTATTAAAAGTTGATTCTAACCAGCCACTCCCTCTATTCTGAAAACCGTCGCTCTATAGTCTTTGATTGATGAAGCAAATATTTGTGTTATTAGGAAGATTTTGATGGCATTGCATGTCACTTGGTAATATCACCATACAATAGGGGAGGAATTGTTTCACATGTTTGTGGGTTGGAAAGATTTCTATCACTACGCGAAAGATTTCATTTTAGTCGCAGTTATTTTATACTTTCAAGTTTAATTAGTTTCCGGTTTTGATCTAATTATCTTTTGTCATTCTAGTATTCCAAGTTTTGTTGCCATGTTTCGTTCTGTTGTGATTATTAACGGTGCTATCATAATATTTAATTCAAGTCAGCAATTTAGTTTGATTTCATGGTTCAGAATGCTCTAATACAGTATTGTAAATATAGTTTTTCAATTATTACATGAAAAATTGCTTTTGAAAAAACTTTACAATTATGAAAAGATTTTCGAGAAACAACCAATATTGGAAGTAAAAATGTTTGGATTTTAATTATTATGGATTTATTACATTTCTGCCAAGTGGATACTCTTACAAACACATCTTTCGTCGTCTTCTTTGTTGGTGATTCTACTTTGTATCCTGATTTCCAAATCTTCTTCCCTTTCAAATTCGTTTTCATTTCTATTCAGTCAGCTTTGTGTAAAGTAAAATAGTCCTATATATAATAATAGTAATATATAATCTTCTCGTTCTGGTTTCCATATATCCATACATATCATACTAAGCTATCATATAATATTTTGAGATGTATGTCAAATACTACAAATATTGTCAAATATTTCACAAAAATCTTCATAACAATCATGGATTTAAAATCACAATATCTTTTTGGCGTGCATACTAGAATAGTCCAAGATGTTATAACTTCAAATTAATATTTTTAAAATGGTAATTTCTCATTTTTCTCCATTCATCCATAACATCTTTAACATCGTGTGTCTATAATCTGGAATGATCTGCATCTACTTGTTCAACGTTATCATTATTGTCAGGGTTTACGATAAACTGAACTAGAATATAGGATAAACGACTCACCTCATACACTTTATGAAACCGGAGAATAACCTCGTTACATATAATCAGAACAAACTAATAAACTAACCAGACGGTTAGTCAGATATTTCACAGAATGAGGTTCTTTCGGTTGCTGTATAATAAAGACTCTACAGAGAGGGTTGCGTTCATGAAACGCAGAAAGCTTTTATAATCTCTCCGCGGTTTATACTTGATAATAAGCACTTTATATAGCAAATTATGCATTTAATTTATTTCCCTCGGTGACCGAGTTTCATAATAACAGTATATATACAAAATTGCCATTGCTATAATTTAAAACTATGTTTCAGTACTGTTATCCATTTTATTGCTTCAATTTGAAATGCTTATTTTTCTTTTTATTTGTTAATTAGGATATTTTTGAGGTGGTGAGATCGTCCTTGTTGTTCACCTTTCTAACTCCCACCTGTTCCCAACCTCCACCTTCCCAACTCCCACCTAACTCCCAACTATTCACCTCCCACCTTCCACTTTTTTCATCTTTATCCTTAACTAGAAAAAATGATTTCGTCGTTTTCGCTGTTAATCTTACTATCAAAAATTCATGGTTTACTGAAATGAACATTACATATCGAGTCTGATAATAGGTCAGAAACTTTTGAAAAAGTTTACGTTCCTATTTCTTTATCCTTGAATTACAGCTATCGCACAGATGGCTTGGTATCATCGTTCCAGAGCTGTGTAACTAACAATATACTGAAAACAAACAATGTGCTGTTCCCGCAGTACGAAGGATTGTTTCATTATTTATTGCATCCAACTTATATTTGAAATTATATCTGTGATAATATTTTCATGCATAAAAAAAGGAAGGCAAACATACGTGTGCACGTATTTTTCCTCCGAGCTTTTGTTCTGTACATCATATATCTCAGTGATCAGATTCACAATATGATTTCAACTTCAAAACTGAAAGTTCAAAACAAAACTTCAAAACAAAACTGAAAGATCCAACAGTACACCCTTACGTTTCCTAACATTGGAGAGAACCTAGCATATCAATTCAGCTACAATCCAAGCTTTATCTTACAACGATCACATTGTCGTTTTCCTAGTCGTATTTTCTCACAGTTGAAACATGTAGCATTGCTATGAAGATATACGTCACTCGAGTTATGCCTTCACTCATCTAACTGCAGCAATTAGTCTCTGTGCATGAATGAGTCGTCGAGGCGTGGCGAACTGAGTGATAGATACATGAATCCCGCTCCAATTGACGGTGATAACCATAAAGTCAACGCCAACATCATACTATCCCGAACCTCCAGACTGGTTACACTATTTGATAGAATAAACAGCCGATCGTAACCGTCATTATACGCCTGGTGATGTACATCAATCAATTCGAGGTATTCACACCTTTATGTGAGTGGATTAATTAAATCAGTGTCACCACGGTGATGAATGGTGAATTAAGGCAGTTAGTTACAGAATATGTCTTGTCGTTTTCGCGAGAAATCGTGTACATATTAATTCCGCCAGATTGAATGAATTATTCATATTTAGAATACAGTCATTTTTTTCTATTAAACACGTTCCTTCAGAAACATTTCGAATATTTCGTCCTCAAATTAGTCGCAGAATGATAGTTTAATTGAAAGTTAAGAAAATTACTCCAATTTGACTTTAAATGACAAGGTGACTATAATAACTGTAGTTAAATTAGATTTACAGACGACAAAAATATTTTATTCAATTATTAAATGATATTTCAATTATTTGGTGAATGGTTTCTCTTACTAACTCTATAATTAAGATTTGATTACCGTGGTTAATCAAAATATATAATTAACGTTGCCAAGGCAACTATTTGCTAATGTTTTGTACGCTTTTCATAAATCAATAGTTTCTGAATTTGGGAAATCTGTCGAATACTAAGAGCTTTGTTAGAATGATTTCTGCGTGATATGCTTACAGACAGTAGTTATCGTGATCTTGGTTTTGCTCTTTGGTGTGTGCATGTCGAAACTTTCCAATTTCAATAAACTATCACTGGGGAATATTGCTGGAAATTGAATTTTTTCCATCTACTATTTACCGAACATTTTAATTCATCTTATCTTATAGTTGTTTTTTCCACGAACTTGACACTGTGTGCAGTGTGTATTTGAAGATTGGCGTACGGATCTAGTCCGAATCTAGACATTGAAACAATACAGCTAATCTCATTCAAATTTCATAAATTACAAATAGTTGTTTATTCTCATTTGCCATATACTGTTACAGTAAAAAAAAAAAAATTCTGAAGCTGTATTCGTGCTGATTAAATATTAATTAGTTAATTATTAGTTGTAGTACGAAAATAGCAAACGAATTTCCGAAAGTGTGAAGGTAATTTGCTAATCATTGTTTAATTCACTTATCAGTATACAACCTTCTCTTGAGTAAACTATTGTATTCATACATACTAAGATAGAAAGGACCGAATAGGTGATGACTGCAGATCGATTAGGTGTTAAAATCGTATTTATCTCAAATCTGTCCCTTTTAATTAACACACTTGATAAGATACCACTTTTTGACTATTATAATTCATATCCGTTTCAAGTGAACAGGTAACGGAATGGTCAAGCGTTAGGCCTATTACAGCGCAATCTTTTCATCGCGGTTAAGAACTCTGCAAAACTAGCAGTATAAGCGGATTTTGATTCTTTAGAATATGAAATGAAATACGTTCAACTAAATATATATATATATATATATATATATATATATATATATATATATATATATATATATAGATATATATATATATATATATATATATATATATATAAATATAAATATAAATATATATATATATATATATATATATATATATATATATATATCCACCCCCTGACCCAATGTTGTATTTGGAAACAGGGTTAGATAATTATTATTATATACATATATATATATATATATTCTCGAGCCATGCTCATCTTTGTAGAGAGAGACTATTGGGGACGGAGAGAAAGAGAGAGTGCGTAGGTTAGATAAAGAACGTGTGTTAGAGAGAGAGAGAGAGGGAGAGAGAGAGAGGGAGAGAGACAGATAGAGAGACAGAGAGAGAGAAAGAGAGAGTGAGTGAGTAAAGGACAGAGAGAGAGAGAGAGAGAGAGAGAGAGAGAGAGAGAGAGTGAGTGAAGGACAGAGAGAGAGAGAGAAAGAGAGAGAGAGAGAGAGAGAGAGAGAGAGAGAAAGAGAAAGAGAGAGATAGAGAGAGAGAGAGTTAGAGAATGTGTGTGAGAGCGAACCGACAGCTTATACAACCAGCTGTAAGTTGAAGCTTCTGCCTCTATTTATTATACAACCAGTATTATTCTAGACTTTAAAGCTCGAGTGTGAGTATCAGTCATAAGTTGTATGATAAATAGTGGTTGTTTGCTGAATATATATCACATGAAATGGATAGTTTAAAAATACTATCCCTCGTATTCGTATTTAAAAATTTATAAAATAATTTCCGCTCCTTTCATGCGTGTGAATAGTGAGACATGTCCATTCGATTTGTTGGAATTGGTTTGGTTTTGGTTCGAGTTCCGCATAAGGCATACGTTTTTGTAAGCGCCCTTCACCTATCATCACTCAATAGTTTGGTTATCACCCACTCATTCGTACCCCCGTATAATATAGCTATTGATGAGATTGTTAAGCATCATTGGAAAAATATATGTATATATATATATATATATATATATATATATATATATGTGAAATATATATATATATATAAATATATATATATATATATATATATATATATATATATATATATATATATATATATATATATATATATAATTACGATTCACCTGCGCGTTATTTATGTGATATCATTCTACATGTCAGTTTCATGTAACAGCAACGTCGAGACAAGTCTTCTATAAAATGTGGTCTGTTCGGGACGTATTGTTGAGATGTCTGGTTGTCATTGTTTTACTATATATCTCGCGGCAGGAAAATACACATTTTGATGACTGATTTTTTATCAAAGCAGAAATAGGTTGAAAATGATGGCACTCATTGATATTTGACATAGATAGCAATGACACTATCATTGGCACTGACAAGTCTTATCACTTATTATACCTTCATGGTTTCATTGTCACTTGCTCATTTGTACCCCCAAATTATATTTTTGTTAACTGGGTCGTTCTCCGTACCTCAATCACAGCTAAGAAACCGCTTTACAAATGGAAGTAATCGTTGGGAGTGGGTTCGAGTCCTGCATCAGGTATATGGCTTTTTGTAGACGTACTTTCACTCATTATCACTTCATCTTATCGTTATCATCTGCTAAATTGTATCATATAACTAGCTAGCTATTGGTGGGGTCGTTAAGCAAACAATAATCATCAATCAAGCCTACATGATGAAGGATAAATATTAGAATAATTTCGCATACTGTTTCCCGAACAAATGCCAAATGTACTACTCTTTCTATGTCAATGATATTTCAGATGTCCTAAGCAGCACAATTTTTTTTGTACATAGTATTTTCAATTCGGCAGAAATATTCGTGGCACGTCACTTTTTTCTGCTAATAGAAAAACTGGTGATAGCATGGCGAAAATTATTTCTGCGAATTGGGTTCCAGCTTGTAGTAGGCATTTGAATATTTTCTACGAATAGTCACTTCGATATTGAATATATTCTATAATGTCATATTATCATTTTCAATAATTATCAACGTTCTGTACCTTTCGCCAAAACAACCACATAATTATATAACCTATACAAATACGCCACGACACCTTCACAGTCTTCTTATTTTAAACTTATCTTATGGTGATATTCAATTGTAAGTTGAGAAGTTTTGAATACATATCTTCTACATATTCACACACAACTAACTGTACACGAGAGTGAATCTTCAGAATTACTTCAAATGTCTTTTGACTCGTAAATCACAACATTATTAATGTATCACAGCATGATCTTTGCGCACTTACACACTAATTTCACATAATGTAACATGACATCATACAATTCACTCTCACATGGCGCGGGGTGCTTTTCGTGATATGAAATATATATATATATATATATATATATATATATATATATATATATATATATATATATATATATATATATATAATTAAATATACATATTTCTACCAATTCAAAGTTTAGAAACTGACAATGATATCTCGTAGATTTTAATTAATTCTGTCGGAAGAGAAAAGATCATTAAATTAAAGCAAATATTCACTTACAGTGCGATCTGTATCTTTGCAACGGCACGGTACGGAGAGTGGAGAATGGAAACACCAATGAAGTTTCGGGTGGCTTGGTATGCGGAAGATAAAATAGAGTAATAATCTGAGGAGCATTTCCATTTCATTTGCACGACTAGCAGAACGTGCAATGATAATTAAGAAAATTGATTAAAACGAGGGAAATATTATGATGATAATATTAGCGTTTTTTGTTATTAATTATGAGATAAATTAAAATTGTGGTTTCGAAAAGGACAGAATGTTCGTAAATAGTCTGGTGGAATAATTAAAGAAGACTTTGTTGAAGAAAGTAGTTTTTATTGCATATAAATTAGTCCTAAAGAAGGTACTGCTAACAGATGAAATGTAAAGTGTTATTGAGGTTTTCTAAAAACACGGCACTTCCACCAGAATCCCAATGATGGTCTTTGTACTAGCTGCCAATAAGATCCGACATCAAGAAGTTAAATTTATGAATGGATTTGAAATTATGAAAGGATTCAAATTTATGAACGGGTTTAATTTATGAATTTGATGATCTTAAGTGAGATATATAGACTTAATACGGGTCTCGTACCTTTGCTGTACTTTCGGGACTCGAAACCATTCACTTCATTTCACTTTATCACTTGATCAAGTCATTTGATTTCTCACAATGAGGCAATTCCGTATTTTCTCTATGTTTGATAACAAGCTAGCCATATGTATATTATATATATATATATATATATATATATATATATATATATATATATATATATATATATATATATATATATATATATATATATATATATAGCTATATATATATATATATATATATATATATATATATATATATATAGGCTATATATATATATATATATATATATATATATATATAGCCTATATATATATATGTATATATATATATATATAAATTTATAAATCACAAATGCACAAATTATTACTAAATTAACTCAACTAAGCATGATTAAGTTGTTTGGGTAACATGAAGTTGACTGATCGGTCTGGGTCAAGTTTAAAAATAATCCAACGATAATCGATATTAAGTAATCGATATAAAAACCAACCTATACGGAGGATGTCCGTTTACTTGACTGAGAAAATACGATTCTCAATAATTGTTTTTCAACAAAGATTGAAGTATTCAAGCGTATAAGAGTTGGGATCTGTTTTCACCGGTTTCCTCTCAAATTCAACAAAGTTTTTTCTTGTCAGAAGAATATTTGTCTGGACGTAGAAGACTGTTAAATAATATAAATTCCTTTCAAAAACACGGCTAGTTCAGAAACGAAGGTTCTTGAAAACAAAATAATACCTTTTTCCAAGTTTCTTTTGTACCGGTGAAAGATCTTCAAATTACGTATTGGACAAATACGTTCTATATGGTGAAAAGTTGTGAGCAACTGATTGTAATTATATGCATGGAAATCAGTTCATTCATGTCAAAGTTCATTATACGAGATAATAACCATCAAGTCGCGCTCAATTGAAATGGAAATCCACATCTTTTTAACAATAGCTATTATCAATAAGTAGATCTCAAAATGACGATAGTTGAATTGTTATTGGGAATATTAGATGACATCTATTGGATTTTTCGTTTGATAATGGAATTGATATGAAATTAAACAGAATCCAATCCAATTTCATGAAGGCTTCAAAAAACATTTGAAAATTCCAAACACATTTCATTAAATATTTGGTTTTCAGCCAATATTCATTACGTTAATGTCATACAACTTGACAAAAAAAAATCACAGTCTCTATAGCTTTTCTATAATAATGCTTAAGGGCAACTTTGAAATTCTGATAAACTAAACCATACAATATTTCACGTCAAACCTTTCACTAATAAGCCATCACCGCCTTGACTTGGAACAGAACAAAACATGTCCTAAATATATTTTTAATTACTATATCAATTAACTATTTTCTAGGTCGGCATTCTGTTTGTAGCTCACACTAAGGTGTTAGCCGCAGTGTATGCTGAACACCACTTTTCACGTAAAGTTCATTTCGCCAACCTGAGATTGTTAATGAGCCGGTATTTTAATTGATGGGTTATACTAATTACTATCGCTTGCGGTATAATAAATCAAAATTAAAAAGTTCTGATAATAGAATCAATGGGTTATTACGCAGTCTTTGTTATAGCAAATAGTAAGGATTTATAATTGCTAGCCATTCACGTACTGAAAACGATCGAACAGTCGTTTGTCAAATTGATATTTAATCACCTTCATAGGCTAAAGAGTTCGTTTTTCAATTAGATGCTTTTATTATTCGAGGATAGTAAAACGGTATGGATCAGTTCCACTGTCGAATGGAGTTTTAAATGGATTCGATAATCGTAAACCCGTTAAAAACTGAGGAAAACTATAAAAAGTTGAAGTGAGAATTTAATATTCTCCTGACAGGCTGATGTAGACAAGTGTTTGAACAATTAATGAGAACTACAGTCTACAGTATACTTCCTTCAAGCCTAGGTCGACTCACACACTTACGTGATTTGTAAGAGTAGAACAAAGATAGAGTGAGATATAGCGTGAACCTTAGTATTAGAACATTAGAAAAGAGTTCTGTGGATATTGAATATTATTTGGTATGCTTGAAGGAGTAGTAACAGATAAGTATGTAATTTTTTTCCTTTCATATGGTCAAGTTTGAATAACTTGAGATGATTGTATATGGGAGGAGCATATCAATTTCTACATTTATACGCTTTATATAAGCCTACATATATCCATCTGTATCTCTTCATGCCTTATAATCATGGCAAAGTCTGTCAATTTTCTTTTTTCCACAGATGTTCTTTTTTCTTCTCTCATATGTTCACCCTAGTTTACTGAACATATCTAACGGTATCTCAAACATTCTCTCAACTGCTCTCTTTCTATTTCTCGTTTGTATTCAATGTACTATATTGCTTTATCTTCCCTTAGCTCGTAACATATAACCTTTGTATTTCCAGCCTATTCCAATGATCAAACCTGCTTATACACTCATTTTTGTTACTGAATCATATGTTTTTTTTTACTTTGATATTAGTTCATTTCTTATTCGTCATTTCAACGGTTCGAACCATAATCATCCTAATCATCTTAATTAATCTTTCTTATCGACTCAATATGATCATTTCAAAGTCGACTTATTAGTGGTTTATGTTCATTTTTGAAAACGTCATTCATGGTATTTTATTATTAGTTTGGCGTCTCGACCAGTGGCAACTAGCTTCAACGTGGCACGTTTACCATTAGTTTAAAGTCCTAACTTTCATGTGAAATGGCACAAAACAGCTTGACCCCGTCTGCACCTTAACTTGCACCCCACGTATATGATTGCCACATTACACTATAAGTGCATGCTATCAATGCCTCACTATACAGGCACAAACTTATCAAGTTCACAGATTTACCATTGGATAATATGTTCTGTATTATGTTGTTGAAAGGAATTGTTTGTACATATTGGCAGAAATTCAGCAGTCATAATTTGATTTTACCATAAACTTATTGTGTGGTCAATAAATTATAAATCCTCGTTCACCTCATTGGATGAAGAATAATATAATATATACATGGATATATATGTTACGTATATCTTCTATTGCACATTTTCCATTCCTCGTTTGTATATATAATATATATATATATATATATATATATATATATATATATATATATATATATATATATATATATATATATATATATATATATATTTTGTGCGGAGATTCTCGTGGCCGATGGTACATAGTAAGATGATTCCTTCAGTAGTGCCACGTCTTGTAGTTTGCGGTAAACGACGTTTCGATGGAATTGCTGATCGCTGATCAAGGCACAGACAAGACCTGAAGACGATGGGTGAAATTCCGTCGCAACGTCGTTTACCGCAAACTACAAGACGTGGCACTACCGAAGAAATCATCTTACAATATATATGTATATATATATATATATATATAAGATTTTTTTCTGTATGTATTTTATATATACCTATAGGTATTTAATGACCTTTCTCCTTTCTCAATATCATCTTCATCTGTCTCTGGTATACCATTTCAATTTGATCAACAATGCCTCCAGTTACCATAAGCAACCACTTTAGCTTATTTGCTGGCAGGTTGTCAGTATTCATGCACTGTCTCTAAGCGCAGTTTGAATATAATTGCCGCCAACCAAGTTTGTGGTCTCAAACGACCGTATACAGTATAAATTAGCACTATGGAACGATATATCGATCCGTCAACACTTGTAGAAGGAATTATAGTATCTAGCAGCTGAATGGTGACAACGCAAATATAACTATACGACGTGAAAGCTTTTGTCAACCACCAGGCTTAGTTTTATCACTGCCAACTCGTGACAGTCAAGTTCGGAAAATGCACATTTGGGAGCAATTTTTTTCTGAAGTCTATATAGAGCCACCATCAAGAGTATTTCTTTTTGTTTTTTATATCATATAGTTTACTGTACATATCTATTTTTCTGATTCAAAGGATTTATGTGATTTCAGAAATGCATTCTTTTCTGGATAGAGTTCGAGTATTTGACCTACATTTTCACACTTACTTGAAGAATACTTTTCAAAAAAGTGACGTCATCCATTCTATTGTATAACTCTGTGACGTCAGGAAAAAGATATCACGAGTTATTTTTCTGAATGCCAAAGATGTATAACAGAAACAATGGAGATACGTAAGATGTGTTATTTTTTGTTATGTTGGAGTGCACTTCCCAGCCACGTATACATATGTGAAATGAAAAGCACATCGTTTCAATACTTTTAAGATCATGAAGATACTATTATATATCAAAGTGATAGGTATAATATTGATTCCCTACAAATATGATACTTTTGTTAAAAGCATTTATGAAACTGAATCATTGCAATCCATATTGGAAAGCCACGTAAATATCGAACAATGTTTATTATTCAATACAAATTATATGAGCGTTAAGCGATAAGATTGAGCGGTAAGATGCGCGTTAGCGAAGATTTCGTCTGTGTGCATGTGTTTTTTTCCTGTTTGTTTGTAAGCACTGCACAGGTCGCACGGTTCGACCGATCGATATGAAAGTTTTTCTGTATGTACATGTGCAAACGTATCCAACTTAGAAATGTATAGTTTCTGAGGTAAAGTTGAACCATTTTCGAGAAATACTGTCTCAAAGTTTCTAAAAACCTCATAAGATTAGTCTGGGCAAGAAATTTTGGAAAATAAAATCTCTCTGAAATAATTCAAATTTCCGCCGAATGTATACACAATAATGATACACACTATCAAAATTTTGTATGCAATTCGGACTAGTCATACTAAGGGAAAAAAATCCATCAAATAGATAATAATAATTGGAGGAAAATGTGGTAGAGATGGATTCACGGCTCCCTAGATTCGATAGTAACCGAATGAAGTATATTTTTTAAACTGAGTCAAGGTGTATGGAGTTTTTGATTATACTCTATTTGGATATCTCTTTCATCTTATAACACATATTCCGCGTTTACCTAGTATGAAAAACAAAGCCAAAGCAAAGTATACGTCTCACTTGAACTTTTTAAGATTGAAATTTTTTGATGATTATTTCGTATTCAGTAATATGGGCCGATCCAATAATGAACTAATGAAGCATACTTCTTTGCCTACTCCTTTTCTTTCTAACACTCATAAACACATTGAAGGGGCTCAAAGAAAAGCGTCTTGTGGAGTTGTTACCTTGACAGCATATACACGAGAGGTATTAATATGACATATAGTAAATTGTATTAAACTTTGACTGAACTTTCCCGCCTTTGACAGCTCATGTAATTAGAAGGTGTATTTGAAGTTCTCCACGCACTAACGAACGTATATATATATATATATATATATATATATATATATATATATATATATATATATATATATATATATATATATATATATATATATATATATATATATATATACACACTCTCACATACCCACATATATATATATATATATATATCAGTCTTTTAATAATAACGAGATTTTAACAAGTATTTCTCATTAGTGAACTTTCTAAAAGTCAAGATTAAGGTTTGAAGTTTCCTGCAAATATTGGCGACACAGTTTGCCAAATTCATATAATAAGAACGATATCTTACTAACCTTGATTCGACCAGTAAATTTTATAATTTTTATAATTTAAAATTTTTCTCTGGGTGCAGTTCGATGTAGTTTGTATAGTAGACCGGAACAGTACGCTCATTAACTTTTGAGCTTACATAAGCTTTATATTTTTCATCGGCTCGCGAATCTCATTGTTGTAATAATTCATATTCAGCTAATAGTTCATAGCAGTCAATTATAACGATAATTGGTGATTATTGTCTACTTATCGACCCCACCAGCTACTAGGTTATATTGGGGTACGAATGAGCATGAAGGTGTTAATGAAACTGATGAAGTGATGATAAGTGAAAATACGCTTTTTCAAAAACTTATGCCTGACCTGACTCGAACCTACGCCCAACGGTGATTTCAGTATCTGAAGCTGTGCTTTAGCTGGCTGAGCAACGGAGGGAGGCGTTACTTATGAATATATCATAATTGATCAGTAGTATTATATTTATATATATATATATATATATATATATATATATATATATATATATATATATATAAATAAATATATATATATATATATATATATATATATATATATATATATATATATATATATATATATATATATATATATATATATATATATATATATATATATATATATTACGTAACTGTCCACATTTAATATTTAGGAGTTGTGTAAACTTTCAACGAGCTCATTATAATTCATAATAACCTTGTTTTCGTGATAATATTAATGAAGTCCCACTCGACAGCTTGGATATTGTCATGAGAGCATAAATTGTTCAAAGTGTGATTACTTACTAATGAGTTGTTCCCCTCAATCGAGTGCTAAACTTGGTTTTCATTAATGAGACACAATTTATAAACCTTGAGTCGTTACAATTAAAAGAATAATGATCTTGGGATACCAAATGTCTACTATTTAAAATCGATATTGATTTCTTGTGGAAATAATTATAGGGAGAATTAACTCAAATATCTTTTCAAACTATGATTAGCATTCTCACCCGTCATAACGGCGGGCAAATAATATTATGTGTTATTGGGCGCGAGGCAAAGCGCGATCCTTCACTCATCTCCACTCTTACTTCTTCTCTTCTCAAGGCTTCCGCTCTTCCCTCTCCCTTGGACAGACGGAGGATACTGTGGTATTCATCTCCAAATATATATATATATATAATTACACATTATGACGCGTTAAGACAAATCCGAATCTAAAATGGTTTCAATATAAAGATATAGATATATATATATATATATATATATATATATATTTTTTGTATCTTTTGTATATTCATATTGAAACTATTTCATATTTGGATTTGTCTCTGTTTTCATTATACGCATCATAACCCCAAAGAAATGTGTAATTATAATACTGAACGTGACAGTTTAAAGAACCTGATATATATATATATATATATATATATATATATATATATATATATATATATATATATATATATATATATAAGATATATACTTATATATATGGCTGTTATTTCTTATTTACATTATCCATACAATTTCTTCAGCACATCGTGAAATATAATGCAAAAAGTTTGTATCGTGTAAATATTTTTCTCTCGTTTGTCTTAGTTCTATAATTTGCTCACATCACGGAAATTACTAGAATGAAGAAACCGTTTCCACCAATATTAATAGTTATTCAGAAAATATCAGGTGAAAGATAAAATCATTCATAAAAATAAATATTTACTGAACAACTTTTTCTTTGTTGACTATCTTAGTTAAACTTCACTTCGGTCCGGTTTTACGTATGATAAATCAGTTGATTCAGCGGAAATAAGTGGACAAACTTATTAGCACTCTCAGCTACCAATGATATTTCTGCTTCTCAGTATAATCAGCTACATTAATACACTTTTGTTTCTCGTAAAAAGCGGTCCCTTTAATTGGAATTTTTATCTTACGTAAAATACGTTGTATTAATATTTTTATATACACCACATTATGTGTAGTATGTATATGCTAACCAATGAAATGTAATGTAGGTGTCTTAATAGTAATAATATATTCCAATATATGAAAAGAGCATGTGAAATTTCGTTTTTCACTTTTCTCCTCCCGCCGATTACAGTACACTTGTTACACAGCTCGTTGTTCGCTGTTTATTTCAAGTGCACGCTGTTGTGATTTAGTATTCTTCCTCTAAAAGCACGTCTTGTGTTTATCATGAGCTCTTCTCGCTCGATTAACCTCTGTTACCGCCCCTCAAATGACGTACCCCCACCCCCACCTCCTCCCTACCACAACTACCCGCTCGCACACAAAACTTGTATCGATGCGGCAGCTCACATTCTTGTCTCGAGTAAGATGACCGGGAGATTAGACGAGCTTTCAAGGTAGAAAGTTCAGAACTTCAGAATCTTACTGGCGGGTTTAGAACTTTTTCAGTGATGGTGACATGGGACATTACGGACGTAGAGTAATTATGATTTTCTTATACCATATACAGGCCTACAGATAACATGTTCTCAAGAACGTCAAAAAACTGAGGGATCCTCATTTTTGGGAAAACAATCGATTCGAGTTTAGAGATTGTATCCATATAAATGTAGCTCTTTTTCTGTTTCTAGTCGTGCTCTTTATACAAGTAAAAACTGACTTGAGCATCATTTTATTGATTGTGATTCTCAAATGTTTTTACAAGTTGTTCAGTCTTTAAAGATTTTCCCTTTCATTTCATTCTCACATTTTAATCGGAGTGTTTCATTAGATCACTGATTGAATTTGTATAGTTCATAGTTCATAGTATTTGTTCTCTCATTTGTCGGTATCTTTCGATTTGGTGGGCTACAACCTAATTCTATTGTATCATATTACGTCAGGATCGCTTCTCACAACTGTCGAATTAATAGGCATTCTATTTAATGTTACTTCAGGCCCACATGGAAATTTAGTCCCAGGAAAAAAAATGTTTCATAGTCTATTAAATTATTATTGGATATTTTGAATGTTTCCCTCTATTTCTTTTATCCAATATTTTGAATAATCTTTATAAATTTAGTTTATACTTGATTCTGGTCGTGCTTCAAAGTTGGTAATTATAGTTTCACTTGATCTTGGTTCAACTCATTATTTATCATTTTCACATATATATATATATATATATATATATATATATATATATATATATATATATATATATATATATATATATATATATTGCTGTACACGAAATACCCTCTGCTCTACATTCTTGGTGATCGTTTTACTTTCAAATTGATTTATAAACTTATATATTGTATTTTTTAACTTTATTATTATAATCATGATATAAAATTACTTTTGTTGAAAAGTGACCAATTTTCTTGTCTTGTTCAAAAACTAAGAACATCACTGCACTTATAGCCTGTGACGTCATGGCGCATTGCAGGTTGCAGACTCGATGTTGTATTAATTACTTTTCGTGCACCATATTTTCTTCCGAGTGAAAGAAACCACGGAGTTTGAGATGTAGTTTCTCTTCAAATCCCCGTCGAAATGTTGGTCTTACAACATATGCTCGCTTTTAATATTATAAGGTTAAGCATTTGATTGAAGTGAATATTAATTTTTGCAGCGAATACAGTTATAGATAATTGACAAAATGAATTAATTATATTTAAGATAAATGTCGAGAATATACACTCATGGACATAAACTCATTACCGCGAATCATTAAAGTCTTTGAATTTTATGAAAGAACTCTTTTCAAATCCGCCATTTTGTTTTTAAATTGCAATCAGTGCATTCTGGTGCTGGTTTCGTAACTAATAGCTGGAAGCTGACTCGTTGCACTAATCACAATCACAGACATACTTGCATTGTTTTAAATCACAATCAGTCATCTTTTGGAACATTTTTTTTTCAAACAGAAAAAAATAGAGAAATTATATAAGAGAAATATTCGAGATAATGAAAGACAGAGGATTTTAAAGAGTTTTCAAGTGAAAGAGATAAGGGGATGGGATGGGATGGGGGTTGTATAGAGATAAGAACCAATCGTATACGGAGCGACGCTTCATAGATATAACAGAAGTTGAGGAAAACAATAGACTTGGTATAAATCTCTCAAATCGACAGTCAGAAACATTTGTCAATGTTCTTTTGTCTCATATTAACCTACATTTTTATCCCACTAAACCGAAACAATACTATATAAAGAGATGATAAAACAATAGATGAATTTAACTTGAAGCTGGTTTGTATAATATTCCTAAGTGTGGTAGGGTATGAAATTTGAAAATGTATATATTCCAAGTTGACAATAGATGAGAATTTTTCGCTCATATATATTTCGTGGGATTATATTTTATGTAACGGAAACTTTTAATCCTTGTCAGATTTTTGAAACTTATCTTCGAAAAGGATGTTGAAAACAGTGTTATTCTAGATATTCTGTAGAAGTCAGAGAGTTGAAAGCAGATGTACCGTAGCTTTTATTTTGAGTTAACATGGATGCTGGAATTAATTTGAAACGTTATTTTCAGATTTAAGATCCAGTAGATCGAATGAATTGCGTATCCCAAAATTAATATTGTTTATTGAATAATAATGATTCAAAATCATGAGATTTAGAACAACTGAAAATCTACGTTTCTGAATAATCTGAAAACTTTTCACAGTCAGAAACATTTAGAACTAAGGTCTTAAAATATGTGCCGGATATACAACTATTTGCGTTGATTAGTTTCTAAAGATCTGTGAGATTTTCCGGAAATAAACAAAGTAGTTTAAAAACAGAATTCTCATTCTTCCCGATGTTACGCCATCTTTTCAACTGTTAACTAGACTTACTCTCCGAAAAGCAGTAATGAAACTCGACTCGGTTAATAATAAACGAAAGCGTGATGGAAACTCAGAAAAACGAAGTGCAAAAATGATTTCTTCCAGAACAGAGGAACAAAATGTTTGAAATTGGTTCTCGTTTTATTCCTATATTGTATGATGTGTGACAAAATGCGATACTCGTAATCAAGATGACAGTCATTTTAAATATAAACTTTCAAGTGGGGTATCTTTCCCGATAGAAAAAAATAGCACCAATCTCATTTTTGACAACAATATACTTCACTTTGTTGAAAGAAATGAATAACAAAGTGGAATACAATATACACAGAATAAAAGTATAAATAAATCAGGCACCTCCACCAGTGATGAATAGATACGTTGAGTCCAATTTTATATAATCGTTTAACATCGTTTAACAACGTAGGCTATACCATTTAACCTATATAATAATTATATATGTACTCAAGCCATTGAACCATCACGGAGACGTATTTAACTTTTATTTTCTTTTTATTCATGTTTATTATCAAAGGATTCCAGTATTCAGCTTCACTTATTGAATTTCTAAAGAGGATACTTGAAATGCATATCATTATACATTATTGCATTGTAATCTGGATACATGGCACGTTTAACATATAACAAGTGTTGTTCTATTTTTTTATTAATCTAAATGTTTTGTTGGGTGAACTATGACCTCCAACCAGTAACGTGAGTCTCTGACCTGGCTTTTTACTATGAACGAGTAAATCGTTTACTGTCTCTGGCCAATGTCCAAATATCCTGAAGCATAATTATTTATCTTTGTGTGAATTCAACTGGTTGTAGTAATGCATTCGGATTGTTTTCAAAGGTATGATAGTATTCATTATTCGAGAATAATAAGCTGACCTACGTTAACAATAGTATGGAAGTGGATAATAAATGCACTTTCTGAAGATTCTATTTATGGTTTGAATTATTCATAAGTTAATTATTATCATTTGAAAATATTTATTTTGTATTGTTAGCTCGCCGGCCTCACCAACATCGAGGTAATTTGGTGATAATTCACTTTGGTGTGGGAACGAATGTTTCTTGAAGATCACACAAGCAGTTTTATATTTTTGGGCTATAAGATGATATACTAAATGACTTGAGTGTGTCGGCTGTCGAAGCAAAGCCGCAATAGTTGAGACGAGTGAAAGCGAATTGTGGTTTTAATATACGGAAAAAGCGTTGTTCTTTTCATGAGATTTTTGCGAGTAATTTACACGTTAAATGATGAAACTAGGACTTGGATCTGTACTAGCTTGGACGGAATATCTGCCTTTTTGAATTAGGGAAACTCTTCAGAATCTGAATTCACATTGAGCGTGGTTCTGGTGCTAATATAAGGTATGGTTTTCATAAAGGACCTCTCATTGAAACCACCTAATTTAGTTTCATTATTTCCTGCTCATTCGTACGCCCAAATAGCCTAGAGTTTGGTGGGGTCGTTAAGAGTATCATCACCATCAACTTGAATGAAAAGTATCACTCGATATATCTGTTCAGTTTGGGACACAGTAGGTTTACCACAGGGTTGCGTTGGTTTGCCGGTCTGTTATAGCCGGTCTGTTACATTTTGGTGCACCTCTATTGAAAATAATCAAGATGACAATTTGAAAAATCTTTAACAATTTACGCAATTTTGTATTATTTTATTATTCTCTGTTTCTTGTTTAATCAGTGTGTTTCAGATTTGCATCACTTATATTTGTGATTTATATTCTCTGACTCGTTTGCGTTTCTATTTCAGAGCCCTGCGTGATGAACTTCTTGATTTGCATAAAAAGTCTACGCAATAAAAAAGAAGAAACGCAGCAATGTAAGTAAATCATTGCGTGTTGACGAAATTCCTGGTCATTAAATATCTAATTAACGATTGGAATAAGAATATAACTTATTGTAGGTTGTAAACGGCGGAAAAAGCAATAACTGTTTAGTAATAATTCAGTCTAATTACTCCAAACTGCGTTTGTCGGTAGATGGTGGTCTTTTTGAACTGTTGATAATATCATTGTAGTTATGTTGGGGACTCTTACATTTGTATATCCACCAAAAATAAAATCTAACAAACCAAAATGAAAAAAACACAAATATCATCGTCGTGTTCATACAGTTGCTTGAGGTATTTTCACGACGAATAATTTTTCAGTACGAGATTTACGATAACATACACAACTACGTATTTCGACATTATTATACGTTTGAAATTGCATTGAGTTCTTCTTTAAAAGCACCAATTCTTTTCATAGTCATTAACTTTGTAGACAATTTCCATCTTTCATGAATATACATAATACAAGTAATATAATGACGATTTAAATATACATCATAGTTCATTGTACAACAGTGGTGGATGAGACTTGTTATTCATTAAAGTTCACTTTTCATACTATTTTTGAAATGTGTTCATAGAAAATGAAATTAGGTTGAACCGCTTTGAAATTGAAATGATTCGTAATGTGAATTACCAAATTGTTTGCATGAAAAACATACGTAAATAATTCCTGTTCGATACTACATGAATGTAGCTCAACGGAATTTAACATAACATGAACGGGACCAAACTAATGTCTGAGAATTTACTATGTAATAATATTTTATCAAATGAGCCTACCATAAAAAAAAAGTCTGACATTTGTATCCGCATAATAATTACTGTTAGATAATACATAAACGTAACTTAATTGGGGACTGAACTAATGTCTGAGAGTTTACCATGTATTAACATTTCATCAAATGAGCCCACCATAAAAAATTCCACATTCTTATCCGAATGCGAACGATCACCATCTTGATAATCAGAGAATTACCAAAATAAGGAGAGCATTTCTGTCAGTGCTGTTAGTGTTATATAGTTTATACACTATCTATTGATACCAACAGACTTGGTCATATTATATAGAAGGTGTACACAAATATTATACGTTTCAATTATGTCGAGACAGGGTTGACGATCAAATTAATATTCTTAAACACGTCTATAATCCCCAAAAATGCATAAAGTGTCAGACAATATTATATCATGTATATACCGACGCCGATATTAATAATGTGGAGGCATTCTTGGGGTGGTTTCATGCGGTCAAATCAGAGCCAACGGTCCCATTTGCCTGTCGCGATTTAGCGGATTCCCTTGTGAACTAGATGTATAGATAAGAGTGGCTACGGTACCGGTGACATTGTTGAACTTACAAATTCTATAATTTTCGTGAAAAACAAATGTCACCTCTAACATAATAAATTTACTGAGCCATGTATAGTATTTTACACCATTGTTGCTCTGTATAGTACGATATAAAAGCGATAGTTGCGCTACAAACAAATGGGACCATGAACACAGATTTTAACTTCGGAAATACTTCACTTGGAAGACGCGAGCGGGTAGACCTTCTTTATATTATAATGAAGTCTGTATCACTAGATTGTTGCTTATACATACAGTTTCGCTTGTCCAACAATGTACATTTCTAGTCCACAATTCTGCTTTATATAGCCTATAGGAGCAGATCATATAACTAGCTTCGTTTTTCGCTGCCTTGTCAGCGGGAAACATATCAATAGAATGTAAATAATTAATAACAGCAAATAGAGCAGTGCTAAATACGTGACGCAATGTTGTTTGCTTGTTTTCAATCATTCATAAAGCCGAGCAAAAAATGTGGTTTACAAAGCACTTAGTACATCAAATAAATCACTCTATTCATAAATCATTCATGATTTTAGTTCCATAATATTCATAGCATAAATCAATTCATATTAAAAGCAGTGTGCAAATTCTGTTTTCTATTTTGATAAAAGTTGTGTTTTTAAATAATATGGATTTAATGGTCTACTTCTACTCAGATAGATCGTAGCACGATGTTAAATTATGGTTTTTCGGATTTTTTTATGGGTTCAAAATATAAATCAGCTATTTTACCTCTTATTGGCTTATTGGGACCTAATCCCTACAGTATATTTCAACTCGAGCATGTTTATAGATGTTAAAAGACACACCAATGTCTACAACTATCCATTATTTTACATAAATACTCGAAAAGTCACAGCATCAATTGAGATTGGTGAGAGGATGATATATTATTGCTGTCAGTGTGTCAACAATGGTTGCGTTTCAACAATCAACTATGAGTGACATACACAACATAAAAAAATGACAGATTGGTTTAAAGATAATAGTTGACTAGTTGGGTATACTGTGATTGTGGTATGAGGTATCCCTTCCTCTCCCCCTCCATCTCTTTATATTGTGGTGTTCGGTTCAACACATATGATCGTGGCAATTGGTCAATGAAGTGGTTCCATAGCGGAATACCACAATCAGCTAGCTCCACATTCCAATGTGTACTGATGGCCACTATCACATCGGCACAGTGTATTGGCTGATCACCAAAAATCTTTATGATCTATTTAAACAGAGGTTTAGATTCAAGCATGTTTTCTGAGTTATTGTATACACTCCAAAATTTCTTTTCCTGTTAAGAATGTTTCTCTTGCGAATATGACTTTTATGAACCATTCCGATTGAAGTTTCAATTATAGAAGGTCCGTTTTTTTTAAATTCTCATAATTTAGACGGTACTCAACTGTTTTGATCCGTAATTTATTCAATTCATTCACTTGTAGGTTCTCTCGATATATCTCGGATTTTGAAAACTTTTTTCAAATTTCATTCGAGAGTATGAAAATTAGTTATAGTTATATACTTTGCTCATCATTTGCGGTGTTTAAACATGACACCGAAAGCAACGTATTACAAATAGAGAAGTTATGCAAGTTTCTTTTCTTAATTGACTGCTATCTAATGAATTCGAATACAACACAATGTTTGAATGATCAAGTTTCAAAGTATAGAAGAATACATAAAGAATAAAGTTAGAACAGTTTGAAGAAATCCAAGATTATATCAGGAGAAACATTTGATTAACCAAGCATGAACGTTGAACAAAGTTTTAAAAAGTTCTTCCACATTTCCACATCGCTTATAGACCTACAATTCACATATTATTTCACGAAATCAAATTGAATGTATAACATTTCCGACGTTGATCGCATGTACGTTGTTTTCCTAGTTATAACGTGTGTATATTGTCTGCTCGAGGTGGAAGGTAACGCATGCAACGAGCCACCCTTTGAGAGTTGTTCACGCTAATTCCCTGTGATAATGAAGTTTCCCAAGCAAAGCCTTGACCTGTCACTATTGCGGTCTAGCCCGCACAATGTGCACGCCGGGTTAATATCATGTGGGGGATTACACACTGTTTGTCTGGAGTTCGTCCAGGATTCCTAGGATGGTTATAGTAGTGAAAAGAGGATAATAAAGAAAGGGTGAAATAGATTTATTTCTGTATAAACTGGTTTGTTTAATGTTCTCCACTTTCCACTTGTGAAGTTGAAATTGAGCTCATTACTCATTTTACGCCCTTCTTACAAGATACTTCATTCTAATCAGTGGAGTTTCGTTCAATATAAATGAATTCTTCCAATTTTTTCTCTATTGAAACCTATTGATAATCAATGGTATTCAAGGAAGTTGACAGATTAGGCGTGAAATATATATATTTATATAAACGTTAGGTATATTAGCCCTGTTTTACATGGACCACTTTTATGGAGTTGAAATTCATCCACTGCCTGATGTTTCTCCCTCGTTTAAAAACCTCATTCTGTATACTTCCAGACTTGTGAATTAAATATTGTCGTTATTGCCATATTAAAACCTCCAATACTTTGGTGACACTTGTTTCAAATTCTCGTGATCCTCCCAGAACTTACCCACTCCAATTGACGTATTTTCCCCCGAGAACCGACCTCAGTTCGATTCTAGACATACGGTCGCCTTTCTTCTCTTCAAAATAAAGATCAATTGCATCAATACGTAACGTAAGCTATATCTGTCTTCTTATTTCGTTGATATTGCAGTGCATAAAAAGTATATACTTACAAAAGTTCTGATCGACTTATTGTGGTGAAGGAAATTTGTCGATGAAGTAGTGTTCTATGATTCTCTTTTCCAAAAGACTATTCTTATCGGCTCAAAAACCATTAGAGTGTACAAAGTCTTTGATTTTCAACAATATATACTTGCAGTCGACTATCAACAAAAGACTGAATGTACTTTTAAAAGTATCTATTGTGTAGAATGCTATACACGACTCTCTCATCCAATTAAAATCCATGTTATATGAAATAGCCAATAATTGTATTAGTATTACGTCTTAGATGTAGGTAGAGCTTGATTCAGCGATCCGACACGGACACGGACTGAGTCTCACAGCTTTATGTAGCTTTGACTTGACTGTCTCCTATATGTTTCTTTGAAGTAGTTAGTACTTACAACAGAACACAAGAACAGCGGAACATGTATTTGATGCTCTTTGTCTGCTTTTACGTGTTCACTTGTTGCGTAGATGATAATCCTATTCTGACTGTATTAAGTTCTTTGTGTTTACAACATTTTGTTTTTCTTGTAATGCTGCTTAACGACCCCACCAACAGCTAGGTTATACGGGGGTAGGAATGAGCGGGTGATAATTGAAAGATGAAGTGATTATAGGTGAAACGACATTTACAAAATCCCTTGAAACATTTTTATATTATGTTTAATATAAAATAGAATTTATTTACGAATAATTGAGATAAATTTAAAGCCTTGAGATTGTTATGTATATAAATGTATTTTTATCGTGAATTTTCATTTCTGTGCAACCTGTTTGTCATCAGTGTGTTAATTTGATTGATTTTGTTTCTTTATTGAAAGAATATTTTACGTTAAATGAAACTTTAGTGAATGAACATCGAGTAATTTCAAGAGTTTTGAGATTTACGTAATCCGAATATCAGGTATTCGTTTTTGGTTGATTGTATTGCGTAGTGTGAAGAAGAAATCCTCAATGTTCAACGTTCGGTCGTTCACCTTTTTATCAACCCGAACGACTTCTTGAAAAAAGTATCAACGTGGAGTCCGTTATGTCGAGGATTTCTTCTTCAACTCACACAAGCGAAGAAATCACCTGTAACAATCACCTCTACTATTATTTTGTTTCGATTATGACAGCTTTTCTAAAATAACGTGACGAACTTAAAAATCAATATATCAAATATTAAGATCAGTAGGCCTACGATATTATCTCAAATAATAATATCTTAAATATTGATGTCGTGACATTATATCTAAAATATTATTATCATAACATTAACGTATCAAAATGTATAGTGTGTGAATTTCCTCAACGTGTTCTTATTTTCCTGATGGGTGGTTTTTGACGTTCATCGAGAACTTCATGATAAAGAGGGCCATTTTGGTGGGGCGCAACAAATACGATAAGCAATTTTTACAAATGTATAAAATATAAAAATAATTCCATGAAACAATTATTTGCCTGAATAATCATTTTTTCATCTGCTATAAAGTTTTATTTACTAGGAAAACGCCTTATATGCGTTGTGAGATGAGCTTAGAAGTATGGAAATGTAGAATTAAGAACATTTTGTCGGCTCAATGTACATATACAGGCCATGGATCACTTCAAAGGTTTACCCGCGGCTGTCTGTTGGTATATGAACCTTGGTTTCCAAACAATTATACCAGTGCCTTCTTCATATCCATCACAGATTTTAAACGTTTTAATTTATTGGTGACACTTGTTGCTCATATTTAATAGTTCCTTAATTGCTTTCTTAATTGCTTTTATTGATGTGTAAAAAAGTACCTTAAAAATGCGTTTTCTTCGTTATTTCACATCCGATTGTTCCATAAATCGCTTAAAATAGGTATGATAGATCTTTCCACACTCAGTATAAATTTGAGAGCTTTTGAAAAAAATAAAATTCCAAGTATTTCTCCCCTGGCCTATTCTTATGGGGAATTTCCATACTTTCCGATTTTTTTCCGGAAAATCCGTTTGACCGATTTTTCTGAAAAACAATCCCAACCTATTCTGGTATAACACCAATTCGTAAAAAAAGTTTCGAGTTGATTGAAACTTTTTCCTGACCTGTATTACACAAAAAAAAAAACATAAAAACCAAGCCCAAAATTTTTCGGTATATGGAATGAAAATCTTCGCTACGCTCATCTAATTAGGCCTACTTTGCATTTTTCGTGGATAGATGTTGACAGTAATCAGGTTTTGATGGAAACTCTTTTCTTCGGGATTAGTTCGATCGAGAGAGTAAGTCGTCTTCTCGTTTCTAACCTTTTGAAAGCCAAGTATTATAATTTATCTTCAGGCGTACCAATACTTGACTTCACTTTCATGTAAAAACTGTGTAGTGTAATTGACAGACATCTGAGGTGAAACGAAATGCTACTGGCATTTCTACCATCATTATTATCAGTACAAGTACCAGTAATTAGATGAGCGTAGCGAAGATTTTCACTCAAGTCTTACGGAGCTTTGTCTGTGCGTTTTTTTTTTTTTTTTTTTTTTGTAAACACTGCACAGGTCGCAGGGTTTGACCGATCGACATGAAACTTTTTTTTTATATGCAAACTTATCCAACTTAGAACTGTATAGTTTTGAGGTCTAATCGGTTGGACCATTTTTGAGAAACATCATTTAGAAGTTTCTAGAAACCCCATAAGATTTGGCTGAGCGGAAAAAAATGAAAAATAAAATCTCTTCAATATGATTCAAATTTTCCACAATTGTGAACACAAGAATAATATACATGAATAAAAATTTGGTTTGATATTCGGACCAGCCGTTTTGGAGAAAATAATATAATAAATGTATTTTATTCATCGAAAAGATAGAAATATTAGTTGAAAAATGTTGCATTGTCGAAGTCACGGCTTTCTAGATTCATTGACATCGGATGAAGTTCATTTCAAATGATCAAGGTCTGTAGAGTTTTCGATTATACTTTATATAGACATCTCGCTCATCGTACAACGCACATCCTGCGTTTGGCTAGTTTATATAATACAACTGTATATTGGATTAATACAAAATTTGAATAGTTTTTCTATCGTTCAAACAGCTTTTGATAATTTGAAGGTTTTAGATATTCAAGTGCCTCTGGCATTTGGGTCGAAGGTTTAGCATTGTAATTATCAAAATTATAGGTCCATTGTCAGAGAACACATTTCAGAATTTTTGGTTTAAAGATTCAGTATATTGAAAAATATATGTCGATATATCGGCGTTGAAACGAGAAAATGATCTATATAAAAACATGTTGGAGTGAAAAACTTAGTTTCGAGTAAAAATTTGGATTTTCAAGATTTGAAAGTTTAGAATATCAAAAGGTATATATTTTTGCAACATATATGTATAATTAGATGAGCTTAGCGAAGATTTTCACTGAACTCTTACGGAACTTTGTCTGTGCGTTTTTTTTTTTTTTTTTTTTTTTTTAAACACTGCACAGGTCGCAGGGTTTGACCGATCGACATGAAACTTTTTTTATATGCAAACTTATCCAACTTAGAACTCTATAGTTTTGAGGTCTGATCGGTTGGACCATTTTTGAGAAACATCATTTAGAAGTTTCTAAAAACCCCATAAGATTTGGCTGGGTGGAAAAAAATTGAAAAAAAAATCTCTCCAATACGATTCAAATTTTCCACAAATGTGAACACAAGAATAATATACATGAATAAAAATTTGGTTTGATATTCGGACCAGCCGTTTTGGAGAAAATAATATAATAAATGTATTTTATTCATCGAAAAGATAGAAATATTAGTTGAAAAATGTTGCATTGTCGAAGTCACGGCTTTCTAGATTCATTGACATCGGATGAAGTTCATTTCAAATGATCAAGGTTTGTAGAGTTTTCGATTATACTTTATATAGACATCTCGCTCATCGTACAACGCACATCCTGCGTTTGCCTAGTTACTTCTCACACTAGAGAAGATAAAATTTTCCAAACTAATTATTGTTTAAATCTGAAAATATCGACTAATTTTCTTATTTGTGCCTAGGTTATACAATAGAGAGCCACTTCAAGTGAGTGAGGACAATTCACCTGATTTTCCTTTTCAAAATATTTATTTTTTCCATTCAAACTGAAATGAATATTTGATATAATGGAATATATGAATATAAATAAAGAAGCCTATAATGTATAATATAGTATAAATATTCATATAATGAATATAATGGAATATTTTAGTAATTTGTATGTATAAAAATGAAAATAAATGTAATAGTATACTTCTGCCAAAAACTTGAATAATATACATAATATATAAACTCGTTAACTAAACTAGAATCTACCATATCACTCTAAAATATGTTCATAGTTACAAAACATGCTTCAACAATGTTTATCCTTTTGCCATTTCACGTGTACATGTAGGCCTACATTTCTTACATTCCTTCTCATTCCTCGCTTCCCTTTTTAGAACCAGATTCCGCAGAATTATGCTGCACTGGGTCTCGGTACGCTACACTGCATGGTACATACTTAGTTCAACTAAGAGGAGATTTTTAATTAAGATTTTAATTAAGAAGTCGTATTTTTCCGCATACATTTTATTCAGAGCCATGCACAAGCTCTTGGAGTAGATTTAATCTGTATATTTAGGTATAGTTGTACAACTGACACTGTGGGATCTAGTAAAGCAATGTGTTACAAAAGGTATTTGTTCATGTGATTTTTCTTCCGGGTGGGAAGGGGAGGGGTTACAATGTAGTGATACACTCTGAAACGATGGTCTTTCACCAACTAAACTCTTATGAAAACTTTGATTTGTTGTGAAGAAACTCAAAACATGTCAAACGCTTTTCAAAGATGTGGTTGTAATCCTAGTGATTAATCTAGTCATGAAAAATCATTCACCCTCAAAATACTACTCTTATACAAATATAATGTTATATTTTTAGGCGAGAGTTGGTAGACGACCTTGTTTCATGGATTCAAGTATACCAACATACCTCAATTCACTGAGATTTGTGGATCACTTGCTAGCCTGCTGAATCGTCTTTCATTAGACTTGAGGTTGAATAAGGACCGACGTTGAATAACTCAGTGGAAAACACTGGAAATGAACATTTATGAATGACTCAGTGTTTATTTGAATACAAACTGTCTTGAGAAGGGAAATCATCGGATAGGCCTAATGTAGTTGGTAATTTTGTTATGGTTCATCCACTTTATCTACTTTGAGATAATAATTTTTGAAAATTTCCTATCTGCACGCTACCCCACCACACACTTTTAAGTTGGTACCACCATCGCCAGCATACACTCACGTTTCAACGCCATTGAATATATTTGCCAGTAACACGTAAGTCCGCACTGTGCTTTTGTTTATATTTTTCGTTATCACGTTGCCGACTACTGTGTCAAGATCGATATTGTGAGCCTATACATATTTTATACCGAGTCACACAGTTGTATATACTAGTACATATGGAAGTGTTTCAACACTTCCTGACAGGGTTTTGTTATTTGTTAAGTTCAAGACTTTGTTGAGTTTAGGGGAAAGCGTTGATTTTATGTCATGTCTTGGTGCCATTCAAGATAGCAATGGTTCGAAGATAAGAAGTTGTGATAATTGGACAACAGTTGTTGAAAAGAAGATGTGGATTAGTTGAAAAATACTTGATCACACATTGACAGATGAATGGTTTTAATAATTATTCATTGATATTATTTTCCGAGATTGTATTGGAACTTTCTATATTCATAACTATATTTTGTAAGCTATATTAAAATTACCCACATGCATAAGCTTTTTTGTTCTGCGATGGTACGTTATACTTACGAAATTATCAAATTATCAAATAATGAAAATAAAAATTATCAAACAGTAAACTTTTCTCAAATTCTTATATGTTTATTGCAGAACATTATTCTTACAAAGTTTATTACATGAATAATAATGCTTTGCAACACACAAAATATAAAGACACAACACAATAATTCATTCGAGATTTCCTGGACTTCAGGGAATCGAACTCTGGTCACCGTACATAAAACTTACACTTCACTATTTCTACATATACTCAGTGCTTTGAAATATTGCGGTAAACTTCACAACAAACTTCGCATGAATAACACATTTATATTATAACAACTCCAACTCTTTCCCTTCAGAAACAAAACATACGCATAATGCAGCAAGCATCACGAAAGATGGAGAATATTACACTTAGAGCCGGTTATTCGAACTGTTGGTTTTATTGATTAGTTATTGATTAGTTGGTTATATAAATGTATTGATTATAGATACACTTTTCACTACAAACCTTTCCTAATCCTTTCCAAACCTAAAAATTGAAATTTTGAGAAAAAAGTTGAAATGGTTTCTCTCCCATTCTTATATGCAAAAATGAAGGTTCGAAACATACAATTGTCCATATAGTTCGGAGTGTGAAAACGTTCGTTCGATTCACATCATTATTAGTGTATGTGCACTCCCGTGTATAATTACGTTTCGATAATATAATTCATACTTCGTATTGCTACATAAGGATAGCAATGTACTTATTTGAGTAACAAGATTTCATGTCTTGAACTTCATGACGGCTAGGAACACCTGATCGATAGAGTAAGATGAAAGCATACATATTTCGATGACATCTACATTTGAAAGTTATTGGACGAGCATAAGCAAATAATCAATTTCACCTTTCTTGAAAAACAGTTTTTTTTGTGCTCCACAGGTAGAACGAAAAATTATAATGATTTCAGCTTACACATAAATTCTCATCCAACTCCTTACTGTATAGGTTTCGGACAGAATTATTTGCTGGAGCACTTTAAAGAAAAACCATCACGAAATTTGGAAAAAATCTTGTGAGCCATCCCTTGGACGAAGAATTGTATATTATACTAGAACTTCAAAAATTTTACAAAATGTATACCGCATTTCAACATAAGAATGATACACAGTATTATAGATTTGGACGCAAATAATTGGACCAGCCGTCTTTTTCTAGACCAAGTAAATGCATTGAATTATCATGAATTTATCAACAGCCACAATAATTCAGAGCTGCATAACGAAGGCAGTGAGTGACTACACTTGATATTTTCAAACCAAAGTCGTGTGATCTTTGAATATATTTCTTACATACATCTCGCTCATTCTACAACGCATATTCTGCGTTTTCCTATTTGAACTAGTACCAGTTTGTAAGGAGATATTCTTTCATGAGAGCGACGAATTATTTCTACCACTCTAGGTAAAACTGTTCCTCTCTCGATCAATGCTGGCGGGTCGAAACTCTCGATTGCTAATACTAGAATACAGGGAAGACGGTCGATCGTGAACACTGCTAACATTTTTGGGGATTATTTTTCAATTTTGTATGAATTGTGAAATAATATATCAGGTTTTATTTCTAGTTCTGGCAATACTTCAAGGTTAAACACGTCTAGAATATAATGTTGGGAGTCGCATCACTTAAACACGAATTCTGGTATCTAATTGAAATTCCTAATTTAGGAGATTCAAGTTGGAATTTTGTTATGGTCTAAAAGGTCACAGAGCTTTTATTTCACTCGAACGTGATATTAACTTTCATCCACATATCCAGATGTTGGTCTTCTCATTACTACACTGTTTTATAAATTGTAATTATTGGTTTATAAATGTGAAAATTAAAAGCAATATAACGATGAATAATAAAATTAACAGATGTGAAAATAATCAACAACTAATTCGTGTATATTAGGAAGTAATTACGCAATATTTTTCTAGCTTTAGAAGCACGAATATGGATTAAATACGTCACCAAATGGAATCTCGCAATTAGTGCGTGATTACGAGGAGTTGGACCCAAGGAATACATCAAATAACAATAACAACAGAAATTAAAGTATGAATGACAAACAACAATCAAAGAAATCAACATATATGTAAAATAGTTTTCAAAACTAAAGAAGTGTATCAATTATCATATATGAAAGAAAGTAGAAGGCGCGAACCACCCGTGCGCTAGTGTTGTGGAATCGTAGGGACACTCGATAGCAACCTTCATCCCTCCTTGATATAACTACAAGTATATTACTCAACTGTTTTTCTTACGAAAACATTAACCGCGTTCTTGGAATATTTCTTCAATGTTGCTCATATTCATTCAGCGCGTTATTTTAATTTCCTTTCAGTTGGCATTATTACACCGCTCACATAGCAGTAATCATGGTAATGGCCACGTGACCTAGATACAGAGAAATAGTAATAAATTACCATGAAAACGAATGAATTAAGCGAACTGTTTGTACATATGGTCACACAACACTTAGCGGTTTCTTTCAAGTAACAAACGAATATCAATCGTTTGCAATAGACCTAGACTGATCTGAGAAATTCGAATAAATATCAGCAACGTTGTGATTGGATAATATGATATTGTGGATTTTGTTATTTGTCACTTTTAACAATGAGTGACATCGCATGAAAGAAGCTCTGCACTGCGTTGTGGCTGGCATTGAATCATCAAGTTATTAGTGGAGGTGCCGGGTTTATGTATAAAAATGTTTTCTTCGAATAGTCAATATTCATTTTCTTTCGTATACATTCCAATTGGAATGACACATTATCAGATTGGAAACTAGATTTGATTTATCCTCTGTTAGTCTTGTATATTATGTATGTATTCAAATGTAAATTGATAATTCTTTTCGAACAATTATTGGCTGATTTGGAACGGGAGGTAAAATCTACCACCATAACCATGTCACATGCAATGAGTTGTCTACCCAAGCAAACTAATAAATGTTCAATAATATTTATTACACATTGTGATGATTCATTCTCATCAAAACCACGAATCTATAGAACGTCCACTAATAAACATGTCACTTGGCAAAATAGTTGAATATCAATTCAATCAAATATAAATCCTCTTGAAAAACGACGATCTGCATGCATTCTGTCCAAACTAATTGATTTAAATAATGGTTTTCAGTCAAGCGCTGGTCTCGAAGGTATATTTAGTTTGGTTCGTAAACAAGTGGACTTGTTCGATGTGTGTGAATTGTTGGTCATAAGAGACTTCGGTGACGTAATTATCGTTCGTAACCGTAAATCATAAATTCTCTGAGCGATGCGTTTTGTGGCACGGTGTAAACGTGACGCGATATTCACCGAAGGTGGACATCGATGTTGTACATGTGTTTGTATTCCTAGAGGAATACAGCATATTTTTGGACATTATTTTATCTATATTTTCTATTATTAACTATAGAAAAACTGTCGTATAGTTGGATTTTATTATACCCATCTGTGTTTTATTTATGTTTATTTGAGATTTATTGTAACTTCACATGAATTTTACTACAATTATAGAACAATCCTGTTTTTTATCCAAATATACATTTCTTCATATTGTCACGAAGATAAGTGGTTTCTAAATTATTATAGGTTAACTTATAATACCTACTTATAATCAGTGATGTGGGAAATGTAACTCATACTTGTGGGAGCTTGGATTAGGTATCGCTTGGCATGCGAAAGGAAGGTGGTCATCCTAGATTGACTATTGTCGGGGATACTATCTGATGGAATTAGACACAGTCGTTGGAATAACTAACATTGATTTATTGGTGAACGAAGATGATGCAAATGCTGAGTAAGCATTTGCGTAACAAGAAGATACTGGTGTTGACACGTATACCGTATCTGTCGTTCAACCATAGTAAAGCCTGCTAACCAAATAACCCTTCCAAAATAGTAATTAGTAAAAATAATGATTTGACATTATACTCATCGACCGGTTGATCTGCTCCATACAAGACGTGCGCCCGAGTTATTGATTGTAGATCTCGAAGGCGGTCCTCATCTTCACACACACACACGTTGCACACTTATTACATTAGATGTAGATCGTCGGATGTTCTGGGCGGAAGTGAGAGTGAGTATAGGTAAGATGCCTCTCAGGCGTGATTACTCTAGTACACGTATTGGTCACTCTGATAAGGTGTCGCGCAGCTGTATTATGCTGAAAGACAGTTATCACTTGAGGTCGTTGTCGTTGTTCTAATAAGTGGGGTGACAGCTAGGTTAGGCATGGCCGTGACAGCACCCTCTCTCCTTTTGATTTCGTCCCGAAATCTGTATCGGTCCTCCTCTTCTTGAGAGTTATGTCGTGTTCGGCTCGTAGATCGCCTTCCTTGGTTTTGCTGTTTGTTACGAGAAAATTTCGGACAGTTTGTTTTGGTTTGAAATTTATCTCCCCGGTTGTTATCTGACGTTCCGGTGTCTATCGGTTGACGTCGACGTCCTCTCCTGTTATGTAATAAATTCCTCTGAGAGCGATGTCGTCTTCGGCTTGTGAATCGCCTTCTTTGAGGTTGTTGTCTGTCGTGAGACTTCGGAAACTGAACCTGAACTGAAACTGTTCTTCGTAGCGTTGTCTCCCGTTTCGTCGGCTGTTGGTTGACGACAACGTCGTGGAAGTTCTGGATGTTATGTGTGTGCGTGTGTGATCTCGTTATTCGTCGGTCCTCCACGTCTTCTTGATGTGAATCAATAACTCAGAGTACGGCTTGTATGCAGTACGATCTAGATCTATGGTATTGAAAAATAAAATAAAACAATAAAATCAAACACTAGTATGTGATTATTGGTTAAACAAGTGAAATTCCCTTAGGTTGAAGCTACTTATAGTCTGCTACTGAATGACTAGCAAGTCATTTTAAATATTTAATACCTTGTCTTTTGGTTAGACATTGAGACATTATGACAGATGTCTGTTAATCACTAGTTATTAGTATGAAAAATGTTGTACATGTACATATATATTGGTATCAATTGAAGATTGTTGTTCATGTACTTTAATAACCTAATATTTTCTACACAATAATCATGTGATTGAGAAAATATATATATATATGAGCCTTTGGCAAGCGCAGGTTTTTCTGTCTTTGAATTATCATCTGAAATTTATAATCGTTTACACGATTCACTAACAAACACTATAATCACGTGACACTGATAGAAGTGACTTTTATTAAGTCACCACTTTTATATGTGGACACTTGAGCACGAGTGAAGGAAACGAAGTAGTTATCCTCAGTTTTGGGCGAGTCGGCTTCGATCCGGTGTTCGTGTGGTGTCGTTAGTTGAATCGTGTTGTTCTCGTCGACTGTCAACGTCCCCCCACGGTATTTGGCTGTCAGCGGGCTGACCGTCGAATATTCGTGTGAAGCGGTCGGCACTCGTCCGGTTTCCTTTGGTTCCAGTGGAACTGAAAAAATTACAGAAGTGATCAGTATGGTGATTGACTTGCGGCTCTTATAGCTAGTATATAAGTATAAAATTCCCTTTGTTATTCTCTATAAGTAGCTTGGAATGGAAGTATTTGTCTTGCAATACTCCCTGCTGAAGGCTTATGTATTCTCTAATTGTCATATTGACGTATCTTATATGAGACTATAATAATTCCCAAAATTGTTATAGTGAAATGGAATACATGGTATCCATGGTATGAATGGTAATCTAAGAATATAAACAATGATAAGTATCATTGTTGTATCAGGAATGAGTGCGTAAATATGAGCATGTTTATGCAACTGTGACAGGATGCTGAGATGTAACATGTGTAAGAAAACATTTTCGAATGTTTTTCTGGTAACTTTGCCTTATTGAAATCATTCATCTGTCAGTTGTGGTATTTGCACATGGTTACCTATTCATTCTGATTATTATGTCTTGAAGAGACTGACCTTATATTCTAATCCATAACTGTTATTCACATTCTCATTTGAATGTTGTTGTAACGTAGAGACAAAAAGTAATATAAAATTCAAGTGAAAATATATATATGAATACTAAACAAATTAATTGAGAGCTGCAAAGAATATGATTTAAATACAATACAAAAAGTATATCAGCTCTTTGAATGCTATGGCTAAAAGTTGAACAAAAATTATAGAAAGTCATTTGTGAGTTTGGTTTCTACATTCAGTGACCGAGTGATACCCTGTAGGATCATAACGTTTAAAATTGAATGAACAATTATTAATGTGTCCATTCATCATGTCGTAACTTTGAACAGTCGGAAAAAAAAAATTGGCAAGCTAAAGTCTTGAACTAAATAGAAAACAAACTTTGAAAATCAATATAAAGAAAAACATTCAATATGCCAATACTTTATCGTTTTCACTGATCAGAAACAATTATTCTGAAATGTTGGAAAACTTAGCTTTTCATTCCTTGCCCTTGGTGTCAGCTGTGCACTGTTATGTAGGCTGGAGTATGCATGTGTGGATGGAAGAAGTGTGCCTGTTATCAACGAGTTGACGACGTTGCAGAAAGTTTCTCGTTGCACTCCCGTGGAAGTACAGTCTGTGCGAGAAGATCATGTGCTTTGTGCAATGGCCGGGAAACTCATCCGATGACGTTGTCTTGCTTTCCTCCGTTTGCCGTACCTGGGTTTGGATCTTCGTGAGTGTATTATGTACCCCGAATATAGCGCGTACATTCGCCGTCACCCTGTGTGACGTGTGTGGTTGCCTGAACAAGTGCTCCACTCGTCGGTACGACATACATTTCTATAACTTTGAAAACAACAATTAATTTCTTTGCATAAGAGAAACTTCATGAAATTATAGTTATTATACATTCTGAATTATGATTTTTTTTTCTTGTTTTTTTGTAGTCATGGGTGATATAACATTATCTCACGTTTCAACTGTATCATCTCCAGAATAATTGTAGTAACTGCTGTGTCTCTTATTTGTCCCTTTAAAGCTATTTTCATGACAATGTTATGCATGACACGTGGTTGATTAAATAACTTCAACAATGACACAAATTATTTGTTACCAGGATTTGAATCCAAGATGTTCTGTATCGTGAGGTGTACGTTGAGATAGAGCATAATGATGACAAACGTTTATTCATGTTGTTTTTTGTTTTTATTTATATATATAGATATATTTTTCATGTTAGATATTCGTATGAACTTAAAATTAATTCAAGATACATTTGTATGAATAATACAACAAATTTTCCCACTATATATATTTGTATTTATGACTATAGAATTAAAAATAAAATACATACATAATTATCGTAGGATGTATACGGTACATAGTTAGCTTAGAGATGTTTACATGTTCGTTCTTGTGTCTGGGTGGTGGACGAGAAGGAAAGGATGTGTGATTACACTGTTGCATTATAACGTGCTCGTCAGTGAAATCCGAGATAAACTTACAAAACAATAAGAGTATCGTTCTTGGAGCGTATTTGCACCTACATAAAACTAACTTACTCTCTACACAATGTGTTTCCGTAGCGTATTTGATATTTTAACATGACAGCGAACCTAATTAAATTAATAAAAAAAAATTATGCTTGTTATGGTGTATTATTAATCGAAGTCAGTGTAAATAATGAGATTAGCGACTTGCTTGTGTGTCATAAATCTCCCCCTTTGCCGTACACAACTACTTGGATATAACTATTCTGTCATGTACTTATTCTTGTATGTTTGTACGTATATTGGAATCAGGTATATTTAGTTCTCAATATTTCTGTCTATCCGAAGTTTGTTTCCGTACGTGGAAGTGATAATGTAGTGTTCTAGCCGCTGATTGTCCGTGTGTCTTTGGCTAGATGTTTCGGTTACTTGGAACTCTTGTTAGCTTACTTCCCCTATGTGAACTAAATCAAAGTATCGTTTCAGAATTCAAGTTCGCAGACCTTCGCATACAGGTCGCACTTAATTATTTTATGCGTATACTCAAAGATTATTCCGCTTGAAAACTGAGATGATTGACATAATGTTAATTCGGTTAAGTAATCCTAAGAAGTTGTCCCCTTTTAGCCTGTGAATATCGTAAGACGTCTCTATTGTATATTCAACCATCCGTGGTGTTAGAACTACAGTTTTATCCAAACTCGTGTTGATGTTGTGTTTATTCGTCCTATGGTTATCGTAATGTGGTGTGAACCGTAATCGAACCTAGGACTTAGGTATATCTACTCTGGTGTGTACTAGACTGCTGTATATATTAGCTTTTGTATAGTAACCAATTATGAGTTTCGTATTGGTACATGTCCCTATATATGGGGCGTTATATCCTTCGTTTGAGCGTAGTGGGTTTATAAGGTCGAAGTATATGTGTAACTGTCCCTATTTATGGTTTCCTCGTATGTTTGTGTTGACTTCGATCTATATCCCTGCTATTCTTGTTTAGACTGTCATATATTTATCTCAATCGTGTGTAAGCTTATTTCTTCATTGCCCTCCTTTTTGTCAATGAACTGACTTGTCTTGGTGGTAATTATCGAACCTCTTTTTTGTTATTATTTAAAAATTAATGGTTTGTCCGACCCTAAAGTGTGTCTAGTATCTATGTATGCTGTTACTATGCTATTTTATGTACATGTTTCATGCTATTACATGTTAGTCAATTATGGCGTTGTCCTGCATTACGAGATTCTAGCTATGGTGAGCAACTATATAGCTGAGCGTGCAATATGAGACAGAATGCTGACATTCTCTATAGATCATCTACGCGACTTCTCTCGCTTGCCGTGAGAACGTTTTCTGTGTATTACTTCTAAGTATCACGTGTTCTCTTGTTATAATCCATTGTTGAAAAACTTATAATTAAACCAAATTTATACGCTTATTGAATTCTAACTATCCCGCTCATTACTATTTGCCACAAAACTGAAATAATTAAATTATGTTTTCCCGCCTTATTTAACTCGTTACTGCGGTGTTCAATCTCATGACATCTGATGTCTATTGATCCGAACTTCCTAAATAATAATGAAATCAATAAAACAAAACAAACACACAAAAAAAAAATTAATCGCCCCGCCCTAACTGTTTGTTGGCAGAGAAAGGTGACAATAATATAATTTACATCATGCATTGTATAGTATGGTTTTGATAACGTTGTTGAGAAGTGTTCATGGAAACTTCCAAGGCATAAGTTTACTGCAAGCTCACCTTATAATTATCTGTCTATTCTGAACCCTCACTCGGTGACAATGCGGAACCTCCGTCGTGTGTTATAGGTTTTGCTGCACGTGTAATCGTGTAACTGCACTTTGCTCTGTCTTGTCGCTGTTTCCTGTCTTATCACGCTCATTCCTATGATCTCGTCATACACTATGTCGTTTTGCGCTGTTTGCGTGGACGACGCTGTTCAACTTTTACATGCTATGTTATTCTACACAATTCTAAATCCCTACTAAATCCATTACTTTCTAAATATTAACGTCATGTTTAACGCATCTAATAAAATTAAAACTATTTTATTGTATACTTTCTAGGAAGCTGTATTTATATTATGCGTTACCGCGCGTGCTGTGTCGTCACTTTTAGCACGTTGTATTAAATTGTCTGTCGGATCGACTGTGTTTGCATCGGGTTCTGTCGAGCATCGAATAGGGCATGTTTTCGGGCTGTAGTATGGTTTTATCCTCTTGACATTTATTACATCTTCTACTAGCTTGACACCTTTACCTTTCTTCAACATAACTAGGTAGTTTAGGTCCGAAATGCGCTTTGTTATCTTGAACGGCCCCTGCCATCTCATTATTAGTTTCTCCGACTTCATACTTTTCGTGTTGGGGTGTATATTTTGACCAACTGACCGACCGTGTAGGTTACTGGTCTGTAGTGTAGCTGTGCCCTGTACGACGCCATTATTGTTCCTCAAATATAAGTCTACCGTAATATTTCTACGTGACATTTGATAAAACTCTGACCTGTGTATACATGTATCGCATTTGATTTATCATGCTAGAGCAAGCACTTATTTATTAAACTACCACACTTCCCCCCAAAAAAAACTTGCATAGGAAAAAAAAAAAGTGACTTTTGCGTTGGGATTTACTTATTCCCGCCGAATGTCAAAACTACCCTCAGCACCTCGACTAATTGTCAAATCTAGTGCTCAGCACCTCCACCAATTGTCACGAAGATAAGTGGTTTCTAAATTATTATAGGTTAACTTATAATACCTACTTATAATCAGTGAAGTGGGAAATGTAACTCATACTTGTGGGAGCTTGGATTAGGTATCGCTTGGCATGCGAAAGGAAGGTGGTCATCCTAGATTGACTATTGTCGGGGATACTATCTGATGGAATTAGACACAGTCGTTGGAATAACTAACATTGATTTATTGGTGAACGAAGATGATGCAAATGCTGAGTAAGCATTTGCGTAACAAGAAGATACTGGTGTTGACACGTATACCGTATCTGTCGTTCAACCATAGTAAAGCCTGCTAACCAAATAACCCTTCCAAAATAGTAATTAGTAAAAATAATGATTTAACATTATACTCATCGAGCTGTTGATCTGCTCCATACAAGACGTGCGCCCGAGTTATTGATTGTAGATCTCGAAGGCGGTCCTCATCTTCACACACACACACGTTGCACACTTATTACATTAGATGTAGATCGTCGGATGTTCTGGGCGGAAGTGAGAGTGAGTATAGCTCTCATGCCTCTCAGGCGTGATTACTCTAGTACACGTGTTGGTCACTCTGACAAGGTGTCGCGCAGCTGTATTATGCTGAAAGACAGTTATCACTTGAGGTCGTTGTCGTTGTTCTAATAAGTGGGGTGACAGCTAGGTTAGGCATGGCCGTGATCATATCCTGTATAGAAACTGTGTTAGACAGCCTGTTTATGAAAGAGGGCGGTCATGGGGGCGGCGTCGGCCATATAGGTTTGCTAAATTATCGTTTCTAAAGTCATCACTTAGACTGATAGCTCATTATTGGTACAGAATTAAATGAATTAAATTCAAAATAAATGATAACTTGCATTTAAATAACACAAAAACTGGCCAAATATGACAAAGAGGAGTTGACATAAAAAAGCGGCGGTTCATATTGTTGCCAAAAATGATCGCTGAATGGCCACTCTCATAATAATGAGATCATATACCTACAATGTATGGCTCATCCTCCTTCTCATAATATATAGGCTCTCTAGTTACACTACTCGTTTGTATCAGAACATTGTTGCAAAAAAGTCTTAATCTCTTCTTTACATGAAATAAATGGGTGCTAAATGTTTATGACGTCTGAATCTAATATGAACTTTAAGCTAAATCTTATATAAACCGTGTTTCTTTTCCGAAGCATTTTACATTACTGTTGAATAAATCGTGTGTGAAACCAAATGTAAAGCTAGAAATTGCTTGGCTTAATTGTAAAATACATTTTAAAATTCTACAAAGTCATTGTATTAATTTTATGATTTATCTCAGTTGTCACAAATAATTATAGTAGTTTTAGTCTGTAGAGTTTGTAACGGTTTTATCCTTCTTGTTAAGATCAAGCCATTACACTCGACTTGTATCTCGGTATTAACTTTTATGTTGGAGGATTTTATAATTATAATATTAGATGAGGAATGAGTAGGATATTGTACAAAATGTAAGAACGTAGAATAATAAATGTTATATATTTTATGGAATGCCTGGATCGATCCACCATTTATTAAATATAACCTATACATTTTGATCATTTATATGTTGGGGAGAGAGAATTTCAGATCTTCCTCCCTTTTGCCTTCTTCTCTTTCTTCTTCTCTGCTACTCGTTTAAATGATTTTGGTTTTCAATTTTATTACATTCTTTTATTTGATCTGATTTTACATTCACAAATCTGTGATCTAGCTGATTCCCATTCTTTTTCAGAATGTCATCACTAATCACTACCGCATTGATCTTCCAAGTCGATGTTCTTCCCGAAGTTTTACTGCCTCGTCTTCGAACCTGTGGCGTGTCTTCATCTCCAGGTAATCCCTCCTTCAACATCAACCAATGATTGATAGACCGAGATTTCCGTCTCAACCAACCACGGCCTCGGTAATCTGTTGTTCTAACTTAAACCTCACTCGACGTCGAGACGGGGTATTGTTATGTCCCACGGGTACGCGCGGTATATAATTCCTAGGCCCCGACGTGGCTTTGTGCTGACGCAGCATCGAACCCGCAGTCACCGAGATGTAAAATCAGATCATGGTGCACTAAATCAAGACAGAGCAAATATAAACCTGAACTGGGGAGGGAGAAAGTCAAGATTTTGAGATGTGAAGCTAAAGTCAGTGAGTTTATCTTTATATATCTTCGTAGTTCAGGGGAACCGAATATTTGTTACAAAATTGAAGTGAAGCGGTATTAACTTGGTCCAATTTATATAGTAGCTTGCACTTTATTGACATGGTTGCCACAGAGGTTTCAAAGTTATGACTGGAATGAATCAATACTTTTTAATAAATTGAAAACAAATATTAAAAGTATTTTCTATGTTTTAAGAAATTATAATCCCTACAATAAAGCTTATCTTCAATCGAGTAATACTCTAATCCGAAGTGATTATGCAGTATTTGTATTCAAGAATAAATATGTATTCCTGTGAACTTCCACTCAAGGATCAATTACTCCAATCAGAAATATATCTCAAGAGCACGGTAGACTTATTGAAAAGAACAACACGTTTCTAGATTGAAGTGAATCATAATGTTTGGTTGATCGTGATCTCGTTGACCATGGCCACAGCGAGTCAGTGAGTTTATCTTTATATATATCTTCGTAGTTCAGGGGAACCAAATATTTGTTACAAAATTGAAGTGAAGCGGTATTAACTTGGTCCAATTTATATAGTAGCTTGCACTTTATTGACATGGTTGCCACAGAGGTTTCAAAGTTATGACTGGAATGAATCAATACTTTTTAATAAATTGAAAACAAATATTAAAAGTATTTTCTATGTTTTAAGAAATTATAATCCCTACAATAGAGCTTATCTTCAATCGAGTAATACTCTAATCCAAAGTGATTATGCAGTATTTGTATTCAAGAATAAATATGTATTCCTGTGAACTTCCACTCAAGGATCAATTACTCCAATCAGAAATATATCTCAAGAGCACGGTAGACTTATTGAAAAGAACAACACGTTTCTAGATTGAAGTGAATCACAATGTTTGGTTGATCGTGATCTCGTTGACCATGGCCACAGCGAGTCAGTGAGTTTATCTTTATATATCTTCGTAGTTCAGGGGAACCAAATATTTGTTACAAAATTGAAGTGAAGCGGTATTAACTTGGTCCAATTTATATAGTAGCTTGCACTTTATTGACATGGTTGCCACAGAGGTTTCAAAGGCAATTAGCACATGGCAATTAGCAGTATCAACAAAAATGAGCTTTTGAATTTTCAAGATTTCACAAGTATTTGAGCAATGCGATTCCCAATATGTTCGAATATCAAGATTATATATATATATATATATATATATATATATATATATATATATATATATATATATATATATATATATATATATATATAATATATATATATATATGTATATGAAATAACGGCACCTCAACCAATACAATCTTATTTTATTTCATGTTCCTCCTACAGAAGTCTGAGCACGCTCTTCTAGAAACTAGCGTTTCTACCGCAGAAGTTCTTGTTCTATTTCCTCTCTGTCCTCCAGAGATTCCCACCTTATATAGCATTCATTATTAGTTCGTTTCACCGTTGAATTCTTTAAATCCTTTCACCGCGCTCTGGTTATTCTCTCCTGGACTGCATTACCGCCCGAGTTGCCGGCCGGTGTGCATGCCTTCCAAGCGGTTACATTTCGGTTTTCTTGGCTTGAATTGATTACCGGGCGAACGGTGCTCGGTTTAAACCACCTATCAGCCAGTTATCTTGCATGGTTTAACCTATAAACGTGCCCCCCTCCACCCTACCCCATCCAACTACCACCCCTCACCGACTCCCACACTCGACCACAACAACGTGGGGTCGATACGAACTGGTGAAATATTCACTAGGCTTTTGTATCGTTTTTTGGCACTGTGTATGTGTACATGCTACGTAACAATGTGAGTTAAGTTGTTCTTTGTTTTCTGTTTATTAGCATTTTGTATATTGTTTTTGGTAAGAGTAGCAACGTAAACGAAGGATTGCAAATTTGCTCTTTTCAAATTGGGTTGCCTTGAATAATGGTGGTTCTTGAATTGATAATGAAATTACAAGAATAATTGTGTAATTGGTGATGTTGGATTTGATACTGTAATCTTTCGAACCAACAATTCACATACAAAAGAATACAAATATTTACAACGCATAGCACAAACACATTGTTATACTTCACATCTATTATTTTGATCATAAAAATAAGCCAATATTCAGTTCGATTTTTTTTCAGATATATTGAACGCCTAATAATTTTATACAGAAAAACGTAATTACCCCAACCATAAATTCCATTATTTTATTGCTTACTTAACTAAAACTGAATAGAATCAATTCTGTACTCATTAACGTACTAAACACATTCACTTCACCATTGCTGACTATTTCTATCGACAGCATCCTATCAAATGTTATACAAACGCACTGGTGTGTCGACCCCTCCATGTGCCATTCACATGCCATTGGTCATATAACCATGCTGTTTTAATAGCTGTTATAATCTAATAAAAAGTTCACGTATTAATAGTTTGTGCGTGTGTGTGTGTGCGTGATAGTGCGTGAGGGTTGCGTGTGGTATAGTGGGGGTGGTTTGAACTATCAGTCACCCTCGTGCATACAAGAACGTTCTTGTATGTCATGTACGCCATTTTATAAACTGTACTATATAATATGTTCGGATATACGCACGCGGTGATAAGAGAGTTGTAGCCGGTCACTTTTTAATGGTACCGGTGTACTACTGTTGTATTCACGAGAGATGAAGGTGCGAATCACTCGTGCGCTAGTGGTGTGGGTCGATCGGTACATTCACCTCTAGTGGATATAAGTTCACATAAACGGAACGGGTCGAATACCTAATGGTTTATTATTTAGAGTCAAAGTTAATGTTTTTATTACGTTAAGATATTTATTGTTGTCGAACTTTCAGTGTTATATTAATGCATTTTGAGTGTTCTCAGGTCGACTAAAGAAGTTTAATTCAACTATTTCAATCTCTAACTTATATGACTCAATTAAAGTAAGGAATTCACTTTATGGTTAGCCATTTTGATTTTGGAGTTGATTCCTTCATAACTTGGTCATATTGGTTAACAATGACTAAAATCGTACCAATTATGTAAAATTGGGTGTCTCTGTGATCACATTTTGTATTTTTAAATAGCTTTTTCTTGCCAGGCTAGATTTTAAAAAATCCGTAATTTGTCTATGAATTGTAAATTGAAAAATAAAGAGAAATTACCAACAATCATTCTTCAATTTTTATGTTCTCAGACAGGCAGCATAGTCCTCCCGTGAATGCACATTACATACACAATCATGCGAATGTAACATATTTAACATAAAAATTGTATTATTTCACGTTGACAAGAAAATTACTATTCCCATGAATTACATTCTTCCTAGCATTCACGTTAAGCCTCAAATATCTCGCGTAACGTCTCAGATCGACCGTTTCCTGTGTCAACTAACTCGGCAGTTTCGAACCTGCAATATTCGTATTCATCTCGGCATTTCATCAGTAATATTAATCTATTTATGCTAAGTCCTTAGAGATATCCACAAAATACCTTACATTAAATAATTGTTAAAATACAAGAGAAATCCATCGCGATTTTTCTTTGTAACACAATGTAGGTCACATTATATAAAAATGGAACGTTAAATTATTTACAAAGTTCTTTTTCTTTGTTTTTTGTTTCGTTTGTTGAGATCTAGCTGTTGTGTAATGCGCCTGCAGGCTGCCTACCTTCAAAGGCGTTGAAACGGGCGTCATTGTGTTTGAAGACAGAGTCAGGAAACATTTTATCTAGTGTTCCTAAACTGTGTCAGTCAGTCTTACTGTTCTATTGAAACGTCTCCGACGCTGCTATTGGTGGAGACATTGATCGAGTTAACCAACAGGCGTCAAGATGACATATCGTGTTGCCATCGTATCATGTTCACATAGACATTGTTCCTTGGTAGACATATTATACATGAATTTTCTTTAAATTGTCTAGTGGAATTTTGTGTTATATTTGAATTATTACATTTCGAGAACTCGGAACATAATATTTATTAAAAAATTAGTCTTGTTACAATAATAAAAAATCCCTTCGTAGCTTAGTCAACTAAGGTAGCAACTTGGAGACTGAAGTTACCGTTGAACGTGGGTTCGAGTCCAGCATGAGTTATGGGTTATTGGTAACAATTTTCTCAATTGATTCCAAATCATCATTTTATTATAGTAAAGCTCTATTATATCCGTTTCAAAAATATAACGTATTCTGATAAATATTGCGAGTTGAATGATCAAACATTCATAGGCCTATATCTAACACACTCGAATAAATATATTAATGTTTGGATAATGCGTGTGACAAATTCCATCAGTGTATTAATATAGTTGAAAACTTTCATAATATATATTGTTCAACAAAAGTAATAAAATACAGTTCTGTTGTTGCGTCACAAAACTTTTAGATAATTAATCCAGGTTGACAATTGTGTATAACTGAATTGAATTAAACGCGTTCATCATCTAATTGCTCCAACTTCGACTCTACACACCCGAGTTGAGCGATTTATTAAACACCAATACCGTCATAGCCAGAGTTGTGTTGAACTTTGACATGAACAATGGTTTCAGCGCGTGGCACTTATCGTAGTGCATGAATAGCGACCTGAAACTAGCAACGAGCAGCGGTACTTTGTTAATGGGACATGTGCGTATTCGATAATAGCTAGAATGTCAAGTATAGTCATGCAATAAGCAACAAGTGAATTAGTAAGGACATTGCAAATTGAAAATATTTTTTTTCCTGGTCCTGGTGGCGTATAAAATGATTCTCAAAATATAATAAAATTATGACAGAATTAATGAGGAATGAGTTCAAGATGAAAAATTTTACTGTAAAAATACTACTTGGTGATAAATACCGATATTCTTCTTCTTATTTCATTTTCCATATTTTTGCATGTGTTATTTATTATTCATATGTCCAGTTTGTTAACAAGGTGTTTTTATTGGTAGTCTGAAAATCACCTGGATATTTCCGAAAATAGAATACAATTACAAATTTTTCAAAAAAATATTTCATAATTGGAGTCTTGAGTTTTTCAAATTTTATGGCGACCAAAGACAGAATATTTCATGGAAGTATTTTGATGTTCTTTTTTTCCGCTCTTGCTGTTCTTTGTTTTTCAGTATTTTTGTGTGCTTGTTTGTTCTTCCGAATGAAGTGTTTGTTCTTTTGAATGATACTTCATTGACGCATTTCGTAAAATTTCATTTATCAAAATTATCGCTAGTCTCGAAAAAAAACATATTGTCAAACGTGAGTATAATCATTTAAAATACGGTTGGTATGCATACAAGCTATTTTTAGTCATTCTATCTGACGAGGCTGTTCGTCTCATCAATATATATATATATATATATATATATATATATATATATATATATATATATATATATATATATATATATATATATATATATATATATATATATATATAAATATATATGTATATATATATATATAGTAGCTACGCGATATTCAAGCCTCACCAACGTCTGAAAACACTTTATCATTCTTTCTTCTGAAATCGAAACCACCTCCTTCCCCTAGCGTTGGAACACATTTACTATTCCTGTGGTAGCAGCATCATCTTTGTGTCTGTCGGAGCTAAATTCTATGGCACTAGCTTCACTCTCTAGTATATTCAGACAGCATGTGTAACTGGTGTTGTGAATAGGAAAACAGGCCGTGTTAGACTAGACGTGAGAAAACGATTGTGCAAGGTTGATAAGAAGGGGGAGTGAGGGGAAGGTCACGTTATTCGTTATATAGGTTGTTTAGCTGATCCAGTACAAGAGAAGATGTTTTCCTGTAGGTGCCGGGTTTCAGATCAGGCTCAAGAATATGATTGTGAAAAGGGTGGCAAGTTGACGGAGTGAATGGAAAGGTTACGTTGCTCGTGGATATACAGTGTGTAAGAAGATCTGGTGGAAGTGCCGGCTCTCGTGTCAGGTTTGAGAATATGATTGTGAAAGGGTGACAAGTTGGGGTTCCCGTTACTCTAAAATTGGTCGTTCAGTGGTTCCAGTGCGAGAGAATTCGTGCTGGTGGAGGAGCCGAGTATCATATAAAATGGGACCATTATATAGGCCTGCGAGGGAGCATATATGGGAGGATAAAGCTGTCACATTACTCGTAAATATGTTGTCCATCTGATCTAGTGTGGAAGTCTAGCTGGTGGAGGCGCCACGTTTCAGATCGGGTCTGATAATAAGGGTGGTGAGAACGGGGAATGTCACGTTACTCGTATAGATGGTTCAGGTGATTCAGTGCATGGTAAGACGTTTTGGTGGGGGTGCCTGGCCTTCAATCTCAGCATCATTATTTAATTTGTTTCAGTGATGAAGAAAAATGAGAATTTGAAAATGAAAGGTGATCTAAATGATAGCGACTATGTTCAGCTAGACTTAGAACCCATGTGAACTTAGTTGTTTGTTGATGCGCGTAACCTAACTTACTGAACTAATATATATATATATATATATATATATATATATCGATTGTAACCGACATTACTAACCAAACTAACGTTAACTAATTGTCTAATTAACTAATCCAACAAAAAACATCATTGATACAATATTATAGTGTACGAGACTTATGGGTAAACATATTGGCACTTTTGATTCAAACAGTTTGTCATTATATCAACCTGCAATCCATATGCTGCAGTAACGACCACATTTCCATTGAATTCCATCTCAGTACGCTGTCTCCACCAAAACTCATCTCTCAACGCACGATACTGAATTATCGACATAATACCACATAGTTCTAGTATTATTGTTCAGCCGATCATAGTGTATGGAATAGCTACACACTTTAAATACCTGTCAGCACTGTAAACTATTCTTGCAACCCCCTTTCCACCCCTTTGACAGAAGCTTTGTCAGTGTGTAACTGCTATACCCATTGATTAACATGAGCTTTTGTAATTGAATATCCAACAGAGCAGTGGGACTTACACGTATTATGTTGCCCATGGTAATTGATGGTTTATTGATTCGTCATTGTTGAACCGTGAAATAAACTAAAACTGTAAATCACAAGGACTTGAGAGAATTAAGGGGGTTTGGTATGTATGTTTGTACTGGTACAAGTGGCTATATCTCAGACTGAATGACTTGAACATTTTTCCTTTTTTTTGATTGATTTGTTCAATAATTTGTGTATTTTTTATGATGATAATTTGTTGCACAATCATTATTGTCCTAGAATGGATTGTCAGAATAGTGTAAGATGGTCGTCAGAATCGTTGACAAAATGATCTTAACTCTGAAAATGGTCTCAATTATCCACTTTTGTTTTGTAGCAAAACATAACATCCAATCAACTGGGCAGCGGGGATTTTCGAATTCCCCAATCAGAGTTTCTCAAGTTGCAGAGATCTAGATAGCCAATTAATAAGCCACGCCTATCTTTATTCGTAAATTCACTATAACTTCATAAGATCTTATTTCATCATAGTTTTACTTCCATTATTGACAACAATGCTCGTAACTGAAGCGCATTATTTATGAAATATTAAGTTTTTTCAGAGGACTGTGTTTAGTATTTGAATATTTAATGTATTTATTATAATTATTCGAATTCATTCATTAGGTTTTCATACAGTGGGAAGTATACACTCTTACGCGGTTTTAGTTTAATTCAGCTCCAGATTTAAGACCATTCTAGTTATCCGGATTATATTCATATATTTTTTAATTTATGGTGAAATAAATTTCATGAAAATATTCATAAAATAGCTTTTAGTTTTTTTTTCTATCTACCAAACTTAGCTTAGCATATATTATATTCCGTGTTGTAAGTGTGGTACCGTAATGATTGTAATCTATATAGACTCTATGGTAAGTGCTTCACAAGCCTTTGAGTTCGAAATATAATGGACTCTACAAGGCTGTGTGTTTGTGAAGTGCTGAACCTCATCCGTAGGTATCATCTGCATTGCTGTTATTTTACATTCATATATCAAAAAGAAATGGAGGTAAGGTGAATATTAGATGTACCGTTAGAAAAAATGAATCTTCGTCATCTTTATATACATTCGTGGGATTGTATCTATATGTGTTTAAGTGTGGAGGAAAAGTTTTAAGGGTGAAGAATATGACTTGGAAGGCTTTATTAAAAAGTGTAAAGTTTTCTTGAGATGTATGGGAAAGTTGGGCTCTACTATTTTTTGTCTTGGTGTACGATATCACTTTGTTAATGATATTTTTGAAATTGAAATTCAGTAACAAATATTCTTAACATTGGATAACTTCGGTGACAAATAAATGTGTATACAATAAAAACAAAGAAACAGTAATTTAAAATTATGTATATTTCTAGGTTTGAGAGAAATATGAAATGAAAAAGCTATTTAGCTAGTTTTACATAGCTGCCAGTTTCATTTTAGTGGATTTTTTCATTTGTTTCCCTTTGAAACATCCAGAATCTCGTTATACTAAAGTGGTTTTCCGAGTTTTATTATTACACTTGTCAAGTAAAAAGATGTAGATATTATCATAATTTCATTTTTATTTGTTTTTAAAACCATGGGGAGCAGCGTTCTACATGTTGCATCTGCTCTCTCTTTATCTGTTAATGTGTGTCTTGCATGCCAAGGACTACTCTTATATGTTGGATTTATCGCACGAATCAAACAAAATTCCGGTTTGTTATGATGGTATTAATATACTAACTTACAATAAAACCATGATGAACATAAAATTATACTAAAATACATCGATCTATACATCTACACATTACATTTATAAACATACGTTTGTTTTCACAAAAACACATGGTTTCTACCATACATATTTTCCGTGTGGTTTCATTACCAAATTTCAAGTACAAATAATAATCACATTATTTGAAATACACTATCATCATATTATATTCGAATCTCATTTCGGATTCATCATACGTTATTGATCTTGAATTTGTTGACTGTTTGATAGAATTGCTAATACTTTTTCATTTTTATCTTCATTATTTGTTTTTACCTTGAAGTAGTAAACCGTTGGCTATAGCATCATCAGGCAACCCTTTTTTTCAAGAGAGAGAGATTCTTACCTATAAAAGAGAAGATATATTAGTAATTCTACATATTTCAAACACATACAATACACATTATGAAAATATTTATCAATTTCTCCTAAAAGAAGCGAAGATTTGTATGAGTAACTGTTATTTTTCAACAATTATTCATTTGAAACGTGTTCAATCGAGCTATTATAACCGACTCCTCTCATTCGGCGATGTTGCAATATAATATTAACTATCCCTCAAATTCATAAAATCCAGAACGCAATATATCTTCGTATCGCTCGATACTGCAAGACTAGGCTATAATAAATATAACCCTTAGAGGCTTAAAGCTACTCATTGTGCTCAGCAAAATATTTACAAGTATTATAAATACTACCATAAATAGAAGTAGGACTCTTAGGAAGTAATATAGCATACCAGAATAGTGCCTGCTGTAATATTGATTAGGTTTAGAATTAAAATATAGTCACACACAATATAAATGCTCGATACAGCGCCTCATTACTTTTATGATTGTACCTTCTTATGTGAATATCATTCATTTCTGATGTTTACTGAAGCTGAGGATATATTGATGACCAGCCAGAACAAGTCTAGCCGCTATATATTCACGTTAGCTTGAAATATTAGTTATATTCGTGATATTTGTTACAACAGTATAGCGAAGATATAATATGCCTTCGGGTAACAAATAAGAAACCAGGTACCCGCCGAAATTACCCGGGTATTACCCGGGTAATTTGAAAAACTAAATAAAACTAAAAACTAAAAACTATATGACTATATATGCTTCTCAGTTCTCGGTACAGAATAGTATTTGGCAAGGGAACTAAATAGCGGGTGTCGGGAGAGGAATTCAGTACACTGCACAGATAACGGTAGATGGTGCGACTAGATTTGACGAGCGCATTATGACAAGGTGAAAAAACTTATGTAGAATGCGAAGTTGAATTTCTCTCGGTAGCTTGAGTGATTTATAAAAGTTATTTTCTATATTATAGGTACTGCTTAGCACAATTACCCGGAACCTAGACAGGTACCCGGGTACCCGGGTAACAGAATATTACCCAGGTAATGCATTACCCGTACCCGACCCGGGTACCCGGGTACCCGAAGGCATCACTAAATTTCACAAAATATGAAATTGTATTTCTATTGTGCATATTTTTGTGCTTTACACACGTCAAACGGAAAAAACTAACCAACTATTCGCACATAGTTTCGAGATGGTCATATAGATTGAATGTTCTTAGAAACAAAAATGATATTGAAGTCAAATATTCAACTGTGTAACATTGTTTTCAAATTTCAGTCTGAAAGGGGTTGAGAAAATATATTTTCTGTCTTTTCACATTCCTGCCCATCTCAATCGACATTATTAAATCGTAATTCATTTCATTTTCATCACCATCTGGATAGAGTATAACAAGTCATAGTAACCAATAGAAGCATAAAAATAAAATATTATTTTATCTCAAATTCATCAATTTACAAGATTCTCAACAGAATAATCCCATGTGTGTACAGTACACATTTACGATGTAGGTCAACTTTTCCAGTAGCTTACATGTTCAAGTTTAAGATAATGCTATTTTTCAGATGCGATATGTTCTCTTTGACTTTGCATAAAGTGGATGTATGATTTATTTAGACACATCCTCACATAAAGTATCTTGCTTATAGTTTGTGTGTGTATGTACTCATACAGAAGGAGAAGATGACAAAAGAGTTAAGACGTTGGGTGTTCTCAGCGTTAAAATGGGTTCACATTCTCTTTTATACGACAGTATCATAGAAATGGTTAACATACAGTGTGTTTTTTTTGTGTATCTATGATATAGTTTTTGTAATGCGTTTTCGTTCTCATCAATGCTTTGTAATGCAAATAATGAAGTGGCTAAGCAAAGGGTGTATTATACCGTCATAATATTGTGAAATTCGTTTTTGAAATAACTTTGAGAAAATCTAGATAAAAGGTGAATGCATTTATTTGATCCGATTGTGAATGAATTATTAATCGACTCTTTCGTTGAGGATTGATTCCTAAAATGTCACGTTTACGTAAAATGTAATGGTGATGAAATGTTGTTGTTATAATGCACTAATATGAGATATAACTAGTTTTCTCTCAGTCTAGAAATTAATTGGTGGAGCATGATTGTATTAAATGTATTGTCTAGTCCAAAACAACAACGACCTGCAGTTGTGATTCTTACAGTCAGCTTAATAAGATATTAAAAATGTATTGAATTAATGAAAATGACTCCCCATGGGATATATCATGAGAAATTATTACAATTCATATAATAACATCAACTGAACATATTTCGTCAGGAAGTTCAAGAAGAAAAACCGATATGTCTTTCTTACTACAGACACCTCAATTTCACTGTAAAATATTATGATTTAAAAGTTTGTTAATTCGTTTATAAGATAAGTTTCACAATTTGTCTCGTTTGTCAACATTATTTCCCACTTCTCTGAGATTGGTGTCCAATAGAAAACAGATTAATTTCATTCGCAATGGTAACCTAGCAACGAGAAACTAGAAAATGCAAAAAAGTCCTGGTTTCTATCTCACTGCATTCTTGATAAATCTAAAAGGCATTGCATGTTCAGACCATACAGCAAACAGCCATTGTCTACCTCTTTTACTCAACAAAATGGTACGCGTAATTTACGCGTAAAACATGCATCGACTCTAATTAGCTTCATCCATCGCGTCGTTTAGAGTTTATCAGCCACCTTTTGTTTAATGTCGTTTGCCGCGCGTGAATTAAGGGTTTGAAGTTGAGACATTGCCCGACATCGATCTCATTGTCGGCAGGAGAGAATATAGCAAGGAGCTAGTTTGGGTGTTTCGAGTGAAGAATGATGACAGGAACACCTCTTTAGATCAATCCCCTGGAAGAAAGACGAGGTGCTAACTCCTGAAGGAGACCCGAGGAGAGTAAAGTGTGTAGAAGTAGAAAACAGGGGTGTCAAAAATAGAATTTACCTGGATGGATGATTCCAGAATGTATATTCACTAAATTTCAGAAGCCAAAATTCTGTATTAAAAAAGGAGGATGATGGAGATCAGATGGAAAGAGATGAATAAGTAGAGCTAGTTGAACTAACCGAGATTTAATAGATAACTAGAATGTGGAGATGAGGGTGAAAGAAAATTTTATTCTCGGAACTGTTAAGAAAGTGCTTTCGAAGCAAAGAAAATGGGTTGAAATAGAATTAAGAAAAAGAAAAGTTCAGAAGTTGACGGAGATTAACGGGAAGGAGAAGGAGAGTGAAATTTCACAGAACCAATGTGAGCATATAATGCTCCTTAATGACCCCACCAACAGCTAGGTTATACGGGGGTACGAACAAGCGGGTGATAATGAAACGATGAAGTGATGAAAGGTGAAAGGACATTTACAAAAACCCATGCCTCATGCGGGACTCGAACCCACGCCCAACGGTGGCTTCAGTTACTATCGCTAGCTATAATTGACTTGGCCACCTGGGCGTCTGTGATTGATGTAGTAATGAACTTATTCATAGTACATTTCAATTAACAATAAGTTTATTAAGTTACATTTTAAAGTAAATGAAATTCTGATGTTGAACTAACTATAACATAACTGAAATGTAACTTAGTAAGTTCCAACAGTTTCATCTTCTTCGATTCGAAGTGAAAATGAGTTCGAAGTTTGGAGGGAATGCAGACGTGCACGAGCCATGTGATGTCAAGATATACGTGATATCATGACAGACGTGATATGACATGTGTCTATTGAAAATAGGTTTACGATTCGATTTCGCAAGCAGAACTCCAAGCGTGGATGAAATCACTAAACGTTGAGACCTATCAATTCTTCAAACTAATGCAAATGGTTTACAGATACGTGATCATTACATTTGTCATGACAATTAGAGAGCCTATATCAGGCTTATATGTATTAGGTAGAACACAGATAACACAGTGGTCATACAGTCTCTTTTGTTCTGACAAAATCATTGTCGCCTCTTTTTCAATATCCATTTTCTGTCATGTACATAATCTGGTTTATTAGTTATTACATGCAAACGATAATGGATTATCAATTCATCCAATTTGGAACTAAGAATGTGCCATTAGAATGATTGATGATGTGGGAATAGTAAGTCTTAATTGTCGAAAGTATGGCCACCGCCACAGCCCCCATGACCGCTATCGTTTATATATAGGATCTCCAGTGAAGATGAGAGAACCAACGACACACACATTCAACTCAAAGGAGTCTTTTGTTTATCGGAGTATTTTTGTAGTATTTGTTCATTTTCTTTATTTTGCGTTCCACAGATCGAAAGAATTGATTGATCCATACAAACTTTTGTTTAGCTGTAGTTTCAAATATTAAAATGATCATCCACATTCGTGTATAGGCTTACCATTTATTCAACAACAATGAGCATATTGACTGAATAGATAGAAATAGAATGAATAAATAGAGAGTATGTACTCTATCTTCGGAAATATACATAATTACTTGCTTAAAAGATTTGGTTTCACGAACTCTTAGTAGAGCATCAATGAAGTAATAAGTTATGGTACAAAAAATGCTTGACCCAGGGTGGTAAAAAGGTTATCCGCTACCTTTTTTTCAATCTACCAACTATCAGTTCGCAAACCGATCCTATCACTTGCATATTCTGAGAATATCAAATGGAATTATTCCAAAATACTATATGTATGAATTTATGCTGGATTAAAAGATTTAAAATAGTCCAATATCATTGATTATTGATTTTCTTTCATGTTGGAGAGAACAAACAGATATAAATATGTATGCTGTTTTACCAACACGGTATGCCTACATATTTCTTCAAATATTCGTTTTCTTCTCATTGTACGTTTTTTTGTGGAATCTAGATTGATATCATGCGGGTCAATTCTATAATATGTATTGATATTAAGGTATTATCTCACGTAAAATGGTAATATCTCCGTTCCTTCTTAATATTTTGCATACGATTTTAAATGAGAGATGAGAGAATGAGAAAGTGAAAGGTCGTTAAAAGACTGTCTCAACATTTTAAAACTGAAATTAACATTCACTAAACATTATACCCCTACTACAAGTGCTTTTAACAACGAGAAGCCAGAGAAAAAATTCAGAGTTAAATTAAGAAGATTATCATAAATTATGTAACACCCTTCATTTGAAACGAGTTGAAAGACTTGACCAAAATTATATATATATACCCGGCACCTCTACCAATAATGAATAAATTCATTTTCATTCGATAATAATTACATTACACGATGGTACTACAAAATTTGAATACTCTTGTTGAAAACATGCCTCACATTTCCATTCGAAAATAATTTTTTATTCAAAAATAATTTTTCATTCAAAAATAATTTTTCATTCAAAAATAATTTTTCATTCAAAAATAATTTTTCATTCAAAAATAATTTTTCATTCAAAAATAATTTTTCATTCAAAAATAATTACATCACATGATGGTACTACAAAGATTTGAATACTCTTGTTAAAAACATGCCACACATTTCATTTTTTGAAGAGAAAATATATTATTTTCCTTTAGAAAGAAATGATATATCATTTGACTTTTAAACTTCTGTCATATACACCTGAGAGTTGTGAATCATGAATTCAATCATTCCTTCTGAGAATTAAGACGATGAATTCAAATTGTTAAATACTTGAGTAGTGATACCAATTAGTGCTAATTAGTGAATTATTAGAAGTGACGTCATGTGGAAGCAACCTCACGTTGACTTGTCATAGATTGGTCATTAGCGCGTCATTGTAGCGAGTCGTGTCAGTTGAAAGCAAACATTCAATATTCAACATTTGAAGTTATATTCGTGAAACAGTGAAAAACTGATAATTTGAAATGTGCAAACATGTACTATTGATTCAATGGAAAACTAAAAATGTTAGGTTTACATAATTGGCAAAACTCCTTCATACCAAAACGAATATTTATATTTTTTGCGAATGAGACCAAGTTCCAAGTAAACACAGCTTTGAAACAGGATAACAACCATCCTTAGTTGTAATTAGGTCATAACCAATTAAAAGCGTGTTACCTTTGTCGTCTAGTTTCTAGAAGTGTTCAACAAATCAGGACTCATTTAGGAGACGTCTTCCATGAAGTCGGTCAAACAGAGTACTCCTTGAACGATGTTATTTAGGATAAAACGTTTCAGAGTTAAATACGAAGAGTAAGAGGTTGATGGAGAGAGAGAAACTAGAAACTTGTGCACATTCAACTGGTAAGTATAGATAGCCAACTTCCTTATAGTTCATGGGAGTCAATTTAGCGGAAGATCAGTTTTTTGGTGATAAGTTTTGAACGGTATGAGATATAGAAATGCCGAAGATAAGGAAGCACATATATTTTCAATACCTTCGAGACGATATAAATAATAACTATTCATAACATATCGCCTAATTGCCACGTGTATATGGCTTGAAATAGTAATAAGGAATTAATTATAACACCTTGAAGGTATTGAAAATATCTGTATTTAATCATTATTATAATTTCTATATCTCATACCGTTCATAAGTTATCACCAAACAAATGATATTCCGCTAAATTGACTCCCATGGACTCTTAAGAGGGCACTTCTTTCTTTATAAGGCACCACAGAACCGTAACAGCCGTAAATAGTTGAATACCTTATACCGTAAATAACCGTAAATTATACCGCAAATAGTTTAATACTTTAATGTTGATGATTTTTGGTGTTTCGAGAATAAAAATCTACATTAAGGCATGAGGTATATCAAATTATTGTGAATTAGGATTACGAATTAGGAAATAGGGAATTAGGAATTAGGAATTTTCGAAGTGGATGTAAAAACCGAAACACATTGCTCATAGTAAATATGAGAGAATATTGTTTCAAAGCTTGAGCAATAACGGAATAAAATATATTTCAACTTACAATAGAACTTTGATGGAATTGTTTACATTTGAAATTAAATTAAAGATAAGCATTTGAACATTTTAGTTTGTAGTTTTGATGAAACAATGATGAACTACTCACTATCACGTGGTGTGGCGTGTTTAGCAGGGCTACCAATTTTTAAAAAAATATTTGAAAAATACGAAAATATTATACAAGATTCAATTGCTTTCAAGATCATACTATAATCCCAGAATTTCAATTATAATCACAGTAGTGCTCTCTTAACAGAATATATAACTTACATAATAACTTTCAAAAGCATCCAGCGCAAGTTTTTCAATTTCCTGATGGACCAATCGGAGCGTTACATTATTTTTATCCAATCCAGCTGAACGCTTCGGTAGAACGACAATTGTTGCATATCTGTTTTATATTTCTCTCAACAAGTAATAACTCGTTGGAAAACTTGCTGGAAGAGATCTTTTTGTTTAGTAATTTTATATTTCAAAATGTTATGCTCTACTGAACGTTAGAAGCTGAGAATAAACTGTGAATATTCTAATAAAGGTTAGGTTATGATTCCGTGTAAGTCAACAATGGGGCTATTATGGGTATAGCCATAAATAAATGGTGACAATTTCAAGTGCTTGTGCACACGCACTTATATGTAAATAGGTAATAAAGTTTTACATAAAATCTAGTACAAATATTATATGTATTTGTATTCGATAACAGTGGAAATATATCATTTGTTGAATGAGCAACATAATGCGAAAACTCGAGTTGATCGTGTTTTGTCTCTCAAATGTTGAACTTTTAAACTTCATCAACCGTAACTTGATTATTATCTATCTTGGTTACCTGTGTTATTATATTTTCAATCTCTCGATTACCTAACTACTGGAACACCATAACAGAGATGAAAATGGTGGGTAGAAATGTTGAATCGTTCCGTTTTTTAATTTACATTTTTTTTAAGAAGTCTGTATTATATCAATTAATAATAGTCTTCGTGCTAGAATTTGTGTGTAGTTAATGTGACCACCGTCATGAAATTGATCAATAATATACATTGTTCGTGTGATCTTTTTCCTATAAGGCATGTACTGTATAGAAAACATGATTTTATTTCTGGTTAGTTCTGATGTGTTATTGATTTCGGTGTTTCTATTGAATTTTGATATAATTCATCTGAAAATCACATCTCAAAAATTAAAAAGTCATTGTTCAACATTTTTCTCTCTGTTTTCCACAATTGTAAATGGCTATTTTGGTGTGCTGCTATAAAAAGAATGTATACAAGTATCGACTTCCAATAGCAATGCTGGATGTATTCAATTAATCACTTTTTAAAATGTGCGGAAAGATTTCAATTTCCAATTTCGTTACGGGGAACAAAATTGTCTGTGAATTTGAAATTTGTCACTCTGACTTTCAAACCTCAATAACTAAATAGCAGACTTTTTCGTTTCAGGTATCTATAGGTCAAAAATCTGTGAGTGAGCCGATTAAATTTTTTTCGGAATAATGATCAAAGTATTTTTGTGACGGGAAATAAGGATATTTGTGTTGAATCGAAAATCTAAAAACCCAAAAAGAAATAAGAAATAAGTGGAATTTTCGTAGTTTGTTCATAGAATGATGTTAATGGATCAAGTAACTGCAACAGAAGCCAAACCCTCTGGTTTTACGTATTCGTATAACTATACTTACAGTATACCAACCATTCTGGTTGGTGATTGCTATGTTACAAACTGTTTTAGAGACTTACTTAAAATTGATGGAGTGTACATGCTGTAAGACCGTGCCCTGGTCTCTTCAACTCTATATAACATAAGTCGCATATTTACAAGAGTTGCAATAGTGCATTCACAAGCATATTGTGGGTGTGTGACTATACTGCGATGCACGCTTACCTGATAAGCATGCATGCACACTGACCCAGTTTTGCTTTTCGCACCCACTGCCGCCTGATTTGTAATCAAGGGTCGTGCCACCGCCGCCAATCGAATCATGCGACTTTTCAGTGGGCGGTGGGTAGACGATCAAAGATTTTGCTGACTTCACGTTGCAAAATATATTTGAGGAAGAAAATGAGAATTATTCAAATTTGGAATGTAAAAGCGAGATACTTTTATATTATGTAGGCCTATATGTATTCAGTTTGGAAATGCTATTATGAATAATTATGAATAGTTGCTTAGTTGATCAAAAGTCAATAATGATGTTTTTTATATTCAATGGTCTAGTTATAAACAAACATAATAGCTTTACTAGTAACAAAAAATCCAGAGACTCGGCCTATATATTATAGAAGTCGTTCCCTGCGAATGTTGATGGAATAATACAGCAGGTTTACCATGCATTTATATTTGCATTCACAGGTGTAGAATATCTTATACAGAATGTTACTGATTGTGCTTTGTTATAGAAGGGTTGGCGCACTCAATCGACCATCTCCACTATTAATGAACATTAATCTCGGAATTTTCGATCTGGTATGCCCAAAGTATGTATCAGAGTAGATAAAGCTGTTATCCTATCCCTAAACATATGATACTGTAAACATGTGATACTGTAAACATGTAAATAAGTTACTTTGGTGTGCATAATTCTTCAGAAGAGCCAAGGAGAAAGGAAAATTTCCACAACAATTAAAAACTTGAATAACAACGCTGACAGTTGAAAAGTGAAGCCCCACTAAATTGGAAAAAAAATGGTGAAAATATTAATTTATGGAGCCCTATTCTATGATAATTCTCAAAATGTTGTGTGGAATGATGATATCTTTTTGGGTTTCATATGAGCATCTATATTTGCATGAGCACACAATTCTATATATATAATTACACAATCGCTCTGAGATTATCGTACCAAATTGAACTCACGAGTTCACAGTATTCCCTTCTTATTATGTCGTACATTTCACTCATATAATGAAACGTTGTACGTAATTGTACATTTTCATAAATTGAATATTGAATGCAATCACTTTTGTACGATCTAGGTTATCTCTATGTATTATCATAATGATTATTATATCACCATTTTTCTACAATTATCATTTTTTGTCCTTATTATTATTATTATTATTATTATTATTATTATCATTATTATTATCTACATAATAATAATAATAATTATTCTAACTAACTGGCAAATGTTCACCTACACCTGAAACATTTCAGTTAGGCCTATATTAACCTATACTGAAGTAATATTATCAGATATGGTAGCGCTTCCCCCCCCCCCCACACACACACGCGTCTATGCTTCATCTTCATTTCTCAACAAGGTTCTCTATTCTAACACAAGAATCATCAGCTTTTAATCAGCAGCTAATTACCATAAGCCACCGCACAGAAAGCAGCACTGTAGCATATGGCGTTAAACATACCGCCGATCACTCTGCACAGAGGCCCCTAGGTAATCTCATTTGAATAATACTGATGTGTAACAACCCCCTCTCCCCCCTTCCCCCTCCAGCCATACTCACCTCTAGTAATCTACAACCCTTCAACTAACCGCGATGTTAAGGACGGCTGGATCTTGTGGCTTGTAGCTGGCCAAGTGTACATGAGTGAAATGTGAGTTGTTGTGATGAGCGTACATAAACCTCGCCGAGGTATGTAATAGCAGCATTAAAAACTTAGCAACATTGTGAATGAGAAAATCAGCAGCTTGTCCAAGCACCCTTATTACTGAGCAAGATGCATTGAGGGTTGCGGCTTGCCGGTTCCTTATGGTGTATATTCACTCAACTCCAAATCTCGTTCTATTTACTGAACACTTTTCTTAGAAATAACGATCGCTGCTCCAAGTAGTGTTGTTTTGGAGAAACTTTTGTTATGCATTCCATATACATCAAATATTTGCAAATATTTAATGGAATATTTTCCAAATATTTCAAATATTCGAATAATCGACAGACACACCAACGCAACCCTCAATGCTTCTTTTTCCTGAGATATACGAGGTGAGAAAAAAAAACGCAGTGAGACAATTTTCTCGTATTTCACTTTTTTCTCATTGTGAAAATAAGATAAGAGTAAAAAAAGTGAGACATGCGTAGGAAATAAGAGGTGAATTTTTTCAGGAAAAGCAATCGTTCATTTTGTGTGAAATAATCGTATTCTGACTAATTTTGATTTTTCTCGTATCTCATACATTTTGGGAATTTTGGGTCCTGATCGCAGAGTCAATACATTTCCTTGTAAATTGAAGCGATGTAGTGCGTGGGTTTGAGTTTCTTATGAGGCCAAAAGTGTTTGTAGAAATACGTTCACCAATTCGCACTTCCCCAATAATATATCAGATTGAGAATATTATCAATCACTCAAATTTAATTTTAGCACAGATGCTCTTGCACGTCCTTCTCCTTCAAGAAATTGTTAATTCTTCTAGGATTCGTTAGAAACATTTTCTTGGTATAAAATTAAATTGTCGAGAAAAATACATAGGATATGTAAAATATTAAAATATTGATTTGATATTTTCGATTATTGTAATCAGCTGTTCATGTTACGTTCCTATCGATGTCGAAACACATTGTAATTATCACACGTTTTTTAATTTATCGTAAAAATTGATTTTTTTCACTGTATATTTATGCAGTTAATACACTATTCAACTTGATGAATACATGAATGAATTGAATTATTTCATGTAATAAAACAAGTTGCTGAAAATAGTTTAATCTTGAAATTCGCGTGCTGAGTTGGATATGAAATATAACACTTTTTGATGAAATGAAAAGCGACTGTGTATAACAGGAATATTTACAAAAGACGACCTAAATAAGAAACTATTGTCCGAAAGTATAAGTTTGTGACTTACGTGTAATGAAATTAGTTCACACAATTGTAAACTATTTTGGGTGACGGGAAGTAATATTTCAATTTAACAATTTGTCATGATTGTACATGTACTACTGCATGTATTCATATCAACTTCTTGTGAAAGTCTGCACTCGTTTGCATGTTGTGGTCTTTCTTTTCTTTTCTCTTCACCATTTCATATTTTCCAGGCTAACTTTACTTTTTCAGCTCATACCAAAATATAAACTTTCTAGAAGAAGAATTTACTATACAGGTGGTATTCAGGTGGCAAATATCATATGTGTCAGCGTGGAATGAATAAGAATGGTAGAAAATATAGATTTTCACACTGAAATGTCTAAAGTAATAATTAGTTGTAACTACTCGTGGGTAATTATATTCTTGTTTACATTCATTAACTTCGTAGTGTAACTTATTTCAGGCCGCCCGTACATAATTCGCTTATACTCTGTGCTCGGGTGCTCTGTTAGGGGGGTGGGTGTTTTGTTAGTGTTGCTTGTTGATTGTATATTTATATTATTTCATCTTAGTTGTATTTTGTTAATATTATTCATAATCCATCTCATGTGACAGAGAAAATGATTTGATAATGAAATTATCACAATTAAACTATCACAATTATTTTACATTTTCGTGTGTTACTATCTTTCATTTCATATTATCAAAATATTGCATGATATTTTGTTGATTGCTACGCTATTTCAATTAATTCATAATTTATAATTTGGGTACCTGGTGTATGTAGCCTTAATCGGTAATCTCTCAAACAATTGGTATATTGTCAAACAATTCAACTGGAACACTATATAGTATTGAACTTATAATCATTCTGTTGAATATACTAATAGAAATTCTCTCCATACGTATACTCTCCTCTCGTTACATCCATTACATCGCTCAACACACAGCTTAAATATGAGTTAAATTAGCTACTTTTGTTTACTCTTATGAGTTGCTTTTAAGTTTTAACAACTTAAGTGGTGCAACCTTGTGAAAAGTGTTGAAATTACGGGAATCGTAAAGCAGGTATACGCTAAAACATTTCAAGCATTCAGTCGTATTCACTCGTTAGCATACATTACCATACTAAAGACATGACATTTTGAAGAATACACTCTGTTTTTATTTTCTTATAAAAACAGTTACGTTAAAAAAACATTCGAGTTTACATAGAGGATTATATAGAACACTCAATTCTGATATAAGTCTTGTTTCGGATGCTTTTTTCGGATTATTCACTTATTCACAAGGATTTGAAAAACTTACACGCGACTATATCTCATGTAATTATACTGTTGATACTATGATTTAGTCCTCGAAAAAAAAATCCTAATTGGCAAATAAAAGATTATCAATATGATAAGTATCAAAAATTGTCTCTCCACTAGAATAAAATGTGTTAATCCAAATATATTTCTTTCACTGGAAACAATAATACTCATGATTCATTACATTTTTTACATCTATAGTTTAATTTCAGCTCAATTGTCAATCTACTCGGACCATCAATTGAATGAAAAAATTGATTGATGAATGAATGAATAAATTATTGAATGAATGAATAAATGAAAAAGTTAATGAATGAATGGATGGACTAATAAATGAATTAATGATTGAATTAATTAATAAATGAATAAATGAGTGAACGAGTGAATAAATGAATGGATAAATAAATGAATGAATGCCAGAATAAAATAATAAATGAATGAGTTAATGAATTAATAAAAGAATGAATATATGAATGAATGTAATAATTACATGAATAAATGAATGACTAGATAAATAAATTAATACAGGAATAAATGAATGATTCACTGATCACACATTGGTAATCCAAATGTAATAATTCATCTATTATCATAAGTTCCATACCTTTATGATCATCTTTATCACTAGCACTGAATCACTGTTAGTAGTAGTTAGCATCAAACTTTGAAGAATGTCTATGGTATGATCTACAATTGGTCAATTATTCTGCTAGTAATATTACTGGATACAGTATTCTATTTTAACTGCATTCTGATGACAATAGAGTTATACTATCAACTGTATCAGATAGTAGTGAGATAATACGTGACTGTATACTGACTAGAGTATACAGTAATTGAGGAAAGATAATTGCACATTGTTTTGGTCAAAGAAATTCTATTCAATTACAACGACACAGCAGGAATTTTACAACGTATTTTTCATGGGTTTTGGAATTGTTACAAGTCAATGACGCCATTTTAATCCCAGCGTAATCCTAGAATGCCTATTTCTTTTAATGGAAACTGAAATTCTTTCATCAAGCTATGGTTTCACTTTCCAAAAGAAAGTAGTGACTGTACGTATAAAATAAACTCAACTTCGCAGAATGAATGTCGACGTCATTTAGCCCACTTTATAGTTATGTTTTTTTTTTCGAGATGGTTGTTGGTATGAAGAGACCTCTTTATTTTCCTCCAGTGTTGGTAATGTTTTCAGTGAAAAGTTTTTACCGGAAAAACAGAGAGCTCGCATAAAGGAAAAACAGTTTTCCAGTAGATAATCGTGTTTTCTTAGGAACCGGTATTCGTAAAGTGAAGATCGCGACTATATATATTTAGGGTTCAGAATATATAGGCTTGATGCACTTTAAAAATATGGAAAGCAATTCGAAAAAACAACACACACACACACACACATATATATATATATATATATATATATATATATATATATATATATATATATATGCGTGGGGGATAGATGATTAAAGTTTATATATATATATATATATATATATATATATATATATATATATATATATATATATATATATATATATATATATATATTTCATATATTTATACTTTCTGGTTATACTTTCCTGGTAGTCTATACTAACATTAAAACTTGAGTAATTTCATGTTTTTTACGGCAAATAATCTTTGACATTTTCTCCACATTGAGAAAATCCACAAATTACAATATAGTCCCAACATGATATTTTCAGTCATTAGACACATAATAGTACAAAAATGAATACAACGAATGAATAAAGTGAGCAATAAGACATTAAAATAAAGTTCGATACAAAAAACTAGGACAATATTGAGCTATAGTCTACAAAAGATAATATTGTAATTTATTACTTATGTACAAATTTACTGATTACTTATCAAATATTTAGCATATTCTTGGCATATTTTTTATAACATGTATATATTCTCGTTGGACACACCATATCATGTGATGTGTTGTTATATGGGTTATTATAATGTAAAAATCAGATTATTTCATCGGTCGAGTCTACTGTCAAGTTTTCTGAGTAAACAAACAAAAGCAACAAACTTTAATCATCTATCCCCCACGCATTGCGTACGTTACCTGTCGTCTGGTTTACACGAATATCAACGTGATCCAGCTTCTGAACTTACTGCTTCCTAACTTATTCCAGCTCACTTCTGAACTTGAAAGATGATCAAATTCATCTAGACGCATTCCATGAAATGAACATTAACAGTACCGGTAATATTCTGATTGTATATATAATTGGTTGTTCAAATAATGATGGATTCAACACTAATTATTTTGAATTATATCTTGTATTAATGGTCAGTCTCTCCGTTTTATCAAGTGAATTAATTGTATTCCAAATGTTATATTATTAGGTATTTTTATTGTAACAAATTTCTTTATATGTTTGATAGATCATTTTGTGTTACCAATAACAATGGATTATTTAACTCATGTTTTATTCTGTGTGATTTTTTTTTTTTCATTTTGTAACAACATGTATTCACTTTATAAAAATGAAAAGTTAACACTACAAATCACACAATGTGTATCTCATGTAGCTCGATATAGCTAAACTGAATCTAAGTATACGAAGTCCTTTAGATTCAAAATGTTCTAGTTAGACTAGATACAAAATATCTTCATACTGAAACGAGAGCAAGGCTTAAAGATGACAATGAATATCACGGAGGGTAACTTGAGAAACTTCTCTTCCCCTTCAAGTAAAGAAATATACGTTGCTTTGTTGCTCGGTACTATCCCAGTGCGTCACCTCTAGGACAAAACACGGCCTCCCGGTCGTCGTCGCTATAACCGCACGCTAGCTGCAGATTATGTAACAATTGAGTTTAATTAGACCAGATTCTTCTCGAAAGGTCTACTTTACTCGCCATATACACGACTCTATTGTTTCTATACACACACATACACTCTGCATGAAAAGAGTACAGTCGGTGTAAAAAGAAGATCTCCTTCATCCACGTGGGTTTAGAAGAACTTGGCGTACTTATAGACAGTTAGGGGAACATGCCATATGGTATAAATTCACAAATAATTATCTCTTGAATTAAATCTCAATATTTGAGGCAATATCAGATCTCAAATTCACTATATATGTTTTTCATAAAAGTGTTTCTGTATTTTCCTCAAGATCCTTTTTTTTTTAAATAGATCAGGCACGTACTGGCCATAAGGCCACACCGGCCATTGGCCGGTGCATGGGCAGTTGTATTCGAGAAATTTCGTGTAGTTCCCAAAACCCGTAGAATCGAATTGAAAAACATGGAATTTCTCAAATTTCCCTTGCGGGGCTTAAGTCTCTCCTCCCTTGCTATGCACTGCACACTTAATTTTGGGTGCTCACTATTGAGTCCTTGCCCCGAGCGCTAAAATGACACATGGAACGACCATGCAGTTACAATAACTGTGATGGGCAAATATTAGTTGGGCACCTTCAGTCCTATAAGATAACACATATTTGCATCCTGATCTTATCTGAAACACGTTGAACCATATTTTAAAAGTGTATAATTTCGAAAAATTCCCTGCGGGGCCAGAAAGGGGCTTGCCCCCCGTGGGTCACAACTTTGCGGTAACGGGTCGATAGGCCTAAACAACTCTTCTTATATGACAATTTTTATTTTCATTTTCATATAAACGCATACTTCGCTGTCTATATGACTTGCTCTAGACTTCGCACTTATAGATCTATTATTATTATTTATGCACATTTTTATCAAAGGTTTATGCATGACGCCCTTTCAAAATTCTTGCCCCCCCTGACTTAATATCCTAGCTACGCCACTGCTATGTTTAAAATGCTTCGATAAAAACAATCAATTATTTAAAAAAAAAAAACTTCTGTTTTCCTTGTCCTGGATTTGGTTTTATATAATAAATTAGTAATTAAATGGTCGCCATAAAGTGAGCCCTTAATTTCAGTGCTGTTACTTTCCAGTAGGCCTACGTCCCTGGATCGCATGTGAAGAAGAAGAAGATTGGAATAGGAATAAACTGACTTTTAATTGTATTGTTTTCGGTAATTGTAGACAAACTCACTGCGGCTTTATATTCAATGATTTTGAAACATCCAGTTGTGTTTACAATCGTGAATCGTGGCTGGAAAAATAATTTATCCTCAAATCATCTTGTCCAAGCCTGTACAAATTTGACGGTGATATTTGTGTTTTCATGTTGTTAGTCGACTTCTGTATTTCGTGAATACAAGCTTCCTGAAAAATGAAGTGTGATCCTACCATGGGGTGGATCTTCAAATTTTAAAACTGTTCAAAATGTTAAAATTGTTCAAAAATTCGATTCTGTCTGTACCGGAGCAGATTAGGTGCCTACAGTCTTTCAAGTAGCCGTGCAGCACGGTTAAAGTGTGTTTGCCTTCCCTTGTGTGGAATCTTTACAATTAGCGTGCGCGCATATAGCATTCCATTCCTTACCTCGCTCAGCCAAGCTCAGCCAAGCTCAGCTCGAAATAAAACCACAACCTACTGAATACCTCTTGGAAACCTGCTGGCTAATATTAACCCTTTACATGCACAGTCTCTTGGTTTATTGAGGCATAGCGGTTGAATTCTGTAAATATTCACGCTCACATTGTTGACTATAGATACATTTTCACACGTAGGTTTGTGATCTCCGAGATGGCTTTGTCTTTTTTGTGATAAAAGAAACTTTTGTTCGATAAATTAGTTGACCTTAACCTGAGAAGCTTGAGTTCGAGCCTCGACTTCGATTAAATTTTAATTATATCAACCCTCTTTGATTACTAACACATCCCTTGTAAGATGAGCGTGACTATAGACACGGGATATAACCATATATTCTGCAATAATCTCTCGTTAGTATTATAATGAGGTTTGTAACAGTATGTGTTAAATTACATTAAAACCAGCGTTATAGTGATGGCAGTAGAGATTTTCATAACTTCGTCTCTATGCTTTGAACCATATTTAACCTAATCTTGGTGACAATAAATAGTTGTCTCTAATACAAGCTATAATCCAGGCTGTCTCGACTCTTGGCAATGCGAGTTTTCGGTATTACAAGCTACATTTTACAGAAACCACGTAGTACACGAAAAGTGTCGTTAATTTTATCCGAATGGATACAAAGTTTCAAGATATACCAGTTAGTTAGTTCGTTAAGTTCAAACGTTTAGATCCTAGACATAGATGAGTACGCGTATTTACTGTGTCGACTACATCATTGATTTGATTCTACAGATAATGTGATAATTCAATTTGTATTACTAGGTACTTAGAGAATAACGCATTCGAATGTAAACCGAAGGTGATGATAAGAAGTCACGTCGATTTTCTTTAGAAAAAATGACACGTAAGGTAACAACAATGAAGTTGTGACCAACAGTGAAATAGCTGAATGTCAGCAGGTTTGCCAAGCATGTTTGTTAATAGAAGCAAATAGGAAAGTGAGAGGCAAACAAACGAACAATGAAGTTATGATTGGAGAACACAATTTGAGAGACATTTTTGCTAACGTATTGCAGTAATGAGTGACACCGCTACTGCATGACTACCTATACTGAGCGTTGTAGCGTAATATCTCTCTCTCTCTCTCTCTCTCTCTATTTATATATATATATATATATATATATATATATATATATATATATATATATATATATATATATATATATATTATGTTTATACTGATGTGTATACGAAACTAAAAATGTATGAATTATAATATTAGGTCCTGGTAATTTCTTGATAGAGTTCGTTCAAAATGCCAGCTCGATATAGAATTGGAAATGCTTGAAAATCAAACGTGGATCAAGTTGAATTCTTTGGAGTTTATGATCACGCTACAGTATTATCAAAGAATTAGAATTTGAATTAGGTTCAGATCAAGCAAGGAATGTGGATGATGAAAAAAAAACATTTATGAAACAACATCTTTATACTTGAGAACCACCTATAATATTTCGAATATCACCGTGATTGGTCTTTTGATAGGCGCTAGGGGCACTATCCCAATTTTTTTGGTAAAATTTTGTAGAAAGTTCAATCTGAACAGTAATTTTGTAAATTCGATAGGGATTTTAGCCTTAAAAGGATCTATCGCCATTCTGAGAAACCATTAATACTCTCATTTATAGCTTAATTATTCGTCATTTTTGTATCATTTTTATATTATTTCCATATTACTGTTCACACTAATACTTTTTCACTATTGTTTAATATTCTCTCATTATTTTCTACAACCAATCATTTTTTTTTATCAATCATTCATGTGTGATTTATTATTAATGTGTGTTTTTCAGTTTTTCTTTACTTCATTAATTTTTAATTTGATTGTTATCATGTGTCTGACGGCAATCATGTATAACATGACATAGTCTAAAATAAAGATTTATATATACAAGGAGAGGATGAGATCGAGGGGCAAATCTGAGAAACACCCCATATTGACATTCATTATTGATACATCTTTTTCATTTGAATTTAACCAATCAAAGAGCAATTTGAGAGTTAATGTATTCAGGGTTACCAATTGACCACTAAAGGTTTCTGTGGTATCACATGACTGTAGTCGCTATGCTAGTTTAGTGATGTTATTTGAAAGTAACTGAAACTGGCATACTGTGAATCTGGAAATAGTATAAATAGTGTTATAATATGTGATATAATAGAAACTTGAGAATGCAGTATCCATACATTATTCATATATATGACTCTAAGGGGACTGAGGAAACATTACAATAATTCAGAATAATATACATCATTAATATAATACAATTATTGTTTCAAACGTGTGTCAGTTTCATTCATAAATTATGCATGAAAATACATATTTAAATCAGCAAATACGTAATATAACAATACAACATAAATAAAATGTAGAAACTTTAATTGTTTAAAATGACATGTTTTGCTGCGATTACCAAAGCTGATATGAGTCATCGCCATGTTGGAAATGGACACATGTTAATTTTGTTACATCTCATTCTCTGTCTCTCTTTATTCTTCTTAATTCTTTTACCGGGATATATGGATTTTGGAACGTGCTTCATCGGTTCTCGCCTCTCACATTGTCGAGTAAAGAATGTAGAGGAAACGAAGCTTACAATTATGGTAACCATATGAATGAAACCGTAAAAACGTTTGCTATAACATGCAGAAAAGGCATTAGAAGTCGTGACGTCATTAATTCCCAAGATGAATTGCAACAATTAATAATGATCAGTATCTATTTATTTTGTCTTGGAACTAGTTCATCACTTTCTCATTATCTCCATCTAACCGTACTGTATACACATGGCAAGAACATGCGTTCTCTCTATAAAATATGTAAATCTGAGTCGACGTTTAATGGCATAAGGGCTGTCGTTTGAATATATATATATATATATATATATATATATATATATATATATATATATATATATATATATATATATATATATATATTTATACATATACACGTTAGTGATGTAGTTCAATATGTGTTTAGGACCGCTCATTTCCTGCTAGAAGTTGTACTGTGTGTTTGGCACATGCTTCAACGAAACAGTAATGTTTCATGTAACAGACTTGTCGTAAAATCAACTCTAACTATTGCTAAATGATGAGTACGTTTTATTAGCTCCGTATATAATGTTTGGATCTGTGTAAGAAATCATGGTGAATAGAAATAAAATAGAAGTATAAAATTGGATATTGTTGGAAGAAATCCAGAATGAATATGAATATTCTGAAAAATTAACCTACTTGAGATGAATCTATAATAAAATTGTCTTTTGAGTCTTTTTTGTCTTCTGAGTACAAAGTAATTCTCAGGGATTGAATTACATGGTGGGAAAAGAATTGATTACTACAAGTGAATAATATGTAATAATGATCAGTATTTTGTCTTGGAACTAGTTTATATTAACATGTAAGAACATATAATAACTAATAACATATTAAGATGTTAAAATCTATATATACCATGTAACTTATATATATCATAAAATCTATGAGTATTTACGAGAAGTCAAGTTCAACAATCTATTAAATAATTCATTGTTCCTTTATTCTCACCATGAAAAATGTTTATGCAATGTTATTTAATGAATGTAGATAGCTTATATCGATAAACTCTTGATATCTAGTCTCCAACAATAATCACATTACGCAAATATTAATGAATTAACCAATTTCAGCTACTAAATCCACGTATATCAATATCAATTGAAATTATGAGATTGATATTCGAATAATTAAAAATCGTCGAATAAGAGAAAAATTCAGTTTGATCGAATTGAACTTTAAAAAATTAAAGAGAATTGATATGAGATTAAATAAGCGGAATAGACACAATCCATATTATAAAAATCCCTATATATGAAATTGCTTCTTTTCGAATTTATGATAGCGTCTGAATTCTACGTTACCTATTTACAGCTTTATACCGTACCTACAATACACACATAGCCACAGTCATTTAGACAAAACAATGAGCTAAACTGTATGCTGAGTTATTGCAATCTGTTTCGATTCGATTCGGTTCGATTCGTTTTTGTTTCGAAATACGAACACTTTTGAATAATGGAACGAGTTCCGAGTCGATACCAGCTTACGTCACCATCCGTATGTACTTGCCGTTCATACTTTTAACAGCATGGATAGTTGGATACGTCTATGTCTCTCTGTTAATCTATAACTATTTTTATACTATTTATGTAAATTTTCATTCATTTACAACTGTTCTTGTGTGTGAAGTGTATACCTGATCATACCAGATCAGATCGTTTGGACTGATGCTTCATTATACAGCTCGATGAACGTAGTTCGAAGAATCGTATATTCGATCTACGTTCGCCTAGCTGTAAGTAAGAATCCCTGAAGATGGCAGGTCACTTCCTGCCAAAACGTTGACAAAGAAGAGAAGGTCCCGAACGGGATAAAAAATTCTATCCCAAAAAAGCAAACGCAGTCAACCCGAGAAATCGACACGACATTCATCCAATTAATGAGAACATTCGTCATAACATAAATATATAGGCCTAAAAAAATATTGAACATACATACCCACATGGCCGGACATATTGAATTCGAGCTAATTTGAAGTGTTAATTTTTTCATACTCATTATGGAAAATTATTGATCACTGACTTATTTATTACCATTTTATGCCAATAGAACCTCTATTGTTGTTCGCTAATGATAGTCAGTTTATTTTAATGTTGCTTAACGACTCCACCAACAGCTAGCTTATACGGGGTTATCGAATGAGCGGATGATAATGAAACGATGAAGAGATGAAAGATGAAAGGACGTCTTCAAAAACCCATGCCTTAAGCGGGACTCGAACCCACGCCCAACGGTGACTTCAGTTACTACCACTAGCGATAATTGACTTAGCCACCGGCCACCGGCGTAAATAGTCAGTTATTCTGTAAGCTTCTGTGGTACATGCTCTCATCATGACTTTGAGATTTTTCTATGGTCAAGAGTTGTAAAATTCGAATAACCAAATTGCTATGATTAAAATCAATAACAAAAATAAAAATTAAATCAGATTTCAGATGGATTTTATTCAGTATTTTTTTTGACTTATCGTTTTGTTTGAAGTATGATTACGTCCCAGATATTCGACAAAATAATGATTTTTTCCCAGGCTCGATGGTATTTTCAGCAATTTTTTTTATGGACGAATGAACAAACAGTTTGATTGCATGTAGGAAAGCTAATCCCGTTTTCTCAAATATTGACCAAGCAAATTCAACTTGATACAATTATTGAACGCAATTCAAAATAGAGCGATAATTTCACTCCATTGAGATTTTAGACTGCTGCACATTTGGTTGTTCTAAAATTAATCCAAAATATCATAAATCAACATAATACATTGTCCCTTTGTTTCATTCATACAGTTTTCACAACAATGTTAAACTATATCTGTATGTGATAATTAGATTTTAATAATATTTGTGCTACACATTACTTTCAGAGGAACAAACAGAGCAATTGAGTACACACATACATGTAATACAGAATACAAATGGTGACAATTTTCAATTTGATCACAGTGTATATGGGAGCGTTTTAGGAAGTTCAGACAAGAAAAAGTCAGAGAAAATTACTCTGATAAAATTCCAATATAAACTTGTTCGTAATTTTTTCTGAGGATACGGAAATTTTGTTCCGCTATTTTCAATGGTTACATATTTTATATTCTTGTATTCTGGTAAAAACATTTTCATTACACTCTGATATTATTTTGTCATAATGCGCTATAAGAATTGAAAAACAAATTATTAAATCGCTACGGTAAAAGTTCGCATTTTTCAAATCTGATTGAGACTGAAGAACATGCAAATCTACATCTGCATAATTAGGAATTTTTCAATTTTTCATGGTGTATAACAAAACCATCAAAAGAATAATTACAATAATTTATAATTATTTAATTGCACAGAATGTAATAATTACTACTATGTACACATTTGTGCTCGTTTCTGATATAATTGCTTTTCTTCGTCGCAGTTACAAGTCGAGCATAAAATATCACTACAATGCGTGTACAATCTAAATAAGCTAACTGTAATCAGGTTATCTCAATCTTGGGGGGAAGGTGGAGGAAGTGTGAAAGGGTGAGAGAAGGTGAAAGGGGTAGAAATGTTGCTTTAATCTCGGTGCTTGGTTTAGGAAAGTTTTAAAACAAAACTCTGACTGTCGCATGTAAAAAGTGAAATGAAAATAGAAACGCGAAAACTTTTTTTATTGCGTCAGGAAATCTGTTTTTCCAGGTAAATCAGTAACAATTAACCTAGTTTTCTATTCGGATGTGATTCTTTTAATGTAATGTGTTTGTAAACAAGGAAGTGATGCCATGCTGTGTTGAGCGTATTAGTTTGGTATGACAGTTGTTTTCAGCGTATTGCTTGTTTAGAGACGAAACAGTTGGTATGACAGTTGATAAATCGCAATGAAACGGAAATGTGGAGGGAAGTGAAGTTTGAAGAATTGTTAAGGTATTTTTGATTCATTGCACGCTAAATCACAAACTTTCACGATTTATTTCAATACACTTTCGATGAATTTTATATGTGTCACATTTTCTGTCCAATCATTCTATTTATACATGTATTTATGTTACCTTAAAGATGAGATGAGTAATAACATATTTGTTATTAATGTTTATGCACTAACCAGATTGACTGTCATTGCTATTTCTTCTCAAGCGACATCAAACTTCAAGTTTCATTTTCACCATACAATTTGTGAAAATTTTCATACTAAATCATCTACAAAATCATCCATACTTATGAATACTTCGTCGAAGATAAACTATCTCTTCTCAGTGCCAATAGTTATATCTCGTATGATATCGTCGATTGTGTTAACTTATACTTTTTTAATTAGAATTGCCAACTTGATCCAATGGCTATATAGACATACCTTGCATTGTGTATATATATATATATATATATATATATATATATATATATATATATATATATATATATATATATATATATATAATGCAAGGTATGTCTAAGGTATGCCTAAGGTATGCAAGGTATGTTTGTTCGTTGTATATATATATATATATATATATATATTTATATATGTATATCTGTTTCTTCATTCTCATCAGTTTTAATGTCACTTAACAATATATTGAATGTTATATTCGTTGCACCAGCAAATATCATTGCATTCAATCGAGCTAGTAAACATATTTTATATGAAAAGAAGTTTGCGAAGGCGGATATTGAAAGAAGAATACTGCATACATTGTGTTGTTGTTGTCTATGCGACGAGAAACAGCCGTGTACTCTATAAGATTAGTTTACTACCTGCATTGGCATCGCTTTGTTCGTTGTACCGCTTCGGGTAGTGGATCAAAATCAAGTTGGATAATACATTCATGCAAGGAGATTTTTTTTGAGTAATTACTTTAATTACAAAAACTTATTATTCCAATTTGCATCATAAGGTAGTCAAAATTAAACCCATGTTTCAGACAGCTCAAAAAAACATTGGATTATATAACCACACGATCCGGACGGTAGCCATAATCCAAGATTGAACAGAGTTCGATAAAAAATGGATAACAATTATACTAATATGAATTTTAATTAATAAAATGATCATAAGAATGGACGGAGTACATTTTTATCAATGGCCTTTCTGAAATAATATTGTACCAATTGCATGAATGACAGCAAATATAACATAGAAAAAGAAATAGTGGAGGTGCCAGGTTTTGGAACAAATAAATCGCTCTATGACTGAAATATTGATTTCGAATGAGATATACAAACACATTCTCAAAAGAATACATCATTGATTTGGTTAAACATCCACGGTATTAAACAAGCCATATTTGATTTTTACTGGAGTCACATTTAGGGTTATGTCCACTCCCGGAAAATTTATAATAAATTTCAGTGTCTGCATTGGTGCAATGTGTTCATATGTGAAGGCGTGTGGGAGTGTGGGAGGCGGGAAGGGGGGAGGGAGTTGCGGAGAGATGCAAATTCAAACCAATATGTCAAGCCATAATCGTCGACCACATTCATTTGCATTTTATCTACACTTTTCAGTTCATATAGGTATAATGTAATGTTATGCCCTCATGTGGTTTTCCCTTGAAGTGGCTTTCTGTACATTCGTCTCTCCTCTACTATGAAGTAATGTACTTCGTAAAGCTTTTCTTAAAACGGCTGGGCGTTGTTTGCTAGCCACGATGATTTGAGATAAAGCTCGCTAGAAAATGGTAGGGATTCTACTCGCGTGAAGTTCCGATGAGAGGGCGAAAATGCTAGGATGAGAATATAATCTTCAGGAGGAAATAAATGATCACGCCTTAGTCCTAACATATTGTGTTACAGCTCACTTCAGAAAACCATACGGATCCTGATTTATGATTCAATGGATAATAATCAAAATATTTCTACATTATGAATACAAAATTAAATGATTGAATCAAATTTACAAAAGTATTTTCAAATATGTTTCTTCGCAGATTTCTTGGAAAAGTCTTGAAAATTTGTCCGTAAACTATCTTCATAAATCTTGGAAACTTCATCAACAAAAAGTATGCTTTTTTTTAACAAAATGTCAAATTTGAAATTTTTGTATCACGTTCGTTCGACCTAGGGATGTTATATTGAGTAATTCTGGCTGGATTGTAACATCGATGATATGCATCGGTACAAAGGTATATAGTATTGGTATATAGGTAGTATCGCTTTACATTTTGATATGCATTTTTGTATTTATTCAATAATATCATTTTGATCTGATCCATGTTAATAAACTAAATATGCCTACTACACTTTTCTCAGTTTCATTATAATCAGCAGTTTTTGTTCAATTTTCGATTATTACCCCAGATTAGGAAAATTGAAAGATCCTTTCTCATCGCTAAGCGATTATGGGTTTTTTATCCTTTTATTGATCATAGCTAAGATTGAAAAGCGCTATAAGATTTAACCTTGTCATGTACTAACCACCGACGCCAAAAACATATCCAGCTCAGACTGAACCAAGAAGTTAAACTTGTAGTCGTTAGTCTGCTATACGTCGTTAAACTATATTACAGTACTGAAAAAAGATTCTCATCAATTATCTCGTAAAATGATACGCGATTATAAATTACCTTGAACTTTTCAGCTTCAATTTCAAACACTTGAGCACTTAAAACCTGTTTCTTTAATTGCACTCTAGAGAAATTAAATTAGTATATTTTATATTTTTAATTAAATAAAAGTTGTAGGGAATAATTATTCGTAATTTAATTGTCGAGAACAATTCCATTTCATAACGTAATTGACGAAAATATTGTTTTTCAGGGAGCGACTGATAAATTCTGACAATGCTACTGTCTGTTTGTGTGGGTGTGTGTGTGCGAGCCTGTTTCTGTTTTTATTGGAAAACTATAATAGCTTGAAAGTGCTCACGTACTGCAAATCTGCAATTACTTGTTATTCATATTATTCACGCGGTATTGGACATTCTGGAACGTTCGCTTCTGGAAACGAGACATTAGTTTTTAAACCAATCCGATAATCGCCATTTGTGAGCTTGGAGTGGAAAAACAAATCAAAGCTAAATCCGGAAAGAAGAACAGATATTTCATACAAATGTAATTTGTGATAAAGAGGGATTTTTTTTATAAAACCTGACTGGTCTTAAAACTTGTATTTTTTACACTCGCTTCGTGGAAAATTGAGCTCCTATGAAATGAATGCATTTTTTCAGCAATTTCCCGTATAGAAATTTGAGCTAGCGGTTAGCAAGCGACTAGCGCGCACAACGCAGGCATTTGTTTATTTTGTTCATCTGGCATTTGTATATTTTTACTGAGTGGATAGCAAGCGGATAGGGTTTGCTCCAATCAAATCTTATGCGGCGACACATATTTCGACTTGAATGACAACCTTCCGATCAGCAGGCGAACACAGTGACATAGCGGTACCAATCCAGCGAGTAGCCAGCATCGTGTATTGCTTGGCGTTATCAATTAGGAACGAGGTAAACACTAAGCTCCGAACTAGCGGAATAAAAAATATTCAAAATATATTAAACCCAGAATCGATTTGCAATAAAGCATGTACCGGTGTATCATTATTCATTCATGACTATATTCCATTTATTTCATTTATGTCGCTGATTATGTATAAGCCTACTTATATAATTTATCATATATCATAACTATGTTTGAGAAAGAAGCTAACAGTTTTGTTACAAACATTCATACATGCGCTGTCATAATCCAAGGCAAGAGGAGTGAGAGCATGCTATGAGGTGGCAAGAGAAATCCATGAAAACCAAAACCAAAGTATTGCCCTGAACAGAAACTAGAGCAGAGAAAATATTTTACCACACGAGAATTTAGAAGTGCACACCTTGCAGTATGAATTATTAGAAGTACTAAATAACGAAATTGTCGAAATACAGCATTTTTAAATTCTATATTATACTCGCTAAAGTACGCTTTCCAGAATAACATGGCAATTACGTATGATTAATCTCAACGTATAAATCACAAACTAAAACAAATTAATGTGTTTCTATATTATTGAATTGATAAACTGTTGTAATATAGGTACATAGATGTGGACCACAATCGACTTATCCGCTTGAATAAAACAAATGCAAATCAAATCTAATTAGTTTCATCCCCTTTCGATGAAATAATTATTTCACTCCTGATTATTTCCAATCTAATGTGAGTTTTCCATTTTATCGCCCCACTGGCTTCTCTTTCATAGATAATGGTTTGAGAGATTTTCCCTGGACTAAATAGTAGTGAGGACAAAAGTGGTGTATTTTATACTCGGCATTCACAAATGGACGATGTAGCTGAATGCTAATTTACACACAACTATTATTTTGAACAATGGAATTGCACAGAGGAGAAAATATGCTCATGTTTTCTCAATGATCATAAGTACGGATTTATAGAATGATACCACTAATACAAAGGTATTCATTTACATGAGAAGAATGGGTTCAACAATGGGTGAACTTTTCCAAGTTGAACAGCTTTATGTTCAAATTTTCAGGTAATAATACTAAGTATAACCACGTATGAGCATTTTTTTACATGAAAAATGTACCATTTTGTCGTATATCGGTTCTTATTTAGAAATGCATAATACTATTGTTCTGTTATGTATTATAAATAGGTCATAAAGTAATTCACCAGTCGGTGTTCTATCGAATACTCTGATCCTAAAATATTATCTGAAAATGTAATTCAAAAAATTATGGGAATATTGAATGGTTTTTATACGAATTGATAGAACATACCACATATTGAATGTAAGTAAATAACCTAAATAGAAACATGACATCAATTATGATATTTTTAACAATTGAAAGTCAAGCTCACGACCGACCATTTTTTGTCAACAACACACACACAACATGCTTCAACATGAAAATACAAGATCCCGCCAAAAAGCCGTGATAGTTCGCATTGTTCCATCTTGATACATGGATAGGTCTACGCACTCATCTTTATTCCTAATTCAGACTCTCTCCAGAGTTAAGAAACATGAAAGTGAATTTATTGATTGTTGATTCTTTTGGTATTGCGTGGTCATTGTAACTCAAATTATATTCTAAATATGATTATTGTGATTCTCGTCGTTTACTTGGTTGAGTATTACATACTGCGTTGTCTAATTTGTACGAGATATGTTTTACAATGTTTTACAAGTGATTGTGAACATAAGAAATTCTCCACGAAACAAATACGTGACCAAGTGATTCTGATTTTTTATTTTATGCATGATAGGTCAAAAGTATACAATTGAAACCAAATTTTAGACGCGTAGTGAAATGTGAAAGAACAAGTGTAATTCGAAGTATAGTTGGTTGCAGCAATAGTTTGTTGCCTAACGCTACTGCCGCTACGATTTGACTACGATAGCTACGATTACGATAGCTATTATCCGACGTTGTACACTTGCAAGAAGATCGCCTACCAACTTAGTAATTATAAAACCTATCGTAAAGGAAGAGAAACTCGCTGAAGAGTGTACAAATCTTCAGTTGAATTCATTCAATCATTAATTCATTCATCAAAATCCTTTTCATTTCAAACTAAACGTATTTCAATACTTGTAAGGCACCCAGCCCATACTCATAAGTTAGTTACTATATATTATCACCATGTAATGTATTTACTAATGAAATAAAATGTTACTTGACTTGACTTCACTCAATTTTTGCTTATGAATGATGTAGTTCTATGTCTAATGATAAATCTTGTCCTAAAAACATTCTACCTAATAATACTACGGTTATACAAATATAAAAATGATATTTGTGTTTGTTTAGATGATAGACAACTTTCTCCTCTCGTGGATACACGTAAATTATGTTACGCTTGTCCTTTATTTTAATTACGGTAGCACGTCATCTTATAAACTACTTTATGCATACCTAATATCACTAGTGTAGGTCCAGGACCTTTATTGCTAATGGAAATACGTGACGGTCGATCAGGATCGTATATTAAACCAACTTCCAATCATACGGTTTCGACCTTAGAGATAAGACGGGTCTCGTGAAATAACTGATGCAAATCGCCAATAAACTAAATCGAATGCTGACCTAATTTAGAGCCAAGTTATTCTAGTTTCACAAACTGTTTTATCTCGAACATTATTATTTCCTGTGGATGAGAATTATTCTTCGCTCACGCCCATCTGATATTTCCCTTGCTCAGATATATGATTCTTTATAGGGAAATTTTACATTGTTGCAACTTGTTATAAGTGGATAACAAATTGTTAAATTGTGTTCTCCAATAACAAATAATAGTAATCATTTGTTGGCCTCAGCTTGACATGTTACTATATGGTAACACGAGGAAGAAACTGACTATACTAACTACCATCCTGATAAATAAACATATTACATACCAATTCTATATACAACGTACTATCGCCAATTTTGTTGATAACAATACATTTTATTTCTATCTCATCTTTTCGTTCAAAGAAGAATATCTTCAAGTTTCCTAAACTGTTGCCAACAAGACGTACTTTACAAACTACCTGCTTCATTGATTTCAATTCTTTTACTTGATTATCATGACTATTTCCTCTTAATGATCTTTTCTCCGAATAATTATTATATTTTGGGTACGAACGAACGGTGATGTTTTATAAACTCATACCGTATGCGGGCATCGAACCAGCGACCGACTTGACTTGTTTGGCTGAATAAGCCGAATGCGCGTCTTTCTTCCTATACATAGATTATCTGGAGTATGTAGATCGTTAGTAGAATGTTCCATTGTACACTATTGACCTTTACTGATGACCTCTCATGAATGATAGGTGGCTGTTTTACCTCCACCAACTTACGAACTGCATAGTTCAGGAGTACGCAAGAATTCCTCTGTGTCAAACGCGTCAACTACAGAAGACTAATAGATGAAAGTGACAAAGCATGTGATATTTCAAAGTGGTATGTTTAATCAACCACAGCCGATGTATATGCCCACTCACTTCACGACTTTCTTCCTGGAAGCATTTCTGATCATTGGAATCAGATCACTGTAATCCAGTAAAGTTGCCGTTAGAGGTACTTTTACTTGAGGATACATTAATTTGTCTTATTGTGTGTACAATGAGTGTTACAATGCTTATGTGTAAACTTCAATACGACAGATCTTAGTGTGAGAATATAATGATCACAGAATGGACACGAATAATATTTGCAATCTTTCTTTTTCTGTTTCACAAATAAACTTGATGGATTTTGGTGGAGGTGCCATTTTAATAGCAAATTGTTTCATAGTTTGATTTTTGACATGACCAAGGTTGTTAAAGTGTTGTAATTGTTAGGTATTTTCTGTCTTTGAAGAAACTGCTCATGAATATGCGTTATTATTATTTCGATTATGTAAACCCCAGGTACATAGTCATTGTTATGCGATCTGCGTCCTTACTCGAATAGTTTCAATCTGATTGAAATACTCAGAAATACGTTCTCGATAAACTTTCGTGCATCTCTTCTGCGCATGCTCCGTATGCAATCAGTTTAGCCAACTAATGCACTTCCGGTATCCGGGCAATGTTAACTCAACGCGCGATGTTGAGGAAAGGGCAGGGGAAGGAGGAATCTGACATCGTTTCATTGCGTATCAGTGGCGCTCGACACTAATTCGAGAGGAAAAAGAGAAGATAAATACGTAGACTGGAGAAAAATGTGTAAGAAATAGTAGGAGTAATATTGAGTTAATTTCCATTACTGTATTATGATGAGTGCCTATTGAAGTCGATTTAGTGGAATATCACTTTTTGGTGCATGATACGTATTGAGCTGTATGAGATATCTCAATTTTAATATAGGAAAAACACAGATCTCTTTGACACTTCGGAGTTCATGGGAGTCGATTTAGAGCAATATCAGTCTTTTTGTGATAACTTCTGAACGGTATGAGATTTCAAAATTCTGAGATCAAGGAAACACAGATATTCTTACTACCTTTGATGTAGTGTAAGTAATAAGTATTTATCTCATATCTCATAATTGTCAGGCGGATACGGCCTGACAATTGTCACGTTCCACAATGAAATATCTCAGACATTCGACGTTATCTGAAAAATTGATTTGGTTAAGTTGATGTAAAACTATTACCATGACTTATAGTGGGTTTTCCAGTGTATGAATATTTTCAGATATATTGTTTTGGGATTCTCCTGCGTCGAGAAGTAAAACATAATTGAAGTCCCGTGTAATTCGCCGCCTATGTAATTCGTTGCTTCTAGGGGTAAAAACCTTGGAGAAACTTCCGTATTATATCACTAATTCACTCATTACTCTTCACTTGTTCACAATTGACTCGCTATTTTTTGTTCATTAGTCGAATTACCATCTTATTCCAGCAAATTATTTTACATTTCTTACACTTCGTCCGCCATATTCATTCCTTTAATACTTCCCTAGATACGGATTAAGTTAATATATTTTGTGAATATATTTCATCCTAATTTGGAAACTTTTTTTGTTTCTTTCAACGTTTGTCCCCAAAAAAACACTGAATTACATATCCGGCATATTTACAATCGCACATTAAAATCCCACTGCTAGTCCTTGACCTCACTTCTGCCCCTCCAATTGTAATCCCTTCATTCACATATTCTCGCCACTATTCACATCCCATACATTATGTTATCTCAACGCTCCCCACGTCTTGAGCAATGGCCGCCTCCGCTCCGAGTTTCTTATCACTCCTGTAGCAGAAAGCGTGTGAAAACGCACCCACTGAGCCGAGTAGAGCTCTAGTAAGACGAAGTTTCTTGTCAGGGGGGGGGGGGGGGGGGGGGGGGGACTTTAAATGTCGAACTCACGTGAATCTCGTGTCCGATCTATACAGTTCTATTAGCTGATAGCCCGCCGTGTTTCGAACAACGGTGTTCTTCCTATTTGAACGTATATCAGATAGACGTGAAGTTGGCAACGGATGCCGGAAGATTATTCACTTACCTATAAAAAAAGAAGAACAATGCATTATTCAACAGGTTCAAGAGTTGAGTGAAGCAATTATCTCATATTCTACTGATGGTGTAATTTGTTTCGTGTTGGTTTAGGTACTATACGATAAGTCATACAAATTTATTGATACTTTCTGATATATCGGAAATAATTTTCAGTTGTATTTATGATTTAACTACATAGTCGATGTTTTTCATAATTCAATATGAGGTTTCACAATTTTTAGGAATAGAAATGAATACGTCTAGTTTTTTTTAATGACCCACGATTCTTTTTTGTATTCTTATTTACTTATACTAATAACGAATTGAAGTATCAATTGGATGAGCGAAGCTAAGACTCAATTCTACCATGCATACTCAATACAGAAAGACATGTCTCATTCATATATTAGGCCTACTCTTTTCTGTTTGCGGTCCACAGTTCAAGCGAACGTTAATTTTCTTACGGAACTTGGCATGCACATATTTCATCATCTAATTCTACACTATATCATGGCACAATCGATGAAGCCAATGATGAGAAAAATCAGCCTGACATTTTTAAAAAATCATAGGAATAATCCGGGAGAAAGAATATGGAACGAATTCTAGAAAGAAATTCGATTTTCACGGAATGATGCATATTAATCCAAAGTTTTAAATACATCGAGTGAACCGTATTATACATAGCAAACGCAGAATAATTATGTGTTATAAGATGAGCGAGATACGGTATCTGAATAGAGTATATAATCGAAAACTCTACACACCTTGACTCATATAACATATACTTTATTCGGTAACTTTCGAATCTGAATTTAGGAAGCCGTGAATCTCGGTAACATTTTTCTGCTATCCTTTCTATTCATAAATTTTGGTGAAAAACATTGAATTTATTCCCTTCAAAACGCCTTGTGCGAATTGCTTACAAAATTGTAATATTGTGTCTCATTCACTTCACATTCAGGGAAAATTTGATTTTGTTTGAAGAGATTTCATTTTTCAAATTTTCTTGCCCAGCTTAATGCTTAGGGGTTTTCAAAACTCTGAGATAGTATTTCTCAAACTGATCCAACCGATTCAACCCAAAACTATACTCTTCCTACTTCAATAAGTCCATGTGTTCATGTCGAACATCTATAGTCATTCATCGCCATCCGTCATCTATACCTATCGTACTCATTCTTCCCCCCCAAATAACTTAGCTGTCAGTGGGGTCGTTAAAAATACAATAATTAATCTCGAAAACCGAATATAGGCCTAATTCCACTCTTCCTGAATTAACTTTGGCCCTGTTCTTTTAAGAGGAATGTACAGCAATATAAAAGACCGCGACAGATGCCCGAGTCAACCCTATAGACAGAGAGCGTGCAGTCTAGTCATGAAACTACATTGGATCTCGTTTTAAATTAACATTAATGTGGAATACTAAATTGTTTGTATTCACTCAACTTTTTTGCATGTTTTTTCACCGCTAGACACAGAGTTACAGCCGCTATTACTTCGTATACGGGAGTGAAGTTACTGGCCTGAAATTATAGCTAGGAATAATCCAATTTCTGAGTACACTTTCAGTTATATGTGCTAGACTTGATTTCAATATCAATTTATGTTACCAAACTCGATAGTAAAATCTTAATTGTATTGAAAATCTATTTTTTCAAAAATATTTTCAATTTTCATTCATAGAAATGAATTCCTTTTATTGGAACTTCTAGCGTTTATTGTTCATAGAATGTATCGGGATAAATATACTATTTTGATTTTCCGTGGTTATATTTCAAATCAGTCAAATAGATAATTTATTTCAAAAACACATTTTGACTGTAATTTTTAAACTCAAATACAAATTGAATGAGCTAGCTGGCTTGAATTTTGCATCCAGACCCACGAAAAGTGTGATGTGATCAGAGTACATCTGTAAAGTGTAACATATAAATAGAACAAAATGCAAGATAACTTCATCGATTTTGAGAAAATTGGAACTGAAATTGATATTGATATATCACTGGATGTATATACTGGTACCGTAGATTATTCCAGTCCTTGATTTCAGACCAGTAAATTAACTCCCGTATACGCAGTAATAATGGCTAAATACTGAAATGCTAAATACTGAAGGAGATTCAAAGCAAGTTTCCACTTTGTAATAGTATCGTGTTTACGTAGTAAATATATGAAATATGAATGATACTTTTTCCAGTATCTCTGTAAAACATAAATATTATATGATGAGATCGTTTTTCCATTTCCTGCTCCCAACCAAAGTTTCCGTCATTGAAATCCGTATGCGATATCAGTTTTATAGCCATAAGCGATACGGATGATGAAACATAAACTTGTACCTGTTATTCATGATGTATATATATATATATATATATATTTATAAATAAAACTAATACAGATCAATTGCACTATTTCAATGTAGACTTGGGAGTTTATTCTCGATATTCGTGAAAAGTAGAATGAAATTAAATGAAAGTTATTTCCCTAAAAATAGCTGATTACTAATCCCGAATCACCGTTTTTTTCATTTCATTTCATTCCTATTATCACTTGAAAATTTCACGATCTATTTGTCTAGTGAAATGTCAAAATGGATTTTGAAATATTGTGTACGGAACTCGAGATGGCTTTGCATTCCTGCCTCTAGGATAAGAAGTTATAGGGAAGGCAGTGACTTCCATTTGTTTACGTATTCACCGACTCCCATTGGCTAAAATTTGCTAGCCTAGTGAGGATGGTCTGTAACGGAATGAAAATGATTTAATTTCAAATTTAATGATTTTTGAAATAAGGAATAGCAAAAAAGGTTAAATGTGGTATGAAATGTTGAATGAAAAGTCAATTCTATACTCATTTTATCTCACATTCCACAAATTTCGAGAAGAAGTCTCCTTTATATCATGTATTTTTCAACATTTGAAGCGGCCATGGGTTCGAGACTAATCGTTGCGTAGTCTATCGATCGCCGAGCTCAGTACATGTGGTACATCAAAATTCTATTGAGTACTAAAAGAATTACAAATTAATATGACATTATAATAACTACAGTTTGATAATTCAAGAAATAATAAGCTAATGACTAGCATCATTCTTGGTTACGAATGTTATTTTCGTACGTCAAGTTATTGGAAGAGCGAAGCGAAGACTCAATTCTACCGTACTCGAAAAAAACGAACGTTTATGCTGTTCGCGCAAACTTGAATTTTGTAGCTCCTATTTAAGCAAAACTTTGGAATGATATTTATCATTCGTCAGCTCAACTTTCGTGAAATCTTCATTTATTCGGGAAAAAAATCAAGTTTTCTCCCTCTGGGTTATTTGTATGAGGATTTACCCATTTTTGAAATTGTTTTTCTCAAAAATGATTCAACAGATAGCGCCTTAAAACTTGACAATATATCGAGTTGGATAACGAAATTTGCATTCCACTTTTCATCGAAATTGGTTCTCCACTTTGACCTGTGGATCACGAAAAAACTAGACGTAAATTACATTCGTTTTTTCAATTACGGTAAAATTCAGTCTTCGCTTCGCTCATCCAATTACCAAATAAAAATATTGTTATAATAATAATCCTCATGACATCAGACATCATGGCATCACAGATGAGCCATCACACAGTACAAAACTGTACAATCCAATTGTATATTGACACACCAACATCATATAATAAGTGGGAATAACCGACTTCTACTAACATTGCAACCTAGTCCAAATAGTGTTCGTAATTCTCAACTTACATTAGTGTTAATAATACTCTACAAGATTAAACTGAATCATTGCATTCTCAACGTTACCTTATTCCCTAGCATTTACATATAAAGCAGTTGTAAGTAAAACTTTCGGTTCACTGAAAAGTTAGCAATCTACTCGCCTTATTTCGTATTCCCTCCAAAAGCTAGGGAACTGATGTATCACAGTCCTGTTTTTCTGGCTCAATCTTTTCCTCATTTATTGTCTCTTTAATTGAATGTAAACGTTAACATTAATCCTAGCAAGGTGGAGTTTTTTATTTTTAAAACAGCTTTTACTTTATCAAGAAATTAAGAATATAAACTTTCTCGTCTTCATCCTTTCCAGGTTACGATTTATCTGGATTAAAATGAAATGACTGTACTAAGTACGTAAAGAAAAAGAAAAAGGAAGGTGAAATGAAAAAGGAAGAAATGAAAATCAATTTTCTTGCCGCAGTAACTTTGGTGCTTATCTACCCAACAAATTGATATCGTTTCCTTTCCACTGTCTCATTTCTCAAAACGTATAGTTAAAGATACTTGTGAAAAATGGTTTCTATACAAGTCTATAAATTTACTTTGAAATAGAAAAATCGAATGTTAATATCCCGAGTGTTGTTCATGCTAGTTAGTATATTCGGTAGTTTTATGTTTCTGCCGGTAGGTGCATGCGTGTCGTGTGATTTGTGACAGTGTTGTCAGATTTCAGAGACGCATTTCGTTTCGTTTCCGGTCTTACTATCACTCCAATAAAGGCGTCCAAGTGGTCATTGTTTTGACTTCGCCAGTTAAGATACGAATAAAAATAACAAGAACATGAAGTATTAGTGAACATCAAAATGTATGGACTGAATTTACATAAACAGATGTTTAGTACATTTGTAGTCGATCCTTACTGTATTTTATCGTGTTTCATGTTAATAGTCTCATCAAATAATTATATTCCATTCACAGGATTTTTCTATCTGCTCTTTTATAACTTCAGAACACACAATATTTGTCAGGAAACAAACGGATAAATAATACATAGAAATCAACCTAAATTGATTATAGAATCTTTTTATCACAATTGTCAACATATTCGACATTTTAATGGTATACATATTTTATACTGTGTTTGCAGTAGATGAACTTGAACGACGACTGTACTTCATGAAAATAAATATATTTTTGTTCGAGAAAAAGATAGTTTAGGAAATATATATATATATATATATATATATATATATATATATTTCCTAAACTATCTTTTTCTCGAACAAAAATATATTTATTTTTATATTTATTTTTTAAATATATATATATATATATATATATATATATATATATATATATATATATATATATATATATATATACATATATATATATACATATATTTCTGATTCGGTATCTAGAGTTTATTGAATAATTTCTGAAATCTTAGCTTTTCGAATTGGTATAGGTGCTTATGAAATTGTTGTAACAAAATTGAAATCGTCATCGGTCATATGTTATTGTAGAACAATTATAGTCAGTGGTCAAGTTTAGATTGAATATAATAACCTGATCATTTTTACGTGACTGCCATTCATCTCTTTCGCTAGCACAAACAAATTCTCGTTACGTATGAATCATTTTACAATTATAATTATTAAAACACTATAAAACACCCAATTCCCACAACTTTTAATACACTAATAATAAATTAAATGTCTCTGAAAACAGTTTATTACATTTCAATCCACCTCCATACATATTTATATTATCCTTCATTGCCCTACATCCTGCCATATCGTGACTTGGTCCCATTCCCAATCCCCCCCCCCCCCCCCCCCATCGACTCGCCACACCGCCAACACTTTCGCACGGGAGTGTTGAGCCCACGTGACACAGTCCAGGATAATGAGGGTAGAACGGGCGCTTTAGAGGGCCTGAGATCGATTACTTCCATATTGCAATACGGTGAGAAAAGAGGTATTAGTCGGTCACATAAGCTAGAGTGGACGTATTTTATTATAGTATGGCGTTTAAAGAGACACTCATTCCGGTACTTTGGGTCGAGTTTTCCAATAAGAGGGTTTTCAATTGGAAGGGTGGAAAAGAGAAAGGTTGCAAAGTTTAAGCTGTGGTGTATTTGATTATTAGTCATGCATTAATGATTGCGTTGGATTCTTTTCTATAAAATAGAGCATTATAAATAAACACACGAAGCAAACAAAGCATATGCGTTGTAAGATGAGCAAAATATTGAAATATGAAGTGATATGAAAAATAATATGAAGTGAATGATCGAAAACTATATATGAACACCTTATTTACCTGACAAATTCGAAAACTCTCTTTTAAAACTGAACTATCCAGAAACAATCTTTCGACTATTATATTAATATTTTTCAATAAATCAACTCAAAAATGATAAACGCGTAATATTGAAATATATTCACTCTACTTCGGCTTGACAATCGACTTTCATTATTGACAAGGAGGAAGGAAGTTATCATTTGATAACATGTTGTATAATAATTACTATACTGCTCTAAAATAAGATGAGGCTCATTCATTAAATCCGATTTTTGCTTCATGTTAGAAATGTATTATACTACTAGGTAGAAATGTAGGCCTACTACTTGTAAAAGAGTCGTGAAAATAGTTTTGACATTGACCACATTTATTTTTATTTTTGTAGGAAATTAGTTCGATGAGCGTGGCGAAGACTTCTATTTCACTTGGGTTTCGTGTTTGTGTTCTTTCCAGGTTTTTTTCATTTTCTTTGTGTATTGCACAAAGTCTACAAGTGTCACAGTGTACAAGTCAGAGAAAGTAACCAATTTACTCAAAACTTTTTCTGAACATTGGTGTCATACCAGAATAGGCTGGGATTGTTTTTGAGCTGTAAATTATTGAATTATTTAAAGTAACATTCCTGAGCTATATTTATATTGAAAGTAGTCTCCTATAAGGCTCAGTCAGGCAAGTCGTTGCCTTTGAAATTAAAGTGTAATTGGACGTGAGTGCAAGTCCCGCATGGGATGGGGACTATTAAACATAATGCATCTACTATATGCTCGTTCATCCCGCCAATAACGCATTAGTGAGGCCGTTAAGCAAACAAATAGTCAAGATTTTTTGCCAAAAAGACAAATACAAGTCTTTACACTCACTGAAATTCAGATTTAATCGATTAAGATGAGAAATATCACAACACGGTAGTTTGGATCTAAATTAAGTAATATGTATTCACTTCAATTTGTACTGTTGGTAGACACAAAAATTTAATTTCATGAATATTCATTATACTAAAATAAAGTCCTTTTGTTTTCATTATAACTTATCACTCGTCATCACAATCTGTCTCTCATGGAACGAAATGTCACCAGTGTCTTAAACTCTATAAATGTGAGAATAATATCATTTTTTCTCTCTTTCTAAAGGCTTTTGAATGAGAACAATGACTCGGTCATGGTTGATTGTTCTCCCTTCAACAGTCGAGGTCTAAAGATTCTTGGCTAGCTGACATCCAACCAATTGTCTTCGTGTTTGGAAGACGAATGAAAGAGCCACCGAGGAGGCGTCGGGAAGGAAACACAATGAGTGAGTAATTGATACAGCAGTATATTATTTCAATCGTTCAGCTCAGGCTACAAATCGTTAGATAGCACCACTGAAGTAATGACAATGAAAGGCTCGTGATATGAAGAAAAGAAGTGTGGTCTAAATAAGATTCAATTCGGAATTAATATCGCTTCTATGTTGTTTGCGTGTGGAAAATTGTTTCTTATACAATCAAAATGAGATCTGTCCGAGCAACCTCGCCTTCAAGTACCCTGCATCGTTCCTACTCTTACTAATTCGATCCTTTTTTCAAAAATACAGATGACGATTGATTTAGAATGTTATACAACAATAACATATGAACTTTATTCTATTTATAACAACAAGAAAATTAAATAAATTGGACGAATCTAAATATCCACCAAATCTACGACAGCCCTAATCGAGTGTCTGCCACTTCCCAATCTTGTTATTTCGTCAATGGAAATGAAATATACCCACTTTGCAGTGAATTTGGTCTGTGACTATACTCAAGTATGTATAAAACGTCGATGTCTTTTTACAAAATGAAGAAACTAGTACCGGTGTCCGTATTTTTCAAATTTTCGTATCTTCTTGAACTCGTCAAAAGGAATTATTTATATGAGTAATTATACGCCCAGCAAAAATATAAATATGAATATTCACTGCTGTAGGCCTACAGAAGATTCATCTTACCGACCTTGTACCTCAATTCAATTCACATTCCAACCCAGATGCGGTTTTAATCTACAGAATATAGATAATAACGTCCACATAAAATTCTAAGCAAACTGCTATTTAAATATAGGACACCAATTTTTGGTCAAAGGGAATCTTTGACGTTATAGAAAGTAAAATCTCCTAATTATCGAGATAAATCTGTTGCCTCAAAGCTTGCAAGTAGTGCTTAATGATGGAACGTGCTGTATACATACTTCAAAAGAAGATACGTGAAGAAGAACATACATTATACTTATTTGGATATATTCTATTTATGGTTTAAATTTAATTAGACCAAATAGACAGACGTATTATATTTATACGTTGGACTCTTATTATGCTTATTGGGTTTAACGACGCACTGTAGTGATAGCGAATATCTATTGGCGTTCTTATTATGCTTCACTTACATATTTTGTTTATAGTTTGAACTTATATTGAATTTGAGCTCGTACTTATACGTAAATGAATGATAATCGTATAGAAGGCCATTTGTTATTCTCACAACTTTTTAAAATTATTAAAAAAAACTGTGTAAAATGTGTACGTAAGTTCCATATCAATCACTTTCATCTGTGGTGACTAATTATAATAACCTCTTCAAATTACTTTTTGAACAGTAGAAATTGTATCAATCAACGGACAATAGGTTTTTTTAATTACTTTTATCAATTTGTATTCATCAATAGGTGTCATTTAGCATTGCATATGATTTATGGTAGAGAAACAATTTTTCTCTTCAGTGTGTCAAAAGTCAAGTTATGCTATAAAAAAAAGTACAGTTATTCCGCTCAATCATATGACAGTATATGATTCACGTGGAATTAAATTATATCCATGTCAATCAAAATTAATCAGATCCAGCTTCTAGTTGGATCGTTAGACAATAATTATCGTCATCAACAATATTGTCATTACCGTTTTCGTTTATTTCAAACTTGACCCAAAGTTTAGTATTCGCTACTAACAATTATTGTCATGTTGTCCACATGCATAATCTAACCAGATTGTCTAGAATTAAGCAACATGTACAATATTGCCATGTTGGTATAATGCTTTAATAATGACGTCATTTGGAAGCGTCACATAGGCGCCTCGCCGCGTCAGAGCGTCGACAATGCAGTCAGCAATAAAATAATTATACGATGGACAATTTAATTACAATACCCCTAAATCATGTGGTATGAACTGTGGTATTTACCGACTAAATTCTCATTCTCGTCGAATCCTGACTGACGCCATGATGCCTAGTGGTCACTGCAGGAGGTCAAGTTCATTAAATCAGATTGTGAAGAATAGTGGAGTGTAAAGTCAACTTGATGTGAAATGGAAGTTGAACAAAGTTTTGTGCGGATGTAAGTGTAAAGTTGTGTTCGAAAAGTGTGTGTGGTCATTCTAAGGTTTGGAGTAGTTTTGTTAGGTCAATATGATGATGATGGAAGATACTAGGAAAACGCAGAGTATGCGTCGTAAGATGAACGAGTTATGCATATGAAATGTAATAGAAGTGATATATATATATATATATATATATATATATATATATATATATATATATATATATATATATATATATATATCTGATACTCTTTTGAAACTATCAAAGCTGGTAAATCACTGCATGCCTGTAAAATCTCTTGATCATTCCTAACAAATTTGAACCTACATGCTATTTCACATTTCTCCAATATGATGAATGTGTTTTCTTAAAATCGATCGAATCAAATCTGTTTTGGTGTAGTAGAATCATGTATGTTATATAAAAAGTGAATAACATTGTATACAAATTTGCACTTCAATCGGGTGAGAGAGAAAAACTGTAGACTTCACCTTATGCTATCCTCCTCTTATGGGGATTTTAGAATGTTCATTATTATTATCTTTTTTTTTTTTTAATAACATCGAAACTTGATACAAAATCATTGTTCCCCAATTAAGGCTAAGGATGAGAGTAGGATCGTTTGGACGGGGCACCACAAGGGCGATCTTACCACCCCATTTTATTATTATTTTAAATTAAAGCAATGAACTTAGACACCAGGCCTACGCTGTCTGTGACCACACTTTTTCGCCGCAGATAAAAGTCTTCAGTTGTCGAAAGTCCGGAACACAAATATAAACTGTTTTTGCGATATATCCGGACACTACCAACATTGGTATTAGGAATAATCAGACCACCTGGATGTTGATATCTTTCACTTTGAACTAAGTCTCTTAGGCAATGTTCACTTCTTCCAATGACAGCAGGTGCAAAGTTCACCATTATACAAAGGATAAAAAATAAGGAGTGACAGTCCTCGATATAACTAGGCCTGTCACTCTACTAATTAAGGTCGTGGCCAATTAGTACTTCATCCAAGCATTCACTTCGAGGACTGTGGGAAACCACGAAAAACCACGTCAGGACGGATCAAGTGTTTGTTGGTCTTGAAATATACATTTTTTCTTCCAACTTATATTCTTCTCGTCTGTTCTTGTTTTCTTCGTTTCTTGAGACATTGATAGTTGTGATGACATGGATGCAAGAAAACCAAGTGGCAGTGGAAAATCTCGATCCCGCATAGCCCTCTCGACATTGATGATATCCGGATGGCCGTGCACAAAAACAATCTGCCAAGGTTCCTGTATTCTTTTGAGTGATTTTCAATCTTTTGGGACCCCAATATCTTGAAAATCCTAGAAATAATGAATGTGCTTACATAAATCTATTCTAAAATACAATATATTGAGACGTTAATATCGAAACCACTTCTCAAAGTCATAAAAACTCTGTGTGATCACTTTATATCAAATTAGCTGAATGTCAGCGTTCCTTCTGGCTAGCCCAGATGTCAAAATCTTGTATCGTAAGTATTTCACAAAATAACTAAAACTATTACTTCCCTTTACGTTCACTTGTAGTATGGTACTCGAAGATCATGTAGACATCACCGGAAGTAACATTGGCTCACTTTAAATCCTTTAAAACATTATTTATATACGGACAGATATATCTCCAAAACTGTTGTTATCCATGGTTGCCATGGTTCCTCAAAATTATTATTATCTGGACAAATATACTCAAAAAACATTTTTGCTACAAATTGATACCGATCTTTGGTATGCCACCAATGTCCAGAAAATGTTTCAAGTCTATTGACTCTGTGTCTGATTAGTACAAAAAAAATACAATATCGATTTTTTCCACTTTGTGAAATGGAATCTACACTATGCTCATCTCAGAAGCATAGTCTAATGAGCAATAGCCATTCACAGTCTTTTCATCATACAAATTTCATTATTAAAAAAATACTACTTACACATTTTGAATGTATTTCAATTAAAAATTCTTCACAGTTGGGCTAGGTGTATCAATCAAAAAATTAAAAACATTCCAAACAAAAATAATCAACACACCCATACACTTCTTACGTTTCAAAATGAAAATAATATATTTAATTTTCACATTTCGTTCACTAATCCACGAGCTAATCGGTTTGAATCACAACTGTGTCTGTTTCTTATACCTAATCCACAAAAGAAGAATGTGGTCTATCAATATAAAAACACAAATACTACTGGTAGCTGCAGTACTTTGGGAGTACGTAATTTTTCATGGAGAAATTTACGATTAGAAACAGAATTATATCTTATCCAAGCATCAAACGTTCGAAACAGCAAAGAATATTATCTACAATTGCCGAATTTATCACAATAATTCAGTTGATGAATGATATTATTGTTTCATTGTTAATAATTCAATTGATTGTAATGTTCAAGTAAAAATGTTTTGTAGTTTCATTCTATCTGTCAAGTTCTGTGTTGCTATACTATAGCGTGTCGTCGTCCTCGATGTTCTCTCAGTCAATATTGATTGAGTTTTAATTATTTATGAGCCGTAAGTTGCTATAGTCAGTTCTACATGCAGTACAGAATCAGTTTATATATTGATTTTACATTTATCCTTGTTTTTGTATGCGCCATGTCACTACAGAACGTATCAATATGGTGGAGGTGCCGGGTTCAACTCTTGACGTCATATTCAACAACACGTTTTATTGGAGTTAATTGCTTGATATGGCAAAAGATAATAAAAAACGCTGATTCTATATTAAACCATGTTTGAAGAAGTGCCAATTGGAATCACAATATTTTCAATTTATAAATTAAAATGTATTAGATAACTTTATTCCCATATCTGGATGTCTTGAAGTTGAGATAATTACATTACTTCAAACGTGGCACCTCCACCAAATTATTTGGGATTTTATGCGGACGTTTGTGATGAGGACAATCATGATATTTGCTAAGCGACCCCACCCCAACAGCACGTTATTTGGGGGTGAAAACTAGAAGATGATCTCTACAAAAAAAGTCACGCCTCCTAATAATTAAATATAAATATAAAACTGAAAATCTTGAGAATCTTAAAATCTTATGATCCCAAATTCTGAATAAAACGCAACATATTTACATATTTACACACACATTCACACGCTTTGTTGCAACATCGACGTAGGTATAGCGTATACTAACGAAATTATTCACTTTCTTTAACTTGGGGTAGGCTCACTGAAACCTCTCAGTTAGCTACATTTTCTTATCGCTTTCTTATAAATGCACTTCTTTTGAAATTAAACTTCAGACACATGTAGGTTTGAACACTCGAAACCAGCTTTTTTTTTAAATATGTATTATTCTATCAATTTTTACTCAAAATAAAATATTCATTTTTATCAGGCGTGATTTTTTTGTGGAGATCATCCATTTTCATCCCCATATAACCTGCTGTTGGGGTAAGGTCGCTAAGCGAATAACATGATTATCATCATCATGAACATCCGCATAAAATCACATAATATTCGGTAGAGGTGTCATGTTCGAAGTAATATAATTAAATCATCTTCAAGACATCCTGATATGGAAATTAAGTGACTAATTTTCCAGTGAAATTTCATGTTTGAATTTAATATTTTGTAATTCTAATTGGCGCTTCTGTAAACATCATTTTAACGAAGATAGACTGCAAAATTAGTTCCGATCTTTTAGTAAATAAAGTAGATAAAAACACGAGAGTTTTTAATTAGCTCGACTCGTAGATTGTTATCTTCTATCCGCACCACACGGGCTCATGTTCCCGAACCCAGTGAGCGATATCTACCGAGAGCGATGAGCGCTAGCTAGCTAGCTAGCAACTCATATCTCTTTACATTCTACCCTATAGCGAGCAACAGGCTGGTGAGGGTCGAATCTACTTGTCAGATCCATCCGGAACAGAACTGTTATGTTGGCAGTGGATTGTTTCATGCTTCATTTCATCACTCGACGAATTAAAAACAACGCAATTTAATTTTTATATTCGGTTCCAAAAACTGAGAGAGAAAAACTATACAGATACTTGGAATTGGATTAGTGATATCTTCTTTAGTCTCTTTGATATTATTAAATTTCAAAATAATGAAAATTCACCAAATTATGAAATGAAAAAATATTTTTGTCTCTAAAAAAGGATCGAGTAGTTTAAACAAGACATTCCGTGATAATAATTTAAATGAATATAACACTGGATAATTATTTCTGGTGTTTTCTTCATTTTCCCCTAACTACTCGAATCATTTTTCACTAAAATTATTTCTGGTATGGAACTGTTACTAGAGGAAAGTTTGAAGTATATTTCGACAGGTGATATACTTGTAAATACGAGATAAAAAAATATAACACAATATAACAAACACAAATATCACCACTTTATTTGTATGGTACCGGTATTTTCATATTTTAAGTAGTAGGCCTATTTTCGGGGTATTGTGATTTCTTAGGAAAATATTCACAATGAGAAACAGAACGGCACTTCTCACTCGCGTTGAATCCTGTAAGGTGCAGCGAGACCATTTTATTACCAACGTTTTCACAATTTTTTTCTGTTAGCAGACGACCATTTTCTTTCATGGATTCGAGTATAGTCGACACATGTTTATCATAAATCCATAATAAGATATCTAGCATCAGCTAATGCATCTTCTCATTTCATAATCTCATACTGAAATATTCTTAACACAAATCTATCCCAAGTCAAGTTCAGCCAATTCGGTTTTCTCTCACCTGACTCTAATGCGACATTACAAACGCTCCATTACTAATTCAACAGTCATCCAAGGCAATTATGCGGTAGTCTCGATTAAGAATACGCTTGGGTGAATCGGCTATACACACAGTTTGACATTTACTTTACGCTTTGTGAAACCGATCCGGATATCAGTTAGTCGACATGCAAACATCTGCATACAATCAACCACACATTCTACTCGAGTGCACGTACCATCAGAGCGTACTTCATGTTATTAAAAAATAGAAAACAATCTATGTTGATATTGTTCAAAATGATATTGTGGTTGTATATTTATCATTTAATTTGACAAATCGACATCTAGAATATGTTCAATAGAGAAAAATGGTGTAATTAACATCGAGAACTTGATATAAAATCCTCAATTAAGGATGATGCTGAAAAGGAAGGCTCGTTCTGACGGGTGTCTCCTGGTGACGGCAATGTTACCGTCCCAATGATAATAACTAGGAAAACGCCATATATGCGTTGTAAGACGAGCGGATAGTAATAGTATTGGTAAAAATGGGTAAAAACTGCTTCGAGTGGTACCAATTTAGTACATTCCATGTTTTTTCTTCAAAATGGCTGACCCGAAAAAGCTGAACATTTTTGGAAATGTGTACCATAATGTGATTCAACTTCACGCGAAATTTCATCTTTTTGGAAAATAAAAATATATATTTTTTTTTTCGTCATGTTATTCTAATGGGAATTTTTGAAATTTCTTAAATTCATAAAAAAAAAAGTTAATCCCCGATAATGCCACAAAACTATACAGATCTAAGTTAGATGAGGAACCATATTGAAAAAAAGTTTGAGGTTGATAGCTGTAGCCGTTTGACCTGTGGAGAACCGACAGAAAAACATGAAAAAAAAAAAATAAAAAAATAAATAAATAAAAACGAACACCAATTTTTTCAGTATGTCAAATTGAATCCTCGCTAAAGCTCGTCTAATTAATTATAACTTGATTCATTCAAAAGTTGTGTTTTCTTTTTCTTAATAGCATCGAAACTTGATACGAAATCATTGATCTCCGATTAAGGATGGATGAATGATGAGATCATTTGAATGGGATTTCACAAGGACGATCTTACCACCCCAAAGAATAATGAAAATATTATAACTCATTTAACAAACAAATCTTAAATAAGGTAGTAATTTTAAATATAGTTAATATAGTCCATATTACTTTCATAGGCCCATTTGTGAACTGAGTGTATTTACAGAAGCGCGATGAGCAATGGAAAAGGGATTTTTTTCATATGCTTATCAGTTATGTAGTTTAGGAAACCTATTTGAAACAAAAAATATATATTATGATTATCCTCATATGGTAGTTTTGACTGATGATTATGTGTCAATTGAACAAATTTTATTTCTGAAAAACACATGAGTATTTTGTGACAGCAATCTTTTCATACATCTGCACAGTCATGGGTTACTAAAATTTCGAGAATATCTAGATGTCCGTAAAGTGAAGGCATGCTCTGAGATGGCAACCATAAACCAGATAGAGAACGGTGAAAGTTCACTTGAATAAGGCTTCACCGACTTTTGTTAACTGTATTTGTTTGAAACAATAAATCTAAATTATCTCTATAAACAACCCTCTCATCTGAACAGTGGCTTCCATTGACAGAAAATAACATTGTGAAAGCACAATGTCAAAAAGCGTATATGCATACTATTTAATTAGAACATTTTAAATGTTATCGTAAATTGATATCAACTTAAAAATGTCATCGAGGTAACATTTAAAAGTTAGATCATTAATTTCGAATAGAGTAAATGCATGTTTGCTGGAGGGCCATAGCAACCAGAAATGTTGGCGGCATACAAACCAATACTGAACTTGTGATAAGATAACAAAATTATTAGACATTGTTGTCCTCATATTAAAACAATATGTACCTTCACTTAAAATAAGACCATTCATTGTTTTGTGGATGTACTTCGGTTACCGATTGTAGACACGAAAACATACGAAGAAATATTTTTGTCCACAAGGAAGAGTCTTTTTAGAATCCAAGCAGACTTAACTTGAGGAAGTCAGTACATGTATAAGATTGTCACATTGATTTACTTTTGACACTGAGTCTCAGAGATTCAAATATTCATCCAAGAAAGTGTTTTACCGTTCCATATAAATATAAATATATATGTTATGACGAATCTTCTCGCGGATTGGGTGAATTCAATCTACGTTTGCCGGGCTGTTGAGAAGAATCCCTGCTGATTGGACCGCAATTCTATCCCATCAGAGCAAACGCGGTCAACCCGAGAAAACGACACAACATATATATATATATATATATATATATATATATATATATATATATATATATATATATATATATGATTACAATTTTTGGATATGACATAATATCGAGATATTCAGGACAGATTGTCAAATCAAAAAAGCAACTGGGCTCCAAACACCGCGACCTATGTCCCACGAACACGGGTCCTGGTGTGCGAATTCCAGCTGAGACATAACTCATATGATGCAACTTATAAAAAAGTATATATATATATATATATATATATATATATATATATATATATATATATATATATATATATATATATATATATTGGCGTATAATAATTTCTAGGCCCCAGAGTTTTCCACCTAATATAAGAGACGTAATAATATTGTAGGGAGTTTGCGGATCCGATAAGTAGAAGCCGAGTATTAGTAGCAGATAGTAATGGTAATATTATTAGTATAAGTACTATTAGTGTATAAATCCATGCGAGCAGAGAGAGTTACATGATACTAAATTCGGCACTGTTAGGAAGCGCAGTCAATGTATTCTGTAAACGACTACCGCTGTTCCTCTGCAATGCTGTTCTAGATTCGTGTTGAACATCTTTGTATCTCGCTTCTCTCGTATATATAATGATAGATAAGCAGTTCATGTAGCAAATAAGCAAACAAGACTAACACCCTGTTATGAGCAAGTGAAACAGTAACGGTTTCATATTATATGTGTTATTATCGTAATGGTTATTAAATATAGTAGTTAATTAAATTACTGCCAACACCAGATTAATGATCTGGTTTCAACAGGGTCTGATTGAAACTAAATCGTCTTCCTTTAGATCTGTTCATTATGATAATAAATAGAATACAATGTTCAGCATTTCCAACCTAACATTGATACTAACATTTGTTGGCCGTGACCAACAGTGAGAAATGATACTGAATAAAATATGGAATTATTCAAATGAAAATCGAATTCAATAGTCAAAAAATTGAATATTATAGAATACATTGAAATATTCATTGGTGACTATTGACTATTTTAATACTGTATACTAATACTCTAAACAGATATATAATAAAATCTTTGGTCATTTATCATGCATATATATATATAGTAGTTTTCTAATTCGGCAAACTAAATTCTTCAGTAATCAAGCTCTATTTTCTCTTTTCAAGTTTACCAGACCGGCGATTGTCTTAGGCAGCAGTGACTTTCACGTACACTTGAATAGAGAGGGTTACCTTCGACCGCAGGGTATAAAGTTAACCGTGTACGGTGGGTAATCGACTGCCCCTGGATATAGGCCAAACGCACGGTCGATTGGTAGGCGTCGCTAAAGAGCATTAGGCCGATCAAGATCTAGCAAGGCTATACAAAAACCACGACACCGCGGTAAAATGACAATGTCACAGAAAACAAACCTAATGTTAATAGAAACAGAACGAGTGAATACTAATGCGTTTTGTACACAATTCACACGACACCTATTAATTGGGAAACGTTTGAAACAGAATCGTATACACAATTTTTTATTCTTCACTTTTATTGCGTTTAACGATGCATTGTACTCAAGATGCATTGAGGGTTGCGTTGGTTCGCCGACTCGATATGGTGCCTCATCTTCCTATCTCTCCCTTGATAAGAATATGTACCAATTTAACATCCAAATTGTTAGAACAACTGAGTATGCGTAGTGAGTAGTGTTAAAAGGAACTAACTTTGCTTACAAATACACGCGAAATGATGTTTACGTTAGCTCAGTTGTCTGAAACAGTTTCTTATGAAGTAAAATGGAGATAGTGATGTTAAATTGTGTATTATTTAAATTGTGAAGTAATTCATAATAGCGCAAGATATATTGCAAGTAACTTACGTTTGGACGATTTGTTGATGTAATCGAATTCGTGTGAGAAATCCACATGCCTCAAACAAATAAGTATTCACATTCAATTGCATTACTAGAATATCCTTTTTCATAGCCCTTGCGCAGTTGTTTCCTTCCACCGTATCTTGGATGACAATATGCACTGTATCTTAGATGCAAATATTTGATGTATACAGTAGGCATGACATCAAGTTTCTGCAAAACATCACTAGGTAGAGGAGCAATAGCTTGTTCTAAGGAAAAAGCTCAGGAAATGGAACGTATTTCAGAGTCAAGGTGAGGCACTATCTCAAGACGGCGAAGCAACACAACCCTCAGTGCATCTTGATTGTACTGATGACTAGGATGTAATAGCGTCGGTGAATGATATATGAAATGATGGGATGATGATAAGCCATGATGAAAAGTCATTTTATTAAGTGTTTCACTACATACATTCATACATGTTTCACTACATACATTCAATTAAATTCTTTTGTCATAATTGTTATTCTAATTTTAAGCCTAAATAAACGTAGAATTTTGGAAATATCACATAGATATAAACTTTTCTTCCTCTTATTCTATCTTCAAGTGTGATAATAATTTGTTCCATAAAGATTTTCCGAACGATTTTCTGCATCATATCTGACCAGTCACAATATTTCTCTTTCTCTCTCTCTCTCTATCTCTCTCTCTCTCTCTCTTTCTTTCTTTCTCTCTAACCTTTGCGTTGACAACTTACTCGGAATTAAAGAACCTATAATAGTTCAAGTTTTGACGTTCTGATATACACCACTTATAAAACTAGCATAGTTCTGTCTTGCATTGCTAACATTACGTTCAATAAAATTTTTTCTTACGAAACGGCGAACATATTTCAATGTAACATACAAGAAAAAATGAGGAAGGATGTCATAAAACTCATTTTTTTTTCTATAAAAAGAAGATCGTAAGGTCATAACCTGCTCATTTTTAACAAAAGAGTGTTGCAAACAAAAGTAGTCCACCAGGGTTTGAACTGCAGACCCCCCACACTGATTTATACGCTATCTGTGAGAGCTTATTAAAACACTATTATGCATGTATAAAAAAAGGAAACGACTTCGGTGGGAAATTTTTCTTACACAAAAAAGGATGCAGAAATGAATATACTCGATGCTTTCAGTAGTGTGGTTACAATTATGAAAATAATAATAAAGATGCGTTATACACACCAAGCTAGGAATTATTTAGAACACGAAGAAATATTAGAACATGCACTCAAACTGATGATCGTCAAACAATTAGATCGACACAATACTGTAGGAATATAGCTTCATGATTATAACAATAGAGTGCGAATATATAAGTCTTAACAATAGGAGTTAGCGAATAAGTAGTAACCTTGTAGGCACATAACACATACATTTTTCAATCAATCCACATTCAAATGCATCCTGAAGAAAACTTACTTACAAAAAATGTACTAAAATTGATCGGTATTGACAATACGCACTTCAATTACAGTCTGTGAAGTGACGATCAGTCAAATAGCTGAAGATTTTATCGATTTTGAATTTAATATTCGTGAAAAATAATTTTATATGACATCGAGTGCACTTATTTTGATTTGTTGGAAAACACTTCTTATGATTGTATGTATACATGGTATACCTTATATGTGTACATACTTTCTGTAGAAGCGAATATGTGAACATAATTCAACCCACTCACGTTTCTCAAGAGTTTATATATTTACTGTAATCACGTTTCACGTAGTATTTGTGTTTCTACAGCTGTGTTGACATGAGATTATGTGTGAGCTTTCCTGGAGGCATACATACAACTTCTTCGCTCGATGAAATATCAAAGCTCTATTATCTTAGACATAAACCCTATCCTCTATCATATCCATCATTTATCTAATAAATATCTGGCACTCGTGTTCCTCTTGGCTATTGGTCGCTTTCGAGCCTGAAGCATCGAGTTTTTTTACTTTCCTCCCAGGATCTACGCTGCGGCATTGGCTGGACGTATAGCTGGGTGTTCGAACAAAACTATTTCATGTTATTATCCAATAAGATACGGTTTAGGATCAGTAAAATCGCATTCCAGAACACGATAAAGCGCTCGGCATGGAGCGACCAGAGCGCTCACTTTCCTCTTCAAATCAGTCGTGAGCATTTGTTGGCGCCCAAGGCTCGATAAATATACCGGGAAATCTCGTGCCATTTCAATTGAAACCTCGATCACCAATATACAATACCCACTCAAGCAAAGACGCCTAAAGGAAATAAGCCAATAAGATTACGTTAAGAGATCCGAGTTTTCTTTGCATTACCACTTGAAGTGAGGGGGGGAGGGGGAAGGGGATGAAAGGGGAATGTCTTTGGGGTAGAGATACCACAAGGGAAAATGTTAATGTTATTTATGATACGGATGAACGGTAGAAAAAGAGAAGAGAGTTTTTTCAGCACTTTGCATTTAAAATCAGAAACAAATTCTCATTCAAAAAATATGAATGGTTGGTAAAATAAAAATAATGCTTCTTTCCTTTTTTATATGAAATTTTTATAGCGTTAAGGGTAACATAATGAATAATTAGCTGGATGTACATAGTTTTGACAATTACAGTAGTGCTTTTAAATGTATGAAAAACATAAATTACTGCTAAATCAATGGTAATTATTATTATCATTTTATATTTTGCCATCATGTTCAAGGTAATTAAGAATGGTTCATAATGGAGAATGTATGGAGACTTGGAAATTAAATTAAATGGTGGCAATATATCTGGAAAACTTCAGAATTAGACAGAATAAAGAACCAAACATCAAAAGTTAGCCATGAACCAAATTATGTCTATATGCCCATATCTATTATGTCTATAGGCCCATCTATAGGCCCATATGATAATAACTTGAAGTTTAGTAATTTGTAGAAGTCTATTATTGAATTTACAAAATAGAAATAGAACTGTGTAAGATCATTTCAGTAGGCCTATCTATCATATTTTCTGTTCCATGAGCACATACAACATAATGAATGCCTTATCAATTAAACAACTTGAACATTTATTGTGCTATGATGAAGCTGTTATTAAACTATAGCATCAGGATATAACAATTGTATTTTATGATTTACGTGATCCCTGTCATCGTAGTTAGGAGTTTATCATTGTCTTGTAAACGCTCAACCTTGTGTAGTTATAGCTGAAGTTTCTTTAGACGATATCAAGTCGTTTCAGAAAGAAATTGAGGGAAACTCTCAAAGAACCTGTGTAACAAGTTGGTGAACATTGAAAGATAAGGGTTAATTGCTTTAAGAGTTTTAAGTGGTGAGTGATTTGATCGATTACCCAGTAAACCGCTGTTTGTAGATCAATTAAGGTAGAAGGGTTCGAGATAAACGCAGTGTTCTTGGATTACGGGGGAGAATGTATGTGCTCACATTTTACATTCACCTTTTCATTTTTCTTCAATTCATTTTGTATGAATTGTTTTTTCTGGAAACAATATTCACATTATATTTTACGTTATCACAGTTCTTGTTTCTTTGACGCCTTACAAATGTATTTCATATTGAATATGATAAATCAGCACATATATATATATATATATATATATATATATATATATATATATATATATATATATATATATATACATATATATATATACATATATATATATATATATATATATATATATATATATATATATATATATATATATATATATATATATATATATATATATATATATATATATATATTTATTTATATATATATATATATATATATATATATATATATAGAGAGAGAGAGAGAGAGAGAGATATAGATACATGTATACATACAACTAAGATGTTGTACTACACTTCATATTGTATGGAATACAATCAATTATTCGAAATGTAACAACTAACGGTAATAACATATTCAAAATAATGCTAGAATAACTGTAGAACGAGGAACAGGGTATGAGTCACCATCTAAGAATAATTGTAATGAGAAAGGAAAAATAATGCCAACTTCCATCGCATAGTTTCTGTTGAATCGACATATTTAGCCAACCTTTTAACAACTTAAACAAAAAGTACGCCTCAAAACACCTTATTCTTATTCGAACAGTATTGTTAAACGTAAAACATTGGCAAATCGCGTTTGTATTGGTCCATCGGAAAACTTCCTTGAATAACTTATTAAATATTTAAAATTATTTCGTTCTTTGGAGTTATCAGAAATATTACCAATATTCACTTTATATTTTCACTATTTTGTTCAACAGCTTGCGTCACATTTATTTCAATCAGGAGCACGATCATAACTCCCCGGTACCAGCAACTACGTAAGTGTATATGGTATGGTTCATATACACTAACATGTTGGTTTTACTGAACTGTTTTATTTTGTCAATAAACCCAGTTGAAGTTATGAAAGATTTGTGCAGAAACTACAACGACCACTGGCAACCAGCACAGCTTTGTGCTAGGTTTCCACGTAGATACATCTTAACCTCACATAAAGGACCACTCTGAATACAAGAGAAGTTTTATGGCGTGATTTGGTTTCAAAAACATATGAAAAGTGTAGTGGCTCAATTCAGAAATAAGCTATTCCGTCGCCTACGAAGAAGAGGAAGAAAACACGAGGCAATAAATCGAGTGGAAATATGCACAAAAAAAAAAAAGAGAGAGAGAGAGAGAGAGAGAGAGAAAGAGAGAGAGGGTAGTGGTCGTCATGGTCGCGTAACGAGGTAACGAATAGAGAGATATTCAGAAAAAAATATTCAGAAAATTATTGGAAGATCAAAAATCAGATCTTGAAACGATTGAAATGATCAATTGATAAATCAGGAAGGCAGTTAGTCATACATAGATTCAAAATCAAGGTGTTTATATAGGCCTGTATAGCTTCCAATTACCTTGCATATTAAATCTCGCTCATCTTACAACGTATGTGCTGCATTTTCCTAATTATTTAAATAACAATTCGCAACTTGTATTCAACCATGTCAACCAACGAAATAAATTTATGGATTTTTGGGGGGAGATACAGGCAACGAATCTTCGTTACGCTGATGGTTACTAGGGCTATAATGTGGATGTAGAATTATACTTTGTATAATCTTTTTAATTTGTATATTATATGTAGTATTGCTGTACACGAATATTTATTTTAAAGCTAGTGGCCGTATTTGTAAGCTCAGATTTCAACAACTTCAAAGACAAAAACTGAGATAACTCAAGGAAAATTTTAGTGGTAGAAACTGATTATTCAACACTACTTGCATGCATTTGTTATTAACACAATAAATATTATAAATAATCCGTGATTGGAAAACATATTAAAATACATTGAGTTCGTTTTCTAGTGAATTCAGCTATTGGTATTGAAGGAGAATAATATGCCACTTCAGAATAGGTAATATGCAAGTTATTTCAACAACATAATCCACTTACAATGTATAAAAAAATCCATTCGTAACATTGTATTATGTTATTTGATGTACATTTCATATCTATGTACATTATGTATGTTTTTTTTATACAACACCAAGTTGAAGAAGCTAAATATGCATAATATTTCAAACAAATGCTTACTTTTACATTTTGATACATCTTCGTTCAAAAAGCGAAATCAGGACTAAAATGTGTCTATAACAGGTCCACGATTGATCCGTCCCTTTTGTATCTCCGTCTGAGCATTCTAATGACGCTGGCCGAAATGGTACAACTCTAACCCCCTCACTATTCGCACGTCCCACTTGGGAGTCCACTTCCAATTAGATCCGAGTGCATGCGGGACTAGCGTAAGACCTAACTTATTCAACAGGCCAATAATACAATCGCCTTGCGTATTGTAGAGCAATTATCTGTTGAGTCACTATTCACACACACACCAGCTGGGATTAGAGTGGACTAGTGTATCAACTCTTCAAGGTTTACGTCGGTTAGATGGCAGGAAATGGGAAAGGAATAGGGTGGCTTCGCTAGAATCTATCAAAAATCCTAGGTAAATCTTTCTAGAGTTGTACGTAGGTTGTTTCAGACTATATGTCACTTCACTATAGTTACTGTTTTCAGACTATATTCTTCTTTGGTTAGAAGTTGGACCAATTTTAGTGATTTAAAGTTTGAACGGAACCGAGGCCTAACTCCATACATTTTTAGAGTACTTTGAGCCCTGGTGATAACTAGTTTGAATCCTACTAGTTAGGAGCCATACCTAGAAAGAAATTGTGGGTGTATTTAAACATAATGTTATTCAAAATATGTTATGTGATATGTAATTGTCGTTCGTGTACGTAAACGATGTCGAAGACGATTGAAAGACGACAAATAAGAATACGTCAGATAAGACGATTAATGACATATACTACTTATTATAACGTTGGTTATCATTCGAGATTATGATTTAAAAATGTCCTTGGAACATTTTGGTGGAGGCGCCAGGTTTTATATACAAATCAATCTATAGGCCCTACGTTGTTTCATAATCGAGTGAACTATATGTAACAATAATTATCCATGTGACCTTACCCCGGTAATACCAAATTCAGTTATGGTGAGAATAAATAGAATGGGTAACATAGTGATAACAACTTTTAACTGCCAGTTACAGCAACTCAAACGTTGATAATTCGAGCACTTGAGTACTGAATTACCACCGTGTAAGTAGCTCAAACTAGCCGTTTAAAGTTATTATCACCACGGTTTTTTGACCAACTCGCAGATCAAGGTTAACGGGACTCGATGAAACCGGAATGGCTGGTGGATTATCTTATTATCACCCTTGGTTACGTAGAGTCCGTGTCATTTCCGTACCTTAACTGATAGTTCACTGAATAATACTTGACTAAGATCCGGTTATACGGATCTTAGTTGAGTGGTAATTCTCTAACTATTCGTTAAAGTACGAAACGAACATGCGCACCAACGGGGATAACAATTTGATCCGTCAACTATCGCTTAATTCACTAACAATTAGTTCATAACTAAGAGTTCGTGGATTTGGCTCATCCCACTAAATCTTTGTTCAGTATATGTGGGAATATGTGGGTGAGATATGAAATATATAAAGTCAAAAAAAAAACATTATACGGGAGGCAATTTGCTATCTGAAATACCTTAAGTGCGTTTTATGGAGCTGTGAGAATTATAAATCAGACTTACAAGTTTGAATATCTTTATTGAAACTATAAAATATGCGTTTAACCAATAACTGAACTATCCTGAAAATACTGTATTCCTGCAGAAAGTTTCTGCGGTTTTATACGTTTTTATATCTACATATTTCGTATAGGCTTATTTATACGAGTGTAGCTAGCGATGGTTGCACGCACCACATAATGATTTTTCCCATGTGGCTTATTGCATATCTCACAGGCGCATACTGCTGAACAGCCAGCATGATAGTATCGCAGAGGCAGTGGCGGACTGTCGGTACATGCAGATCATGTGATGTTGGCAGATCGAGGCTGAAGATAGCTTCGAAGTAATTACTTTTCAATGATCGGAAATAGCCTTCTTGCTTGGTATTTCATGAAAATAAACAACATAAATGAAAAGATATATAAATTAATGAATTGAATTATGTCTAGCGTATCTTGCTTATAATATTTCCCACATTCATACTTCAAAGAGATAAAACATATCTCTTTCCGTAGTAGTACCAGTAGTTGTCAGTAGAATAGTTCAAAAGTAAAGGTTCTGAGATGGGATTCCAATTTCAAAAATATTTATTCAGGAGAAGACCTTTTGCTGAATAAACACAACTTCTAGTGATTTTATTTTTACTCATACTTCAGTAGATATAGTAACGCATTTCTACACAACTGCCCGGAAATATTCCAAAGCTCAAAAGCTCTGCCATCTATTCAGTTACCATTCTAGAGAAAAAAAACAGCTTGTAGTCCTACATCGATGGGGAACGTTTCAATTTTTCTAACCGCCGGTCAGCATCAGTCTCAGGTTCAATTACGTATTTGTCAGTAAAATAATGGAGATTATCATTGTATCCACTAAGGAGCTCGATGTCCAACAAGTTAATACTTTTAAAAACTCGGGAAATTTCATAATTGCAGCTTTCATCATTTAACGCTTTTCAGGAATGTAGTTCTAATCTAATCGTAATTACCACGCTGTATTTCCTATCACGCTGTATATTGTATATTAATATCACGCTGTATATTTATTTTATACCTAGATATAAGTTAATAATTTTACATAAGTAATTTTTGTAATTCAATTGTAATTTTGTATAGATTATCAAGCTAGATCCTTGTGGTCAGTCACATTTGAGTGAACAGCTGACAATAAAATTGTTATTCTCTCATATACCTTCTTCAACAGATATAAGAATAATTCAACAGATTTTAAAATATAATGGTGATATTTACGTTCGTAATGTTGGCAGAAGACGTTTTCTTTGCGTGATAACAAGTAACTAATAGCAACAATTTATAATTTTGGAGAATGAAGTAATACAAAGTAACAACTGTTTTCCACCAAATTTAAATAATCGTACTTTTTTTAAACATATGATATTTAATATAGCGAATATGTGAGTCATATCAACAATTGATGTCCTAGAAATGAATGAACAAAATTCACAGTATTTTATTTGATTTATTATTGTAATTAATTCAACACTAAGTAAAGTAGCCAAAACAATAACGTAATAGCGATTCTGAAACGTCAAATACATGCTTAGTTTTCTTTGTTGGTAACATATCAACAGCTGATCTTTCAACCTTCTCACAATGAGTAACTGAAAATACACATATTTTTTGTGTGTATTGTAATTAATTCAACACTAAGTGAAGAAACCAAAACAATAACGTTATAACGATAATAATATGTCAAATGCATGCTTAGTTTTCTTTCTCTTCCGTCACTCATCTACATAAACAAATCTTGATTATTCTGAACCGTAATTCTACTAGGACCTCTTAATTTGATTGGTTCATCTTTGTATTTAGGTGGACTTGTATTGTATTTTAAGAACCACTTTGTACCTTGTATGGACTTCACTATCCCAGTCGTTTATTTTTAAGAGCTTGCAATTCTTATGGTCTGATTTGAAATGCTTCCCGATCGGCCATCTCCTCTATCCATCAGCATTGACGATCGTCGTATTCGATCCACCAATACACGTGAAAACAGTGAATTACAATTCAATCACGGAATTTAACGTGACAACGAAAGCGTGATTAACGTTTGAATGCATCTTTATTGTTCTTTTATAAGCTTCCAGTACGGGTGAGGATATTTGCAATGCTCTCAATTGAAGTACGAGACATGAAACTATTAGTTCTCTATAGTATGCGTCTCGTTTTCATAGCAAATGAAAGGAATTATGATTACACCACACTTGAAAATTGAATAAAAAAGTATAACATAAAGGCGCCTACAATGAAAAAAATTATCATCAACTTTCCATAGATTCTACATCGGCCTATATATTTATGTGTATATATATATATATATATATATATATATATATATATATATATATATATATATATATATATATATATATATATATATTTATATTTATACATATATGATATTATTGTGTGTATCATCCTTAGTTGAACGTGTGTTTAATTTATTCATCGAAATAGAATTATCTATTAGGTCTTATTCACATAGGCGAAGTTGGGTCGTAATAAAAGTGAATAAAATTTGGGTCAACAAAAGTTGTGGTCTATACTCTGAACGATCGAAAAATTTCGTGTGGTATTTGAAACAGTTTTAATTCAGTAGTAGTGTATGCATAAGATATAGAAGCGACAAAAAATATGAAGATGCATAGACATTTAATGTACGTTCACCCTAAGAAGAAGAAGAAAAAGCCCACTTCAATTATGTTTACGTCTACTAATAATTATTGGTACAGTCGAGCTGAGAAGTAGTCGAGTTGAGATGATTCCTTGAAAACAGGCCACGAACGCGTTCTGATATTCTTCAAAATACCCCGTAAAATAATCTCATATCCTCATCATGGCATTATTAACTCACCGACGCCAATACATCACCATACATAGAGCAAATCATAAATAGTATATAGTGCATCGTTAGGACAAGGAAAAAATAAACATAATTATAATAATAACTTTACTCCGCGTATCTTATATGTTCACTCTTCACGGACGTTAGTACGAGTTGAATGGTATACTGGACATGTAGCCAATATCAATAGTAGGATGGTTTACTTTGCTTTCTAGAACACGTTGTTGGAGATAAAAACAACAAAACATCTGGTAGAAAGCGGGTAGTTTTTTCCCACCATCTTGGCTGACTGAGCTGACTCCGGGGCATTGAAATACGACCTACAAGAATAATCTCCTCGCCTAACCTTTTGTTTTCAGCTTCAGAAATACACAACAGATTGCATAATGTTTATTTTTGTTGTATTGTATTATACCTTGTTTACTAGTACTTCAATGAAAACACGTACGGCTATTGTAGAGAATATATAGTGTCTTGATATATTCACTCAAGTCTTAAAATCGTGGTGCATACCAAAGCTAAAATCGTTGGAATTAAATGATGAATTAATAATATATCTCTTTTAATTCTGTGAATCAGAGATATCATTGAAAAAAATTCAATCATCACTCAATCCATTTCAACATTTGTTTCGAATACATTTCGACCACTTTCTGACAATCTGTGATGGAGGAGCCAGGTTTTTTCTCAATATTCTGTATCACCTTGGAAAATATTATTTCTGAATTGCGGTGACTATAAAATTTGAATGACCCAATAAAATATCGAAGTATTTTCACTATATATGGATATAGGCCTACACATATTTTTTCCTATCCTAGTTGTAAGGCCCAAGTTGTACCAAAATGTATGTCTGGAACTTGATTGGAAGATAACATACTTATTTTTCAGTGAAAGACCACGATACATTGCAAATGGATGCTTTATCTGGAACATGAATTTCATCTTTCATTTGAACTTCAGAGTCCAGGTATGATATAATAATTTTTTCCAAGTAATTGTATAGTTTTATCTTCATTAAACCTAACAAACCTAATCATATTTTAACATCTACGGGCATAATAAATCGGTCTACAGTGAAGTACAGTGATAAACCCTTCCTCTCATGAATCAGAGATAGGTGAAAAGCAAGCGTCGGAAAAAGAAAGAGAAAGAGATTGTGAATATGATTATTCCAGAATTGTTTTGTATTATTCGAAGTGCGCAAACTCAACACTGCGACGGTGTGGCGAGTTGTATGGATAATACCGTGAATAATACTGGTTGTGCTGTGTCGTTCACTATGGCGACTTATACTGTGTGTGTGTGTGCGTGATGTGTGCGTGCGTGGATTGCGTGACGATGTTTGCTGGTCACTGCTACTAACCCCCTCTCCCAACCACAAGCCTCGTCATCCACATCATGCATGTCAGTGGCGCTACTTTGTGAGAGCTTACTTTTTCATAATTTTATGAAATGTACTTCCGTTGATAGAGAATTTAGTTCAAACATGCTGAAAATAGTATTCCGTTTAGTCGTTGATGTGGCTCTCTACAATGTACATATTTAAATTGTATATATCTATATCTACTATCTACTTAATCGTTGTGACCTTGGCTATAAGTTTGTTTCTTCCTTCATCTTCACTTGATTTCATAATGAAATATTTTATATAATCATTTATTCCTTTATTGATGGGTATTATAGATCAGATCAATGAGTATACATCCTTGGCGGGAAATCTCATATGAAGGCCTATAACCCTATAGCAACAAAATCTTCCAGTTCGCTTTGAAGATTTTTATTACGTATGTGCTATAACAAATAAGAGCAAATTGATTCTATTACATTTTATAACATTGTTATGAATTTTTTCTACACAATCATTCACATTCTTTTTTTGAATGTATTTCACAGCTACACATGAGCTGTACAAATTGTGCCTCTTACGATATATTCAGTAAACATAACAGATCATTGCAAAGTATAATTTTATTATTCAAACAAAGCAAGGTGAATTATTTATAATACTCTAATGTTTTGTTATCAACATTCACATATAGACTGTAACATGTAAAAGTATTGAAAATCAGTTTGCCGATAAATCATTTCATTGATTAATGTTTGGCAAACACTAGACCTGTACTTTGAGTGGCTTTTGAATGGATTTCAATCAAGTGTGTGTGAGCTTACAGTCTCTTGAAACCGAGAGTGGATCGAGATAACATGGTGACATATAACGCCCAGTGAGGGTGTGAAGGGGAGGGAGGGGGTTGAATTCGGCCACGTGACCTGTGTTTAAACTGTCGTCACTCGAGATATGTTAAATAGACTACAATGACTAGACTTGTGTGTTGTAGAACAAGAGATGTTATACAGAAGATGATACGCTGCTTGATGTAGGCCTGAATGTAATGCATATTATATTACCAGAATCAACGAATCCTCACATTCACTCTAGTTCTTCTTTATAATATCGGCATAATAAGATATTTTCATATTTTTTTTTTGTTTCTGAGATTGTATGAAAATGAAATTCAACGACATCAACTCATCAATAGATTCTACAATACATACCAAATTGGGTAATAAATGATTATATAAAATTTGATGATTTTCAAGGGATATCACTTATTGTTGTAATACAACAGTTAGTCAGACAAATGAGACATACAACAAAGTTTCGATTTAAATTAACAAATCATAATCTCTGTTGGTTCCCCAGTTTGTTGTATTGCTAGGAATACGATTATTACTGATGTGTCAGTTTATACATTGATAAATCACACAATATTCAAAAATAATTCAAATATTTAATGGGGTCTATGCATGAGCTCTCCTTATTTCTAAAATAGGTTTTAATACATATTATTAAAAATATTCAAGAGTTAATAAAAGCATCGATATTCAGATTTTGATATTTGAAATTTGAATCCAATTTTCTCAATTCCAATTTTTATCTATAATCTAGAATAGATACAACCTATAGGCCTACAAAAAAATTAAACATCTATTCGTGTTTGTCTGATAACCGGGACTGTACACAGTAACGAGTAATCACATCGTTTAAGTGAAATGACGGTTGTTCACAAACACACACACACACACTCACACACAGACATGTGGAGGTCGCTATTTACCCGACGAATCCCGACAAGCAAACCAATTACCGACTTCCAAGCTTGATGCTTGATTTGTGTGTTCTCCTCATTCGTATAACTACTAAGCTTGAAGCTTTAACCCAATCGGCCAGCGTTCAAGAGTCATCTGGTAATATCGCGGAAATACGGACGTAATTAAACGGTATTAACAATCGTTTCCGTTGTTTCATTGTTTTCTATTTCCAGCAATGTCTGTTGTACATAATTTCGTTATTATAATACGAATAGGCAAAAACAACACTATTGCATTGCAGCACTGTATACTTGTATTCACGAAAGTGAATGTCGTCCACCAACTTGATAACTTGATAAATGTAGAGAAACTCACTGTAGCTTCGAATATATAATAACACTTTCTAGAGATAATTTTATGTTTCTTATCTTGAATCTCGTCCTGAAAAAATCATTCACCCTCAAAATATCTCAGATATAGGCCTACCTATACAGCAAACATAACTGTGATATTGGTATTATTTATGTTGGTAGATACGACCCACTTCTTTCAGCAGGTATTACCAATCGATAAGAAAAATAATAATAATAAAATATTTTTGGGACCACGATTTTCCATAAACTTGGCACCTCCACCAAAATATTCAAATTTCACTACGACATTTTGAAATATTACAAGTAAAAAAAAAATGAAAACAAAGTATGTTCTCTATGAAAGTTGAGTCATAATGCAGCTCTGTTGCCAGTTTTTCCTGTTGCGCTGTTGCCATAAGTCAGTAATGTTGTCAGCGTTTTGTAATATTGCGGGGACTTTATTATATACCTGCAGTCAGCTATGTAGACGGATCGAAGCTACCGACCGATAGTGATCGTTGATAGGGAAGACGGTCGATCGGTTTCTTCAACTTGAATGATAGCAGGTATAGTAGCGGTTTTTATGAGCGTCGTACGAGTATCATCTCCTGTGTACATCACGAAGTGCTTATATGCTTTCGATCATGAAACTTTTTACAATATCATTAAATGACAAATGAGGGTGACTAATTTTGTTTGATCATATCGTTTTATTTTTGGATTTGCTAGTAAATTCAGTGAGTTGGCCTAATAACCTGTGTAATTTTTTTAAGTTCGGCTTCTGATTCAATCTCCATTTTATTTCCTCTTTATATCCTCTTTTTCCTCTTTATATATGAAAAAATTGATGGTATTCAACTTTTCAATTCAAGTTGAGAATCAACGTACAATCAGTTGAATGAAACTACGAATGAACATTAATGAACTCACTCTGCTCTAAAATGATTTTCTTTAATATAGCAAGCGGATATCTCATATTTTACATCACACAAATCTAAGATGAATTGAATATTTACTCCGTCCGCTGTTTATGAGATGAATCAACCAGAACACACCGAATACACTTGAATATGAGTAGAATGAATAATTCATAAATGCTCATCATTGTATTACAACTCTGAAGTTACGAAAAAAGAGGAAGAGTAAAACTGCGTACAGCAATATGGACATTTAATTTGAGAAATTTATATTGAAAAATATAATAATACACCATTTGGTGTACGATAGATGTACAGATATAATAATTAGGGTTATAGTCCATGATAATGATAATGAAGTATGATAAATTATGATGATTATGAAACCATTCCACATAGGTTTATATCACGCAATGAAAATAGTAAAAGGATCTTGGTTTTTCAATGTTGTTGAATTTGTGTCCCTATCTAGTTCAGTGGCAATTAGCAGACTTATTATTCTCAAATGTATATATATATATATATATATATATATATATATATATATATATATATATATATATATATATATATATATATGCCCTATATATTGAAGCAATGCTAATATCGCAAGCCTGTATTATCCATCCTTGTTATACCTTCGTAACACTTTGAAAACAGACGATGTTGACGAATTGTGCCCATGCATGATTGGGATTAAGTTAGCTGGGTACCGCAAAGTTCTGCCAGTATCGGCTTGTGTGGAATAATTAAAAACAGTTGCTGTGGTGACTACAGATTATGAGCTCCAGAATAACCTATCAGCTATTAATAGAGTGAGATATGTTGATCAGGAGGATTTATTATAACATCTTCTTCGACTTTGTATACACAGATTGTAAGAAACATGTCGTTTCCACGGAGTGTTGGAAAAAGCCAATAAATCGATAGGCCTACGCTAGATTTTGTATCGAGTTAATATTATACTGTGGCGACGTAAAATCTAGGCCTCCTACTATAGGTAATGTACCAATTCTCTGTTGTCTCATCACGAAGTTCAGAAACTGAATATTTCATATAAATATCAAATACTACAGCAAGAAAAATAAATAAGAATCATATAGTAGTCCAACATTATCCTGTGAAAATAACATCTTCCAATTATTGTAATTTTGAGATTTAGGCCAAAAATATTTGCATATTTTAATGTTCAAGCAAGTATTTAATGTAATGAAATTCTCTTGGTCAACCAGAAACATCAAGCAATCTAATATACTGAATCAATATACAATATACATCCTTAACGTCACACATTTTAATAATTTTGCACATTATGTTCAGTGTCTCTAGCAACGTTTCATTCAATCTGCTTTCTGCTCAATCCACATCTAAAAAAACATTCAATTATATTGCTACTATTGTGCTTGTGCTCTATCTCGTTGAACTTCAAGTTGTGCCGTATCTCGATCAGTTAATTACTTTGAAACATTCCAAAAGTATTTCGTGAACAACGTAATGCCGCAACATGAGCACTCGCAATAGTAAACCTGAAAAACATTCACCGCTAAAAACAATTCATTCGAAATAATTAACGCGATTAAAAATAAATGCGTTTCGAATGGGTAGATTGAATGTGTCCACAACGCAGTCGGAGCTACCGTCAATGGCTAACGATTCAGCTTGGCTTAAGCTATAAGCTTAGCTATAAGCTATCGCCATGCCGTAAGCAGAGTCGATAAAGCAGTTCTACCGACAAGATATCCTATGTATGGCGGGGGGTATGAGGGGAGGGCGGGCAATACCCATTTGTGGGAAATGACACGGAATAGCTGAAGAACTTCATTGAGTAAAATGACGTAATGATGTTGAACTGATATCTACCTGGCACCAAAAAACGAGATCAAAAAGTGTCATTTATCGAAAGATAAAAGTCCACGATAAAAGTCCAGTCTTTTACTGATGTGACAAGACCAAATATCCTCGTTATACATGTACAACTGTGGTATTTTGATGATATTCATATTTTTAAGGACGACGTTTACGATAGAAAACACAACTTCATCTTTTAATAGCGTCAAATTATCGAAGGTTCAACCAGATTTGAATTTGGTTGTATGTATATCTAAATTACCACAGTTATTCACTTGCTAAATGACTCTCTTCTTCAGTTGGTACAGTATACTTGTATTGAGAAAGTTGACGGTTATCTACCAACATAAAAAGTTCGACATTACCACCATTATTTATGTATCGATGTGGTATTTTGAGGATGAAATAATTTTAGTACTACGTTTAAAGTTTACCTCAAAAAGGAATATAATTATTATCTTTGAAAAGATCTACATATCTAACGTTGCGATAAGTTTTCATAATGAAAATCATTTTTACGTCTGTTCTGTTGATAGAACACAGTCATCTCACGGCAAATAATCTATACATCTTTCTGGTATAGATTACTGATACATCCGTTCGGAACGTATCGGTTGGACGTAACCGAACGTAACGTATCGTTTGGAACTCTCGTGGTATAAAGTATATATTTTATCTTATAAGTTTTTCACTTATGCACTTTATTTTTTTCAGCATGATGTTGTAGCTTAGCTTGGTATAAATCGTTTATTGATTGAACATATTTCGTAGAATAAATTTACAATAAATCGATATTTATTCATACAGTGTTAATATACTAGTTCAAACTCTACTCCATATCTAGTTACATCAATACGTATTTATATATTCAGTGCTAATAATAGTTCATAATATTATGCTCCATGGGATGGACGGTATGATTAATTCATTGTGAAATGGTATACAACTAAATTAGTAATTAAGAGAGGCTATGACCTAATTGAAATATTTGTCATAGTATTATAGCTGTAATCAGACATGAGTACATGGATTGATTTTCTCACTAATTCAATTTGATTCCCTGTGATGGTATGAAAAAACAGCATTACACTTTTTGAATATAATTGTTCGTGACCGTGTGTTCATCTTATCCAAGTGTTATCTTTAGAAAGGAAATGTTCACTAAAGTGACCAACTTATCTAATGGGTGTGTGTCATCTACCCTTCGCGCGTTTTCTCCCCCCCCCCCCCCCCCCCCCGCAGAGATGAGAATAACATTAGCACGCCAATTATACGAGTGTATTTTTATATCAAACACCTGACATGCAGTTTTGTCCACTACACGATAAGTGATATAAATGATGAAAAATATTTGCTCTTTTATTGGCGCACATGGGCAAGGACTCGCTCAAGGTACTGCCTGGAAATCTGAATAGAGACGGGCAGAGATTCGAGTCCAGCTATAGGCCTGTGCCTATACGTATCACCACTTATATACCGCTCGTTTTAATCTGATCATTTGTATTTCTATTACCTAGTTGTCGGTGAGTCTTTGAGCACCATCAGAGAAAAATGTATTGAATACAAATAGTCAGTAATCGTTGAAAGCATATTTTATGTAGTTTATTGTACCATTTCTGTGACGGTAAAAAAATCAAATTTGTGTGCTTGATACTATGCTTGATGCGTATATACTTTATTAACATGACAACGATTTTCATTGGTTGTATCAAAACCTTCTCTTTACCATTGATATATAATATAATTGTATTATATTATATATATATATATATATATATATATATATATATATATATATATATATATTTCATTTTCATCTAAACATTTCTTCGTTCTTCTGGTGAGAACTAAGAAATAATTAATGAATACGTAGGGCCTATCTCGACTATTCCCATGCAGCTCACTAGTTTGTATTCGTAGTTAGTACCAACTTGATGAAATAAAGTATGTTTCGTTTGTGACTCACGTTTGTCACACTGTTTTTGTTTCTCTAAGGGCTATGAAATAATCACGTTCTATGTTAAAGTCTCTTCACTTGGTTTGCATAGTTTTAAATTCTCTTTTGTCAATCTTATTAGATGGAATGAAGAAATGTGGAATGAACTTAAAATCAAATTTGATTCAAAACGATTATTTTGATTGAATTTTCCGTCTGGTAAGGTGGCTTCTTCTTACAATACATGATTTAGAGTTGTAGACAATAACTTCCAATGTAAATCAAATAGATTGAATAACGTTTAAATGTGGACGTGGACGTTGCTCAAATAGGCAGCTTTCTATATTTATTTCAATGTACCGTATGGTCATATCTATATATTTCCGTCAACGTGCCCAAGCAAGTCTAACTCCCAACGAAAGAGGAATTAATTAGGAAGTTGAAGTGTAGAAGAAATAGTGACTACTTCTGTTGATGAAGTCTGTACAAAGGTAATACAATAAATTGTATAACTCCACCACGACAAAAAGTAATCTTTATATTCTTCATAAAAGCGAAGCGTTATCCTTTAATTTGGGCGTCGTTCAGAGTGAAGATGCGCCGTGACGCACAACATCGTCGTCTAGCTGTTTGAGACGTGAGTGCCCGGTCAGCTAAGATTGCGAAGTCAGAGTTCTAAGATTTGGACTTGATATTGCGTGTTGTTGCGACTTTGGGGTTCATGTATTCGAGTAGTGTGTTGTACGGTATCAATAACGATAATGAATAATAGATAATTAGCGAAGAACAATTAATATTCATGAATAATTGAACATTGAAAAATTGAATATTTCTCAATGCGCAGCATACGGCAATATTTATTGAAGTATTTTTCAATTTTCTCTCCGATAAAGATTCATTATGCGATTGTAAATATGAATAAAGACAACTCTATTAAATCATTACCTTATAGTTATCACTTTGTAACCAGCAATACCATGGATGGTGAGCGTGCCGATTATTGTATTTCATCACAGTGAGTGAATTCGAGATGGTAGATTCAATCAAACGGTTAATTAATCTACTCGAACTCTCTATTCGAATGTAGGCATCACCATGACTTGCGTATAGAGTCAAGCCTCAGTCAACTTGTACTTGAACTAACTTACAATAGTTATATGGCGAATAGAAATTCGAACTGGTTAATTAATCTCGTATCAAAGAACATTTACTATGAACGTTTCGGTTCTTAGTCCATGTACAGTACATCTAAGCGTCATTGTAATATTTTTAAATAGAGAGTTTTTCTTATGACTTATAAATTGTTTTGATTCCAGAAAACAAATGAATAGTAGGAAAATATTCAGAATGTAATATTGTACAAAAACTTTTTTATAAAGAGTATACTGATTATTGTAGGGGCCAAGATACATCTTGGTAGGGGCCTATATCAAAATGTTTAAAATTTTAATATTTCGTAAAATGTTTTTTTTTGGGAAATTTGTTACATCTTTTCAAACAAGTTTCATGTTGACAATGAATTCATAATTATTTATCATCCTTAATATTTTTGAATATTTTTTGACAATGAATTCATAATTATTTATCATCCTTAATATTTTTGAATAATCATGAGAAATGTATTATAATTGATATGGGCTACGGATACATACAGCATCATCCTAAATAAAATAATCTGTTATTTCTCTTCTAAACTTCTTCCGAATAAAAATAAACGTGATAATTTCATCGTTCATCACGAATATAGACTTGTTTAGTGTATGCACATGATTATCTCGTTTCCAACATGAGAACATAAAAACATGACTACTGTATCAGACACGTGTCTGAAAGAATCCACAACATCACGTAGAAAAAAAAACGCTAGTTAATCTCAGTATGAATAATTGATGTGTGTTATAACTTCGGCAACATAGCTTTAGAAACATTTCACTTGAATTGCATCGTTATCATAAGCAAGGTTTTTTATGTATTATTTTACAAATCCCATCCATCATGATTGAAGAGGTGCTATACCACGTGGCTTGACCAGAACATGAGATACAATCTAGCCCGAATCAAGTGATAAGTCAATCGTAGGTTTGTTGTGTGTATATAATTTTGGAACTAGGATGTATAGCCGGGATCCAATCCCTCCTATATAGGTTGTAATCCTATGTCCTGCTGATCCTATGATCTTATGTCCTATGTCTAGTCCTATGTCCTATGTTGCGTTCTGTGTTCTGTGTTCCTAAATCTAGTATTTCACATGCTAGGCGCCATCTTCGGTTATATCTATAACAGGTTGGCCCGATAGCTATAATCGGTAAGACAGCTATAACTCAAGGTTCTATTTCCTGAATCCTATGAGAAAAAATACCCATCTGATTCAGTCAAGAATTTAGAGTCTGCTTTAGAAAATGAAGTTATAGGTCGACCGTACGTTCGAGTCCCGTATAAGACAATAATAATTTTAATGTCACCCATCCAATATTCGTTTGAATGGATCCCGAATAACAACTTATAATATCGATATATACCAGTATTCAATTTCATTTTTTATTTTCATTTGATTATATATATTGAGCATTAACATTTAATAAATAGATTTTTTGTTTTTTTTAATTTTCTAAAACACGGCACCTCCACCAAAAAGTATTTGAACACATCATCAAATCTATGATTATATATTAAAAGTGAATTTAGTAAGTTAATGCCACGTCCATGAAAATACCCAACATAACACCATTCAATTAATCATCGAGTTACATGTCCACGTCAATACAATAAAGTTCAACGATCAATCGACTTAATTTCTAGGAATCAAACGAAAACCTTCGATACCATAAATATCATTTTCTCAGTTCCTTTCGTGCATATCCGTAGGAAATATCTACTAAAATCTACCTTTGACTCTAAACATGAAATATATATAAAATATTCCACCTTGCACACAAGTAAAATATATAGCCCAGTAGCTAACCCTTTGTAAGTGTGTACTATCTCAGTCTTACACGTATAGGCCTAGTCGACTTATGCATGCGTATATATGATGAATGTGCTGACTTTTGAAGATCCCTTGAGAATGTCGCTGTTCTGTAAACCAAGGGATGTCACCTTTGAGAGGCCATGACAGTCCATCCCTTAAGCCATTATCGCCCCCCTCCCCCCCCCCTCCCCACTCCCTACTAAACTCCAACTACCTCCAGGTTTGATTTTGGCGACGAGGTGGCGTGCTGGTTGCCTATACGTGGTAGCACGCACATAGGTCCGTGAACCCTATGGGGCGATTATATTATTATTATAAGGCAAATCTATAGATCTGTATATGTATACATATATGTGGTAGTGACGTAGAAAATGGCTATTGTCTAGTAAGTTGTGTAAAAAATGCGATGAAAAAAGGAAAATGCCGGTATGAGAAATTGGGTATATGATTATATATCGATTGTTATCGAATGATTTCGTTGTAATAAATCATATATGATGGGTTAATTTTCTTGTCCGTTTCCTTCTTCCTTTTTTTAGGTCCCTCCAGTCTTTGAAGAAATATGTCATTCACCTTTTTTCAAACTAATCTGCTCTAGGGTATGGAAATTCGTTTTGTTTTCTATAGTATTCTTCAATAAATTCTATAATACATTTGAAGATAAAACGTATGTATATTCAAGAACGTATGTTTTAATGATATGATATTCAAATATTACATCTGTATAATAATATATGTGACAAAAACCAAATGTATGCAGGGTGTACAACTGATTTCTGACCTAAAAATTATGAACTTCAACATTCATATATATTTGAAAAACATTTTCCATCGAGAGGACAAAAAACTTCATAATATAGATAAATATCATTTTTTATTCCCAAAAAAGGGTACAAAAAGAAAACAGCACCATATGCATAATTATTCCCCTCCTCTGGGAAATTCTATCCGCTATACCACGCCGCCGCCATTAATATTACTCTAATAGACATTTGACCGTGCCGCTACATTATACAGTAGCGCTAGCTGTGTGTGTTGACGCTACAGTAGCGCTATATCCGTTAACAGTAGCGCTATACGTCCCGTCGTCCCAACAGGCAGTATAAGCTGTCATTGTTAGCTGAGTGAATGTGATAGCTGAGTCTTGGAATGTAGGCCACAGTGCTGGGAATCTCTGACAACCCTTCATCTCTTCTACAGATGATATTACTTGGGAAGATAATAATAAGCGTTGATGAAAGTTAGGAGAAGAAAGATCTATACAGCTGATTAGAGGATTATAGTTTTTATTTATTTTTCGTAATAATGTATGACCTATTTGTGGAATGCAATTTTAGAGAATGCCATGAATACCAGTGGTACCACCAGTGGTGACAACACACAGGATTTAGTTTATTTTCTTTCGTATAGTTGGTATGCTTTATATAAAGTGACGATCGACCGTCTTCCTTATGCGATTAGCTCTGATGTACGGTTGTTTCGAGCTGCAACTCTTGTTCTGCCAACTTTTGAATCAGAAATGAAAACAATACTTATATTGGTGCTGTTTTTCTCTCAAATATTTTATTTTCAGTTACGACGTTATGAGATTTGTACATCTTGTGTATAGAATATTGTTTTCTGGAAAACAAAAATAATTGTATTTCATTTCAATTTTTTCTTCCGCTTCTCAGTTATAAGAGGAATGCATTCCTTTTTTCATGACGTAGACATTCTTTTATTAGGTTGAATAATTTCTAAATAAGAATTTGATGTTATTACTGCTAACCAGTTATGATACCAACAGAAATTATATATATTGTTTATATAAATGTGATATTGTTAATATTTAAATATTATATATTCATTCGAATACAGAAAATATTTCTCAAAGTTGAGTGATTCCAATTCAACAAGACAACAATAAGTGATGCGCTGAAACTTTGCGATAATATAGACCAATTTTTCAATTGAATTGAAAAATTAAAATTTTTCTTCTTAATTTTACCGATTGCGACATTGATATAAGATGTTTTTTTCAAATTGTTCGAACCAGTCAATTTCGACATAAATGAGTTACACCAATTTTTACAAAACACATTCAGCTCTATTCTAGTATGCGTAGAAAATTATCAAAATTTTGATTGGTTTCTCTGTTACACTTAGGAAGCATTCAGAAAAAGTCCCAAATACAGTTTTATTATTAGTATGCAATATTCAATTTTCACTTCTGATTCCCTTTAGACTGTATTCACAATAATTGGCCTCTTGTAATTGGCCAATTATCATTTCTTATCCCATTCTACTATTACTTTTACTTGTGTGCAGTGAGGATTATTTTCTATCCCTATTTTATTTCCTTTTGTGTATAATTATCTAGATTTGTAGGCTACTATATATCTACAAATAAACCTGAATATAAAGCCTAAATAATGACGAGAATAAATTTCACACCTTCTTGATGTTGTATTAGGTCAACGAATATCTCCCATAGGAGTGTGGTTAGTTATCATGATGGGACGTCGTTACAAGTAACCATGGTTACGTGGTACATTGCATTAATTACTGAACGGAGTGTTGGCCAGGACCTGTCAAGGTGAATGCAACATATTGTTAAAGGACAGCTACTTACAATGTGGTTTAACAGTTGACTACATGATCGACAGTTGTTTCATTTAAGCCTATATGTAGTACAATGTGAATCAGTTTCACAGCTATTTTGTGGACAGTAGACGACTCGTTTCATCTAGATTCTATACTCTGTTAATAACTGTGCTTGCGACTGACGCTAAACTCGATGCTAGATCTAAATAGAGAATTAACTTCAATTGGCATTCTGAAAAAATTTCATCTCGTCCATTTTTTGGGGTCATTTTTCGTTTGAATTAGCGTGAGTGAAGACTCAATTATACACCAACTTCGAGAATACTCAAGTTCTCTCTTTCGCGTTCCACAGGATAAACGAAAACACAGATGTTGGTGAAACTTGAGACGAGTGTCAACACGTAACTTGACACTGTATAGTTTTGACGCGTAATCGATTGAACCACTTTTTGAGAGAAAAAATATCGAATTTTTAAAACCCTCATGAGAATAACCGATAGAAGAGAATTTTGAAAATATTCTCGTCGAATAGATTTTAATTTTCACCGAATTCAAGCACACGATTGAAAGATTTTACATGAATCCATATCAGCCGCTTTGAAGAGACAAAATATCATGCCATGAAAGTGCCATGATCATGACCACAACATATATTAGGATCAACAGGAAAAACCAATTGGAGCGTGAAATAATTAAAATAATCAACAGTTGCATCGATTGGTGCTGCATAACGGGCGTCATGACTTGTTAGATCAAAAATCAAGGTGTGTATATATATATATATATATATATATATATATATATATATATATATATATATATATATATATATATATATATATGTGTATCTATCATCAAGTAATTCATATGAATAACTCGCTCATCTCACAACCAAATTCCATATCAAGCGTTTTCCTATTTTGGTTCTTTTATACTTCTATGTTGAGAAAGATTATTCTTATAATTTTGATAACAACTTTATTCGGGAATGAATTGTTGGAAAATTGTTTAAAAAATAGTAACCCAAAGAGAATAACCATATAAAAGTAATCCTCGGCCTTTTCTCCAAGAATATTAGAAAAGCAATAATACATACTGACAAAATCCACTTTCGTATTCAGCTCGCTTGTCTGCCAAACACGTTTCAGCTGCGTTTTCCTTCTCGGTCACTCAAGTTAATAATGTAAGTAGCCATAAGAACGGTACGCAATAAGAAAATATCACAGAAACCCTTCTCCTTCTTCTCAGTATCATTGTATTAGTAAATTTGTCATCTGTCAGAAAAATGGAAAGAATTTTGAGAAAACTTTATGAAGACACGTTTAGACAGTAAATTAATGTGACATTTTGACAATTAATGAAAGTGAAAAACCTCTCAAGTCTGAAGGAATGTTCGATACAGAATAGCTTGGATACTTTAAACCATGTTTTCATTTTGAGTTTAGTCGAAGTCTGTTGAAGAAACCCAATGTACAGAAATTCTTACAATTCTGCAACAGACAGCGTTTCTTTAACAAAACCTTCAAAAATTAAGTATCATAATATAAACCTTATCCTTCAACTCCAGGAACTTTCTTGTTTTACCACAACTTTTGACATCAAACAAATGGATTTGATTTGTCAACATTCTCTCTAGTGCATTTGACACAGTCATCATCATGACGAATATATAACTGTCACTACTGAAAACACAATAAAAACACATTTTAAATATTTAAAACAATTCTAAAACAGTATGACTTTATACATTTACTGAGAAAGCTGAAAAGGATTAATCATTTCACTATAAGTATTTATAGTTCAATTTAGTAAAACAAGAAAATTTATTATAGTATAATACTATACATAAATTCTGGCAATCTTCCGTTTAATTCCCTCCCGTTGGTCTGAGTTAAATATAAACCATCGGTTAAGAAGTGAATTGTGAGAAACACGTGAGAACAGTGCGACTTCGTCTTGAGTCAATCTGCGCTCGCGTAGCTCTTTACGTGCCTGCCAATGTCATTTTAATACGACAGTTGAATTTGTGACAGGAAATCTAGGCTTTAATCGATATCAGATTCACTCCGAGTGAAGACATGTTTCGATTGTTAAAAGGAGAGGCTTTGTCTGGAATTGGAAGAAATGTTACAGAAAGTAGACGTAATGTCACTTCTTCAAATAGGTTCTCGATCAAACTATCTAATGAGGGAAAAAGTAGTTATATGTAATGGATGAACATTTGAATGTTGGTAATGTTTACAAAATATGTTCTGTTTGGAACAATGCAATCCAACAATGGTAACCAATAGTAATCTCTCACTATTGGTACTATTGAAACCTATAGGTTTCTCCTCTCAATTGTAATAAAATAGAAAACAATATAGGGTTAGTGTATCTTTATTTCTTTTTGAAGAAGTTCAAAAGAGAAAATCAAATTAATAGAGATGAAAACAAAATAATATCGATATATATACTATAGCCAGCCAATTTTCATCTCACGTATTTTTATAACCAGTTTTTATTTATAACAGGCTGATTATTAACGTGATATTTCTACCGATATCTTAAATCAATATCAATAAAGTGAACCAGAATAAAAAAATGAGATAATATATTATTCCTAAAGAGCAGTCAATATTTGTGTGTTGACAGCATACGATATATTTATTATTTAGTCTCTTCAGTGGTACTTGTGTATGCGGCAGACCCGAACCGGGGCCTGTTCGTAAGCTGCATGTCATATTCTGCAGATATCAAGCGAATGTTATGAGCCTTTACCACGCCAACTTGGCCTATTTGGAGTTCAGAATAGGTTCGAATTGGATTTGCATTTTAAACACACTCATTCGTAGATATATTATAATAATGACAAAATATTTTGCGATGATTTGGTATGCGGCATGAATGAAATAATCGTTCATCTTATCCCAGACATTTATTGTATAGTTTTTGGAAAGAATAGATATATATTTCATGAATTGAGCTCAGTAATATGTTATACGCAATGCTTTTGAAACGTCATGGAAACTGAATAAAATTCGTGTTTTTTTGTAGCAATAGAAGAGTTCAATAATCATTTTCTTTGTAGAAAAAAACATAATTTAGGTCGTAATTGTTTGGGAAAAGCCTATTAGATACTACAATAATGATTGCTCGACTCTATAGTCATCTAGAGAATGTCTACTAACTGAGTTATTGTGAAACCATTACAAAAAAGTAAAAACATAGTTGTATTTCTCATCGTAAACCTCGTCACGAAAATCATCCCCCTCCCCCGAAAAAAAACACAGTTACGCAAAGTAAGTAGTACTGTTTGTATTTGTTATGTTTGTAGATTTTACTTTATTCTTTCGTGGATATAATAGTTCCTACTGGAAGACCTTAGTTAGTCATTAATGTGTATACGCTGATTTGTAATACGAATTGAGCTTGTACGTAATCTTCTGGTCACATAATATGATTTTTCAGGAATTAAACTTTCAATTTGAATAAAATCCACACACATCTAATCGCTAATGTTTTCATAGACTATGCGTGTAGTGCGTATACGCATAGTCTTTTAGTTCCAGTGCGTATATCAGCATATTTTCTTCAGGATGCATTTTAATGTAGCCTGTGCGACCACTTTATGTGACCGCAACCGTATAATATACAGTAGTAGATTGGTCATCAACACAACAGAGTAGGGCTACGTGCGAAATTTTCTGGCTAATTTTGTGTCACAAAACTCAAAAACAATTGCTCTTTTTAAGGGCTGAACAGTTGAAATAATGGAATACTCAAACTTACAGAACGGTTTCTTACAAAACGGGACCTTCTCCAAAATACTAACTCCATTTACTCTTCCACTATAACAAAATACCTCCACGAAATATGAGTATGCCTATGAATGAAGAGCTAGAATAAAATATGTATAATTTTTTCATACTGCTTATGGTCCTCACTCTTTCACACGCACTCTGATGTACGCATTGCCACGCGATCCTAGCTGCTGCGTTAACGAGATTTCATTCCAGGCACGTGGGCTCACGCACTTTCCCGTCACAACCCTACATTCTGATTGGTCGGGGAGAAGTTCGAGTCTCAACGCGGCACGTTTCATTGTGCTGATGGAAATAATACGATACATACGAGACTTGAGTGGATTAAAACTATTTGAGTCAGTATAATCATATTTCCTGATGCATTTTTTTCTACAATTCTGCTGTTGTCTTGTGATATTTGTCAGTGAAAGCTGCCAGTAAACTGTTTTTTAGTGAACAGAAAAACATTCCAAATGGGGAGAAAAAGTGCTCACATATTGTAACATCAATAAAATGTATTTTAATTGGCCTATAGCAGTCTGTTTTTTTTCACCAGTCCAAGTCAGCCATATTGCAAGGGTTGTGATAATTGTGATAATTAACTTTTATTCATAACTGTACCAGTTTTAATAATAACTTTTCAAATAGATGTACACGTAGCATTACTTAGTCAAAAGTTGTTATTTATTGGTAAAATCATGATCAAAGAAAATAATACATTTACAGTAGAGTAGAGGCTATGAAGCCATTTATGGATTTTTACATTTCAGGCACAACAATTTCAATTCATAAAGACAACTATCAAAGCATTTTGCGCATAAAAAGCATGAAATTACTTCGCTAAAAGTTATCACAATTGTAATGGGTTTAGCGACATCAAAGCTAGCTGACGTTAGATGGGAGGGGGGACTGTTGGTGCGGAGAGAAGAGGAGGGGGTAATGAATTTACAACTATACCATTGCTCGTTACAAACTATGTGTACAGCCTTGTTTCTGGATGTGCATGTTTATTTTATCTCTTATGCCGCCTACGAGTAGATGATGATGCCATATCGGTTGTAAAACCACAGCCTTCTCTATTATTTATTAAGTGTTCTAGTCTCTAGAGCGTACAATACATCATTGTTGTTTTATAACCACGGAACTGCCATTGTTGTGTTTTAATTGTATCAACCAATCGTGCAGTTCTGTATATCAAGTAGCATACTTATATCCACTGAAAATACAGCTTGTCTACCAACATGACAAAAACAAATATCACCGTTTTATTTGGATAGCTGTGATGTCGTGAAGGTTGATTGTTTTTCAGGACGATACTTACAATAGTAACATATATATTTAAAAAGTGTTAGATATGTGAAGTTGCAGTTATTTTTTCCCCAATATCCGAAGTTTTTACAATTGATAAAATGGTATACGCCTACGACCTTCTCCTTTCATGGATTCAAGTATATGTGGTATGAAAGGTAACCAATTTACGGAAGATACTCAAGTGTTGTTGCACCATCTTGCCTCTCGATCAAAATCCATCGCATCAGAAGATCTTGTTTGTACATAATCTTAAAGAGCTTTTTCCCAATTATCAGGATAGTCACGAGACGTGCAACGGTTAACTTTTACGTAAAATTAGAATTGTAACAACAGTACGCGCTACTAAATGCAATATGGCCTGCGAATGTATTATGACACATTGTTGAAACAATTAAGTACGTAGTTACAATGAAGAATGGTTACAACAATTCATACAGTAATGTTAATCGATAACAAGACCTCAATTTTAATGCCAAAGTTGCTTTACATACTATTTTATCTTCTCAATTTCAAATTGAAGTTTATAATTTGTTGGATACGTCTGCTGGAATATTAACGAAACCTAACTGAAGACTAAACTTTGCTAAATTAACTGTAGACCTCAAACTTCTATAATATACATTATACACATGCCTCAAATGTCGAGTCTGCTATAGGATATTCTTGTATATGATGAATAATTGATTCATAAATAATAGCGCAATGATGCGTTCACTTGGTAAATATAACATTTATTCTACATTATTTTGTTTCCTCTTGTCTTACCTAAACTATCTTAAAAGTTGAAACAGGTAAAATAATAACTTTTCCATTTCCTGTGGTGATATGCATCTTCACCATAACTTCGATATCTACACAAGTTCATTTTGATAGAAATTGTTAATATTTGGCTTGAAGACAGTCAATCCAGATATAAATATAAATATACAAATACAATGTTCTTAGATATTGTCCAAATTTATCAAATCTTTGTCAATTACTTTTGCTCGTAAATAGAAACTAGTTGGAAATTCGTTATCTTGAATACTCAAAATCCTCGGTAATAATTTGCTGATAACTACTTTGTATCTACTTCGTGATGTTACCAGATAATAGAAGCTAAATAGAACACTCGAAATGATGTCGAAAAAACTTATAAAATAATAATAACAGAAAAATAGCCGCCGTGAGCCTTTGGAAAAGATATTAACATAAACATGGGTGGAAAAAATCGACGTCTCAACAAAAAGTTAATCTAGTTGAGTTAAACCAGCAATACGTTATTCCAATTGTTATTCCATAGCAGATATAGTTGTATCAACGAAAGAAGAAAGCTGCTGTCTACCAACCAAAATAACTGTCAGTACTTCGGTAATTACATGAACACACTGGAACTTTAATGATTTAGAACTTTCGAAAAGTGTAGTAGCGTTTTTATCCTGAATCTCATCCTTCAAATCAAAATATCTTGAAAAGACGAGAGCAATTAACAAATAAAACGTTCATTTTTTTTTTTTTTGTAATGTTGATCGACGATCTACTTCTTTCATGAATACAAGTAAACTAGAGTTATTAATCTGAACACTGTCTTCAAAATGATGAATACACTGCAAAATTGTCTTCGTTTAGATACACTTTTTAATGTCCTTGATTCTATATATCTCTCTTTCTCGCACGATTATCATCATTGACGTTGCTGTCAATAATATTTCAACCCAAATTACCGTTAATTAACTGTGGCCACATTACTCGTGCTAGCTACATCGTCGTTCCAATGTTACACGTACCACTGTCATATACACATGCCAGTCGCACATCGGGATCAGTTGGATTAATGTACTGTACTCGAATTGTGACAGGCTCACTTTCAGATCAACGAAGCCACCGTGTGTTTTACAGAAGTATTGGCTTATTTATTTATTTTTGACAACGAAATACTCTTTATTTATTTACTCTGTATTGTGCAGAAATAACCAACGTGCTCTGTGTGGAAGTTTAAACCGATTATCACCATGGTAGCCCATCCTGTTTGTTTTCACCACCTCTCCAAGTAAGGCTAACCGTGCTTACTGACTTGGTCCCTCGACTAAGTTTTACTATAATTATGGTTTATATAATAAATCTCCGTGAATTAAGTGGTGTTTTTAAATAGTTGAATGGAAATCAGATTCATTCTGAAGTCATCCTTTTACAGAATATTAGAATAATGTGTTAGGCCTACTGAAAACTCCCCAATGGCCATCTGCTCTTGGCTCGATCTCGCCGCTAGATGGCCCTCGTCTAATATCCTCTATTTTTGACATCTATTTTTGAAAATACTATAGGCCCTGATGTAATACATTCGTAGATGATTTGGTTGGATGATATTTCTAACAAAATGAATTTCAAGGTTGAAACCAACTTGACTAAAATGCATTAATAGTTAATATTCAACGACTCAACATGAAAAAAATAAAAATGGAAAATATTTCACCTGAAGATTGAAGCTTTTTTGAATTTTCACATCTTCTCTCTCACAAGTAGTTTGAATTCTTGTTTTACTCCACAACTATTTAATATCTGTGACTCTATAGCATGTAATCAAATATAGCACCAAGAATTCTATTTTAAAAACATCTCGTTGACAACGATGGAAACTTTTAATTTTCCTCTGTCAAGTTTCACAAAAGTCAACGGTGTAATGTTTCCTTGTTTGTTAAGTTGTTTGCCCTGCGTAGAGTGAAATAGAAAATCACAAGTTACAGACATTTTTACAGCAACTGAATGAAAATGTTTTTCGACTAAATGTAAACACTGTGGAAATAGAAAAACGCTCTTTGTAGTTCTTATCAGGGAAGAGAGAACGGAGTTCAATTTAATTATACATTTCCATGAGATCTATTTCCCATACCATTTTATATTCTTTAATATACTCAGGCTTATTATTTTTTCGTATTAGACCACACAGAAACGAAATTATGTGTATTATCCGAAATAATCTAGTTCGATTTTTGATATTCGCTTTCCCCGTCTTGACAATGCCTCACCCCTTTGATCCCCTACCGCTTATGGCAGTGATTGTTTGAGTTTAAAAATAGGTTGTTTATCTCGTTTGACCTGAAAGATAGTTCGAGGGAATAGAGATTACGCGTCTTGCGGCACAAACGGTTCATGGAATAGGTGTTCAAGTCCTACCAGCAAGAATGGTCCGTGGGAATAGTATTTGTTGACCTTGCTGGCACGAATGGTTCGTGGGAATAGTAGTTTTGGTTGCAGTAGGCACTACTCGCACAAACATTCGTCGGAATAGGATTGGCCTATGTTTTATACATACGATTCAATTTAAAATGTTTTTCATTTTTTGTTTGGTAGGCCTAAATTATTTATTTTTCACAAATTTAATATATTATATCGAAGTTTGAATGATCTTCTGATATAAATCTAGCATGCTGTAAAGTCACGTGGTTGAAAGGTAATTCTAGTATCTTTATTCGCCGATTGCTATCGTGTACAATGTCAGATTATGACTGAACGAATGTTGGGGTTTGACGGCGCGTCAACGACTTGGTTATTTTACGCGTTTTAATTATCCCAAGATGTTTTTTTCAATGCATACTTTTCAGTTTATTTCACAAGTATATTCCTTTCAGAATGTGGTTGAAAATATTTTATAAAAGAGAACAGCGAAACCCAAAGTTCAAAGTGTAATTATATTTGTTTTACAGCTTCAAACTTTTAATTATATTCTCTGATGTTTTGTCATTTTAGTGTTAAAAATTATTTTGACGTAAGTTGCCTCTCCTTCCAAGGGAATATGTTCTACGTATTGCTACATATGTTTATAAACATTAAAACAACTTTAATAGAGTGCTTGGTATAAGCGCTTTTCCATCCGAAAGATCCTAACTTGTCATGATTTGCCGAAATAGGACAGCAATGACGTTGTTTCAAGTTTTTCACGATGTTGATCAAAAAATCCGAATTGACAATAAAATATTCCAAAGACAAAATTACTTTATTTCCATGGGTCTTCTGATTCATAAACAAACATTAGACTTTGTACAACAATGAAATATTGTTTCAGACATCATTGACCAAAAGAAAAAGAAATGTCTCTTCTCAGTACACTAGACTCTTCTTGAGACACAAAATAAAGACATCGCTATTCGAATTCAAATTAGATCACAAAGCTTTATTTGTTTTTGTCTTTTGTAAATCTATCTTGATGTCTATTCGGTCGTGTACATTTGACACGATTTATACTCCAGTATATTGGAAGTAAACGGTCTGAAATTGGCTGACATAAAACTGTAGTGTAACTCAGTCGACGTCGATACGAACATGATTTTGATAGATAAGAATGATTCACGATTTCACGTATCTATAAACTTCGATTCAAAGTCTCCAGAAACAAAATGTGTTCTCGAAAAGTTACGACAGTGTTTTATTTCTTCCTTCAATTTATACAAATTGATTTATTTGCGAGAAACCAATGATTTTTTATTGATCGATCGTAGATTTCAGTATTACACATTTTGTATTAAATGAGTACATATAATTTTATATGAGAAAATTTTTACATCTTGGAAACAATTTGTGTTCAACGAATATTTATTTACATTTTCGGAGTAATGTAATCTAAATTTAATATTATTACGCGCAGATTATTATTTACATTATAATTATATCATTCTTCATTATATCATCATATTACATTTAACATTCTTCAAATTCTAGCATAACATTTATTTTTGTATCACTGAAAATAATTCAATTAATCAAATTATCAATTGTCAATTAATATTTCGTCACCTATACATATGAGCGTTTTATAAGAATGTCACTGACATGAGATAATTTCCTTTCGGGCAATCAGGTGGCAACCAAATATTGCATTTGACACATAATACCACCATTTTTACTACGGGAGGCTACCCGTTTCCACATAAATAGGAAAGCTCTACTTTTTGCTTATTTCATTATACAAACATATTCAAAAGCAGTCCTTTTTGCACCAACGAACGTTCTTACGATTCTCCATCTCACTTCAACCGCGTTTTGTAATCTCCTTAGTTCTTACATCGAGCCAGTGTACAGCAGCTAGCCAGCCAGCCAGCTTGCCCCATGAATTAATGAAATCAACAACTCAATGGTTGTTTTGCCCGGGACAATTGTTATACTGGCCGGTTTCACGCCGGGGCCGTTCGCCTGCTTACTTGCAGCCAGTGTGTGTATGCGTACGTGTGTACGGACTTAAACATGCGGTCATGGCCACTTGAAGACGCGAAGTGGAGAGGGGGCACGCCACGGATAGGTGTATATATATATATATATATATATATATATATATATATATACGTATTATTGATACCCTGCCCCGTCGCACCCCCTACTCTTGCACCCCCCTCCCCCCCTGGCCATGGTAGCACCCGGGGGTATGATTGGGATCTGATAGATCGTTGCACGTATCTGCATGAATAAAGAGCTATTCCTATATATATATATAGTAATAATTTTGAATTCATCTTTTTATATTGGTATTTTACCTATTGTTCAATTCGAAAATTTTCCACATTTTCCAATCAATGTCTTTAATTATTTTTTTCATACTGAAGGAATGAAAAGGATGCCAGACTGGAATTTGATTTCATACACATTTAACTTAATGGAACGGCACCTCCACAGTCTTTGATATTATTTTACTCGTTCGTTGATCGTTATTCTTGATGATGAATATTTTAAAATTTTAGCATTCTATTGAATCTCATGAATATAGGATGTATTTTAACTCAGAAATGATGGAAACATTCTATTATGGTGTCACGAATTGAATCATACTCCAACGAAATTTAGGGCTAAGAAGACGAATATTTTCGAATTCTCAAGTTCAGATTTATGTGTATCTGAATATAGGTCTGCAGGTACAATTACAGATATTCTAATGTTTGTGTGTAGAAGTAATGAATAATTACAACAAATTTTATCAGCTTCACAATTGATCATGGTAATTGACTCAATTATATTCGGATAAAGTAAAATGTGGAAAATATTCTCCCAATTGAAACGTTACGTGTTCGGTTTGAGGTTGTGATACCAGATCTGCTTAATTTATTCCAGAACAAAACTGATCGCTTCATTGATTATCAAAATCTAAACTAAATCTAAACATTTACGGGAAATGTTTATATCGTATCAAAAAATAACGAATACTCCAGACGATATCATACCTAGACACATTATAATTCACGTTTGTCCATTTGAAATCTGTGTATTCTTGTCTACCCATATTCTTGACCACAAAATACTGAACTGATTTAAAAAAATATGTAACAATATATTGTATGAAACGATATAATCAATGTGGGGCTACTCACTGATTGACTGCATTGATACATTAGGCTGTCCTCGCGGTAGATCGGAAGCAAAAATACATTCCAATATATATATAAATATATATATATATACATATATATATATATATATATATATATATATATATATATATATATATATGTGTGAGTATGTATATATAAATATATATATATATATATATATATATATATATAGGCCTACATATATTGATAACAGTGGAAATTTACTCAATGACCTTCATTTCCATCTAAAATTGTACAAATAATAATTCTTCGTTGTATTTATTTCACGATATTACATATTCTTAACAAATGTAGAAACTAGAATATTGAAATGTTTATAGCAATTATATACTCGCCACATTTCACAACATATTCACTTCACTTCACTTGATAGATGTTTATAAATTATCAAGTACAACTCGTGGGATTTGCATCAAAGTTGAGTATCATAGTTTGCAAGAGTATATCAGCAATGTCAATATTCTAACAGCTAGCTCTAAAAACAACGAATTGTCGAAATAATACATCACTTGAGAATATATACTTCAAATTATTTTCCATTGTTTTCATGGGAAATCGAAAACAGTTACTATTGACTGAATAATTCCGTCAATAGTTATAGATCATCTCATAACTATTGTATTTGTATAGTGCTGGCAATAGAATTTGTCATCTAGTAAAGTAAAGTTTGACAAATCTGATTTTTTCTATCACGTAAGAGATTCGAATTAAATTAAAAAACATAATAAAACTCAATAAACACTGACTGAAAGTGATATTCTGAAAAATAAAAATTTCATTTTATTACCGTTGCTTATATATTTATGTAAAAACTCATTGAATCAATAATATATGATCAATACCGATACATCGATCTGTTTCAGTAAATTAGCCGGAAATAAGTAACAACATTGAATGAAAAATGATCAACTACTTATTTATTAACTTGGCTATATTTTCCTAGAAAGAAAATTAATCATTGTTGCTATTCTATATTTATGATTCGTTGTTATAATTTTCCATTGTTGTAATCTTGCTGAGTTCATTGAAACATATTCCATAACAACTCCAAATAGATGGTTATAATAATTCCTTTGATGATACTAAAGTACATGTCTTTTCGTTGTTAAATAAATTATCAAACTTCCATTCATAGCAGGCACGGCCGCCTCCTTCGTCGATGCAATCCTCTCTCGGTAATAACAATTTAATAGACCGGTAATTCTTCAATAGAGCGGATAATTCCATTAAATCCGCTTCGTGATCGCAAGCTGGAATAACTGAAGAAGTTGTTGTTACTAAGAAGCAGAGGTGAAAAGTCCTACCTCGTCATAGATGAAGTTATCAATCTCCTCGAGCGGTCTTCCGTACAACGACGACGGAAACGGTTCAAACTTGCCCGGCAATACCGAGCCATCCTCCACGCTCAACTTCCTCCTCGGCGTGAACCCATACTCTCTCACCAGCTGAACAGTCTTATTCTCCAACCTCTCCAAAGACTCTTTCGTGAACGGCTTCACCTGAGCCTTACCACCTTTGCCACTGACGCCACTACAACGAGGCCCTAACGCCTGCTTACCGGGGTTAGAACCTGGACTCGTCATCGCAATAAAACAAGAATATAAAAAAACACGTTAAACAAACAAACAAACGACACTGATGAACACTATTTGATTTAATTTTTTCCTTCACATGATCGCGAGAACATTTTTTTTTGGATTTTTGGGGGTTTCTTAGTAACGACGTTGAAGGGTCGTTATATTTAAATAATTAGATTTTATGTGGACGTCGAGACGACCGGCGTCCCGGCGGTGCCACGAGTTGAACCATGTTTCGCGGCTCGCGTACGACTGGCGACGTTGGCACGACGCTGGCGACGTCAGGCCGGTGTGGTGGTGGCGACGCTCCGTACTAGACGTCGACTCGTTTCAGGTGCACTATTAACTGTTTCATACCTGCGTTTTGTCGCTGTTGTCACTCGAGAACTTGTAACGCGGTAAACGGTATTTAGAATAAGCTATCGGCTTATTATTGGCCGACTACGAGATCTAGAGTATTATTTACAATTAAACAATTAAAATGTTTTGTTATGGTTATGACAAGTTGATTACAACATTCACTCGACTTATGATATGGAAGTGAAGAAAATTTTGAAATAATGTTGAATAAAATTGAAGACAAAAAATACTGGAATCAACTGAAACATGTCGTATATTTTCGATGAACTAAATAAATCAACTGAATTTTGCATAAATCGCGTCTTGAAAACTTGATGTTTCAGTGAAGGAGGCCTTGTAATATTTAACGTGATATTTTAATTTCGCTGTCTGTTTCATTTATAATGTATTGCATGCATAAACGTCGATATTATTGAAAATATTCATTTTGAATTGGTACATGCAGTATTTATACATAATTCAACACACGTTTTAGTTGATTTAGAAAATTCGCGTATATTATATAATGAACATGCTTTAAAAATGGAATAGACGATATTATTTTCATGAATTATTGATTAGTATTCATCACATTGTATTTCGAATATGACGATACTAAAGAGATTGCAGCTTTGTTAGTTATTTCGTGTCATATTTTTCTCACGCTGTCTCTCCACAATTAGACAGCTTTTCAAAATCTTCTGACACTTCACTCTATCTATCAATGTATTGTAAACGTATAGTATATACTAGTGTATAATATAGTATAGTGTATCAATGTATAGTCTAGTATACAGAATTGTATCACAGTTTGACGTAAAGCAGCGCCCACCGTATTTTAAAACAAATAAATGAATTTTCAGGTTTTACGCAGCGCGAAAACAGCTAAGCTATGAGCGGATCCAACAATGACTAAAATCACACCCACAATACACCGAGAGAGCTACTTTGGTATTTTATACGTCAGCACCAAATAAACACTGCACTCAGACTGTGACCGCCAGTAACGAACACTTCGGATGCAATTAAGTGATTAGGGAAAAAATCCAAGTAGGAAATCTAAATACATGAAAAACGCAGAACCCGGTAAATTAAACCAATCTACTTCGTATTACCATGGAAAAATTAGAAATATCCCGTGTGGCTTACTGACCCATAATTAGGCCTATCTGTGACGGTGATGAAAATAGGCGTATCAAGGCGGAAACCTAAACTTATTTTAGACCTTTTCATCGACTTACGTGATTCGAGGAAGAGGAAACCAGTGTCTGAAATAAGACTAAGATAAAGACGTTGGCAAATATTCTTTCGTCAACAGGACTATTGAAGACTGGAATAAGCCATGATATAGACCTATTATTTTTTTATAAATATCTCTCTCTCTGTATATATATATATATATATGTGTGTGTGTGTGTGTTTTTTCTTATGTTAGTGGTTAGAAGGTAGTGGTTTGAATGATCAATTGTTTTTTTTTCGTTATTATAATAAGAACAGTTGCCACCTGTATTTAAATACAAATAACAAATTAATGAATGGTAAGTAAGTATGCTTTATAATTATACGAAAGTGAGACTACTCGTCAGTGGCGCTGTTTGGTGTGGTTGAAATGAACCTCCATCTCTCGTGAATACAAGTGTATCAGTCAGATATGGGTGCGAGTCCCGCATAAGGCATGGGATTTTGTAAACGTTCCTTCACCTATCATCACATCATCATTTCATTATCAACCGCTCATTATAGTACCCCCGTATAACCTAGCTGTTGGTGGGGTCGTTATCCGGCATTAAAATGGAACAGATACAAGTGTATCAGTTAGGTCCTATATTTCGGCCGACAATTATCTCCCAAATTATCTTATTATCACGGTATCACCTATGTCACTCTAGAGTAGCTTGTGCGTAATCATGACTATAATGACAGAGAGAGCTGGCTGACTATAGTACTGGTAATTGGCTGTAGTAATTACCGTTCTGATCGAGAAGTCTTTATATCTAATCTAATTGCTAGTTAGTGCTTCCAATCCAAGTTCGATTCGATGCAACCTGTCTTGTTATGTTGTGTCGTAATTTTGAAATCGTGACACAAATAAAGAAACAATTGTTTCTTCAAGGAAGACCATTCAATGATGATAAAAGCAGAAACGTAACAACTATCAAAATTAGTAGGGTCTACTTGTGAAATACCACATTTTATCAGATGTAAGTTATCAAAAACAGAAAATATAACAAAATTGAATTACGGTCATTCATAAAATATCTTTGTAATATTGTTATTTAATATTATTTCTAACTTGCCGAAAGGGAAACGGATTATGTATTCTTCTTATTCATATTGAACTTATTTGTTTTCATTCCTTTCAGATCCATTCATATTTTCTTATTTATAGGACTTTTTGTTTATGTTCCGTTTTGGTTTGATGATTCTCTGAAGTAAATAAGCACATTTATAACACAAAAATGTTAAAACGTTGAAGTCGAGACATCATTTCAATCTCTATGTTCCAAGATGATCGACCTACAAAATAAAATCCCTCGCAAACAGAGGGATTAAAATATGAACGAAGCGAAGGGTCACTTTTACCAAACTCAAACAAAACGAAGATTTTTTTTATATCTCTTTACGCATTCCACAGGTCAAACGAGAAAAATATTCTGATGAAACCTGACACATTTATGTTACATATTCAAACTTGATATTGTAGTTTAGAGGCGAAATCGGTCGAACCATTTGTGATGAAAATAATACCGAAATTTTGAAAACCCCTTTTGAAAATAACTCAGAAAGGTAGATATGGAAAAAAAATCTCCAAATGAATTCAAATTTCTACGGAATTGAAAAACACGGATGATGCACATTATTCCAACATTTTTCATGAATTGGCTGGTCCGTTTTGAAGAATAAAATTATCATGTATTTTTTTTTACATCAACTCATACGTATAGGGCATTTACAGGGAAAAGAGCATGGAAAAAACTAGGAATAAGATTGAAGGGACCCCATTATTATGGAAAAAGTGAGCACTGGGTCAAGATAAGAATCATTGAAGCACGACTGGACAGGGTGAAATATTCGCTTAACAACAGAACCATACGGGAATGGAATGGCCTGAACAAAAATAATAATAATAATAATAATAATAATTGCTTTATTTCCAATTTTTTTTACAAAATCATTACCTTATTATAGAAGTGTTTGGAAAATTATATGATAAATTATATGACCAATACACAAATGGAAAAAAATATATATATATTACATATACACAATTTACTCCAACAACAATATAAGAAACCAATATTAACATCAATAACACAATATGTATATATATATATATATATATATATATATATATATATATATATAATATTAATTAAAATAAACCAAATACCTAATATATCTGATAATATATTATATATTAAATATATATTATATATTATATATTATATGATAATATATAATATATCTAATATATTTCATTAGGTTAATAAAATGGATCATTTCAAAATGAAGGTGTGAGCAAAATTGAAAAATTCAAGTTTTTAAAGTAATTTAAGTAAAATTTGTAATAAGATGTTACCACCTGTTCATAAACAATTTGTATCCAAATAATCAAACAAATCAATTAACCTATTAGAAGTTTAAAACCGATCAACAAGAAGAACAAATGAAGTCGTTGAACGATTGAAATGATCAAGTAAATCAGGTGGGCAGTGCGTTTAGAAGATCAAAATCGAGGTGTGTAAATCTTGACCATTTCATTCATTGCATTTCATATAAATCTCACTCATCTTACAACGCATAAGCTGCGTTTTCTTAGTTTCAGAAATTATTAGGTCATGGATATTCCATTTGGAGCAGGTTTAATCAACTGTTTGTTAGTGGATTAAGCAATACTTGACGAAAAAATCACGCATAACGTATGTGTTTTACTGACTTTCATCAATCATTTAAATATGAGTTATGAAACGACATCTCACTGTAGGTAATAAAATGAATTGTTTTATAAAAGATTATAAAACATTGAGTAACATAATTCATGGAAAAGCTCCTGTGTACAATAAACCTTATAATTATTTCGGTTATTTCGGTGTTTGTAATACCGTATTGTACTTTTCATCTCATAATATTAATCATTCTATATTCAGTCTTGTTCTAAAACCAAGCTAATAATACATGAGGTATATTATTTTTATTTGACAAAGATATCACACAAGTATGTATTCTGTCTCTCACTCTCGCTCTCTCTCTCTCTCTCTCTCTCTCTCTCTCTCTCTCTCTCTCTCTCTCTCTTTCTCCCTCCCTCTCTTTCTCTCTCTCTCTCTCTCTCTCCCTCCCTGTCTCTTTATCTCTCTCTTTCTCCCTCCCTCTCTCTTTCTCTCTCTCTCTCTCTCTCTCTCTCTCTCTCTTTCTCCCTCCCTCTCTTTCTCTCTCTCTCTTTCTCCCTCCCTCTCTCTTTATCTCTCTCTTTCTCCCTCCCTCTCTCTTTCTCTCTCTCTTTCTCTCTCTCTCTCGCTTTCCCCTCTCTCTCTCTCTCTCTCTCTCTCTCTCTCTCTCTCTCTCGCTTTCACCTCTCTCTCTCTCTCTCTCTCTCACACTGATTCTGATATCTCGCGGCTGCACTCTGTCTTGACCAGTCGTCTGCAGTCGACACATCCTTCATAAGCCATCCAACGCACGCACCCTATCAACCAGATGTAGCTAGAAACAGAATTAATAAGTTAACAGTAGGAAAATATGACTCTAGGCCACGACTTTCTGCATCCTTCACGACGATACTAAAACAGTGGTTGTCAACAACCCGTTGCATGCAACTCTTCTTTACGATACGTTGTATACAGTAGTATTTCAGTCGTCGAAACAGACGGCTTACTAGCCGGGGTATATTTTTGAAAAAACAAGTGCCCAAACTTTGAGGTATTATTGTTTTGTGTATTACAACAATGCACGTGAAGTAAATCGCTGGCATTTTTCTTCGATGATCTTATATTTTATACGAACACACACACACATATATTTATATATATATATATATATATATATATATATATATATATATATATATATATATATATATATATATATATATATATATATATATATATATACAATATATATCAAACTGTCGATAGTTCTTGGATATCTCACTGACATATCTGTCAATATAAAACGAAGATTTCCGCGTTCTAATTTTTGGAATCTTCTTTGATATAGATGAAAATATAGTATCAAATATTCCAACATGATTCCAAGCAAAACTTGATTATATACGCGATGTTGTTAAACGTTTCGAATCATTTAAATTCAGTTTGATGCAATTTTCTGTGCTTGAATAATTACTTTTCAATGTAATGGGTCTTCTATATATATTCTAAAATGACTGTTTTGAGTATAATATTATACGGAAGATGAAGCACAGCGAAGATGCAACCGCTGAATGGTCCTATAATATATTCTAAATTCTAATCTATAGCTTTTCTAGATCTATCCCTACTTATTTTCCCTCATCCCAAATATATGAACGGGCTTATAACTAAAGCAGTTGCAATAGACCTCGAGTTGGGCGACCAAGTTTGATTATTAATGGGATCAAGTCGAACAACGGTATACGATAAGCCGATAGCGAAAAGTAACTTTACTCAGTAGCCATTGTATAACTTTAAGGTAGATCGCCATTATACTCTATAATCACAGTACGAACTTGGAACAATGACTGATATGCAGTAGTGGTTACGGGTATGAGCGAAAAGCACACATATTCCCATAAATTGAATTTATATTTTTGAATCATTTACATGCGTATACATTTATCTCATAATTATTCCATTGCTAACTGCTATATGTACTATCAATTATATAATGGGCCACTCACTTGGCCAAGTCAACTATGGCACTGCGTGAGGAACTGTAGTCTGGTCGGGCATGAGTTCGAGTCCCGCATAAGGCATGCGTTATTGTAAAAGTTTTTTCACTTATCATCACTTCATCGTTTCATCATCACCCGCTCATTCGTACCACCGGATGACCTAGTTGTTGGTTGGGTCGTTAAATAGCGTTATAATTAAAACAAATTTCTAATGTGTCCTTTAGTTTTAGGACATGGTTGTATATCCATGACCACCAACCAACGATGAACCTACCTCGGCAGAATAAGATACTAATCTCCATTTATTCAGAGGTAGATCTATTTGTCTGTAGTACAATATCCCGAAGAATAATTTGAAGATATTACCCAAGCCCTCTGCATTCAACAATATCCTATACGAGCTTATGTAGCAATACTACTGTAACCCCAATACTATTGTCACATCATCGAATTCACTTGTCATTATAATTCATCACTGTATTCATCAATCATTCACTAATTGTTCATCTTAATAAAGAGAATTATAAAATAAACTGCCACCGGACATGTGGATGAGGCTTCGTCTTTTTCATGTCGAATCTTTATTCCAAAGCCTTTCAAATAATAAACTAGGCGAACGCAGCATATTATGCGTTGTAAGATCAGGGATATATAGTGAGGTAATATAATATATCTATGGTGAGATAAGCGAGATATTTATATGAACGATAATCGAAAACTCCACCCACCTTGACTCGTATAAAGTAAACTTGACGTGCCGACTATCGAGTGAATCTCGATAGCTGTGAATCTCGGAAACATGGCTTTTTGGGCCGGCTAAATTTGGATTACAGCCTTGGTTAGTTAACTATTAATTACCCTTTCTATTGATAGTTAACAGTTGAGCGTTTCATGAAATCCTTCGTGTCAATAGTTAACTTATTAGTTGTTAACTATTTGTTAGTTATTATCTATTGCTATTGATGCTAGCTATTATTGTCTATTTGATAATTAAGAAACATTTTTTTACTTATTTTTTTCAGAACTGCTCGTCCGAATTGGATCCAAATCCGTAATAATGTGTATCTGTGTATGTATGTAATGTGTATGTATTTACATTCAGTGAGAATTTGGAATTTTAGGAGATATATCATTTTTCAAATTTTTCTGCCCAGCTAAAAGCCTTTAACCTTACGAGATTTTTAGAAACTTTGTAATAGTGTTTCTCATAAATGGTCCAACTGGTTTGACCCAAAAACTATAGCCCTAAAGTTCCGAGTTGGATATGTCTGCCGCGTGTCCAGAAAAGGTTTGATATTGATCAGTCAAACCGTGCGACCTGTGCAGTGCTTACAAACGAACAAACAAAACAAATATTACAGAATCGTTTCATTATCACCAACTCAATTACACCACCACAAAACCCATCTGATAGTGAGGTCGTGGAGTGATAAATAATTAATAATAACCTCATTTGGAAATAGAATATAAAAATATTAATAAACACGTGGTCTTGGGCATGGAAATAATGTATTCACTACGTACTTTCATTTTACTTCAGTATTATTGGGCTGTGACCTGAAACTGTCCCAACTTGCTGAGAATTAGACCACGATATATACCGGAATCAGTTAATTGTGCTAGATAATCTGTGGCAATTCAGAGTCATCATGTCACTGGATATTTATCTTTGCGGACGAGACTTTCGAAGTGTACATATGCGAACTTCAACTTCCTGTACATTCAAGCCGTTTTCATTTTACATGGAAACTTCTTGTAACGGATTAGAGAAGTTTAAGAGAACGAGACTAAAAGGGATGAAAATAATGTAAAAGCCAAGTAGACAATTATACTTACCGTACTTAAAATGTATTATCATTATTTATTTTGAGTTGTTCATTTGATCAATGATAAAAAATAAGAGTAGTTTGCAGGTGCTTTCAGACGAGCGTAGCGAAGACTTTGATTTCACATACGAGAAAAATGAGCTCCGTTTTTTTTTTTTTTTTTGTAATTTTGTACGCGGTCTTCATGAAAAAATACCAATCGACTCCAAACGTTTTTTTTAATATTGGGGTCACATCAGAATAGGTTCAGATTGTTTTCCAGAAAAATCGGTTTTACGGTTGTTTCTAAAAAAAGAATCAAGTTTTGAAAATAATTAACCCAGGGGGAAAATTCTTCAAAAACGAAGATTCTTCAAGAGCTTTCAAATTCATACAGGATTTGAAAACAACTATCATAAACATTTTCAATCATTTATACAATAATCGGATTAGATATAATGAAGAAAACACAATAAAAGTATACATTTCATTGAATATCAGGATCAACATGTAATGTAAAGTGTATACGCGACAGGTTGCAGGTAAGGTTTTTGAATGTTTAAAGTAATGTAAGGTCTGTAGATCTAAATTGAGATGACAAAATATTTTTAAATCCCAGATTTCCATACTTCTTCGCTCATCTCACAACGCACATTCTGCGTTTTCCTAGTAATTCTAAATCACAACTTTTAATCTACATGAAAACGAATGGTATTTTCAACGGATTCAACCATATGGCAACCAGAACAGTTTTAAAAATGAACAGTGATTGAAATGAAATTGAAAATAGAGATATGCTAGGTGAAAGAAACTTTACATGAAACAACATATCGACAGTGCGACTTCCAAGTCCAAATATCGAACACATTGTTGATCTGATGACATTTCAAAAATAAATAAGTCAAAGATTGCTAAAGTGGATACTTTTCCCGAGTTCCAGACGCACTCTAAGAATTAGCCTCATGGGTAGACTTGTCTTGAGTGATATATACTGTCCACTATACGCTTTCCCGTCGAACATGTTTGTTTGTTTGTTTGTTTGTTTGTAAAAGACACAGGACATCAGTATTTTCACTGGTAACTTCTCATATCATATCAATTACTCTTCTCTTTCTCATGTCGGAATATGTTGAATAAAATATCAGATAGAGAAAACGATGACGTGGACAATTTTCTATGCCTTGACTTTATATGTTTGAGGTTTCTTCGCCTGTTGAGGTCGTTCCACCCATTTACATCTATCGTTACACATATGACTTTCCTAAAGTTTCTCGATAAATGTGTCAAAATCCGTGTAGACTGTTCTTCTTTCATTTTTGTTTTATAAACTGACTTATTACCTTCTTCGAATAACGCAAATGAAACAAACTGTGGTTTATGGAAAACAGATAAAAATACACTTCAATTGTCCAGATTTGGTGGGCGTCTACAGTCTACCGAAATGATAAACTAAAATGTGACAGCTATTATTGTAAGTTAAAAGTGTTTTCATGTTTTTTGAAACTTGTTTTGATCTTTCTCATAACTAATATTAACTTCGTGAAACGTAATTTACTCGCATTAATGCTGAAAGGAAGTAATAACAGTGAGTTTGGGTTTGTTGAGTCTAGCAAACCGTCAACACTTTGTGAGCATTCACTGTACAAAATGCTGTGCTGGAAAATAATAAAAACAAATCATAGCTCTTGAACACTTTTAAAACCAGATTAAAAAATCAAACAAATTAAAACATTTGAATATCAAAACCGAGAATATTCCCAGAATGTTTGTATTGTTTAAAACGTACGAGCGTGCTTATCTAATAACAAGTGTACCATCAAGGAGAATGAAATCTGAGTTCGAGTACAGGATCGATCCATAATTTGTATTCTAGTTAGCTGTAGGCCTAAGTTCTGAAACTTGTCTGTACATCCCATCACATGTATTTCTCCAACCCATACACAATATGTAAAACGGATCAACATGAAAATAAACGATATTATTTCAGTAACATATTTTAAAACCGATTATAAAAATCTAACGCCAAATTTTGAAGACTTCCAAATTCAAAATCTTTGAGAAAATCATTTGTAAGCTTGCTCGCGTCAAGGAGAATATTTTTTTTTTTCAATAACATTGAAATTTGATACAAAATCATTATTCTCCAATTAAGGCTATGAATGGAAAATGATGGCTATGGATGGAGTAAAATATAAGCACGGTTTTTTGTATTAATGTATGTGCTATAAACTAGTTTTTCAAAGTCAAAACATGAAAGAGGATCATGAGGATAATATTCGTCTATTATAAAAAAATATTTAATAAATTTATAAACAGTTAAGGCCGGGTAGCTTCCCTCCACCGCTACCGCCGTCGCCATCTCCCTCTTTTAGGCCCTCCCCCCACCCTCCCTCGTTCCTCCCAACAAGGGAAAGGCGTTGCTCATTCGGTGAGCTCAAACCGAATGAAATCACTAGTGACATTAGCGGAACGGTTCTATGGTCTAGATCATACAGGTCATTTGCTAGATTACGCAAACGACATCCTACACCCCCTCCCCCATCATCCCCGATGGTAAAAACCACGTGACGTTCTGTGTGACGTAGTGATAGCCATCGTTCCCCGTTTTATCGAACGTTTTTCAAAACGCTTTCAAATGTTGCACAGCCCTCTCGATCAGGTGTCATGCTACTGTTTTCTATCTCTTTGATCATGCTCAAGAGAAAAACACTGTTGTTATGACGTGGGGTCTAGATGAAAATGTAAAATATTTTTTCTTTGCGGCTCTGGCGTGCTTTTTTATTGGTCTTGGAATGTTCATGGTGAGACATATTTTGGTTTATAAAAATTATTCCAACGATTTCATTTTCTCAAGCGAATATGAAAAGTCAGTGCCTTCCTAATGTAGACTCAATTAAAAAAAACTCTTTTTTTTTAGTAGTTCCTTCCGGTTCAAAATGTACATCCTCTCTTTCAACATTTCATTATATTTTAATCAATTTTGAATTATATAATATTGGATCTGTAAACAGGAAAATGTATACAGCTGTATGATAAATGGCCTCCCATCTTGACTGATATAAAAATGCGATAATCCTATAGACTCACATGAAGTCTTTGTAAGAGGGTTCTACACAATAAGGAAAATGGTTTAAAACCCTAAAATAAGATGAGCGTGCTTTAACCACCATTGATCTCAAACTGTCACTTTACTTTTCCGTCCTGACTGCAGCGCTCTCATATACGTACGTACATTCTAACAATTAAGTTAATTAGATTTAACCCTAATGTACTAAGACATAAATATACCCCCACAATCCACATACACATATACAGTATAATTAAACTCACTCCGTGCAAGGAGCTTGGATAATTAGATAATACAACATCGTTGACGTCGTGGTGCAATGTGCTATACTTTGCTTAGGACAGGATGAATTCGAAGCGTTATTGTAAATACTATGTAATTCCGAAAATTATGTATTTAATTGAACAGTCAATCCACTCTAAGATTGACCTCGTCGCTAAATGGTATTAGTGCTGTCGCATTCATATGTCTTGCCGTTTTGATAATATCATAGTTCCAATGACAAGTTTTTACAAAATTTTATGGGATTTCAAAGAAATCTGTATTAATAGAACGGCAAGACATATGAAAATTCGAACTATCTGATGGCATGCGCATCAGTTTGAACATCAACTCTGACAAGTTGCATGTGCTTAAAATAATTTCTGTGGAATGCATGCACGTAAAAATTACCGTTTTTAATTATTTCGCCGGTACACGGAAAAAACGGTACGAAAAAAAATGATTTTTTTTTTCATCAGTTCAATATCAATTCCCTTGAATGGTTCTGCATGAGTGAATTCAAAATATAGTTATTCATCAGAATTAGTTATTCTAATTTTTACACGAGATGAATAGCCTTAATTCATAGTAGTTTTCGGATACGATTAATTCTGCAGGAACGAGAGTTACATCCCCGCCAAATATATGTACAAAGTCGACAATTGCCCGTAAATACTTAATGTATAGTCTATAGATTGTTAATAACACAGCTAGTGTTGTCACTCTGAATAGTTTACAACAATCAACTACTCGCAAAGTAACCTTACGCCACATATCACTTAATTATTAGTCCAATATGGCGGATAAGTAGAGAAACTAGGTATATGCATGTATCATAGAGCTCCGATTAGGCTACGTTAGATATATATTGTGTTCAAAAATGTATACATCAACATTATATTTACTAACATATATTCACTATTTTTCCTATTTAAACTAAATGTCATTAAATTTCATAAAATGTCATAAAATTTCTTAATATTTCATCCATTTTACTGACGTATTTATTAACAATTCACGTCTTTCATGAAGTTTGCTAAAAATTACCTTCCAAATAATTGCAATTCCTACCATTTTTTATTATTTCATTAGATCTCGATATAACCGAAATAAATTGATATGACCGAACACATTTATCACTTTTACACAAATATAAAAGTCGTACTAAAAAAAATCGTCACTTTATTCAGTAATTTATTTTTTGACGTATGAATACACTTCCTTCTCGTTGAAGTTCCTTGTTTGATATATTGTCAATGACGTCACCATATGTGACTAGATTAATCGTGACCTCACGGATAATGATGTCATGTCACCACCAACCGAAAGAGGGCAGTCTAGTCTGTCGCAGGTGGCGGCCGCGAGTGGCCCGCTGCCAAACATTTAGTATGATGATGATAGGTGACATATGTACACACACACACTGGACAGTCTAAAGCTCTGTACTCAGTATTAATGGCTTTTGGAGCGGCACGTTGTGGGCGAGATTGATATTTAATTGTGTTTTCAATTAGGAGGTTAGGCAATTAGTGTATTATGAAAAATAAACGTATAAATTGAAGTGAAATGATTAAATTAGTGGGATGCTTGCGATTTCCCCACCGGGAAAGTTCTCTACTCGATAACTGTGCTTCCCGCCAATTGCCTTATACCAGAAATATTACAATTAAATATAGATGATCGATAGCAAAGACATTCATCCCACTCATATGGAGCGTGTATAGCTTTTGAGTTAACTTGGGATTGGACCATTTTTGAGAAATACCATCTCGAGGTTTCGAAAAACCTAATAACATTTGGCTAGGGAAGAAAATTTGAAAAATTATATCCCTCCAAATAACTTGCCTGTTACCTGTGGACTGTGGTAATTTGCAGATAGGGTAAATGCAGCATTCTCAAGTTAACAATAAATTAAAGACTGATATCAGTTATTGGTGATTGCGATGCAAGATTTCAAGTACTCCCAAGCTGCATGTGAATTAAGGACCGATAACAATTATCGATCATTGCGATGTTATGGTGTGATGGACGTTGAACTAATTGAACTATTTGATCAAAACTATTGGAACTATATATAACTTATTGAAAACTAACTAAATGACTGAAGATTGATTAAAAACTTGAGGAATATTGAGATTCCAACAGCCATAACGAATTTTTTTAATTTGTGGGTTTTTAAATAAAATGGTCACTACTTATAACCAGTCGCTATAATATAGTCCTTAATGTATGGTTATAATTTGGAACTATTCATTTTAGAAGTACAAAACGTGTAAAAATATAATATTATTTAATTATTCTCCTTTTTAAACTTTACAGTGGCTCGTGAAAATTAATGATATTATAAACCATTTTACATAGCATACTATTTTTGACCCTTAACCTATCCGTTTAGCATACAGCCCTTTCTTTTATTATAATCTTTATTATATTATGGCGTGGTCTATGCTGACTTCCTCCCCACTCCCCCACCCCTTCATAACCCACCCTCCTTCAACCTCTCCTATCCCGCGCTCTCCAGACTTTTCGCGTTAACAAACCGCACGTATAGCATAATAAATACCACATTAAAGAGATAAAACCATATGTTCTGTCCTTATATTATACATTCCACCTTACGTACATCTAGTTTAATTTAATATGCTCTTTGAAAAGTATATTAATTGAATGAGAGAAGTGACCATGAGTATGAAATATCACACATTTAGCGAATGAATAAAATGATACGTTCCATTCACGAATTGCGACTCACCTTGAATAATCCTTAATAATACTGTTGAGACGTGAATGAGACGTGTTGAGACGTTAAATAAACGTTTGTAGTAATTTAGATACATATAGATATTTCTGAATTAATAAATTATATTATACATAGCATGATATGTATGTGTATTTATGTTTCTACATTTCCGTAGAATAATGACGTAAACAATCTCCCAGATATTCGTCGACCTACGTAAATGAAATTATTTTTACTTTTCCAACCAAATATTTTGGGTTGGATTGGATTTTATCATATCCTCATCCGTTGATTGGGCCTCATACTCAAACATTGTACCACAAAACCAATCCAGAAATTATGTGACCAACGAGAAATTTATTGATTATGTATAATTATGTAATTATGATTTTATCCAATCCTCATCCGTTGATTGGGCCTAGTACTCAAACATTGTTCCACAAAACCAATCCAGAAATTATCTGACCAACCCGAGAAATAAATTGATTATGTAATTATGTTCAACGCAATGATAATTATGTGATAATGATGAGGGATGAGGGTACCCAAGCGCTGCACATATTATGTCGAATCATTGGAGTACACTTCCATTCTTTTATCTATTAATTTCCGGTTTAACGACGCATTATAGTTTGGTGTCAGTGAAAAATGAATGTATGGTATGTGAAAAATATGGAAGATTTTTGATCAAGTATTTGGACAGTAGTGAAAAAGCGGTCTTGAGCCGTTATGTATTCCAATATTCACTCCAATACCATTCCAATATTCACATCAATTACAGAAAAAAACGCGATAAACGGTCGAAGAATGGTCGAGCGAGAACATAATCTCAGTCTCTTGAGTGATGGTTCAGTGCAGTGCGTTCAGTCAGTGCGTCCCGTTTCAGCGACTGATCTACCCGTTTCAGTCAACTTCCTACTTCTAGTCCACTTCCTAGTTATGTCAGTCATAGTCGTCATATACTCCATGTCATGACCTCACAGAAATGTTAATATGTTACATATCCGTTTGTTGTGGTACTTATATAATCTTCTTATTCGTACGTTGTAATTATCGTGTATGCTAGCAACGAGAGAAGGTCTGACACATAATACGACTGTGCGTTAGCTGTAACGCGAATCGGTATGTGCCTACAGCTTGAAATTCGTCGAGAGCGCATAGAGATGAAACCAACATGCTTGGTGGCGCGGAGCCTGCAGGGCACGAACGTAAGTCACGTGCTTCGGTGATACCAGCCTGACTGGGAATATGTTGTTACCCGTTATTCTTATGGCGGAGCTCCGAGTCAAACCAAAGGTGTGTACCTCATGATTATGATAATGAGCATATATTTCTGCGTCTTTTCATTTGACTTACACCCACGTTTTTGTATCCAGTATCCTCTAAGAATTAAAATAAAACGGTGTTGCACGTGATCGCTGTGTGATAAAGCTCTACTAGTGTGCTTGCCTCTAACCGTGTCACGTGTTTTTTTTCCGCCGGTCAGACAAGCTATGTTGGCCTCACTCCCTCTCAATGCTCCCCGTGCTACGTTTTGCGTCCAGCTCGATGGTCTAGATATTACTATATCTTTGGCTACAATCACTCGAGTACTAACACAGGTATATTAAACAGTCTCTGGTGCGCTGAACCGTCATCAAGGAGGCTGGGGTGCGATTCCCGCTATGGCCAACCATGGTTTTTCGAGGTTTCCCGTCGTTACACAGGGATGATTCAATAATACCCGACCACCTTTACGAAACCTATTCAAAATACCTATTTAACCAAAATACCTAACACCTTTTTAAAGAACCTTTTATCTAATTCATGTAACGACGCCAATAGAACCGACTTATCATTAGAGAGCGTCGCTAAACACAAAACTATTTTTTTTAATCGCTCGAGTTGATGGTGCGAAACGTCCGACCAATTGTAGACTATGGAATAGGGAAGACGGTACACCTGAGTAAGCCTAGTTATAGGCTACTTACATTCGCGTGAGTTGAAGGCGGAACTGTGCGCTAATGGTGTCCGATTAAGGTTCATCTGAATCTGAACCTTCATTCTTTGTTGATTATAACACTCAATGATTTAAAAATACCAAACAGCATGATGGATCGAAAACTCCCAGTGTGAATGTTAGATGATACGGAAAACTTTCGGTCGAGAGGTCTATTGAATTATAATGGTGGAGGTGCCGGGTCTTGTGGCATTCAGGAATGTCTGAGATGGATGCGGATTGCGAACCCAACAGGCGGTTGTCACGTGATTAAGTTGTTGTATTTACCCGTATGAAGTGTTTGTGAATGCATCATATGTGTACACAATGTAGTGTAGGTGGTAGGTATCACCTTTTGACTTTCTTAGCAACCACAAATAATATTTCCAGTTATTCTTGTATATCCACAACAGAAAAACCTGAAAATCTCCCTTACACTATGATGGTGATGGAATTTGAGGTACGGATGCTTGGAACCTTCGTCTTCCGTAAATGAGAGTACAATTAATTATTCAATTAATGAATGTCAAGTATATATAATAGGCCTATAATGTTTACATCGTAACATAAAAGAATTATTAATGTATGAAAAGAATTCCGATTTCACATTAAATCTATTTTACTCTTCAATTTTACACATAATCTGATGGAAAATTCCATGCGAAGAAATAGAAATCTCTTCCCCTCTCCTCCCCTCTCGATCACCCCGTCCCACCTCACTCTCAGCAGACAGCTCGGTCCCAACAATACTTGCACTGCAGTAGTGAATGTGAAAAAAATGTATTATATTATTACATTTTAGAATGACAATATTTCAAAGTCTGCTCGAACAGATCATAATAAATATAAGAAAATGTAATTTATTTGTACGACAAAAAACTGAGTGAATTTTATACAAACTCATTGTAACTTTTCAACTTGCCAAGAATTTTCATCGACTTTACTCTATTACAATGATGGAACCTTCGCTGCCTTCAACAATACATTGTTATTATATGTTTTGCTTGTAGCTCGAACCCACGCACAACTTGACTTCAGTTTATAAATTAGTGCCATGCACAGTTAATTGAACCAGGCGGGTAGTTCAGCGCTAATCTCTTCATTGGTCATCAATGTCAAAATAGAAATGTGAACTAATTATATCTCTATAGAAACTAAATGAACATTAGAAACATATTTTTAGACATTAAATAGAATAAAATAATTGTATTCTTGAATTCTTCCATATCCTGAATACGAAGTGACTATTTTCATAATTCACCACACGTGTTAGGACTATTTGGTTTTAACAACAGATTATCGCCGTCCGTTTGGCTGGGACAGTCAGGTCAAATCTGATCTCGGACGAGCGGGGCATCAAAAAAAAAAGATGAAGATAAAAACAAACAAAAAGTTATATATATATATATATATATATATATATATATATATATATGTGATGATTAAACTTCTTGGATACGATCCAATCTCGAGGTGTATGGGATATTTTAGCCATGTCGTAAAAGATACGCCTGGACCGGGAATTGAACCCGGGACCTTCAGATTGCCGGTCCGCTGCTCTCCCACTGAGCTACCGAGATATTACTTTTATGTCATGGCTATTCTCAGAGTGACGACACTTCCTGGGGCTAGCCCTATAGAGGGCTTAGATTCACCCAAGGTGTAAAGATTGCACTTTACCACAGGTCCTTGTGTACTCTTTTCGGCCTTTACCTAGGCATGAGGAATAATGTGATGATTAAACTTCTTGGATACGATCCAATCTCGAGGTGTATGGGATATTTTAGCCATGTCGTAAAAGATACGATTGGATCGTATCCAAGAAGTTTAATCATCACATTATTCCTCATGCCTAGGTAAAGGCCGAAAAGAGTACACAAGGACCTGTGGTAAAGTGCAATCTTCACACCTTGGGTGAATCTAAGCCCTCTATAGGGCTAGCCCCAGGAAGTGTCGTCACTCTGAGAATAGCCATGACATAAAAGTAATATCTCGGTAGCTCAGTGGGAGAGCAGCGGACCGGCAATCTGAAGGTCCCGGGTTCAATTCCCGGTCGAGACGTATCTTTTACGACATGGCTAAAATATCCCATACACCTCGAGATTGGATCGTATCCAAGAAGTTTAATCATCACATTATTCCTCATGCCTAGGTAAAGGCCGAAAAGAGTACACAAGGACCTGTGGTAAAGTGCAATCTTTACACCTTGGGTGAATCTAAGCCCTCTATAGGGCTAGCCCCAGGAAGTGTCGTCACTCTGAGAATAGCCATGACATAAAAGTAATATCTCGGTAGCTCAGTGGGAGAGCAGCGGACCGGCAATCTGAAGGTCCCGGGTTCAATTCCCGGTCGAGACGTATCTTTTACGACATGGCTAAAATAACCCATATATATATATATATATATATATATATATATATATATATATATATATATATATATATATATATATATATATATATATATATATATATATATATATATATATATATATATATATATAGGTATATATATAAGTTGTATGATGAGTTCTTAGATTTTGCGACATCTTGTAGTTTTCACCACTCGATCGCTGATCAACGCACCGCTGTACGTTTCTTCATCGTTTCATGATTACCCGCGCTTCGCACCCCCCATACAACTTAACTGTTGGCAAGGTCGTCTAGCCCCATTGAAAAAAACTGTTTTTCGACAGTTTGCATCTCGTTTCTCGTTTGCTCGACATCTCGTTTGCCACTAAAAATCTATTTCAGTGTTGAAAGTAATTCTTTCATCTCACGATCATTATTGTAGTATAAGTGACAATGGTAATATCATCTAGGAATACAACTTCTTTAAAGGACACCAAAATTCTGAAACTAAATTTCAATGAAGAATGATGATATTTATTTCCCTAATTTTAGAGAAAATTAGAAATTATTATCTCAATTTCAGAAATTAAAATTAATCAATTTAACCACAAATACCCAGCCCTTTTTCTAAGTCGTGACGTAGACACCCCTCGGTTCATTTTTCCATACAGACTATAGGTAATATCTACGTCATGACTCATGGTCATGAGTCATGACCTGGAGGACAGAAAAAATCTGAAATTGAGATGATAATCTCTAGATTTTTCTGAAATCCGAGAAATAAACGTCGTCATTATTCATTGATATCTAGTTTAAGGGTTGTCATGTCCTTTAAAATAAATATTACCGCTAATAACTTTGGGAAAAAATAACATACCGCTAATAAATTTTTAAAAATAATAACATCGAAACGTGAGACAATACATGTTCCTCGATGGATGAAAGATAGGATTGTTTGGACGGGGCAACCCAAGGGCAATCTTATACGACTCAACAAAGCACTTATCTATCTTCATAAAGATATAATTGTATCTTTAAATATCTTTTTTATATATTAGTGATAACATCGGGCACCCGGAGACTTTGAACGGAGGGTCTTTAAACTACTCGATCCTGTTTTTTAGGACCAGTAATTTTATATTCCGGCAGGTTAATTTCAAGGCAGGAAAGAAGGGGTTTGGAGTGTCTTGAGCGTGGATATCGGGATGCAAGAAATCATATTGTTGTACTTTTTTTCGCTGAGATTGATCTAAATCCTATTGCTGAAATATAAAGAAAGATAATCATAGATTTATTTGTTTATCAGCGGAGGCTCATTTTGATCTGATACGTGGTCACATGTCATATGAAATACGTAGTCAACTTCTGAATGCAATTGTTTCTGAAATTCATTTTGATCAAATTGATCAAAAACGCCAAGTAAGTTCGCAGTTCTCATACTTTCACTATTTTTTCTGAGATACATACCGGTCCCACTCGGTCTTAAAACCTCATGACCGATGCCATCACTAACATATATAAAGGTATTAATTATAAAATCACAGTCCTATATTTCATTTCCCTAGTTTTTTCATTTCCTCTAACCCGACGAATGAGTTGACCACAATGTATTGTTATACGTATTGTTGATAGACTCACTCGGGTGTGTTGACAAGAAGCCTTGTTATGACGTCATTAGTGCACTTGTTGTGATCATTAGGTGGTGAGCGTGACAGCGACCACTCCACGCTATTCTCCATCGCAGCACACTGCGGCAATAACATCGCACTGCACAGTTATAGATACAATGCATTGGATCAGGTCGTGCCTTTGATTCGGCAGCCTCTATTCACCGAACCATCCGTTTGTCACAACATGCGAAGGTTTTTGTTGTTGTGGTTGTTGTTGTTGTTGTTGTTGTTGTACGCATCCTAAATTAACCTTAGACACCCCAATCTAACCAATTTATTGAACCTCTAGCCCATCCACACTAACCTAAGCCAACCTACCTGACGAAACAAACATCCTAAACTTATCCAATCCAAACTAAAACCTTTACTAGAACTAACTTAAAATCTACTTCCGCTTAGGCGAATAGCCACTTCGGTTTGATTCAGACAGTTGAGGTTACTTGAAATCTGAAGCATCGGATTGGAATCCCACACCGTAGACATGGGTTTTAGTAAACGTCCTTTCACCGACCTAGCTGTTGTTACCCCCGTGAAATTGGCCACGCACATGTGCGAAATCAAATGTTGACAAATGCCATTCGTTAGTGCTTCGTTAGTGCAGGTTAGTGCCGCAAATAAAATCGTTAGTGCTATTATAGTGCTGGCACTAATTTACCAAATACATGTGCGGGGCCAACTTCACGCTGGCCCCGCACATGATCGGAAATCGCACATGATCGGAAAAAAAAATGCCATAATTGCTCATGTTCGCACGTGTATAATTGCTTTTGCCCCGCACATAGATAACACAGTCGCTAAATTATTAATTCGGTTTTGTAATTCATTTATGGCCAAACTGAGCTAGCACCAACGATATTTTTTGTGACACTAACTAGCACTAACGAAGACCTAAATTTATACGCCATAAAAACGCTATAATTGCTCATGTGCGGGGCTGCCCCGCACATGACTTAGGTCGTTTTTGCTCCAAAGCAGTACAGCACTAACGATAAAATTATCGGCACTAACGAGCACTAACACAATATAAGATGATGACGTCAAAAATTTCAATTTCCGATCATGTGCGGGGCCAGCGTGAAGTTGGCCCCGCACATGTATTTGGTAAATTAGTGCCAGCACTATAATAGCACTAACGATTTTATTTGCGGCACTAACCTGCACTAACGAAGCACTAACGAATGGCATTTGTCAAAATTCGATTTCGCACATGTGCGTGGCCAACTTCACGGGGGTGCTGTTGTTGGGGTCGTTGAGCACCATTAAAAAATCATTAGAGTCGAGTTTATAAGGCATTTAACGGTAACTTTTCACTTGGAATGCAATTTGCTTTCTATTACAGAATAATTTGAAATCGGCTTGACATAATTGGATGAAATTAATCTCAAAATTCAATAATTCGAGTAATCAAATTAATTTCGAGAGTTGAATTAGTTAAAATTAATTCTAGAGTCGAGTTTGAATTAGTGCGTTGTATTGAACTTCGGCATTTTTCATACATTTTTCATTTCTCATTTTTCCTTTTTCATAGGATTCAAAATATGGTACTACGACAATCAATATAATAGATCACGAAATGAAAATATGAAACCTGAAGACCCACATCGGCCTAAGCAAAACAAGTGACATTATAATAATATAACACATGTCACTCATAATACAAGATATTAATAAATCATATATATATATATATATATATATATATATATATATATATATATATATATATATTTAAAATTATATATATATATAAAATTATATATATATATTAGCCTATTATTTCGATGCTGCTTAATGACCCAACCAACAGCTAGTTTATAAGGGGGTACGAATGAGCGGGTGATAATGAAGCAATGAAGTGATGATAGGTGACAGGACGTTAACAAAAACCCACGCCTTATGCGGGACTCGAACCCACGCTCATCGGTGACTTCAGTTTCTACCGCCAGCAATAATTGACTGAGCCACCGAGGCGGCTGTATTATTTATTTTGACATAAATAGTCATATAGTCATAGCAGAGAAGACCTACATAAAATCCCAGAGAAGTTTTTTCATCATGTATTTATGTGGATCTGCAGACTATGGCCATCTCATATTGGTTGATACATCACCCAATTAGAAAGCGTCAAAGCAAAAAGAACAGTTTAGTATATTAGAAATTTAAGTCAAGTTACTCTTAACCTTAAAGAACTGAATGAATGCATCTAACTCAATACTAGTTTTGAGGCGCAATCGGTTGAACGTATTTAGAGATATCTCGACAATCCGTATCTAGAAAAAACAATTAGGGCTAGTTACCTATTTCAACAATGCACAACATATTCTTGAAGTAAATTCTAAATAAATGATTAGGTCTACAACCTCAGACGGGTAATTATAGGTAATCACATTTATCTTCAAATGTAATTATCATTAATGAGAGTTGGATGTAGGTATTAGCGTGGGGCTACGATTTCAAATGTATTACCAACAGAAGGCCAGTGTAAGACCAATGAAACATTATCTGTTGCTTTGCATGCAATTTACTGTAGACACTCAAATGACATTTTGAACAAAATTCACAAGTGAATCTGATAATATCATATGATTGTAATTAAACTAGCAGTTTCATTGAGTGTTTTCATTATGTTTTCATTGAGCAGTGTCAGTTACTTGAGTGAGTTCGAGAACTCAAATCTAAATTTCACAACATTTCAATAATGCTGAAAAACATGAGAAAGTTTCCTTTTCATAGATTTTCTTCAAATAGTGGATAGAATATGGAAAAATGACAAATTAATTTCATTCTATTTCAAAATCAATAACTGATTCAGTTCATGAGTTTAAATTTGAGCCAGAATCGAATATAAATTAAAATCAATAAGTACGAAATTCTGCGTTACTGAAAATTTATCTTTGTATATTGGGTATACATGGCATATGAGAAAAATGACAGAAAGATTTTCTTTAATTACCAAGATCTACCAGTTTTTTGTTTAAAATTGGTATTCTTGAAAAATAATCCGGATTAGGCCTACTGATGATGTTGAGGAAATCTGAATTATCGTTTTTAATAATTTCATCAGAAGAGTCTTGTGGAGATGACATTTTCAAAAAAATGTTTCTTCTTAGAAAAATAGAATTTATAAAAATCACAATAAAAAATGAACTTTCTGAAATTTTTCATTTTTTTAGAAAATTTCGAAAAAATGTGTATCATTTTATTAATCAATAAAATAATGCACTCTGGTGGTTAATTAGATGAATAATATATGTTGTGCATGCGTTGAGCGTTGTGCGCTCCTTGTCTCAGCACCATACTCATGCAGCAGCAAGGTGTTGACGCATGCGCGTCACGGCGTGCGATGTCGCGCACCCTGGTTGCGATCAATACAACGACTAGCTGCGTGACGTCACGCTCCCATCACCCGCAACACACACACACACACACACACACTATCTCACTCATTATCCCCGCACTTTTACAAACAATACAACAAACATACAGTGCAGTCAACTGGATAGAGAGAGAAAGAAAGAGCTACGGTTTATTTGAGCTAAAGAAAATGTAGGCCTATAGCTATTTGTATAGTTAAATTTGGGAAAAAGAAGAAAATTATGAAAATCTTCCCGCGATTTGATTGTTTTGATTGGATGAGATTGTATGACATTTACAGCTATTTATACTACGTACAATAGAAGAGTAAACCTATTTAAAAATGAGTATTAATGTTCAACAGCTAAACATTGTAGAAGTTCTTAATTTATTCAAGTGATCTAAGGTTGGCTAAATTTTGTATACAAATCTTTCAATAGTTGTAAACAAATACCTTATCACCATCTTACCAAAAGTTAATTATGTACATGAATATTTGTTGAGGTTACACAGTCTTATCATATCGATTATTTTCTTGAAGCCAGGTCTAGACAGCAACCCGCCTATTTCACATTTCTAAAATGTTCGAAGTATCCCGGAAAACAGGGAAAGGAAACAAAATTGAAAGGAATCAAAATAGTATTTCGATCGATTTTTATTATTTAAGGATAAGATAAGCATATTATCTATCATGAATTGTTTGTAACAAAAAATCAAAAGAGAAATGTCCGTATATGTTTAAACTTTGAACACAAATTCACAAGTCGTAGAAAAGTAGCCCTCGAGTATCGTATCCCGGCGCCTCCACCAATACGGGCACTTACGAATAGTTATGCTCAACAATGCACACATCGGAAAAATATGAACACGCTCTGTTCAACGATTGATTTTTCCAATTGACGTCAATCTCTCAGAACTGTTGAGATAAAATTAAGTTTCTGGAACTTTATATTAATTATTTTGTTCTGGTTTTACGAATAATTAATTTTTTGCCCGTCGGAATGTGATGCGAATTTTCCTATTGCACCTTGCTGGGGTTGAGGCTGGGATTGAGCGTATAAAAAGCAACTTCAACCTCTTATTACTATTTGTAAGATATCACTTGAAATTATGCTGTATAAACACAACGAGTTCACCCCTAAAATTTAACTTTCGAAGAATGTAAGATTCTGAACAATTAAAAAACAAATTTTTCCAGAAATCGTAATCTATACGTGTACAAACATTTTGACAAATATAGAATAATGATATCACACGCCCAAGTTCCAAGTTTCTACATTTTACCCACAAAAACGGCGAGTAAATTATAGTAAGATCCTGGTAAAACTTTTGTTTTTTTATAGGGGTTCGATTGAATTTCAATAATTATTTTACTAATGCAACGTGTAGTAGGCTACCAGCTCCCACATCGTGTGTGCCTACACTCACCTCGTGTGTGTCTATATACACGTCTAGCCTCAAGATAGAAATCATATAATTTTCCGGAACACTTGTAGGCCTAGCCTTAGCAGCCCGCGAACAACTACAAAATGGATGAAATAGTCCTTCTGGTAGTAAGTTGTGCATCACTGAAATGGAGTACATGCGGGTTGTTGAATTTCCAGGTTGGTATAGTTCTGACTAAATTATGAACTAAAATATTCTGGTATGAATAATTAAAATTAATAATTTTCACATCATCGGTTGTATAGTTGAGTTGTTTGAGTTGTAGAGATTGTTCAGGCATGTAAATTCAGGAAAACGCCACATATACGTTGTTGGATGAGTGACAGTGGCTCATCTTCATATGAAAGGGATTGGAATAGAGCACCTTGGAGTTCAGAACAATTATGTCACTGCCTGCCTGTTTATTCGTTACTCATTTTCATCATTTTACAATTGGTTATACCTGTTGATTAAGTTTCTAATGGGTTTCTTAAATGACTTTGATTGATCTAAAAAGATTGCATTGCAATTACTTCGGAATAATGGTTATCATTATTAAATCAAAATTCCGTGAAAATTTGAATATATTCGAAGGAATTGTTTCTAAATTTCTCCGCTGAATTATTCGTATGAGCTTTTTAAAAACTTGGAATAACTCTAATCAGAAGTGGTGGAACCGATTGCGCCTCAAAACTATACGGTAGATTGTGACCATTTTGTGTGCATGCCAAGTTTCAACTGGATTTTTACTTTCGTTTGACCTGTGGAGCGCAAGAACTGCTCTTTCGAAAACTGCATCTTTCAAAATCGTTATATCCTCAAAGTTGCAGCGAAATGATTAAATTATCGAAGTTTTACATTTATTTTGTTGGTAGACGATCTTCTTGAGAATACAAGTAAAAATCAGTATTACATTGATATTTTATATTTTTTTAGCATTTAAAAACAATCACAATCTGAACCAACCACTATTCGTTGGTTTGTCACGTCGAATGTACGCATGCGCGTGTGCATCGTGTGATCGTCATCCTATACATTGTTAACCGGTCAGCTCGAATGCGCCAGAAAGTAACAAATTGACGAATAAAACAGTGAATATTTCATAGCTATATGTTTTAGCTGTCGTCGTTTTTTTTACTTTTATCCACAGCACTAGGAAACTTGAATCAAGGGCATTTTTTGGTTGCGGGGGCGATGTTGGGAAAAAAAAAAAAAACGGAAAGGGGACAAAGGCTTGCTGATTTATATTTGCAAAACATTTCAGATCGTCACACATTTTTTTATCAAACTTTTCACGCCTTTAGAATTACTTCTTGTCAGCATACACACTTCTCTAAAATGAAGCCATACCAATTGTCTTTTAAACTTCATTGTTGAGATTGAATTACGAATCAATCGTTGTTTTCTCTTTCACAATTCACTCATGAGGAATAAACGTTGAGAGTCATTTTCAAATATCAACACTCTACCTATGATCATACCTTTCTCACGGATTTTAATGGTCTTTTTAATGGCATTGGATTGTAATACTGCTTGATGGTTTATTAGGTAAGGAAGCGGTCGTAGCCTATAATGTGGTAACTATCTTGTCATAGGCTGGAGAGAAGAACAATACAATCCTCGGTAAAGGTGGTCGTGGATACTATGCGCTATCTTCACCCTTGCTTCATTGAAAAGTTTATTGATAGTATACAATGATTACCGGATGAAATAATGATTGACAGATGATTACAAAAAATTACATGTCTTGTACATGTCTACACACCATCAACACTTGGTGTTATATATTCATAAATTTTCTAAAATACTCCAAATAGAATAATGAATTGAATGCAATAGATTTTGAAAATATCTCCGGCTGAATTTCAAGATTTTCATTCGACATATAATAATAATCGAATAACAAATTGATGAAGTAGAAAAAACACACGATAATAAAAAAATGTAGTATTAGTACTTTTAATACTTGTAGGCCTACTTTTGGTATTCACCAAATTTTTGCCGTAACAAACATTGGATACCGTACCTACAAATTGAATTTCCCTGGTGGCATGTTATTAGTATTTAAAGTGTGGCAAACTAGTGTAAGATATATTATTTTATTAGATAGTTTATCGTTCTACGAATGCAAAGAAAAATTAAAATTCATCATTCACTCGGTCCGAGTATAGTGCGTGTGCTTGGTTTGAATAAACGAGGATACGTTTGAAAATTAAAGAAATATTAGAATAATATTTTTTTTAAAAAAGTCCAACGATAGAATAGAATGTCAATATGAATAATAACCGACAATAATGAATGATTCATTGGACGTGAATAGATCTTAGCTATCTTCACAGTGCGTCGTTAAACACAAGTATGAAGTATTAATTTAATTCAAAATGAATAATTATCTTCAATGTGACTCTCTTGTTCGAAGACGTGATAATATAATTATCCAATACATAACAAATGGTAAGAAAACAATACAGTATAAGATTCATTTGATGAGGAAATAAATTTATCGATGCGCAATGAGCGTCTAGTTTATTTATTATTTTGGAAGCTAGGCATTTCCAGGGGTTGAATCAGTGCATGCTGCATGACATGATGAACGACATATTTTTACAAAATATTTGAGACTTCTATCCCCATATAAGACATGTAATTTTTTGTAATCATCTGTCAATCATTATTTCATCCGGTAATCATTGTATACTATCAATAAACTTTTCAATGAAGCAAGGGTGAAGATAGCGCATAGTATCCACGACCACCTTTACCGAGGATTGTATTGTTCTTCTCTCCAGCCTATGACAAGATAGTTACCACATTATAGGCTACGACCGCTTCCTTACCTAATAAACCATCAAGCAGTATTACAATCCAATGCCATTAAAAAGACCATTAAAATCCGTGAGAAAGGTATGATCATAGGTAGAGTGTTGATATTTGAAAATGACTCTCAACGTTTATTCCTCATGAGTGAATTGTGAAAGAGAAAACAACGATTGATTCGTAATTCAATCTCAACAATGAAGTTTAAAAGACAATTGGTATGGCTTCATTTTAGAGAAGTGTGTATGCTGACAAGAAGTAATTCTAAAGGCGTGAAAAGTTTGATAAAAAAATGTGTGACGATCTGAAATGTTTTGCAAATATAAAATCAGCAATAGCTGTTCATATTCCGTCCCAGCAATTTCGTTTGCTATGCAGTTTTTTCAATGGAACAAATAATATAATTAAAAATAATTTTCTATTCAATTCTTCGAATGTGTACACTCTCACTAGTAAAAAAACACATGTATGGCGTTTTCCCAATAGTTTTTTTGTGAACTAAAAATCAACTGATTCATTTCGAAGTCATTTCGGTACGGAAGTAACACGCAAAACGACGTGTGTACGTTTTTGACGGTTAGGCATTCGAATTTCGCGCGCGGCGCTTGGTTGGCGCGCCTCCCGAGAAAAATAGCACCTTAAATATCGTTTTTCTCGAAAACTATCCGAGCACTAATTCTAAAACTATGCAATGCTATAGCACTAATTATAAGTTAAGTTTTGGCCAAGTTTCATGATCCTTGCTCACTGGGGGGGGGAGCGTGAACTTGACCCCCCCCACTTTCAAACGCCCATATCTCGGGAACTAACAGAGCACTAATTCTAATACTTTGCAAAAGTGTAGCACTAATTGAGCACTAAATCCTGGCCAAGTTTCAGAATTAGTGCTCGAGTGGGGGGGGGAGCGTGAACTTGACCCCCCCCACTTTCAAACGCTAATATCTCGGGAACTTACAGAGCACTAATTCTAGTACTTGGCAGATCGATAGCACTAATTGAGCACTAAATCCTGGCCAAGTTTCAGAATTAGTGCTCGAGTGGGGGGGGGAGCGTGAACTTGACCCCCCCCACAAACAAATGCCATTATCTCGGGAACTATCGGAGCACTAATTCTAATACTTGACAAATCGATAGCACTAATTGAGCACTAAATCCTGACCAAGTTTCATAATTAGTGCTCGAGTGGGGGGGGACAGGTTCACGGACCTCAAATTCACAAGTCGTAGAAAAGTAGCCCTCGAGTATCGTATCCCGGCGCCTCCACCAATACGGGCACTTACGAATAGTTATGCTCAACAATGCACACATCGGAAAAATATGAACACGCTCTGTTCAACGATTGATTTTTCCAATTAACGTCAATCTCTCAGAACTGTTGAGATAAAATTAAGTTTCTGGAACTTTATATTAATTATTTTGTTCTGGTTTTACGAATAATTAATTTTTTGCCCGTCGGAATGTGATGCGAATTTTCCTATTGCACCTTGCTGGGGTTGAGGCTGGGATTGAGCGTATAAAAAGCAACTTCAACCTCTTATTACTATTTGTAAGATATCACTTGAAATTATGCTGTTTACTATAAACACAACGAGTTCACCCCTAAAATTTAACTTTCGAAGAATGTAAGATTCTGAACAATTAAAAAACAAATTTTTCCACAAATCGTAATCTATACGTGTACAAACATTTTGACAAATATAGAATAATGATATCACACGCCCAAGTTCCAAGTTTCTACATTTTACCCACAAAAACGGCGAGTAAATTATAGTAAGATCCTGGTAAAACTTTTGTTCTTTTATAGGGGTTCGATTGAATTTCAATAATTATTTTACTAATGCAACGTGGAGTAGGCTACCAGCTCCCACATCGTGTGTGCCTACACTCACCTCGTGTGTGTCTATATACACGTCTAGCCTCAAGATAGAAATCATATAATTTTCCGGAACACTTGTAGGCCTAGCCTTAGCAGCCCGCGAACAACTACAAAATGGATGAAATAGTCCTTCTGGTAGTAAGTTGTGCATCACTGAAATGGAGTACATGCGGGTTGTTGAATTTCCAGGTTGGTATAGTTCTGACTAAATTATGAACTAAAATATTCTGGTATGAATAATTAAAATTAATAATTTTCACATCATCGGTTGTATAGTTGAGTTGTTTGAGTTGTAGAGATTGTTCAGGCATGTAAATTCAGGAAAACGCCACATATACGTTGTTGGATGAGTGACAGTGGCTCATCTTCATATGAAAGGGATTGGAATAGAGCACCTTGGAGTTCAGAACAATTATGTCACTGCCTGCCTGTTTTATTCGTTACTCATTTTCATCATTTTACAATTGGTTATACCTGTTGATTAAGTTTCTAATGGGTTTCTTAAATGACTTTGATTGATCTAAAAAGATTGCATTGCAATTACTTCGGAATAATGGTTATCATTATTAAATCAAAATTCCGTGAAAATTTGAATATATTCGAAGGAATTGTTTTCTAAATTTTCTCCGCTGAATTATTCGTATGAGCTTTTTAAAAACTTTGGAATAACTCTAATCAGAAGTGGTGGAACCGATTGCGCCTCAAAACTATACGGTAGATTGTGACCATTTTGTGTGCATGCCAAGTTTCAACTGGATTTTTACTTTCGTTTGACCTGTGGAGCGCAAGAACTGCTCTTTCGAAAACTGCATCTTTCAAAATCGTTATATCCTCAAAGTTGCAGCGAAATGATTAAATTATCGAAGTTTTACATTTATTTTGTTGGTAGACGATCTTCTTGAGAATACAAGTAAAAATCAGTATTACATTGATATTTTATATTTTTTTTAGCATTTAAAAACAATCACAATCTGAACCAACCACTATTCGTTGGTTTGTCACGTCGAATGTACGCATGCGCGTGTGCATCGTGTGACGTCATCCTATACATTGTTAACCGGTCAGCTCGAATGCGCCAGAAAGTAACAAATTGACGAATAAAACAGTGAATATTTCATAGCTATATGTTTTAGCTGTCGTCGTTTTTTTTTACTTTTATCCACAGCACTAGGAAACTTGAATCAAGGGCATGTTGTTTGGTTGCGGGGGCGATGTTGGTGGGGTATTGTGGCGGTGGGGGGGGGGGGCTACGTCATGAAACAGTCGGGAAGATTTATGGTGATTAGAGTGAACGCGAAAAATTCGATAATATTCATGCCTGACCACTACAATTGATGTAGAAAAATACTATAGGTCTGCTATTGTCTAAGGAACTAAAAATAGCCACTGTGGACATTTCTGAAAATTACTAGTGGCGCAGTGAGATTTTTCGGGACATCTTTCCTATTTTTTCAATTTTCACCAAATGAATTCGTGAAAATGAGAGACAATATATATTTTGTTGAAAGGAATATAGTAGGCGTATTAGAGTCATTTTCAATATATTGAAATTGCAAACTATTACAATAAATGATAAATCACTCAACAGCCTAAAGCGCCTTGGATAATACAACATTGAGGAGACGCATTTTTCCAACCCTGTTTATTTAGTTTTCAAAAAACCGTTTTGGTTTAATTTTGATTCGATTTTCTATCATATAATCTAGCTTCTTTGTCTATTTTCATTTGTATTTCTCCAAATGTAATCTCGCATCCACAAACTGAACCAAATACAGCGTTTGTCCTAGTTATCGGTACACATAATAATATATACAGAGCAAACTCAATTCCCTTATCAATCATCAACTACCACACTGTCATCGTCCATTTCGTTCCTAATGTTTGTTAGTTGTAGTTATTACCTCATACAAAATCCCAGAGAGCCCGAATAGTTTCGGGTGATATTTCAGGTTACACTGAAAAATTAATTAAATTGACATAGGCCTATAAGTTTCGCAGTTTATAAGTCTTCATTCATTCATAAGTGGAGTGGAAAGAGTGGATAGAGAAGTAGGGATATGGGATGCATTCGAAGAACGACGTGGGAATGGAATGAATTGGAAGAGGATTATAAAGAATATAACGAAGATCAGCGATTTAAGAAGAGAGAGCTAAGAAAAAATGACAATGTAGCCTATACTTTTATTAAGTATGTTTGTTTGTTTTCCTTTAATTTCATGAGATTATTCTTTACCACCAGGCACCTGTTTTAAGAAAAATCTGTGATTAGTGAATAAAATAACTTCGATAACTGCAATTCGTCAGTCAAGATCTGTTACACAAATTGACGTACAGTACACTTGCGGTAACATTAAAAACGATTTTTTCTTCTCAAAATTGAAATTGTATGCCTAATCAAATCTACGCACAACTGACCAATTTCTTTTTATTGACTATTCGTGGAGTGCGTATCGTATTGTCTTGTAGCGTTGACGCGTATAATAACGGGCTATTTAATTCATGAGGCATTATAACGTAGCTTGATCGATCGCTTTATGTGACCGCAAGTGTACGTAGACCACCCATACAAAAGAGTAGATTACAGAAAGTCATGTCGAAAGGCAAGGTTAGGTACTATGGCTATACTCCAATAATAACAACTCTGATAACAATAGTGCTGCACAAACGACGCATTATACGACATAAGCATCATCCTAAATGAATACATATACGGTACTGATTATTGATGTTGATTATTCAGAATACAATGAGGCCCATGTATGTCGGCCTATATACGAAATACGAAATGCGTAAATACTAAATATTTTCAACATTTCTTTTCTAAGACACTAACCTGTCGAATTTTCATTTTTGTTCTGCAATTTTTGTATATTTTTATCATATAATTATGTATAATCTATATTAATCTAGGATATTTTCATGAGAAATTAGTATAGGTTGAGAGACCAATTGTAATAGATTTGAGAACAGTTTTCAAGAAATTAGTCGAATATGTTCGTTTCCTCAAGGAAATATACAATTTATTCATCATGCAACTATTATCCATCTATGGATCAGCTACATTTATCCGTCAAGGTGAAGATGTGCAGGGTGTCCCAAATCAACAATTTGTTGCAAATATAATAAATATCTCACTCAGGATTTGAGCTTATATTTCTTTTAAAAGCAAACATGTGCATGCTGCCATCTACTGCCAAAATCTTGTACCAATTGAAAATACATCCCACATGAAAAAGGGAAATATCTCTTTTCCCCTATTATTTTCCTAACAATACATTCCCATGATGGTGACTAGTCCTCTAAAGTCTAAACCACTGTCAACCCTGGTAATAAGCTCTTTGCTCTAAATCACATAAAATAAAACCTTATAAATTATAGCCAGAAGGACCAACTTCCTAATATTATTAATGAGAAACACATCATCAAGGAATCATGTTAGGCGGTAAGAAAAACTCCAAATCCAAGCTTTACAATAGTGCAATAATATTTTAAACTTTATTAATGTAATTTTTTATACAAGATATAAGCAATTCAACCATAGCAATTTTTTCCTGATCTTTGCCCATGATTTCCTGCTGCCAAACAATTATCCTAGAATATATTATTAGTACAATGGAAAGGTCGTTGGTTGAGAATACTCGCTACCAGATTCAAGCAATTGCCTTTGCTTCAGGAAGAAACGTTTCCCAATATTTAATCAACTGCAGAAGAAACAGAACAAAAATTAGCAATCAACAGTAACGACAATAAAAGTATTGATAAATAGTAAAAAATTCAATATTGGATGAGCAGAAGATCTGATAAATATGCTTACAAGAAAAAAGGTTCATATTTCTTATATGACATAATGCCAGTTATAAGTTATCGCACAAGATGCATATTTTAACTAAATACCTTTTAGACCTACACACACAAAATTACAAATATGAATAAGATAATATTTTCACCCCACGTAACTACTAACCTCACACCACTTAGTGGTGATAACGTTTTCAAAAAGACAGTTTAGACCTACCTGTTGCTGATGTGTCATCAAACTTTCGAGATATTGAATTATTGTGGCTTTGAAATCTTTGACTCTGTTGACTTCAAAACGTTCCATTTCTTTCTTGATCATTTTGGAGATGTTGTCAAATTCCTCCTGGCCACGCTCAACTTTAGATTCCCACTGAAAACAAATGAATACTTGTTTATGTTTTTATTTGATAATAAATCAGGTCTGACCTAATTAAGCCCACTGTGTAGGAAAGTCCTGTTTTGGATTGAGCAGTCAACACTGAGGATTCTCTGCACAACTTGATATTTTGACAACAGAACACAAGGGATAACAATGTTCCTAGAGCCACTGGTTTCCTGCTTCTTTCATTCATTTTATCCCACCAAATGTAGCCAACATTGAATTTTCCTGCACGGAAGGGTTTCCTACATGGAAAGCTTTCCTGCATGGATCTGTATGGATGTATTTTCCTGGTCCCTTGAAGAACGATAGATACAGGTTTCACTGTACTAAGAGAATTTATTTTAAGAAACACTATCTTACCTCCACCACTTCCTGACTGGCTTTGTTTCCCAGATCTGGTTTCCCAGATAAATCCAGCTTGGCTTTCTGCTCGCGTTTCTTGTTGAGCATGAGTTGAGAGTGTTGCCAATTCTGATAAACTTTGACGCGTTCATGGAAAACTTCCTGCAAGAAAGATTATAGACGTGAATTACCATCAAATTTGACACAAATAATCTTTACAAAGTCGTCAATTGATAGGAGTAATAACGTACTTTAATAGCGCCTATAAGAGCAACGTAGTCTTTCAGTAATTCACACAAGAGAGCAAAGTCGGCATTAGCTTGATCATTATGTAAGGCTTCAACCTGAAATCACATAAACAAATCACATTAGCATCGGCTACTAGATCCTAGTTACGTACGTTTCAGGAATGAACCATCCTTCGTTGAACAAAAATAATCAGCCCAATTAGTACTGTGTCCTTCACACTGACAGAAAACACAAAAGAAATAGAACACACATAGATATACAAGACTTGCATAACTTCTGGTATCTCCTAACTAAGAAACAAACAATGATACTGGTGGAACATCTGATTACTTAGTTATAAGCGCTGATAGGATGAATATACTGGCACCTAGAGAGGAGTTAGAAATTAAGGATGTCAACACCGAACAATTTAACCGAGGGAAACCATGCTGTCTTAAGAACCACATAACAGAAACAGCCAAATTTTAATATCAAATATGCATTATGATTTAAATTTGAAAAAAAAGAAAAAAATAATTCAACTGATTTCACTACCTCATCTTTTATTCACATTATTATGTAATTTTTCTTAGAGGCAGTTGTACTAACTGACGATTATATATCAATTAGATAATTGATGATTATTGTTTAGACAACGACCCCACTAACAGCTAGGTTATACGGGGATAATTAGTTCAATATTACGTGAGGTACGAAAATAGCATGTAACCTAGGGTGATAACAAATTAATCTGCTCATTTCTGTTCAATTTAATTTACACCCGTTACATCTCTCTCTTGATCCATAATATCAATATCTAACTAAAGGTTTACCTTCTCCTCGACTTCTGCTAGCTGAGAAAGAGCTCTCGACAGACTTGTGTGTTCCTCGCAGTTACTCAACATAGCGGCGCTCTTAGCAAATGACGACGTCAACACAGACAGATCTTTTCGATGAACAACCAACATCTCGACGCTGGCGTGCAATTTACGAAGTTGAGCATCAAGACTTTCCACTTGTTGAGTCTTTTCTTCGAACCACTGTACGGCAAACATTGAACTCATTAATACGGAGAGCATCATTACTAAAAAAATATTTTCAATTGATGATTATGAAGAGAGAACACATTATAATATAAGTTTAGATTTTATATAAGAAAGACCATACCAGAAGTCTAGATCCTGCATCATGACTAAATGACCTTCTGAAAGCTAGCAAATATTTTCATGGGACAAACTGCTGACATACAATGACTCATTCATGTAATCAGGAGAATATCAAACCTAGCAGAAAATAACATGTGTATATATAGCTATATTATTGCCCTGAAAACTATGCATATACATCATGGGATTTAAATTACTGATATAGTCTATCCTCAGTGAAATCGACCTTCCATCAAAATGATTCTAGCACTCTAGCAAAATGATTCTTATGTAGAACTATTCAGTTACGAGCTATGTTGCAACAACGAAAGTTGAAGCACTGCCAACCTGCAGTATCGTTGACCCTACAGTGGACATAATACAGGAGGTGCGAAATATTCCATTCGGTATTATACAATTATGATTACACTTTTTCCGTGTGATAAATCGGGAATTTATAGGTGTTTGATACATTGGCATCAAAAACTGTTGAAACTCTGCCTAGAGGACGTCTGGTCGTTCTTACATTCATCACTACATAAATGGTAAAAATAGGCCTACCTGGTGAGCCTGATAGCGTGAAAGAATGCGTGAAATTGTGAGAACAAAGCATGAACATAGATAAATAGAGCAACTATGCCTAAATACATCATCTGCAATCAGTAGGTGAAATTACAAACATATTTACTGCAACAGTTCATGTATTACTTATAAGCATTGGTGGGGCAGTCTTGGCACCGTTACAGAACGTTAAATCGGCCGAAGGAAAAGACACCCAATCGCAAGACTTATCAGATTTAAGAACGTTAAAATAGAGGAACTTATTTACCCCGTGATCAAAAAGGTGGGACTCACCTCAAGTGGCTTTTTTCACAACTTCAAGGGAAAATGTTTAAAAGAGAACACATTTAGAATGGTGCATGTATAGTAAGTTATGTAGCAAGTTAGCAGTTAAGGTAAAGTAGCATGATAGCCTAAGGCCCTATTTTTTTTCAATTTATACTTACTGTATCACTTTCGTCCATCTTGTATGTTATTTTATTAACAGTTTCACCAACTTTGTTAAATAAACGCATGACTCCAGCACCACTGAGAGCAGAAGTATTGGTTGACTTTGGTAGGTCACCATCCAACTCTAGGAAATCCCGAAAGTCTGGATCTACGTAGAGTACAGGATGAGTTGCCGTTCGATTCATGTATCGTTCTAACGAAGCTCGACGTTTCTCTACAAACTCGGAAGAGCCTTCTGTCTGATTGGCCATCTTCACTTTTGTTGTTCCTGAGATATGACAAGTACAAAAATTAAAAAGAAAATTTAATAACATACATTTTCAGATTCTCAAGACGCATAAGAAAATATTCTTATTACCAATCATGCTCTTTTCGGGAGCTGGTGGAATAATGCGCCCAGTTTTTAGGTATTTCTCTACCAGTTTGTCATGCAATCCAAGGAAATCGCTGAAGCGCCGTACCACACTGAATTCACGTCTACGAAACAGTGGCATGTTGGTTTTAGTAATTACTTTATACGCTAGGTACGATCCCATTCCATCTCCAACTTTGTGCGGTTCCGTAACGGATACCTCCAAGAACTGGTCCCCACCAGTAATTTCCAGGTCTTCTAGTTTATTGCTACTGTAAGGTTTAGATTGTCTTGGGGCAGGAGTAGGTTCGACCATAGGACTTTCTTGAGAGAGCTCGAGTTTTGGAATGTCGGAAGTTCCATTAAAAGGACCATCATCATCCTGCAAGTACACATCCTAAAAAAAATTCATAATGTTAAAAAAATCAATCGAATTCAAAATTCAAACCTTTGAAATATAACAGGTATTCACTGCAGAAACCAGCAAAATTGTATTTAGCGTTAATAAATCAAAATTACCTCAACAGCTGAGGTAAACATATCATCGAAGTCGTCATCGTTATTGCGTTTATCAATATCAACGTTGTCGAACAAAGGGGGTGGATTTACTTCGTCAGCCATCATACCAGATCAAACGAAACTCCCACCACCAATCTAATAGAGAGTAGGCTCAGCAGTAATTATATTTTATGAACCGACACACACCCACTTTAACGAGCTAATGGCAGCCAAATAATATGACACTTGTGATTTGTTTGTGATAACTTTTTGACAAGACGTACAGTAGTCAGAGCCTGCTATACGAGAAATTCATCGAGAATGTTCTACATGCAAGGCTGTGATATCTCGGATCTGTCAGCTGCTCCGTCGATACATGACGATTTTGCTAGTCATATTTTATCATTTTTGTGTAAAAATTATTTACCTGTAATGTAAAACTTAGGCTTAATCTTAGGTCGCGTTGTAATTGTTTAATGCGTTCAATGGTAACTTGATGTCTGGTGGTGTCAAAGTAATTTAGCTTAATCGTGTCGTGTGGAAAGAGTGAAACCTAACCTTATTTCACCTAAAAATACATAAGGTTTTCTAGAAGTAGGCCTATTTTGGTTTTTGGCTAAGCGGAAGCCAAATAACCTAGCCTACACTCAAGTCGATAATAAGTCGAAATAATATGTACAGTTTTGAGGGAGACTTTCGGCGTAGGCCACAACAGAATCTGTCCGGTGCTAGTGTCAAGACGGAGCGTGAAGAACTCATTCATCGAGTTCAATTGGAACGCCTGAAAAGAGAAGTAAGTTTCATACAAACCCAAAAAGTCAGCAGTCATAGGCCTACATTGTTACATTAGGCCTAGGTCTAGTCCATTTTTGCAGGCACTTATATAAATCTGTTTCTCTAGGAATTACGCAGAAGATACAATAGCACAATACGCATTCAAGCATTTGTTCGAAGTTATCTTACTCGCACAAGGCACAAAAGAGCCCAGAGATTGCAATTTGATGAAATAATCAATTCGTCAAGTGACATTCCCGATGACAAAACGCTAGCCATTTTAATTCAGAAACTTCTCTTCTTCTACTGCCATGAACTCGATTCAACGAGACTCGTAAGTAATTATTTTCTATTCCTCTAGCCTAACAGGTCTATGCCTAGTAGGCCTTCTTGTATTTCCTTGAATATGTTTTTTTTTAATAGCAAGATATGCATACCAGTAGGCCTACTATTATCAGTAGGCCCTACTTCAAATTATCTAGCTAGGCCTACTCTATCTAGCCTAATACTCTCACAGGCCTACTCTATCTGGCTAATAATACTAAATAAAATATCTACTACTATCTACTAGCGTAGGCCTACTTCTTTCTATAATAATTGTTGTTTCTATTGTACGCCAGATGCGTAATCTACTTTAAAAGTACCTCTGAGGCCTATCATCTTTGGTGTAGGAAATTAACTGTTATTTGTTTGTTTTTCTGTAGATATTTATTTCTCAGTTACTCATCAAGAAACGTGATGAAATATTTGTTGCTGCTGAAAGTGTCAGTAATCCCTGGGCATGGCGTTTATGTTGTCTTCTTCACCTGAATGTCTCTTCAATGGCCGCCACGGTTCGAGCAAACGGAACCGAATCGTTGGCGGTTCCGCTGCGTGTACTGGAAGTTTTCACATCGTGGGATACGTGCCATCGTGTGCTTGGTGAAGAAAAGGCTGCGACGACGCTGACGCGTCTGTTTACATTTCTCATTCGTCGTGGATATTTTCAACACATACGTTGTCTCATTGACAGTAAAATACCGCCGCTTCTTGAATCCTCTCCTACTCCCCCCACTCCACTGTCTGCCTGTTTGCTCAACATGTTGTCGCAGCCTTTGCATAGCATTCTTATTCAACAAAACACCGAATTCAGGTTAGTATTTTAACATGTATTTCTCCCACAGTTGGAACTACTATTTTATTGAGCAGGCTCACTAGTGTGGCACCATACTGGTTCGTTTCATTACTAGTAGGGGCCTACGGTACTTTGATTGTTTTTGTAATTTTTTCATTTCATTTAGTTAGCAGTATGTAGGTTCAAGTTTAAAAAATATAAATTAAAAACAATGAATAAAAAAATGTATAATACCTTGGAGCCATATAGGTCTAAGCCATAGAGGAAATAAGTTCCTAACAATTAACGAATGAAAAATGTAAACTAGTTGAATAACAACAATAGGCCTAATTATTTTTGTTTATTTTTAAATTTGTCTGCATTACCGCTAGGCGTAGGGCCTACACACCGTCTGAATATTTCAACTTGTCAGGCATTATTACTGGGTAGTTAATCTTATAATTTAGTAAGGTTATGTAGGCCCTAACTCTTATAACAAAACAGGTTACTGGTACCGGTACCTTGGATTAAAACCTATAAAAGATATGCAACTCATTCTTATTGATGCTCTCTCTAGAGCGGAAACATGAGGGTGAACTTTTGAATCTTTCAGTTCTGCATGGTGAGTAAAGTTCAAATTATATTGTAAATCTGATTAAATTGGGATCTTCGATGTTTACTTGATTGAGTAGTACCGGTATACTGTTTCTTTATAATTTGTACGATATCATCTTCTACAAAGAAGACTTCAATCTAGAGAGAAGAAACGATCTAATAATGTACAAACAAATTACCGTATGTGCACACGTATATTTGCCTTTCTAGTTTTGTGCATGAAAATGTTTTGAAGTATATAATTTCACCTTTACATTTAATCTAGGACAATAGCTATCAACGATGGATACGCTACTTAGCACAACATTGTTCTGGGTCTATGGAACCCAATTCATAAGCCACCAAAATCCACCAAAATCGATTATTCAGGCCTTTAACTAATTTGTAGATGATCTAGGTAGCGATGTTTCAATTTTACATTGACTACTCAGAGACATCAGAGCCTGTAGCTAGGTGATCTAAGTGCCGTCGATGGCGTATCTAGATGGCGTTGACAAATTTCTTAGCACTGGAGATGATCGTCAGCTGGGAGAACATGGAAGAAGTCGAAGTTGCGTATCCATTGTGGATAGCTATCAATGCGTAGTTCAATATACAAGAAAGTAGTGTATTTTATCGCGGTAACAGCACATTTTTTGTTTTTTATATCTAGTTGGTTGCACAGCTCTAAAATGCTGTTGCCTATTCAGTGGTACGGTAGCTATAATCCAAGCTGGTACAATAGTTGAATGAATGTATTTTATAAGACACAAAAATTGTAAAACTGCATCATATAACATATATGTCCTTATTTGTAGGCCCTAGGCCTATATTAAGGCGGTCACTCTTTCGATTGGCAATCAAAGTTCTAGCGTTATAGGGATACATTGAAAATGTAAAATAATTCCAAGCAATTGTGCAATATTTACTATATTTTTCCATAGGTTGTAGTGTATACCATGCTTTTGTAGTGATACCATAATACCTGATTTTATTCCAACTAATGTGCTCAATTTTTCTCAACTTATTGTTATCTTTGCTTTTGTAGTGACCTCGTATTACAAGGCTTGTGCCTTCACATCTTATCATCGAAACTCACCGAACCTGTGCAATGTTTTATTATTCCGGCATTGGCAGAACTGCCTCACTTTCCATTTCGAAGACTTCTCGAGTCCTTGAGATATTCTTGTGGCTCTTCCGTTCCTGCTTCAACATGGTTACTATTCGCTGTACTTTCAATCGAGAAAAAACATTTTGGTCAGTATAAAAATATTAAGTATGAAATGAAGTATAACGTTTTGAAACTAACGTACATTGCCATTCATGGTACATTAAAACATCTAGTACCGTAGCTAGATCCACGTTACTAATAAAACACTATGGATTGTTGACAACTAAATGTTTTGTTTTCTTATAGTTGTGGATGAAACTGGCAAAAGTAATATGCTACTCAGCTATCTACAGGTGCTCGGCGTACTAACGGTCAATATTAGTAAAACCTCGTTAAATCCAAATTCTGACCGTGTTGCAAACTCTGACGATGACTCGGACGGGGAGGTTGAACAAAGGGCAGGAAACACAGATGAACTCCGTGTATGTATGCCTTTTTACTACCGGTATTCAGTTCTAATTATTTATTGACTACAGTCAAATGTCAAAGGTCAAATTTTAAATCTCAAGTCTAAGCTTAAATCTAAGGTTAAATCCAACTCTGTATTTTCATTTCTTCAATTTTGACTTTTTGGTTCAATCTTGAAGGGTGTGTAATAGTCTGTGATGTTTGTCAAATTCTTCAAAGAACCTAAAACGGTTTTGACATAGACACTAGAACTACTGTAATAACTAATAATCAAATAATCGGTCAAGATTAACAATTGTTGGCATCTGGTTATTAATTTTAGGTCCAATTTGTATTATCAGCCCTATATACAGGCCTAAGATGAGGCTGAGAGTCATAAGTTAAAACCCATCATAATATCTTCAAAGTTCCTTTCAAGCTTTAGTAATGGTTCAATTATATTGATATTCAGATATTAGATAACCGTAGATTCAGGCATTTTTATATGAATCTATATAGGCCTATGTTTAGGGTATTAACATTTTTTAGTGTTTTTGGCACGCAAAATAGACTTGAATGTAATTTGTTGCCAAGATATACGAGGTCAAAGTTTACTCTTGATGACATTAAATGTAGTGGTCAATAAAAGTGTGTCTGAAGTGATGTTATTTTGTAGAGCATTTCAACAGCTGTTTTCAAATGACACTGTGTAGATTTTCTGTATTCATTATTCCTAACCTACTGTACATGCTTTTATTCAAATCGGAGTCGTTGTTTTTTTATTTGTGGATTCAAAATTAAATGACCCTAGTTGATTAAATAAGCTAGACCTATAAGTCTGAATATTCAATATCACTTTCTGATTCTGGATGGAATCCAAAGTTTAAGCTGAGGTATGGTGATGTGTCTCAGTGTCTTCTGGTTGCCTTCCGTTGCAGGTACTGACGCTCTGCGTCAATATGCTGAACGACGGAACGCGTATTCAGAACCTGCTTCAGGCGTTGGACGAGACGGAGGATCCTCATGTGCTCCAGGCACTGTGCCAGGTGTGCCACAATCTCCTTGTGACACACAAGTCAGCCATTCAGAATTATAAGTATGTACCATATAAGACAACTTTCGTCTGAAGGGTTGCTTAACAAACATTGTGATCCGTAATGTCGTACTAATTATTGGTTTTTATTCGTAAGTTTGTTCGACTTGTTGTCATGATTATTGATTTAGTTCAGCTATGAAACATGCATTCCAGAAAAATGGATTTCAATCAACTAGAGTGAATGTTTGTGAATTTTTTTGTTGGGGATTGAACACGGACAGATATACCATACTGTACCGTGCAGCATGTATTATTTATAAGATGTTGATGTAATTTGCTATTTGGCTATTAATCTCGTATATTTGCTTCAGATTGCTCTACATGTTGGCTTTCAAGCCCAAGTTCCTGCGCCACCTCTGGTCAGCCATTTTGTCTGTGTGCCAGACATCGTTGTTTGGCAGCGCCACCCCACTGTTGCACGTCATATCGCGCGGTATCCCGATGGCGCCAAACGCAAGTGAACGCATCGTTCCGTTGCTTGCCGTGTTCTGTTCGTTGTTCAGCCTGCTCATCGAGACACTGCACGACTCGGAGTTTTACAATGATGATAATCTGCCAGGTAGCCAAGTGTGCGATGAACTGTAGGCCTACTAATCATAGGAAGACAAGAAGTGTATAGTATTTTGTCATGATATGAATTGCTTCTTCACGTACAAATTCCTAGCAATATCAAGATATCAAATTTGTGTCTTTCCGGCACCAGGACTAGGCCTAGATAATTTGTATTTTTTCCAACTAAAATTTTCCAATTTTACTTTGCCAGATTAATTTTCTAGTTTCCATCGTGTGCCTTTTATGACAACGTTTTATGATGTAGGCCTATGTGCGTAAATTTCTGTAGCGAATTTCATTTTCACTAAACCATTGATATTTAGTTTGCTGGAATTCAGTTATATCCAGTTATTCGAATGAGCGTTGTTCAAACATTTGCACACAAAATGCACCACATATATGCTTGTTCACAAATCCGGGCGACACTCGTCAAAATAATTTAATGGATTTTTAAAAGTGAGTTTCGAAATTTTTGAAGAAACTGGATGGTTATAGACAGTCACATAAAGAAATTAAATGGTCTTGAAACGGCAGAGAAAAACTGGAATAATTCGTATGCCAATGAGATATATTAAAGATTAAAATCTAATCCCTGGTTCTATTCTAGGCGGTTCACTTCAAACAATGCCATTTGCATTGTCAGCATTGGTACCACTGAGCCTGACTCTCAAGGAAGTCAGCCTCGGTCTCGTGGAATTGGCTTTCCCCGACTCGCGGCCAATGGTCCGGGACGACTACCGGACAGCGGTCCACGGCAGGGATCAGCCGACCGTGAGCCTCCAGGAGACGCAGATGTGGGCACATCTGTTCAAGGTAGTCCATGTTCTTTCATCTACATTCTGGGCTTTGTTTGTAGGCTATTTAGTATTTATGTTCTATTATCTGAGAAACAAAATATTTATCCCAGCCAGGTAATACAAAGTCCAGTTTGCCTTATGTAGAGAGTTTTTTTTTACAGTGGTTGCCAATGTTTTTGTGATGAATAATTTATGAAACTTTTACTCTTGATAGGCCTACCGTGTTTTATTTTGAAAAATAAAAATTTGACAAATGGTTGGATGCCCCTAGAAGTCAAAACCATGAAAATGTAGCCACCCAACAAGCATAAAACAAAATAATATAGGCCTACACTACAACGTTATTTAAGAAGTAGAATGTACTTTCATCACTTCTGCCGTGAGATGCAATATTGGCTCGAAATCAACTTTTTCTCAATATCATCAATGTCACATGTTTTCAAAATGGCAGCCTTTTTTATTCTATTTTCTGAATTATGTTCATAAATCATTTTAATCAATAATGCTATGAATTTTTCATGGTTTTGAGCTTAAAATTAACTAACTTTGTAGGCCTACTCTTGATACCACGTTATGTTTTGAAAAATCAAAATTTTGATTCAAATTTGGACACCTCTAAATGCCAACCCCATTGGTTTTTGACCATCCAACAAGCAGAAATGGAAAGAGGGTGTATTAAAAATATATTGGAGATTAGTTTAAAACCTTCTGCCATGTTTTGGCTCAAAGCATATTGGGTCTAATGTGTTTTTTCAAGAATATTCAAATAAAACAAGGAATGCAAACTGAAGGACAAGGTGTTGTTTTACGTCTCAGGTGACGGTAGCTCTCGTGCGACAGTTACACTCCCGAGACATCAGGCGGCCGTTCTGTCCGGACGACCACTGGATCTCGAAGCAGGTGACGATACCACTCGACAAGCCGTCAGACTTCACCTTGAAGCGGCACCGGTTCCGCAACTACAGGCCGTTCCAGGGTCTACGGGCGTTCACCAGGGAGGAACTAGGTGAGAGGGGATGTTCAACAAGGACCAAACGAAGCTACTAGATATTTAAGGTTTTTATGGCTCAAATACAGTACAACCTTGATAGTACGACGTTCAGGGGACAGTTGAATCGTCGTATTATCGCGATCGTCGTTATAAATGAAATGTATCCCTTTTTTTAATTATAGGAAGATGAAGGATTTAGGAAAATTAATTACAATAAGATACTGTAGGCCTATTGTCGTCAACAATTGACATTTATGTTGTAGTCAGTACAGTTATAAATATAACAATAATTATTATTATGTATTAGGTTTGTCGGCGGGTAGGATTTTTCCTACCCGTGTACCCGTCTTCATTACCGACTCCTACCTGGATTTACGCGCCAAAAAAATCCTATTGGCCCTAAATCACCTTTATTCATGAGAAGATGCGTAATTTTCCTCAATCCGATCATCACTTTACAGCAACAAGACCTCCATCCTCAAGGCTTGGAAGCACACTGAGTCACTGACAAGAATGTTGCAATTGCAGGGACATATGGGCCCCTACCAGTAACAGCTGATCATGGGTAGGAGACCCCGTAGGAGGGGGGGTACGCAAGACGTGCTGAGCGCATTTATTGATGGCGACAAAAAATAATTCCAAAATGAAAGTATTTCAAAAATAATGATTGCCTTTCGTTCTTAGAAGTCAAATGTGAATTCAATAATATTCCCTCTCTAACAGTGACAGGGATACGAACACATGTCAAAAGCACAATAATGCGACACTTAGCACATCTGGACAGCGTCGTGTGGTTGCTATGGGCAGTGCATGTGTGTGTGAGCAGTGCATGCTGCAGTAGTGTGGGTGGGTGAAGGGGCGGGCTGGAGAGAGGAGAGCGTGTGAGGCGGAAGTGATCGGGAATGCAACGCAGCAGACACTTCACAGCTATTTTATTGCTTGTTACTTTTTGCAATTAATTCGTCGTAGTAATTGCATTTTTGATACTGTGGGGACCATTTTAATCGTCGTATTATCGCGAACGTCGTTATAATGAGCGTCGTACCAATAAAATAACATTGAGTCTTATGGGGATTGGCCGGGACTATCTCAAAACGACGTTCTATCGCGATCGTCGTTGTATCGAGCGCCGTACTATCAAGGTTGTACTGTATGAGGCATTTGATATTGGGAGATTTTGATAATTACTTGAGTGAGATGAAAAAATCCTCAACGTTTCAGCCTTTGTGTTGATACCTTTTTCAAGATAGTCAGTCCTGTTCAGAAGAAAGACCCATCTCAGACGAATGAGAAGAGAGAGAAAGAGAATCACTGAACGACATGATCATTCAGTCATTCTCTTCTTCCTGTACAAGGTCTCAACATGGAGACCAAAACGGTAAGGATTTCTTCATCTCACACTAAGCGTCGAATTCACCCAATATCAAATACCTAAAAACAAAGCTGTTCATAATTTAAGGATGATGTGTTTCAAGAGACTTGTTTGTTTTTCACAGAGGAAGGTCCTCCCCTCTCGACAAAAGAAGTCCGCACGATGACGATCCTGCGCCAGCTACCATTCCTCGTTCCATTCCAGGAACGCGTTTTAGTCTTCCAGAACCTTGTCTTGCGAGATAAAATGGAGCACCAAGGGGACCACCACCACTTCCTCCAGGGACCTACCATTCAGCTAGCGGTGCGAAGGGATTATCTCTACGAGGATGCATTTGAGAAACTTTCCATGGAAAATGGTCAGTATGGTATTCCTCTATAGAACAAAATCCTACATAAATCCACTCTATCTAGACCACCAGGTGCGCTTTGAAGCTTCAAATATAGATAATTATTAAATTATTTGAAGGGATGTCATGTTATGATTATGTTATCGGCCCCCAACATTTTCTATTGTCTCAACTCTCAATGTTTGGAATGTTATGTAAAATTTGAATTATGTGGAATAATTGAATAATTGCATTGTTCATGTGTGACCAAAATTGTTTGAAATTAATTTTAATGTTGCAAAAGACTGAAAGATTCAAAAACACCAAAACGTACTGAATAGGCCCTATTTAGGCGTACATAAAAATCGACTTCAAGTTTGAAATATGTCACATTTTTTATTAACCGAATGCGGACTAACGAGAGTTTACTGTATAAATATTCCCAATAAATTCAGTTCCATTGCCAAAACATAATTTAGGAATTAGAAGACTGATGAAACTTGACCAAACTCAACACCATAAAAATGTATTATTCTTATCATGGCCTTGACTTTCGATGGTCAGGCTCTTGGTCTGTGTATTATTTTCGATGAACGTATGAAATGGTATTGAATATTTCTGCGCTTGGAATACGTAAATGTATAATGTGCTTGACTATTGACGATCAGAGCCGGAGATGCGACTGAAGATGCGCGTCCAGCTGGTCAACGTGGCCGGTCTCGACGAGGCGGGCGTTGATGGGGGCGGAGTCTTCCGGGAATTCCTGTCGGAGCTCCTCAAGACGGCGTTTGATCCCAACCGTGGCTTCTTTCAAGTGACCAAGGACAACATGCTCTATCCTAATCCCAATGTTCACCTGCTACTGGACAACTTTCCCAATCACTACTTTTTCATTGGCAGAGTCCTCGGCAAGGTGAGACTCGTGAATTTTTTGTTTTATATATTTACCGTACCAGTAGTTCATATAGTAGTTTTGCGCAGACCCCAGTTAGAGATATGATATGAGTATTACCGTATTGTCCCGAATATAAGCCGACCCCGAATATAAGCCGACCCCCAAACTTTTAGATCAACAATTGAAAAAAGGGTTTATCTCCTTTCCACGTAAATCATCACTCTTCCGAGGTAGAATTTAGTGCATTTCGTATTGCGCGCGTGAGGAAGCTAGACCAACTGCGTGTGAGAAACCGTTGAGAGGGGCCTCACGATCGTGTGTACTCGGCTAGTGCCGATGACGCGCGATCGTCATATGGCCCGCTTACTCGTCAAGGTCTGACAAGACAATGCAGCTAACAGCTGAACGTGCCTTTGTTTATTACTGCGCGTCAAATAAAATTGATGGATAATGGGAAAATGATGCTTCTTCGTGATAAAACATTTATTAAACGTGTTTTTAGTGCAATATTTTGCAGTTTCAACTTTCAAGTTGATTCCATTGTTAAGAGTGTGCATTTGTAGTGCGCCCAATCATATTTAATAGTAAAAAACGTGTTTTTGACCGATTTTAGGCCGAGATCCGCATATAAGCCGAGGGTGACTTTTGAACTCGCAATTTCGAGAAAAACCCTCGGCTTATATTCGGGACAATACGGTACATCATTTTTTAGAGTTAGGATAGGCCTATGAATGTTCAATTATTTTTCTATTGTACTCTGTTGCCTTACTAGTAACCTACGTATTTCAACCTATATATTCACTCAGACCCAAGATCAAACAAGCCTTCTGTCAACATTTCTGTAATTAATATAGGGGCCTGAATGTGTTCACTAGTAAACTCAAACTACCAGGATTCTGCTCAGTTTGACATTAGGCTATTCATGAATACGTAATTTGTTGATACTACCGGTATATTGTCGAGTCTAAGTAAACAATTACAGTAGACTAAAGAAACTAATGAACGTCCAAAAATGTTGACAAAATATTTCTTGTTGCTTACAGGCATTGTACGAGAACCTTCTTGTTGAGCTCCCATTCGCCGAATTCTTCCTCTCAAAGCTTGTCGGTCGTCACTCGTCTGTCGACGTCCACCACCTCGACTCGCTCGACCCCATCCTCTACCGCAACCTGCTTTTCCTCAAGAGCTACGAGGGCGACGTCACCGAGCTCGGGCTCGACTTCACGATACTCAATGATGAGCTCGGAGAGACTCGAGTCGATGAACTGAAACCCGGTGGGGCCAATATCAACGTCACTGCTAAGAATAGGATCGAATACATTCATCTGATGGCTGACTACAAACTAAATAGGTTTGTTACAGTTTGTTTGACCTTTATCTATGAAGAGACCAGGAAAAAAACGGCAAAATGCAGGATAACAATCCGTGCCGCAAAATTTAACGTTAGTTACGTGGAAGTAGATTAGGACAAAATAAATTATACGTTCAGGAAAACGATGGGTCCGGGAACAATCCGTCGAGAGATTCACTTTATTTGAAAAGAATGTATTAGTAAAAAATCAATGTGTGTCTGCCGTGAATATGTATAACATCAGCATATTATCAATATCAAATCAATAAATACGGTATGCAGTATGTAGATAATAATCGTCAAAATAATTATTGAAAATCACATTCTCTTAAAACTTGGAAGTAATAAGAATTCATTATAAATCGTTGAACGTGATAATTGACAGTAAGTACTCTTCTGGTTGCCTACGTAGACAGATCCGTGCGCAGTGCAGTGCGTTCAAGCAGGGCCTTGCGAACGTGATCCCTCTCGAGTGGCTACAGATGTTCAACAACAAGGAGTTGCAAGTGTTGATTTCCGGTGCCGAGATACCAGTCGACCTGGACGACCTACGGCAGCACACCAACTACACGGGCGGATACACGCCGGAACACTTGACGATCAAGGTGTTCTGGAAGGTCGTGGACGAATTCACAGACTTACAGCGAAGGCAACTGCTCAAGTTTGTCACAAGCTGTTCACGACCTCCACTGCTCGGGTTCAAGGTTGGTTCTAGTTTATGGAGATGAATAAATCCCCCCTCCCCCCCAAAAATTGAAATATATCCCTGAACTATACCCAAATATCATTCGAACTTGAAGCATGATACGCATGAACGATCCCAGTTGTCACAGTTGTCAAATGAGTTGGCCAACTAAAACCGATTGTCTACTTGTGTATGTTCACACATCACGATCCAACTGCAATCGACAACATCTTGGTAAATTTCAATTTCACGCAGTAAAAATGACATAGCCAATCTTGAATTGATAAAAACCAAAACTCGATATGTTTGATGATCGAAGTTACTAGCTGACGACAAACGTGACGTCACACATTCACTGCATTCCCATTGGCTCGCTGCTGCAGTTGTAGTTGGCGCTTTTAGTAACTCTCTCTAATTCGTGTCGTGTTTGCACAAACGATCTCAGGCTAGTTGGTCAAACCAGTTGGAGATTGTGATAACTAGCGCTGTCCATGTTTGCCGTGCTTTAGGTAGGCCTATTTACTAATTCACTAGGAGAATGTATGTAGGTCTACTATGTGATATTTCAGGAGCTATAATTATTCAGGAATATTAATAAGTTGCCCTGACTGAATTATTTATAGTACTATTTTAACACTCCGCAGGTTTATTCATCAATTTATTTCTCTTCCCCAGGAACTCGACCCTCCCTTCTGCATCCAGCACGCTGGTACAATCGATCGTTTACCAACCGCCAGCACCTGTATGAATCTTTTGAAACTTCCCGAGTTTCCCAACGAACTGTTATTGTCCGAGAAACTGTTGTACGCCATCCAAGCGGGCGCCGGTTTTGAGCTCAGCTAAGCCAATAAAATTTTACATCTTGAAAGATTTTGTACGTGCACAGGACCATGTGTGAATGCCGATTCACGAATAAAGTACCAGTATGTTTGATCTTTTGGATATGCGAAGGTTTTTGTTGTAGGGACATTTAATCTTGGTGACAAAGTCTTTGACTTGGTTGAACAAAATAACTCGAAAAAGGATTAGGCCTAGGTGTGTATGTATAGAGAAATATTTGGAGTGAATCAGAAAAAAAAGCAGCTTACTGATGACGTTATGTGGAGCAACCAATCGTGGAATGTCTGTTAGAAGAACGCAGAGATATTAGATAGACCCATACAAATACAACGCAAGATAGTAGAATTGACATTTCATGTTTCTACAGTGACCAAGGCAGTAGCCGAAACGTCAATTTCAATATCTTGTTTTTATATATTGATGTGTTCTTTCAGTGAACTCTCAGTTGCTCATCTTATTATTGGCACGATACTGTTCTTCCTTTCCTTTTCAACTCAAATTATATTTCAAAGAAGGATTAGTGACGAGGAACAACCATTACTGTAATCAGAACGTAATGGACAACGGACAACATTTTCTAGTTTGTTAAATACCATAGGCCTACCCTAGTTGTTTCATTTGATGTAGGATCCCTACAGTACATCAGGGTGTAGGTAATAAAAAAACTCTGGCCTGTGTTACATTGCACTAGGGTGTATTAATTTTCATTCTAATTTAAGGTGACATATATTTGTATGTGTCATTTATAATGGGCTTACTTCAAGTTAAGTCTGCCCCAAATTATGAGATTTTTTATTCAACAAAGTCACAAAATATATTTATTTTGCTTTTTAACTTGGACTATGAATCGGCATTCAACAAGTGCCTGAATGTTTGGTATGAATTCTTCAAAATGAAATACGCTCATTATGTGTAGATGATTAATTGATTATTGGATTGATCATTTTCAATTAAAAACATTAAACAATGTTCAGTAAAGGAAAAGTCTCAGTACTGAAAATGGTAACATCATATTGTTTGACTGGTGAAAGTAAAACAAACAAGTGTATTTGTGTATATTATGTTGTTTTATTTGTAAGTTAAATAATTTGTGATGGATGATATAAGAGGTGAATAATAGATGTTGATACAGACTACAGAATAAGAGAAGCATGTTGTATGAATGTGATCAATTATTTTCTGATATCACTTGTTTCTCTTACTCTGTATCATCAATTCATCATAGCTTCCATTCTTTGAATAAATTGCCTTATTTTCCAAAAATATTTTCAAGGTAAGTCACATTTGACAAACTCATGTAGTGGGAGGGGGGGGAGAAGCAATTCAGACACGGAGCTGTATCTCGGTACCAACTACGATTGTTTGTATTACAGTATTTAACTATGTTGAGTTTTGTACATTTTTTCATTATTATCTCATAGTTATAGGTAACACTATTGTATCTGTACTGTTGAACAACGGTTATGTAGGAGAATAGAAGACTCCTATCATTGAGTTATCAACTCAATTGAAAAACTTGCAATTGTTTTGAAAGAAGTTGTAGTAATTCATTTTCGACACCAGCTGCTCTATTTACTAAGGCATCAAGACAATGCCACTCATGTGTACTGTAGTGAGACTCATATAGGGATGAAGTGAAACCAGTTACATTGAAACCTCTATCAATCATTTTTTCAGAGGACCACGGAAAATGAGCCATCCATGTAGAAAATTCAACGATGGTCATATAAGAGTAGGGTGGGAAAAAATGAATGATACGTGCAGGAAAACGATGACCCTGAGAACGACGCTTCAGGTTTTCACTAAACATACTCTAGTGTTTCTTTTGTACTATTTTGTTCTATGGAAGATTTTAGATGGTTTCTCGGGTACTCTACGTGTTATGGATGGAGACCTAAAATAGTGGTGGTCCACTCTGATTTTATAATAAACAACCAAAAAAATCATTGTAGCCTCTAAAATGCAAGGTTGACTTCGTAACCATGTTGCTCACAATAGTGTTGCTGTTGGAACTTGATCACAAGGCTTGAACCAGTAATTGCAACTAAAACGAATTTTCGACGAAAATAAAATAAAATTGAAAGATCCTGGTAGAAAAGTTATCCTTCGTTTAGAGAGAGTCATACCACAACTACTGATTTGTGGCGGCATATTCAAAGGGAATGTGGAGTGTGAGTGACCAATTATTAGTGGATGGCTGTATTTCTAGGCCTACTGGTAACCCATCTGTATCGGCCTACTATATGGGCTTTCGTAGTCTTTATGTGACGCCAATCTTGAAAATTGAATATAGTATTTTTTCAGTGCTTACACAGTATAGTTATTAGAAAAAAAAAATGAACAATTTTGTATTGCCAGTGAGATGTATGTAGTTTGACAACATTAAGAGTCGGCAGGCTTGCTATGAGTTCTTATTTCATGTTTAATTTCTTCTATAAACATTTTTACTGACTGCAATATAAATTGATTAAGAATGAAGAACTTCAAAATCTTGTGGTAAGCGAATAGGTTATGCAATATAATGTCGGAAACATAGCCGTGTACGCGACCAAATACCGGTAATGTGTTATACTAGAAAAGTATATCAACAATTTATCATTATTCATTATCTCTCTCCATCTTTCATACTTATGTGTTATGTTCAATAATATAATGTATATTGACTGTAATGTGTATATAATTTTGTATAATGCTTCTTTGTTATTACCAACCCTTTATTACCCTATTGTCCAATTTTTGAAATAAAATTATAAAGAAAAAGTAACATACTGCACTACATATTATATGACCTAGTACTTTAGAATACATTTATAAGTGACATGTGGAAAGAGTTCAAGAGATGTTGAAATACCTCTCAAAACCTGACTTATGTTTTTTGGGATCTAGATAAATTGCAAAACATTGATTGCAATTAAATGAGAATTTTTTATTAATTGACATAATATACAATTCTATAAAGTAGTAGGCAAGGGGATCATCTATTGAGAGTCAGTGCACCACAGCTTCTTTGGTGGGGTTTACTATACTGCTCCCTCTCCTCTCCAATTTCACCACCACTAGTACATAATTGGTACCACTGTCATTGATAGATCCAAATAGAGATACATACTCATAAAATAAAACTATATAGACAAGAACCAACATAATCAAGGAAAACTAAATAATTATGATTATGCCTATAGAGCATATAATTAAGGTTGCGAACAAGAACTAATACATCGATTACGGTCAATATTTTTTCAAGCAATATGATAATTGATTCAGTTACGATGCAATATTTTTCATCATCGAAATTATCATCGAAAAAATTGTAACCATTCAGCGAGAGTGGGTTAACTCTTACGTCGAGTTACTGGTGAGTAGTTGCTCTTTTGTTTACATGTAATAATTTCTCTCATCAGACTCGTAAAAATATTATACTGATTGAAAATACTATGGAGTGCTGCTACATCAAAGTTTGTTATGACAAGCTCTTCATAACTATTTGCAGTTCGACTTGTACACAGGATCTCACCCATGCTGGCGTTATTGTTTTACCACACAAACTAGGTTTAGGTTGTTAACCTAAATCCACCTAAACTAAAAGCAACAGTTATGCCATGGGCCACTTACAAATAGTCACGAAAATTCCTACTCTTATTTTCTCGCGCGTGTTACGTAGTTGCAACACAAGCCGCTGGAGCAGCACTGTGTAGTCCAACACATTTTGCAAGCTCCTTGACAGGTAGCGAGTGAATATTATTATCGTCGAAGGTGAAGGCTATTTTCAGTGTTCATGAATTTAATAGAAATTGAACATAATTATCATTACACAACTATTAGCATAGAGTATTTGATAGACCTATTGTAACCAAAAACATTTAGATTAATCATGCCTAATTACTACAAAGTGGAAATTAACAGAACCGAATGGGAGGTACCTGAGAGGTATCAAATGCTGACTCCTGTTGGCTCTGGAGCTTATGGACAAGTTTGGTGAGTTAGAAAGTGAAAGTGATATCCGAGAAAAGGATGACAGCAAATACATTTTTAATAACTATTATATTCTCACAGCTATTAACTATATTTTTTATAAAAACACTGTCAAGCTGTATAATCTGTGTGCAGTAAATGTCTTGCCTGTAGCCTGGGGCTAAGTGCCAGAGCCTGCACACCTGACAGAAAATGCCTATTTTCCCAATTCAAATATGATAATTGCAGATATTTGTCACTATAAATCGTTTTTGGGTTTAAAAAGTACCATATTTTTTCCTCTTTATGACAATATTTACTCATAGTAAATGAGATATTATAGTTTTATCAGCATTTGCATGTTAGTAATCTTGATTGAACTGAAATTTGAGTGGGCGTTCACATTCTGTTATTGGATATTGTTCTGTTTGTAGCTCTGCAGTGGACACAAAAATGGGCCTCAAAGTGGCAATTAAGAAACTGGCTCGTCCTTTTCAATCGGCTGTGCATGCTAAACGAACGTATCGCGAACTTCGGATGTTGAAGCACATGAATCACGAAAACGTTATTGGCCTCTTAGATGTCTTCCATCCGTCTGCTACTCAGGATGATTTTCAACATTTGTAAGTGTTGAAATATTACCCCGTTATATTTAACGTATTGATTTTCTTGCAATGTACTCTCTTTAATTTTTGGAAGTAGGTAGTACCGGTAGTGTAAAATTCAACTTGATTACCTGCACAAGTTTGTGAGTGATGATAGGAACCTAATTGTTACCTGTTGCTCAGTAGATCTATTCAGATAGTAGGGCTAAATATAAACATCATTGGGTCATTCCATATGAAATCAACACACTCATTGTAACTCACCGACTCAGATTTTGATAAAAATTGGCAGACTTGCTCAAAATTTTGACCTGATCGCAAAAGTATTTTTTTTAGATTTTTATCTTGAGCGGTTCAAAAGATACAGAGGGTTGGAATATAGGCATTTTCATCCCCCGCGCGTGCACCACCTACCCTTATAATTAATACCTAGGCTTGTATGGCAGCTACAGAGCTCATCTATAGGTCATTTAAAAGGTATTTTCATGCTCTACGTTGTTCTTGAATAAAATATGACATATTGTGTATAGTTAATTTATTATAATTGTATACATCTACCTTTTTAAAATCTACCCCTATGGAAAAACAGCATCAGTTATTGATCTGAAAATTTGTGAAAATGTTGTCTATAGATCAATAATTAATGATACCAAAATCCAAGTTTGGCACTTAGCAGGTTTACGAGAAAAAAATATTTCTTATACATGGTTGATTTAATTAGCCAATTTTTGACAGTATCATGTTGAATAACTATAGTTACAATTAAAGCAAGCCCTGTACAAACCACATGTATAGTAGAGGTAATACTGGATCACTATACATAGCAAACTTAGATCCTATCAAGTCAAAACAATGCAGGTTATCAAATCGTAGCATATTAAGAAATATAAATAGAAACATAGGACCTAGAATAAATACCATAATAAAGCTAAAAAGCATAAATATGAAACAAAAACCATTCAACTTATAATTCAACAAATTAAAATAGAGTAAGGGAAGAACTTTAATCCTTATGTGTGTCCCACTAAGCGAAAAAGACTATCGTTAACTCTAGATCAGCTATAGTTTAACACCAGATTCATCCGTGGCACTAGTGTGGAAACATTCTGATTGGAGCTAAATTGAATACGTCTCAAACTTTGGATTGGTTCAGTCAGATGTGTCGACTCTTTAAGCAATACGTCGATTAGATATTGTAACTTAATCAACATTATTTAAATTTTGCCAAAGCCAACTTAACACTGGGATTGAAGTTGAGTGAAGAGCAGTAGATGAATGTACCGGTACACATATTTATGCATTTCAATTAAATGAACTAGGTGCTTAGTGGATGAGCAAAGCGAAGACTCGATTACACTTGACTAAAAAAAAAAAACTTTTTTTTCGCGCTATACAGGTCAAACGAAAATTCAAATTCAATTGAAACTTGGCATGCCCAAGTGTCATCATCTGATTTGAATCCCATTGTTTTTTATGTGCAATCGGTTGCACCACTTCTGAGAAAACCAATTTTCCAGTTTCCAAATTCCCCATAAGAATAAGCCAGAGAAGAATTTTCGTACAGAAAATGTCCTTCGAAAAAATTCAAATTCTCACCGAATTTCAATATATAATTCAATATATAATGTGTAGGCCTATCATTAGGCCTACACATTATTCAAACTTTCACTCAAATCCAATGTGAAAAATCTTTTTTTTTTTTTTTTAAATAACATCGAAACTTGATACAACATCATTGTTCCCCTATTAAGGCTAAGGATGAGAGTAGGATCGTTTGGACGGGGCACCACAAGGGCGATCTTACCACCCCATATCCAAAATCCAAAATCATATAATGACATTTTGATACATTGCTCAAAGCTATTAAGAAAAACAATTAAATATAAGCAACAATTGTCACCAATTAATGAAGAACGATTAAAACAAGGCCTCCTTTATTATCAAAAAAATTATTGAGAATGAGTTTTTAATGAATATAAAAGGAGGGTAGTGACATAATTGTTTGGGTATCAAGGTGTATATGTCATAGCTGTCATTACGTTTCATATGAAATGCGGGAACATATAACGCGTTTTCCTTGTTCATCTACACAGAGGCTATAGGCTTACCTTACACAAATATGGATTGTCACACAAAATATTTTTTTTCTCATAAACCTGCAAAGTGCCAAACTTGGATTTTGGTATCATTAATTATTGATCTATAGACAACATTTTCACAAATTTTCAGATCAATAACTGATGCTGTTTTTCCATAGGGGTAGATTTTAAAAAGGTAGATGTATACAATTATAATAAATTAACCATACACAATATGTCATATTTTATTTGAGAACTACCTAGAGCATGAAAATACCTTTTAAATGAGCTATAGATGAACTCTGTAGCTGCCATACAAGCCTAGGTATTAATTATAAGGGTAGGCGGTGCACGCGCGGGGGATGAAAATGCCTATATTTCAACCCTCTGTATCTTTTGAACCGCTCAAGATAAAAATCTAAAAAAAATACTTTTGCAATCAGGTCAAAATTTTGAGCAAGTCTGCCAATTTTTATCAAAATCTGAGTCGATGAGTTACAAAAATATGTTTTTTTGTGTTGATTTCACATGGAATGACCCCATTGCCAAATACCAGAAAATGCAGTACATGCATGATATTTATATTGAATATACTCAGTGGCTAGGCCTTATTTGTCTTCTCTTCATTTTAATATTTCGTCAATTTTTCTCCAACCTGAAAAGAATTGAAGACACTCGAGTTGTTGTTGAAAGCTACAGGTGTTTTTGGATGGTGGGAACAATAGTGGGAAGGAGTCGATTGTGGCTTGCTGTTAAGGAACCATCCCAGTACGGGTATTGACCTTAACGACAGAGGGAAACCTCTAAAATCCCCTGTCAGGATAGTTGACCATGGCGGGAATCGAATCCCGGTCTCCTGAATGATGGTTCAGTTTGTAGCCACTCACCCAGTCTTCGTCTCAGTCTTTATTCAGCTCTGAAAAGAAAACGTATAGGTCTTTACCTTATATATATTTTTCTGTATTCATGCAATATTCGTGACTGAAAGGACATAATCGCAGGAAATCATGGAAAAACATGATTTTGCAAAAGTTCGCAAAAAACAATAGGTTTTGTGAACTTGGAAAGACCTGAACACATAAACATATTGAAGAAGAAACACTTTTAATAAACAATTTGCGATAACCGTTAAAACCCTAAATGTATGCCTCTTTCTATATATGTAATTCTATGAGATGCAGAAAATTGTTGAATCTTTACGTTTAGATAATTATGAATCAGTTAAACCATCATCTTTATCTGATTATAGGTACCTGGTAACGCATCTCATGGGAGCCGATTTGAACAACATCGTACGAACACAGAAACTTTCAGATGATCACGTTCAGTTCCTCGTTTATCAGATCTTACGTGGTCTGAAATATATTCATTCAGCCGGCATAATTCACAGGGTAATTAGAACTGCCACTGTTCTTTTTTGTTCTTTAAATGCACTTCCTGAACTGATCTGCTTAAAATAAATTTAGATAAATTCTTTCATGGCATATCCTTCACTGACACGTCGTAGAGATGTATAAATTCAAACAGTGAATATAATATTGTTTGATTTGTGTCGGGTCATATTATAACAAGTGAAAAATTGTGTAGGCCTACAGGTGGATCTGGAAAAATCCAAATATAGGCTCAAGTGGTATAGTATTATGAAACTGCTCACATGCTACCCTCATTACACAGCTACAAGTAAGGGAAACCTGTTATTTTTGCCAATAGGATCTCAAGCCATCAAATATCGCAGTGAACGAGGACTGTGAACTGAAGATTCTCGACTTTGGTCTCGCCCGACCGACGGAGAACGAAATGACGGGCTATGTAGCTACCAGATGGTATCGCGCACCTGAAATCATGCTCAATTGGATGCATTACAACCAAACAGGTCAGTTGGTGTCGCCACAATTTTTTAACAAAAAATTAGTGATTTTGATTTTGACATTATATAAGACCAAGTTTATGACTTCAAATATGTCTACAACTTTCTTGAAGTCTTATGAAGAATTTAGGTCTATATACGGTAGCTATCTAGAATTACAGTGAAACCTTGATTGATGCATCACTCCCAGATCTGTCATTTTCCTGCTTCTATCATTATTTTTTTCCATGTAACCAATGTTGAATTTTCCTGCATGAATGGATTTGTTTTCCTGGTCTCTTGAAAATTGATAGCTAGAGGGTTCACTGTATAGGGGCTCACTGCTGAAAACATGTAATGTAATGTAATGTCTTTATTTGGTCAATTTTTGTATGATATAATATATAATATAGTGTGATACCATTATTCAGGAAACCGGGATTCGATTCCCGCCATGGTCAACTATCCTGACAGGAGATTTTAGAGGTTTCCCTCTGTCGTTGAGGTCAATACCCGTACTGGGATGGTTCCTTAACAGCAAGCCACAACCGACTCCTTCCCACTATTGTTCCCACCATCCAAAAACACCTGTAGCTTTCAACAACAACTCGAGTGTCTTCAATTATAGATAATAGATATACAACGATTGCACAAAGTAGGCGGGGTTCACTATTAAAAGTGGTCTTCCACCCAATACACTTGCATTATATATTTAGGCTTTGTCGAAACTCCTATCAAATTTTCATATTGCAATTTCAAACCTTGGTGAAACAAATTGCAGGCCTAGGTTGTCAGTTTTTGCTTCTTTGAGTTGGCGTAGGCCTATGCTAGAATATACATACTACCGGTAGTAATGGTAATTGTTTTCCTTGTATTATTGTATACCATGCATTAGCCTATAGAACACTTCTCAAGTTTTTTCTAGACGTACTGCTATATACTTAGGCCTATAAACAGTAACCTTTCAAGTATCTATTGTTTTTCCGTGTCACTATTGTAAACGTTATTATGTAATTATGGTTCTTGAATTACATGAGACCCTGGAAATGTTTTTATATATGCTTCAGTTTTATTACCTGTAATTCATATAAAACAGAAATTGAATGCAACAAAGTTGAATCACTGTCATGTTGTCCTTGAAGCAGTACTGACAGGCCAGTTACAGTACCGGTATACACAGTTACATGATAGGCCTACCTTTCTTAAAATATAATTCAACTCAAAATAGATATTTTAATGAATTTCATTCATTTTTAAATATTGCACAAGGCATTGATGCCCCTGATCTACTCAGATTATGTGTACATAGGCCTACTAGTAATCTGTATGGGTACCCGATTCTGGGGTGTTGTACCATATCAAAATTGTCCCTTCGATAATTGTTTTCTATGTACCCTTCAAAACCTGAAATCGTAAACAAAATCACGAAAACATTGAATATTCATGTATTGCTTCTAGTAATTTCACAAATTTCTTGACTAATCTATGATATCAAACTGAATCTCCTAATCAAATCAAAATCATTTCTGAACGTGCTTGAGTTTAGCCTTGTAATATCAGGATCGTAAGAAATTCCAATTTCAAAATCTCTGTTTGCCCATCCTTGGTCCTTGAGTACCCTGCAGCTATACTGTGTACCACCCTCCCGTATCTGGTGCGCTTGTAATCAAGCCTTGATTTGTTTGCCTGGCAGTGGACATCTGGTCCGTGGGATGCATCATGGCGGAACTACTCACGGGGAGAACGCTGTTCCCCGGCACTGATCGTATCCTTGGCTAGTAAAATATGACGAGAGAATAATTCACTGTCCAGTGTCGGGTTGGTTCGGATTTAATGTGGTAGCTAGATAGCATGTCACAGAGGATAATCTAACATGGATTGTAATGTGTGGCTCTAATCAGAAAGTGGATCGGGAAATGGTTATAATTGAATAAGACCCAATTTATTCCAATTGAAAATGTGAATTTGCAACTTTTGTTACTGTGCATAGTAGGTTTTTATTATGAAAATTTTATGTCAGTTTGATGATTTTTAGACTTACCAAATTTCATAACTGTAAATTGAATTACTTTTTGAGTTTTTGATTAATTATTTTCTGTTTGTTGTTTTGTGACAACATAAAACAGTGCCATTGTCAGAGAATAAACTTATTCGTGAGTAGGCCAACCGGATTAAACTAAGCGTCCACATTCACATTCACATTCTCACATTCTTTTACGCAGTGTGTGGTATGAAAAAATCTCAAATTCCATCATATCACTTTTAGCCCTATAATGATGTAGGCCTATCTTTACATAATGAATGATACGTATGTCATTAGTAGTATTTTTTGGTATTTTACCACAGTAGTCATTATCGTAGTTGAAGCACCACCATTTATAAAAGACTGGCCAGACATTATTTATGTCTCTAGTGTATTTGCCATTAGCATCTATGTTATTTCGAGTAGGTAAACAAAGTGAATATTGTAGCTTCCATCTCTCTTCTTGTAGTGGTTACAGGTCTTCTTTATCAAATTCTCTACTCTAACATATGGCAACGTGCAAACAATGAAATTTTTCCGCCGTCTTTGCTTGGCGGTCGTAGGGTCTGTAGTGGCCTAGGCACTTGCAGATCATTTACTTTAGTTTCTTATTAAATTGATGCCTCAACCCTTTGCATGGTTTTAGCTACGTTTTTAATTGTTATTGTTCAATGCTTTTATACTTATGTGATCAACGATCATTCACACAGATTATTTTGAAACCTACCCGCTTCGTGTGTGTGACGTATTGAATTTTTTAAACTATATTTTAGATTTGGTAATAAGTTGTTGATCAATTGCCATCGTCGACTTTCATCGTATGCACTGTTCACCTAATTGAGATGAAGTAAAATTGCAAGGCTTATCGAATCTTTCAACTGTTGCGTGAAGGCTGAATTTTTAGTTGGAAAAAGTTTAATTTTTTCTCTACAGTGTGAAATCATAATCGTTTGAAATTGTCCTTCACATATTTTGCAAGGCCGTATTTACGTTTTAGCATGAACTGGAATACTCCCCAGTATGCAAAGTGATTTCAAGCTCAAATTTTCAGCTCTAACTAGAAAATGTAGTAGTTATTACGGTACTCAACTAATAGCAACGAACTATAGTCAATATTGAGAAAATATTGTTTTTGGCTTCCAATATACCTACGTGGGTAATTATTATTTATTTGTGGGTTCAGATTTTGATATTTATTATATTACCAATAGAGACAAGACTTGGACGAAGAATAAGTAGGCCTATAATTGTTTGCATGGTGAGTTACAACAAACAAAAAAGGCATGGTAAGCTGTGTTTAGCATGGTACGAGACGAGCGCATGACATAGGTCTACGTGGTAGTATTCCGTTGCACTATTCCCTTAGCACTGTGTATGTAGATATTCATCAGTTAAACCTTATCATGGAGATCTTGGGCACTCCTCGAGACGAGTTTATGCAGAAAATATCCAGCGAGTCGGTAAGTTGGCCTAGAAGCAAACAAACTCTTTCCAAATCAAACTAATAAGCTTGCTTTTTTGTTGTACATATCTCTTTCTCTTGTTATCTAAATTAATATTGATTGGGAAAAAAATAATTGTTTCTACTCATTTAATCCTAGCTAGGTATTAATATGACTTGGTGTGTACATATGGAATAGCCTCAGGTTGTAGGTGATCCTCGAATGTTTTTTGAATGATTCTATTAATAATTTAACTGAACATATTTTGTTTCAAAGTTATACATTGTAAACATGCCCAAGAGAAAAATTCACACTTCAACATACACATAGGGCCTACATTCCTATTTTCTAAGGTTTTTCTTGTCAGCTGAAGACAATCGAATGAGTGAATATGGCTGATAGGCGACCAAGCCATTCTCAGTTTCAAAAGTAGATGATTAAATACTTGAAGTTGTAAGATGTATCAGTTAGTTTGAGGTAGAAACGAGAATTGTAAAACATACCTGTAGATTAGTATCCTATTGCTTGGATTATTTGGTTTATTTTTATGTTACGGTATTCTTTCTCCTACTCTTATATGTGCTTGCTTCCACTTTGTCTCGAGCTATGTTCTCAATCTTTTCATTTCTTCAATAAACTGGTGCATAGAGAAATGTTGAAAATTCAAACTGCTTTCAATGACATGGAATGTTTTAAATGGTTGTAAATGATTTAAAATGAACACTTGAAAAGTCTATCAAGACTTGAAATCGTTTAAAATCAGGCTTTTCTTTACTGGGGACAAATGAGTAACCTACAGAGCATGTTCAGGATCTTATAAATTGAGCACAATCTGCAAGGTATAGTATAATATATAGATACGAGTAATGTATATGGTAGTACGTAAAACGAATGTCCTAGTTGTATGGTAGACTTATTGTTTGTGTCGGTAGCTTGTAATTTGTTCTCTGTATTGTGTAATCGTATTTCTTTCTTTCTTTATTCTTTATTTTGTTCAATATTTGTGTGATATAATACAATACTAATATGGTATAAGATTAACATGATATAATACAATATGATAGAACACAACTACTATTGCACAAAGTAGGTGGGCTTCACTATTAAAAATGGTCTTCCACCCAAACCTTTAAATAAAATGAGTTAAATAAGTTAAAATTGATAACAATTAATACAAATGATGTGACGGTGAGGATATGAGAGTGAAATACAATGAGTGAAAGTAGTGATAAGGGTGAGAGGCACTTTGACTAGGTGTTGATAGGGGAGATGAATTCATTGAGGGAATAGAATGCCTGGTCAGTAAGGAATGATTTGAGAGAGGATTTGAATGCAGGATATGTGGCCGATGATGCTATTTCGTATTATGCGAAATGCTAGGCATAATGCCTATTATGCGATAATGCGTATTGCTAGGCAATTTCGTAGTGCTAGTGTGACTATAACTGAGCTCTACAATATGCCTACAGCCCACCTCATGGGCACAAGTTCGTGACTACCAAATTTTTGGACGTTTCCAAGTTTAATTGCTTGAGCTCATTGATGAAATCTTTGATTTCTACTCGACCCATGTAGTGATACTACTGAATGAAAGTATAAGTATTATAGAAATGTGACATTGTGCACGGTTTTGTCCACCCAATCAATATTAACCCAAGAAAAGGTTCGTCATCCTGTAGAGCGCAGTCTGTCAAGTTGGTATTTGCAGTATTATTGTTGCCGTGTTTTTGCTTGGTTCAATCCTTAACGCCAGGTTTTCTTCAGACATTGATCACCTCTCACGCATCTTAGTGTTCTGTGGGACTCCTACCAAAGAGACCATTGACAAAATAACAAGCGATGAGGTATGACAAATAGTAAACAATTCACGTATGCTGTGAGTGACTGTGGTAACCAGATGCCCTTGTGGCTCAAGTCATCAAGGCATTGGCTTGGGTTTGAGTTCCACATATGACATGGGATTTGTAACTGTCAGTCTATCTGTTATTTGCTCATTCGTACCACCAAATAACCTAGCTGTTGGTTTGGTCGTTGAGCAAACAATCATTCATCATCGTTGATCATGCTAACCTTTGGCCTATGGCAATAGTATGTTGAAAGTATGGTAGGCCTACTGGTAGTATTTTTTATTCAGTATTTTGTACGTAAATAGTGTATACTATAGTAACATGATGAAGTATTGATATATCTTTTTAAAAATTCATTTTTTGCAAATTAATTTTTACAAGTAGATCACAGATTAATTTTCTAACTCATGCTGACTAATTGAGTAGTTGAACCATTGAACAGTGCACCATTGCTGTAGGCATGTGCAATAAAGACGATGAAATAAGATTGTATATATGTGTTGCAAGATGCTATTTAGTATTAGTTCACTGTTGTGAGAAAGCCGAGGGGTTAACAACTCCTGAAATGTACACTTGCCATGAAATCTCCTGAAATCACCTGAAATCTTGAAATCTGAAATCAGGTGTACATCAAATTTTCGAGTTGTAAATCCCTCGGAGAAAGCAGAAAATTGATCTTTTGTCGCCATGGATGCATACAACTAGTGCATCAATTTCGAGTCCTAACAGTGGCCTATCGATTAAAAGTGGTTTATGTAATTTGCAGGCTCGTAACTACATTCTGTCCTTACCGCCATTGAAGAAGAAGGAATTCAAAGATGTCTTTAAAGGAGCAAATCCTCTAGGTAACTGTTACATTTTTTAAGTATTCATATTTCTTGACTGTTTTACTACAGCATATTAATGTTCGGTAAACTTGGTATCCGGTGAGCCACCGTCCGTTGTTCGAATCGCTTTAGAAACTGAAGTCCTTGTTGGGCATGGGTTCGAATCCTGCATAAGGCACGAGTTTTTGTAAACATCCTTTCTCTTATCATCATTCCATAATTTCATTATCACCTGCTCATTCGTACCTCCAAATAACCGAGCTGTTGGTGGGGTTGTTAAGCAAACAATAATCATGCTATCTAGTGTACATTTTAAGAATTTCATCCTTAAACATGTCATACAAATTTAAAAGATTGAATATGTTATTATTTTGTTATGCATAAGCAATTTTTCAATTATGCTTGAATCCAAAGTTATTTATTTCAACAAGCCTAGGCCCTACTATTAGAAAGATATTGGAACCTTCGTCATTGACTTGCCGTTGAACCCTAATATTTTTGAAGAATACTTGGGTTGTTTTTTGTAGTATTTCCTTGTTTCCAATAAATAATATGATATCATAATTCATGTATGTTTCTATAAATTGAATTGAAAAATAGAGTACCGTATTGTCCCGAATATAAGCCGAGGGTTTTTCTCGAAATTGCGAGTCCAAAAGTCACCCTCGGCTTATGTGCGGATCTCGGCCTAAAATCGGTCAAAAACACGTTTTTTACTAAATATGATTGGGCGCACTACACATGCACACTCTTAACAATGGAATCAACTTGTAACTGCAAAATTTGGCACTAAAAACACGTTTAATAAATGTTTTATCACGAAGAAGCATCATTTTCCCATTATCCATCAATTTTATTTGACGCGCAGCAATAAACAAAGGCACGTTGAGCTGTTAGCTGCATTGTCTTGTCAAACCTTGACGAGTAGGCGGGCCATATGACGATCGCGCGTCATCGGCACTAGCCGAGTACACACGATTGTGAGGCCCCTCTCAACGGTCTCTCACACGCAGTTGGCATAGCTTCCTCACGCGCGCAATACGAAATTGACTAAATTCTAACTCGGAAGATTGATGATTTACGTGGAAAGGAGATGAACCCTTTTTTCAATTGTTGATCTAAAAGTTTGGGGGTCGGCTTATATTCGGGACAATACGGTAGTGAAACAAATACACTGTCGGTATAACAAAGGAGAAACACATGCAAGTTGCTGTAATACTTATTATTTTTTTATTAATAATAACTTCTAGAAATGTTAAATAATATTGTTCCATTATTCTTTCTTCAGCTATTGACCTACTCGAGCGAATGTTGGAATTAGACGCGGACCGACGTATAACGGCAGAGGAAGCGTTGGCCCACCAATACCTCCAACAGTACGCAGATCCTTCCGATGAGCCAAGTTCCGCTCCCTACGACCAGAGCTTCGAAGACATGGACTTACCCGTTGACAAGTGGAAAGGTAATATTATTAAATACCATAATCTAAAAATGCTAATCACAGCAGTATGTGGAAGCTTTTGGTTACTTGTCATTTCCGGTCGACATATTAAATACAGATATATAATTTTCGTTTCTCAGCTTCTAGAACAGTCTAGAATAGGAGAGGTCTTGTATTGGGCTATCTGGGTGCATTGGAAGGCTGATACCAACTGAGCAACTGATACCAAGTTCCATCAAAATCCGTGCATAACGCTAGGTGAAAAGAGGCCAGTGGGCCACGCTTTACCATGCACTCACCAAATGTACATCATTGTTGGCGGCAAGACGTCAGCGTTAAACGTCGACTGTACCACGTCACCGGCCTCTTTTCACCTAGCGTTCCGCACGGATTTCGTTAGAACTAGCAGCACTGTTGTATCAGCCGAAATAGCTTCGATACAAGACCTCTCTATTCTAGACCGTGACTTATATACTACAATGTACCAGAATATAGAATGAACCTTTGATGGTAATAAGTGTCCGACGGGCTGTTCGAGTTCACGTAGTGGTTTGAGTTCCACTTCCTTCCTCATTGCATCTCTGTGTTGTTTCCAGAACTGGTGTTCACGGAAGTCCTTGGCTTCCTACCTCAACAACTCCCACAACCGCAAACGCAAGAGGCTACCTAGTCGCCTCTTCGTCCGTCCATCAACGAATCCAATCTTTTTGTTAACATATTGTATTAAGTGCAATCGCATAAGCCTAGCTATGTTGTTAATAATAGTACGTACATAATCGCGTGACAAATTTTTGAAGTCGTAATTTCTTATTCAACCTTCATTAATTTTACGTAGTGGCCACAATTTGTGTTCGAACAAATCAATGAGTGCTGGACTGAATTTCAACTGCCTCAAATAGCTTTATTTCAAATTGGCCTGGCAACTAATAAATTAATTTTGTATTATACAGTACAAATTGGATGAAGAGCAACATGATGACCAGTTTGCTCTATATATATTTATTCTGGTTATAAGAACAAATCACTTTTATCTAATGGAATTTATATTTTTCGACGCTGCATTGTGTACACCTCGGGAGCGTGTCGAGTGGTGTAGTCACCACTCATTGTTGCTTTAGTATATAATGCACTCTCTAGCAGTAATTGATAGTATTGATGAAATGGATAGACAGCGTACAGTACGCTAACGTTAGAGCAAACTAATTAATCCACATATACGCAGATATTTTCGCAATGCTCAAACTGCATTAGATTTTGCTTCTTTGTGCTTTATTCATTGTAAGCACATTAATAAAATCTAACTCAACAGATTTTGACAACAAATGGTAGACGTTTGCTAACTGTTATAATAGTATTGTATTTTATGGTAAATATAAAAACTAGGATGATATGTAATCTGAGTACCTAACACCAACAATATTTTGTGTCTATAATATAACGTTAAGTTCATAACTTTTCATGTAAGCATTAGTTGTGATAAACTAAAAGGTGTGGTGTGGTTTTGAGGTAAGAGACCTATTTTGATTGTGATTCACTTGACAATTAACTTTTTTGGTGCTGCCAGAGATCAATTCAGCAAGTTGATATAAAAATTAGCATTTAAGATTATTAATAGAAAAAGGGTTGTTCAGGGTTGTTAATTGTCAGGGTGCTAATTTCTCAGATCAAGCCTTTCTTTCATGGAGTAAAATGTAGCAATTTCAAAAGCCAATATCATGCTTTTGATTTATTGCTCGTGTCTATATTTGTCTGTGTTGCTTCTTACTGCAATGAAAAAGAAGGCTTAATCTTCTAACCCTGTAACTTAATTAGGTAGGCTACTAAATACTTACGTTTAAAGATGCTGTCTTGAGTGAGAATATATAATTTACAATTATATGCCTATATTCATTTATAAAGAATAATATAATAAACTGTTACAGGACAACAAAATGTTTGATCCTCACTTTTTTGGTGAAATAAAAGACATTATGAGATAACTTATATGACATGCAAGTTATTTGACAAAAATCAAATAGGGTTAACAGTCTTTTCCTTCTGAATGTTGGCCATGTATTGGTATTCTCAACTCTTTATTGAAATTCCATCCAGTAGTTTCAACTCGGGGTGTATTTGTACCATAACGTAAATAATTAATGACCCCATCTCATTTGATGTTGAATCATTTCAATCTATTGTTTAGGAGAAATTTTGAGTGTTCAAATTATTATAATTTCGTTATGAACAAGTTTTTATTTGATTCAATTATTCTTCAACAACATGATAAATATAGGTATGTCCCGATCTTATGACTACCGTACTCATTAGAAATAAATCTGCCATTTTTTTTTATACATTGTAATTGTCATAAAATGTCAGTAAAAAGCTAAGTAGCATTCTGAATAATTAGTACTCATAAGATCGGGTAAATCTACCGCACTGGAAGAGAAGAATGCATTTAAAGAATGAAGAAATCCTTCTCAAGCAGCTATCAACTACAGAGTAGTATGTGACCCCTTCATTGCTTTCACTAACATTACTCATAAATTCAGCGTGTCTCTTGACACGCTGAATTTGCATCACTATACGTCTAGCTAAAAAGTAAACACAAATCTTGGAGAATGAACATTCCGTTGCACGATGAACCATGTCCTCCATCGTACTAGGTTGGTTTCTTGCTACGCGAGCTTTTCTTGGGTCTCCGAAATACATCCTTACGTTGAAACTCGGCCAAGTGAGCATCCCGGCAATTCTTCGGCGTGCGGCCAAATACCCACTTCCCCACAACCATGTCATCGCCGTAGCATCGCATGCATTGACCTTGAACAATTTGATGTGTTAGTTCAACCAAGACAATTGTAGCAGTGATAGATATCTGTTATTAATATATTGAATGTAGATTTAGTTTAATTAGCTCAAATCCAGGGCCCTCATTCTATAACTATAAACAAAATCAAGGCGCAATGAAATTGCCGAGCTCGATGATATACCTTGTTAAAGTATACGGAATCGTCGGCACAAAACAAAGATCGGCCACTTTCATTTCATTTCAGAGTTGGAGAATAACAGCCCAGATCTACTGTTAACTTACCAGTAAACATTGCTATTTTTTTCTTAGCTCTCTGTATGGCAAGCAGATGAAATAATCCATCGTGTTTGTATGGTGCACTGCCCGTTACATCCCATTCCGTCGACAGTAACTTATAATCGAGCGGAGTCTTTCGTTCAGCTACTCTCACTTTCATGGGCGTCGGTTTACTGTCTATTGTGAAACGTACTCCAGCAACTTCGCTGATCCATACACCATCCAAGTGACAAGGGAACCCTGAAATGATGAACCAGTGTAGATGGGAGGAGTATATTGAGTACTAGGTGAAATTGCTTCCTCTTGTACCTTGTAGATTGTATCTCTGAAGCCGTCGTTCATACGAAGCACCGATTTATACAATTTGTATATATCAGCTAACTCCAATTAGCACCACTAGATAGTAGATATATATTACAAATTGACATACAATTATGTCGTCAGACATTATACATACTAGTGTCGCAACACCAGATACCGTCAGCAAGATTTAATGTTACTGGTATAGGACATTCTTATCCCTAAAAATACTAGTGATGGGCAGTGCCAAGAGTAATAACGTACCGTGCTAATAATAACGCTCATATACATAAAACTTATAATATAATAAAATTTATAATTTTAATAATGATGATTATTAGACCTACCAATGATAATTATCTAAATGAAGAAAGGCTTCCAGCAAGCACTAACAATAAACACATACCTTCCGTCCCATTTAAATCTGGTTGATCGTGTCCCTCTTTGATCTCCTCAAGATCTTTGATGATGTTCAGGTAGACAGCAGTCTCATTTACGGGCTTCTTAGTCGTTGTCGTAACAAGTCCCTCATCAGAATCATCATCTTTTACGCCCAAGACCTCATACGGATGGTGACTCGAGATGTTTTTTTCGCTTGTCTCGGCTTGTAGTTGTTGCTTACGACATTCAGCTTTTGCCAGCATTGCCGCAATTCGTTCGCATTTGGTCATTTTCTCTTTGGCCTTTTTCACGCATTGCCCCTCCTCATCGTTCTCTTCTCCTGGCTTACATGGAGACACGGTTGGTTTTTCTGCTGGCATTTTCGTCACAGCCGCAACAGGTACAGATGCAGCTGTACGCTTATTAGCTAACTTCGCATCTCGTTCATTGTACAACTCGTCGGCAAGTTCAAGCAATCGCGCTTTCTTTTGAGCACGAGTCAACTGAAACGAAGAGACATATACATGAGTTGAAGTTGGGCAACAAACAGTAGGCCCTTTTTTTTTAATTTTGTAAATAACATCGAAACTTGATGCAAAATTATTGTTCGCCAATTAAGGTTTGTGTTAATGATTTGTTTTTTCAAAGCTTATTGTAGAATTTTCGAATATTTTAATGAATCCAATACGATGAGAGCACAGTTATTGTACTATAGACTGTTTATAAAGTACCGGTAGTACCATACTCACTTTATGTAATTCCGATGTATTTTTATCGCGCAAAACACGTCTTCGAGGATGACGATAATAGTTGGGACTAGCGTGGTGCCGGGCTTCCCTACCCACCTTTCTTTCAGTGTCCACATAATCGCCAGCATGCCGTGACATCGGTCGCCGATTACTTGACCGGACTTGTCTGTAGTTCAGTTGGAGATGATTGGATCGCTTTCCGACTGGGTGATTGATGACGACAGGTTTTATTAAATTTTCACTACCAGTATTTTCAGGTGATACTTGATCATTATTGGGCGTGAATAAGACACGATTCATCATATTCCTGCCTTGTAAATTTAAACGTTGTCGTTGTTGGTCAACCTGAGCGAGTTCTTTGTTTTCTTGTTCATTCAACAGCTCATTGTTCTGCCATGGTTTGATAGAGCTGTGGTCTCGCTTTTTGGCAGTAAAATTACACATTCCCAACGGTCCCATATCTTGCGCTCTTTCACTGTTCCTTGTTCGTTCATTGGGAATCTCCTTGTTTTCCAATCGAGTAGCACTCAGATGGGCTAACTTGTTTGCAGATTCAAGTGATCTTTTAATATCTGGTTCAATTTCCGTCCTTCTTGCACATGATGTTTGTCCGTTTTGATTTTCAGAACTTACTCCTTTACTACTTTGGGGTGATAGAACTGAACTTTGAACTAGTTCGTTTCGGGGTCCACTCAATAGATCCTTCATTAAGGGCTCTTGCCAAGAATAAGATGGAACTGAAGCTTGATATTTGTCTAGTTCGTCTGAAGATGAATACTTATTGTTGTCTACATTTTCAGTTCCTCTCTGCTTGGTAGATACTCCTTGATTATGATTAGTATCTTCGCTAAACGAATTCTGACTAGAACCTTTCTCTACTTTAATGTTTCTTTGCCCTATTTCTGCTTCTCTAGCTATAGATAGGCGTTGACCACCCTTAGCTTCAGTATCATCTTGATTTATTTCATCTGCTGTTTCATCAACAGTTTCACTTCCGTCAATCTGAACTATAAGTATATCTTGGGCTAATTCTTGTCCTGATTTCATTAACCCTTGATTCGATTCCAGTCCTCTATCTTGTGCGTCGTGATGGTCCCAGCTTGGCATCAATATCTGTGGAATATACGGGAGATAGTGCTCGGCTAACTTAGCGGTTTCAGGTGCCTCTTGATTGTTCTCACTCATTGCTTCGTTAAGTGAAATCTTTGATTTGGTCGCGGACTGCTCATTTTCCGATGGTTGATTCAGCCCTTCCTGTTCTAACACACCTTTACTATGAGCTGGTGTACACACAGCCGACGGAACTACAACACCTTTGGCTAGAGCACGGGCTCTTCGGTTTTCATCCACAGCTTTATTCTCATATAATGCATGTTTCTCCTCCAAATGCTGCAATAAGACCCCAAAATGCATAAATACAATAACATCTGGGTGGAAGTAATCATCGAAACGCTTCAATTAGTTTGCACCAATTTGTTAAACTTCATGACAACTATTTTGTAATATCATGAAGTGGTTGGATGTAATCCACCCTATATTATCATGGAAGTAGTCCATTAGTGAGTTTTTACATTCAACAAGTAACTTTTTGATTTCAAAAATACCCACCTTGCATCTTGCTCGAGTCCTGTCTTCCTCGTCAACATCCTGCAGCAGTCCCACCTTCTTGGCCCCTCTACACTCGTACGGAGGAGACACGCGACTGTGTAATCTTCTCTTCCTCATGCCACGCGAGAAAGGACTGTGATGGTGTCTCCGGTATTGGTGATGATGGTGTGGATGACGAAACTCTTGGTATTCGGAAACAATTTGTTGATTTGAATCCAATCCATCAAGATTATGAAGATACATTTGAGGTCGTCTGTGCCGTTTTCTTGCTCGAATATTATTCGGTTTTAGCGGTTTGAATAGCGTGGAACTACCAACATTGGGATTAACGGCATTCATCACCACACCGTTTGAGTAACCATTGGTTAATGCATTCGCGTTTGAATTGTCCATTCCCGATAGAGCAACTGGAGGATGACTATCACTTGTTGGTCTTGAATTCCTTTGATTAGCAACCGGCAACGTATTACCATTAGAAGGCTTTCTTGAGGGAAGCTCACTACCTGCATTGGGCGTGGCAGCCACATTCACGTGATCAAAATTGTGAATTGAAGCACTATTAAAACCTGCGTTTGATACATCTTTAGAACTACCAAAATTGTGAATTGAAGCACCATTAAAATCTACATTTGATGCACTTTTCACATTACCGACATTGACGTTTGAAGCACCGTTAACATCTGCATTCGATGCACTTTTCCTAGAAGGAATTGAGCCACTATTATAATCTGCATTTGATGCACTTTTTATACGAGCAGCATTGGGAGTTGACACCCTATTGAAATCTGGATTTGATGCACTTTTGCCACTATCAACATTGGGAATTGAAGCACTGTTAACGCTATTACTTCCTTGATGATCGTTTACGTTATAATTGTTGACTCCCACCTTCTGAGTATTGTGAAGATGGTTATCAATCGAAGATCTTATACTGTCATATACTGGATTCAAGTTGTCGACACCATGAACGTTATGGTCACTATTAACCGAAGGATTATTAGCGGCGAGAGAATTCAAAGTATTCGTCATCATCTTTCTTGAACTCAATGGATCGTCTTTCACGTCAAGGTGGTTATTCAAATTCAATGGATACGTTTGGATGTCGAAATTATTTGGACTACTTCTAGTTTGCACGGGTTTTAGCATAACCTCTTCAACACCTTGTAGGCCTACAGTAGTTGGTACAAGTTGTTTTGGTTTCACAGCTGCGTGGTCAAGTATTAATGTCTCTCCAGATAGGACACGGTTAAATAGAATGCACACGAGGAGCACTGATATAACCACTCGAGGCTGCGAATGCATGGATGTCTTTTTCTTCGATAACCTTCTTACCTACACACGGAGTTGCTAGGTTTCGAGGCTGTAGACGTTCACAAACTGATGGTAATTCCATGAAGGGACCATTACATAATATTATCTGGTAATAACATTTACTGCTGTTCAACATAGTCAAAGACAAATCTCTTATACGATTAGATCAAGAAAGCTTACATTGCCCGTTGGGCGTAAAAATTGAAATATGCATACGTTGGTCACCGCGGTAAGCTGGTTTGTCTGAATCCTATGAAAATAAAACTACTACCAAAGTATACATTTATATGTACGAAAACATTGTATTTATCACCTATCAAAATATTTTCCAGCAAAGTGTTTTTTTTTTTGCTTTTCAACAATGTCATTTTGGATGATGAAATATATTATCTAGGAAGCGCTGATTTTTGCTTGCAAGTTTAATGATCTAGAAGGTTGGAAGATTTTATGTTACCGAGATGGCTCTGATCGCAAGGTATAAATATTTATACCCTATAACATCAACCACAAATCTATTTTTAGACACATTTCGAAAAAAATGTGCAAATTACGGTCTTCTTGCCTATTGAATTTTCTGCACACAATCGTCCCTCTTCACTGCGACCATCCTTTTTTTGCTCCAGGTTATGGTACAGGTTAATTTTTTCGGCTGCTGATTTCTTCTGCTCATTTTCTCACATTTTGTCTTGTACGTCAAATAAGGAGTTTGGTTTCTGTTATTGCGTGTTTTAATTGTGCTTTGTTGAAAAATCGTCAATATCGAGTGTTATATAGCGCAGTCGAGTTTAGGCCCCTATAGGCTTATGTCAAGTAAAAAAATGCCTAACAATCGTTGACCATAGCAGCACAGCGCTGGAGGACTAATACAGATTGTGATTGTTAATATCAACTGTTGGACATTGTTGTCTGCCTCTTGCAACAATGAGTGACATCACTTGACAGAAGCCTATATAGCCAACTTCCAGTATCAAGTAGTACAGGAAATAACCATTTCAATTAGCTACCAAAAGTACTTATTTGAGCATCGACACCTAACAAAATTATCTCATAATATTATGGAGTGCGGTACGTACTTTTTTTATAATTATTCTTGAAGCTAGACGAATCTTGCCTAGGTCGTGATCTGTGTACAACTGGAAAAGCCCACTCAATTCCTATAGCCACGTGTGTAGTTTTATGATCGCACATAACATATCGTATGCAGTCATGCACAGCTCAAGACTGTTTTATTGCTCAGTGAAAATAAGCTATAGGGTGTGAGTGACTCATATCATTTCAGCTTGTGCAGGAAATATTTTACACAAATGTTTGAGGATTCTTTTCCAACGTCAGATCATTTACACTGTTCATAAACACAAAAAGGATCATGATTGTATTTTTTAATTTCATACAGTACCTACTTCAGAGTCCATGGCTGTCGATTTAGCGGAATATTAGCTTTTTGGTGATAACGTCTTTTGTACGGTGTGAAATATCGAAATTCTAATGGAAAGAAAACACAGATATTACTAATACTTTCAAAATGCTAAAAGTAGACCTAAATACTATTTACCCCAAATTGCCCAATTGTCACTCGTATACGACTAAAAAACACATTTCCCCATTTCATAGTCGTATACGCATGACAATTAGGCGACATCAAATAAATGATTATTACTTGCACCATCTTGAAAGTATTGAAAATATCTGTGCTTTATCTTTATCAGAATTTCGATATCTCACACCGTTCAAAAGCTATCACCAAAAAAATGATATTCCGCTAAATCGACTCCCGTGGACTCTTCAGTTATATTTTATTAACAGGAGACCCCATATGTGTGCGATGAATGATGCATTAGCAAATCAGCTGTGGTAAAAGCAGATTCAACTTCTATGTAAATATTATTCTAGTTCAACATTTTGTTTCTTCACAAATGTGTTTGTCTCAAATCCGTGAAGCAAGAATAGTTTTAAGCCTCATTCATAATAACACGGTGGCACAGTGTAATCCGTCCCGGTAAGTTACGTGAATCAGTCGAACACTTTACGGAACGTTTCTGACTGTGTTCTGCTCACGTGACTTATCGGAACGGAAAAAACAGCGCAACCGTGTGAATATGAATCAAGCTTTACCCGTCAATTTTTCTTGGTTCTGTATACTACATTGGCAATAGACAAAAAAACTCAGATCCCAGCGACCGTCCATCTTAACAGAGGTCTTTCATGGTTTCCCTCTGTGGTCTAGGCTAATGCTGGAATGGTTCCTACAATATAAGCCACGACAGCTTTCACCCCACTATCCTTTCCGATACCTACGAAACCTTCACATCATCATCCAATCACCTGATTAATCATTCATCCGACGCCAATAGATCTAGTTATCATTACAGTGCGTCGTTAAAACCATTAACCAACATATATTTATGTGAAAAAAAAGTGTATAACGTTCTAAAAAAAATCAGATCAAAACATCAGTGTTCCAATAGTCTAAGCTGCACTCACTTTCATAAATTCAAAATTCCTAAATCCTAATTCGTGATTAGAGTATCAGGGTCATTTATGTGACTGCATATAGGCGTCGCCTTCACAACCAGTGACACGAGATGACACCGGTGCCAATCTTTATCGGGTACTGGTGATCAGCCAAATTTGTCGTTCTTGTCAAAATGTCAAGGAGAACTTTTAACACGTCTGAGGCCCACGCTCGTTTGTTGGGGGAGGTGTAAAAAACCTACAAACAGTCCGAGTGACAACGGATTTATTTGCTTGGCCGAAAAAAAAAGAATACCGATAGGTATATGTATTGTTTTCAGTCTACCCTCTGCGTAACTAGGCATGTTAATTTTATGTAAATATTCGTTCATGACAAAAACATTCGTCCTACTCGTAGTTGTGTCATAATTTCTCAATATCAACATTGAGAAATAATGTCGGAATTTTGAGATGTTTATAATGCCACGTCATCATGAATGAAAAGTGTAGTTGGAAATGTTGAGAATGTTTTAGAGTGTTATACAAAATATCATTGTTGTTAGGTAAAAGTCGACTGATTTTGCTTTATTAGAGGAATTCATTGTGATATTAGTGAAAATAACCCGATTAATATAAATGAGAATCTCCTTGTATATATATTTTTCTCAAATCATTTCTATAAACCAAATTGTAGGCTATTCCTAGTTTTGTACAACTAGGTTATTAGGTTACCCTAAGCATAGGTAATAATTTTAGATTAAATATTGGACATCCTTATTGTTTTGATTTATAAAATTGAAGCTCGTTTATAATAACATTAAAATCGATGTATTTATTCGTTGTTCATTGTCGTTTACCATTGAAACATCTTATATGTATAGGCCCTACTTATATACAATTATTGACACAAATTATGGGATACGCTGCCACGCTGGACTATTGTATTGACTGTTTACATTTTGTATCATCCTACATTTATATTTATTCAAAATTTTCAAATATAATTTTGATTCTATTTAAAACGTATTCGCTAGAAATTTGATCTTCCTAACTTAAAAGTTATAACTAGATTTTATTTAAGCAACTCGAGTCCCACTCATTTTTAATTGAGAGGGACAATAACCGCTGCAATGTAAATCCTATATTCCCTTTAAACATTTTAACTATCTATTTATATCCACATGACTGTCCATCTGCCCTATATTCGCATAAACATATAAAACACTGAATTAAAAATAGATCTACTCAACTATTTGAAATATTTCAATTTTTATAAATGTTGCTCTTATGTTTTTTGCACGTAGAATTAGTAATCGACTCATTTACCTCCCCTCTCCTTGTGACGTAGCGTGTTTATTTATTTGGCATACGATCTCGGTGCTAGCCAGAAAACTTCACCTTTAGTCTCAGGCGAGGCGCGTCTTCTTCAACAAGAGTAAGTTGAAAAGAAGTTGATCCTTGAAAAATTTAAATTCGCATATTCATCATGTTTTACATGAGAGAAAGGTGTCAACGTTGTCAAAATGATATATTTTGCGGTTCGTTATAAATAGGGAAGTGTCGTGTATTTTATGCAAATATTTTATACAGTGTCATCAGATTATTTTAAAGAGATCTTATTTTTCAGCGCCAAATATATTCTTTGTAATTGATCGTTTTTTTGGGAATTGATCCCATGCGTGGGTCTGTGTTTGAGAGCTACAATGGAACGCAGTGTTGATAATAGGCCCATATTACAATTGTTTTTATGAGTAAATATATACCAATTACAATTCATTACACGTGATTGTATATTGATAGTCTCCATTCAAGTTCAATATTCCAATTTAGGAAATGTTATAATTAAAAAAACAATGTACAAAAAGTGGTGTTGATACAAATATTTGATTTTGTAATTGTCGTACGAGGTGAATGTGGTGCGAAGTGATTATATACTCTTCGAGAAAGTGAATGGTTACTATACATACTTAAATAATATAAGTCGAGTTGTAGTAAATGTACTTGCCAAAATGCATTACTAGTACGTAATGTAACGTTAAAAATGGTAATTGTATATAGGTAATTCTTGGCCGACTGTTCTCTGTACATCAATTGGCAGTCTTGGATATTGTTTATAACAATATAAACATTATGAAACATCACAAACCAAACAATCACAACAGCTATGGCATTCAAATAGCAGTATTTGTATTCTGTGGAAGTGATCGTTTCTTCGTTTGCTACGATAAATATTATACCGGTACCTTCGTAATTTCATATTCCATGCTCGAATTTAACTTGGACCTTATATTTAAGACAACTATATAGCATTCCGTTACGAGCATCCTTGTGGAGATAAATGTGGGGGGTTGAAATGTCAACATTCAATTTTTTATCTGTCAAGTGAAGTGAAATAATTGAAACTTGGTAGGCCTACATTTCTCAGCTTTTATTTGTATTTAATATAATTAATATATATAGGTCTACATCATTTTCTTAATTAAATTTCGGTTTCACTTTTATCAGAAGTGTTTTGACCGACTGTAGGATGTAGGATGACTGAGTAGGATCACTGAGATCATTTCTGATACACGGTTAATATTGAGATTTCAAAAAAAAAAAACGATTTTTCCGTGCGAAATTTGGATATAGCACATAGGATGAGACAATGTATACCATTGTTTCCAGTAAGTGTAATTAAATTTTCTATCGCTTTTCCTCCTAATAGTACATTAAACCAGTAAACATTGTTGTATTAGATCGAAATAGTGGCAGAACCTCCCATGTGGAATGTGAAATGAGACATGTATTCTTATGTAACAGTGCGTGCAAGAGGTTTATTTCATACATGCTGAATCATTAGCCCATTGAGACGATGCTCTAAATGGCAGGACTACTCGACGGAAGGCTTGTACTCCGACTTGTCAGATAAACTAATTATAGACTCAAGTGTATAGACTGTTACTCAAACCAGGTGGAAAAGTAATAACTTATTTTCAGTATGGTATGAAAGAATTTGTTGATGATAAACGTCTATAGTGTAATCAAATATCATTGATTACAAAAGTTTTAATGTAGCCCCCAGTTTACGCGATTGGAATCTATAGATGTTTTAGGATCCAGTTCTGTGGATGGCAGTTTTGTTTGTGATAATTTGCGAAAGATTCGAAATATCAAAATTATATTTAATTTAAAGTGAAGGTATTTTCAATATCCATCAACATCCGCTGTGCGTGAAAACTATCGACTAATGTCATGTGGGTTTCATGGTTATTCGGCAGTAAAAGTATTGGGTAGGCCTACTCTACTAGTAGTGAACTAAAGAACTAGAAAAGTAAAAGAAGTAGATAAGACGCACGAGCAAATAACATCAATGGGACTTATAACAAATTTCCCTTTGTTGGGAGTTTTGTTACTATAACATTTCTCCTGTCATTCGACAGAAAAAGTTGCAGGTATGCCGCGGTTATAGTGTTGAAAAGTGGAACTTTTGAAAATTGAAAAAATGAGCGCGCGCATATTTTCAACACTTATTAAAATAATAAATTGTTGATAGTTTTCTTGTTATCATTTATCAGCCATATTTCTTTTAGAAGCGCATGCGGTTCTTATTTTTACTGAAAATACTGATACGAATTTGTTCTCAGCTACCTATATGCTTATTTCAAGTGACACATTGTTTTAAACCATTTTGTAATAAGTGGCTAAAATATCCACTGTTAGTGTTCTCAAATTACAACTTCATTATTTTTTTCTTTACGCCCAATTTGTCTAGTTGCTATGGTAACCTGACAGAGGTGCGATCTGCGTATATATACAAATGACAACAATGTGGAATATAATAGAATAGCATAAAATAGTAAGAATATATAGAATATAATTCTATTCTAATACTAGGAAAACGCAACATCATGCGTTGTTGGATGAGCGATATAGTCACATGAAAATGTAATAGAAAACTTTACGGTTTATTTGAAACTTCAGAATAATGTGTATCATTATTATATAAGAATTACGTGCAAATTTGATTTCATTCGAAGGAAATGTTATTTCCAAATTTTCTCCTCTTAGTTATTCCGATGTTATTTTTTAAAATTTCGAAATGGGTTTTCTCAGAAAAGATGCAATCGTTTGCGCCTCAAAACTATACAATATCGAATTAGATGATGACACTCGTGATGATGACATTAGTTCCAACTGAATTTGTACTTTCGTTTGACCTGTAGAGCGAGAAAAAAAACGTTCGTTTTTTTCGAGTACGGTGATATGGAGTCTTCGCTTTGCTCATCCAATAGTATATAAAGAAGAATATGCAAAATGGCTGTGGATATAATTTGTAGTACGTTTTCACGTTGTCAAGTAAATTTGAAAACTCACATAAAATTTCACAAACTGATCTTATATTAATCTCTTTAATTTCCTTCAAAGTGTGGGTGTTACACCCTCGCACTGGGCATTTTATGTGTCCATCTACATACCTTGCAGAAAACATTAATGATTTTTTTTTCATTTATCTTATCTTGAATTTCGATGGATTCAATTATTCTAAAATTACTACCAGCTGTCATTTGGAGTTAGTTGGGACGTAGGACTACATTTATGATATGAATTATGAATCAGTTCGTATATACACGTAACTTATATAGCATACAATATGTAGAAAATCTCCTTGACCTAATTATAAATCGTTATAAATAATTACAAACAGATATATTGAGCAATGAATTCTCCTAGTTGGCACCTCGCACGTTGATGCGGTCCTAAATGAGATATGAACCCAGTTCTTCCGGCGTGTAGATAGTGTGTTCGCCTGTACATCACGAACGCTGGCAAACGTGCGTTTTAGCGACGGCGTCGGGAATGCAGTTGTGGTATTTGAGTATAGGCGTCGGGACGCGTACGGCGACGCCTGGACAGCGTCCATCTTGCCCCGGGGACGTGGGATATAGATAGTTCTTCCTCGTACAATTGTGTAACGAAGGGTCGTGTAACGCTGTTCGGCCAATACAATCTTAATCAAAGTTTGAATAAATAACTTTGAATAATACATCTATTCTGTATTGAATGACCCATTATAGGTATACTTGACGTTACTATAATTCTGTATGTAGGCTTATTTTAAGATAATGTTGCCCATTGCTGCATGAAAGGAGTGGACAACAATGTCACCCGAAATGTATTCTTCAATCATAACAACAGTACTAGTTTGTTTGACCCAACTTCACACCTGAAAACATGACATTTCCTTATAGTAAGTAGCATCTGTCATAAGAACAGCAATTATTCATGGAATCAACATTGTATATAATTATGCAAAGATGAAAACATACATAGGAACGAACTAAAACCATTCAATAAATTCCGTCGGTATGTTAATATTTTTGTTAATATCTATTGGATAATAAACGATAATAAAAGTTTAAATATTATAAACGTCAAATACGAATGACAGGACTTTGTTGATCTCGGAGGAATTATAGCCTATATCTCCCCGGTAGGTTTGGCTCAGTCGTTTGCCGTTCGTCGTTGTTGCTGTTGTGGTCAATGGTGTGGCGTGATAATTACCTATAGGATACAGTCAATCTCTGAGTATGGATTTATGTAAACATTGATCTGTCCATTCAATTATTGGAGGAATGCAATATATATACAACAAGCTAATATACATTATACTTTGTAAACATTATACTTGTATCCACGAAAGAAGAGTTGTCATCTACCAACACAAATTGTGAATATTTCAGATATTACATAACCTCGCTGTTATGGCTTAGGAACGCTTCTGGAATATGTAGTTTCGTTTCTTCTTGTAAACCTCATTATGAAAAATCATACTACCCTACAAATATCACAGCTATACAACCTGTGATGTTTGTTTTGTTATTAGACGACCTTCTTTTGTGATGGATACGTTCTTTTGTGATGGATACTTTTGTGAAGTATCGTCTGAATCAAGAACGGCGGTTCTGCGTCGAGAGTAGAAAGAATCAAACGGAGAATTTAAAACAATCGAATGTTTCAGACCCGGTTAAATAGTCTGGTCATATTATTGGCAATCGTTTAGCTGTCCGGAGTAAATAACACAAGAGAACCTGTAGGAACGTATAAAAATAAGAAATAGTCGGAGTATCTATGTTACTTTGTAAATGTCGTTTAGTTTAGACATTCGAGTGAACTTTAGACAGTTAGAACTTAAGACAGCAGTAGGCCTAAGACAGGAATGCATGCGTTTAATTAAGCTGTAATTAATTGTACACATTTGCTTCGATCTATTGTTTCAAAACGAACATAGGTATAGTCAATCTCTTGATTAGCGTATGTGACGCGGAGTTTTGTCAATCTTTCAATACCATGCCCATTTTTTTTAAATTGCATCGATTGTTTCGTGTGATTTCTATAACCATAACTAACTATAAGAGTTAATTAACGTTGTCTTCTAACTATAGTTTTACAACAGCTCGTTTATCTGTGGTTCTACGTCATATAGGCCATAACAGCATAAGGCATGCTGTTCAACGACCCCGCCAAAATCTATATAATTTGGCCTTTGGGGGTATAGGATTGACCGGAATAATCATAGGCCTAATAATATGTAACGGGCTACGAATATTTCCCGTGACTTCCCATTCGAGAGAGAGTATTACCGTAGCTACCTCTTCCTGTGAATGTGATCCATCTAGTTCGTGTAGAAAAAGAGAGTATATATTTTGATGCACAGAAATACATTTCGTAACGGACAGACAGACAGTTGTTTGTTTATATTATACATCCTAATAATCATTATTTGAACTGCAGCCAACACTAGACAGATCAAGATGTGGTTTTCATTAGGTTATTAAGCCAGGAAATAACTGTTATAATGGAATGCACATTCGGGTTTGTATTTGTTTTTATCGTGAAATTTACACGATTACAATTAACATAATTTCAAGTTAATTGTGTATTCGGCTTTTATTCATCGGTCTTATTCGAATCGTTGTTTCACGTAGTAGAAGGTGAGACATTGAATCATCCAATAATTTTATGGGCGGTCAAGAATTAATAGATTTAGAGAATGTTCGAGGATATTTCTTTTACGATTATATCCATATTTAACATACCCCTATATATAAAAATTGAAACAATTTATCATGAAGATTTGGAAAGGAAGAAGACTACAAAGAATCGAATAAAGAGATCAATATTATATATAGTTAGAATATTTATTTCCATTCTTCAATACGATCGAATAATAAATAAACATAACACTATAAGAAGAGAGAAAATAAATCGAAGAAAATGAAGAACATGGTAGACGAGTGAGAAGATTGAAGATTTCGTTTCTTCCAACAAAAATTGTTCGTTATTCCTGAACTTTTTGGTTTACTATTTACAATTCGTTACATGCGTCGTTACATGAGTTATACATTATCAATATTTTCTCTCGGGGAAGTAATATCGCCCTTGTCACCTCCACCTTCGAACTATCCTATCTGGATACCCGTACAACTACAACCTTTATTGGGGAACACTAACTTTCTGTCAAGTTCTCGATTTCGATAAAAAAAATCAATCAATCAGTTAATTTAATTGTTTGTGTTTTTTTCCAGCTTGCCGACGATCTGGCCCATGGCTTACTCTTTTCAACTCTGATCTGGAACTAATGCGACATTACCATGTCATCTTACACGAGCAAGACCTCCTTTTCCTCGGTGTCCACCAAACGTAAAGAAGGTAAAAATCAGAATAAACATTTATTAACAATCAACTTGAATATGTTTGTAACTAGATACTTGTACCCGTCAAAGAAGGTCGTCTACCAACAAAATAATGTTGAATTATAAATTATAAATACAGTATCTTTGAAAATTGTTTGGCTTCTTAAGAGCAAATCACGGTCGCTTCCTTCCCAACGCCAACAATCCCTCCCCCCCCCCCCCCCCCCTGAAAAATATCGACGGCGACAAGTCATTATTAAAGTGCGTGTCTGACAGCTAAACCCCAATATTAATTCATTAAAGCAACGTGAAAGATAAAACCCAGTATACATTCATTAAAGCGTGGCTCAGTCAAGTATCACACTGTGGTTAAAACTGAAAACTGGTCGGGCGTGAGTCCGAGTCCCGCGTAAGACATGGGTTTTTGTAAACATATTTTCACCTATCATCACTTGATCGTTTCATTCCGCTCACCCACTCATTCGGTATAACCTATAGCTGTTGGTGAAGTCGTTAAGCAGCATTTAAATACAATGCTTTACCAGTTTGCATAAAAACACCTTCGATTAATTTTAACTCTAAATGTTTTAACTTCTCATTTTGACTATCCATATGAATTAGATTTTAATTTTTAACCTTACTCTTACTATGTATTATGTGAGACAATGTAATTCCAAATTGGACGGAAATAAATAATAACAAAAAAATTGATGAATTGTTTACTGGTGGAGGTGCCTGGTTTTACCAAAACAAATTCCGTAGCTATAGAAATGTGCAACTGCCAGCTCTGAACAACATCTCTTGGGAGTTTTCAGCATTACATGTTTATCTATACATCTGCCTGTAACAGTTGAGACAATAATGATTGTTTGGATGGGTGCAGCTTTCTCTCAGGAGCTGAGCGCTGTCCTGGGTCGCCGCAGCGTGGTGACGTCGACAGAAGAACATCACGTGACCGTCTTCCAGAGCAGCTCGGACGATTTCACTGGCCTGGAGATACAAGAGGTAAGACATACATGCTCAGTTTACACTCATGAGCATGCACGGTACTCATAAAAATAGAGATATTCATCCTTACTATTTTTTTTCTAGGCTCTAGAATCAGTGTTATTGAATAAAAAGTATATCAACTCCAAGATAATTTTAGGATCTTTAATCAGTATGTCATTCTATTTGTGTGGATTAATTCAGTTTTGAGATAATACGTCAATGAATTTGATCACATTCTGTATATTCATTGACGTATTATCTTATAATTGATTAAATTTATAAAAATGGCATGTCATAATAATTGAAGACCATAAATTATCTTAGAGTTGATGTACTTTTTCGTGAACATTTAACAAAATAGTATAGATGAATTTCTCCATGTTTAAAAGCACCGTGCAAGCACCGCTTCAAGTTGTTGTGCAAACATTAACTCAATCAAGGGCTCCATACAACTTTGCTATATAGAGGGGTAGCCCTACACTTGTTTGCGGGTCCGGGTTCGAGACCAGGCTGGGTCTCTTTTTCCCAAAGAGACACCCAGCGTATGACATACTTATAGAGAAGATTGTTCATCACAGTTAAGAAAGGAAATGTTTAATACATCCCCAGTCCAGAACCTCGTAGATACACCCACCTTTTCAAACTGAATCTTGTACAGGATTTTTATAAGGAAGAACGAAATATGTCCATGTTTTGTTTTACAGTAAGTTTACATCAAGATTTACTAATATAATCGATAATTACGCTGACTTGTTCAATTAAATCACTGCCTATATACCTTTGAGGCTTTGATCGTTGCTCAATGAGTATCAGATCAATAAATATCGTAGAATTAATATTGCAGTCGCATTCTTGGGCAGTGAGAACAGTGTGTTCACTTAGCTATTTTAATTAAGAGTTGAAGAAACATCTTCCTACATAAGCGTGACTAAATTAAAATAACTACATTCGTATACCGCTTGCTATATTTCTCATTTTCGTACCAATGTTTTGTAACTTGTTAACATAATCAAGTATGACTAATTAGAGTATTTAATCACCTACAATTGAGTTGGCCAAAAGCTAACGGAGAGTGACCGACATACTTTATCGAGCTTCTTTAAAACATCCGGTCAGAATATCGCCGGTTCGTTTCCCGAGCGGTCGCGCTGTTGTAAATCACGGTGACGCTCGCAACTAATCTCCAGAGAAACTATTTCGACGTCGGTATTGTGAGTGTCTACTATACCGACACGCTACGTGGGCTCTGTCGGTAAAGTGTTGGCGTGAAGAGATTATCAATTTTTCTAGTACATTGTAAATATAGAATGAAACAAGGTCGATCTAAAAGTGGATGTTGCTCTTTACTTCCCGCCCAAATGTTATAATCATATTTTCTCGCTGTTTTAACCTGATGCTTTATCGTGTGAATTGTCGGATTTTATGAGCTAGATGAAAAGATAGTAATAACACACATTATATACAGCTAGTGTACATAATGGTATCCACAAATACTTCGACACGAATGTGCAAATCCAGGAAGCTTTCGAATGAAACAGTTTGGTTTACTTGCATCCGGTTTACTCTGAATTAAGTTATTTTTTCATATATTGGGTTAACGACGCACTGTGATGATAGCGAAGATCTATTGGCGTCAGGTGGATGATTAATGAGATGATGAGATGATGAGATGTCTTGGGTAATGGGAAGGATAGTGTGAAGGAAGCGGTCGTGGCCTATATTTTAGGAACCATTCCGGCAATTAGCCTAGATTATATAGAGGGAAACCACGAAATATCCCTGTAAAGATGTCGGCGGCGGGTATCTAACCGGGTTCGAAATTCCTCTCGCCTCCCGGATCACATCAAGCGAGCGCGTTAACCAGTGCGCTACATGTGCCGGTCTGAATTAAGTTTCTATACCCGATGTTCAAATAATGTAACTCATCAAAATGTTCCTATGTTTATGTTTCTATGAAAATATCAGTCGTCACCTCAGATGATAGCATGGGACAGAATTTAGACAGTTCTAATAGAAATGAAAGTTTAAACGTGAAATATAACATTAGTATATTGTCATTTTCCTTTCGTTTTAATTGAATTTTCTCCTTTTTTCTATTTCCCTCTGTTTATTACTTATACCAAGATTATTGAATTGAATCAAATGCATCATATTTATTCCGGTTCGCCGAATTCGAAATTTTATTGACATCTAGTAGGCTTCTCTCAATTGATGTCATTTCTGTAATAAGTGCAAACAACGTCCCTCGAATCGTTTTCTACAATCACAACTTCAATCTGCTCTCTTTCTATCCACTATCCACTATCCACTAACCCTTTGGCTTTACTCATGTATTTTATGAAACCATCTTTAAAACCTGGTACCACTCATCTGTTTTTATTACATTTAATGTAATTCAACAATAAATTAGCTTTTTTCAGCTGTTTTCATTACATTTAATGTAATTTAGCAATAAATTAGCGTGAGATTTATTCAAAATAGTCAAATGATTCGTTCAAAGAGTATTCTCTATGTCAAGTCGACAGCTCTTTTATAACAGTTATATAACAATAGTTGTGTGTTTATCATGTTGTCACTCTGTGGGGCGCCATCATAAAATCCAACGACAAGAACCATTCTGAATGAATGGGGATGTCTTCAATACGAATAGAAAGACAGATTTGTTGATACTTGCACGGTCAACTTTTTACTGACAAAAACGTTTCTCATTCTTTGTGGTTAATAAATTGTCCTGAATTTATTTAATTTTCATTTTAGATATAGACCAGTAACATGTTTATATGGCTAATCTGTTAATTAGATATAGAATTCTTTTTTAGCCTAAGTTTGTTAGAATTATATGAAGGGGACAATCGTTACCTATTATTAAGGAAACAAATCAATTTTCAGATGAACGGACAATGCACATTTGATGGGAACTAATTAAATTATCAGCTTAATTGTTATAACCCTCGGATACTTTTTTTTTGTAACTTGACTAATAATGAGCTAATCCATATTTGATTGATTATTCGTACATCCACCCCTAAGTGAAGCCACTTGATCATGACGGGAATCGAATTCCGATCTAATGATTAACACCAGTTCGGCGCGCTGGCCACCCGTCCACCCGTCGTCTGCAGTATTGGCATGTGCAACGATAACTTCCATTGACAGTATTTATCTTTATCCTATTATATAGGTTATACATGCTGCATAACTGATGATTTTTCCTTTGATCCTCTTTCAAAACTGTTAGTGTTTCTAGGGATTTTTTGTCAGGTTACCCATGTTGACGGACAGTTTTTGTGTCTCTCTGTCCTACATCTAATCTCTATCCACCTTGAAGGCGACTACGTTTCTATTTCTGTGTATGGCGAACATTGGGATGAATGTGTCGAGAGTAAAGAGTCGCGCGGGAGAGAGAGAGAGAGAGAGAGAGAGAGATTTTTTTGTATGTCTTGTTACCAACCAACCCTACCTCACTGATCAGTGGGCATACCGCATAACACTCATACTAACTAACTAACCAACATGGCTGACCTATTGCAATTGTGAAAATAACATTTGGAACTTCATTAGTGGATTGGGAGGTCGAAAGTCGGAACGATAGGGCCTACGTGAAATCTTGACATAGTTTCTCATGAACGAGTATTGTGATGCTTCCACATTCGTACGATTGCATGTGATGCCGGCGTACTTCTTCCCTTAATTTACGTCAATCACAATTTCTTTCATTTGCGTCTTGGGAGTTTGTCTATACTCTATAAGAATTGTTACTACAACAGCGGAGGTATCAACGTGATAATCCGTGATGCGTGTGTTCGAGTCCCGCATAAGATGTGGGTTTTGTACACTTCCCATCACTTATCAACATGCTATAGGACTAATTCATTTTCATACACATTCATGCCTCCAAATAACCTGTCTGTTGGTGGGGTCATTGAGCAAACATAATTATTATAATCGTGATAATCAGTAGGTTAATCTACTCTGTAATCCCCCTTACCAGTCCCCATTTATTTCGCCCCATGTGTCGACCAACAGTGGAAAAACAAAGTTGTTTCTTTAAAACATGTTCGAATCCAAAGTTTTTCTCGTACGTTTGAAGTTATACAGATTAGTATTTTTGTGCACCTCGCCAATATTCGAGTGGCAGCTACTACTGTAGCTATACGTAGGTGCAAAAACCTTGTGATCTCACAAATCCCATTTGATCGTTGTTCAAAATACTTTGTGAGCTCCCAGATCGCCTGTTCACAACGAGTAATTAGCGTCTAGCGGAATGTCAGGTATAGTTATCAAGGATGTTAACGTTGTTTCAATTCGGTAACGTTGACAACAATTACAAAACTCGGTATACGTCCACCAAAGATGTAAATGTAGTTTTAATAATTGATTTGTATACCGGTACTTACACTTGCGGTCAGATGAAGCGGCCGATCTAAACACATTAAAATACACCCTAAAGAAAATATATTGACATTATACATCGCAGTAAAACTAGTAGACGGCTGTAACACATATACACTCCCGTTTACAATTTATTAACAATGAGCGTTAAAATATGCATACATTTCATTTTAATTTCAATTTCGGGAAAACCTGTTTCTCAAGTGACCGTAAAAGTGTACGTATGGCTTACATGGTACGTATGGTACGTACTTTATACCACAAACGTCAAAAACCAGATGAATGAAATATCTTGGAACACATTAATTTTAGGAAAAGAACAACTAATATTTCAATACTCAATTGGATTAAGTATATGTTTGAAAAATGTTGTGTTATCAGTCAATAGATAACATATTTGAAATATAAAAGATTATGACATTTTTGTTCACCAAGTTGACATTTTCAAGGACCCTGTGTAATTGCACTTGTACTTATGCAAGATAGAAATTTATAAATTTGAAGTTTCTTACTGTTCATATTTATATTATCATTTTGATATAGATAGACATTGCATTCTCGCTTATGGTATTCTAGTATAACATGTGCAGCTATATTAGTGTGTTATCTATTTCAAAATTCATATTTCTGTTTTCTTCTCTTTTGCACGTTTGTTAACACAGTTTCCATCCGAAAAAGTCGTCCCTTTTTGTCATACTTGGCCTTATTTGAGGAACAAAGATAGTGTTTCAAGTTTTCGTTCTCGTTTTTCGTTTCCACAAATATAAAAATACTATTTACATTCTTTCAGGTTTCGTCCAATGGCATGGACTAATAGAATTTATACGTAATATGTTTACATGTTTATACTTTGATATAAAAACTATTTGTTCAAACGAGCGACAAAGCGTTTACAAACTAAGTAATTTATAATTCAACTCCAAAAAAAATCCGTCGAAACAATTAAATGACGAATGAAGTGTCATTGGCTGTCTTCCAGAGATAGTTTCTCTCGCCTCTCCGCGGCCGAAAGATCACGTGACACGTGATTTGCATTGTTCAACTTATAAAGAGTATCTCAATCCCAAGTTTCGACAAGGTTAGCTCAACCAACCGACGGGCGGGCGATGTCGGAATTAGTTCAAGCTACTTCGGTGCACTTCGTGCGTGTTCGTGCAACGTTATTCCTGTGGTCGGTAAATGGAGATTGTCGGTTGATTTAAATCAGTTTCTCGGTCGTCGTGATAGAAGAGGGATTTCATTTTTTTTGTTTTGGAAGTCCCTTGTGCACATCTTAAGAACACATCGACCGGAGACTATTGCGACTCAATAATGAAACGAACCGATAGAGTATAGTTGTAGTTAGTTTGTTGTCGTTCATTTATCATATCGAGTGTTTTATGTTATCTTTACGAAAAACTTTTATTTTGAGCGTCTGATTCTAGAATTATTATTTTAAATTCGTGATTAAATCGTGTTATTTTATTTTAAATCACAATCATTCCATACAAGCAACCAAGAAGACAAGAATAAGATTTAAATTGTTTAATTTATTATCTAAATGCGGAAATATTTCCGAGTTTATTCAAAAGCCTTTGACATATCAAAGTTGAAAACGTGTGTCTACTTTTAAACTCGTGATCGTGTTTGTTTTTATTGCTAGATTTGTGACCGCGTGGCGTGTGTGGTGTTTATTTTTTGAAACGAATTTTTATCAAAGTGTTGGAGAAATCGAAGGGAATAATTTTTTATTATGAAACTGAGTTACGAAAGTTGAAGAGTCTAAACATCTGGATTGGTTTACAATCGCTTTACAATGTCGTTTTGCCGGATCACCGGTTGCAGTCGTGGTCTACCGAAACCGAATTACTTCCCCCTGCTGCCTCCAATCTCACCGGCCGAGGCTAGACGATGTTGTCGCATCACCAGCAAGTCACATGGCTTGCCCACTCATCATTACATCCCCGTGCTTGTCACTAAGGTGAAGAAGAAATCGAGTTGTCGCATCACAAACAATGCAGAAGGCGGTGGAGATCATCATTATGTACCGGACTTCGAGAAGTCGTCGAAAGAGAAACACGTGGTTATGTCAGATTATCGGTATGTGTTCCCAGTCTTGGATGGAGATTCTGAATCACATAAAACTTTGAACGCATTGCTGGCGACGAAGACATCTGTGTCCGAGGAGCAGTTTGTTTATACTGTCGAGAAGAGGAGATGCAGTTTGGTTTTCCCTGCTAGTTTAGAGGCTGCTGTTAGGGATGGAGATATTAGTGACGTCATGCTTGCCGAGGACTCTGATACGCTGTTGGTAAAACTACGGGAGGGAAAGAGCATCTCGATTGATATGAAGGATATGAAAGTCGAGGATACAGTGTTATTGGAAGGAGAAGGTCCTGGTGAAGAGGCAATCAAAGAGAAAAATAGAAAAGAAGCAGCGGCAAAGAAGAGGAAGAGAAAGAGGACTACGGGTTTGACTTCGATGAAGAACATATTCGAAGAAAAAGAACGCGCTGCAGTGATAGAGGAAGAGAAAATAATCGAGATACAACAGGAGAGAAAAAAAGCAAGGGTGGTCGAGGTGAAGTTGAGTAGTAAAGTGGAAGAGGAGAAAGTTGTGGAGGAAATCGCAGTTGAAAGCACGAATACTGATTGGAAGATGTTTAATTCAGAACATTCGCGCAGTGACATGAGTCTTGTAATGTGCAGCGGTGACTGGCGTGATCTTGTGAAGCCGTTGATCGAGTCGTGGGACTGGGATACGTTTGAAAGGGAAGCTGCTGCTGCCATTGGTACTCCAGTCATAACCGACCTTCCTACCCCTATTGCAATTCGTGCCGAGATTCTCGACCTTGGTTCCTCAGAGCCTGGTATTGTTCAACAAAGTGGCGTGGCTGGAGAGGTCGGTGGCTTTCAAGCTGTCACCGCCGTCGCTCCGTTTACACCATTACTTGACAAACCCAGCACTGAAGTCCAGAAAGCTCTTCAAACAATAGAAAAAGATCGTCTGTCAAACACTGAAAATGTCAAGGCGGTATTCCAGGAAGAACAAAATTTGAAGACTTTGCCGAACATCGGCGAGATCCAAGAAGTTGTATCTAAGCTTGGAGAAGGTATACATACACAAATCGGAGAAGCAGGTCAGAAAGTACATGGCCTAATGTTGGATATCGCAGCTGCACAACGTTTCGTGCCTGGACAAACACTCAGTACTCCTTCTGGAGCTGTATTCGTACCTGGACAGACACTCCAGACTCCCATGGGACCTACCTTTATTCCTGGAGTCACTGTTGTCACTCCTGCCGGTCCAGTATTGATACCGGGACAGAGTGTCACCACGACAGGTGACGGGCAAGAGAAGCTTGACGTTTTCGTTGCGGGACAGACTGTCGTCACCCGAGACGGGGAACAGTTCGTACCTGGACAAACTTTCCACAGTTCTGAAGGTCCTCGATTCGTTGCCGGTCAAACCGTTCTAACTCCAGAAGGTCCTAAGTTTGTTGCCGGTCAATTAACAAACGATCAAAATGACAATCGATTTGTACCCGGTCAGACTGTTATGACTCCTGAAGGACCCCATTTCGTTCCAGGACAAACTTTAACAACACCACAAGGAGATTCACTTTTCGTTCCCGGACAAAGTGTACGAAGAGACGCGTCGTGGGACTTCATTCCAGGACAGAGTGTTCAGGATTCTGAAGGAAAGACTCAATTTGTTGCGGGTCAAACTTTGATGACAGAAGATGGTCTCAAGTTTGTTCCAGGACGATCGGTTCGTCCTAATTCGGAAAGCGAACCTCAATTTATTCCCGGAATAACCATAGACGATGAGGAGGGGATTAGGTTTGTACCAGGAAAAACTGTCCAAACACCTCAAGGACCAAAGTTCTTAGAGGGTCAGATGTTGAAAACAGCATCGGGTACTATTTTCGTTCCTGGTAAAACTGAAAAGTCAGAGAGTGGCATTAAATTTGCTGTGGCTCGTAAGATTGAAGATATAATCATGCTTGAAGCCTTACCGATAGGTCTTCCCATCGACCCGGCAACGACGAATGCGCTCTCCGAAAAGGTCCTCAATGAGGCTGTGTTTGGTAATATGGTCCAGACTGTTCGTGGTGTGGAGTTCTTCCCGGGTCCAGCGATCGGACTACCAGAAGGCAAACAAGTCCCAGGACAGTTGACTCATGGAGAAAACGGTGATACCAGATTCGTACCTGGGATGATTGCTGAAGAAGATAGATTTGTACCAGGGCAGCTGGTCATGACAGAGATTGGGGAACAGTTTATTCCCGGTCAGGTTGTTGAGACTCAAGAAGGACCTAAGTTCGTTCCTGGCCAAATAGTAGAAACAAAAACTGGTCCTAAATTCGTGCCCGGTCAAACTGTCGGAACTCCAGATGGTCCACGTTTTGTACCGGGTCAAATTGTCGAAACAAAGGTCGGTCCTACCTTCATACCAGGTCAAGTCATCTCGACCGAGGAAGAAGGATCACGTTTCGTACCTGGTCAAGTTGTGGACACTGCTGAAGGACCCAGGTTCGTACCAGGTCGCGTTGTAGAAACAGAAACTCGCGTCACATTCATACCGGGTCAAGTTGTGGAAACAAAAGAAGGACTTCGGTTTGTTGCACCCGACTTGCAAGACACTCCTGAAGGAGTAGAGTTCTCTGTCCAAGGTTTCGAGGTGACACCCGAAGAATTGCGTTTACTCCGGCCACAGTTGACAGCGGCGGCTTGTTGCCCAGCTGCAAGTGGCGAGATGGCAATAGACGCGAGAATGATGCGACAACTCTCCGAGGCGGGAATGTCTCTAGGACGACAAGTACCTACAGAACTAGCAGAAGTACACCCAAGTGCCGCAATGCCTGCTATGGCAGTTGCTCTAAACCTCACTGAGAAACTAGGTTTGAGAGATACGGCCACAGCTAAGATAGGAGAGGTTATCACTATGATAGCGCGACTAGGAACCGAAGCTATTGAAAGCAAAAACAAATTAGTTCGACGTAAGAGAAAAAAATCTATCAAGAAAGTGAATACTGAAGATGAAACTGTACATGAACTACTACAAGCTGTTGTATCGTCCGTAGTTGCTGGGGCTTCACTTAAAACGAGCGGATTACGTGAAAACCGTGAAGCCATTTTATCTGTGATAAGTACGGTCTTTGACGGGGTTCTTTCCGATATTGTCGAGCTACATCCAGATTCAAGAGATACCGCCGTTGAGTCTTTAGTGGAGTCACTTTACAGTTTTCTGAAAGTCCCTGGAAATCACACCAGTCTGTGTGACGGTGCCGTACAACAAATTCAACAAACAAGAGATGGAAGTAAAATGGATGTACTTCGTGATTTGTTGGAAGAAAAAAACGAGGAGATGTTTATGGAGCGCCTATCAGCTGTGCTTCAGAACGAGGAAAGTACAACGAGACAGGATACAATGGGGACGGCGTTCATACATCTCTCCCGTGGAAATCCTCACCTTGTCAGTAATCTCATACAGAGAGTCGCCGAATGCGTGAAAGATCAAGACACTGAGCATGACGCCATCGAAAACCTCCAGCATGCCATCATCAGCGTTGTGCGGGAAAACAGTGAACTACGATTACAAGAGTTAATGCGAGATACCGTGACAGATCAAGGTCTAAAGAGTCTTCTACTCCAAGCTGTTGGTTTGGCACGAGCTTTAGGAATGTCCGATGTGGCATCCGGTTTACTAGAAGTGTTATCCGATCCTCGCTCGACGCAACTCCTCGCAGAAGATCGTCTATCATTGGACATCCTCCGCCGCCTTACCGTCATGCGACAACTAGCGGAGCAACGTCCCAATTTCAACGTCGCCTTACGTCAACTACAAAGTGATCCCGAATTAGCCCGATCTGATCCTCGTCTACGTGAACTCGTTCGAGAGAGTGCTGCTTTAATGGTCGTCCCCGAAGAGGCTCCTCCATTACAATCCTCCGCCGATGTTCCGAATGCTCTTTTATACTCAGATAACAGCCTCGCGATGGAGGAGTTCTTATTCAAACGATCAGGTCGACGACCTGAAACACTGCTTATACTTAAACATGGCCTTCAAGCTGTGATACCCAGGGAGGCCGCTAGAGGTGTATTAACTGGTCAAGTTGCGTACACCGTTCTTGACGAGAAAGGTATGCGACATTTCGAGCCTTTACATGTCTTCTCAGCGTTACGACTTCCTCGACCGACGGCGCATCGGTTCTCGATGTATTGGTGTCCCGTCGCCGAGGAGGAAGTCTGCACGACAATGACCGGAACTTTGACACCTGGAAGTTCGATGAGTGTTGAAGATCTGCCGAACGAATTTCGTCGACCGGAAGTGAGATTTGACAGTGATGGTTCGTCGAGTCGCGGTAGTACGTTGTACAACGGGGACAGTACACGGTGGGGAAGTGATTCGGGTAAGAAAGCGGGGTATTATGGAGGCGATGATAACACGCCGAGTATGCGACGGGTGAACAGTGTCAATGGAAGGAGTAGTGCGTACAGCACGGCCGACTCGACGACGGCGTTCTCAGAGGTTCGGATAAATTGTGTTAATTTACTCCTCACGAAGTGAAACACTATTGATAATTATATTTTCTACATTGCTGTCAACTGTCTATAGTTCTATTTTTTCGGTTGATAAGTAATATTTAGTCTTCCTTCAAGTCATGTCTCACATTGTTGCAATAAGTGTACAAAAATGTCCCCCAAAGTATGTTCTCCCCAATCACAACTTCAGTATTCGTTTGTTTGATAATGATATTAGTGTAGTTATGTTTGAATAGTTAAAACCATTCCACGAACATTTCATTATAGAAGTTTAATTATTTCCAAATACTTGAATTTGAATGAATGTATCAAAATTACGTCATCATCTAATTGCGATTATCATTTTCTATATGTCTGGAACTAAAAAGTCAAATATTGACAAGTTTCCAATGTTCAGCTCTGCTTTCGTCGAGTAACCTTTTTCCAACGCGAAAACATTGCAAAGCGGGAATATTTTTAAAAATCTCAATGGATCATCTTCGTTGTGTTAGTAAGATGATGTAGCTCTCATTAAGAGAGGTTTTTCCCATTCAGGTGCTCTCATAGTATGGGCCATGGTAGTGTTACAAGGTCGATGTCTTCTTTCCGCCATGAACTTTATATTTTATAAATTGGCATCTCTCACAAACAATGTTTTGTAATATACTGTATAGCCGGTAGGACGTTAATTATGACGAGCTAATTCCAGATCCCCGCGAGATCCGAATCTTGTAGTGATGTATCACAAACGTAGGCCCTATATCTAAACGATTTTTAGTCATGATGAACACAGTTGTATGTAATGTAGACGAGTGTTTAACCAACTGGTAACCCGGCACCTCCACCAATTATGATTTTTTTTTACCTTTGACATTTATGCAGAGTAGAGTGTCCTCCATGTTTGAACAGTCTGAAATATATTCTCATATTCACGTTACTAAGGAAGAGGAGTTCTATATTAACATATTGTGGTTGATATTCGGAGCTTACCTTTTCAGAAATTCCTTCTTTTGACAATGTAATAACCATGAGTATTAAATATTATTTCAAATGTCAGAATACTTGAAATGAGAAATATATGCGATAAGCCTTGCAGTAGCGTAGCCAGGGGGGCTGCAGTGGGGACGACGGCCCCGGACGACCCTGTCACCCCCTCTTCCCCCTGGCTGGGGGGCCTGCCCCGTGGCTCGCAATGTCAGCACGAATGAGCTAAGCAATAACATAATCACGATTTTCAAGTTTTTGTATTCAAATACAAGTTTTCTATTCTTATTTGCACATTTCAATAGATAGATTGCATTTTTTGTTTTATGTAGGGTGGAAAATGGTCACTAAATAAATAATCAAACATGATTTTGAAAACATGTTTTTTAATCCTAAAAATAAGCTCATCTAGAACAAGTTAACAAAAACATTCTTAAACTGACCAAATATAGAGAAAATAGGATTTTTCAAAAATAGTTCCTGCGGGGCTAGGTGGGTCGAGAAGCCCCTACGTCTCCGTCTGATTTCACTTTTCAGCTTTGGTTTTCGAGCACCCATACATTTTCGAAAAGTTGACGCCTATGGTGACCTATAGTTTGGTCATCAGCATTCTATACATGCGTTTACCTTTTTCGTCCATTCCTTCATTTAAATATTGGAGCATATTCTTTTTTCTCCCATATTTCAGGGTTCAATGTATTACAATCATCAAAAAAGTCTTACTCTTAACTTTAATTTCTCGCCCGAAATTCACACATACGAAGTCCTCGCTCAACAGTTTTTGCGCCCCCAAATTATTATTGCCCCCCCCCCCCCCTCTCTCCCCAGACTGTATAACCTGGCTACAACACTGAAGCTTCACACATTGTAAACATACCATATGTATTACATACTCAAACTATACATATTTATATTACAGTATTATTTCCTATGCTGCTATTTCTATTTCACAATCAGTAGGTCAAATGTGTTGTGCTGATCTTCGCCATTTTTTTTTTTTTTTTTTTTTTTTTTTTTTTTTAAATGTTGCTTAACGACCCCACCAACAGCTAGGTTATACGGGGGTACGAATGAGCGGGTGATAATGAAACTATGAAGTGATGATAGGTGAAAGGACGTTTACAAAAACCCATGCCTTATGCGGGACTCGAACCCACGCCCAACGGTGACTTCAGTTTTTGCTATTATGAATATTAATATACAGAGACTTTTTGAATAATTTATGAAAGATGATATGCGAATTAACTTTCCTATACATTCTATTTGAAGGTCTGTCAGTATAAAAAAATAAATGATCGATACTATTTTCCAACTCAACGAAAAGACTCGCATAGGTGACACATACACATAGACCCTAGGTGTAGGTGAAATAGTCGTAGATGAGATAATAATATCAATATGATAATATCTGTGTTGGTATTTGACTATTTGTGAAGTTTTTGGTTTGTTTTTCAACATTCTCATTTACCGGTACTCAATTGTTTGCAGATCTCCGAAGGGTTCTTGGCTACTTGCGACTTCCTTGCTGACGGAGCCGACTCCGTCTCGCTGAAGAAGGGTGAACTAGTCGAAGTACTCGATACTGGGGTTGATCCATCAAAGTAAGTACCCTTTTGAACTTTGATTCCACTTTTCGGTATTATTATTACTTTGGTCTTGGATTTGAATTCTTAATGCATATAAATGTGACAACTACATAAATGATAAATCTTGATATTGTCTAAACATGAACCCAAATACAAAATTGCATAATTGAAGCGATAATTTTAGTAGGTCAACGAATACACTTGCAAAGATGTCAATAATGTGTGTCATTTAGTACAATGCAATGCAATTGAATGTGGGATGAAATTAAATGTTCGAAAAAATTCCATAGATGAACCGTTAACTGAGATTGAGTCCTCCGTGAAACAAATTTTTATTATTGATCATCGGCTCGATATATTTGTAGTAATTAGGTACAGTTTTACGAATAATCAGTGTGTTGATTAATGGATGATAGCGGATCCACTTTTTACTATACCATTGGTTATCAGTGATTTATATGTGCATATCTGAGTTGATGATTAGCTTGATGAAAATATTTTTATTTTTCGTAGAACGCGATCTTAGAAAGAGCACATTCTAAAATCGTATTTACTGAGCCAATGAAAAATATTCATGAGTGCTGATGCTCAATAGATTCGAATGTAAACAGAATAATTAAACCACATTATTAAATGTATTCGATTATTTATTACTTATTAACAGTAAAACACGTTCATGTACGAAATTCGACAGCTGCGTCGGGAAGTCGAATGAATTGCGTTTAACGGCTGGTAAACAGCAACGATTAAGTCAAAGAAACAGTAACGCCATTGTTTTTTAATGGATTTTATCATTTCTATTTTACTATTTATTATATTTGTTTCAAGTATGCATTGAGTACCGACGTTTGTGCATTTCTAAGTAACTTGGCATTAGCACTTACATGATATATTTCGCCAAACTTCGTCACGTATTATAAAGTTAGGCAGGTCAAGAATTGAAATGGTATTTATACATTGTTTGTGTGTTTTTTAATAGCCATACAATTATTTCATTGCGTACTAGGAAAACGCAGTAATTTGTTATAAGATGAGACAGATATGTATATGTAATGTACTCTAAAGCTATAATACACCAAGATTTTTAAGCCACTCACGAACTCTCCTCATGCAGTTCTCATTGATTGTTAGCTATGCGTTGAATAATATACTTTTAATCCATAAAATTACATTTTTTCGTTTCATACCGGCTGATTCGATATACATAAAACTTTGCAATAATGTGTATGATTCTCGTGTTTAAATTCCGCTTGAGTTTAAAAAAAAATCGTACATAACATTTTCTCCAATTTTTCCATCTGGATTATTCTTGTGAGTATTTTCAAAATATGGATATGGTTTTCCTCAGAAGTTGTTGAACCGACTGTGTTCCAAACCTGTTCATTATCAAATTCGATATAATGATAAGTGGGCATGACAAGTTTCATCAAATTTTGTGTTTACCCTGTGGAGTACGAAAAAAGAGAATGAAGAGAACACGTTCGTTTTTTCAAGTATAAGGTAAAATTTAATCTTCGTGTACGCTCATCCAACAACGTTTTCTGTGTTAGTACGAATAAGTTACGTGAACCCCGCTCATCGTGTCCATCCAGTATTGTAATCTTGAAAAAATAGTACCGGTACCTAAAAGTAACTTACATAGAGAGACTCCTACCGTGCTAACACTTTTTCAAAGATATTGAGCAGAGCGTTTCCCATCAGAGAAGCGTACACCTGTAGCTGAAGACTGAAATTTGTTATACATAAATCATATTTCGTACATTCTTACTTGATCTTTCTGTAGATTTTAGATTTGTAGAAAGTAACACTTGATAAAACAGAAAATCTACGAAGGAGTTGAAATGAACATTGATGACAAAATGAACATTACATTGAATTCTGTGAAAATGTATCCAAACAGAAACTTCAAAACGACAATTGAAATTATATATATATATATATATATATTTGTGTGTGTATATGCATATATAATGTTATACAACCGATATAATAGTAGTAAACAATTAAGCATGCAAATCTCGTTACTACAAAGTACTTGCAATACGCTCGACTGACTCTTGTAGTAAAACATGAAGTGTTTCGTAAGGGGGGTCATAAACATGAAAGTCTATTGAACCTGTTTGCAGTCTGACGAGTTTATTTCAGTACACTTAGCGACGCGTCTCGTTGCAACGACGCATGATTGGCTTTTCAGGGGGCAGTGATTGGCGTCGGGTAGGCTGTGATTTATTGAAGTCGTGTACGATCTAGTAGCGATAAGACGAGCCAAAATACTTTATGCAAAACTTATAAGTCATACGTCATCAAATGTGACAATTATTGTGACATTGTGAGTTATTTATTATTTTGTATTATGCCAAAGTGATTTCATTTCCGATCAACCGGAGATCTATTTTTAATACCGTCGTAAGTTCAGTACTTTTCAACTTTTTGAAAAATAAGATGTTGGGGGGTGATTTCTGTACGATTTCACTGCCGTAATAGTAAGCACTTATATTAATATTGATATTAACGACACGCTGTGTAGTGATGACTAAGATCTATTAGCGTCGGTACTTATCTCAACGGTCGTATTGTGATATCATATTTATGAAAAAGTTGTATAGAAGAGTTGAATTCACTTTCCAGTATGTATAGTCGAGTAATTTGTATTGAATGTAATATAAAATACAATCACATTTAAGGTCGTTTTATTATTTTAGAGCTGTAATTTTGATTCTTACCTCTTTGAAAGTTCTTCGGAAGTGTTACGGAGGGCGTTAACGTATCATTCAAGGATCGCATCCTTGAAAAGATATTGAACGTGACCCAACTTATTTCTCAAAATTACTTCATCTCAGATTCGTCAAGTCTGTTTTTAGAACTGAAAACGTATCAGAAAGCAGTATGAATTTTAAGAACGTGTGAGACTTGGATTGTTTATATACACTATCAAAATCTATTTCGCTTCTCTCTTCATTTCTCTCTCTCTCTCTCTCTCTCTCTCTCTCTCTCTCTCTCTCTCTCTCTCTCTCTCTCTCTCTCTCTCTCTCTCTCTCTCTCTCTCTCTCTCTCTCTCTCTCTCTCTCTCTCTCTCTCTCTCTCTCTCTCTCTCTCTCTCTCTCTCTCTCTCTCTCGCACACACGTTAGGAATAAGGATGCGCAACCCTATACGATTTATGGCAATCTTGGCATTCAGATTCAAAATATCGGGATCGTGTTTTATCCTCAATTTATACATTCAGAGCTAAGAAGGTCACCAACGAAGTTGGTTGCAACTAAAGTGCAAGACTCTTCCAAAAGTAATTGAATACGGGAAATAGTTGCACATAAACTATTAAATGTTCTAGTTGGTTAAACTTGTAGTTAATTATGGTCGATATTTATTGCTGTTTGCTTTGATATTTTAACGCCATTATTATGTGTGACTGTTGGGAACTCAGAAGTGTGGATGAGAATAACTTCTAGCCTGCAGACCACAGACCTGAAACGGAGATAGGAAAACGCCACAGGTTTTGTAGTTAATAAATGAGAGGAGTAAGCCTACATATTGTATATTTTTTAATGGCTCAACCAAATCATTTGTCAAGTATAGACAAAAACTAGATATATAGATAATCCTTTTAGAGGTAGGGGTTCATATAGGAAATGTAATACAAAGTATACCCTTCAAAGCCCATAGTGCCAGAAATTTTATGTATTTTTACTATACATTTCAACAGCTGGAATAGAAATTGTCGTAGTTTTCCAGTGAAAATAAGAGTCCTTTGATATGATAGCCTCAATAATACGAAACTGTATGTCATATAATCTGAATGTCAATGTCAAACAAACTGTATTAGGGTTTTCTGAAGTAGCTCATAAAATCTTTCAAAAGTATTATTCTGAAATTGGTTTCCTTTCCTTGTCGTTTCCATCACTATGCGCTCTTAAACGTGTGCAACTGTAATGAGTCAAGTAAGTACGTGTGCACGCCTGCACGTGTTGCCCTTACTGTTTATAACTTAACCCGCGTGGTATATTTACGCAAGTAATCAACGGCAAGGGTTAATAGTTGACGCCGCAACCGATCTGCTTGCTTGTCTTTGAGTGCCGATTTAACGGGAAAACCTAAGAAAACACCGTAAAATGTATAGAGTAGTTGCCGGATCTGTCTTTAAGTCGAGCCAAAATCTAAATCTGCATGTAGCTAAAAATAGAATACAAATAGAAAGTTTCCACTGTGGATGAATCATTACAATGCACTGAATTTATATTTGATGATCTGTATAAAATATAGCAAATTCGTAATTAATGATTGATATATCGACTGACAGTCGAAACTTATTTTGAAGCCTCCATTTGGAAACAAACATTTTGTTTGGAGATTTCTTTGTTAACATACGATTTTCATTAGTATACGTTCAAATAATAATTATATGCCTAAACGTATATGTTACGAAAGACATCTTTTAAAAAACGTAATTGATATAATGCATGATGAAGGTATTATATAGGAACAGTTTAATGAGCATCGTGGGGTCAAGGATATGTCACTTTGAACATCAAATTTCGTGTCATGAAACCAATAGATGATCAACATACTCAACGAACCACAAGACAAACTATAATTTATACTGTGCCAATAAAGTGTCATCCACAATAATGTTACTTTGACGTTTTCAAAACATCTTTGAACAAAACCAACGGCGTTTTCAACGTTCAATGATTATTCGTCGAGTTCAAAGTCGGTGTAGCGAATCACACATAGGCCTAAGTGAATATCAAAGCCAGTTGTAACTTATTTATGAAGTGTGAATCAATAACCATTAATCTTGTCTCGGTGTTGGAGATTGTCTTTCAAAATGTAATAATTGAAGCAATAAACCATTAATCTTCCTCGTGAATCTGAGAAAACACGCCTCACAAATAACGTGGGTCGTCAGGAAGCATTAATCAAATAACCAAGATTATCAGGATAATGATCATCATGCCAATACTTTATCAGACGGTCGTTTCATCACGTTCTGAATTTTTGTTTTTTCCTTGGGGATAACGGGTACCGGTAGCGCAGTCCCGAGAACGAACCGCTAAGGACGTAATCAGGAAAACCATAGTGATTCCGAACCGGTTGAATAAAAAAAGATAGGATCTGAAGGCGCATGATTAAAATGAAGAACAGGTCCTCATTCCTGTATACGTTATGACAGTCGTAAGTGATCCCTCCTCCGTATACGTGATCCTTTCGTCTATATTCAGTGTCCTATTTATGATTATATATAAAGGAGAGTAGAATGATGTCACTTCATTTTATATTTAATGAAATTAGTCTGTAAATACTATACGCCATTTTCGACTTTTCATTATTCAAAAATTAGAAATCAAGGATGAGACAGTTATGTTAAGGTATCACCTAGGGTAGTAATGACGTATACAGGAATGGGTCCCAGTTTCTTCACATGTGGCATAAAATATGACCCGTGATCAAAAGCCTTCATACATGTTTATAAATTTTATCGATATCGATGTGCCTTTTAAACCCAACATTCAATCATTCAATTACCGTGGGGTGGTTCGAACTCATTCTATACCCTCGCACTGAAACCTCATTTCGTACTACCGCTGTGCCATGGGTTATGGGAATCCAGTATAACAGAGTCAGTCAATGCACAGTCAAAGCGTATGGAACTCTATTCCAGAAGAGAACTTGACATTCTCTAGATTCTCGATTACAAAACAGATTACATTTTCAAACAAATAGTCAATAACACCGCCTACCATCGTCGTACCTTAATTCAGTCATAATGCATCATAAAGTTCAAAAAGTAGTCTTCAGAAATGAATGTGACACAATGTTATATTCAATAGTACCGGGCTTCACACCGAAGCTTGAATCAATTATATCCGCTTCTGTTATTTGTTCTTTAGTTAAAATTTAGTAATACTATAGGCAAACCGTAGTATTTTCAACATGCAGATTACGCGATCCGATCTTTTACACCGGAATCTTCTTGTAGCAAATGAAGTTTACAAACCCATTTCACCCGGCGCTATATTACCACGTCGTTATGTTGCGCCGTAAACCGCAATATTCATGCCACAGTATAAGTTTTCCTAAGCTCTTGTTATAAATACAATGAAATGAAAACAGAATAACCATCTATCTACCATCTATCGTCTACTATCGGCTCCTCATGGTTCCCTTTAGCATGACACTTATAAGTTTCAATTCCTTTTATGACGATTCAGGCGAGTCTTTTATTGTTGACTCAAAATCGTCCAGTCATACGCCTTACAAGTACAACTTGATAACGTTGATAACTTATCATTTATAACGTTGATATTGTTGGATCTTGCAGACGTCTTCGACTGGACCCCGACTTGGACCTCGGTTCGGATGTCGCCTCATTATTGGACTGTTCAGCAGCGCGACATAAACTAGCAATAAGACCACGCAAGAAGCATTCAGACTCGAGACATCGAGAGGTTGAAGTACAAGAAGAAACCAGGTAAGTTCTTTGCGACTAGTCCACGGAGTGAGGCCACGTAAGCGGCATGTGAATTAGGAAAACGCGGCATATTCATATTCATGAGCGAGATATCTATATGGAATGTAATTGATAGCTTACCTCGATTTTGAATCTATATTGAGTGTAAACAGTGCATGCGTTATTTCAGTGTCAACTTGTTGCGTCATCCTAACAAACTTATACTTGAAATTTCACATTTTTTAAATTTTAGTACAATATTTTCGTAAAGCGACCGAACCAATTACTTTACACTTTATAGGAATATGTATTGTAAGTGTATTAACATTCTGTGAAAATTTCATTCCAATTAATCAGGCGAAAATTCAAATTGCAGCCAGTGCTTTTCTTTTGGGGGTTTATCAAACTCACAGAAAAAAATACAAAAGAGTGGCGCACCGATTTTGTTAAAAAACAATGTGAATCCATTCTAGTGTTACACCGATGTCCAGAAGAATTTTTAAAAGTCAGAAAGGAACAAGTGATTACTTTTTCTTACCTGTAGCCCTATGCCACAAACAGAAGAAAATAAACAAAAACAAACAAATATAAAAGCGAAGTCCGATTTTTTCCTGTAAATGAAATTGAATCTCCGCTACGCTCACCTAATAAATCAATATCATTCATTGTTGTATTCGTGAACCTTATCTGGGCCTAGAACAAAAAATAGAAACTTCTGGTCTAACTTAATCCCACGCAACATTGTGAATGAAACACCAAACATCCGTAGGCTGCGTCCCGGACTGCACGTGTTTCGCTGTCCAACTGTCCGTTTTCAACTGTCCTTAACTGTCACTCAACTGTCATAATTTAATGCCACTTGACTGTTTGTTAGTAGTGTATCTTGGCAATCGTCTAGTTTCAATATGACGTCACAGTGGCCGAATACGTCATCGAAACGGTCGTTGCTCGCTTTTTGCAAGTTATTAATATTTACTGGTGGGGGTTTCAATTATCAACACGTCGTTTGAAAACTCGCCGCCGGAACAACGAATTAAAAATAGATTATGAGGTTTATTTTATTTCGGGGTTAATTTTGTTGATTTATTGGAGGAATACATATTGACATTCTATTTTTGTGAATTGAATCAGTTTCAAGATGATACGTGAATGAATTTTCTCACATTCTTGACATATATTCACGTATCATCTTAAAACTGATTGAATTCACAAAAATAGAATGTCGATAAATCAAAAAGTATAAAATTATTTTGGGTATGATATACTTTTCATTCAATTACACTGGTTCTGAACATGGAAAAAATAGTAAAGATACATTTCTCTAGCACTGTGCATGCACCCTCTTACCATTGACCTACTTCGTATGAATGGAGTTCATATTTTATCTTTCTCGCAATTTTCTATTCAACAGTTCTATGTTCCACAAAGATGATGAATCTTTTGAAGTTGGTCGCGGAAAGTGCTTTGATATTTTTGGTGGAGGTGCCGGGTTTTGTTCGGATTATTCAATTATGAATTAATCTGGACATATCTTGCTTTACTTTTTATAGAATACTAATGTTTTAGTTTTTGGTTTAAAGTCTTGACGTACGAGTAATTCAAAGCGTGCATTTCACTATCTTGATAAGTTTATTGAGAACAAATACGTTCCTTCACATCTTTACAGCCTTACATCTTTTCAATCTAGTACAAAATATTCAAATAGAAAACCGCGTAGAAAACCTTCTGCCATAAGTTTTATTATAATCTAATGTAATTAAAAGTATGACTCTTTTGTTTGTTCAAAAGTATCATTATCTCTTGAGTAAGAAACGTATAAAAAAAACACTTCGTTTTGTGATTCATGTTTACACCTCTGACTTCATGTGTGTTTACGTGACGTGAAGCTATACCATCACTCTTATGAGCTCATCGTCTGCTACTGCGCGCACGACATTGCTAGCTGACTAGTCCCACGCAAGCAGGTAACCTTACAACGCGAAAGACACTTTCTTCGCCGCCCACCACCATCGCTATAATTACACTCTGAGCGTAGGTGTATGTAAACAGAGCGCGAGGGGAGGGACGTTCCGCCACTCACAGCCCCATTAACACCTTTTGAAAACAAGGAAACACAGATATTTTCAATATTTTCAAGGTGGAGTCAGTAATGACTATTCATCTCAAATCGCCTAATTGTCACGCGTATACGGTTAAAAGTACACATTTTTTAACCGTATACGCCTGACAATTATGCGATATGCGTTATTACTTCACTGTCTGGAAGGTATTCAACATATCTGTGTTTTATTGTCTTCAGAATTTTTATGTCTCATACCGTTCAAAAGTTATCAGCAAAAAACTAACATTCCGCTAAATTGACTCCCATGCGCTCTTAACGCTAGGGTTGTCTCATCTCGTTAAAGAATTAAACGTTCTCGTTTCTTGTGAATAACAAACTTTTCTCGTGTATATATCAGGCCTATAGGAAAACCACCCAAGATGTTTTTTTTTGTAAATTTGATCAAAGTTGAACGTTGTTGACTTATTTATTATTACAAAATTGGCAGTCACACTTGAAGAAAGTAAGTACCATTCAGAGATTGCTGCTTGGATAATAGTATACACAGTTTTTCTCGGAGATTTTTTCTGTTCTACTAAATATTGTTTGTTTAAATATGATGAACTTCAAGACATTTCTGTTCCATTTATTTTATGATAATCGTGACTCCTGTTACAGATCCTTAGATCTACTTCATATAGTAACACGGTTGCCCGGTTTTTTCCGTTCCTCTAAGCCACGTGAACCAGTCAGTCAGAAAAGTGCCGTAAGTTACTGACAGGATCACGTGACTTACCGGGACGGATGAAAGCGTGCAACCATGTTACTATCAATCATACTCTTAACTTTTGTTGATAATCATTTCAATCAAGCTGCCATTTGATTTACATTTCCATACCTTCGCACTCGTCACAAAGTTTGTTTGGTGCTTCATTTAAAAAATATAATCAAAATAAGAATATTTTTCTACGTTTCGTGTAACTGTACTGTACAAAAACTGATAACTATAGTATATGTCCAAGCTCTAAATGTTAATTACTTTTCTCTTGCGACTGCCAATTTTAATAAAATAAGTCAACAGCGTTCAACTCGGATTTAAAAAAAAAATCCTGACTTAAATTTGTTGAATAAAATCATAAATTAGTAGAAGCTTCCTCAACGTTTCTTCTAAACATTGTTCTAACAGAATAGAACCCCCAGTGTTCACAGTTCATACAGTCATAAGAAAAAAGTCTTCCGTCTCAATTAGCACCATCGCTGAACCTTGTCTATATGCCTCCGCTAATGCTCTATAAATGCATCACCTTTTATTTCTGTTTATAGAGATGAAGGCGCAGTCAAAGACTAATTAATGTTTTGACTTTTTGGTAGACAGTTAAATGTAGCCTGATACGTGAATCAGACATTGATACAGAAATAGACCTGAAATGCAGCTGTGCACTGGTGTGCGTTGGGTTGCCTATCGATTGGCGTTTTATCAAGTGTTTTTTACTGTTGTAGTTATTTTGCGTATTCATCGTATAATATATATATATATATATATATATATATATATATATATATATATATATATATATATATATATATAAACCTGATTTAATATTGTGCGTGTTGGGGAAAATAGTTCATTATAACTTGACTTATTCTTCTTAATTCTTTGACGGTTGTAAATTTATAACCTACATATAGGCATAAATAGAATATTGACATTTCGTGATGCAAAATTGTCTTAAATATGTTTGTAGCGAATATGTTTACATTCTTTTTTATATGTGAATAGAATATTCCGTGTTCGTGTTTATAAACTAACAAAGGTGAAAATCAAGGACGACAGTGAAACTCATAAAAACTGAATAGAAAGTATAACTTACGAATATAAACTCGATCGATACTGTTCAAGTCTACAATAGTAGATCTCTATATAAATGCTAACAAAAGAACTCTACTATAAATATATTTTACAACTTTCGATTTCATTTCTGCTTCTCTCAGCTTCCACAACAACTCAGTTTATTTGTTTTGTTAATTTCGTCTCACTCTACCAACAATCAACACATTTTGTCAGTCTGATCCCCTTCTTCGCCCTCTTCTCCCCTTTCGCCCACATACGTGCTCGTCTCTTGCATTTCAGTTTCAATGCTCTTGTTCGGAAATACGTATATAAATATATATTTGCAGCCAGAAACCTGAGAAAACTATTTCAAGTTTCAATTAATCTCATCATAAATCAGTTCCCCAACCGGAAACATAGAAATATTGTAGCTAATGTTTGTTTCCGCGATGTTTTCTTCATACTGAGTTAGGTGACGTGGTAAAGTAGTTTTAAAAGTGGATAATTTTTATTACGTCTGATTTTCGCTTTAACATCTGAAATTCGCGTAGAGAAATGCACTGAATTTAAATTAATAAATGAATAAATAAATGATAAATAAATGAATGAACGAAATGAACGACTTGGTCATTTTACCACAGAATTTAAAGAACCAAAATGTGGTTTGAACGGTTTGAACTGTCTCCCTTGTCATTGGTTTATATTCAATTAGACCCACTTCAATTTTATCTGCGTATATATAGGTCTAATATACTTTCAATGTTATTAATCATTAATCATTAACAATTTTTGGTTTCTTGTTAAAAATCAGACATTGTTTCGTTTCGTATAAAGACAAGTTTTAATGAAATAATCTGACTCCCAGGGTCTATTTGTCGGACTGAATGTATGGGAACCACCGATTTTGGGATACTTTTTCAAGTTGTATTACATTTGTTCGGGACAGGTTTGTTAGCTCAGGTTGATTAGATTATACATCAATTTGGTTAATTGAGGCTAATTCAGTGTGCGTGCAACAACAACAACAACAACAAAACTACCACTGTTACTAGGTGTGAAGTGTCGTAGTCCCACTGGTCTGATTTATATAGAGACTTCGTAGTCTAATTGCTTCCCACGCGTTTTCCCAGGTGGTTGGTTCGTTCCTGTGAGGATACGACGAAGCAAGGATGGGTTCCAGCGAACCTTCTGGAGCGTCTTGGAGCCGAGTTGGACGTCTGCCGCCAGGACGTGGAGATGAGCAGTCGGCACGGAGGTGACGCGGGAAAACCGGAAGACGACGCGTACATGAGAGAGTGAGTTACTATGGAGTACGGGGGTTGTAAGAGAAGGTGGTCTCGCTCTGACACGATTCATTTGTCTGGCTTTCATTAAAACTTTGTTTTCTTTTTCGAAATTTTCATTAAATGACCTACATAAAAAGGAAATATCAACTAGGAAAACGCAGTGTGGGTTGTAAGATAAGTGATATAGGCCTATTTATGTGAAATGTAATGGTCTAATTGAAAAAGATAACGATCTTGTTGGTTTTACCTTTTATTCCTCGTAATAGCTGATTGAATTACATCATTAACATTTTCTTCAAAACGGCTGATCCGATTCGCGTAAAACTTTGGAATAATATGTATCACTCTTGTATTCAAATTCCGTGAAAACTTGAATTTATTCGAAGAAAATATTTTTTCCGAATTTTCCTGTGGGTATTTTCTTTGTATTATTTTTGTGGATTTTTAAATTTTTGGAAAATGGTTTCACAAAAAGTGGTGTAACCGATTGTGCCACAAAATCATACATTAACGAGTTAGTTGACACATGTGTATGTCAATTTCATCAAAATATGTGCTTCCGTTTGACCTGTGGAACGGGAACAAAAAAGGGTTCTTCAATTTCGTTACAATTGAGTCTTCGCACATCCAATCATTAATGTGCTTAAGTGGATGTGCTTCGCTCATCCAATAAAATAGTACTTCTGTAAGTACATTTTCAAAGAGTGATAATATAATCGGGTTGAGGAGGAATGAGCATAGGCAGGTCAAGGTAAATACATGGGTCCACAGTTCTAGTCTCAAATTATCTTGTAAACATTATATGGTTTGGAGTGGACTTCAAAACTTGGCTGGATCGATTCTTTTATTTTTAGATCAGTTGACCTTTTCAATTGAGCAATCGACACAATAACTAAATAATTTGTATTTCAAATTACTGTACATAATGTTGAGCCTTCAAACAAAATTAAACCCCATTCTTGATTATTCTTATACAGTTAAACCAAAACGATTTCCCAAAGATCAGAAATGGAAAAAGAATATGTTATGCGTTTTAATGATCTTCTGTCAATATTTGAAAAAGATCTTCTGTTTTTTTTCCAAACATTAAAGAAAATATTCATTTATTTAGAATAATTCAATTGATCGCAAGCAAAAGCTATGTTAAAATAAACATCGAATAGATAAATAGTTAAATGAACATTATGCAAAGTTTTTAATAATCTATATATTATATACTATATAGATAGATAATAATATATAGATTATTAAAAACTTGGGATAATGTTCATTTAACTATTCATCTATTCGATGTTTATTTTAACATAGCTTTTGCTTGCGATCAATTGAATTATTCTAAATTAAATAAATGAATATTTTGTTTCAACTTTTTCCATCAGTTTTGTCAGAAAGTGTTAATGACAACCCTAGTAATATATTAACATCAATTTTTTTCATTTACATCAAAATCTTGATATATAAAATCATTGCTTCCCAATGAATTACCACTATTTAGAAGTGGCACCACTTGGTCGTTTTAAGACTCTGAGACTGTCTTGTAACCAAATTTACAATTTATTTTTATATTTCAAGTTTTATCATATTTTCATAGCTCATAGGTAGGCCTACGTCTAGTTTATGTTCACTGTTCGTATGTTTGCTATTTATAAAGTGATTCTTGCCTTGTCTGAGTGAACATGTGTTTAGACCTTTGATACAATACTTCTAGGAATTAGTTCAGTGCACGACTCTTAAGCATGTGTGGCTTCATAACACAAAAGACTGTTTGTTTTAATACGTTTGTTAAACTTCCTCTACGAAATGGAAGTAGTACGCAAATAGAATAAAAACGTTCTGAGAAACCAATGCAATTTTGACATCCAAAGAAAATGTCTTGTTGTGGATCATTGTTGTTTCCTCTGACTCCACAAAGTGCAAGGATGACACTGACAGACTGACAACGACAGTTAGTCAGTTAGCACATAATTGTGTGGTTCTCCCCTGTTAATATATAAAATTATCTAGGTAAGCTGCTGGATTTTCTAACCCTTTAGCTTACGTTATACACTTCATTCAGTATCACAATCATTTCCTTTAATGCGAGCCTATGTAGATAAAATGAATACTCAAGTTCGATTTTTGTATATTCTAATGATCATATGACAAAGAATAGCCAGTAAACTTGCTGTCAGCTGAGTGGGCAAACACGATCTACTGTCGCCTCAATCAACTAGAACTAATAGTTGGGAGTTTTTATCGAAAACTCGATCGAATAACGAAAGTCGACCAACGGGATGTTTACATTGAAATGTATCTTGAAGCTGAAAGAAACACTCTGTATATGTATTCGTGGGTGTTGTAAAGCTGCAATCCAATTACAAATAAATGAAAATGTGTAATTTCATTTTCTAGAATTTGGGAAAAGTATTGGAAACATTTTATATGCATTCATTAATGGTCTTATTTAATTTATTGATGTTGATGACAAGAATGATTGTGATACAATTTTGCCTCTCAGTTAGTTCTTATATTAAAAAACTAATCTAGTAATTTTACCACTTTCTGCTCAGCGATGAAGATTAGTTTATATATTCTCATCTAATGCAATTGAGTGTCTTCCAATAACCTAACATTATCATGTTGTCTTCAGGGCAGTTGTACGAGAGTTGATCGAGACGGAAGAGGAGTTTGGCCGAGACCTATTAATGGTGGTTGATCGATACATGCGTCCGCTAGATAGCAGCCAGACACCTCGCATCGTACGAGACAACAAAGACCTCGTCTTCAGCAATCTCAAGCAGATAGCAGACTTCCACAACACGTACGTAAAATCTGTTGAGGGAGTTACAGTATTTATACTAGTGATGGTATTCTGATGGGTCTGAGAAGATATTTTGAGAGTAGAAGTTTGGGTGCAGGGTTATATTGACATTGATTTCGATATTGGAGAATACTTGATATTGTATTACACTGCAACACTCACTCACAGTGGCAACTGACAATTCATCACGCAGGAAACACTCTACAGTGCCCATTGGCCACGACATGACACTAGACACAACACAGCACCCGTCGGCTAATTCAACGCTCCTCGTTCTCGACACACCATAGCGTCAGTCGACCTACGGGGCTTAAGCTCATACGCCCGTTCAAGCTCATACAGCTTACTCCAGATCAACTTTCTTAACACGGCCTATCCCGTTCAAGAACGTAGCGACATGTCCGCACATATGTGTGCACCGTGATGCTGTCCACACTCACTCATCAGTACCTGAGAAGGGCCCTACACAATATCCACCAACCAACTCACCACTACTACTACTACACCAGCGGTGGATGTGCGAACTAACCTCCCGCGGTCACGACTCGGTCCGGACGATGGATCCGCTACCTGCGCAGCGACTTCGTGACCCTTTCATGTTCCTCAACATTTTTGGGACACTGGGGAGAGGATCCTATAGAGGATTCCTGTAGTAGTCTTGTGAGGAAATCCTGTCGGGAATTCCTTGCAAGATTCTGCTGTATTTAGTACAGGTATACATGCACAAGGAAGGCTATCTAGGACTCATTTGCTAGTTAACTACACACAACTCAAAGGTACTCAGCCAGAATGGTCATATGGACCTACTTGCTATTTACTATCATGTAGTAACCAGTGAAAATGAATAACTAGTTTTCTCAAATATACATCGTCGGGCAGGCATTGTACAATGACGGGATAACACCCGCAACCAGTGGAATGACCAACCACCATCACGCAAAGCGCTGGGACTTGGAATGTTTTGAGTGTTTTTTGCCGATGGTGGACCCGTGCTTGGTGACGTCGGGGTGCATATGTCATCATAACAACAGTGGCAGTTTAACCTCGCACCCTATTAGGCCATTACCAATTCCGGCAGTTCCTCAATATTTTAGGCCATTACTGTGTCCTTCCCACCACATGAAACTCTAGCAGGCTAAAGAGAGGCATATTTGAAGCCGTAAACAGATTATCCCTGCACTTGTCTATCAACTACAAACTTTAATTTACTGTAAAGTACTTGTCTACAGAATGAATCAAATTTACCCACACAAATGCTATTTTTTTTATCTAGTTTGTACTTGTCCAGTATCAGTTATCCATGACACTTATTTACCGTATGCTTTCTCTTTTTTCAGAGTTCTGATCGAGGGCGTGAAATACTACGCTAATGAACCACGGATGCTAGGCAAGACTTTCCTAAGACTAGTAAGTGATAATTAATTATATGGTAATGTACCTAACTACCTAATACTAACTGACTATTTCAGTGAGTGTTGTGGCTAATGCCTACCCTGACGAGTAATATATAATGAATAAAGAGAAAGATTCAATAATATTTAAAATTGAAAGTCTGAATTCACACATCAATTAATCAGCAGGCTTCACTAGGAAAACACTACATAACTTACATGAAAATTTTTTCTCATTAAGTATTATTCTTATGAGTTACTACAAGAGTTGATATAAATGGTCATGGCCGTCATCAAATTTCTCTTACCTGTGCAGTGTGGACAAATTACAATGTCGTTTTCAAAACCGTCTGGTACCGTTGCTTTCTTAATCCAATTAATAAAAACAGTGCAATATTAATTGATCATTGTACTGTAGTGTTAAGCGTGACATACTTATGAAACTATGCATTTTTTAAATAAAAACTATTTTTCCGAATATGTGCTGCAACTTCGTCAATTTTTGTGAAATATTTTAGTCTTTCATGAAGTTTGGGAAAAACTACTGTACGCTTATATACTACCGTATATTCACAGAATTAAATATTAGAGTATAGCATATTTAAGAATTTATTATGAAAATTGTAGAGTTGATCATCAATTTTAAGATTTGGTTTATAATGAATTCTCCTCAAATTGGTTTCTGTCAATAAGCTTATCAATAAAATTCAGATTTTCCTCAAATAAATTAGTTTCCAAATTAGATTATCACTTTCTCACTTCTGTTCTAGAGTTCATTAATAGTCTCAAACCAATGTGGTAGAGCCCAAATGTAACATTAGTTTTTTGCATTTGAAAGTTGATTTGTAGGCCTAATGCTTTTTACCATCTTCTCGAATTTGCAAATTGAAATTTTATCTCACCAATTACGTGAAGCTTTGCTGAACTGCCGAAACTGTTGTCATTGTCCATGTATGTAATGTCAGTAATGAAGCCACCGTGATTAAAATTGAAATCCTGGTACCTAATCAGTTTACATTTGTAACAAGTGAGCAGTTAATATGAAGTTAGTACTAACCATTGTGGGTGTATTCCTTACAGGAGCGAGACTTTGATAAACATGTGGCTTACTGCCGAGACGAGCCGATTGCGCAAGAATTCCTGCTAGAGAATGACGAGGCCAGAGACTTCTTCGAGGTAAGCTGAACAAGTGTACTACTCACTTCATCTGTATTTGACGACACAAACTAGACAAGTGAGGTTGAAGTGCCGAGTCAACTTGATGGAAGTTAATAGAATAATTTGAAGATACCAGCAGCTTACCTTGGCAAACAAAAATACAAAAAGTCTGAAGTGAGATTGAAGTACATAAGTAAACTGTACTACCTATTTCTTTTGAACAAAAATCACATCATTTCAGTTGTTTAATTATTTTGGAAAAGTTCATTCTTCTCAGCCCTGAATTCTTGATAATTACGTCTTAATATGGGGGTTATGATGATAATTTTCTCTTCAACAGGTGAAATAACCTAAATCCTAATACCTCTTTCTCGGATAAACCTAGTTTCTTCATTTTATTTTGAAAAATCTCACATTTTCATCTGTTATGACTTTTACAAGTGAGAAAAAATCCCCAGTTTTTACTTTAGAGTATGAGCTATGTAAAATCTCGACTGATTTTATTCAACTTTGAACAATTATGAAGTACACAGTTACAGAGGACACACTTCCTTCGACGAAGTACCAGGGTGAATATAAGTGGTATGGTATTGCAAACTGCTGTGCAGTTACATGAAATTTGCAACATCGCAATACGAGTTTTATGTGCAGTATTTTGTACAATGGGTATTTTGATCTATGATGCATGCCTTCATTTTCACCAATAACACAATATGTCATAAAATGGCTGGAAACCACAGTGTTTGCCGACAAGTGAGTCCTCCCTTTCCCTTTAACTTATGTTCTACTGGTCAAAACCACCCTTTCAATTAATTATTAATGGTAGTGAACTACCTATTTTGATATAATTAGTGGACTTATCAGTCCACTGTGTCAACATTTGCTTGGTAATTTCATCATTCCACATAATAAAAATCTCATCTCTTGACACTAAATAAATCTCTAATCTAGATATAGGCCTATCTAAATGATATCTCTTGAATGGATGTTATGTTTTGTGATATTAGTGGGTGGGTCATTCGCTAGTTGTCAATTGTGAACAAATATTAAGACGATGTTTTTCTGTTGGAAATACCAACAAAAATTCATAATTTTGTCAAAATGTGATTCAATTTTAAAAAATTTTATCGCAAATTTGCTCCACAATTATAAATCGTATATTCTTGCCTAATATATAACGTAATCTGAAATATATCCAAATTAAGCCGAATGATAAATCAACGTGTTTTAACCTTTTCAATTGATATTATTAATCACATAGACGGTGTGGCAATGCATGCTATTTACCACACATTGTTCGTTAAGGCCAAGAAATGACACATTCCTTACTCTTCGCGAAGCGCATTATAAAGTGACATTGGAGAGCCGTAACTTGTCGACTGATTTATGTGCATTCTCACAATCGTTGGCTGCGATTGTGCATTTGTTGTCACTCGTATCGATGTTGTTAACGATTCGGTGACGGTCATGAAGTAATGAGAGGCGGGGGGAGGGGTGCATTCATCACATTAGTTACTGTTCACACTTGCTGTGGTGTGAATAGTGTTTAGTTTTTAAATACAATAGTTCAACATTTATTTGTGTGGGTTTAAGTGGATTATGTTAGTTAGAAACTTGTAGAATTATAAGTAATTATTTATTATCGCTTTGTTTGATGCATTTAAAAACCATTGATTTTGGGATGATATAGAGGTTTTATGAAGGTGTGACAATAACATTTGCTCTGCTAAACGAGTGGTTCAAATTGGCGAGTACTTAATTTTTTTGAAATGCTATTTCAATTTTTTTTTTGTAATTAAGCATGAAGCTTCAATAAAATTGACAATTATCATACTATTGTTCATATCTCTAAAGATAATGGCAAAAATGATACTTACTAGCCCAATTACTTCTAAAAATTGTATGATTATTTGTCATATTAACGCATGAGGATGGAAAAAAATGAACAATAATATTTTTTCCGTCATGATAATCTTGTAGATTGGCTTTACGAATTGCTTTTTTTAGTTAATTTTCTCAAATGTGATTTTTTAGGTTCGTAGATTTGAAAGACCTATCAAAACTGTTTGCTAGAAACTTTTCAGTTGTGTTGGGTGACAAAAGGTCTCTTTCATAATTCATTTATCTGACCACGGGTATTTTTTAAAAAATGTAATTTCATTTCGTTTTCCAACTCGGCATTATTTAAAACGGTCGGGTTTGTCACGATGTCTTTGGTTCTGCTCAACTCTGGTTTGAATTGCAACTTTTGAATAAGCATAGATACTAAGGTTTTTTTATAAGGATCTGGTCACCCCGTTAACCTGCTACTCTGTTAAGCTTAACAATGGAAATTGGCACTGGCAATACATTTCAGATTATTCTCTCTAGACAGGCGTCGTTTTCTAGACAAGTCATTGACCTTGGTCAGGGTATGCGTCTTTTAGTGATGACTTTGATCAACTCCTTTATAACTTACATAAAAACAGGAATATATAAAAATCACCGCCCCTTCACCGAGTTTTTTCTTGGTTCTCCTCGAGTCTATGTCGGGATGGTTCCCACAATATAAACCATGACTGTTTCCTTCCCACTAGGGTATCTAAGAAACCTTTATCTCATTATCCCATTATGTAATCATTCATCCGACGCAAGGTAGTCGTTAAACCCAATATAAATAAATAAATTACTATACATAAATTTCACCTTTATTTGTCGAAACAAATCTTTTTCAAATAAAAGTATTTCTCGACGATTTGGATAATTTGTCCACTTAATTCGTGATAACAATAATAACACGTATTCCATGCGCCAGTGTCCAGAACATACCCCGAACATACCACCACCGCCGTCTCCACTGACGAAAGAAATGTCGAAAGAATAAAATGTCGAAAGAATAAAATGAATTCACAAATGGAAAGAATGTCACCAATTTACTTCTAGATTATATGAAGAACCCTTCAGAAAGAGGCAAAATAGTGCGACATGCAAAGTAAATAAAAATGCCAATTTAAATCACGCGAAATAAATACCATACAATATAGAAGATTATAGAATGTTGACGTGTACTAAAAACGAAATAATTGTGATCGAACAAGACGATCAACTACTTTCCCGAGTTGGACTAGATAGTTTGACCTGGGTCACTAAAAGAGCAATAACCTCAGGGGAGTCTTATTGTGCCATTCTACTGCACCTGTTATTTGGCAAATACGCATTATGTGTTCTGTTAGTCTTGTACGATTGTCGATATTAATGTTCAACGGTTCAACCAGATAACTAATCGAAACGTGTTCGTGGATTTGGCGAACAAACAGTGCATAAATTGCTTCCAAATTAATTATCCATTTTACAACTTGGCCTGTAGATGAAGAAAGAATACAAGAGTGTATAAAGAGTACACTGAGTTCCACATTCAATCTTACTGGGTAAACATATACTGTTAAAATTGCGTTAGTGATTCGTATAACTTTTAAATTCTGACGACCCTCCAATTCTACAGTAACTTCTCTTCAGTCCTGTATATAGCCCATCAGGAGTTTCCTTTTTCGTGTTATGCCACATTTTACTGTATAGGCTTCTGCTAACTGATGTCACACACTTTTGTAATATACATTATTGGAAAGTAGGACTTGATTTGAGGAATACATTTTTGTGATAGATGATGAGAGAGGGATGATAGATGGTACATACTAAGAGAAGCAAGTGATATGAGAAATAATGGGGTGGGTACAGGTTGGAGGAAAAACATGGATAGAGTACAAAACAGCACAAGATGGACGAGACATGAGTACTGGGAGGTAGGTTCCACAAGAGTCAACAAACTCGAGTTTTCCACTACCTTTTCTGCGGACTCTGTGAAAGAAATAACCACCAGTCGAAAATCACAGAAGCATAAATAATTTGAAACGTGCCGTGAGTTTTAGTTTATTATTGATGCTTCTATGATTTTGTCTGTTGGTTAACCGTTATTTCCTTCAGAGTCCGTGGAAAAGGTAGTAGGAAACTTGAGTTTGTTGACTATTGTGGGACCTACTCATGTCTCGTCCAATTTTGTACTCTATCCATAGTTTCTCCAGCCTGCACCCACCTCATTATTTCTCATCACTTATACTTTTATACGTAATATAAGTGGTCAACAATGTTTCGCCCGAACTGTTTCCGCCAATCACAACTTCAATATGAATGTCCTCCCAACTTGACCAATTTATATGGTAAGCTGTCAAACATGCAGTCTCCTTCTAATTTCATAAATAGGCCTAATACTATAGAAAGTAAAATATCTAGCGTGTATGGGGTATAACTTATTTCAAAATTGGTTGCATTTTCTCGAGTTTAAACAGTGCTAGAATATGTATATGTATAGTATAGAATATGTATAGAATATATGGTTTGTATGACAAACTATTTGACTATAGGAAAACGGTATTTATTTCTCGCGTATAAGAATGGGTTCAATACACTCCTCCCCTCACTTCTCAAGATGTTTACCACTATCATCGCAAGTAATGTACTGAAAAGTCGTCAACTGTGAAACGGTGAAAACGAAATGTTCTAACGGTGAAAAGTCAACCGCTATTTCACATAATTTTGATAATAATTGGTATTCGAAAGTGTCCACAAAACAATAAGGTCGTCAAACAACTCAGTGCAGCTTGAAACATTTTGAACGCTTCAGAACGATATAGTTTTGTTTACAATCGTGAATCTTGTCCTGAACAATCGTTGACCTACAAAATACCAATACCAAAATACAAGCTAAGCAAATATATAAGAGTGATATTAGTGTATATTGTTTTGGTAGAATGTCTTGAATGAGTAGGCCTACAAGTATACATATTTTTTATTGTCATCGAAATCTTGATGGGAACCTACCCTCAACGTAACATTTTCAGTGTCAACCTGACATATAAACGATCGTAGTGGCTTTCCGTATGAACATATTGTAGTGAAACTCCTTCATACCATTCAGAGAAGTACCTTCTAAAATACTGTCGATCCATAATGAATGAACTTTACAATATAGGCTACGTGTTATTTATATGTGAAAGTGGTAAGGTAAAAATCGACGGCAAAAATATCGAGTGTTACTGTTTCATACAAGTGATCTTTCCACCTTTCTTATCATAAAATTGTAGTCATTAGCATTTTCGACAAATATTGTCTGAATCTCATGATATAAGCTATTTGTTAATTTTGTATTTTTGCACTTTTTTCAAGTTCTCTGTTCCTTTATATCTATATGAAATCACCCTGGTGGGAACTTTTCGCACCAAGGAAACGGAGGACATCGATACAATCATTGATTCCCCATTTTTCATTAATTCCTCAAAAACGGCACCTCTTAGTGGTTCATCACTTTTAACGTAGGCTTGTCACCAGAAACTTGATCTAATCCAAAACTCAACAGTTCGAGCCTATGCCATATAATAAGTTATTTTATACAACAGGGCTGGCTGTGAAACCAGCTCTTCGCCCTCTTCAAGATAGGCACACGAAACCGCCGTTCGAGTCTAGTCACGTGATACTATTTTATAAGACGGGCGATCGTTCAGTCAATGTCGTCACAATGATTGAAACGGGGTGAGAGGGGAGGGGGAGAGGGCGACGCCCTGCATTGTCTGGCGACACCTACGACTGCCAATTTGATGTTTGCCCAAATTTATTAGTTTCCCAGGCGTCAATTGCCTCGAGCAAGCAAGTGCTGCTGACTAGCTTCTGAAATATGAACGTTTTATTTTAATATATGAAATTAAATTTCTGAAAAGAATTCATGTTACTAATAGAACTATCTGAGAAAAACACAAGTCAAAAGACGAAGTAACGAATGAAGAAAAGCACATTTATTGTCCATGTAGTAATGTCAGCAATGAATTCAAATTAGTGTGTTGTCGAGACCGACATCAACATATTACAGTGTATTTTACAACTCCAATTAACTTTAATCCATGGATGTGCGATTAGTTGTTACCACATTGATTACCAGTGAATATATCAACTTGAATTATCGTAATAATTTTAAAGAACTAAAATTAGTATGTCATTGTTATTTACAAGCTAAAAAGTAGTTGAATAAATTGGCATTGCAATGTAATCCAACGTATAGTGATCAACTTTTTGTATTGTAACTACGGTTTGAAGTTTTTTTTTTAAATATATAAAACATTTGTTCAAGTCTTTGAATGTATACTTATAAAGATATAATATACGATTGAGATTTTTATAATAATATAATAATATATATAGATGCAATATTTATTAGAAACTTTTGATTCATATCCATGCATTAAAATATTTCCGAATCGAATATTAAAAAATGAGAATCTAGTATTGAAAATATACTGTCAAATTTCTCTGAATGTTTCGACAGCAATTCTCATTTTTTAATTTTAACCATCAATTTGAAAATGAATAGAAAGATAAAAAAAAATACAAAAAAACATTTTTAATAAGAAGTATATTTTATGAACGTCCATTTAAATACAAAAAAAACTGGAGAAGTACTTTCTGCACTCAGGTCTGAGTAAATGAGCAATCGGTCGTGACCTTGACCTAGTTTGAGAATTAACTCTTCTTATTTTGAAGTATAGGCCTAATGTAAAACTTCTCAGAAAATCATTCCATAATCTTTGGACTTTGTACAAAGTTGGTCAAATCTCAGTTTATCAACCTCCTCACCCCCAGATAACTAATACAAAAATAAAAATCAGTTCGAAATAGAAAAAAAAATAGCAGGGGGAAATTGAAGCTTATAATTTTTACTGTATTCGTCGATATAACTTGGGACAATCACTTGGGACAATTTCGAGAAGCTAAAAACACGTTTCACGTTATTGTACCCCAATAATAATTGTCTCACGATCTTTGCTAGCATACCCATGCACTTATTTTTCAGATTTTTCTTTTGTTATCCTCGAAAGCCGCCCCCGTGGTTCAGTCAACTATCGCTAGCGGTAGTAACTAAAGTTACGTCGGGCGTGGGTTCGAGTCCCGCATAAGGCATAGGTTTTTCTAAATTTCTATCATCTTTATCATCACTTCATTGATTCATCATCACTCGCTTATTGTTACCCCCTGGAGAGATCGTTAAGCAGCATTGAAAAAAAAGGGAAAACATGGCACCTCCACCAATATGTTATTCTACTGGAACAAATATATTGACCTTTATTACTACGCATAATGTATAGCAATCGACAGGCCGTGTAAACACGTATTTGAATTGTTCAAATCATATAATAAAACAGTCAGTAATAGTAACTACTCCCATCTGCTTCAGTCGCAGTCTCGGCGTAGCTTCGTAAATTGAAGTCAAGTCGAGCGTGGGTTTTAGTAAGGCACGGATTTCTACGGCACGGATTTCTATAAACATTCCTGTAATATCTCTTACTCATTCTCAAATAACCAAGCTATAAGTCAGTTCGCGTAAAACCAACAATCGTCATCATTCATCGGTAACCAAGACCCGGTTTTAAGAACAATCGGTGGATTAAGCAGTTTAATTAATACTCGACTAAGGTCCGGTATTACCAAGTCCAATTAGCATTTTTTTTTAACTGAGACTTGGTGAAATTTAATGGCATGGATAACCATGGTGATGACAACTTTAAACTACCAGTTAGAGCTTGGTAATTCAGGCACTGAGTTCGTAAAATCGGCTCCACCATATCGATTTGGTATTTAATTTCACTTTACCATCTGTCAACTATTAAGTTTCAATTTATTTCATCATTGTTTCAAACATTTCATTTCTAACAGTATTAAAAAACTCCATAAATTGGATGTTATATTTGATGCAATCTTGATGAAGTTGATAGTTAAATATATCTCAGGATAGATCGGTATAGTGTGGGTGCTTGCTTGCGTGTGGTGACGAGTGAAGGTCTCTGAACACTCGTGCAGCGATAGTGCATAATTAGACGCTTGGCTGTTTCGCACCGTCGTCTTACATGAAGTCGAACGAATTCGCCACGATGGATGCCAAAAAGCATCAGTGGATGAAATGCAACACATAGGGTGGGAGGTAAAAGCTCAACCAAGCATTTCCGTTAGCAGCAACTCTGGATGTCAGACATCTTTCATTCATTTCGTGGAAACCGTGAAGAAGAATATTTTCGAACTACATCTCTAATTGATGCTTTAGAAAAATATAAGACCAGGGGCTGTTATTAACTTATTACATAGCTCCCGAAACGAAATCTTCGTTCTTCGTTTTGTGTCAACAATTCCGTATACTTCAACATTTATGGGCTCTGACACTTTCGTCTCACTTCCATTTCGTTTCACTTATAGATTATGGCGCTAGAGACCAAATTTCAAAATCTAATACAATTCAAACTCATTCTTCAGAAACGAAGTTTAGAAACTTTAAAAACTTGGAACTTGGATACTTATCAAATTAAATATATATATATATATATATATATATATATATATATATATATATATATATATATATATATATATATATATATATGGGATATTTTAGCTATGTCGTAAAAGATACTTGAAGGTCCCGGGTTCAATTCCCGGTCGAGACGTATATTTTACGACATGGCTAAAATATCACACATACCTCGATATTGGATCGTATCCAAGAAGTTTGATTATCATAAATATATATATATATATATATATATATATATATATATATATATATATATATATATATATATATATATATATATATATATATATATATATATATATATATATATACGTCGTTTAATTGATAATTAAATATTTTACACACAAGAACAATCCTAAAACCATGATTTTATATATATATATATATATATATATGTATATATAGGGTATACATATATACCCTAGGGTATAGGGTATATATATGTATACATATGATTAATTCCTTAGACTGCAGATAACAGTACGTATACCTGCACATACGAAAATTAGAAAGTATACCAATATTCTGTTCATCAGGTGTACATTTTTCTACACTTTTGGTGCACATTCATCAAAGAAAAGAAAACGATAGTTCATCATTATTGAACTATTATTATTATCATTGAAAAACATCATTACTATTGAACCTACATAAATAATGATACAAATTATAAGTCGGAGCCGCAGTGCTCATATATACGCATTTTGTGGTAGTATTCTAAAAACGCGATTAGTTGACACTGGAAAATCAGAATTGGGTGTTGGTTGTTTTCTGATTGTCACCACGGTCACGGAACTTATATCAACGGAACTTTTTTATTTACTTTCATCTAAATATTTGTTGCACTTTTCAGTAGCCAATTCGTTCAAGTAACTAGGAAAACATTTGCTAGACGAGTGAGATATTTATACAGAATGTACTCGAAATAAGGCACCTTGTTTTTTTCGAATTATTACAAACCTTATTCCTATATTCATTCATTCATATAACCTTTATTCTATGATATAATTCATAGTCTTGCAACCTGTAGCTTTTCAATTCATTGACGAACTTTTCTCTCGATTTAAGTCATATTTCCAATGAAATAACTAGGATTTCGCTACATATGCATTGTTGGATGGGTGCAGATATTGGCATATTTAAATGAAATGTAATGGAAAGCTCCAAACAATTATGTCACTTCCTGTTTTATTCATGACTTGTTTTAAACGTTCTAAATTAATTGGTGAAACTTGTTGCTTGGATTCCTAATAGGTTTCTTTTGATATGAAACAAAGCATGATATATATGTTTTTTATACCGGCACATTACGCGCTCGCTTCATGTGATCCGGGAGGCGAGGGGAATTCCGAACCCATTTTATCCCCGCCGCCATCCATCTTTACAGGGATTTTTCATGGTTTCCCTCTGTAGTCTAGGCTAATGCCGGGATGGTCCCTACAATAAGGCCCTGACAGCTTCTTTCCCACTATCCTTCCCATTACCCAAGAATTTTCATCTCATCATCTCATCATCTCATTAATCATCCATCCGACGCCATAAGATCTGTGCTATCATAACAGTGCGTCGTTAAACCCAATATAAATGCTTTTTTTTTTAACAAAACGGTTGATCCAGTGTACTAATATTAATTGTAAACAATCGTCAGTATATATTACAAAAATCAGACTATGACAAGTTCCAGGCTGGTAGTCGATCAGAACCTAGCAGAGTCGATAAAGCTCAAGTTTATGTCCTCTCAATAGAGGTTTGTTCGTCTCCTGTCCAATTACATTTGTAATAATATTTTCGCTTATAACGTGGGATCTGATATTAATAATTACTGACATTTCTAATTTCTCTTCTTGGTTATATATTTATCTCTTGGGCTAATTTTAACAGAATTACGTGAAACCATTGGTCCATAATAAATTACACGTTTGGGAAGGCCGTTCCGAATCATGAATATGATGACGTATGTAGTGTTGATATAAGCGCTATAATCGCGTTAAGCTTTAACCTAATCCTCACTCAAAAATTTGGAATATAGTTTCAAGCTTTGTGTAGTGATTGAACAATCAGTTGACGTGTTAACGTTGTATCTTGGAGTCGACAAAAATCGCAATCTTCTGGGGAATAGTGTTTTCGCGTAACAACTCCAATGCTATATCAATCACCTCCATATATAGATCACCTCCCGATGATAGTTTAATCATGTATAATATCGTTGTTAATACAGTGTGTCAAGAGAGGACCTCAACATTTCCCCCGTTTTTTTTTTTTTTATCAAAATACTGTTTAGTTTCATTGTATAGATATATTTAAATCTATAATCTGAAAACTTCGGTATTGAATTTCAATAGTTCTTTCAACCATATAGTCAATGGTTCAAGACTCTGTTATAAGGTAATCTCCTGATTACCCTATGAATATCCCATATAGAGTGTAAACCAAGGGAGATGAGCGAACAGCTAGCTACAAGATGCCAATGGGTAACAGTTGATCAACTTTTAACGAACTATTTAAAAACTGGATCCGAATTGCACAAACCTTCTCGTCGTTAAATATTATTGACTTTGGACGCCAAATTCATGAAAAAAAGCGTTAAATATGTTTCAATATATTACATATTTCTCCGATTCCCTATACCCTACATTGAAAGTCTGAATTAACTTACAATTTACGACCCTAGGACGTTATTGCCAATTACAATAATGAGTCAATCAATATTAACTGAATAAATCCAAATTTCGTATTTTCAAACTTGGATGACATTGTTGTCGGGATGCTATAGCCGAAGTGATTTGGGCGCACCTCCAACGCGCAATGATGAACGCAAATAGCTCGGCCGCTAGATTTAGCCAGCAAACGCAGGCGACGACCGGGGTCGGTTCGACCCCCATTGACCTTGATTCGCCAATTACGGACACTCCTCAGATTACACACGTCACAAACATGCGCTAATCGATCGGAGAAATGCACACAAAAAGTCATTTTCCAATTGGTTTACGTTAATCGCTTGAATGCAAGAATGCTGTGACAGTTTGATTCATTCACAGAAAAGTCGTATTTCAGTATTCCAGTCAAATTAAAACTTTTCTCGTCTGTCAGTTCAACAACCTTTTTTATTGGCTACTTCATTTATCTTCTCATCATTTCTGATAATGATTATTATTTGTTAATAACGACCCCACCAAAAGTTTTATCATTATTTGGGACTACGAATTAGCGGACGATGAATTATGATACAAAAACCCATGCCTTATGCATGATACGAACTCACATCCTACTTGACGTCTGTTTCGAAGGCAATGCCTTGACTGACCAAGTCAGGCGAACAGCTTTATGATTTTATATTATATATATTTCCGGGAGGAGGTGAAATATGTCAGGGTGCATTTTATGATTTTTGTTTGAGTGCTTGTCTGTAGATGAGTGGGAAAAAATGTTAAATTGTTAATTGCAATCAATGTACACCACAAAATCCGACTGATGACAAATTTGAACTGACATTTAAAAACATATAATATAGACCTACACGATTAACACCGTGCGTTTTCAGTGTATCAATCAATTCTGTAGATCTGTAGTCCTGAGTGTGCATTAGTTTTGAGAAAACTCGTAAATGTTGTTCAAGTTTTCTTCGTTTGGACTTTGAGTACTCAGGCCACTCACAAAAACACTGCCGTAATAGCGATTATACTAAAACGACGAGAAATATTGTTGGAGTTCATATTTTAACAAAGTAAATTGTGGAAAAACTCTAATATTTATCTAAATAAAATAAATATTCAAGTATTTCCAAAATTGACTTTTTGACATTAACGATTCTCAGTGTTTTACCAGCACTGCAGTGTGTGAAACTAAATCTTCGTGTGGTATTCAAGTTTGATGTATTATTCAAGTTGTTTCACTTTGTATTCATTAGCGTCGAAGTGTGCGCGTTTAACAGCACACTCATTCAACGACTTCGACTATCAAACAAATATTTGATGACCTATATTCTTGCAATTTCCGAAATGTTATTGAAAATGTATATATAGATATAGATCACGCTAGCGCGCTTCGTTCCAATGTCCAATAGTTTTGTGAATTCTATTCAATCAAATCGAATGATGTTAGACTTAGTTTAGGGGTAGCGTTCATTTGGAATATGAATCCAACCTGTGTTCAAAATTGAGTTCCGCTCAAGTTATCAATTGTATGCACGTCTCTCATTCATACTTATTCCGCAAATAGATTTTGGTAAAGTCATAATGTGCTTCATTCATTCATTCATTCACTAATGTATTAGTTAGAGGAGAAAACGTGTAATAATATCTTGAGAAAGTAGCACAAAACTATATGTGTTCCCATTAAAAATGTTAGTTCTTTCTTCCTTCAAATTAATTTCCCCCTCCGAATAAAATCGATAAAACACGGACTTTCCATTGACTAGACTTGTTTATCATCATGCACTTTCGAGCTTATTTCTGTTGAAAAAGTTCAATCGACACTTCCAGAAGTTTCGTTCATTTCAAGTTCACCAGTCAGAAAAAAATTGTCCGTCGTCCATCCAGGCGGGTGGACTCTTACACATGCCCACCCATCAAAACACCACCCAAACTCTCATCGAAACCCCCACTCGTCAATCATAAACAACACGCCGACACCGACGTCCAAACCTTCACCGCTCGGCGTCGTTCTATGTTTAGACGCCCATGTCCCGGATATGGTCGTCGAGCCGTAGCGTCTTTTCGCTCAGCTTCAATACGACGTCGTCAGACCGGTGTGTGTTTTAGGTTTAGTTAGCCAGTCAGTTTGGGATTTAACCGGCGTTATACACGGGTGTGCTTTGAGCAACAGGGTGTTTTTTTTTGTATAACAGGTAGGCACATGACACTAGTGACACTAGTTAGGATAAGGGTGCAACAGGTGTTTTACACGTAACAGGTGTTGTATGAGGGTGTTGTGATTGTGATTTAGTGGTATTATATCAAGTGAGGATATATTATGAAAGTGTTATCAGAAGTGATGTGATTGTGCAATGTTTCGAAGTGAAAGATTTATTATTTTATATTGAAGTTGGGCGCCATTATCAAGCCCTTATACTGTGTTATGTGTTGAGCAACCTACGTTCACTCCGTTGTCGATTTCGCAATAGACCTCGGCATTTTAGACGAATACTTCCAAAATATTAATATTATTGTTTTTGTTGGTTTATAACAATTAATTTCGCATTTTTTTTTATCTCAATTACAGATTCGTGTTTTTAATATGAAAGTTTCAATCCTTAACAAATTATGTCTGTGTAGGGTTTTGTTGAGGACATGATTATCAAGCTGTTGCCGAGTGATTGATGTTGGATAATTTTTCATTACTTAACATGAAGCTAGATTTATGTACCTTCGATAAGATAAGCTGGTACAACTTATTAATCACAACAATGAAATGAAATTTAAAATTTTAATAATACCCACATAATTTGTTTGTGTGTATTTAAATTGAGCGTATTTTATACATATTTACATATTTACATATTCTGTACATCACATTGAAATGACCGTTACTTCTTTGTGTATCGATATTTCAGAATAAATTATATATATGTAGACCAAATTATTTATAGGCTCAAGTTGAATCGTCTCGAATCTGTTATTATAAGCTTTTATAACGTCGTGAAGTATTAAACGTATGCCAGATAGAACGGCAAATAAATATAGTTGATGTGATATTCCCGGTTGTAAAAGATAAATTTAGTAGTGATTTATGAGTTTAATTAACGTATGTGTGAAACTCGGACTTCGTTTAGCAGTATTTCAAGGGATACCATAATAACGAATTTGGAATGTATATAACTGTCTCGTATACTTGTATACACGAAAGAAGGTCGTCTACCAACTAAATTATTGTGAATAATCCGAGACTACATAATCTCGCAACGTTAACCAAGATAAACCAAAATGCAGTAGCGTTTTTATCGTAAATCTCGTCCTGAAAAATCAAAATACTTTTTAAATACCGCAGCTATATAAATATAACATTAATATTTTTGTTTCTTATCCGAGTCGACTATACTTTCTTCTTTCGTGGATACAAGTATAGTATAGTTATCAATCAATCTATCTATTATATGATTGTCATTATCTTCTCACTCACAATTTATAATTGGCTATTCCTCATTTAATTATAATATCACATACCGCATAATAAATTACATTCGTATTTTATATGAATACGATTTTGACAGTTATTTGGTTATGATAAATGGCGATAAATTATCATTTTTTATGCTTTCAACATCTGTATTTTTCGTAAGGTTGCTATGGTTGAAATTATATTTTACTTTTCGTCAATAATCCCTCTCTTGACACTACATTTGCACAAACGCGGTGGCAAATGAAAGTTGTTTCACTTGCGTTGCTTGCGTAGCCAATCAGCAAGGAATTTCGTCTCACATCTTTCATGTACCGTGGCAGACATTTATAAAGTGAGACACTGAGTGGTGACTGATATTCATACGAATGCAATTTTTCATTTTTTTTTCATTTTTTTCTTTCACAAGTATTTGTGTATTCACTCAGTTTAATTACCATGTACCGTATAGCACATTTTTCATAAATATATTAACACAGATAATCATGCATTGTTTAGTGTACCTGTACTTACTACCGTTAAGTACCGGTTAAGTATACCGGTACTTGTTAGATGCAAAACGACATTTTGTCAAAACATAAAATACTGGATACGATAATAATGGATAATAAAGTCTTGTTATTTGAGGACAACTTATCACATCAGTCATGCAGTAGGCCATAGTCAAGGGATTGTTTCGCGTTGACTTTATTCAGACATAATTGACCTAAAACGGTATATGCCGCAATAATCCTTATCAAATCAAATTTCATATAAATTGTGTGTATGTCGCTATTAGGTATAATATTTGAATTGTACAATGTGGCCTACACAATACAATCGGAATTCGATAGTATAACTGCGATTATGATTTATAGTTCGATTATCTGACTTCGATAATAAATTAATCAAGGTTTGTGGTTGTGAAACAGCTCGAAAATCAATGCTACTCTCTTTCACAAAATAATCATATAGGTAACACTTTTTTTATACCAGATCAAACTATAAAGGTCTTCAACATCTTGACACATGTATATTTTCTTCTAGTTTCAATTGTAATCAACGTACAATTTGAAGGAATGACATGTGACTCAAAGTTTACGTTGTACGTGACTTTTGCCACATCTAGATTTCCTCATTAACAAGGCAAACGAATAACAACACGATTTTTCAATAAAAACCACAACGAAGCCTGACTTCACGGCAACAATCGTCGCTAATATGATTACCATCTTGTATGTGTTGAATGAAAGACAATAATAATTATTATTATTATTATTTGTATTTGTATTTGTATCATAGTGATGTCTCTCATTATTGAAAGAGACTTACCACCAACTGACATTATACACTAAGGTACAATTGCAGTCACATAAAGTAGCCGATCAAGCTACATTAAAATGCATCTTGAAGAAAGTATAATTATAGTATACGAATCAAAACCAGAAGACAATGTGCATACGCACTCCACGCTTAGTCTAGGAAAAAATCAGGAAAAAAAATATGGGCAGTTTTTATTCAAATATTCATTTTTATTCCGGATTCAACTATTTTATGTGACCGCAATTGTACGTGGTCACAGAAAGCGCAGTCTTTGTGTGAAATTCATCTGTTCTCAATTTAAAATAGTCTATAGGCCTACTTATAGCTATAATTCGTAGCTCAGCGGTCTTATTAATTCATCCTTTGCCTTGATTGGGCAACAATGATTGTATATCAAGAAGTCGATGATGATAGAAATGTCGACCAGTTCGCTGAATTTTCGTGGTAACGATTGTTGGTCATTTATTACTTGAAAGAAGCATATATTTATCTTAATCAATATTCGATATGAACAATAATACAATTTTTATTTTTATTTTTATTCTCATCATCATTTTATTTTTGCATTTGTCATACGGAGCATAAATGCATTACATAAATACAAAACATTAACAACACAAGAAGCCCATGTGGTGAAAAGAGTCATTTATAGTCATTTTTTTCTTTGGTATGAGCGGAATTTTTTAAATCAACAATTTTATTCAAGATGGCAAAAAAAAATATAGCGAATAATTATAATAATGTATATTTGCCAACCATATATTTAATTGATATTCATATTTATTTGATTCGTATTTCTATTCAGGTTGACAATATTATTTTATGAGAATTATTAATAATATAAACAAATTATATATAGCCTACTGAACGATGTTTTCCATGTTGTTGTTGCAGGATTTCAGCCAACAACTTGGAGACGATAAAAGTCTGTCAGAGCATCTCAAGCTACCGATACAGCGTATCAACGACTACCAGTTACTCTTAAAGGTAAATCTCACACCATCCTTTTACTCTACTTTTTTGGTCTTACTTTATTTCTTCTGACCTTTGTCTTGTTGTCGTTATTTTTAGTCGATAAACAGTGGTTAAATTGAGAAAATGTTTCATTGGAGGATGTTAACTCTCTCTAGTCTCAATAAGAACTATATCCTATCAATATGAGCTAGGGGATATCCCTCACCCTCCAAGAATCTCCGTAAGAAAAATGTGGAATCATGATGTTTTTCAATTATATTTGATTTATATTAAATATATTTAAAGTTTTGCACTGAGTTAGTTATACTCGACCACTGATTTGTTCTATATTGAATGACACTTCAAGAATGATTATGGTAATATACTTGTAGAAAAAAATTTATATTATGTTATGAATCAGGAAATGATCGTGTGATCATTTTATTAGAATGTTTAGTATTTAGCTCTAGTAGTCATTCAATTATATCGTATTACAGTGTACTGTACACTTCATAAATGTCTTATTTTTTTTATCTTTTTTGCATTCGGATTTCGGCGATTCTAATGATTTAATACATTCGATTTTCGATCGAGAAATAATTTGAATCTTCAATTTTCAATTTACGTGCACATGTGCATTTTCTTTCATATCATTAATGTTAATAACCAAAACCGCGATCGTATATAATTCGTTAGAATAAAAGCTAAGAGTACTGAATTAATGATAGTTCTATATTCACATATAAAAAGAAGCGTGGTACTAGAAGTTATGTAAAAATGATTTTACTTCAGTCATTGTGTATTTCACTATTTTGTAGCCATTTCATAACCCTCTACAAAATGATCATTATCTCGTGTTCAATTTCTCCCGTCGTTTCATTTTACTTCGTCGTTAACTCATCCATTTTTCCAATGAGGTGTTACAACTGGAGTCAAGCCAAAGATAAGACAATCCACATTGAAGAGATTGTTGCATAATTCATTCATTAACCAACACACTAATTGATTATTAAATGTGTCCCTCCTAGGGATGTGACTACTTGAATCAACCTGGTCGTTATTGTGTCTGATAGGCCTAAGTGTATTAGTTCGATTTAAATAGATAAATAGTTTATGGAGTTGATTGAAAGATGAAGTGATGCGCTTTAAAGAAGTTAAGCAGTATTATTATTTTTTAAATATCTTTTTTGAAACTGTTATTGCATGGCAGCACGTTGTGGAAATCTTATCCTATTGTTGATAAACAAACGTTATAAAACAAACAATGTAAATTATGATTGAAGGGGTTGTGATTTTCGTACCGTTTTTCAGTAACCGATAACTAATTCGATTCTATCCTCAATCACTAAGAATCACAATACTGAATTTTATGATTATTATATTTCCAGAAAAAAGAAATATATATAGGCCTATTTAGATTCAATATAATATTTTACGAATGATTATTTTTATCCTTTACTTAAATTGAGAAAAATTGCTTCAATTAAGAAAAGTTGCTTCAATTTATTCAGTATTTTTATGACATATAGCGTGGTTCACTGTACCGACGTACGTCATTCTTGAGAACGATATCTTTGACCAAGTTATTTGTATTGTCTTTAAGCTCTGACGTCATTAAAGTATACAAATAGTTTTAATTTAGCTTTTAGTTATCGGGAAAGTTGGACTCCGCTTGTTTCAGCAACTATTCACATTGTGAAATAACGATCTGATATTATCAAAGATCTCTTTCTCTACCTCTCTCGCTCTCTTTCTCCCATACGCACACCTATTATTAGTTCGAATGAATCTTAACTCAGCTATTTTACGTGAGTACGAAAGTTATTGTTGAACTAATATTAATGCTCAACCCTAAACTGACTCATTTTTGGCTTCCATCTCTAAATGAGACATCCCGAGTTTAATAAATAGAAAGAAAACGTAAACGTTGCGAAACGTCGGAGTATTTCTGTCTTTTATGCATTTTGTTTGTGATTTCAAGTTAATAGACGTTAGCCATTCGTAACGCCGTGACACAAGAAAACAAAGTTACTTAATCAAGGCTTCAGATCCCAAAAATATTAACATTGGCAAATAACGTAGTCACGTTTTTTTAAGTTTATTTCTGTGATAGATCTAAGTGATCTAATTTATCGTCATTATTCATTTAATAAATATATTATTCGTGCATTTGTCCTGGTTATAACGACGCACTATAATGATGGTTGAAATCTATTGGCGTCGGTGAGTGAGGAATGAGATGGTGGACAAATGAGATCATTTTTTTTTGGGGGGGGGGGGACAGTGGATAGCAAACGATCGTGTCCTAATAAAACGAAACCATCCCAATATTCACTCAATCGGCTGAGGGAAACCAATGCACGAAACAGCTCCATGAGAGCGGTCGACCATGTACCATGTTGGGAATCGAACCCCAGCCTTGTGAGCTAGAACAACGGCTTATCCACCCGTCTCAGTTTAGTGATAGTAACAAAATAATGTTGGTTTTATAGTTCAGTTGTACAGATATAATGTTTTCCATGCATTATGTCAAACACAATGAAGCGTCATAATTGTTGAATGGGCAAGCGAAAAGTATCAGTGAATAATGCTGTCACATAAAACGACTGGCGTACATAAATTGTACAGTTTTATTGTTTGTTGTAATCCAAAATCACGGATTATTTCAATTAGACCCAGTTTTACGAATCGATAGTTGCTATCACCCTTGGTTACATATGCTATTTTCATATCTTTCACTAATGTTGACGGATTTTCAATTTTCTGAAAATATTTCACATTTTTGTCGTACTACTTGGGGTTTAAACTGTTTTATTCTATAATCAAACTACATTTTCACATCTATCATATAGTTGTGACGCTGGAGAAGAACTTGTTTATAACTTGTTTAGGACAGTGATAGAGCCTATGCATGCTAATTTTACTTCTTATTCGAATGTATCAAAAATATATCCGCAATCCTCATGCAATCTAAGGTAATGCATTCTACCTGCAATCTGCCATTAGTGAGTCAAGTGCATTTAACGCTTCAGCACGGAATAATTCTTGTGAAGCAGTTTCCTCCTACACCGACCTACATTTGCCAGGAATGTTTCGGGAATTATTACATCTTCGTATATCTCGGATACTATGGCCGACTTAACTAATAGTTACGAAACTTTCAACCCACGGAGCCCATGTTTTCCAATCTTGTAACATGCCAAACGGCAAACTGGACAAACGCCAAACTACCACTGCTGGTTCGATCGTTCGTTTCTCCGTACAGCAAACCATTGACCGTTAGGTGTTTCGAGTCGACTTGCCAAAATATATACGCTTCATTTACCATTCGACTTTCGTCTGCTGTGACGTAATCCCTGATGTGAACAAGAAAATAGCAACATTTTAATAATTTATTTGGTTTTTATCGTTTTCATGTGTAAAAAAACGTGCCTCTTTCTTTTCCTTCTCGTTCCCTTGGAGATAAAATGAAAAGTGGTCACATTTCTCTTCAATAAAGCGTTGTTTAATTTATGTGATGTTAGCCAGGAACTTACTCAGAGGATAAAGCGAAAATTTATTTAAAAATTCAAAAAATACTGCAAGACTCAAGATATTGACGACTAGTTATCTATTCAAGAAACTCCATTTAAAATTTCAACCAACTCACCAAAAAATAGCATTCGAGACAGAAAACAATATAAATACGGTACTAAATAATAATTTATTATTAATAGAACTAGGAAAACGCAGCATATCTACGTTGTAAGATGAGGGAGATTTTATATTAAATTTACCCGATTGCTATACACACTACACTTACTTGATTTCGAATGTATTAACTCATCATTAACTTTTACCTACCTGATTCACATATTGATAATCTCAATCGTTTACGATCTTATTGGTTTTTACTTGTTGACGCATAATAATGTTTTTCTTCAAAACGACTTATCCTATTTATGTAAAACTTTGGAATAATGTGTATAATTTGTGTGCTTAAATTCTGTAGAGATTTCAATTCATTCAAAGAAAAAATGTAACCCATATTTTCGACTATTCTTATGGGGGGTTTCTAAATTTCTAAATTATTTTTCTGAAAAGTGCTTCCACCGATTTCAACTCGAAACTTTACAGTATTGACTCAGATGATGACATGTAAACATGCCAAGTTTCATAATAAAATCTTTGATTCGACCTGTGGAGCACGAATAAAAATAACGAAAACAAAAACTTGCCGTTTTTCACGTACAGTAAAATTGAGTCTTCGCGTCGCTTAACAGGATAAAATATTTTCAACATTATAGGTATAATGTTTATCCAAGATCTACACAGTCTCCTCACAACATCGCCTAAGCTTCTATTCGAATTGAAGTAATATCTATAGACACTCATAAATCTCGATGGACACATTAAATTTTAGGATATCTTCAAATGCTTCAATTCTGGCTTCGACTCAAAGATGTCGTTTGATGTGTCAAAACGTTCAGGTGGACTAATTGGTTTCACGTGTTGCTAATTAAAACGCTAATAATTCTCTTTGATTTTTGTGTCGCTTTGCTCACTCCCGTTTCGTGAGCAGGTACAAAATAATTTTGAGCTATACTCTATCTATACTTCCACATCTAACTTTAGTTTAGGCCTATACACTTCTAATTTTTAATAATTTTGAGATTGTATATCATTATTAATCATTATGTAGACCCATGTTCCGAGTGATTAAATTATATGTAATATGTTATATCAGAAATACTTGATTAAACTTGAACGAACTAGATTACCCCCTATTGCACCCCCATAGTGCAGCCTATTTCCAAATTATATGTCCAATTATGTGTATAATTCAACCACAATATTTTTTCTGATAATATCAAAATCTTGGTGTACAATCATTGTTTCCCAATTAGGGCTTAGGGTGAATTAGGAATGAATGAATGATGAATGGCGAAATAAATAAATAATCAAATGTCAACAACCATATAACATGAATAAATATTGAAAACTCTTTTTGCTCGAAAGTTTATCGCGTGCAGAAATCGAACCAACCCTCGGGTCTCCAGTGTAAAACCAGTGTGCCAATTTTCACGGAAGAAACTCAAGAAAATTGAAGTCCGTTACCACTTCACTATTATTAATTCAAATGTCTTCGTGTTTGGTTTTCCTTAATGTTCTTGAGTGTTCATTGTTCCAGGAACTGGTGAAGTATTCTTCCCGACTAGGCGAGGACACAAGCGACCTTCAGAAAGCACTAGAGTTGATGCTAGGAGTGCCCCACAGGGCAAACGATGTCAAGTTTACTAATAACATTGAGGGCTATCATGGCAGCATCCATAAGCTTGGACGACTGCTAAGACACGTGAGTAATACACACATTAATTTTATCCTAGCCAGCACCAGCAGGAAACATAAATATTATACATAAATGAAACACAACATTATACATAAATCGTAAATATTATACCTGTGTGGCCTATATTCAGGAAAGAAAATGTCATATACAGTACCAACATAATAAACCCAACACCACCATTATATTTTTATAGTTATGATATTAGAAGATCAATGACTAATCAGTGCGAGATTTTCTGGTGAAAATACAACTTTATCTTTCGAAAACATCACATGTCTCAGCCCGTAGTTTCTATATGATTGGGAAAGTTTTATAATTATTTAGTTGGTAGGCAATCTCTTTCATGGTTACAAGTACATCAGGAAAAATGAAAATTCTTCTTATTCTTATATTGCAATAAATTAAGAGTTTGCTGCCATATTTTAGGATTTTTTAACATCTTATAAGCTTTGACTTATTTCCCTTTTGCAGGAAATCTTCATTTATTAATTTGCTCAAATTATTTTTTCTGATTAATATTTTTTATCAATTCTAGTTTTTTATACGCTGTTGATGATTATGCTACCTATTGTTTTCAGGATTGGTTTACTGTCACCGACAAAGACGGTAGAAGCAAGGAGCGCTATTTATTCCTCTTCAAAGCCCGCATACTCATTTGCAAGGTCCGTCGCATCTCCGACGACAGATCAGTCTTCATATTAAAAGAAATCATCAAAGTAAGTTTGAAACTACTACAGGATATACGTAATTTAAATTGGTGGAGGTACCGGGTTTAGCAATTTGTTTCTGACATGCACTATTTAAAAAATAGCACAAGAGTAGCTAAAGATGAGTACCTACACTGTGTGGAGGTATGCTCTATAGAGTTAATCACTATCACTCATAATATTGTTTCAGTTACCCGAGGTTGAAGTCAAAGATCACTTGGACGACATACGGACATTCGAGCTTCACCACAAATATCCCGAGCCGTCAAACACATTAACGATCGTTGCACATTCCGACGACGCCAAGCAAGTCTGGCTCAAGGAGATACGGCAGTACGCTTCAGACTTCAGTAAGTCGAATACGGTACCCGTTTTTTATTACAAATTAGGGCCAATTACTGATCAGTTATCCACAAAGGAAAAAGGTCGTTTATGCGAGCGTTTACCAATATAAAGAATGCAAATAACAGTGAATCAACGATTTTTAAGAATGAGATTCACGATCGGAAACAAAATTACGTTTTTTATAAGCGTTAAATGTTCATCAAGCAATGAATAACTCTAAAATTACCAAAAAAAATTAAAATCCTCAAGTTGCTAGATGACATACTTCTTTGGTCAACACAAGTATACACACTGTTTTCTCACAAGGAGTGAATAAATAAGAATGAGAAATGAGAATAATAAGAACTGCAAACAAGGCGGAATATTTTTAATCACATCATTTTAGACACACAAGCTATCATTTTGTAATCCTAATTCTTTGCTGCAACTTGAATATTATAGAATCCAACGGATTCAAATTCAATAATAAATCTGTCCATAAATCCGATTTCGGTCAGATGATTTACAATAATAAATTAAAAATATATATTGGTCTACCACTATAGACTGCTATATTGTAGTTGATAATTGTATACAGCCTAGATGCTGCAGTTAGTTACTCCTTGAACACTTTTATAATCAATGACGATATCTGATTTATATCTTAGTCGCTCTTGCCGAGCACGCAGCGGACGACCTTCAAGTCCGTCCAGAAACCCCAGCCGGCGATTCTGAGACATCGTCAGGTCAACAGGTAGAACCCACCAAGACTGCAGAACCAGTCAAGACTGTCGAACCAGCGAAACCATTTGAAACTAAGACTACAGAAACTGATAAACCCATTGAAGTACCAGTAGTCAAAACTCCAGAAGTTTCAAAACCTCCAGAAGCCAAAAAAACAGTTGAAGTTTCAAAACCGGTTGATCCAACTAAACCAGTTGAACCAGTTAAGCCTGCAGAAGTAGCCAAACCTGCAGAAGTAGTCAAACCAGCAGAAGCAGTCAAACCCGCAGAAGCCGCCAAACCAGCAGAAGTCAAACCTGCAGTAGTAGCCAAACCTGCAGTAGTAACCAAACCTGCAGAATCAGCCAAACCTGCAGAAGTGGCCAAAGCAGCAGAAGTAGCTAAATCAGCAGAAGTCAAACCTGCAGAAGCAGCCAAACCTGCAGAAGCAGCCAAACCAGCAGAAGTAACCAAACCAGCAAAAGTAGCAAAACCTGCAGAAGTAACCAAACCAGCAGAAGCAGCCAAACCAGCAGAAGTCAATCCTGCAAAAGTAACCAAACCTGCAGAAGTAGCCAAACCTGCAGAAGTAGCCAAACCAACAGAAGTAGCTAAATCAGCAGAAGTCAAACCTGCAGAAGCAGATAAACCTGCAGAAGCAGCCAAACCAGCAGAAGTAGCCAAACCTGCAGAAGTCAAACCTGCAGAACCATCCAAACCAGCAGAACCAACAAAGCCTGTCGCTCCAGCTAAGCCCACAGAAGTTTCGAAGCCGGTCGAACTTCCTACTGAATCAGTGTCTGTGAAGAGGAAAGAAGAGACAGCAGTTGATTCATCTCAGAAGAAGAGCAAAGCTGACGGCGCAGACATGAGTGAAAGCATGAGCTACAGCTCGTCCTCCCGACGGACTTCATCGTCTGTTAAATCGTCACAAGGTACGTTAGGTGCAAAACTGTGCGCAAAGTCTCCCGGCAGAAATATCAGTTGAACATTCAAACGATTTAGTACGTGGGCTGATGTATTATTTATAATTGTATTATATTATTTATAATTATATTATATTATTTATAATACAGTTTATATAATATAGTATAATATGTAACAATATTATAGCATGTATTATAATGTTGGGCAGCATATTGTTTGAAAATATGTGCCGATAAATTTAGCCTCATAGTGAAACCTAGATCAGGAAAAACCTAGAACCTCAGATCAGGAAAAACTCTATGCAGGATAACAATCCATGTAAGAAAATGTACCAGTGATTATATGGGAGCATGATGGGATAAAATGAATCATAGAAACAGGAAAACTATGGATCCAGGAACAATGAGTTTAGGTTTCACTGTATTTTTCATATTTTTCACTATTTTTTCAAAAATGAAGGGGACTGTGCCTTTCTCGGTATTTCATTACATTTTTTCTGTTTTGCGAGAAAAGCCACTTTTAACCGTGAATTTTGGATTTTTTGCCTTGCGTAGCGCTCTTGACTTGGGACTGTGAACGTGAAAGTGTACACAGTACTGAGAATTATTTTTGCTCAGCAATCTTGTTTTAGGGCTGAAACCTTCGCAACTGAAAGCTTTCTACTGGCTGGAAGCTTGAAACTTTATCATCTTCAATTTTAAACTGCATTTAACTTTCTCAAGTGAATGCATAATTTAATGCCTCACACTTTTCTATCTCTTTTATCTTTTGTGTGTTTTAGTGAGTTGAAACTAAAAATGTATTGTCCATCCAGCGGCCAATGGCGTAGTAGCAGACAAATTACAATATTTAATTGAAGAAATTTGAGTAGACCTACTTTTTTAATTTTGATGTTGCGTTTCAAATTCAATAACTGTTTATATTCCATACATTAAGAGTTTACTAGAAATTATCAATATAGAATGGTAAAAATCCAATGTCACACCATGACAATTGATTTATAGTGTAGGAGGCCTATTAGCAAGAAGTTTGGTCAATTTGTTTTTATTTTTTCATTCTGAACCATAATATAATGGTGACTATATCTATTGATGCTTTTAGACTATGATATAAATATAGATTAACATCTATCTATTGATTTTTCAAGGCACTATGAATAAACATCCTTGCAGGGAAACAATCCATGTAGTAAAATTTAACATTGGTTATATGGGAGTAGCGTAAGATGAAATGAATGCTTGAAGCAGGAAACCAATGGATCGGGTAACAATATGTTGAGATTCCACTGAAATACGTAGTATCTAGAACTTTATAACTTAGAAAAAATGTAGTGCACTACTGCTATGCCACTGTGCCCATGTGTCGATGTTCTGTCTGTCGCTTAGAATATTCGTCGATATCAAGTAGCGTACAAGGTTCGGAAGTTATATCCGAATCGAGCATGTCTACGTCGAAACGGATGTCGATGACATCGTCGGCCATAGAGGGTTCTACGTCCGCGTCGGACGCCACCGTTGTACGGCTGTCACGGCAAACATCGGCTTCAGACGGTAGACCGATTTACACCAAGACCATCGAGGGGGCGCATTTAGAACGTGAGTGCATTTACTCTCTCTACTCGTTCGTCACATGTACACAAACTCACACGATTTCACCCGGCCAGGTAAGAAACTAGGTCATGAACAAAATATGTGTAGTTTTTTACTAATAGCTTCTTTCTATTTTACTTTTCTCAACACTTTTGAATAATTTTCTATGCTTGTAATTCACACAACCTAGAATAGAATATACATACTGTAATGGACTAATGGGTCTACCACACACAGAAAAGCTTTTTTTATTCAGGCTCAACTAGTGCATTACTGTATGAACCCAAGTTGGTTCCAATCTGATACAAGTTTAATATTGGTAGTCACTACATATATACCCGGAGATTCCGTACCACAGAGTGAAAAGTCAAAGTGTGCCTCAGCCTGAGTCTAAGCTGTCAATAAAATTAAGATTTTGTTACAAAAGTCTTAATTTCAAAGCTGAACCATATCTGGTTGGACAGAAGCCAATCCAACATTTTGTAGTAATTTTATATTTTAATTTGTATTACGGTATAAAATTAACTGAAAAGTTGAGCAAAGGCACTGAAAATCTTGATGAAGAAAATTGTAAAATATTAAAATCAGTAACAATCAGTACTTTTAAAATCAGTACTCAACACAATTTAATCTTCTATTGAATGATCCAATATAGGCATATTAGTAACTTATAAATTAATGAAAAATAGAAAAAATACAATAAATAAATTAAAATGAGATGAATAGATTCGATAAATGTGAATAAATTAATTTCTGTAAGCAATACTTTGATTTCTTCCAACACATTATAATCGTAAAATCCAAATTGCTCGTATAGGCCTATTTGTTCCAAATTTGTTGGGATGGTTTTATTATTGAGTCACTTTACCGCAATTATATTTAAACGTGAAACTTCATTGTAAGTCCCGACTTTAACTAGTCCATCTGTTTCAGCTGGCCAGAATGCAATCTTCGAATGTCGCATCGATTCGGAGACACCGACGACGATGACGTGGCTGAAAGACAACAAACCGTTGGACGATCGTCTAGCCGACAGAGTTCTACCGTCGACCAAAGACAACGAGAACTTCCGTCTGGAGATCCAGCATTGTCATGAGTCAGACACGGGCATTTACACCGCCCGTGCCACCAACTTGTTGGGCAACTCATCCTGTACAGCACAGCTAGTGGTGCAAGAACGTAAGGCACTGAACTGATTTGTGATAGAAATACAATGGAACCCTGCAGTTCAATTTTAGGGTACTATTGAAATAATGAGAAGAGAGGTTCCACTGCATGTATGATTTAAGATACAGTACGTGTTAGTACCATTTCTTGAATAAGAATCAAAATAAATATTGTTATTGGTTATTGAGAATAATTTTATGCTGAAATAAATTGACCTATATGTTTGAAAGACTGTGGTAGCTGGCCTAATCAAAGAATTACAAAGCCAATCTTTTTATATTAGATTCAATAGGCCTACCGTATATAGTAAGAGATTTTCTTTAAATTTGTTTCTTTAAAATATGTTTCCATTATTTGAACGTGGGACATGTCATTATAATTTCCTCCACATATCTAATTACTGTACTTGGATATATAATTTGAACCAAATTCCATTTTTCATTTGTAACTATGCTCACTTTAGAGAGTAGATGAAAAATCTTAAGTAATGCTGTACTGTACTCACCGATCACAGCTACTACAACAGACTGTTGTAGTAGCTGTGACAAAGCCTACTACAATGGACTACAATACTACAAGCTACTACAATGGACAAATGAATGATAATAACGTATTTTTTATGTCCCGTCAGTGACTGATGAAGAGAAGAAACGAAGGGCCGAAGCCAATGCGCCCATGTTCTTAGTGCGATTGAAAGACACAGAGCTACTCGAGAACACGTATCTGCGTTTCATGCTGAAGGTCAAGGGAAACCCAATGCCAGTCGTCAAGTTGTGAGTCTCACTTCTTTAACTATTTTTGGCCTACTTGAATAATATGCCACTTTCACACAAAAAAAAAACGATCAAGGGGTATTACTACAAAGTGCAAAGTGCAACTATGAGAATTGTCATCCGTAAAATAGGAGTAAAATTATTAATTACAAAAATCACATTTTTTGTATTCGAAATCTTGATATACAATCATTGTTTCCCAATTAAGTCCAAGGATGAATTAGTAAGAGACCATTTTCAAAATGACTAATTATTTGAATAGCTCACTAAATATATTATGTGCATTTATTTTTATTGTAGATATTATCGAAGTTGTATAGTAAGTGAATGGAAAACATAAGAGGTTTCGTATGAGAGGACTTATGTTTTGTTTCATTCCCATTATTGAAAAAATTTAATACTGTAGTCCTACACACATGTGTTGAAAACAATTTCAACTGTATGACATGACCTGTCTTACAGCTTCAAGGACGACCAGCTGGTTACGTCAACCAATGAGCGTATCAAGATCATCACAGAGAAGGCTGACAAAGGTTTCTACGAGATCGTAATCGCCGACGTCCACCCTAACGATGCCGGCAAGTACTCGTGTGTAGCGAGCAATAAGTTCGGTGACACTACCTGCGAGGGTGTCGTCACTGTAACCGACGATAAGAAAATCTTTGCCGGGCTCGAGAACTCTGGTCTACTACAGCCTGGCGAGGAACCCGTCTTCTCGTGGCTTAGAGACGGACAACCGTATGACCCAGAGGAGAGGTTCAAGGTCCTTTTCAAGGTAAGCTGCATGTACAAACAAGTTGTTAAGACATTTGATAAATAAAAGACGTCGTGGCTGAAAGTATTGCCCTCAAATTTTTTGGGGTAATGTAAATGCGTAGTTATCTTCTCCCTTCTGTCTCAAAGCTTTAGCCTACCCGATGATTATGATTACCGTATTGTTTGCTTAGCGACCCCACTAACAAGTAGTTCATTCAGGGGACAACTGAAGAGATGATTTATAAATGATGTTTACATAAACTACCCACTTTGACTCCAATTACCAAACCATTGCCTTGACTGACTGAGCCAGATATTAGTCTGAAAATGTATTTTGATGTATAACTTATCGTTATTAACTTATTAAAAACTTATTATTTTGTGTTACGACCAACAACATATTTTACTCATTCTCGTAATTTGTTATGTTCAGGATGAGGAAGACTCTCTTGCTCTCGTGTTCCAACACGTGAAAGCTGAAGACGCGGGTCTTTACACGTGTGTGGCTTCGACCTCGACTGGTAAAATATCCTGCAGTGCCGAGCTGACCGTCCAGGGCTCCATTAATCAGCTGCTGCGCGATCCAGAGGTTAGGCTTACCAAAATCATTCACTGTTCTATGGGAGTTTTTTCTAGGAATGTACTCTGATCATATAATAAAAATGTTCAAAATGTTAGAAGAGAAGTGATAGCTGAAAGTTGATATGGATTCAATTAGGCTAGATTTGTGAAATGTATCAATTTAAGAGTGATTCATCAAATTCTTGGTGCTACCTAGTTCTAGTTCTTTTTGCTGTATTTAAAAGGGGAATTTGAAGGGGGAATAAAAGGAATAATTCCAGCCCCAAAACTAATATTTTTATTAAAGTACCCTTTGTATTCATCAATTAATTATTAATGGACATAATGGAATTGTGCAACAACATAATATGTATCATATAGAATAATATCAACTGATGAATTAGCAAGAACAACCCCTGTTAATCCCCCAATTGCTACCTATAAGTTCCTTGATGCCTAGTGGAATTCACAAGCAATAACTGCTCAAACAACTTGGACGTTAATGGTGTGGTGTAGAGGAGTCAATTGACCCTCCATCTCTTGTGCGCACAAGTGACGGCCTTTGTAGGGAAATTGTACTAGAAGTAAAAAGATGATAGCCCGGTACTGTGCTTCTATGGTACTGTGCTGATTTCAGAATTGGATCAGTTTTATTTTCATATATTTTCATAAGGATCATTTGAGATATTTCATTAAGACCCTAGAACTTCGCATTATAGATAGGGATTTCACATCATCTGACATCTTCCGTATATTATTATTTGTTCCATTGAATTGGTACCCGTGATTGTTACATTCCAAATTTGCAGGTTCCAAAGATAACTGCTGAGCACAAAGAGTCGGAAGTGAACGTCGGTGGGTCAGCCATGTTGGAACTCAAGGTCAGCGGTTTCCCGAAGCCGGACGTGAAGTGGTTCCACGATGGAGACGAGGTGCAGGCCGGTGGACGGATCAGATTCCTCTATGAAGATCAGGAGAGCATGTCGATGATCATCAAGGGAGCCAAGCCAGAAGATTCTGGCAAATACAAGGTCACTGCAAAGAATGAACTCGGAGAGGACTCCACGGAGATGGTTCTCAATGTTAAAGGTAAGGGTAATTAATGTGTACCTAGTTATCGACTGCATTTAACATAAGTTTGAATGATCTTCTAAATGAAACACTTAATTAACATTGCTAAATTGAAATTCAAGGAGATTAATATAAATTACGGTGTATAGAATGTGGGCAATCATAGAATAATATATTGACTCCAAAAATAATTTTGCACAATGCAGTTATAGTGGGTTTATAGAATATAAGAGATTAAAACTGATCACTTCAAGTTTTGTCACTTTTAACTCACCTATCATTTTGTGCTTTTGATTTCTGATTTTGTTTTCAGCTCCCCCAAAGATCAAGACAAAGATGCAAGACGTCTCGTGCATGACAGACGAACCACTCAAGATGACCGTCCAAGTGGAAGGCATGCCAACCCCCGAGGTCAAATGGTACCGAGATGGAAAGCAAATCACAGAAAATCAGCGAATCAAAATCATCAAAGAAACCTCGGAAACTTATACACTGTCTATCGAGAAGAGCGCAATGGAGGATTCCGGTTCTTATTCAATCGTTGTACAAAACGAAATAAGTCAAACTTCGGAGTTCTGGAAAGTCACCGTTCATTCGGCTCCCAAGTTCACAAGAACCATGACGAAGAACGTAGACACAAAAGAAGGCGACACTGTTATATTTGAGGTTTGTATTCTATTGCTTCCAAGCTACAACTTGCAATATTTACATCCAATGGATCACATATTTTTAATGAAACGTTTCGAACATTCCTAATGCAATACCACTTTGTTTGATACAGGTCAAGGTTGAAGGTGATCCCATACCGTCAGTACGTTGGTTGAAGAATGGAGAAGAAGTCAAGTCGGACGGTAAGCACATAACCATAGCGCAAGATGGCAACACACACAAGCTGACGATCACGGGAATATCACGCACCGACGCTGCGTTGTACTCGTGTGAGATAACCAACGAGTACGGCAAGAACACCGACGAAGGAAGGATGAATGTGAGGTGCGCTCCCGAGTTCAAGAGGAAGCTCAGTGACTTGCAGGCCAACGAAGGTGAAACCAACATTGAGTTCACTGTCAACGTGGAAGCTTATCCTAAACCAAACGTCAAGTGGTGAGTTGAAAGATTTTTTTTTATTAGTATAGGTCACAGCTAGTGATGGGCAGATGGGAATATTCCCAGTATATATGTTTGAATATATTCATATTCCCATATTCCCCTATTCCCTTATTCTATTTTTTGAATTATTAGTTCAACAGTTAGATAATTAATTAGATGATTCAGCAATTTGCCTACTATGTGTATTTTATTTTTATTTAATTTTATTTGTTCTTCGAATGGTGGGTTTTCAGAATCCAAGGCCGTACTTTTGGTGGTAGAAATGTCTTGACAGGCCTCAGACAAGAAGATTTATAGTACCTTTTTTGTTTTTTTATATGTTTTATGATTATTTTTCATATGGACTTGGTACACCAAAAATTTAAGTAAGCTTTATAGTTTTTTATTTCTTTGTATCCTTCCTTTTTCATTCTATAGTGAGTGCAAACAAGAAGAGAAATATAGGCCTATTCCCTGAAAATTCCCATCTTGGGAATATTTCTGGGAAAAGTTATGGGAATATTCCCCAAATTATAAATTCTGGGAATTTACCCATCACTAGTCACAGCTGTGACTGGTACCAAAGATACCAAATATCCAAGATACCAATACTTACTACTATTCCGTGTTCAGGTACCTGGGAGATGTTGAGATAACCGAGAAGAAAACGGAGTACACACGCGTCGAGGAAGGTAACAACTACAAGCTGGTGATCAAAGAAGTTACAACTGAGCTGAAAGGCAAATACAGCTGCAAGGTGGTCAACGACCTTGGAACGAGCGAGTCAAGCTCAACATTCACTGTCAATTGTAAGTCTAGGGACCATGTTTCATTTGTTTGTTCAAGTTCACATTTGTCTAGTTCACATAAGTTATTTTTACAGCTACACTATACGTAATAGCATATCGAGCCAACGTGAATTGTGTACAGATGTATCTTTCAAGTTTTTAACAAATTATGAAGGTTCATTTTAATTCTTTCCTAGGCAAATTCACAGTCTTTCATTTGTTCTTAATTTTATTTTTAATTTAGTATTCAAGTTTGTACATCTTTGAATGGCTAGAATTGAAAGATTTTGAGTTTTGTCATATCATGCATAATGTCAGAAGTGCCAAGCGCGAACAGCAAGCCTAAAGACATTCAATATTCCCATTATTGGCATTTTTCAATAAATGTTTTTTTTCACTGGATTGATTCAGATTAATAACTTATTAAATCCAAATCACAAATTCTAAATAGGTACTATACTGTTTTCTTGTAGTAAGCTGGCTGTTATAATCTTGTGTAATTTATGTACAGGTAAACCACGATTCCCGAAGGGATTGAAGGACACACAAGTCGACGAGGGAGATAGTCTCACGCTGAACATTGAGTGTTACGCAGTACCCGAGCCAAAAATAAAATGGTAAACTGAGATGGTGGTATATTTTTATTCATTATACTGCATATGGCCTCCATTTCAAATTACTTAGGGATATCAAATGATTCTTAGTTTTCTGAAACAACTTATTCAGAAAACATTTCAACTTGTAATATGATTGATTTCTCTAAATCGATATCTTACACCATGCTATAAACTAAATACCATAAATACATTGTATCGTAGGTAAGAAAAATGTTTTGACATGAAATTTGTAGATCAATTTTTTCAAATTTATTCTTGTTACATTCTCTAATTATTTTGGCATGAATAAACCAGTGTGGGTAGAAGCAGTTGGTTGTATACCAGTTTAATTATTAGAATAAGATTTTGTTAACAAATAGTTGAATATAAACGAGTAGGCCTAGAAATTTTGAAACTGTTGAAAATAGAAGTAGGTATAATCCCACCATTCTTATTTGTGAAATTAACTGTTGAACTGTGATTCACTTGTTTACTTTGCATTTCATTTATGAATATGTATTAGTAATCCAATGAACAGCATTTGTTTAGTAATATGCATGTTTTTTTTAATAGGTACAAAGATGGCCAAGAGGTAAGCGCAGACGCTCGCATTAAGATCACTCGAGACTCGACTTCATCGGAGAGTTACAGCATGAGTTTGACAATTGTCAAGGGTACAGATGCGGGCGACTACGAGGTTCGAGCAGAGAACTCTATGGGCAGCTCGTCAACTAAGAGCACTGTCAAGGTCAACAGTGAGTACCAGCCTGGAAGATTTATAATCTATAGCATTTGGGAAAATATTAACAATTCTATATTGAAATCCTTGATAGTAGACTTGACTTGGAAAAAATAATCAAAAAATGAAAGAATTCTTAAGAAAACCCAACATATCAAAATTTTAAAAATTGATGAGACATCGAAAACGCTATTGCTGTAATTTTACTTACTGTAACCATAAATTCTGACAGCTCAATGTTTCATATGATTCCTATCTTGATCCATTGACAAGAGAATGACTGTACTGTTCTTCTATTGTTTTGTTATTTTCCTATCGTCTTAGTAGAGTGGTCGTACATCATTTGACGAAGTAAGTAATACTTTTTCAGGCTAAGTGACGTTATGCTTCCCCTTTGTGGATGATACTTGCACCACCCTTTTTAACTATCTATGGATATCAACTATCAGGACTAGTTGATTCCTTTCTCCCCTTTGTTTAACCCTTTTTGAACCCTTAGTTAAGGATGAATATCTAGGGTTCATAATGACTTGAGATGTAGGGCCTTATACTTTCCTCTTAATAACTCTAATCAATCACAAAATATTATAATCATCCCAAACATTTGTGTACTATGTCTATATAAAGAATATAGTTCACCATACGTGTAGTCTGGTATCTTTATAACTTTCCATGCCCTTGCCTAATATAGTGATTACTTTTAGGCAACTATTTGACCCATTCAACTTCAGAAATCTGTCTTGTATTTTGTATTTATCTATCCCTGGCTGAAATTTACACAAAACTTGTACAAGAAAGTACAAGGTTTAGTCATCTGATAGTTAACGTAACACAACATACACTTTTCACACACTCTATTTTCAGCGTCTGCTCACATTATTGGAAATGTCATTGTTGAATAATGTTTTTACAAAATAGATTCGATTTTCAATGTAGCTGTTACAACGACAACCACTGAAGAAGAGAAAAAAGATGTGGTAGAAGAAGTAGTAGAAGAAGTGGTGGAAAAGAAAGAGGAAAAGAAGGTGGAAGAGGTTAAGAAGAAGAAACCAAAAGCAGAGAAAGTGGAAGAGGTGAAGGTTGACGATGACAGTACTAAGACGAAAAAGGTCCTAGAAGAAGAGTTGGAAAGTGCACCGCAAAAAGGCGTTGAAATCGAAGGTAACTAATTCAACTTTACACGACAAACGGCATTGTTATAACTAACGAGGTTGGGAATCTTTCGCTACTTGGAAGCATTCTTGAGTTTACCAATACACTAAATCAGGTTCCTTTTACTTATAAGAGATTGCTGATCCATGTAAGCAAATACTTATTTTATTCAAGAGATGAACAATATTTCAATTTTCAGATGAATCTATGAACTTGCTTTTTTCTAGTATGTTGAGACAGTCTATCGTATTAATTGCAACTAACCTAGCTTTCAATTTCACTTTTTTTCCACATTTTGCGTTGACACTTTAGTCCACCACTAGCTGGTAGTCCAACAAATTCAAAACATTAGTATCCCTAGAATCATACATCCTTGTACAGCTTCATTGTATTTCAATATTATCCGTAGTTCAATGCTCACTTATCACCCAACAGCACTCACTGGTTCACAACATTCAGGCAAATCAATCACACTTGAAACACAGAGTGTGACGTATTCCCGCGGCGACGGGGATATTATGTCAATCTCTGTCGCTTCGTCGACACACCAACAGGTTGCTATTATGTCTGATGGCGGTTTGAAAGGTACGTTTGGAAGGTTTGAAAGAATATACAGCTCAAAAACATAGCACTCGGGTATGTTCAATGTAAGAAAGAATTGGAAGAGGAATACTATTCAATTGTGGTGTACTATAAAATAATTTTCTCACAACATTAAAACTGAGTAATTAGTTCATTTCAACATTTGTGAATATTGAACAAGTTTTTCTCAGTAAGTCAATAGTCACAAATATTTGTGTTATGTGTCTGAATAGCTTGTCATAAAAGTTATTTGTGATGCCTTGAAATTACATAATAGAGCTTGAAGATCGTATGGTTATAACTTGTATGGTTATACCTATACAGACAATGACATGATGTACACTCTACAGAGTATGGGATTTAAACTTTCAAATTTTAAATTGCTAATAACGTTCGTAATTAGCGGTATGCCGATTTGAAAAGTTTTCTTTACGATCAGAAAGAGATATATTTTTGGCAAATCAAATATTCAAGGTCACATAATTACAACATAAATTTTGGGAATATTTTAATGTCGTACCTTTATAAATAGTAGGCCTGAAGACATTTTTTTTTTAAAAAAAATCAAAATTTTGGTGTGCCAATTTAAATTTTTGTTTTCAATTAAATTTGTATGATTCATTGATTTGGATCAACTTCCATATTTTCATAGTAGTTCTTATTTTGAACCGACTCGAGATAGAATCTTCTGTAACTAACTGCTGTTTGAGCTCTAGAATAGGTATTAGTTATGATGTACAGCTTAATTGTTCGCTTCATTGTATATAACTGTGGTGTGTTAAGACAATGAGTCGATTACAGGATCGGAAGCAATTCACTCACAAATGAAAACCACTCTCACGCAAGTGCTTTGTCAAGAATCGAACGATGGACAAAATGCGCTACTTCTCGACCAATCGGGAATCACAAAGACCGTGACACAAGAATCGAGCTATATAATTACAGACGATTTACCGAACGACTCCAAGAGGGGGAAATTATTCGACCAATTCGACATAGATGAGTATACGATTCCGAAGAAGGACATCCAAGACATGAATAATAAAAGTCTGTCTGGAGTCCTCGTCGAGGAAGTGTTTGGTGACAAGTTCAGTTCGGCTTCAGTACACGAATTGAATCATTCGTGTAGTGTCGGACTTGTGGAAGAGCCTTCGGAAAATGACGGAATGGAAAGACAAACAAAGAGAAACGTGCTGTTATCAGTTAGCAGAGGAGTTTCGATAGTTTCCATGTCAGAAGACGAAGCAAGCATCTCAAATGGAGTGATTCTAGAAGAGATGGATATAGAAATTTGTAAAGGTGTTCCGAGGCAACAGTCAACGACGGACGATTTGGATAATAAATCACAGAAAGGTAAATCACTTGAAACTGGATCATCTGTTGAAGAATTCGGAGCTAAAGCTAATAAAGGCATTGAAAGTACAGTGGAACAAGAAAAGCCACAGAAGGGAAAGAGGATAGTAGAAGAAGAAGAAGACTCGGACGTAGATGCTTTGTTGCGACGCGTTCAGAAGCAAAGAAGTGTCCTGGGAGAGATTCTGGATAAAGAGGGGGAGAGAAAAATGGAAGGTAATGTAGGCATATTTTTATGTCATAGTAATATCATTGTCGCAATATATAATATGCTGACGTTTGAATGTAGTACTGCTCATATGTAATACGTTAATTAGCAACCTCATTCCTTATAATGAAAAAGCAGTTCTTATTTCGATGAGAGCTTCTGTTTAAAGCTGTGAGCGGCATTAAAATATTTTTACATAAACTGAAGTAAAATATACCACTTAAAAACCACTTGATCCAGCTTTCGATGTATTGCATATAGAATTTGATGCTTAGCTTTCGTTGTTATTGAATACATAGGCCTAGATTTAAAATAATTATACGTGAATAATTGAATATAAATGTCTGGGAGTAGGCAATACCATATCGTACTGTAGTAAATTATGGTGCAGATTGCCAGAATTGAATTAATTTCTATAATTTATAGGTACGTGTAGCTACAGTACTATCGCTACAGTACTGTAAGAAAAAATTGAACATTATTAAATAAAATTTAAAGAACAGTTTTAAACGTAGTGTATTTTAAGCTGTATGCTTTATGCTTTCCTTAAAACAATTGTGCTTGGTAATAAAATAATAGATTTATATATTTATATATTATATTTATTTTTAAAAGTACAATTGTGTAACTCGTACACGGTGGCACAGTAAAACAACCACATCTGTTGATCACATCAATAGCTTAATCAATTATTATCCCCTCTTTCTCACTTTCACATTCCACAATTCTTCTCTTGAATTTACCCAGACCCGCTTCATTTATTACGTCCTCCTTCAAATCATTCCATTCAATTCCTGTCCTTATCAAAAACGAAAACCTGCGGACATCCCTTCTACATCTTTCAATTACTACCCTCTCCCCATGATCACCTCTTATAGAACGCTCTGAACTTTGTTTCATAACTCTCTCCCCAAGCTCCTCCCAACCACCCTCTCCTTGGTACGTTCTATAAAAGTTGCATAGTCTGTCTATCTTTCTTCTCGCCTCGAGTGACAACCAGTTCAACTCCTTTACCATTTCTGATGGCCGCTCTAATTTATACTCTATTTCATCCCTTATATTGCGGACTCTCCTGAACCTCCTAACTCTACCCGTCACTCTTCTGGCAGCCAATCTCTGTACTCGTTCGACCTCTCGTATAACTCCCAATCTGTATGGATCCCAAACTGACGAAGCATACTCCACTATTGGACGAACAAGAGAAACATATGCTTTTTCACGAACCATGTACCCCGCTCCCCGCAACTGTCTCATGACAAAGTTCAATGCTGCTATGGCCCTTCCTGACATGAAACCCTTTGTACATGTTCCCCCCAACCCAGCTTACTATGAAACAACACTCCCAAGTACTTATAATGATCAGATATATCAACTGCATAGCCTCTTAAACGATAATCAAGAATAACCTCTTCTCTACGTCCTCCAAAAGTGACGACTCTACACTTGCCAACGTTCAATTTCATTCTATTCATCTCAACCCACTCGCTCACTTTATCTAAATCCCTCTGTAGTCCATCTTCATCAAACTTTCCTCGCACCTCCCTATAAATAACGCAATCGTCCGCGAATAATCGCACTTTAGATTGAAGCCCTACCACTATATCATCAATGAATATATTAGATAATAAGGGTCCTAGTACCGTTCCTTGAGGTACACCTGAGGTCACATCTACCTCAGCAGAAATCTCACTACCTACCCGCACTCTTTGAACTCTCTCCTTCAAAAAGCCTCCAATCCAACTAATCAAATCCACTCCACCTCTCACAGCTCCGAAACTTCTCCTAAGCTTTTCCAATAATATTCCATGATGGACCATATCGAAGGCTTTGGAGAAGTCTAGAAAAACTGCATCTACTCTCACCCCTTTATCTACAGCCCTCGATAAATCATCGGCAAACCCTAATAATTGTATGATGAATGTTGAGTTTTAACTTGATGTTTATACTCATTAATTTATAAATTGAATGGATTAAAGTAATTATGATGTGATAAGAATTATGGAAATCATATTCCCTTTCTATAAAATATGTGTAATACGATATCCATAATTGTTATATAAGAAAGGTAATAAAATTATTTAAAAATGTGTTTATAAATGTTAATATTCCTGATATTCCTTTCAGTTGTACAACAATACACTTTACTCACATACCAATACATTGTGTTATAACATTACTTAGTCCATGTTGTCGTTATACTCTAACTTGTTTGGACTGCATGCATTACCATTGTTCTGTATTTCTATTCAATGCTGGCTGTCGCAACGCAGGATGGACTAATTTACATTCTACTGACTTGGTAAGTTACGGTTCTTTTGTTTGTCAAGGTTCTATTTGCTTGTAGCATTGTAAACTGACATGGTTTGTTTACATTTAGCTTTCCCGGAGATTCTCGGAGCAGAAATGGATGACAGGAAAGTGTACGAGTCTTTGGGGACCGTTTTCAAAGTACGAGCTACTGGAATCCCGAAACCGGAAGTCAAGTGGTAAGAACAAATTATGAGCAGGTTTACATGGAGTTAGGGGAAAATAGGGAAAACAGAATATGCATCATACTATGAGCGTACACATGTGAAAATGTAAATTTATCCACGTATATTCATTGAATTGATCTTTTTCAAATTGGCCATTGTTGTTCTTGATTTTATGAAAAAGAAATCTGTAGATATTGCTAAATTACTGAAATACAGTATTAACATAATCATCTACATCAGAAAATCCAAGGAAATTAAATGGATAATGTTACAGACTAACATTATACATTACACGTATGGCACGGAATAACAAAGTGATATTGTTTCCAGGTTTAAGGACGGCCAGGAGATAAAATCAACCGAGCGGGCAAAGATCTCAGAAAACGGAGATGCTTATACCCTGGAGCTTAGTAAGCTAGAGTTGGCTGATGCTGGTGCTTACAAGTGCAAAGTGATCAACAGGCTCGGAGAGAAGTCACACGAGGCTAAACTCTCGCTCACGTGTAAGTTACGGTTACCGTTTAAAAGTAGGACGTTCTATCTGTGCTTTGAAATTTAAAAAAAAAATGTTCAAACAGTGTCATATATTTACTACGTGCGGTTTGATTTATATCCTGTATGATATCACGGAGATTGTTAGAACTGGTATTACAAGTATTCTGTAATGTCTGTTGAAACTTGATACAGTACTCATAGAAATGAGAGCTACAAGGAAAGAAATCATTTGAATGTGGAATTAAGATTAGAAATTAAGTGGAGATTTGATAATTCGGCCTATGTCAAGTTTTCTACCACTAATAATGTAGCTTATTTTCTCTTATTTCGTACAAGAAGATGAGACACTAAAACTATGATTTAAAAAAAATACAATTATTGATAATCAGACAGTCATAAAGAGCCTCAAAGAATCTCAAAGAAATCATTTGAATGTGGAATTAAGATTAGAAATTAAATGGAGATTTGATAATTTGGCCTATGTCAAGTTTTCTACCACTAATAATGTAGCTTATTTTCTCTATACATTACATACATTTGGAGACTCCATTATTTGAAAAAAAAATCGTTTAGAAATATTATCAATTGTTAAATTGCCATATGTTTAGCCTTTACGGACATGATTAGTGAATGATGATACAAAAGTTACGGTATATTGCCTCTATTTCATCATGATTTTTTTAGCGTATTTTATATTATAAATCGATACTAATTTTTAGTGATAAGAACCAGAGTGCTGTTTTTGTTCCCATTCTGTATAACATTACAACAAGTGTACACCAGAGATTTTCCATTAGAGCATACTCTTTGTTATATGCATGTTGCGCTATAATTTTCTTTTGTAAAATTGATGATAGCGGTACATTTTTGTGTTGAGCTCCATATCGCAAAACATTTTTCTAAATGAACAATTCTGTAATACACTTTCCATTTATGATAAATAAAATGTGTAGAAAGTTATGGAGAAATGAAAATTCTAAAAATAAGAAAACTACTGACAGAGTATATGCTTGTTATGACATGTAATTATCTTCAGAAAATTTCTCAACAAAAAGAAACGTTGTAAAAATTTCATTCTTTTGAACCCATAAATTGAAAGATAGAATTTTCAGTGTCTCGTCTCCATGCATGAAAAGACATTGAAAAATTCAATCAAAATGTAATAATATAACGAGTCTATTAAATAATATATTTTGGTTTTAATTTCAACTATATAAGGTACGAAACTCTTTTATTTGTCTTCTAATAGCTGTGAACGAGTACCGAAAGCCTATCGTGAAATCCCCGTTGGTTGACCAGACCGTGCCAAAGAACGAACCGGTCGAGTTGACCTGCATCTTGGTCGCGGATCCGGTACCAGAAGTCAAGTGGTTTCACGATGACGTCGAGATCGTTCCGACTCCCGAAGAGGAAACGCCCGCTTACAGTTTCAGTCTTGACAAGAAGGAGATCAATGATGATTTGAAGGAATGTACATTCAAACTGAAGATTCCTGCTGGTCAACATAAACAGACCGGACAGTACAAGATACAAGCGACGAACAAATATGGAGTCGGGGAAAGCAGCGTAAGTGTTGTGAAAATAATCACTAGAAATTGAGACTAACTGAAATTAGGCCATCTTGTTCTTATTCAGTATGTATTCTCATCAACTTACAAGATACACTTTTAAAGTAGAACCCACTTCTAAATTTTTTCTCGTTATTCTTGAAGAATAAAATGTCATGTGGTTGTAGGAATTGCAACAATGGCAGCAATAATCAGTAATCTCTGTTGACAGCCATTTTTGGATGCATGTGGTAAAAACCTAAACAGCGTAGGCCTACAACTTTCTATTAACCTTGGTTTCAACAACGGGAAAACACGTAATTTAAAAGTTTTTATTTGCCTTTGGTGAAATATTTAAATTATTTTTAGGTATAATAGTAGGGTACCTAAAGTTAGATATTCAACATTAGTATTCTTCTATAATCTATTGTATGATCGTATCTGTAAAATGTAGAATATTCATGCACTGCCAGATTACAGTATTTGTGTTTGTTTTTGCATCTTGTTTTTTTTCCTTTGAGGTAAGCTGTTGGTAATTGTATGTTATTTCCTTGTTGGCAGGCTCGTCTGGACATTATCCTGAAGCCAGAAGTTGACGGTCTCGTAGACACAACTGTCATCCCATACACCGAGACAGAGTTTGTTGTTGTTGTCAATGCCAACCCCAAGCCAAAGGTTACCTGGTATGTAGCGCTGACAATTGGAAATTCAAATTAGATTGATTCATACTAGAAAATCAGTTTAAAAATTCGCGTAGATAGAAGAATAAAGTGAAAAATTGTTCCTTGTAATTTTATGAAAAAACTTCACCATGTTTTTATTCCTTTTATATATTTCAGATAGGTCACCTATAATTCATTTTTTTAAATACCCTAGAGCTATGAATTGATGTGTTTAAAAAAGGTTTAAAAAAGAGTTAAAATGTTATGAATTACATATTTTGACATTAATGAAATGTATTCCAGCTTGCACTATATTCCTATTCTAATTACAGGACCAAGGATGCAGTGAAGATCTTGAACAGCGAGCACACTGTCATCAACGATGATGTCGAGAAGGAAATCTACAAGCTGAAGATCGTCAACATCGGATTGGCTGACGACGGAGTATACATGCTGACTGCTGTCAACAACTTGGGTGAAACAAGCCAACAAGCCAAACTCAAAGTGCATAGTAAGTACAGCAACCAATCGTGCTAACTGTGATCAATGATACCATGAAACAACATCGTTTTTTTTTAAAGAAAATCTTATTCCAGATATTTTTTAATTGAGGTAAATTAAGTAAGGTAATTATTACGGTACTTATTGTTTATTGTTCTCCGTTTTTTTTTGTGCGTAATATGCTAAATTATAGGCCTATAGGCCTACAGTATTAGACTAACTTCATCTAAAATTTGGGTATCTTAACATGAGTTGCTGCATGAAATAGCCTAAAATGTAGCCAAAATAAAAAAGGCTTAGACTAGAATACAAATTTGAAAGTTCTCATAATGGAAAACGTTCATCTCTAATCTCTAATATTAGATACCGGTATCACATTTTATATATTTCATTAGGTTTGATTAGATATTGGATTTGAAACTTGGATTAAATATCATTTGATATTTCCATAGTTATTGTAGTCTTATCTTCAAGGGATTTAACAGATTTATTATTGTGGCTAAGTTTCTGTATAAATTACTTTCTTTCTTACGTAAGTCATTAGCGTTATTTAACTCGGAACTATGTACTTTGTAATTTGCAGCCGAAGTGCCAACGTTCGTGAAGAACCTCGAAGACCAAAAAGTCCGCGATTACCACGATACTGAACTGCAGGTTCGTGCCAATGGCGTGCCGACATCGAGGATACGATGGTATAAGGACGACAAAGAAATTCAGTCGGAAGGTCGACTTACGATCGAGACCAACTCGGAGGGTCAAGTGTCGAGCTGTTTGAGTATCAAGAACTTCAACGAGTCTGATATCGCTAAAGTGAGTTCATGAAACAGTTGAATACCATAACAATATTTTATCCATTTTCTGGCACATTTATTCTGAACAACGACATTTCATCAGTTAATTTTCTAGATTGTTGATTCTCTTATTTCCTTGATTACAATATTTGTGTTCAACATAATGTTTCAGTACAAGGTGACTGCCTCCAATCTGGTGGGCCAAGCCGAAACTACAGCCGACCTTCAAATGGCACAAATCCCACCATCGTTCTCGAAACCACTGGACCGATCTGTGGAAGTGGACGAAGGGGAGATGCTCGACCTCAAGGTCAAACTGGATGGAAGTCCTATTCCGAAAGTCAAGTGGTAAGTATCAATGATTAGTAGAAAATCTGTTGAAATTATTTGATATCCTTCTATGTTAGTGCTATGTACTTTAAAGCATGATATTGCACTTTCCTACAACTATTTTACCCTCTTGTCTGTCTAGGTACAAGGATGGCCAGGAGTTACCCGGAGACGATCATGTCCAGCTGACAGCATTGCCAGATGGTTCTGTGCGTCTTTTGATCGAGAAGGCTTTGCCGACAGACTGCGGAGCTTACAAGCTTGTAGCTACCAACAAGAATGGGGAAACTACTGCACTCTGTTCAGTTGCTGTCAAACGTGAGTTGTTTAGACACAGTCTGTATGTTTTTGTAGGACATTGTCTTTATTTTGGATTATAAAAAATAGTTCCATTGGAAATGCAAATAGAAGCTCTTTTCATTCTCTTTGTTGTTAATATCTTTCATTTATTCAGTGGGATATTTTTATTAAAATTTCATTCATTTACTTCATTTAACAGTTCAAACAATATTTTTTGTTTATAATGATACTGTGTTACAACACCCATGTGTGCTTATTCCAGCCAATGCTCGCAAGCCAACGTTTGTCCGTGGCCTTGAAGATACAAAGGCCATTGTCGGCCAGCCGTTGAAGCTCGAGGCGCAAGTAATGGCATTTCCGCTGCCCGAGATCAAGTGGTTCAAAGATGGGCATCCGATCCGTCCTACCAAGGAGGTCAACTTTATCAATCAACCAGGCGGTGTTATCGGCCTATTGATTGATTCAGTCAAGCCTGAAGATGCTGGCAATTACACGCTGACTGTCGTCAACAAACTTGGAGATATCACGGGATCAGCCAAGGTCAGCCAACTATATAATTGATTTTGTTCTCATCAAGGTCCCGAGTTATTTATTAATAATTGGCCTTATGAAAATTTGTAATAATTGCCCATGTCTCTTTATTTATTTTATTCATCATATCTGTAGCATTGATAGGCCTCTATTGTATTTATTATTTAATTTATATATATTTTCTCAAACAGGTAGAGGTTGAAGCTCGCGAAAAGAAACCGAGCTTCCAGGCTCAACTCCAACCGATGACCGTAGTTGAAGGTTTCCCTGCCAAGCTTGAAGTCAAGGTCGTAGGTCATCCACCACCAACATTGAAGTGGTTGCACAAGGGCAAGGAGATCGTACCAGATGGTAAACACATCAAGGTTGTTCAACTACCAGATGGAACCGCGTGTTTGATCATCGACAAAGTCAAGCCTGAAGATGACGGAGAGTACGAGGTTCAGGCCATCAACGAGAAGGGAACAGTTTCGTCAAAGGCTCCTTTGACTGTTGCGGGTAAGTCCATTAAGTATACAAGTACTCGTATGCAAATTACTCTCTTGTTAGGACGATTAGGTAATTTAATAATACGTAGAGAATTGTAGGAACATTTCTTAATTTTTTGTGGCAGAAAATATTAAATAGCATTTAGTGAAGAATATAAAATTTTAGAAATTATTTCTGTATTTATTTTACAACTATCATTTGGAAAAATAATTTTAGTAGGCCCAATATTTATTGTTCCATGTCACACAATTTTCTGTTGTCAGGTAAAGGACGTTCAGATGCTCCCGAAGAACGTCCAAACTTCATCCATGACTTGCGTGATGTAAACGTCGAAGAAGGAACTCCTCTTCAACTGTCAGCTCCATTCCTCGGTAACCCGATCCCGAATGTCACCTGGACCAAGGATGATGCGCCGGTTGTTCCGGACGAACGCATCCTGATGACATGCGACGGAAAGAAGGTGGGACTCGAGATCAAACCAGCGCGACTGTCCGATGCTGGCGTTTACTCGTGTAAACTGGTCAGTCCATTGGGTGAGATCAAGTCGTCCGCTAAAGCTGCGGTGAAAAAAGTTTATCAGGCACCGAACTTCAGTCAGAAGTTTTCAGATTTGCAACAGGTGAGAATCTATCTAAGTATCATTAATTACTCAGAGGGCTAAATGAAAACGGACAAAAATTTGTGAAAACATTGTAAACGTTACATGTTTTTTCAATTTTATCAAGATTTAGAGTAATCTTTCAGTAATTTAACTTTGAGGGTCTTTTATAGTATTTGGTCCTCCTTGCTTCCATTCATAATTGAAGAGTAAGACTTATTTGTAAGCTTACTTGTATGAAAAGTGTACCCAGGAAAGCAAAAATAATAGCTAATGTACTCTTTGAATATATTTTTTTGAAATGCTCATCGAGAAAATGACTAAATATGTATGGCCTGCTATATATTGGTGTGGCATCAGTATTATTATCAGAATCGTAACTAAGCAGTACATCTGTTTTCTCAGCTGCCAACGTTTGATGCCAAGTTCCCAGCCCGTGTGTCAGGTGTACCACAGCCCGAGGTCACATGGTACCACAACGACAAGCCAATCAAAGAGTCCGATAAGTACAAGGTGAAACGCGACGGAGAGGCATGTTGTCTATATGTTAAGGATTGCCAACCGTCAGACACTGGTAAAATCAGATGCAAGGCTACCAATCTTGATGGTGAAGCAACATGTGACGCTGTTCTCGACGTTGTTGACAAGATGTGAGTGATTCTAATTTCTATTTTTTATTTCTCGGGGGAACCATTTCTTATTGCTAAATTTGAAAGATTAAGAGAGCTTCTCTATAACCAATATTATACATCATTTTGTTTTTATATGATTAACGTCAATGTTCATATAATTATGAATTGTTTAAAGTATCTGCATAAATAATAAAGAGTCAGGAAATAACTTTATAGCTTATTGGCCAATTGCTGCGCGAATTAGACGACCGGCGTCCTCGGATAGCTGTAGTTCAACATCTAATATGTACGAAGCGCTAGTGCACAAAAATCTGATTTCTATTGTGTTCTCTCTCACTCTCGTATTTCGACTGTATTTTTCACTAATGTTTTCGCAAAAACCATTGGGGAAAGGATACAAATCTGTGGCATCTCTTTATGAGAATATGGCCTATGGGGAGTAAAATTTACGTTATTGACCTTTATGTCTAATAAAATTACTTGACTGAATATTAAACATACATTTTACTGTCATATATATTCATAAATAGGAAGCTCAAATACAACTGTTAGGTTAATAGATCACTTACAACAGTGCCAGCAGCTTACCTTGATGTGATATGTTTATTCTAGCGAGAAGAAGCAAAAGATGGAAGCTCCGTCGTTCATGAAGAAGATCGGCGACACGGAAGTGTACAAGGCGATGACAGCCAAGTTCACTGCGTGCGCCACTGGCTATCCTGAACCAGAGTTCGAGTGGTTCCGAGGGGACGACAAGCTGTTCCCAAGCGACAGGATCCGGATGGAACGTGAGGGTTCGGGACTTTTGCGGCTCAGTATCGCAGGGGTTGATCCATCGGACGTGGCTCGCTATCGTCTGAGGATTTTCAACCCCCACGGTGAAGCTTTCTGTGAAGCTGACCTCAGCTACGACTGTAAGTGCTGTAACGTGCTATAGCTTATTTTGAAGTATAATATTACTGAAACTGGAGTCTGCTACTTATCGTAACTGCCGTGACTGTAATTTTTTTAAAAGATAGATTTGTATTTTGTTTCATATATTTACTGAAAGAATGTTCTAAAATAGAATACAAGTACTGAACTCAGTGCGTGATTAACTTCATGAATGATTAAGTTCGTCTGACAGATTTCAAGTCGCTAAATTATTTTTGTATCCAATTCATTAGAATGATCAAATCTTTTCGCTGAAACGAAACATCAGGAAGTTGAAACATCAGGTATTTATATACGGTATATGTTTTCAAATAATAACGCTCCAAGTGTGTTGGTTTGTACAGCTCTTGAGAGCCGTCCCAAGAGGCCCATCGGTGATCAATACACCGACTTCGACAAGTACCGCAAGACCGGAGCCCCTCTCCCATTGGCCGATCGACCAATCATCAGCCGGATGACCGACCGTCGACTCACGTTGTCATGGAAACCTTCGATACCGATCGGTATCCGTGAGCCGGTGACATACAGAGTAGAAATGCTGGAGCAACCTGATGGAGAATGGTTCACTGCAAGAACAGGTTAGATTATTAGAAAAGAGAAAGTCTAGATTGGGACGATTGTATTTAAAAATGAATTCCATTTTATTTGTCTTTTGCTAAATCTGTATTGACGAAAAACATTCTTATTATAACTGTGGATGTATTTTAGTTGAACATTTTGTAGCTGCAATTTAAGGTGTAGGCCCTATATTTTAAAACGTGATTAGGCCTTTTACATCGAAATAATAGGCTACTAATAATACTTGAACATAGGCCCTACATATTAATTATTATTAAATAATACTAATATATAAAATTATTGGGACGAGATTTCAGATTACAATTTTACCAACGTATAATATTTACGTTTATGGCCATATATTATTCACGTAAAAAATTAATTTGTGTTTGTTTCGTCAGGTATTCGCAGTTGTGTTTGCGACATCCGCAACCTTGAACCGTTCCGCGACTACAAGTTCCGCGTCCGGGTAGAGAACAAGTACGGAATCAGTGATCCTTCGCCGTTTGCCATCACATACCGCGAACGTCTCGAACCGGAACCACCCAAGTTCATCCCGTATCTTGCTCCCGGCATCGACTTCCGTCCGGAAACATCGCCATACTTCCCCAAGGACTTTGACATTGAGAAACCAGACCATGACGGTCAAGCACAAGCTCCACGGTAAGAAATAGCATTACACTTACTTTTCTTGGAACATACCAGTACACCGGTTATGACGATAAGTATATTAGAATCAATTGAAAATGTTTTAGTGTATTCATTCATTTAATTTTTGATGCAATTTCAATTATTTGCATGCTGTCTGGACTAGTATCTACTCACAAATTTATGTAGATGATTAACTAGCATTTGAGTCTGACTGTTCAATTCCTCTTTCTCTTCTAAGTAGATCAAAATGAAATAAAACATTTTTACAAACTATGTATTATTATTCACAATATTCAGGTCTATAACTAAATAATCTAAAATTTGTGATATTGCGACATAAGCTTACATCTTATTATTTTGTCATAGATTTATTAATCGTGAACGAGTGTTAAGACTATACCATATCTATTATTTATGTTCATTAAACGTACAATTTACAACAAGTGTAGGCACCATTTGTTATCATGTTTCTCAATGTATTACTGTACCAACATATTATTACGTCAAATCAAACAAATATATATTCCAAAAATATACAAAATTGTGTGTTGACTGAAGAGATTGAATGAATGTACTAAGAAATTGTTTGAATATGTTGTTTAGATTCTTGCGTCAAGAGCACGATACTCAGTACGGTGTGAAAGGTCACAACTGCAACCTGTTCTGGTGTGTTTACGGCTATCCGAAGCCGAAGATGACTTACTATTTCAATGACGAGCTGATCGATATGGGTGGCCGATACGACGCCAGCTACACGCGTAATGGGCAAGCAACTCTCTTCATCAACAGGTAAACTTGTTGGCAACCTGCAGCAAGTTCTGTCAATTCATATAACGTATTCGTTGTTGGGTTAAAGCTAATACAGTCCATACTTTTTTATCTTTGAAAGTTGAAATAATTATAAGCAGTGACCATATCTTCAAAAATAAAATCTGGGACAAACAAAACAGGGAAGGCAGTATCTTGCAAAGCTGGCTACCCGAGAGTAGCGTGGGGCTACCAATGTGGGAGTGAGACTCGCACATTGGTAATTAAGGCATTTGGTAAAATTAAATCAATTATTTATCAGGCCTTACTTTAATTTTATTTTATTTGTGAGAATGATGGAGCCTTATAAGTAACCAATCAGTTGCTCAAACAAACATTTTCTTTGTCTTTCTCCGACAGAATGCTTGACAGAGACGTAGGCATGTATGAGGCCGTAGCGAGTAACGAGCACGGTGAAGCCCGTCAGCGAGTGCGTCTGGAGATTGCCGAGTACCCAACGTTCATCCGACGCCCGGAGGAACAGATCATCATGATGAGGAAGTCTGGACGTATCGACGCCAGAGTTGTCGGTGTTCCCTATCCGGAGATTAAGTGGTACAAAGACTGGCAGCCATTGGCAGCTTCCAGCAGAATCAAGGTAAAGACAGAACTTAGCGTTGAACATTGACGGTGTCTCAATTGAAAATGTATTTAACGAGAGTCTGAGATCAATCTAGTTGGTAGGTAGGCATATTGTTTCTCACTGATGAAAACAGATATTACTTCAGTGTTAGATAGGTTCATTCAGAGGAATGCATTTTACTACAATTTATATATTCATATATATGACTCAAGAAACGAAGATAACAAGTTCTGAATCGTGGAAGTGTCTATTTCAAAACCGATGAAGATTTAAAGATAATATATATATTAACTTTTCAAGAAAACAAGAACAGACGAGAAGAATATAAGTTGGAGGAAAAAATGTATATTCAAGACCAACAAACACCTGATCCGTCCTGACGTGGTTTTTCGTGGTTTCCCACAGTCCTCGAAGTGAATGCTTGGATGAAGTACTAATTGGCCACGACCTTAATTAGTAGAGTGATAGGCCTAGTTATATTGAGGGCTATCACTTCTTATTTTTTTTTGGAATCCTTTGTATAATGATGAACTTGCACCTGCTGTCATTGGAAGAAGTGAACATTGCCTAAGAGACTTAGTTCAAAGTGAAAGATATCAACAATCGTGCGGTTGGATTATTCCTAATACCAATGTTGGTAGTGTCCGGATATATCGCAAAAACAGTTTATATTGTGTTCCGAACTTTCGACAACTGAAAACTTTTATCTGCGGCGAAGAAGTGTGGTCACAGACAGCGTAGACCTGGTGTCAAAGTTCATGGCTTTAATTTAAAATAATAATAAAATGGGGTGGTAAGATCGCCCTTATGGTGCCCCGTCCAAACGATCCTACTCTCATCCTTAGCCTTAATAGGGGAACAATGATTTTGTATCAAGTTTCGATGTTATTAAAAAAAAATATATAGAAAATTCATTGTATTTTAAAGCATTAAAATTAAAAGTATAGAGCCTATGTGGAACCTCTTTAGTAAGTTTCTTTGCACTACATAATATTATCCTGGGAAATTTCATTTTTTGATCACGTCCATATGTTTCCTGATGTTGAAGAGTTTCTTCAGTACATTTTTCAATCTAGTAAGTTTTTTGGTCCAGGCCCCTGAAAAACTATTACGTATATTATACTATAGGATAGGTTACACTTAGAACTTTTTTTCATGTTAATCAAGAAAAGACTTGACTGAATTCATAAAGAATCTACGACAATAGTTACAAATGGGAGTATTTGTTGTAGACCAACAGTTTCCAGATTTCTATATTACCATTGATAATTAAGTAGCCTACTCGTTGGGTTTTCAGGTTTTAAATACAGTAATTTTTATTTTTCAAACCTTCAACTCTCATGTGAGTTTCACAAGCGGACATCAACTAAGAAATATTGATAATTATTAATTAGATCATTATTAAAATCATTTATGAATAATTAATATTGACTAAGCTATTTCATCCTAACTCTTCAGATACAATTCATCGAGCCCGACACTTGCATTCTTCAAATCAACGACGCGATCAGCAAAGACGAGGGCCTGTACTCGTTGAGCGCGCGCAACATTGCTGGCGCCATCTCAAGTTCAGTCATGATACACATTGAGGAGAACGAGCAAGAGTATGGCTATTTGACTTACAGCAAGGGACGAGATATTAAGCCCAAGAGGAAGCCCTTCTCGGACTTCTACGATATCGGCGACGAACTTGGCCGTGGTACTCAAGGTAAGCTGCTGGCTGACGTTCATAAGGATTCAGAGTTGCTTTTTATTTATTACGACTCAATGCGTACAAGGAAATAGTGTGTACCTAGAATATATAATGGCCTAATGGGTTGAAAAGGAAAAAATAACCGCAGTTTACCAAGAGAGAGAGATGAGCCAAACAATTAATCATGGGAGGTTTACTGATAGTGAATGTAAGCCTATAGTAACGAACACACAAAAAATCAACAACGTTTCAGCTACTGTATTTGTTACACTAGAACAGTAGCAAAATATTGTGCATTACAGTATACCGTGCATTTGTAAATATATACATTTTTTTCGCCAGTGGGACTATGTTGAGTTGCTCAACTTTACTCTGACGTTTTTTTCCATTTCAACCTATTCTTCAAGTATCATTATTCATTAGTATTGCAGCACTTTCTTGTACTACGTAATAAATCATTTCCAGTGCATTTTTTGTATACTTGTTTAGACCACCGTCGACATGTTGTGTTCTAGGCGTGACTCACCACGCTGTAGAGCGACTTACCGGCAGGAATTACGCCGCTAAGATCATGCACGGCAAGTCAGACCTTCGTCCGTACATGAACAATGAGCTCGATATTCTCAACCAGCTCAACCACAAGAAAATCATCCGGCTGCACGACGCTTACGACACAAACCGTTCGCTCACCCTCATCACCGAGCTGTATCCTTGAACATTAATTTATTAACTTTATTTATAAATTCATGTTTAAATTAAATTTATTCAATAGAACCGAATGTAGTACAGAGTTGTTAGACAAAGTAAAACCAGTTATAGAATATGTGATGATTTCAGTGATACATCTCTAGTCACTTTGATAATATGGTTACAGTGTTCCGTGGAAATTCGTATTGTAGATACTCGTTGACGGTGTAGGGGCATTGCTCAAGGAGAAAACGTTTAAGAGATAGCTTGAGATTATTGTCGGTCATGGTTTTCATCCTCTGTGGTAACTTGTTGTAAAGAATGGCCCCCGCATATTCAGGGTTCTTATTGTACAATGCCAGATTGTGGGCAGGGATGTGGATATTATTTCTGCCTCTGGTCTGATGATCGTGGACACGTATGTTTGTTGCTTGATTTCCATGTTGTTTGGTAAAAATAATTAAGCTGAATATGTATATGGCAGGTAAGGTTAAAATACCAAGTGACTTGAAAATGGGTCTGCATGTGGTTCTATGTGAAACGCCCATCATGGCCCGCACTACCCTCTTTTGCATCTTGAATACTCTGTCAGTCTGGTGCGAATATCCCCAGAAGATAATGCCATATGATAGGTGGGAATATACATTTCCAAAATACACGAGTCTTAGAGTGCTCATGCTCACCTGCTTTCGAAGGTTGCGTATTAGGAATGGAGCTGATGCAATCTTTTTGGTTACCAGATGAATATGTGATGACCAGTCAAGTGTAGCGCTGATTATTATGCCTAGGAACTTGGTTTCTTGAGCCTCAACTAGACTTCTATTGTGGACTTTTATCAGCGGACTTTGGTCTAGCAGTCGTTGCGTAGTGTGAAAATTAATAAATGTAGTCTTACTAGAATTAAGAATAAGACCTGCCTTGCTACACCACTCCTGCATATTGTTAGTTGCTACATTCGCTCGAATTGCTAGAGAGTCTATGGTGTCGGCTGTAATAAGGTGACTCGTGTCGTCAGCGTATATTGAAATTGTGCCATTGCCTAGGCTTTCTGGGAGGTAATTAACGTATATGATGTACAGAAGGGGGCCCAGTACAGTGCCTTGTGGTACACCTATGTCTGTCGTTCTTATTTCGGATCTTATTTTGACTCGCTCTCCTGTGACTATCTCCACACACTGCTGCCTGTTGGTGAGAAAGGACTGTATCCATCTCAGAGTTGTTCCTGTTATCCCCATTGTGGCAAGGGTGTTGAACAGTATGCTGTGGTGCATAGAGTCAAAAGCTTTTGACATATCGTAGAAGAGACCTGCTGCGACTTTTCTTTCATCTAATGCTTGGTAGATCGCCTTAATGAAGGTTTGGTTCCATGATGCACTGTAGGCCTACTGATGACTGAGATCTAATGGCCTCAGTGACTGATGAATGAGGTGATTAGATGATGAGATGAAAAATTATTTCATTATTTGTTTTTGCCCTTTTTGGATAGTTGGAAGGAGTCGGTCAGTATTTTAAAAAATTGAATAGACATGATTATTGATTTTCTAATTTTACTATTTTGATAGTCTCTAAATTGTTTCAATTTCTTTTTTATGTTTGGTGATCAACTGATTATATTCAGAGTGTACTTCTACTCTGTCTACAGTTAATAGGCCTACTTGATAGCCTGTCAATATAATTTTTCCAAGTTGACCTGTTTCCTTGACTCGTTGCTATCACAGTGCTAGCGGTGGTGAATTGTTAGACGTCCTGACGAAACATCCGTACACAACAGAGACGGAGATAGCCGACTATATTCGCCAGGTGTTGTGGGGCATCGATCATATGCACAGCCAGCAAATCGGACATCTTGGCCTAACCGTAAGTTGTACACTTGTAACTTGTTTCATTACATCATTATGTCGCGCTAGTTGAAGATTACTGCTTGGAGTCAAGACGGAGCAAAACTGAAAACAATTATTATTATTTTGATTCAAACCTATGTGTTGACATTTTTGTACATATTGTATTGTATTGATTATTTATTTACAAACAATCGTAGAATACCTATAAAAAGACTGTACTTCTTATAGGCCTATTGATATTGGACCTATGTCTCATATTGGAGATCTAATATTTTTATTTTTTTCGGCTGTTTATCCGGAACAATTTTGCTTCTAACATTTTAACGCTACCGTGCACATTATTTTATGATTTTCTCAAAAATATAGAATACTCTGGGCTACTTTTCCAACACCCCTACTTATCTTGATTGATCTTGAACAAGATCTTGATGGAATAATAGGCCTAGCAAGTAATTTTTTGCAGGTCTGCATTCAATGCATAATTATGTTACTTTAAATTAAGTTTTGCATTTAATTCACTATGTTTGTTTCAGCTGAACGATCTGTTGATCTCACATCCCGGCGGTGACGATCTCAAGATCTGTGACTTCGGCCTCAGCAGGAGAATCGCCTATGGCAAACTTGCAACACTCGATTATGGTGAGTCTTTACTGAGTGAAATAGCATTGACCTGCAGTTAATAAGTATTTTGTGCTCTATTTTCAACAGAAATAATTTAAAATTAAAAATTCTCACTAGAGACTAGATTAGAAGCTAATCAAATTATGTTGTAATTTTTGACTCCTCAATCAAAACTGAACAATTAGGCCTAAATTGTGAACAAATATTTATGTTTTAATTATGTATTTGTTTTAATTTAATCGTACCTGAATACATTTACATTCACGTAAAAAATATACGTAATTACTTTCTTGAGGGTAGCAATGGGTTATGTTTCCATTTATTTAGTATAAATCAGTTCAGTCACTTATTGAATGATTACCAATAGAGTCTAAAAGAATGATGCCACTGTAGTTGGTATAAGCATATAATATCTGCTACATATTTGTTATTGTAAGTACCAGTATGTTGATGGTGTGGTTCATAGAAAGTAGTGTTGTTCTCCACTATCTACAATTGTATGTCTACAGGAATGCCGGAGTATGTGTCGCCTGAGGTTGCTAACGGAGATGGAGTAGGGCTGGGAACTGACATGTGGTCCATCGGCATCATCACCTACATCTTGTTGTCTGGACATTCACCGTTCCGAGGAGCTGACGACCGGGAGACACTAACCCGTATCAAGGAAGGTTAGTTGGCCCACACAAGTTCGTTGACATTAAATAAGATGAATAACGACTTATTCTTAAACATAGACTTTCGTACTTTCCCAAAACATAAGGTGCTGTTTGCTTCAAATCAACTATCAAATATAAGAATATCCATTTATAATTTCAGTTTACTCGCGAGAACAATTACCATACCTTCACAAAGAATAATATCATAAATAAGGATGAAAAATTAATTACATATTTTTTTTAAATTTGAGAAACATAGTAAAAACTATTATGAGCCGGTTCATCGTAATTCTTTAAAACGAAATAAAAATATATAAACTATAGGTATAGGTTATATAAGTTCAAAATACAAAATATAGGTTCGACAGGCAACGAATTTTATTGGCACAGAATCTATTAGTCCATTACCTATATTTTCCATACGTTTTCAAGTTGCCGTGTAATAAAATTCCTTGTGGATGGATAGATTAAATCTCGTGAAACTGAGTTATATTTCAACGTTAATGTGATAATGTGATTCCCTCAGGCAAGTGGGAGTTTCGTGACGAGTGGTTCTCGCAAATATCCAGCGAAGCTCGTGACTTCATCAGCAGCTTGCTAGTCTACCAATCAGAAGGCAGGATGGACGTGAAATCTGCGTTAAGACATCCTTGGTTGTTACATGCTGACAAACTTCCTGCCGACCAGCCGAACATCAGCACTGAAAGGCTCAAGAATTATTACGACAGCTACAGGTGGGCAAAACAAAAATATTGATCCTTGAAGACAAAACTGAAGATTAAGCCAACGCTCAACAGTAAAACTCTTGTAGTAAAATCTATACAATATTCATTATTTAATTTATGGAATTTCATTATATTTTTTATTTTGGAGTAGGCCTCCAATTCTTTTGGAACTTTCTAACTATATTTCCGCCAAGAAACATTTTGAGTTAGAATATCAATATTAAATAATATTTCATAATATTGGTAGACCTTGGCTACTGTTATCAACTTATCATTCATTTATACATCATGATTCATAAGCAATAGGATAGGTCTAATTTAAAAATGTCTGCAATAGAGTCTTCATTAGTAACACTATTAGTCTATTACAAATTTAAGATGTACTACTACCCCTAAATAATGTACCTGTTTAAGCCCATCTATCATAGTTTTATATACTTCAAATTATTTTGTTCTAAAGTATAATTTTTGTTTATACATGTATCATGTTCCATATAGGGCCTACAACAGACTGTAGTGCTAATGAAGTGAATATGTTTCCCTGTTCTAGGGACTGGTACAACAACGCATCTTGTCGCTTGTGGTACCGTCGCCGCCCACTCAGTGGCGCATTCTCTCACCCATCTCGCATGGTCTACCCGCCGGGTCACGTCTACACGCCTGAGGCGACTCCTGAACGTTCGCTCAAGGACCCGAAGGAACCGAGGACATGGGAGGCTCAAGTACCGTCAAGGGAGCCAATCGACTACGAGCTCGGAACAATCAAGTCTGAGAGCCAGTGAGTTGACAACATTACGTCATTGACAGTCAAAATATATTGTCATGGATTGGAGTATGAAACAAATGAATATGCACAAAGCCTAATTGTAATTTATATTTCAATTCCTGAATACATTTTAACCGTAAAATATTGAAAACTATTAAATCAATGTTACCAAAGCATTATTTAATCAAGTAAAAAAATTCCCAAATGTTGATACTGTAATGATATCATATCAAATTAATAGAATATAGCTTACCAATATCTCATTTGTTTTTTTATCAATATCAAAACTTGATACTAAATCATTGTTTCCCAATTGAGGCTATCTTCATAGTGAATAAGCAATCCAAAATCCGATTATAAACAATAGGACATTTGTATTTTATATTATTGTTGTGGGCCAATGTGAAAAAATTGCAGGGCATTTTTTTTTTTCAAATTTGAGGATTAAATTACCATCATTTTGAATTGGTGATGCTAATACGACAAAGTGCAAACTCGTTTCAACATCCATGTGTTTTTTCGAAAACACAACTTGTATATTGTGTAGTGTTTTTATGCAGAATTATTAGTATTTGTAGGCTTATGGATTGAACAAAATTATATTATGTTATCTGAAAATGTATCTTCATACTTGTGCGCCTTGTTAATAATACCCGTTTGTACGTACGTCAGTAGCGTATGTTTTAATTGTGTGACCCGTTTGCAGCTACCAGAACGGTCCGGACACGTATCTGCTCCAGCTGAGAGACGTGGACTTCCCTGTCAGGCTGCGAGAGTACATGAAGGTGGCTCGCAATCGTGGCTCGAGGCAACCTTTCGACGATGAGTACGATTGGAGGGTGAGTTGTAGAACAAATATTATAAACTAGACCTATAGTTATCTACAAGAAAATATGTGAGGTACATGGGTAGTGAAAATCTGCTGTCCAAGCTCTAACTGTTTTCTCAAAGTGATCAGACGATCTTTAATTTTGGCTTTGAGTTATATAATATAAAAGTTTCTGAGGACTCTCAGATTTCGACCAAATATATCCACGTAATTTGGTATTCAGCTCTCGTTTGTTCAAGGTACATATTTTCCTGTATAGAGGAACACATAAACATATATAGGCCTAGTTAATAGAAATCTTACAAGTATGTCATGATCAAACTAACGGTATTGAATATTTTCATAAATTATTATTATTACTTATATTTTCTCCATCATTATGATCAAGCTCATTAAAGTTTAGAGAAACAAACCTTTAATGAAAAATACAATATAAAATATCAACTTTATTCATTTATTGCCATTGTAGAGTAACGTCTTCACTTTTTCATTCATTTAGACGCCTGTGATCCACGAACGCCGTCGATTCACCGATGTGATGGATGAAGAGATTGATGACGAGCGTAAGAACCGCATCAGCCAATACGGCTCCAGCGATGTGTACTCACTGCGCCGCCTGCGCCATGAGCTTGGTACTCGGCTGGACGGACATGCTGAGGCTGAAGCTATCATTGAGTACAAACGAGATGGACAGGTTAGGATTTAAACAAGAAGTTCCACATTTCAATGATAGTTTTATTGATTTCCATGATATTATACTGGTTTATCAATCAATTGACGTTTGCGAATTCCCAATGATTAATCTTGGCTTTGGCCCTATAATTAAGAATGTCTAGGGGCCTATTTAGTATTTAATTTTGAAATTGCTGTACAACTTTTGAAAAATGTGTGGGCCAGTATGTGCGTGATTTTAAATTTGTGGTTCATTTGCTAATTACGTTTTTCAGCTCGAAACGTAGTCAGGCCCACGGATTGTAATGGAAACAAATCTTGGAATCAGCCAATCAGTTGTGGGCCACCCTTACTGATGAATTGTTAAAAGTAAACTTATGTTATTTCAGCCCCCATTCTTCCGCGAAAAACCTACGACGCTACCGATAGTTGCAGATCAGCCGGGACAATTAGTGTGCTACGCTGTAGGTGATCCGAAACCCTCCGTGCAATGGTTCAAGTAAGTCATTATCTTCTTCGTTAATAAAATCATGTTCATTCATCTTATCTGTAGCAATGTAGTTGTATTTGAATTACAATTTAAAATTAGAATGAGGTGTATTAGTATCAACTATAATTTGGTACAGGTTTTAAATGAAATTTTTAAATAAATGTGTGGGTACAATATCGAGGGAATAGCCTAGTTGTTCACAGCTGAGAGCCTGAGAATGTTATAGACTAAGGCATACCGTAGTAGAGCCAAATAGCGGATCAACTTGTTATTACTCTTTGTTACCAATGCTATTTCTGACCTTTAATTAGATGAGCATAGCGAAGATTTTCACTGAACTCTTACGGAACTTTATCTGTGCGTTTTTTTTTTTTTTTTTTGTAAACACTGCACAGGTCGCAGGGTTTGCCCGATCGACATGAAACTTTTTTTTATATGCAAACTTATCCAACTTAGAACTGTGTAGTTTTGAGGTCTAATCGGTTGACCATTTTTGAGAAACATCATTTAGAAGTTTCTAAAAACCCCATAAGATTTGGCTGAACGGAAAAAATTGAAAAATTAAATCTCTTCAATATGATTCAAATTTTCCACAAATGTGAACACAAGAATAATATACATGAATAAAAATTTGGTTTGATATTCGGACCAGCCGTTTTGGAGAAAATAATATAATAAATGTATTTTATTCATCGGAAAGATAGAAATATTAGTTGAAAAATGTTGCATTGTCGAAGTCACGGCTTTCTAGATTCATTGACATTGGATGAAGTTCATTTCAAATGATCAAGGTTTGTAGAGTTTTCGATTATACTTTATATAGACATCTCGCTCATCGTACAACGCACATCCTGCGTTTGCCTAGTTAATATTCAGTAACAGTATAATTAATACATTTTCATTTTCCATAAAATACTGTCTAAATAATGAAAATTATTAATAATTCAGATACACTGTTAATAATACTGTTTTATGTTGTACGGTATTTTAAATTGGCCTAGTAGGGACATAAATCATGAAAAAAGTCTAGAACAAGTATGATAATTGAAAATCTAGCATGAATTATGGTAATTTCATATTCATTTATCTAGTCGTATGAGTTTGCCTTCAGAAGTCTTCCCACTTTAAATCGGTCTTGTGTTTTGTGCTATGTTCAGGAACGACCTTGTGGTGTCCGACAGTCATCGAGTAAAGATCACGGAAGACGAAGAGGGTCGATCTATTCTTCGATTTGAGCCAGCTTCGCATATTGATGTGGGCATTTACAAGGCTGTGGCTCGTAATCGTGTTGGCCAAACTCACACGAGAGCCAGGTAAATAATAATTGATTTATAAGTTTCACTTTGTTGGCATCAGAATCAATAATTCGAATATCTACGGAAGATAGAACTGCTCTATCAACTCTAGTAAGCGTTATCATAATAGTTATTCACTTATTGAGTACAGTACCTTTAAAATGTTCTACAAAATGCTATGAGGATTCAGCATCAAAAAAACCCAAAGAAATTGTTCATGTAATCAATATAGTACTGTATAATATATAGGCCTATATATATATAATATATATATATATATATATATATATATATATATATATATATATATATATATATATATATATATATATATATATATATATATATATATATATATATATATATATAGAGAGAGAGAGAGAGATATAGATATAGATATAGGCCTATATACAATGTTAGTTTATAATGAGATAATACACTACTGTAGACAGTTGAACAAAAGTAAAACAAGTAAATAAAATACTGTACTCTGTATTCCAATAAACATATATTTAATATATTTTATTACAAATATTATATTTCCTAGGGTTGTACTTGCAAGCGTACCGTCATCGCCCGATTCACCCGAAGCCGCCGAGATTTCAGACAACGAAGTCTTGCTGCGTTGGAAACAACCGAAAGACGACGGTAATTCTGCGGTCGTCTGCTATGGCCTACAGTACAAACAAGCTGACAGTGATGACTGGTTGGATCTGGCTAAAAACATTGACCACGAGTTCTATTTAGTTCGTGAACTGCGCGCGGAAACCAACTATCAGTTCAGATTGTCAGCACGTAACCGAATCGGATGGAGTGACAAAGGCATACCGACAGATCTAGTCAAAACAAAAGAACCAGGTTTGTTTTATTAAATATGTATACAGTAATACAGTACCTAGGTACCTGCATAAAAGTATAACTAGCTCATCTTATCATTAACATGTTGGATGAAAACGTTATTTGTTACTGGTATTATTCATAAAGTATTTTCAAGTCATTATAATCCTGTAATAAATATTATCTATACACTTACACTTTATATACATGCTCAAGTATACTTGCCTAGGTTGAATAATGTCACTTCAGTATTTAGTATTTACCGTACGCTGTGTCCTTATTATTTAATTGCCTTTCTAAACTAGGGTATGTGGGTATTGGACATGGATTTATGATATTTTCGATATTTCCGATTCTATTCCACCATCTATTCTGAACGTTGTGATCGAAGCTCATCTGATTTTACTTCAATTACTTTTCAGGAGTACCAAAAGTACAAATAACAAGAGCAATGAAACATTTACAACAAATAACCGATTCGGGAGAAGAAATCTCAGTAGAAGAAGTCCGACAAAAACTCGATTACTCAACGGAGAAAACACCTATCGAATGGAGCAATGAAGGACAACTGACAGATAAATATAGTTTTGTATCAGAGCTTGCAAGGTAAGTACCGGTACTAAGTAACCTACCCTGAATGATCATAATTTCATATTCTTGGTCAAGATAACACATAAGTTGTGAAATATGCAAGATATGAATATGATTTGTACTCATAAGCTAGCCTATATTATGGTAGCCAGGCCTACACACTTTTTTTTTGAAATTGTAAAGTTCAGCTACTGCCTTGATTGTACAGCCAACTTGTTGATCATTCATAACAAACTTGAAAATGGAAATGCTTCACTTATCATTTTTTCAGCATAGTACATTTTCAGAAAATTTGTTGATCAATTTTCTTGGAAATGACCAATTTCTTTCAACTTTATAGAAACATGCATTAGACCAAGATAAATAATATAATTATGTGAAAATTTCTTTTCAATCGGATGAAATTCAAAAAAATTTAATTACACCCAATGCTATTGTTGAGGGGATTTTTAAGCATTCAGTATCATTTGTCGAAAAAATGTCAGAACCGATTCTATTTAAACAATAGGCCTACCAATCTATTCTGCACCAATGTCCAGAAAAAGTTGCAAGTCAATTGGCCATTTTGTCTGACCTCTATTCTGCGTACAAAAAAAACATAAATACAAACCGCTGTAATAACACAAACCCATTAGTTCCAGTACGCCTACGTGAAATAGAACGCTACGCTCATAATTAAAATATGTTTTCCGTATTAAACATTGAAACGTATGGTAGATGAAAATGAATCCAAGAGGCGTTTGTAGCAACTGATGATTGGTAAATTAAGCAAAAATGAGCAAATAACTTGTTTTCACTCTTGGTTACGTATGTTAATTTTGTACCCAACTAATAACTAACCAATTAATATTCAATCATCAGTTGGTAAAACTGGCTCTAAATGTTACCAATTTTTTTTTCAGGGGTCAATTCTCTGTAGTAATCAAAGGTATAGAAAAATCCACTGACCAAGTAATAATTGCCAAGCTATTGGAGCTCCGTCCCGACACCGAACAACAGGTGGCGAGGGAGTTTGAAACACTACGTTCCCTTCGACATGAACGAATCGCTTGTCTCCATGGTGCGTACAAGCCTCAGGGCTCGTCTGCGGTAGCGGTACTCGTACAGGAGAAGCTGCAAGGAGCCGACGTACTGACTTACCTATCAAGTCGGCATGACTACACAGAGCAAATCGTTGCTACAATTATAGCACAGGTACATATACTAATGTAATCATACCGTCGCTATTTTGCCATAAGGGCCTAACTAACGATTTTTGAGAAATTCGTTTTTGTATATTATTTTGTTCATAAAAATGTCCTGCGCATTTTCTTTCCCAAAGGGCATATCACTACAGTGATAAATTAGAAAGATATAATCATTTCAAGTTTGTAAAATTGTCTGTTGTCTATCCCATCAACTGCCAAAAGGGCCTAACTCCCATAAGAGTAATGGCGTAAAAGTAACAATTTCGAAAATAGCACTTAGGCCCTTACGGCAAAACGTCGACAATATATTCAGACGTAGCCTACTGTATGGATCAACATCATTGGAACTATTTAACAGAACTAATATTATCGAACAGTTACCGGTATACATGGTGATTGTCAAATGTTTAATAAATTACCGTAATTACAATTAATTTTAAAAATTCATCTCCGAGGTACTTCGACCTCCACCTTAGCTGAAAAAGTTACCCAGGTTTATTAAATAATTCCCAGGTAGAAGCCTATAGGCTTCTACCTGGTAATTATTTAATTAAATTAAATATATAAGAATTATTTAAATAATTTATTTAAATTTTTTATTGGGAATTATTTAAATATATAAGTGAACCTCTGTTGATGTTTTTGGAACTAGATATATATTTTAATTTTCTAACAAGATTCTTATGATCCTATGAACTTGGATATTGATAGAAGACTGTAGGTTTTAGTAACTATAATATGTTAATCAACATCCTCCAGAAACGGATAATAATGACAGCCAGCATTCCATTTAATTTGTGTAATTTTTCCTATCAAAAACTAATTCTATCAACGATTGATAACTGATCCAGGATTTTCACATTTTGTTTGAGATTGTTTCACGGTGTACAATTCATAAGCTGTTATGTGTTTGCTATTATTCCATATTTATTTATTTATTTTTCTATTCTTATAAATAACTCATTACAATACACATAAATCACATGGATAATCGGAGCCAGATGATAGAAAATGCATATGGCAAAATATTATGGATGTGGAAGAAAGAAAGAATCTTGTGTTTGCACTTAGATTACCGTACATTGGGATTGAAATAATAATAAGTCTTTATTCTATACATACGGTAATGAATTGGTCAAGAAACTAGTATGACACAATAATAAAAACTAATAATAACTTGGAGAATTGAGTGAAATGAATCGGATTTCACAATAATACATATGTTATGTTCTAACAAATAATGATATTATAAATTAATAATTCTGATGGTGCAACTAAAATATCTAATGTATATCTAAGGTTTAGCAATACAGAAATGGTTAGTGCGTCCCATGGTTAGTGCGCGCTCACTAGTGCGTCCCATGGTGGAATATGCTAGTTCAGTTAGGGATCCATATAGATCAGGTGAGATTAGGGATGTGGAAAGGGTACAAAGGATTGCAGTTAGAAGGGTTACAGGTAGGGTTAGGAGGTGGAAATGGGGGGAAAACGAAAGGGAGGAGAGGGTAAGAATATTGGAAAGTCCATCAGAGATGATCCGAGAATTGGGATGGCAGGATTTGGAAATACGGAGAAAGGAGGGTCGGATATGTAATTTCTTCAGGGTAATGGAAGGAGAAGGGGGCTGGGGGGAGTTGAATAGGCAGATAAAAAGAAACGAGTTGGGGTATGGAGGTAGGCGGAGTCATGATAGATCGGTAGTTATAAAGGGGGCTAGGTTAGATGTCGGTAAATTCTCTTTCTTGAATAGGACAGGTAGGGACTGGAATGGGCTTAGTAGAAGTATATTCGAGAGGGATGAAATAGGGTTGAAGCTATTCCGTCAGAAGGTTAGGGAGGTGGTGTGATAGGATGATGGATAGGGAACTTGCCACCGTGCATTCATGTGCAACTGCAAGAGTTTAATAATAATAATAAAGTGCCATTGCATAATTGATTAACATGCTTATATTAATACAATAAAATAATATTATTAATAACTGAATATTAATTTTGTTTCCTGTATCATATTCATATCTATTTTTCTAAATTTGTGTTGAATCAATATGAAATGTAATTTACCCAACATTTCCCCTCAAAAAAGTGAATAATTATTTTTCCTTTCATAAACTGAAATACCTAAATCACTACGAACTAGAAAGCATCATTACTCAAATGTGACTTTTTTTAAAATCCATGTGTGATGAGGGTAGCATGCAGGATATACAGGATTTTGTCATTTCAATGTGTAAATTATAAATTGTGTGAATTATAAATTCTTCGCATCAAACAAATTCTTTCAAACTGTCCATACGGTACCGGTGTTGAAGTAAAGTCTTTCACTCAATAGGACTACATGTTATCTATTTTTATGAACACATTTCTTCTGCTCTACTTCTCCCCCATTAGGTTTTGGACGCACTTCAGTACATGCACTGGCGCGGTTATTGCCACCTGAACATCCAGCCTGACAATGTTGTCATGGCATCAGTACGGAGTGTACAAGTGAAACTTGTTGACTTCGGCTCTGCGCAACGTGTGAGCAAACTCGGCACCGTGGTTGAGAAGATGGGTGACCCAGAGTATTCTGGTACGTAAACATTGATATTCTGCGAGAAGTTGAGTACAGCAAAGCCTTGGTCACTCAAACTCTGATATTGTAATCCAAATTTTGTTGTAATTCATACAATAGTATTGCTCTCTACAAAGAATTGGCCCAAAAGAGCCCAAAAGAAAGTGCTAGGTAATTTTGGTCATTCAAATTCTTATCATTCAAACTGTGTACTTCTGGGTCCATTGAATTTCGAATTAGAGGGTTTACTTAAATATGCTTTCACATTCACTGACTGATTGACTAGCTGTTATTGAACCTATCCCTATAAGCATAAGTTTTCATATCTTTAGAAATTTAATTGGGAAATTATAAGACCTATTAGGTGTAGTTACAAAGACTTGAATCGATCAAAATAATTTATTGACATAGATGAAAAAACAACGGAATACTTATGACCAGTGTACCTCTGCCTTACAATTAGCAATTGCCCTAAAATCAGTGCTTAGAAATAGTAGGGAAGATGTTTTATATATTTTTCTTTCCTGCAAGGCAAGTAAGTTTAATGCTGAAATCATTTTTTTAGTTGATTATCAATTCATTATATATATAAACAATTGAAAATAAACAATGATGATACAAACTGTAGTGCTATACTATAATGCTATCCGAATGTTTTAGCCCCGGAAGTGATGTGCGATGAACCAGCGTTCCCTCAGACCGACATCTGGAGCCTGGGAGTGTTAATGTACATTCTGCTTTCGGGCACGTCGCCCTTCAGGGGAGCCGACAACGATGAGACGAGACAAAACATCACCTTTGTTCGTTACCGATTTGAATATCTATACAAGGAGCTGACGCAGGAAGCTACTAGGTTCCTGATGCTCCTTTTCAAGAGATCTCCAGGGTATGTTGACGATGATTATTGTTTGCTCAACGACCCTACCAACAACTAGGTTATACCGGGGTACAGGTAAATGAGCAGATGACAATGAAACTAGGGATGATAAGTGAAAGTACATTTACAAAAACCCATACTTTATGCGGGACTCGAACCCACGCCCAACGGTGACTTCAGTTTCTGAGGCGGTGCCTTAGCTGACTTGTGCTACCTGGTATGTTGACCAATATCAGGGTTAATAACACAACACAATAGCTGCTACATTTCATCAAATAACTGTTGAGAGTGCAGGAATTCTTTATTCACTATCCACTTTAAAAAAGGGTTAGACCTAACAATGAAAGTGCATTTCTCATTTCCGTGCAAAATACAAAAATTTACAGATTTTTAAGAACTAGGCCTAGTGTGTAAACAAAAATGTATTCTCTTGACTTCTCTTACAAATATAAGTGTGCAGTGGAAAAATGCTTATGCCCTACCAGAGTTGAATGTCCTTTGATATGTCCTATATGTCTAACAGCTATATATGCAAACATCGTGGCATTGAGAGTGCAGTGCATCAACAATAAAATAGATTTGGAAAATCAAAGGAAATGATAAAACAAACATATACGTATCTAGTCCAACTTTAGACCTGGCTATAATATATTTTTTGTAAAATCAAAGGAAATGTTTATTTTGTTAAGGAAATGTGTGGAAATGTATTAATTACCAAGTATATACAGTGGTGCATAAATGATGGTAAGGGAGTGCTTGTGAGATGTGACAGAGATGGTCAATCAGAAAACAAATACGGCAACGTTAAATACCGATAATATGTATCTTTTTTCTTACAGCAAAAGGCCCACAGCTGAAGAGTGTCAGGAGAATAGGTGGTTATTAGCCACCGATTTCATGATTAAGAAACGAGAGAGGGCAGTTTTCCTGGGTAACAGACTTAAGGTAAGTTATACTGTAGTTGGATTTCAACATATAATTATTCTGCATTTTTCTTTCTAGTTTACTCTACAATCACTTTCTTGTATATTAGGAGTTTTCCGAAGCTTATCACCAGAAACAAATGGAATCGGTGACAAAGTCGGAGTCCTTGGCTGGAGCCTTCAGTGGTGCAAAAAGCTTAGTGCGCTCCAATAGCGTGCAGGAAGAACTATTCACCACGTTCTAGTGGGATTATCGTTTTTATTTTGTATTTAAGAAATTGTTGAACAGCGACAAAAAACTACGAACAAACGACACGATGAAAATTACCTTTTACCTCATTTGAAACATAATTTTCATGAACTAGCAATCGGGTTTGTTTACAAGTATTCAAACCCTAGAATATTGGTGGGTAAGGAATAATGTGATATAGACTTATATCTAGTCAGAAAATCTGCTCTTCAATGAACAAATCACAGCTATTTTCAATTCGACACTGTTTAATGAGTATGTAGTATGCATGGGTATATTTATAAATTATTATAGGTAAGAATGTGAATTACATTATTTGCTGTACACTTTTATTCACAATTAAACCTGTCAAGTGTTTTAAACAAAAAAAAACATCCGTCACAGAGATCATATATCATAAACTATGGCCATGAAACACTAGCACTTCTTACTGGCAGAATTGTAATGAATTGTACAAAAATGTAACCCTTCATCATTTAAATTCATGTTCGTTTTGTTGCAATTGTAATAATTGATGTGTATGCCATGTTGAATATATTATTATATCACTTGAAATCACTTCAGTCTCATCTTGAAAACAAATTCAACTAATTCAGTTGAATCATTCTCATCTCTTGGCATACTGAACAACGTATTCACGTACTTTATCAATGAAAGCATCCTTATTCTCGAGATAGAGTTCAGCTGCGACTATGTTTAGTGGGTCATCGAAGTTGAGAAGATCCTAATTGACAGAAATATTCAGTACTATTATTGTTAAATATTATTTGCAATAGTTTGAGAATTGTTAAATATAATGTATGGTTTACTATCTGATAATAAACTGAATGATTTGAAATGCGTAAATAATTTATGTTTGTGAAAAGAGAAACTGAGCAATGATACGAAAATTCCAATAATTTGGCTTTTTTGGCTCATTCTGTTTTCACATACATAGACTAACTTTTAAGCAATAATACTAACTGTGAACAAAGAGTTAAGTCCCCAGATAACATCTTTCAGTTTCCTTGTCGGCGCCCAACCCATGCCGTCGATGGAATTCTGACGCAGGAGACTCAAACAAATGTCACCTTCTTCGCTGATATTTGGGTGCCACAATTTTGTGTGACATTTTACTACTGGAGGCTGTGGGAGAAGATGAAAATATTTTCATAATTCACTATGAATAGAGACTCCAAGATATAAAATCAAATTACTCTAGTGCAAATTCATTATCTACTCACACAAATATAGATGTTATGAGCAAACAATACATTTTCTTGTAGTTAACTACAGGACTAGGCCCAGCTATAACAGTAATTGGATGAATATAATTATAAAACCGTGATGCTTTTTAATGAAAATGCATACTTACGGCCATATTATATTCTTCAGTAATCAATACATGGAAAGCAAAACGTCCGCCAACCCAATACCCTTCATCTGGTGATATAGTAAGATCAAATTCATGTAATTTATTTGGATCACTAAATATAACGGTACATGTTGTCGGTAAAGTTTGTTCCATCTCTTGAACCTGAACAAGATTAAAATTCATTATATTATGTCAAGACTCAAGAGAGACAATGTACAGCTTGTTACATACGGTAATCACTTGACTTGAAACACAATTGCCCAATAAGGTACTGGTAGATGAATACCTGTTTTTTTTCAACCAAATTTCAACCAACTTGGGCGTAGCCGTATACATTTGAAAGAAAAAAAACTTATTAATGAAATACAATTTCAACTTGGATACTAATTTATGAAACAATACATTTACCGGTATCTAACCTCTTTGCTAAGCGGATTTTCTCAAGTTGTTTGTATCATTTTAAAGATATTCATATAAATGAATGTTTGACTAAATCAAGTGAATTGTGATCAACGATTGATGACTGTAACCCACGGTTGAATTTTGGTCAAGCACCATGGTTTTTACACATTTACAGATATTCATACTTGCCTCCTTTACTAAAAGCTTGTCTCGTATTGATACTCGTTTACTCATGTCAGGTGGTGATGAGTTGTTATGCATGTCTTCTTTTTTCTTTCTCATCAAGCTGAGCATATTAGGAGGGTTTCCAGAATGCTTATAACCTAAGAACCAAAAATCAAGAGAATCAATCAGAATGCTATTCAAGATCTGTTGGAAGAAAATTAGAAGTGTACCATACGTTTGTAGGCCTACACTCACAAAGGCTAATTACGGTCCAATTATAGAGTAGGCCCTACCTAATACCATTCGCAGATGTTTCGTTAGCAAATATGTAAACAGATACTAGGCTATAATATAATTTTAAAACGGTACCGGTGATGATTGACAAGGGCCAATTTTAATACAAACTCAACAATGGCTTTAATATATATTTTTAGAGGTAAAGTAGATTCATTTTTTAAATCAATTGTTGTAGACAAATGTTGAACACAAATGTATAAAGCTAATAAGTAATAGGGTACCAGTAACCTATCATGTGACATTGGACATCAGGGTAGATGGAACCAAGGTTCGATCCCCGGGACCTTCTATAGTTATACGGTTTTATGGTTCCCTCTATAGCCTTTCACTATTGCCGGGATGGGCCATACAATATAGGCAACGACGGCGTCCTCCACACTATACTTCTTATTATAGGTTCCCTACCTTAGAAACACTCTTCTAATCAAATCATCAATAATTAATTCAATTTAAAAAAGGAATAATCTAGCACAAAATATTTAAAAATCAATGGTTACACGAACCAGTCAAAAACTTGACGGTTTCCCAGTTTCTGACTGGTTCACTTCGACTTACTGCAGTGGGTCAAAACATTCAACTGTATTACCGGTACTAAAAATCGAGCTTTAGCCTATGCTTTAATCACTGAGTATTGTCAAACTAGCCTACAAACTCAATGACTAGGCCATTCAATGACTAGGCCTGCTGACTGCTGGCACTAGTCCTACAGAAAACAATATCAATATTATAATATAGGCCTAAGCTCAGAAGAAAGATTCGATCTAGGCAGCTAAGATGTTAACATCAAAGGCTAGGCTAGCACTGAGTAGGCCTAGGTGTACCTAAGGCATCTAACCTGTATACTTAATGCCTAAGGCACAGATGAAGGAAACATTCCTTTTAATGATTCCTTCTCTGTGCATACTTAATGTCTGTGCCATTGAATATGCATTGAATTCAATGTCTGTGCCTAAGGCTACTTACGTCAGACAACTTAGGTTATGTACTCATTCTAGATGGGCTAGGCCTACAAACTGCATAAGAAAGCTAGTCCATTAGGCCGATGGCTATGATAAAATTGGGTATGAATATAAGTAACGCCTTAATGCACCTTTCCATTTGAAGTACACTTTGACCTATAACTCTAACCTACCAATAATTAAAACGCAAATAACACAAATTCAAAAATCTGACAACTTGAAACTGATTTTTTTTAACGCACTGCAACTTGATGCTGTGCCTGCAAGTATGCGAGAGTCGGGATCGTTTGGCTCAAGTCCATGCTCCTACACCCCTCTCTTTGCGCGCACATTCGTTTTTTTTTTTTAAATTAAACGTTACGTGCATGTCGAAAAATAAATTAACTGATCACGATATAATTAACAATGGAGACTTTTTGTATAGAGAATATTCAAGTCGATTTCAATCTTCTGATTTCTGAACTTCCCAAGGAGGTGAAGGGAGATGGGCCCAAATAACCTGACGACGTTTTTAGTGCGGTGGTGTGCAGTGACCACTGATGCCAAAGTTAGTAGGATACAGTCGGATACAGTGTTAGTGACTTTGGAGTTTGGACTTCATTGACAGAGTCGGGACCAGTCAGATCGTGGAAGCAAATACTTTAATATAGGCAGAGCTTATTACCAGGTAACTTGGTTGAATTTTCAATATTTACTACCAAGTAACTTGGTTCAATAGGTTCAACTTTTCATTTTTGCTGCCAAGTAACGTGGTGGCTATTTTCATAATTGCTACCACGGTAGGCCTACTTGGTAGCTCCTGTCAAGTTTCATGTTTCCAAGGTCAATTGATGAAATATTTTGTTTGGGCTAATTTCGACATGTTTTCCACATGTAATTGTCGATGTGGGCCTGGACATACCTTCTTTATTACTTTCAATATCGCAAATACTTGTTAACACACTAAATATCTCCAAAAAACGACGAAATGAACGTGTCAATAAGGAATGGCCTAGTGGTGAGGTAGGCCCATCTGCCCATCATAGAATCCATAGTCATAAGCTTCAATAAACATCGATTTAGGCACTATGAGCATCTTCCAACTAATCGAGGATCAGTTCTTTTCCTTCTCTGTGAATGTCTACTTGAAAAATGTGTGAAATTAACCTCCGAAAAATTTATTTTCTCAGACAAAACTTACCTTTCCCACAAACCATCGTGGTAGCTTTTTCTGAAAGTGACAGCACGTAACATTTTTACTTTTCACAATTCTACCTCACGTTAATCCAACTTTGCAGGAATTTGGGAAGTAACATGATAAGATAGGAATAAAGAGGTTACATAATATGTTCAGTGTTATTGGTATTCTATTCCCATCAACTCTTATATCAAACAGTTTAGAGTAGCAACTACTGCAACTACCTAGGCGACTGAAACATCATGGTAGCTATTTCGCAAAAGGCAACCAAGTAACGTGTTCGAGTTTACTTCGGAGTTGGATGGCTTTTCGGGCATCTAATTTCATGATAAAGAAGAATCGGAATGATGAGTACTATGCCTATTATAAATTCGAATAATTTAGTGGGCTATAACCATTGGAATCTTTCATACCAACATCAGTTTGACAGGCAGGGGTAGTCATCACACACTAGGCCAAAATAAACCCATTAGATTTAGATTACTACGTAAGAATTGATGATCATATTCTTCACTGAATAATCATCCAGATCTCTCAAAGTGAAGTTAATACATGTTTCCATATTTTCTTGGTTCTCGTACTAGGCCTAGGCCTACTGAAATAACAACAATCATAGTGCACAGTACTCTATTCCAAAAGTGAAGCGTTTCGACTTTTCCCAACTATTATGATTTTAGGATTAATATGAATGAATACAATTTCACACAGGTAGGCCTACAGCATTCCTCATTACTGTAAAAAATTCATTACACGCCATATACGTCCAGACGAGCAGCAACTAGGCCTAGCCTAGCTGTTTGACAAATGAAACATCGTGGTAATTATTTCGCAAAAGTCAACCAAGTAACGTGTTGGCCTACGAATTTTACGTAGGCGTACTCGGCTAGGCCTAGGCCTAATACCGATACATATATCTTTCTTCGACGTTGTTTGGTTTTAGAGCATCGAATTTTAGGATAATTAAGAATCAACATTATGTTCAAGCGAATGTCATTATTACTCTGAAAATTCTTCAAAACAGTCCGATTTACGAAACCACCTGGTAGCTAGAATGGATGTGGCCACCAAATGACGTTCCGAGTTCAAGTTCGTTCTTGTCAGGAGACTTTTTTTTTGATCACATTTTTTAGACTGGACACATACAATGATGTTTTGGGAAGGATTTGAGAGTGATATGAATGGATTAGGAACATTACAATAACTATTATAACTTCGAGTGATGTTATTTAATCCGTGAAATCTTTCCAAACGGCCGACATCGGTATAGGCCTAGGACTAATCAAATCACATCCTCAACCAGGCAAAATAATGCCTAGGCCTATCACACATAAGACTTGATAATCACCTTCACCAATAATCGTTGAACTAGTCCTATTATTACCTAACAAAATGTTCTCGTTTAAGCCTAGGCCTTCATCAAGTTCATCAATTACGTCCACTGATCTCTACGTCTCAAACCAAAATCACGTCACGTTTGACAAGTAGGCCTAGACCGCACATAAAAACAAGTTTGTAATCTTGCACCTCACATGACAGCAAGTTCGTAATTTTTCCCGGATTAATAATACGCACGGGAAGATACTTCACACATGTACATCATTTGCCAGCCACACACAAACAAGTTACAACACGCAACAGTAGAAACGGACGAAACATCGTGGTTGCTATTTTAGAAGTGGCTACTAAGTTACGTGACGAGTTTGACAGACTAAACAACGTGGTAGCTATTTCGGAAATGGGTACCAAGTTACTTGGTGTGAAAAAGCAGCATTAACTTGAGGGTGTACCATAATATCCTCAATCTCTTCTGCTAGATGTGCCGTAGCATTGAGATTGGTGGCTTGGATCGCAGAAATGGCTTGAGTGTGGCCTGGGAAGTGACTGAGCCGTAGGGCATGAAGAATTCTTTTGGCATGTTTATTCTGGCAAGCGTACATCGTGAAGGTGTACGTCATCAGCTGCTCATTATAGTGTCACCTTGTTCTTGTTCTCAGTGGCTGCTAACAAGAATGAGCATGATCCCTGCAAGTGTGAAGTAACAGAACAGTTCTTAGAGCCGGCTGCTTTACTGTGTCATAGTGTCACCATGTTCTTGTTCTCAGTGGCTGCTAACAAGACTGAGCATGATCCCAGCATGTGTGAAGTAACCGGACGACAGTTCTTCAAGTCGGCCACTTCAAGCATGGAGCTAGAAACAGAGCAGGAAGAACTACTTGTACCGAAACAGGAAGAACTAGACATCTCGGATGAATGTGCATCCGAGCCAGAGGAATTTGAGGAGAAAGCTGGTGTTGTGGACAAAAGAGAACCATCCAAATATTGTGAGTATATTTTTCTATATCCCTCGATCCAAATATTAGCAGTCCCGTATTTATCCAACAACGAGTATGTTTGAGACATGGTCAACATTGTTCATGTTGTTTCGGGTCATTCCATGGTAACTCACGTATCGTTTAGAACAAATTTATTGAATACAAATGCTTCCCAAGTCTCAATATTCCAAGCTGCTGTTTCTGACAAAATTAGGTGAACCTGCCAAAACTGATTCGTAATTTAGGAATCAAAGAAACGATTATGAAAAAATTTCTTCCGTAAAAATAAATTAGATAACGTGTGGTAGCTCACGTAACGCAGAAAAGACGTCCAATATTCCTGTAATTACTGTAATACTAATTTTTTTTCAACCTAGCTGTCACCACAGATGTTTTTATTTTTATGCAACTATGATAATGGTATAGGAATGCTTGGGAAAATTTAGAGGGAAAAAATCATACATTTTTCGTGTTACAATTTTTTTTATTGGTAATTCACGTACCCCAAAAAAAAGTAACTCACGTATCTCACTAGAAATGATATTACTTTATTTTGACAGAATCATTGTAGAAGTGAATGTAATTGCATATCATTGTCAAAAATAATTGTGACAAGTCTATTTACATATTTACATATATTTACATATTTATTTATTCATTACAGATTGTTCATAAAACAGGTGGTAATGGTTACTATACCTAATGAAATTACAATCAAACATACTCGATATGATTATACTTCATTTTTTTCTTAGCTCTCTTCTTAAATCACCAATCTTCGTTATGTTCTTGATATCTTCTTCCAATTCATTCCATTCCCGCGTCGTTCTTTGTATGAATCCATATTTACCTACTTCTCTATCCACTTTTTCCACTTCCATTCTTACCCCTCCCCTTGTACTTCTTTGTAATCCCTTTCCAATTCTATTGCTTAATTCATCCCATCCTGTATATTCATTCTTGACTCTAACAAAATTGCACATTCTTTCTATTTGTCTTCATTTTGCCAAATTTTCCCATCCCATTTCCTCAATCATTTTACGGGGTCTTTCTATAACTTTTTCAACCACATCCTTATCGTTCCTGATAATCTTCCAGCGCTTCTCTCTCCCCAATACCCTTCTTGCAGCAACCCTTTGGACGTTCTCCACAGCCTTTATTAGTCCAACTTCATGCGGATCCCAGGCTGAACTAGCATACTCAAGCATTGGCCGAATCAGACTCATGTATGCATTCTCTTTTATTTTCATCCCTGTCCCCTTCAACTGCCTCATAATAAAATTTAAGGATCATATTCCCTTTTTTGAGATATTTCTAACATGTTCCCCCCACCCTAAGTTTTTATTTATGTAAAGTCCAAGATATTTATATGCTTTTACTTCCTCAAGTGTAGAATCTCCCATTTTATAAATCTTATTCACTTTTTTTCTTGTTACTGCTGCTAGAGAAGTGCACCACTTTACATTCTCCAACATTTAGTCCCATTAAATTTATTTTAACCCATTCATTAATTCTGAGTCACCAGCAAATAGACGAATTCTTGATTGAATTCCGATTTGAAGATCGTTTATAAATATATTGAATAGAAGGGGTCCAATGACACTCCCTTGTGGTACCCCAGAAGTAACTTTTACCATATCAGAAATTTCATCACCTACTTTTACTTTTTGTGATCTACCTTTTAAGAACGACTCCACCCATCTTGTTATCCGCTCATGTTTTGTTATTTGTTTCAACTTTGAAATCAGAAGTTTATGAGGTACTTTGTCAAAAGCTTTTTCAAAATCCAAAAATACGGCAGATATTTTACCCCCCTTGTCTAAAGTATCAGACAGTTCCTGCGTGAATCCTTGCAGTTGGGTTACACATGAGTAACCCTTACGAAAACCATGTTGTCCATCCAATATTCCACCATTATTATCAACAATTAATTTGATTTCTGTATCAATTAACCTTTCCATAATTTTGCATATTGAGGAAGTGAGGTCTGTAATTACCCAAATTTGATTTTTCTCCCCCTTTATGTATTGGAGTGATCATTGCTTTTTTCCAGTCCTTGGGCACAGTTCATGAATCTATGGAATTTTGAAAAATTAACATTAAATATGGTATTAACTCTTTTCCCGCCAACTTAATAAATGTGTTATTAATCCCATCGTGACTGGGAGCTTAATTTCTATTCAGTTTATCAATTATTCTCTGGATTGCTATTTCAGTGAATTTTATTTCATTTTCCTCTACTCCCAATTGATGAATTTGATCATTCTCTACTTCGTTCTCCTCATTCAAAGTCTGTTTTTGAAAAACTTCACCATAATAATTATTTAATGCGTATGCCTAGAGATGTTTATTTTCCAGAAAATTATTATACGGAAAATTTTCCGGAAATTTTCTGGAAAATTTTCAACTGATTTTTTTACATAATATATTCAATGATAATGATTAGGCCTATATTAGTGTTTCAAGGACTATAATAATAACAATAATAATAATAATAGCTTTATTTCCAAATTTTTTTTACAAAATTATTACCTTATTATAAAGGTGTTTGGAAACTAATAACTGAGACTAATACACAAATGGAGAAAAAAAAAATATCACATATAGACAATATACAATACAACAACAATATAAGAAACTAATATTAACATCGATAACACAATATATATTAAATTAATATAAATATATATTAAACACAATTAAAATGAACCAAATACCTCACCCCACGAAACTAGTATTGAATATTACTGAGATTGGGATTGGGGTATGGGTGATTAAAAAAATAGATAACTATTTTTTCCGAAGAAATCTGCATTACATGGCATAATTTAGAAGTATATATTTAGATTAACATTGAGTGACGAGCGTATTCCGCATTTAATGGTTATTGAGAAAATATTACATGTAATAATATAATACGTATTCATGTATCATATTCATGTCAGTGCATAAAGTCACTATAGAGCAGTGATAGCCTACCGATATCACAATTATCGCCTTACCGGTACCGGTGGTACGTACTTGGTTTTGGTTATCAGTTATCACACTTCCAGTAGGGTACCGGACTACCGGTACATCAGTACACCCCTAGTAGGCTAGTAGCCCGACTAGCCAGTCGGTAACTTTGGCAAGACGTACAAACATATAATAATAGTGAGCAGTTGTGCACAACCTAGTGGTTAATAATAAACACTAATAAGACTAGACCAGTGAACAGTCTACAGAGTAGAGATTTTCGTTAAGTGTTCTTCAGTTTTTAACTAAAATACGTAACGAAAGCACTTGCACTGTCCTTGGCACCCAGGTAATATGAGCTCACTGCTCACTGCTTCACTCACTGTTTCAGCCTGTTATATGTGCTTTAAAAGCTCGGACATATTTCAAACTTTCACAAAGTAACCTTCGTTGAATAAAGTATATCTTAACACAGGAAAATGTGTTGGAAAATTTTCCGACTCACATCTCTACGTATGCCTTTTCTTTATTCGATATGAACTCCACTCCCTTTCTGTTAATAAGAGTTGGCATATCGTTTCTTCCTCTTTTAGTATTATTTATGTACTTGTACATATTATTCCAACTTTTATTCTGGTCCTGCTCATCAAACATCCCCCGTAGAAACTTATCCTTTGCACTTTTCTTTATTCAGATCTGATCTGAATTTCCTTCTCATTTCTATATCTCCCCCTTTACCTCTGTTCATATTATGAAACTTTCTTGCTTTCCTTTTCAATTTTCTAATTGATTTATTATAATAGATTGGATCTGCACTTTCCGATATTAATTTATTGGGAACAAACTTCTCAATGGCGTTTAAACATATGTTTTTGAAACTGTCCCATTTTTTGTCTATATCCCCCTTCTCCTCAATCCAGTAATTCCTCCAATAATTTAAATGTAACCTAATTTTGTTGGTATCTGCCTTTTTATAGAACCAGACTTTCTTCTGTACCTTCATTTCATCTTTTACTCCATTTGCAATTAATTCTACTGTTGGAATATTATGGTCACTGATACCAACGTCCACGATAGTTCTTAACCACTTTTCCGGTGGTCTGACTAGCATAACGTCCAAAAGGTTATTACTACCTGTCCTAGTTAATCTAGTACCCTCCGTAACCGTTTGCACAAATCCTTCACTCATTATTTCATAAACTAGGCAAACGCAGGATGTGCGTTGTACGATGAGCGAGATGTCTGTATAAAGTATAATCGAAAACTCTACAAACCTTGATCATTTGAAATGAACTTCATCCGATGTCAATGAATCTAGAAAGCCGTGACTTCGACAATGCAACATTTTTCAACTAATATTTTATCTTTCCGATGAATAAAATACATTTATTATATTATTTTCTCCAAAACGGCTGGTCCGAATATCAAACCAAATTTTTATTCATGTATATTATTCTTGTGCTCACATTTGTGGAAAATTTGAATCATATTGAAGAGATTTAATTTTTCAATTTTTTCCGCTCAGCCAAATCTTATGGGGTTTTTAGAAACTTCTAAATGATGTTTCTCAAAAATGGTCCACCGATTAGACCTCAAAACTATACAGTTCTAAGTTGGATAAGTTTGCATATAAAAAAAAAGTTTCATGTCAATCGGTCAAACCCTGCAACCTGTGCAGTGTTTACAAACAAACAAACAAACGCACAGACAAAGCTCCGTAAGACTTGAGTAAAAATCTTCGCTACGCTCATCTAACAAGTTCTTGCCTTCTATTCGTGCTACTATCTACAGTCCCTTCTTCCCAATTTATTCCTGGTAAATTCAAGTCTCCAGCAACTATTACATTCCTTTTATTAGCACTTTCAACCACTCTTTCCCTAATCTTAATAAGAACATCATTATTAGAATTTGGTGGCCTATATCCCGCAATTATTATAAACATTTCTGTTCCGAACTTAATTTCTTATCCCATTAACTATACTGCTTCTTCTATCCACAAGATTCTCCCATTCAACTCATTTTTTAATCCCAGCAATATACCACCCCCATGCCTATTTCTGTCTCTTCTGAATAAGCTGTAACCCCCTACCTCTATCTCTTTATCGGTGTAGCCATCGTCCAGCCAGGTTTCCACAAGTACGAAAATATCGGGATTTATAGTGTCTACTACTGTTCTTAATTCGTCGAGTTTATTGCGTATACTTCTGCAATTAACTAATGTTATTTTTAATGTATTTTTTACTCCCATCTCAATATCCCTCTGTTTTGATTTGTCTCCCCTTTCCTAGGCCTACCTCTATTCTGCTACTTTCAATCGTATTTAGTCATAAGCTATCTCTTTTTCTCATCTTCTCGGCGACTCTTCCCATCAGTTTACCCAGTTTCTCTGCTCCCAATTTGTTTAAATGGATCCCGTCAGCCTTCAAATGTTCTTCATGTAGGCCTACCCAACAGTTAGACTCAATGCACACCACTCGTTCTCTGATGCACAATCGCTCAGTAGCAGCGTTGACTCCATCAATTAGCTCTCTATTTTCATCTTTTCTGTATATAATCCCACTAACTGCAACTCGACTTTCTTCGAACTTCTTTTTCGCAGCTTCAATCAATTCCTCCATTCCTTTGTTCATTATATCTTGTCCATCCTCTCTTTGTCTCATCTCTTTCAAATCATTTCCTCCTACGATCAGAATAACTCCTTCACCATCGACTTCCCTTTTCTTCATTTCATCCACCACTCTCCTCATTCTAAATACTCCAATTCCTGGTCTCACATCCACCTCTACACTGGATCCCGTGCCGACGCTTGTTCCACGAACAATCGAGCTTCCCAGCAGTACAATACTCTTTTTGGTTATTTGTTTACTTTCCTATTTAGATCTAACAGATTCCATCTCGACTTCACCAAATTTGCTGACTTTATTTTTGTCTTTCATTTCTTCTTCTGGAATAAACTTCAATTGCGTTTCCTCTGCGTTTATATTCTTCCGTGTCTGCTCTTCTTCGTTATTCATAGTTCTCAAACATTCAACTTTACTTTGTTCGGCATATTTCCCTTTCTTCAATTGTTTCGTATTCTCCTCATTCATAATAATTTTAGGGATATTCTCGTTTTTTCCCTTGTTAACGTTTTTCTTTCCCTCAATACATGCTTCTCTTTTCTTCTTATCTTCTCCTTCCCTGCACTTTCCACAGCTCCACTTTAAGCCTGGTACATTTTGAATACACTTGTACTGTGCAGTACTTATATTTACACACGCTACATGCCACCATTGCGAACATTTTTCTGAACAGCATTGTATTGCTCTGTCCTTGACCTTCACTCCTAATCCACACTTCATACCACAAATTACATTCAATTCTTTCGGTAATGGTACCGTACTTAGCACCATCTCATTCCCACTATTGGTTTTCAGTCCCAATCTTGGTCTTCCCCTCGTTACTTTCTTGAATTCGGTCGTCATCTTGAAGAGTTACTTTAAACACCTTGATAAGGTGGTCAATAATAATCATACACCTTGGTCAATATCTATCCAGATGGCCGTGACTTTCAAAATTGGGCCAAGTTGTTTCAGGATGACCGTGTAGAAAAAAAAAACACTTCCCAAAAATTATATTCTCAGTGAATCCAAAAACTTACTATTCTTCAGAACTTTGGCGTCACTCAACAGATTTCACTGATTTATCATTCAAAATGATTCTCACATAAATCCCAATGGCAAGGTATGGTTGAATATCGTTTTAGATGCTTCTTTGTATAAATTTTCACAATTAATATCCAGCAACACAATTTCCACGACTGTTCGTTTACCTGGTTGCTAAGGGATTGCATTCTAGTAGGATTTAATATTAGTACATCTGCAGGGGGGCGCATTCCTGTACGATTTAATCCGATTTTAGTGAAGATAATACCGAAAAACAGAAGAAAATCGGTATTATCCTATATCAACAGCCCATACACGGCCACCTTTAATTGTGGGTTTAAGTTTATACTGGATTTATCTTGTACAGGAATGCCCCCCTGAGAGAGAGAGGCTAAGAGCGCGCGAGCTTGAAGCCAATGCCTACCCCTACTTTACCCCTCCTTTTCCTCTGCCGCCATATTAGGGAGGTAAGAAAAGTGTAAACATCATGGCGCGTGCACGGAATATACCACTAGCATTGCTTGTAACACATTGTTATAAGTTATTTATTTTCATGGTGTGTAATTGCGAAGCATTTGGATGCACAAACTGAAGATCCAAGAGGGATGGAAATAATAACGTCACATTTCACAAGTGAGAATTGAGCAAATAATTCATTGAACTTATTGATAATAATGATGATGATAATGAGAAAAAGTGACTTCACTTTTGCGTGTAAGCCCATAGGCTTAAATAGAACTAATTACAATGAAGACTATTGGTTCAGTTGTAAAACAGGCTTCAATAAATTGAAATTAAATTGAAATGTAGGCCTATCATTTGTTTTCTTAACATCCATGCTACTCACTGCTAACTAGAGTAGGCCTAACTCCATGCTAACTAGGGCCTACAAACTGTTCTGTCCAAGACATTAGCAACTAACAAATATGTAAATATGTATTGTAGTCTTGTAGATTTCCCAAAGAACCCCAAAAGAAAAAATGGGAATTGGCCGTATAATAGTTGTTATTAGCTAGACTTTGTCATTTACTTCAATCATAGTTTGTTATAAATAATAATTGTTATTTGAATAATATCACTGTATTTTATTCAATATTTTTTTATTACATTTCAATTAATATTATTATTATTGATATATTATTAGGAATTTTATTATTATTGATACCGGTAGGCCTACATGTCATTTATAATTTAGGTCCTACTGATTGGTGGTTATTTTTCAAGTAATATACAAGGCTGAGTGCATGTTTATTGGTGCTTAATTTACAATTGATAGACTGTCTTAAGGCTGAAGCACACCTACCAATTTACAACGGCTCGCGGAGGCTCGGTATTATCACGATTGTGATGCAACCATAAGAGATAAACGCATGTAGTTTTTGGTGTTTCATCAATAAAGAACAGTTCTATGTTGTGTATTTGTAGAAATCTCGACATTGATGCCCAAAATCGTAGAAATGGATGTGAACTTTGCACAACTTTGAGCTATTATTCCTCTAGCAGAAATTGGATTCAGTAGTTTTTACAAACACAAAACCTAGTTTGAACCTTTATCTACAACTTTATTGCTTACTGTTGTATATTATATCCAACGGTGTAGTCAGTACGCGTTATATACGGAGATGTGTTTCGCACTATTTTCATCGGTTTCTGTCTACGCCTTGAAAGCCCGAAAGGTCAGCCCGCAAAGCTTCACCCATGCCGTGCCGTGCAGGGCTCGGCGATGCGCGACTCGCGAGCGTGGACGTTACACACAGCGGCCTACCAGTCAACTGGCCTACCATGGACAAAGAAATAGTAAACAATGACTGATCATATATATTCCATTTTGCCATGGGTAGTATAAATGCGTGGTAGCTCGTGGAGAGAGTGAGAGAGAGATAGATAGAGAGAGAGAGAGAGAGAGAGAGAGAGAGAGAGAGAGAGAGAGAGAGAGAGAGAGAGAGAGAGATTCTTACATAATGAATCTTTTTTTTTTTTAATGTTGCTTAACGACCCCACCCACAGCTAGGTTATACGGGGGTACGAATGAGCGGATGATAATGAAACGATGAAGTGATGATATGTGAAAGGACGTTTACAAAAACCCATGCTTTGTGCGGGACTCGAACCCACGCCCTACGGTGACTTCAGTTACTACCGCTAGCGATAGTTGACTTACCCACCGGGGCGGCTAATGAATCTATTTTATCAAAATAGGAATTGAGTGTAGGCCTTATAATTCCAATTTAATTACATACAGTAGAACCTCTTTTATACGATTCGCATTTATACTATCATACTATACTATACTATTTATACTGTATTATCAATTTTAATGACAATTTTAATATAGTGGTTATAGTTCGGCCTGTGTGCCAACTGTGTATTATTTAAACAGACAAACATTGTGTGATCAATAAAATAGTATTGTAATTTTATTTTGACTTGTGTTGTCAATTGCATAGCGCTATTATTTTGTATAGTATGTAATGAATGTGTGTACACAAGAATATAAATGTTCATTATTCACTATTTAGGAAACACCCACAGAACATTATATCTATTTTCACTATGTGTTCATAACTAGGAAAACGCGTTATGTGTTTCCGCGTTGATGGATGAGCTAATAAGAATGACATTGAATTCTTTCAAAAAGTTATATCAAGTTGATGTTTTGACGGCATTCAAGTTAAAAATCAATCTTTCCATTTGGTTGGTTTATTTCGTAGACTATTCTTATGAAGGAAATATTAGATGCAATTTGATATCATATGTATAATATTAGACTACTATATGAGACGTGATGACAGCTGTATACATATACACACCTTGAGACCATCCTTTTATATTCATTACTCATTCTCAAAAATTTCTTCGATAATAAAGAAGGCCTTGTTTTAATCACTTGTTGCTTGTTGCTTGACACTTGTTGCTTGGATTCAATTGATTTTCTTAATAGCTTTAAAACATGTGTAAAAATGTCATTAAATAATTTTTCATATCTAAACGACTGATTGAATTTCAGCAAAAGTTTGAAATAATCTATATCATCATTATATTGAGATTTGGTGAAAATATGAATTTTTTCGAAAGACATTTTCTGTACGAAAATTCTTCTCTTGCTTTTTTTTGTCATTATATAATTTTTTATATCAAAACGACTGATTGGATTTCAGTGAAAGTTCGGAATGATGTGTATCATTATTATATTGAAATCTGGTGAAAATTTGAATTTTTTCAAAGGACATTTTTTTCACGAAAATTCTTCTCTGGCTTATTCTTATGGGTAATTTGGAAAATGGAAAATTAGTTTTCTCAGAAGTTGTACAATCGATTGCGTATAAAAACTAATGAGATTCAATCCAGATGATGACACATGGGCATGCCAAGTTTCAATCGAATTTGAATTTTTGTCTGACCTGTAGAGCGCGAACAAAAAAACAAAAAAAACATGTACATTTTTTTCGGGTCAAGTAAAATTGAGTCTTCGCTTCGCTCATCCAATTATTCAAAGTATATTTTTATTATCTCTCGATTTATTTTGATAAGTGTTTCATGTTCATAATTATGAAGGTTAGATATTTTTTTCTAATTCATCTCAATCTAATGTTTTTGTTATTGGAGACCCGCAGACAAGTAAAATATAAACGTGCATCTGTATTATACCGTATCATAATGAATTATAATGAGAAATATCCCGTCAATCAAGGGCGAGCCGTCCAGGGTATACAAACTAGTCACTGCCTAGCCAGTAAATAATATATAAATACATTTTTTAAACAGTTTCCAATATCTATTTCTGAGCATTTCTGCCTGAATAATAATTCGTATTTGCCTCTATTTTGCGCTGTTTTTGCTGATCGTAACTCTCCGCACCATCTACCGTTCAAGAGGGTGTACCGCGAGCTGGCCGTACGGCTGTGTTGTCTATCTTGAGTATGTAATTTCGTGTGTGACCAACAAGCATAGACTTGAAGTTACGTTGGGCACTACGCGTGCAGTGAGTGGCCCTTGGTACGGCATATAACAGGGCTAAAGCTAGGCACTGATTTCAATACCATAACTCATGCGCACTGCCTCCTTCACTGCTCATAGTTTGGCAATCAGAAGTTACCCTAGCCACGTGCGTGAATTTGATGGATGAAAGTTGATTGTGTTCAATAACGACTAACGAGTAAATAATTGAATTTTGGTTGGGCTGCTGTGGATTATTGTGTTGGATTCAATACCTGTAACAATGTGGCTTATTGTCAATAATTGTGATCGTTCTAATAAACTTGTGAAATACTGAAATAGTGACGATCGTGTGATGGTAGGCCGAGACCCATGTTAGCTGCGTGAGCTCCTAGGTGAGAAGTAGGCCTAGTCCTCATATGTTGTTGGTTGTTTAGTGTGCTATTGTAGAATCAAAAAGTGATGAAATAATAATGGTATAAACTAGGAAAACGCCTTATATGCGTTGTGAGATGAGCTTAGAAGTATGGAAATGTAGAATTGAGAACATTTGGTCAGCTCAATGTACATAGGGCATACAGGCCATGAATCACTTCAACACTTCAAAGGTTTAAAAACCGCAGCTGTCTGTTGGTATCGTATATGGACGTTGGTTTCCCAACAATGGTACCAGTGCGTTCTTCATATCCATCACAGATTTCAATCGTTCTAATTTATCGGTGACACTTGTTGCTCGCATTCAAAAGAATTCCTTCATTGCTTTCTTAATTGCTTTCAATGATGTGGAAAAGCGTACTTTGAAAATGCGTTTTCTTCGATATTACACATTCGGTTGTTCTATAAATCGCTGAAAATGTGTACGATGGTTGTTACTATACATTCAGTAGAAATTGTAGAGCTTTTGGAATTTTTTGTTCTTCAAGTATTTCGCCTCCGGCTTATTCTTATGGGGATTTTCCATACTTTGCAATTTTTTTCCGGAAAACCGTAGAACTGATTTTTCTGAAAAACAATCCCAACCTATTCTGGTATAACACCAATTTGAAAAGAAAGTTTCGAGTTGATTGATCCTTTTTCCTGACCTGTATCATGCCACGTATAAAATTACTCTCCCAAAAAAAAAAAAAAACATAAAAACGAAGCCTAAATTTGTTCAGTACCGGTATATGAAATGGAAATCTTTGCTACGCTCATCTAATAAAATGGTGTAAATAAGTATGAAATCCAACGTCCGAGCTAGTGAAGAGAGTTATTCGTTCGTTGCTTGACAATCTGTTTCACAGGTTGACTTTCGAGCGTAAAAGACAATTAATTGAGAACGGGCGGCAAATAAGTATTGGTATATCAGGATATTAATTATTCATACGTAAAGTAAATGACAATGTGACACTTAGAATAATGATTGATTTCAAAAACTGAACTTGCACACAGTTCAACAAAACTTCATATAACATATTTGAAAACTATCAATTTTTCCCCCGCATGGCTTTACTGTGGGGGGCTTCAGTTTCTTGATAACCCCCCCATCCCCCCTCCTATAGAGGTTGTCCCTATTGACCGGGCCAGTGTCTACCCAAGCTCATAATTCACCGCACGCCGCTGCCGTCAATAATATCCTGTTTTATAATATTTCACTCAAATATGAAACCAACAAACATCAGCTTGTATTATCTGTAGTCGGGTTGCTTCATTTTGTCACCGCGTTCTGAGAATATTGTGGCTATCGTTGCGGCTTATTTCGGTGGGGAGCGCGGGCGTGGCTTAACACCGGTAGCCGCTATGATGATTCCAAAGCTAAGGATAGGTCTAGCTGTTCTTCGCTCTTAATCTTAATTTGTGCATATTTGTTGAATTAATACTGAATTTTGTAATATTATAGCTCTCTAGCCTATAGACTTACTCTTGATATTATGTTAATATTAAATTATTATGGATGGCACAAGTATTGGCAACAACTTTTCCGAAATGTTCTCAGACTGCGGCCTATACTTGATGATTTTGAGTCTGAAAACATTCAGGAATTCTTGGGCAAATCACAGAAATATTATAACACTAACTCTGTAATTAATTTTGTCCAAGTTTCATGGAAGTACCGGACAAGAAGCAAAGACATGATACTAGCTGCCATTTGCATAAAATATTTTAATCCATTAAAATAGCAAACAACAATAACACAACTTCTCTTGTCATCTTCCATGCCTACAAATTCCTTCTCTATTAGTGTTTAGTTAGTAGTTGAATAATATTTATAATTTTAATTATTGTAGGCTTGGTATAACTATTTTACCATATTAACAAGGATAATCATGATGATATCTTATATTATTACTGGCGTCTGAAGCATCTAGTCCCATTTTAATAATTAATAAATATATTATAGAATGACAGATATTGGTATGTTTTCAATGCTAGTCGTGGTTTCTTGCCCGCCGCAATATGGCCGCCGTGTGAGAGAGAGAGAGATGTGAGGAGTGGGGGTGGCTTCATACCGCTGCATGCTCGGTGCCGTGCCATAGCCTCTCCAGATAACTTATATTAAATCCTCCTAGATTGCATTCTACAAGTGTTACAAGTATTCAAGTATTGTACAAGTATTCTACAAGTGTGGTAACATAGCTTGAAACTTCCCTGACAGAAAAAGGAAAAAATTCCACGTTTTCGAGTTTTTTCGCTTTTTATCATGTCCCTAGTTACGTGGAACGACCCTTTCCCATTTTCAGTAGATGAGATAGATTATCAATAAGAATATTGATCCCAAGATGGAAAGAACGTAATTTTTGTGCAGAACTTCTGTAACATTTGTAGCACGTGTAAGGGAGGGCCTCAAATGTAATGATATTTTTGTTCACGTTATTGATGTTCTCTGTTCTATAAATGGCAGTCTTCCTTGTGAATCCTCATTTTTTTTTATATTGGGTTTAACGACGCACTGTTATGATAACTGAGATCTAATGGCGTCAGATGGATGATTAATGAGATGATGGGATGTTGAGATGAAGGTTCTTGGGTAATGAGAAGGATAGTGGGAAGGAAGCGGTCATGGCCGACTTATTGTAGGAACCATCCCGACATTAGTCTAGACTACAGTGGGAAACCATGAAAAACCTCTGTAAAGATGGTCGACGGCGGGGATCGAACTAGGTTCGGAATTCCCCTCGTCTCCCGGATCACATGAAGCGTGAATCCTCATTCGCAGATGTAAATGAGTATGACTTGTATGAGTATGTAGTATGAGTATGAGTATGAGTTAGGGCTCGAGAAAGTATGATATACAAAGTCGGTCCCAAAAGTTGGTGTTCTCATTTTGCTATGCACGACTGAGCATCGTAACATCGCATCAGTGGATATCGTCTTGTTGGTAGGACCTCAGCAGAATATCCAGACCTTTAGATTTTCCTTAGAATTATATCATTATTATTTTTACTGTCAGGCACCATCTCTATTTAAGTGTGGGAGTTCATACCTCGTGTTGTTTGGCCATTGAGCAAAATATTAGGCAATGTGTTGAGCAATCGAATTTTGTATGAAACTCGAAAATCTGCCACATAGACATCAGCAAATTTGAGCGAAGCTGGACTGTTGAGATCCCATTATATTTATAAGTACTGGTTTCATGATCCACAATTAGCTTTTGAAAAGGATTAGGGAGATGGTAAACTCCAACATCTTATCAGGCAACCAACCCTTGTCCAATAACATTAGTGATTAGATGTTGAAAGTTTTATTTGAGGTGTGATGACAAAAGTCTGCCAGATTGCAGAACAAACGAAGTTGTATGACTGTACAATGCGTAGAATTTCAACAGATGTTCTGCACATGCAATGTCCGAAACGACATTGCAGATTTTGAGGGTTACAAAACGATATAGCTCATGCCTTCTGACACGGCAAAACGTTTGAAAAGTTTCTTGTAAAAAAAATCCCAACCATTCCACAACCTCTCTGGCACCCATACCTAGCTAGGTATGATTACTACATCCTTCCCAAATTGAATTCCATTTTGTTGCCTGTCCCCATTACATACTAAGGAAATAATTTGAAAAATTGTAACCAATGAACATACCTCAATGAAGGTGGAAAACCAGGTGGTTTTGATGGGTGACATTGTGCATGATTGTGCAAAAAAGTGATTCTGTCTTGTGTTCATTTTGCAAACCATTGTTTTAATTGAAAGTATTCAATAATTGTGTATTAATAATATTCAAATCCTAATTCATGCAGTACAGTGAACATCAAAGCAGTAGTTTCCAGATAATATTGTGAAGAGGCACAACAATACAGTTTGGAATATATGTAAAATGATTATTATTTTCTTGTGTGTTTAGTGTCCAACAACCAAGCAGATGATGGTACAAGCAAGAGTGGAAGTACAGATGATTCTACTGAGCAGGATACTTGCACACAGACATATACGGGTGTGGACAATGGAGGGGAACCTATAATGCCAGCCACTACTGGAGTGAGAAGAAAAATACCAACACAATCTGAAAAGAAGAGAAGAGTAAAAACCATTTAGAAGACTGACACAGTTTCATCCACTCTTTGTAATGTATGTGGTTTCAAGCCTACCCAACCAAGTTATCTAAAAACACACATAATGATACATACTGATGATAAGCCATTCCAGTGCAATGTATGTTCTTTCAAAAGCAGACGTACAGGTGAACTAAAAGCACACACGATGATACATACTGATGATAAGCCATTCCAGTGGAATGTTTGTTCTTACTAGGAAAACGCGTTATGTGTTTCCGCGTTGATGGATGAGCTAATAAGAATGACATTTAATTCTTTCAAAAAGTGATATCAAGTTGATGTTTTGACGGCATTCAAGTTAAAAATCAATCTTTCCATTTGGTTGGTTTATTTTGTAGACTATTCTCATGAAGGAAATATTAGATGAAATTTAATATTATTGTAATATTAGACTACTATATGAAACGTGATGACAGCTGTATACATATATACACCTTGAGACCCTTCTTTTATATTCATTACTTACTCTCAATAATTTCTTCGATAATAAAGAAGGCCTTGTTTTAATCGTTCTCCATTAATTGGTGACACTTGTTGCTTGGATTTAATTGGTTTTCTTAATAGCTTTAAAACGATGTGTAAAAATGTCATTAAATTATTTTTTATATCTAAACGACTGATTGGATTTCAGTGAAAGTTTGAAATAATATGCATCATTATTATATTGAGATTTGGTGAAAATTTGAATTTTTTCGAAAGACATTTTTCGTACGAAAATGCTTCTCTTGCTATTTTTTGTCATTATATAATTTTTTATATCAAAACGACTGATTGTATTCCAGTGAAAGTTAGGAATAATGTGTATCATCATTATATTGAAATTTGGTGAAAATTTGAATTTATCGAAACACATTTATTTTACGAAAATTCTTCTCTGGCTTATTCTTATGGGTAATTTGGAGAATGAAAAATTAGTTTTCTCAGAAGTGGTGCAACCGATTGCGTATAAAAACTAATGGGATTCAATCCAGATGATGACACATGGGCATGCCAAGTTTCACTCGAATTTGAATTTTCGTCTGACCTGTAGAGCGCGAACAAAAAAAAAAAAAAAAAAATGTACATTTTTTTCGGGTCAAGTGAAATTGAGTCTTTGCTTCGCTCATCCAACGAATGCAAAAGTGCACGTGTTCTAAAAAGACACATGATGATACATACTGATGATAAGCCATTCCAGTGCAACATATGTTCTTATAAGAGCAGACAATCAGGTGGTCTTAAAGTACACATGATGATACATACTGATGATAAGCCATTCCAGTGCAACGTATGCTCTTTCAAATGCAAGCAAGCAACATATCTGAAAGCACACATGATGATACATACTGGTGATAAGCCATTCCAGTGCAACGTATGCTCTTTCAAATGCAGGCAATCAGCTCATCTGAAAACACACATGATGATACATACTGATGATAAGCCATTCCAGTGCAATGTTTGTTCTTACAAATGCAAAAGTGCACGTGTTCTAAAAAGACACATGATGATACATACTGATGATAAGCCATTCCAGTGCAACATATGTCCTTATAAGTGCAGAGATTCAGGTAATCTGAGGGCACACAAGATGATACATACTGGCGATAAGCCACTTGCGTGCAACGTATGTTCGTATAAGTGCAGGAGATCAAGTGGACTGAAGAGACACATGAAGATTCATAGCAGTGATAATTAGGCCTTTCCATTTCAAGGAATGTTCTTGTTAGAGCAGTCAGGCAGCTCACCTGAAGAAAACACTTGTTGACTCATGCCAATGAAGAACTATTCTAGTGCACAGTATGTTCTCATAAGATCCAACACTCGGTTATCCCTCTTGTTAATCCATACCAGTTAACAACCATTCAAGTAATGATTGTTGTTTCAAGTGTCGACTCGAACCTCAACTCTCCGCTCATGTGAAGTCAGTACGCTTGGAGAAGTAACAGTCACAACAAGCGGGTTGAGTGGCCCAGATCTTTCAAAGACTTTCAAGGCAATGAATAGATGTTGATAATTGTTGGAAAATTTGTCCACCCATTTTTCATATTTTTTGTTTCCATTTTTGTGATTGGCTCAGCTTGCTTGCAGCATGCACCTATTGTGGGGAGTGCAGGTGTGAGTGGAAAATTTAATTTTGTTCTGCCATAAGAGTGAAATTAGTCTCCCTCTGTTGTTCAAGCCAGGGCACTGCTATAGAAACTGAAGCCATCGTCAGGCGTGGGTTTTTGTAAATTTCCTTTCACTCATCATTACTTCGTAGTTCCATTATCACCTGCTGATTTGTACCCCCGTCTAACCTAGCCTAGCTGTTGATGGGGTAGGCGATCAAGAGTGAAATTGTGGTTTGTGTCAGGCAACAGAAGATTTAAGAGGCTACTGATATCATTTGTATGATTCCGTGGCAGAAGTCCAAATGTATGAGAATTATAACAGCAGCTTGTTTTCCATATGTTTTCAATTGTATAGTTGTAGATGGCTTTCTCCATGTATATGGCCTATAGTATAGTACAGTTATGTTTTAGTTTGAAAGGCATTGAATATTGATAATCAAAACCCTCAGTGTTTATATAATCTAGTTGATTATACAGAAGTGGCAATTACTGAACATAAAAATATCAATTTAAATTCCTATCATCTTCCAGATATAAAAAATATCCAACCAAGACACCTGAAATGAAATATTTTTACTTCCCATCATCTCATTCTATGGTCTACTAGACAAATGCTGGTAGAACATCAACTCTGGTGTCAGACAGGGTAGTGTCTTGTCACCAATATTGTTCACAATAGTAATGGATGAAATGCTTAGGCGAGTGGAAGTCGGGCGGAGGGGATAGAATCGAGGACATTGTTATACGCGGACGATATAATGATTTGGGGAGATAATGGAGAAGTAATACAGGGAAAGATGGATGGTTGGAATAAAGTAACTGAAGAATATGGAATGAAGATAAGTAGAGACGAACGTGATGAACAGAGAAAAGAAGGTGAGATGGGAGAAAGTAATGTTGCGAGGTGTAGAATCGGTGGCGAGTAGAGAAATTAGATATTTGGGTAGCGTATTAACCAATGATGCAAAGATATTCAGAGGGGCAAGTGTACATGTCAGTAAGCAAACAGCCTATACCAACATGTCAGTAAGTCATTATGGAGTGAAGATTTTCCCCAAAAAATTTATATAATACATATTTTTTACCAATATTAACTTACGCAGATGCTACCTGGACTTGGGTTGGAGATAAGAGAGCATGATAGAAGCAGCAGAGATGAAATTTATAAGAAGCATTGCAGGAGTATCAAAATTGGAAAGAAAAAAAAGAAAATTGATTAGAGCAGAGGTTGATGTGGAACGGTTATTGTTCAAGCTAGGTAGGGAGAGACTGAGTTGGTTCGGGCACATGAAAACAATAGAGAGGAATAGAATACCCAGAGCAGAGTACGAGATGTCGGAAATAAGCGGAGATGAAAGAAGAGTGGAGAGACCGAGAGAGAGATGGAAGATGGGAGTGAGAAGAGCTGTTGAAGAGAGAGGAGAGGTATGGATTGAAGTTGAGAGCGGTAAATGGTGTAACAATAGGAAGAAATGGAGGGAGATGGTGAGAAGAGGACTTGGCAATGGCAAAATCAAGTCGGCATGTTGTGCCCTTGTGAAGTGTACCCAACTTTGTTAGTAAAAGTAGTTGGAAAGGAAAAGAAATCATCTAATTCATCATTTACCGACACCAACATTCACCAGTATTATTACAGTGCATCATTAAAAATAATATAAATGAGTGATTTCTGTTTGTCAAATTAGAATTTTTAAATTTCTAACGATTCAATATATATTACCGTACATATAATTAACTTGTCGAGTGTTGAATTATCTGAGACGGATGGATCAGTGGCTAGCGCGCTGAACCGTCATTCAGTACATCGAGGTTAAATTCCCGCCATGGTCGACCATCCTAACTGAGGTTTTTTGTGGTTTTCCTCTGTCGTTCAGGTCAATACTAGAATGATCTCAACCGAAGGCCACGACCGACTTCTTCCCACTGTCGAAAATCATCTAATGAAATAACCTATCATCACATACATAATTCACCGACGCCAATAGATCGTAGTCATCAGTAGAGTGCGTCGTTGACCCCAATATAAATGAATTTTTAAAATCTTGTTTCCAAAATCTGAAATTCCACTCATGTACAGGTACACTTTTCAACCTAAATTATTAAAATAGTTTTTTGAATTTTGATGTACCAAAAGTGGGTTACTATGCTTGGAAGTTTGGTGAATATGCTGTATCCTCAACCCTCTGTTCTAGGGTTATGTTCGGTGGTGTCAGATGATTTTTAGTGTTAGTAGGGCAGAGCATGAACCCTGAAATTACTACCTAGATGACAATGTAATACAAAACCTCACCCTATGTAACCCTGACCATCACTAAAAAGACGTGTTGATTACGGCATATTTACAAATAGTTTGACAGAAGGTTGGACAGGTTGGCGGCATTGCTACACGAGTATGGTAAGTTCACTGCCTTCTTGATTGGAACAGAATAATATGAATGAAGCACTGTGGGTAAGTTGGCGAACCTGTAAAATGATGAACATAAACAACAAAACACCTACCTCATGGAAGTTTGATACGGAGAAGAAAATAATTATTTATTTATATAATAGGGACTAAGAAAGTGTGTCTCCAATACGTGATTATTCGCAATTGAAATAGAAGTGTCTCCTTTACCTGAAACGCCAGTGTGTATTTACAGGTAATGTAAAAGTTCCTAGGCCGACCATAACCTAGAGTAGGCCTAGGCATAAAAAAATAATTTACCCATTAATTAATATGACACTTTGGCACATGCAATTAGATTCTTTGCACATTTTCTTACACTGATACTTGCACATGATGTTTTCATTGATCTTCCTAGGCCTATATGTAGAAGGTCCTATTTTGATGTGTTCATCTTCGTACACGTTTCCTCTATTGTGTCAGAACTGATCAAGTAGTTCCGTTAGCCGTTCGTCTGTCATCGAGTAAAGTAGGACTAGCGTAATTACATGATGGCTGTTAAATCAGTGCTGTTAGTTTGCATCTATGGAGAAGAATAAAATAGGAAGTCTTTATTCATCATGTATAACAATGTCAGTAGGTACCTACAGTAATAAGCCGAGGTTCAGTCAGCTGACCGTTCATCCACCTAACCTAACCTATGAGAAATTAGAGAAATAAACATTGAATGATGTGGATTATGAATGCAAAAACGTAATAGGCTTTATATGACTCGCAAAATATGACAATGAAACAATGTCAACAGTTAATGATCTATCAGCAATATAATAAAGAGTGAGGTTATTTTACTGTGACAATGACCATCGCCAATTGGTGTTTGATTTTCAATTTTTTTGTGTTTTCTGAAAGATCTTATTCATATCTTTCAGAAAAAGTCGCGGGAGGTTGAGAATTGTTTTTATAGTTTTCAAACTCTCTTCATCTACGATGGTTTTTGCATGTTGTTTGGGAGGGTGGTGCCGCAGGGGTTGATTTTTATTGGTTAGGTTAGTAGGGGAGGGGGGGGTTGCTGGAGGGGGCTACATGTTTGTTAGGTTAGTGAGGGAGGTTGGGAAAAAAACACACAAAAAGTGTGCTCAGTGTCTCAATAATTGTATCATGTAATACCATTTCTTGTCTCATTCTACAGTTGGTCGTACTTTCAATCCAAATAAAGAAGGAAGGATGTTCGGGGAAGGAGAAGAAGAAGAGGAAGAGGCTGTGCAGCTAGAGAAGATGGAGAAGAGGGAGGAAGAAGAGACGCGGTGATGGAAGAGAGAAGAAGAGAAACTCCAGAAAACAACTCGACTGGTGAGTAGGCTACCGTTGTTATTTGTAGGTCTACGATTCAAACTCTTCAGTTTCGTTCTTGAATCTGTCAATTCTCGAGAATTTGCTCGCCAATAATTATTCAACATCTGGTGTCCGATCTTTCTTCGTCATACACAATTTTAACCAAGGGAATCCCTTTTTTTATTTTTACTCTCCAAAATTTGTTTTCTTACTATAGGTATTTTAGTTTTGAAAATTGAAAATTATATAATTATAGTTCATCCATCTATGAATTGGGTCTGTGATTTATGAAAGGGAAAGAAAGCAGCTTATCAAAGTCTATAAACTTTGTAGAGATACTCATAGTGGGGAGCCCGTTGAAAGAACACAGAGATGATTACCGATATACAAACACACGAGATTTTGACATGTCGGCTATTGCCTTGGTCAGAGTCGAGTAAATAGTCAGTATCTTGTGATATCAGAGTAGATATCTACTCGACTCTGACCAAGGCAAAAGCCGAAACATCAAATCTTGCACTTGTAGATACTCATCTCTGTGTTCTAACGGGCTCTCCGCTACATTAGTGTCTCTACTTACGTATAAACTGTGGCAAGCTGCGGTTCTTTCTTAACTTTCACCCAATTCATATATATGGCCGGAGATTATTAATTGATATCAAGCATATTAATTGCGTGATTACAACAATGAATCGATTTGTTAATTCAGAGCTTGGTTCCGGTCCCTGTAGACTCATGACACATAGGATCAATCTAAACTATTTCAATACAGTAAACCCTCGTTAATCCAAGCTTGGTTAATATGAAATTTGACAAATTTCGAACTTGACGTCGGTTCCTGGTTGAAGGTATAGGCATTTCAATGTTAATTAATATGAGTGTTCTGAATTCCAACTAGACCGTAATTTGAACTAATATCTCGACCCATCAAATTCTGTAACACGGTTTTCGGTTTGGATAATTCGAAATAGCTCGAGTGAATTCCTTGAATTGATAATTGTTTTGCCAATTTCTGTCATTTTTATTTGACGTGTAAGGATAAACCGAGGCATGTTGAGCTGTTCGCTGCTTTGTGTGCGTCGTCCGACTGCGTGCGGTCTGACCTTGATAAGCACGAGACCTGTTGAGCAATTGGAACACTTATTCGGCAGACTCAGGACGGCTGAGCTCCCATCGAATCGGGGCTCAGTTCTGTTCTCATTCTCAGTTAGATTGTTATGTATATGTAGATTGATCGAATTAGAATACGCATCAGGTCTCAGTTCCAAAATTTAGTTTAATTTGAAGATTAAAGAGCAAAAATCAACTTAGTAGGCTATATTTGTTATATACGGTATAGGCCTACGGGCCTATATATTATACAATTTTAGAATCCTTGTAATCACTTTGAAAAAAAGATAATTGGAGAAATGTCAATTGAATTGAGTTTTTGAAATGCCCTTCCGTCATACTACAAAATTTTAGACAAATCGAAAATTATGATTTTTTGCCTTTTTTACGTTTTTCAAATTTGATTTCTGACGTCAATTTTGGTTTTACAATATCACAAAAAATATTTTCTTCCTTAGAATTGAATCTTCTTGTTGAATAATCAAACTTAATTGGACAATTATCGTTATGTCAAAAGACCGTTCTGAAAGTTGGCTGAAAATGTCCGTTTTTTGATAAATCAGCGACGTTTTTCTTGGCAACCGACAGACCAATCCTAACGGAACTTTCTAATGATTTGAAGATCCTGAAGTTGTGCTCATAAAAAAATACTAGAACATCATAAGTTTCACCAGTCAATAGAAATTAATTGCAAAAGGTCAAAAACTAGTGTATTAACTAACCCCTGTGCTTTTGGGCATTTTTTTTTTGTGATCTGAAACTTTGTGTTCAATTTCTCAGTTATGTTGTTATGTATTTGTAATGTGATCAATTTGTAACACAAATCCGGTCTCCGTTTCAAAATTGAGTTAAATTTGAAGATTTTAGAGCGAAAATTAACTTGGTATTATTTGCCATGGTAGGGCCCATATACAATTTTAGAATCCTTGTAATCACTTTGAAAAAAAAGAAAATTGAAGGAAATTCAATGGAATTGAGTTTTTGAAATGCCCCTCCGTCTCACTACAAAATTTTAGTCAAATCGAAACTTATGATTTTTTGCCTTTTTTACGTTTTTCAAATTTGATTTCTGATGTCAATTTTGGTTTTACAATTTCACAAGAAATATTTTCTTCTTTAGAATTGAATCTTCTTGTTGAATAATCAAACTTAATTGGACAATTATCGTTATGTCAAAAGACCGTTCTGAAGGTTGGCTGAAAATGTCCGTTTTTTGATGAATCAGCGACGTTTTTCTTGGCAACCGCCAGAGCAATCCTAACGGAACTTTCTAATGATTTAAAGATCCTGAAGTTGTGCTCATAAAAAAATACTAGAACATCATAGCTCTCACCAGTTCATAGAAATTAATTGCGAAAGGTCCAAAAGTACCCTGTACATTTCGGTCAAAAAATTTTGTCCTCTGAAATTCATTGTCGAATTCCTCAGTTCTGTTGTTATTTATTCATATGGTTATCAAATTCGAACACAAATCCGGTCTCCGTTTCAAAATCGAGTTTAATTTAAAGATTTTAGAGCAAAATCAACTTAGTGTACTCACCATGGTAGGGTCCTATATAGAATTCTGGAATCCTTCTAATTACTTTTCCATTAGCATTATTAGCAAAATTTCAACGGAATAACTCTTTTGAAATGTCCTCTCGTCTTCCTACAAATTTTAGCCGAATCAAAAATGATGATTTTTATGACTCTGAAAAGTGGCTGGAAATTGCAGTTTTTGGGTAATTCAGACACCTTTTTCTTGGAAATGGCTGATGCGAGTATAGCCAAATTTGCTGAGGATTTAGGGACCATCAAGTTATACTCATAAAAAAATACTAGAACATCATAGCTCTCACCAGTTCATAGAAATTAATTGCGAAAGGTCCAAAAGTACCTTAGTTAACCCTGTACATTTCGGTCAAAAATTTTGTCCTCTGAAATTCATTGTTGAATTTCTCAGTTCTGTTGTTATTTATTCATATGGTTATCAAATTCGAACACAAATCCGGTCTCCGTTTCAAAATCGAGTTTAATTTAAAGATTTTAGAGCAAAAATCAACTTAGTGTACTCACCATGGTAGGGTCCTATATAGAATTCTGGAATCCTTCTAATTACTTTTCCATTAGCATTATTAGCAAAATTTCAACGGAATAACTCTTCTGAAATGTCCTCTCGTCTTCCTACAAAATTTTAGCCGAATCAAAAATGATGAATTTTTATGACTCTGAAAAGTGGCTGGAAATTGCAGTTTTTGGGTAATTCAGACACCTTTTTCTTGGAAATGGCTGATGCGAGTATAGCCAAATTTGCTGAGGATTTAGGGACCATCAAGTTATACTCATAAAAAAATACTAGAACATCATAGCTCTCACCAGTTCATAGAAATTAATTGCGAAAGGTCCAAAAGTACCTTAGTTAACCCTGTACATTTCGGTCAAAAATTTTTGTCCTCTGAAATTCATTGTTGAATTTCTCAGTTCTGTTGTTATTTATTCATATGGTTATCAAATTCGAACACAAATCCGGTCTCCGTTTCAAAATCGAGTTTAATTTAAAGATTTTAGAGCAAAAATCAACTTAGTGTACTCACCATGGTAGGGTCCTATATAGAATTCTGGAATCCTTCTAATTACTTTTCCATTAGCATTATTAGCAAAATTTCAACGGAATAACTCTTTCTGAAATGTCCTCTCGTCTTCCTACAAAATTTTAGCCGAATCAAAAATGATGATTTTTGATGACTCTGAAAAGTGGCTGGAAATTGCAGTTTTTGGGTAATTCAGACACCTTTTTCTTGGAAATGGCTGATGCGAGTATAGCCAAATTTGCTGAGGATTTAGGGACCATCAAGTTATACTCATAAAAAAATACTAGAACATCATAGCTCTCACCAGTTCATAGAAATTAATTGCGAAAGGTCCAAAAGTACCTTAGTTAACCCTGTACATTTCGGTCAAAAATTTTGTCCTCTGAAATTCATTGTTGAATTTCTCAGTTCTGTTGTTATTTATTCATATGGTTATCAAATTCGAACACAAATCCGGTCTCCGTTTCAAAATCGAGTTTAATTTAAAGATTTTAGAGCAAAAATCAACTTAGTGTACTCACCATGGTAGGGTCCTATATAGAATTCTGGAATCCTTCTAATTACTTTTCCATTAGCATTATTAGCAAAATTTCAACGGAATAACTCTTTTGAAATGTCCTCTCGTCTTCCTACAAAATTTTAGCCGAATCAAAAATGATGAATTTTTATGACTCTGAAAAGTGGCTGGAAATTGCAGTTTTTGGGTAATTCAGACACCTTTTTCTTGGAAATGGCTGATGCGAGTATAGCCAAATTTGCTGAGGATTTAGGGACCATCGAGTTATACTCATAAAAAAATACTAGAACATCATAGCTCTCACCAGTTCATAGAAATTAATTGCGAAAGGTCCAAAAGTACCTTAGTTAACCCTGTACATTTCGGTCAAAAAATTTTGTCCTCTGAAATTCATTGTTGAATTCCTCAGTTCTGTTGTTATTTATTCATATGGTTATCAAATTCGAACACAAATCCGGTCTCCGTTTCAAAATCGAGTTTAATTTAAAGATTTTAGAGCAAAAATCAACTTAGTGTACTCACCATTGTAGGGTCCTATATAGAATTCTGGAATCCTTCTAATTACTTTTCCATTAGCATTATTAGCAAAATTTCAACGGAATAACTCTTTTGAAATGTCCTCTCGTCTTCCTACAAAATTTTAGCCGAATCAAAAATGATAATTTTTCATGACTCTGAAAAGTGGCTGGAAATTGCAGTTTTTGGGTAATTCAGACACCTTTTTCTTGGAAATGGCTGATGCGAGTATAGCCAAATTTGCTGAGGATTTAGGGACCATCAAGTTATACTCATAAAAAAATACTAGAACATCATAGCTCTCACCAGTTCATAGAAATTAATTGCGAAAGGTCCAAAAGTACCTTAGTTAACCCTGTACATTTCGGTCAAAAATTTTGTCCTCTGAAATTCATTGTTGAATTCTCAGTTCTGTTGTTATTTATTCATATGGTTATCAAATTCGAACACAAATCCGGTCTCCGTTTCAAAATCGAGTTTAATTTAAAGATTTTAGAGCAAAAATCAACTTAGTGTACTCACCATGGTAGGGTCCTATATAGAATTCTGGAATCCTTCTAATTACTTTTCCATTAGCATTATTAGCAAAATTTCAACGGAATAACTCTTCTGAAATGTCCTCTCGTCTTCCTACAAAATTTTAGCCGAATCAAAAATGATGATTTTTTTATGACTCTGAAAAGTGGCTGGAAATTGCAGTTTTTGGGTAATTCAGACACCTTTTTCTTGGAAATGGCTGATGCGAGTATAGCCAAATTTGCTGAGGATTTAGGGACCATCAAGTTATACTCATAAAAAAATACTAGAACATCATAGCTCTCACCAGTTCATAGAAATTAATTGCGAAAGGTCCAAAAGTACCTTAGTTAACCCTGTACATTTCGGTCAAAAATTTTTGTCCTCTGAAATTCATTGTTGAATTTCTCAGTTCTGTTGTTATTTATTCATATGGTTATCAAATTCGAACACAAATCCGGTCTCCGTTTCAAAATCGAGTTTAATTTAAAGATTTGACAGGAAAAATCAACTTAGTGTACTCACCATGGTAGGGTCCTATATAGAATTCTGGAATCCTTCTAATTACTTTTCCATTAGCATTATTAGCAAAATTTCGACGGAATAACTCTTTCGAAATGTCCTCTCGTCTTCCTACAAAATTTTAGCCGAATCAAAAATGATGATTTTAATGACTCTGAAAAGTGGCTGGAAATTGCAGTTTTTGGGTAATTCAGACACCTTTTTCTTGGAAATGGCTGATGCGAGTATAGCCAAATTTGCTGAGGATTTAGGGACCATCAAGTTATACTCATAAAAAAATACTAGAACATCATAGCTCTCACCAGTTCATAGAAATTAATTGCGAAAGGTCCAAAAGTACCTTAGTTAACCCTGTACATTTCGGTCAAAAATTTTTGTCCTCTGAAATTCATTGTTGAATTTCTCAGTTCTGTTGTTATTTATTCATATGGTTATCAAATTCGAACACAAATCCGGTCTCCGTTTCAAAATCGAGTTTAATTTAAAGATTTTAGAGCAAAAATCAACTTAGTGTACTCACCATTGTAGGGTCCTATATAGAATTCTGGAATCCTTCTAATTACTTTTCCATTAGCATTATTAGCAAAATTTCAACGGAATAACTCTTTCGAGATGTCCTCTCGTCTTCCTACAAAGTTTCAGCCGAATCAAAAATGATGATTTTTGATGACTCTGAAAAGTGGCTGGAAATTGCAGTTTTTGGGTAATTCAGACACCTTTTTCTTGGAAATGGCTGATGCGAGTATAGCCAAATTTGCTGAGGATTCAGGGACCATCAAGTTATACTCATAAAAAAATACTAGAACATCATAGCTCTCACCAGTTCATAGAAATTAATTGCGAAAGGTCAAAAACTAGTGTATTAACCCCTGTGCATTTGGGCAATTTTTTTTTGTGATTTGAAAGTTTGTGTTCAATTTCTCAGTTATGTTGTTATGTATTCGTAATGCAATCAATTTGTAACACAAATCTGGTCTCCGTTTCCAAATTGAGTTTTATTTGAAGATTTTAGAGCGAAAAATAACTTGGCATTTTTTCAAGTTGCAAAATTTGATTTGTCTCAAATTTGGTGTGAACATGAAGTAGCTCTTTTCAAAGAATAATCTACTGAAAGTTTTGTAATCGATCGAATTTCAAGCAAGTTATTGACATTAATTTGAGATTTGTTGTTTGCAGGCTGCAGCTTACCTTGAAGACTCACTCCTTGGACCATCGTGGCAACTACGAGATAGCGCGTAAGTGCACCGTTATGTGGGTAAACTGACCTCGTGCAGCCCGCACCCAGGTATGATTCAGCCTACTGTAAAATGATCCCCGAGCCGGGTAGGCCAGCCTAGAGTGGTTTGATCAGCGCCCCGTCGGCTCTAAACCAAGCTGATTAAAGCTCCACGACAGGAACTCATCTCCTCGAGCTTAAGCAATTGATGCCACACCCGAGCATGTGAATAAAAGGCTCGTGGGGGTGAGGGGATGATCTGGCTCGCTCTTGGGTGAGACCTTCTACCGTTGCGTGTGAGATAGACTTGCATGAGCCTGTCTTGCAAACAAGGGTACATTGTCATACATCCAATCACGATCTAAGATTAGCTGGAGGTGGTTTGGTGGAGACCTTGTATTCGAACGTGCGAGAGAGACTTGCGTAGCTTTCTCGGAAGCTACGTGAGCTGCTCTTGCATGCAATGGTTCAAAGTCCAAGGTCATTTCTCCCAACCCCTTCTACATCCCCTCACCCCCTCTCTTGCGGGCTGCACGAGAGTATACTGCTACAGGTCAATCACAAGTGAGAACACATCATGTAATTGTTACTTATCAACAATTTATTATCACATATACTGTACAAGTTGGATCAATAAATCATACAATCATAATATATTTGTTGCTTCATCATTTGTTTGACTTGATACATGCATGCACACATGAAGTATTCATAACTTGATCAGCTGCTTGACTGGCTGAAGTCACAATGTGAACGCCGAGCTCATCATGATCCTGGAGGCGGGACCTGCGTAGCGTGTCTTGATCAGCTGCTTGCTTGACCAGCTGAAGTCACAGCGTTGATTGCTGCAATGGCCGAGCTGAGCTCCAACATGATCCTGAAGTCAGCAATTGCATGACGTGTCTTGTACGGCAGGCTGGGATTGCAGGAACCCTCGTGCAGCAAACAGCTGAGACAACCTGCAACAACAGGAAACAAAGTTTGTATTAAAATCTTCCCATTTTCTGATGTCATTAGTTGATTAGATTGTTAGAAAGAAATTATAATTATATAGTACATTACTGTACCAACATGAACACAGACATGTCATGTTGCCATGGTAGCTACTTCTTTTAGTTTACGTGAGAAAATCCAGGTTCGATTCCAATGGCACTGAGAATGCAATATCTTTGAGTGAAAAACCAAAATGAATAATTCTGCTTGTAGCAGTGATCAGTAAAACTTATCAGATATCATCAATAGATACAGCTGGTCAGCAAAAATGTGAATATCATTTATATTGGGTTCAACGACCCACTGTAATCATGACTAAAATCTATTAGCGTCGGTGTGTGATGAATGAGATGATGGTAAGATGAGACGAAAATTCATTTACAAGTACAAGTGTTTTTGGAAAGTGGGCTGGGGCAGTAGGTCAAAGACTGAGGAACCATCCCAGTATTGACCTGAACAACAGGGAAACCATGATGCACATCTGTTAGGATAGTTGACCATGGCGGGAATCGAACCCCAGTCTCCTAAATGATGGTTCAGTGTGCTAGCCACTTATCCACCCGTCTCAGTCAGGATGATCGACCATGGCGGGAAACAAACCCTGGTCTCCCAAGTGACGGTTCGGCGTGCTAGCCACTGATCTGCCCGTCTCAGTCAGAACTATCGACCGTGACAGGAATCGAACCTCGGTCTACTTGACCCTTCCCTAATAAACCACTTAGAATAACATGCTAGGCCTAGCTAGCTTCAAAAGACTGGGACTTTGATTGCTCAATGTTTACTTGAAAAGCTACCAACAATGACAGTACAATACGAAACAAAATTCACGGTCTCTTGAGACTGCAATAATTTGTCACATTTCGAAACCTGCCTCATCAGCAGGGCCAGGATTTTGTGCTAACAACAATGGAAATACACAGAGTACACACGTTGCCATGACAGGTAACTCTTGTAGTGGAATTAACCAATCATAGCACTAGTCTATTGGAGCTAGCAAGCACTAGCATGACATTTATTAGGTAAGGGTCCTGGATGGCAGTTCAGCAGTAGACTAATCTGCTTTCTCTGTTTCTCAAATATCTTATATTTTGTCTGTACTTGTGAATGAGGATCCAAATTCAACAGCCACAGGAACCATTTTACACCCAGACTTACCACCCTCGGCCGTATCAAGGCCTAGGCCCACGAAAGCTGGGCCTAGGGTGGCAAATTCTATTGGGGGAGGGGGGAAATTTTAAGGGTGTCAGCCTCTTTCAAACTAAATAATACGTGTACATACAAAAGAAATGTGTATTTCTATATAATTTACATTCACGTTTTTTAAATTTTGAATTTGAAAAATGAAATCACTTCTAAACTATATCTCACTGAATGTAAAACATAAAATGATTAACATTATTACAAATTTGGGAGAAAAGAAATACAATTTTCAAACTATACCTCGAACAAAATGAGTAAAGCAATATCCTGACTGAAATGATATTTGAACTAGGTGCCTAAAACGTGAAGCTCCGGACGCTAATCTCTCATCTAAATCATAAAAGTGCTGTTTGAAAAATGTTCATTGGTTGCTTGTTTTTGTCGGCAAGTTTTAATAAATTTCAATATCATTATTTAAATATACACATTAGTAATGGTCAAAAGTTTATAAAATTATCCTTCTCATTTCTTAGGTTGGATACACTCATTGATACGGTAATAGCGCAAACCAATAATCATAAATGTGCGTCTGGATGAAAACCTAGTGCTCGTTATATTTCTGAGCTATTGTGCTATTCTGAACCAATTACTATAGGCCCTACTTGATGATGGGGCGGGGGGGGGGGGGGTGAAGTGTTGAAGTCGATCTAGGTCTTACCTGAGACAGTGTTCCGCCGACAGCCAGATCCAAGGTCACAGCCAACGAAGGTCGAAGAGAGCGAGACGGGAGACAGGCGGGGCATAATGCACGATCCACCGGACATCTGACGACAATCACAATATCGATGAGACAAATATTAATAACAAACTCATCTAGAATTCAAAATAAACATACGTGAAAATTATATTACAAGTTTAATGGGGGCGCAGTATTTAAACCAATCGTTCCAGGATCCATAGTTCTCCTGCTTATAGCATTCCATAACAATTCAACTGATGAATTATTGGCGACCATCTCCGATTTTGATGAAATTCGGCACACTTACTGACATCATCGCTAAGAATAATTACGTGTTTCTTCACATTTTTCCGTGGAACATTAGTTTCCGAGATATGGGATCGTCAAAATTTGACCTCCTGATGCCCCGGTCATGCACCGCCACAGATTGACCTGTCTGACTTCCCTCACGGTGAGAGTTGTCCTGGTCCAATTTCATCCTTCTTCCCTTTAGTTTAATTAGTCCTATTTTTATGTCTAATTCATTTCAAGTCGTTTTTTTTTTCAATCACCCAGTTATTTTTAATGATGCTTACCCCACCAACAGCTAGGTTATTGTTATTCGGGGTTACGAATGAGCGGATGATAATGAAGCTGTGAAGTTATGATAGGTGAAAGGACGTTCACAAAAACCCATGCCTTATGCGCGACTCGAACCCACGCCCAACGGTGACTTCAGTTTCTACCGCTAGCAATAGTAGACTTGGCCACCGGGGCGGCTAATCACCCAGTTGATTGAGTTGTTTTATCAACCGCCGAGAGAGGGAACGCGAGTGACGGGGGTAGCTAGAAGTGAAGGTCACGAGAGAGGTAGTTCTAGCAACCACGCGATCAGGAGTGGTTGCGGTAAATACAAAGCGCGGCGGGTGAAAGAAGTTCGTTTGATGAATACAAGGGTTTTGAAAGTGAAAATAACGTGTGCGACAATGAGGATGTGGGCCTGCACAACATTAACCGGTGTCTTTAGAAGAATTATTAGTAATTTTGTAAACACTTGTGAACGACTGGGTGATGTATTGTAAATTGGTAGAGAAGTGAGTTTGTAACTTTGGAGACAAAGAGAGATAATCTGTTTTAAAATCTTGCATTATATATCAAGTACAATTACATAATAATCTATCAACTGTTGACTGTATATTTTTCCTATTTATAATTTTAGGGTTATTAGTTCCCCTATTACAAAACGTATTGGCGCCCACACCCTTCCTTTTTTTTATATTGGGTTCAAGGACGCACTGTTATGATAGCGCAGATCTAATGGCGTCGGATGGATGATTAATGAGATGATGTGATGAAGGTTCTTGGATAATGGGAAGGAAGCGGTCATGGCCGACTTATTGTGGGTACCATCCCGGCATTTACAGAGGGAAACCATGATAAACCCCTATAAAGATGGTCGGCAGCAGGGATTGAACGGGGTTCGAAATTCCCCCGCCTCCCGGATCACATGAAGCGAGCGCGTTAACCACTGCGCTGCATGTGCCGGTCCCTTCCTTTTATTTCATGCATATTATTGTCTTTACTAAATCCCACACAGCAGCGGACGTCTCAAGGTGTCATTGGAAATGATCTACATGTGACCAGTTACATTTGAAACATGTTACACAACACCAGAACCAGCAAGTATATCTTGATGAGGTCAAAGGTCAATTACTCATTTTTAGAATGTTTCAATATTTGGTGTAGTTCATCTATTTAGATATACCAGTACTGGTGACTAAAAGTACAGAAAGTTTCTTTTTTATATTGGGCTTAACGACGCACTGTTATGAAATCGCAGATCTAATGGCGTTGGATGGATGATTATGAGGTGATGAGATAAAAAGGTTTTCGAGTAATGGGAAGGAAGCGGTCATGGCAGCCTTATTGTAGGAACCATCCCGGCATGAGCCTGGACAGAAAGTTTTGTGTTGGGTGGATAAGCAGTTTTCAAGATATCAATGTTTTAGTTCAGACACTACGATGTAAGGTGCAGCGCAGACCGTAACGTAATTAGTACATCTAGCGGTAAATTTGAAAACTATTTGCTATATCAAGATAAACTGAACATATAATAGCATGCTAGTTATAGGTTATTTTGTTTGGTGTCTAGTATTTTCTGATGCTGGTTTGAGTTAGGTAGGCCCAAGATATGTCATATGGACTAATGCCTAGATACTATAATTTTTACCATACCGTACATCCATTCACAACAGTTTAATGAGAGTTTTAGCGTTTTACCGATCCTAGAACCATCTCTGTTCACAATTGATTACAGTAATTATAACTGTTCAAAACTTCCAAGAGTGCGTAGGTGTAATTGATTTTGGCCGTCCTCAAAGCCACCTTGCCGCAACTATTCTGATTATTCAAAGCATCCGACTCGTTATTCTTGGGAGCACCTAGTTTTTATTGCAACCAAATGGAATCAAGTTGAACTGAAGGACGAGCTTGAGACCGAAACCAAAACTACGACAGCTGTGAATCGTAGCATCCGAAGCAAGACCAGGACGAAGACTAAAACAGTCTTCGACTACGTTCATCAGACAGTTAGAAAACAGTCTTGTCGAATCAATGGCATAGCAGCTATGATACAGACAAAAACTACGGAATAGAAACCGTTGCCAAAGCCTCACTGAACGTTGCTTTCTCTCGGGCCGAGTACGAAATTGACTGAATTCTAAGCGGGAAAAGTGACCATTCTCGTCGAAAACTCGTTTTTTGGTTGATCCGAATTTTTAAAAATCGAAATCATCTTTTTTGGTCTCTTTGATTTTGAATCAACGAGGGTTTACTGCACATTTCAATTGGAGGGTACACGGAAATAACGATACAAGTCGCACGTTGTCAGTTCTGAGATGAATACAATTCCAAGTTCAGAACCACGTTTATTTCTGTAGAGATCGATATTTCAACTAGATTTTTCGTGGACTTGTACCTAATTGTTATCCAAAATCTCGATACATATTCAGAAAGCTTGCGAAAAACACTGTTCCAACTATCTATTTTTTTTAATGTGTCTTGTATCGTAATCTCCGTGTACCCTTCAATTGTCTTTCATCCTTACCGTAATCAATGGAGTTGGCTACCAAACATCATCAATCTTCATTTACCAATAATCATGATGGCTGCTGCTGGCCGGGGCAGCAGCAGTGTGATATTGAACTCTTCCGGCTCCCAATTCTAAAACAGAAGATTATTCATACAAGGTTAATATCAACCGTGAATAATATATAATAATGGCCTAATAACTAATTCTAGATGAAAACAATTGAATTATATGAATATATACATTTATATATATTCACCATTTAAATTATTAGAACAAGTAAATTTGATATATCATGATTATGCTTGTTGCATAAACAGTTCAGGAAAGCTTGTTATAATTTTGGAGGACGTTGCAATTGCTCTGTAAAAATAACAAATACAAGTCAGCATACATATCTAGGGGTTATTATAGACAACCAGTTTAAATGGAATATTCACATAGACTATGTATGCAACCGACTGCGTTCAGGAATGTGTAGCATTCGTATTCTTAAACCACATGTAAATTGTCAAACATTGAAAATTGTGTACCACGCGCTCATTGAGTCAGTAATTATGTACGGTATTTTATCTTGGGGGTGCACAACTGAGAGTTATGTTAACAAGATAGAAAACATACAATGAAGAATCTTTAAAATAATATCGTCCAAAAATAATATTTAAAGTTCAAATTGTAATTTACTTTCTGTCACAAAGCTTCACTTGTACACATTTATTATTACTAATTATTTCACCAAAGAACATAAAACTACTGCTGTGCATCCACATGGAACTAGACATAAGGACAAATTGCTGGAATAAATAAGCCAAAATTCATATGGAAATCAGGAAGAGAGTTTTTTAATTCAAAATTATTCAACAAAATCCTGGCTGAATTGTTACTTTTTGATAAATTATCTATACTAAAAACAGAAATAAAAAAATGGGTTCTACAACAATAAAATATGTCTCAGCAAATAGGGTATAATAACTTTTTCCTTTTGTTCTTTAGCATTCACATCTATATTTTTTTCTAGTCTTGCTTGATTGTTTCAAGTTTGAATATATAGTTGGCATTGTTTTTATTTTTTCTCCCAATTTATTATTGAAATAATTTCTACTCTGTCTTGATTATCTGTTTTATTTTCTGTATGCATGTTTATTAGTTTAAACACTTTAGTAGACCTTCAGACAAGTCGATATGACTTTGAGGGTCTACGAATACAATGTTAAAACATATTGAAAATTAAAATTGAAAAAAATAAATAAAAAATAAAAAAAATAATAACATCAAAACTTGATACAAAATCATTGTTCCCCAATTAAGGGTATGTATGAAAGATGGGATCGTTTGAACGGAGCACCACAAGGGCGATCTTACCACTCCAATTACACATTATATACACCTTAAAACCTGCATTTTATAGACTATCTATATTCTATGTCTATACTGTATATTTTATTGTATCTATAGGCCTATTGTAATTTTCTAAATTTTTCCCAAATAACTATCGATTTGGTATCGGGGACGCTGAAGAGCGTATATCGGAATAAAGGTACTTGGTCGTGTGACGAGCTTCGGGGTACTTTTCAATGACATGCGGTTAAGGTTCAGGTAAGGTTGGACACCTTCAAGTTAAGGGAAAAAATACCATTCACAATTCAACGTGATATTAAAACTTATTCCTTCGCCTCGAGGCTGTAAACTTACTAAAATGCTACCCAATTCACAACACTATTCCTACATCCAATTTCAACCCGTTAAAACAGGTCTACCCATCAGCTGTCACTTCGAGTGCAACATAACCTGAAAGTTGTGTCTCTTAAGTCTGATGAGAGCTTTTAATTATTTCTACATGATTTGCGACATATATTACGAGAAAATATAGAATCATTACAGTTTCGACAATGTCGTAATTCATTCACTCAGCAGCAAGTATTGTTCCCTATGTTGTTATTAGTTGTCAAGACAACAGGCTATACAGATTTTGACAAAGTGGCCATCAACCGTATGTTTGAACTAGGCACAGATTGGTCGATTCCTACGTTTTCCTTTCAAGATATCAAGTTTGGAGTTTGCAAACTTCTACGTTACTGCTACTGTTAAATATCAAGTTTAACGTTGTCGTGAACATTACCGAGAAATACAGTATGTGTTAGTATTTGTATATAGTATTTTGAATAATTATTGATTTTCATGTCTTTTCGAGTAATTTGTTTCAAAATATTGAAATATATCAATGGTCATACCCGAGATAAATTATTTAATATCACTGTGCATCGAACAGTCTACTTATTTTCAATATAGGAATTTACATTGTCAATCTTCAGAGGGCATTTACTCCAATACATGTTTTTCAACAAAACAATAATGTTTTTTGTGCTACGTCTACAAATATTGTTCAATTGTCTTGATGTTTTTTGTAATTGCTCATTGTTACTTCATAAAGGGTTGGACATATCATTTTTTGTTATCTCATCTAACAATGGAGATAAAAAATTCCTCTCGGATTAATTTTATTCAAAATGCTATTTAAAAAAAAACACAGTTTACAGTTTTGTCATCATAGTTGTCTATGTTCCAATTTTGAAGTGTATAAAATAAATATTGACACAGACAGGATTTTCACCCGAGTCCCCCCTTAATGGCATGCAAGTACAGCTTGATTTTATTTTCTAATTTATATTGGGTTAAAGACGCACTGTAATGATAGCGAAGATCTATTGGCGTCGGTTCGATGATGAGATGAAGGTTTCTTGTTTTTTAAAAATATTTATTGGGTTTAACAGCGCACTGTAATGATAGCGAAGATCTATTGGCGTCGGATGGATGATTAATGAGATGATGGGATGATGAGTTGAAGGTTTCTTGGGTATTTTTTTTATACACATTGGGTTAAAGACGCACTGTAATGATAGTGAAGATCTATTGGTGTCAGATGGATGATTAATGAGATGATGGGACGACAAGATGGAGATTTTTTCTTCAATATTGGGTTAAAGACGCACTGTAATGATAGCGAAGATCTATTGGCGTCGTCGGATGGATGATGGGATGAAGGTTTTTTGGGTATTTTTTCATATATATTGGATTCAACGACGCACTGTAATGATTGCGAAAATCTATTGGCGTCGGGTGGATGATAAATGAGATGATGGGTTGAAGGTTCCTTGGGTAATTTTTTTTTATATATATATACTGGGTTAAAGATGCACTGTAATGATAGTGAAGATCTATTGGCGTCGGATGGATGATTAATGAGATGATGGGATGATGAGATGAAGGTTTCTTGGGTAATTTTTTCATATATATTGGGTTAAAGACGCACTGTAATGATAGTGAAGATCTATCGGCGTCGGATGGATGATTAATGAGATGATGGGATGATGAGATGAAGGTTTCTTGGGTAAGTTTTTCATATATATATTGGGTTAACAACGCACTGTATGATAGCAAAGATCTATTGGCGTCAGATGGATGATTGATGAGATGAAGGTTTCTTGGGTGTTTTTTTAAATATTGGGTTCAACGACGCACTGTATTGATTGCGAAAATCTATTGGCGTCTGATGGATGATTATTGAGATGATGGGATGATGAGCTGAAGGTTTCTTGGGTAATTTTTTTATATATATTGGGTTAAAGATGCACTGTAATGATAATGAAGATCTATTGGCGTCGGATGGATGATTAATGAGATGATGGTTTCTCGAGTTTTTTTTTAAATATTGGGTTCAACGACTCACTATGATGATAGCAAAGATCTATTGGCGTCAGATGGATGATTAATGAGATGGGATGATGAGATGAAGGTTTTTCGGGTTATTTTTTCATATATAATATATTGGGTTAAAGACGCACTGTAATGAAAGTGAAGATCTATTGGCGTCAGATGGATGATTAATGAGATGATGGGATGATGAGATGAAGGTTTTTTGGGTAATTTTTGTATATATATTGGGTTAACAACGCACTGTATGATAGCAAAGATCTATTGGCGTCGGATGGATGATTGATGAGATGAAGGTTTCTTGGGTATTTTTTATATATATTGGGTTCAACGATGCACTGTAATGATTGTGAAGATCTATTGGCGTCGGATGGATGATGGGATGAAGGTTTCTTGGGTATTTTTTTTAAATATTGGGTTCAACGACGCACTGTACTGATTGCGAAAATCTATTGGCGTCGGATGGATGATTATTGATATGATGAGATGATGAGTTGAAGGTTTCTTGGGTAATTTTTATATATAGGCCCTATTGGGTTAAAGACGCAGTGTAATGATAATGAAGATCTATTGGCGTCGTATGGATGATTAATGAGATGATGGTTTTTTGAGTATTTTTTTTTAATATTGGGTTCAACGACCCACTATAATGATAGCATAGATCTATTGGCGTCAGATGGATGTCTGATGGGATGATGAGATGAAGGTTTCTTGGGTAATTTTTTTATATACAGGGCCTATATTGGGTCAACGACGCACTGTATGATAGCAAAGATCTATTGGCGTTGGATGAATGATTAATGAGATGATGGAATGAAGCTTTCTTCATGTGAGAACCATCCCGGCATTATCTCAGACTACAGAGGGAAAGCACGAAAAGCCCCTGTAAAGATGGACGGCAGCGGGGATCGAACCGGGTCCGGAAACACCTCGCCTCCCGGATCACACGGAGAGATGATAACTAATTCACAAAATGAATCCCTCACAATATAGGCCTATCATTTAAAAACTTGATAAGACACTAGGAAACAAAAACTGAAAAACTAAGGAAATAGCAAGCAGGTTGACGTTACATTCAATTGATAACGCATTGACGTTGACAGCAAGCTTACCTCGACTGGATGAAGTCACGCCGCTCGACCTCGAGACGCAGCGGGCTCGACGGTTGAACAACCGCGTTGTCTTCGTAGAACCTGTGGCTGTCAAGCGCTCGCAAAACCTGCAACAATGGCAAATGGATGTTTAGTAACTTACCAGACGTCACATTTCTATTCCGCTCGTGTCGCTCTAATGTAACAACGATATGCTCTATAAGCATGCCGCCGGTGACTTCAATATCTGAAGCGGTGCCTCAGCTGACTTGAGTTACCAAGGGGGCCAGCTGCCAATGATCAACCCCAGAATTTTGCATTGCTAGATGAGCTTTAGCGAGGATTCAATTTGACATATTGAAAAAAATTGGTGTTCGTTTTCATTTTTTTTTTTTTTTCATGTTTTTTTGTCGGTTCTCCACAGGTCAAACGGCTAGGCCTACGGCTATCAGCTTCAAACTTCTTTTCAATATGGTTCCTCATCTAACTTTGATCTGTATAGTTTTGTGGCATTATCAGGTGGTAACTTTTTTTTTATGAATTTTAGAAATTTAAAAAATACCCGTTAGAATAACATGGCGGAAAAACAAGAAAATATTTTCATTTTCTAATAGAATGAAATTTTGCGTGAAGTTGAATTACATTTTGATACACATTTCTGGAAATTTTCAGCTTGATCGGGTCAGCCATTTTGAAGAAAAAACATAAAATGTGGTAAATTTGTACCACTCGAAGCAGTTTTTACACATTTTCACCCATACTATTACTACCCGCTCGTCCAACAACGCATATACGGCGTTTTCCTAGTAATATTCAATATAAATTTCTTGTGGCGCCTACAGGTGAAGAAAAACTCAGGAAATAGCGAGTAGGTTGACGTTACATTCAATTGATAACCCATTGACGTTGACAGCAAGCTTACCTCCACTGGATGAAGTCATGCCGCTCGACCTTGAGACGCAGCAGGCTCCACGGTTGAACAACCGCGTTGTTGTCGTGGAACCTGCGGCTGTCAAGTGCTCGCAAAACCTGCAACAATGGAGAATAAATCTTTTAGTAACTTTCCAGACGTCACATTTCTATTCGGCTCATGTTGCTCTAAATGCAACAATGGTATGCTCTATAAGCATGCCGCTGGTGACTTCAATATCTGAAGCGGTGCCTCAGCTGACTGAGTTACCAAGGGGGCCAGCTGCCAATATGATCAACCCCAGAATTTTGCATTGTTAGACGAGCTTTAGCAAGGATTCAATTTGACATACTAGAGAAAACTGGTGTTTGTTTTTATTTTTTTTTTTATATATGTTTTTTTGTCGGTCCTCCACAGGTCGAACGTTTACTACAGCTATCAACTTCAAAAAAAAATTCAATATGGTTCCTCATCCAACTAATATCTGTATAGTTTTGTGGCATTACCGGGAGGTAACTTTTTTTTTATGAATTTTAGAAATTTAAAAAATACCTGTTGGAAGAACACAACGGAAAAAAAAGAAAATATTTTCTTTCCAAAAAAATGAAATTTTGCGTGAAGTTGAATTACATTTTGATACACATTTCTGGAAATTTTCCGCTTGATCGGGTCAGCCATTTTGAAGAAAAAACATAAAATGTGCTAAATTGGTACCACTCGAAGCAGTTTTTACCCATTTTTACCCATACTATTACTATCCGCTCATCTAACAACGCACATGGCGTTTTCCTAGTTATCTAAACTAAACTACAGCCTAGGGGCACTTGCTTGCGTAAAGATCTTCTAACGTGCAAAACTGATTGAAATGATTACATCTAAAATTCAGGGCCTGTATTGAATTGAATTAAAATACTTGTGATTTTTTTTCAATACGCTGTGCATGCATTCCAAGATGCTTGAAAATTAGAACAGAATACTCAAGTACTTCTGTTTATATCAATTCTCTATCACTCATTTTGCCCGCGGGCGCATTTACGTGTCGTCAAACTTTCCAACACGTTTCATTCAACGTCTCGACAAAATGACTGTCATATATACATGGGACTTGTACTGACATACCGTATTGTCCCGAATTTAAGCCGAGGGTTTTTCTTGAAATTGCGAGTCCAAAAGTCACCATCAGCTTATATGCGGATCTCGGCCTAAAATCGGTCAAAAACACGTTTTTTTCTAAATATGATAGGGCGCATGCACACTCTTAACAATGGAATCAACTTGAAACTGCAAAATATTGCACTAAAAACACGTTCAATAAATGTTTTATCACGAAGAAGCATCATTTTCCCATTATCCATCAATTTTATTTGACGCGCAATAATAAACAAAGGCACGTTGAGCTGTCAGCTGCATTGTCTTGTCAGACCTTGACGAGTGGGTGGGCTATATGACGATCGCGCGTCATCGGCACTAGCTGAGTACACACGATCGTGAGGCCCTAGCAACGGTTTCTCACACGCAGTTGGCATAGCTTCCTCACGCGCGCAATACGAAATTGACTAAATTCTAACTCGGAAGAGTGATGATTTACGTGGGAAGGAGATGAACCCTTTTTTCAATTGTTGATCTAAAAGTTTGGGGGTCGGCTTATATTCGGGACAATACAGTAAGTTCTTTTCGCTGACAGAATACGCTAATGTATAGGAAAATGATGAAATACAGTCAGCTGTTATTCCAAAACCTTATTCTAGGCTATATATGTCAAACTGACAAGCCTTTGTACACTAAATGAAAGTAATATTGGCAAATTTATTCTTCTGCCCATCAAGTGCAACAATGTCAATACATTGAATACAATGAAACCATTTTTTCATGTTATGTATGTTATGAATGGTTATCTAAGCACAATTATCTGTGCGATCTAACCGGGAAGAACCCGGCCTGGGAAGTAGGGTAGTGATTTCATAACCTGGCTGTCAAGTGGTTAACATAAGCCTAACTTGAGATGTGTAAAGAGACCGAGCAATTCAACGGCGAAGTGAATTTCAGCATCGTATTTATGTGGCACGCAAATACATTATATAATATTTGAAAAGTACTGTTTTGTAAGTAATATTTCGACATAACCCTACTTCTTGTATGAGAGAGAATTCACCTGCTACGCTTTTTTACAAAGTTGAATTCATTCGGTCTCGCGGCAGAAAGCAACAAGTGCAAGCGGCAGGAATTTCATCCATTCTGATTGGCCAGAAAAAAGTCTACTGCGAGCCATGAAAACGTGCCTCTAGTCTTGGAGATATGTCTTTGGCCGCAGCACAACAGGAAAAGAAGCGGAAGCTCTTGTGCGGAAGACATTTAATATTCATTACATATATAAAATAAATACAATAATTATATAATAATCATATTCAATTGCTGGAAATTTAATGGAGTACCAGTTCGAATTTAATGATTTAATACAATAGCAACAATTGACAGTATAATTACTTTCATTTCAATGTCTTACTATGTCTGTGTTCTGGCCATAAAATGCTCTCTAGCCTGTAATAATCCTACAAATGGTAGGCCTGAATCAAATGATGAAAGTTTGAATAGAACCCGAGAATAAAGTCAGATTCTATCAAGTGACAGCTAACACATTGTTGTAATTTTAAATTGTACTAGTAGGGCTAATGATCATATGATAAACATTACATTTAAAAAAGATGTGGTTAAGCCTTCACTTTGCTAACCTTTCTCTCGCATTCCCTCGCTAGACCGCTAAATGACAAACTCGCTCGACTACACCCTCACAAATGAAAAAATTCTCTCTTTTTCTAATTTGAAATTGATATAAATATTCTGCAACCTATCTCAATTAAAGAAAACATGCGGGGAATAGACCACGACACAGGGTCTTTACCATAGACATAAAGTATTGTGATCCCCCTTGCTGTTTCAAGAACGTGGACTAACTAAGCATAGACCTACAGTTTAATTGCCGCCATGAGAACGATGTTCCGTTGCTCGCTGAACCTCAGATGTGCCATTTGTGGATTGTAGTCGTTTGCCTGGTCGTAAGCTAGGCGCTGCTTCACCGAAGTCTTTGTCTCATTCGGGCCAAGTAGGCCTCGAGCTACTGGTGAGCCATGAACTTCCTACACTAGAAAACGTACATAGATGTAGAGGAAAGCCATAACATTGAGTTTGTAGTTACAAGCATTGTCAAATGCGCAACTTACTAGTGATAATGAATAGCCTAGTCCTAGGCCTACTGTGGTCAGAAGTTGAAAATATTGGCCTAGATAGATGGACGTTATATTATTCACAAATTTAGTTTGAATTTATACATTTATATTGAGTGGAGAAATAACCTAGGCACAAGGACCTACTGGAAAATAACTAGATGACTAGGGCCTAGGCCTAGGCCTTATTTGTCAGAGGTGTAGGCTATTATATAAGTATAAGCCTAGTAATATCTTTGCCTAGCCTAGTATGACCTAGGCCATTGATTTTATGATAGTACCAGTTAAATTTCAACAAGATGATTGAGTTTCTACCATTTTGTGAAATCAATTCACACATAGGGCCTACTTGGCCTACATGCCAAGGGTCCTAAAGAAAAGCACATGTGTGAACAGAGGAAATCAAATTTATTGAGATAGTATGTTCTTTGACACACATGTATATAACATGTGTAAATATCATTCACGTGTTATAGCCCCAAGTAGATCAAATAATACTGCAATAACTCACCACTTAGGCATGATAGGCAATTTGTGAAAACGTTTCATGCCATTCTTCTCTGTAAAACGACATTTTTAGGACAGTTGGGCTCTTCAGAAGAACCGCATAGTCAGATGAACGGGTTGGAGACTACTCTGCTTTCGTGTGTAATAAATAACTTCTGCTTGAGAAAAGTCAAGTTTTTTGCTTGTGAGAAAACAAAAACATTAAATAATCTTTTATACACTAAAATCAATTAGAAGTAAATGAGTACGGGCATAATCTGCGATCCGGTAGACGTACAAAAAGATCAGACACAGCCACCTGAAAACTCGAAAACGTGTGGATTTATAAAGGCCGCGTCTGGTGACACTTAAGTGTCCACAGGTTTTCATGTTTGTGGACCTTGAGTGTTCCCAACGCCCCATTCTCATGACACTCAAGTGTCGTCAGCCAAAATGGCTGCTGACACTTAGTTTGATAATAAACCTCATTAATTACATATTTGACGTGCTTGTAATATATGAATTGAATAAAAAGGTCATGTACTTACTAATTGTACTTAAAAGTACTAGCCTCTTAGGACTAGGGCGTTATTTCAAGTGACAGTCGCGGTAAGAGTCCAAGACGCCCACTTTCTGCCATAATGTACCAAAAGTGTGTGTTTTGAGAGCATCTGGTAGATTAATTTATTCTCTTAGACATATATTGTGGATAAAACAGGTCTTAGAGATGAAAATCTATCTGCATTCTAATGCACCGTTGATATAAATTGTCCATTTATGTATTTTAGATGAAGAAAATGATCATTCCAACAATGTATTCATTACTAGTGATATTGTTGTACCCAAAGACCTTATTATATAACCTACGGTTGGTTGTACCTGTGATCAAGAGGTGATATTGTAGAAATTGAAATACAAATGTGCGGTGTGTATATATGTTCTCTTATTTTTCCCGTTTATTATATCATCCTAATTCCTTCTCCTCAACATTATTTGAAGAACTTTCAATTTAATTATAAGAAAAGCATGAATTGAGCTAGGAATGAATCGTAAAAATGTCAGTTTGTAACAAAGACACACAAAGGAATTGAATGGTATAACAATAAATTCAATGAATAGTCACGTGAGAGATCATGCATTAGAGAGAGAGAGAGACAGAGGGATTTCTGTAATTGTCTGCAATGCTTACACAGCTAACTTCCTCGGTATTATGTTTTCCTGATATCGAGTTGCATTTTCATTCAATTTAGCTGTCTCAAAAAAAGTCAGTGGCAAGGGCCTGTAGCTATAACTTCCTAGATTTCATGCTTCCCGCATACTCCAACGAGATTTTCTATCAATTTACAAGTTACAACTTCTCTGAAAGAAGCCAAGGGGTTTTTAGCTAACCTCCTACTGTATGCTGTTTGCCGTGTACCCGTTCTCGACTTTAAATCAATTTACAGCTTGCCTGCACGGAGCAAGGAGTTTCAAGCTATAGCCTCCTCACGTATGCTGTTTGCCGTGTAATTTAGGGCCATTTTGTGTAAATTCACAGTTTCAAGTTGGACAAGAAATCAAGAGCTGGGTACACGGCACGATGTAGTGATACCAACTTACTTCATCATATATGATGAAGTGAGTTGGTATCACTACATCGTGTACACGGCAAACAGCATGCAGTAGGAGGTTTTGCTACATGCTCTTGCAGGCAAAAATTTAAATTGATAAATCGATATAAAATCTCGTTGAAGTAGGCGGGAAACATGAGATCTTGAAAGTTAGCTATAAGCTCTTGCCATCGACTTTGTGACAGCTACTAAATTGAATAAAAATCCGACTCAAGAGTATCAGGCAAACATCTTACTGAGGAAGTTAGCTGTGTGAGCCTTGCAGACAATTACAGGAATCCCTGTCTCTCTCTAATGTAAACTGACAACTAATTTATTGTTATATTTCATTTCCTTTTTCTGTCTGATGTAAACCACCATTTCTACTATTTCCATTTGTATAGACTAATTCATGCTTTTTTATAATTATTTAAATTAAACCTTCTTTGAATAAGTGTTTAATAATATAATGTGAAGGAATGAGAGGAATTAGGATGTTATAATAAACGGTACAAATGAAAGAGCATACACACACTGCAGATTTTTATTCGAATTTCTGTAAAATTGCATTTTGACACTTTTAGATAGAAAAATTCATTCAACAGTGTAGTGTATTTACTACCTAAAATACATAAATGCACCATTTATACTAGACAATTCATGTCCAAGAGACTAAATTCAACTTCCAGTTGAACTCAAAACACACTTTTGGTAAAATAGGGCACTAAATTGGTCTTATTACTGTTTTACTATTTGGACATATGTCCATAGTCGATAAAAAAATATGACAACAATTACATCAGTTTCATTCAACACATTAAAGGTTATGATAGTTCTAATGTATCTTGTAAGCAAGCCAAAATTATGCAATTAAATTCCTCTCAAAATCCGAAATTCACTAAATTGATTCCAAGTCAGGGTAAGTCGAGTCTGACGTCAGAGCTTTCTTCACCTTTACGGTACCCCCATTACTGACTTGTTTGGGGTAAGAGGTCCGAAGATCTCGACGAGATGATAGCCGAAATGAATCCACTAGTGTGCAGCCGAGATACGTCGATATGTTTGTGGAAGTGAATTTTATTCATCTCCTCGAATTCACTGTATCTCGGCCGCATGTGAGTGAAATGTTTCCAATAAAAAAGTAAAATGCTTGGATTTTCATTTCCAATGCATATCTTCAGAATATAATAATCTTATTGTTCAACGGCAATTTTAGTTCATTTCTTGAATGGTCATCCAACTTCTATTGTTCCTTCTGGCGCAGGACCCTTTCGGCTTCCGTCAAGAGCTTCTAGCCTCTCACCCCAATGAAGCAAATAGTGGGGGTAACGTTGCAGGGAAAAAAGCTGTGACGTCAGACTCAACTCTCCATAACATGGACCTAAGTATTTAATTACAGTCTACTCAAGTAGAAACTCGAAAATAAATATTCCTCAATGTGCATCAGCTAGTAAAACAATATAAAAAAAGTAAGTAATAACCCCCAATTACCAATGAGTGCACTACTGATTGTAATTGAATATCACTCACACTCTGTGAAATGTTTTTGTAGAAGACAGATTTTAACTCTAAATATTAATAACTTTCAACTAAAATGCATGTCAGGATTGCAGCTCAATATCTAACAGTTGGATCCACCAAACAAAGTTTTCAAATTAATCTATTATTCAAACAATTAACCGTCAAAAATTGCAACCAAAAATAATTGAATAACCATCAATTAAAAACTTATCAAAGTAACTATTAAACTAATGACAGAACCATGTACAATGATTTTGATGCTGGAATTTCAGCACTTATATTTTTGCTCCTCTTGAAACCAAAAGTAAGTGAACACCCCATTTTCCTGTTTGCCTGGTACGGTACTTGACAAAATCCTACACTTTGATCCACTGCTTACCTTCCTTGTAATCATTGGAAAATGCACGCACAAATTTTGAACTGAGTTTCAAACATCGATAGACGAACAACCTAATGAATAATAATAGTTAATCGATCAATTTTAATCGATAACTGGCTGATGCAGAACGATCGGTAATCGAAAGTCTGATAACTGGTGGATCTCTATTATTCAACTACAGAATATATTACATAAGGCATGTTTTTTTGTGAATGTCTTTTCACTTATCATCACGTCATAGTGTCTGCTTATTCATACCGCCATATAACCTAGCTCTTGGTGGGGCCTTAAGCAAACAATAATCAATCAATCAATACATTATGATAAAATACACAGTGTGTAAACATAAAAAGATTAAAATCATTAATAGCTCACAAAAGTGGTACATTTAGGAGATTGAGTCCTAAATTGAGCATACTACACACCACACACAAACAAACAGATATTGTTCACACCTGACAAACAGTAGGAATTTGAAGTTTATTTCTAATAATGATGGTGATTATTGTTCGTTCAACGATCCCACCATCAGCTATGATATTTGGGGGTACGTATTATTTCTATTGCCATGCTAGTACATTATTTGCAATCACACTACAGTATATAAACAGCTGAAAGGCCCATGTTGAAAGCGTCTGTGCTATGTTTGTATTCACAACAGAAATGTTATCCACCAACTATGAAATATTGTACACACTTAGACAGTCGTAGATAAACTTACTGCAGCTTCAATGATAATGACACTTCTGAAAGATAGAGTTGTGTTTTTAATAGTAAATCTCATGGGAACAGATAGCGACTCTCAGAATACCGCAGCTATACAAATAGCCGTGATATTTGTTATGTTGGTAGACGACATTCTTGTATCGTTCAACAAGTAAACTAATGTACTAGAATATTTTACATCGTAAATCATTTAATGAAAAGATATGCCTACTTGCCACAAATTATTTAATATATTCTATATTCACCAAATTGGATATTCACTCAGTTTGAAATATATTTGTAGTTTAAGGGTAGAGATTTTTGAAAATCGTATTTCATTTCCGTTTTAAATCTATACAAGTTGTTCAACTGTCCTGATTTTTTTGTGGGTGTTCATCATAAGTTTATTCAGGGTATCACATATTGCTATTTTGATATTCCGTCTTACAATGGAGATAAGAAATAAATACTGAATACATCTTATCTATAAAAAGCTCGTGTCACATGTTAGAGGATGAACTCCTCCGAAACGGCTTGACCGAGTGTCGTGAAATTCCTCACGCACATTCGTTAGGGGTGGTAGATGGTCCTAAAGTATACATCTTCCGCCGAGCTTTCTCCTATGAGCAATATCCAAAAATTGGCACAACACCAGTAATTACGTTCTTCACTGAGATTGACGAAGTTGCACAATGTCACTTAAGGTTACTCACCAGTTGCGGGGCTACACGCTAGGTAGCGCCTAATCCGCCTTCCAGCTAATCGTTGACCATGTCCACGTCAATGAAATACATTGAATTGAGACATTGACATATTGTTATTCATACTCGGTTAGTCTTCGAATTTACTGTTGACTTTTTTTATTTCACTCCACTACTTTGCGATAAAGCCAACTTTAATTCTGTTCAATTAACGTTCCATTTTCAACACAAACAATTCACAGGACCTTTTTTTGTTACGTTCATGAAATACATTACATTGGGCAAGTTCATGGTTACTGTGTTTTGAGTTAAATCGGCCATTATCGTCACCTGCCTGGCAGACATCCCGCACCAACACACTTACAATACATTCGTTATTTTTACATTAACAACCAACATTCACTAATCACTTCGATGGCAGAACAACGTTTGCCGAGTCTGCTAGTTTTATATAAAATTTAATTTAAAAAAAAAACACGTGGTGAATAAAATCATATTTTGGAATATAGGCCTAACTGGAATATCGATAAAACGAAATGTGAAACCCTAAGTCAATACTTGAGCAACATTTTTGTGGAAAAAAAAAATAATAAAAAAAAAATTAATGAAAAAAAAAATTAATTAAAAATTAATTAAAGAACGATTGCCCATACATGTGGTAGGGATAGGCCCCCCTTAAACAGGGGGGAGGGCGGCGTGTGGGAAACGAATGTGTTGTGGGTGTCGCGCCTCAGACCCGCGTCCAACAAGGTTGCTGGGTAGGTTGGAGCGACCTGACCGACACATTGGTTCAATACTCTAGATACTAAAACTAATACGTAAAACTCAACTAACATGATTCAATTCTCAAATCAAACAACAAAATTGTCTCAACATTTACTAAATTAAAAGCCTAAAAGTTTTAGATTATCTATTATATTATATCTAAATAATCTACTGTGAATCAATTGAAACAATGCTATCAGCTCAAAAGTTGCCAAAGAAAGCTTACACTTGTTTTTAATCATTATATATGAGTAAATGAAGTGATGTACAGTTTACGGTGTTATTGTTTTGCATATTATGTTGTGTTGATGTCATGTTTCTTGCCGCAGTGATGTTGCGGATGAAGTCCTGCTTCTTGCCGCAGTTATGTTGCGGGGGAATTCTTGATCCTTGCCGCACTGGTGTTCAAGATGCGCGTGGGAGCGCCAGTGCACCTTGGACGAAGACACGAGATCTGCAAGAAACAATTGAAGCCTTATTACTTTAGTAACAAACTCATTTCGTTACACTGTATGTGAATGTTAACTAGGCTCACGGAACACGTGCACTGGAAGATGAGCATGATATTTACATTATCACGGCCATGCCTAACCTGTCATCCCACATGTTACAACAACAATGACCTTGAGTGACAGCTGTCACTTAACGTAGCAAGACTATGAGACATGTTAATGTTATCAGGTTGTTTCATTAGAAAGTACTAGAATGATTGAATAACCAATACGATGCACGTGTCGCATCTATAACCTTGCATTGTTCGAATGCCTACTTAGCATTCTCACCTTTCTTGATCAATAAATGTTCGTTATCTAACAGTGTCCGATTCAGAAGTATTCTCGTCAATAACTAAATCTATGATTGAACTCCTTCCCTTCCACATACCAAGCAATACAAACCCATGGCTCCCACAAGAGTACGGTAAGTATTACAAGTTTAACCTATAATAATTTATAAACTATGGTAGGCCTACCATACTTATATTCTTAATTTTTTTTTTTTTTAACTTAAATTATTTTCTTTAAAATGGCTAGTCTGATTTGAATAAAAATTTGTTGTGATATGTTCACTATTGAGTGTTCACATTCAGTGAAAGTATGAATGATTTTGGAGAGACGATTTTATTTATGTCTTTATATTGGGTATACCATGGCATGGCAACCATGGATAACAACAGTTTTTGAGGTATATCTGTCCGTATATAAATAATGTTTTAAAGGATTTAAAGTGAGCCAATGTTACTTCCGGTGATGTCTACATGATCTTCGAGTACCATACTACAAGTGAACGTAAAGGGAAGTAATAGTTTTAGTTATTTTGTGAAATACTTACGATACAAGATTTTGACATCTGGGCTAGCCAGAAGGAACGCTGACATTCAGCTAATTTGATATAAAGTGATCACACAGAGTTTTTATGACTTTTAGAAGTGGTTTCGATATTAGCGTTTCAATATATTGTATTTTAGAATAGATTTATGTAAGCACATTCATTATTTCTAGGATTTTCAAGATATTTGGGTCCCAAAAGTTTGAAAATCACTCATAAGAATACAGGAACCTTGGCAGATTGTTTTTGTGCACGATATCATCAATCTATATATCAGGATATCATCAATGTCGAGAGGGCTATGGGGGATCAAGACTTTCCACTGCCACTTAGTTTTCCTTGCATCCATGTCATCACAACTATCAATGTCTCAAGAAACGAAGAAAACAAGAACAGACGAGAAGAATATAAGTTGGAAGAAAAATGTATATTTCGAGACCAACAAACATTTGATCCATCCTGACGTGGTTTTTCGTGGTTTCCCACAGTCCTCGAAGTGAATGCTTGGATGAAGTACTAATTGGCCACGACCTTAATTAGTAGAGTGATAGGCCTAGTTATATCGAGGGCTGTCACTCCTATTGTTTATCCTCTGTATAATGATGAACTATGCATCTGCTGTTTTGGAAGAAGTGAACATTGCCTAAGAGACTTGGTTCAAAGTGAAATATCAACATTCGTGTGGTTGGATTATTCCTAATACCAATGTTGGTAGTGTCCGGATATATCGAAAAAATAGTTTATACTGTGTTCCGGACTTTCGACAACTGAAGACTTTTATCTGCTGCGAAGATGTGTGGTCACAGACAGCGTAGACCTGGTGTCAAAGTTCATTGCTTTAATTTAAAATAATAATAAAATGGGGTGGTGGGGTCGCCCTTGTGGTGCCCCGTCCAAACGATCCTACTCTCATCCTTAGCCTTAATAGGGGAACAATGATTTTGTATCAAGTTTCGATGTTATTAAAAAAAAAAAAAAAAAATATATATTGGGTATAGCAATGCATTGTACTAATAACTAATATCTATTGGCATCTTGTGAACAAAATATGAGATGAGAGTTTATTTAATTAAATGTTTTGGTTGTGGCCAGTTGTTAAAGAAACAACCACCCCAGTTTTGACCTGAATGACAGAGGGAAACGAAGAAAAACACCTGTCAGGGTGGTTAACCATAGCGGGAATCGAACCCCGGTCTACTGTGCTAGCCCCTCGACCCATCGTCTCGATTCTCAAATTTCCTACTCGTCCTAGTCTAACAGGGGTTTTAAAAACTTTGTGATAATGTTTCTAAAAAGTTGTCAGACCAATGCCCCAAAACGAGACGGTTCTTAAGTTGGATAAGTCCGCAAGTCCAGAAAAAGTTTCATGTAAAACAGTCTCACCGTGCGACCTGTGCAGCTAGTACAAAATAACAAACAGACAAAGCTCCGTAAGAGTATGATGGAAGTCTTGGCTATCGCTCATCCAATAATGAATTGCTGATAATTCTAACGATTGATAATATTAATAGCCGAATGATTGTTGTTCAATACTCTTTGAAAAATCATACCTACTCTCTATATAGTAGGCCCTTCTTAGGGCTGATGGCACATGCACTAGTTAGCTACATCTTTCATTAAATCAGATTTTGAATAATTCAAAGACGGTTCACTGAGATTCATGTAGCTTGAAATTCCACTGAGAAATTACAAATTTTATTCATTTTTATAGAGCTCAACGACCCCATCAACAGCTAGATTATACGGGAGTACCGATGATCCCCGAACAGATAGAAAAAATTCCTTCTCAATAAGTCAACTTTGACCTTTAAGGTTGCATTCTTAAATTCAGAAAACTACAAAAGCGCATCATACGTGTTGTAAGACGAGAGAGATTTAGGTCCTAAATAGAATGAACATATATGAACAACATATATGAACAAATATGAAATTAAAGATGAGCCAGCTAAATTAAGTGATCACTGAGGGCCTACGACAGTCATAAAGTGTGGGAACGAGGCCCCAAGATCGTAATCAAGTCCTTGCTACGACCAACATTAGGCCTACCGACACTCAGACTTATAGGTAGGCTATTATTATAACTTGGGCCTATAGATAGAGGTGTTTGAAAACGATGCTACGAGTTCGTGTTTTTTTTTAAGCTTATGTATTTGCAAATTTCAGTGTTTGGCGGTGTTATGTTTTTTTGGCCAAATGTCGAGCGGAAATAATATTTACAAAGGTTTAAGGGGAAGCTGGCTCGCCTAAAACTTGTAACAGGTAATCCTCGGATCAGTTGGTCTCGGACCGTGGTCGAGGAACGTTCACGTCGCTCCTCAGTGTAAGGCTGCTTCCCCGCACCGACTGCAAGATACACCCTCACTTTATGCATCTACCCTTCCCCAGACACGTCAATCATCTTGAATATGAATTGAATTGAATATTGATGTTTTACGGTGCGTCAACGACGAGGTTATAATGCGCCGGTCAATCATCTTGAACCCGTACACGTTGCAGTCTACCCATTGTCAAGCCAGAAAGGATCGTTTATCTTTTCTTTTGTTAAATGTCTACATCGTCGCTCATGCATCAATTTCATTTTCACCTAAATTAACCAGATTGTTGTCATTACATAATTACAGAATACGAAACATGCATGACAAAACTTTTTAAATTTTTGAATATGATCCAATTATAGCCGAAATATAAGTAGAGGAATATCAAAATACACTTCCTGCCTAACAAAAATAAAGAATTATCATTGAAAGCCTCGATTTGGTGAAAGATCAAGTCTCATCCCACAAATGAAACTATATTAATTGATCAAACTTTTGTGTTCAATATGATTTCAACCACTTGAGCAAAAATGGATGATAATTGTTGATAACGCTTTGTAGTTAATTTTTTAATATGGATATAAAATGAATGAATGGATGTATTTTCAACATGTTGGTTCATTCTATCCATTCAACCATTCCATATGAACGTTATTATTTAATCCCATCTCTTTTTTATTCAGTTCATTTCGCCGTTATGGATTCCACACGATTCTTTTTCATGTTATTTGATTTGCCTGTTGATTTTTGAGAACCTGATTATTTTTCATCAGGTCTATACGTATTTATTTTCTTTGTTTTCTTTTCTTCAAGTAGTTCTTTCAGGTACTTCACGACGCTATATTTCCATTCTTTATGATTGATTTTTTGAATACAATCTTTTTTTTATTCAGTTTATGTCGCCGTTATGGAGTCCAAGCAATTCATTTTCATCTAGTTTAATTTGTCTGTTGATTTTTGTGACACTTGGTGATTTTTCATTGGGTCTATAGATAATTAAATACAGTATTCATTTTTATTGATCTCTAAATTTCCCCCTTATACTTGATTCGACAAAATTTTCTTCGAATCTATGTAGGCCTAATGCTCTATATTTTTCCATACCGGCATTTTCCTTCTTTTTGTCATTTTTGTATGGCACGATTGGGCTTAAATCTTGATACAAATTTGTAATTGTTGTTGATTGTCAAATTTTTTCATCATTTTTTCGAAGCAAAAGTGATTGTAAATATTTCAACCTGTAAAATATACTGTAAAAGAAGTGAACGGATGTTCAATGACGGAATAAATGTTATATTGACAGTACTCTAAGCCTATAATATTGTTGTTAAGTATAATTCATTTTCCAGTTCGCTGCTTATAACATGTAAAGTTTTGTCCTAGCATATATGGATCATCAACCAATACGTATACTGTATGGTACTCAATGAACACATTTTGAGCCATAGTTCAATCTATAAATTATTATTGGTCAAAGGATAAAATAAAATCACTACTGCATCATCTAGTGATTGCCATTAATTTCATGTGAAGATTATTGGACTTAAATATTCTAATTTGTCTATTGCAGTGTCAACTTCAAAATATGTAGGAGCCTATACCTAGTCATAAAGAGTTGGAGACACATTTACTTGTTCAGTTCGAAATGACTTCACCCGCAAACAAGAAATACAATGTCATCTGGGATTACCGAGAATCTCCCCCATCCTCTTATTTACCTCTCTTTCGTCCTAAACCCTCCTAAGTTCACACATTCCTCAATCGCTGCAAGCGAATACATAATAGCGCCCCAGTACACTACACTTTTGTGGAAGAAAAAACATTCATTTACAGCGCTCAATTCGAAACGATTGAGGGTTTTTAATTTTTTATAAATAAACTAGAGGTTGTAGATACTTGAAACTGGTTCAAACCCGTGGTATTAGAATGATAGGGAAAAAAATGCTATGAAGTGAAGAGTTTGTGAAATAGTACGTCAATCGCTAAATTTCATCACATTTTTGATATTCATTGGCATATTATCTTAAAACTGACGGAATTAAAAAATATTCAATGTGATATTAATTATAGAGCATAAAATTATCTCGGTTCTCATAAACATTTCGTACATGTCACTGGTTCGTAAACATAGAAAAAAAATAGTAAAGATGAATTTCACTATTGTATAAAAACCGTGCATGCACCTCCTTGAAAGGGAATAAGAAGATTACAGTCCTTCTTGAATCCGAACTGGAAGGGACAAAAAAAAATGATTTCAATTTATGAAAATTCAGATCAACAAGAAGAAATCACTCTACCCGCTTCAAAGAATTTAGATAATTTCGTATTGCACGCGAGAGAAAGCTAAAAGCTATGCTACCGGCCGAAACTATGTGTGAGAAACTGTTGAGGGACCACGCTAATCGTGTGCACTCTGCTAGCTTCGACGATGCGCAATCGTCATTTGACCCGCTTCTATTGGCATTCGGCTGTCCCGAGTCTGATGAAAGTGTTCCGAGCTCTACAGTCTTATGCTTGTAAAGGTCAGACCGCAATCTTTCGGATGACACAAAAGGAGCTAACAGCTCAACGGGCTTCGACTTATTCTTACGCGGCAAATAGAAAGAATCACACATTTTCATGATGAAACATTCAGCATTACCAGTTTCATCGTGGTATATTCCGCAATTCCAGGTTGATTTCTGTGTTATGAGCGAATTTGGGTATATTTTCTGTGTTTTTGCGACTTGAAAATTGTACTTATCAACTGAGAATTCAAGAAAACACGCTCCTGTTGTTTCATTATCATACAAGACATTCCGCAGCTTGGGAAAAAACCAACACCCCTACATATAGTTACAAGCTTCAAATCAGACTCTTCCACCATTAAGTATATAGGTTGCTTCCACATACCTGATGAGGTGATGAACTTGATGGCCCATATCTCGGGAAACCTAGTGCTCTTGAGGGGTGAAATCACGGCTGTCTCCGTCTTCATTCACGTTCCATTAGTAGCTCGTGCAGTCTTGTCAGCGAGTAGGCCAACTGAGTACCACCTCCTTGTTGAAGGGTTGCTTGCCATTCCATCAGCCTGTAAGAGACATCATTCACATTAGATGCATGTCCTTCAGGAACAACACTGTTAGAAACATGGACTTAGTAGGCTTTACAGAATCAATCAACTGGCAATTAATATCGAGGTCTAGCCTACAAAACTAACAGTAAATAACTTGAAATTTCTACACATTGTGTGTGCTAACGCCTTTAGAGTTACAAGGAGTGCTAAACGCCAAATTCAAAACAGTCTTAAAAGATTAAACAAAAAAGAAAGAGCAAAAAAAGATATCATCCTATACTAACAGCTGGCACACAGCACCCTAGTACTCTGGTTCAAGTTAGGACTGGGTTTATCTCGTACAGGAATGCACCTGCAGAAGAAGACACTTTGACTTTACTTTCATGCAATTATAAATAAAAGAAACACAAACCTGGTATTGTAGCCGTCAACTGCACTTTGAGACTGTAATAGCGCACGGGTGTCACGGGTTTGGAAAACCTGCAACAATAAGAAATAGTCGGTACTATTAACTACTGTACAGCCATGAACGCATTTGTGGCGAAAAGTATTTGCTGTTGAAAATGAATATCTCTCAAACAAATGTAATTAGTTCCATTCACAAATATGAAACGACAAACAAAAAAGTGATTCTTCAATTCAAAAACATTTTGATACAAGTCCATGAAGAGTACAGACATCAGAATGTATAATCAGTATTAATCACCTTCCTAAAAGCCAAAAGCTAGTTAAAGAGAGTAATTTTAAATTAAGTTTGATAAACTACCAATTAAATAGGCCTAAATGTTTTTACTACAATCGAGTTTTTTTAAGATGAGGATCAACTTCTATGATCTATGAATAACTGAATGAGTAGGGCCTAATCTCCAACTAAGACCAAGGCAATAGCCAGAACGCCAAAATATTGTTTGTAAAAAATCATCATTGTCGTGTTCTATTAACGGTCTCTCCACTATGAGGGTCGATGTCATATAGGCCTAAGATGCCCAATACATCCACGGCGTAACCTGACGGGAATTTAATGTAGGCCTACTAGGCCTCCGTACTATCGAGGGTCACAAAATCAAAACACAGAAAATCTCCTCACAAAACCCGTTTCGAGGTACACTAAATCAAAGTACAGTATAACCTAGTACAAAGTACAAGTATATCAAGGGACACAGTCGCATACCACCGTGGTAGGCGCTACCCTAACAGGGATGAGAATCGTTGCCAAGATAGGCCAACTTTGAAGCAAAAAAAAAATTACAACCTAGTAACATGATAGGACATATTACAAATTCAATGAAGTTATATGGTAGGGGCCTAATAGGATCTGCCCACTTTTAAAATCCACCGAATCAAAATGCCGCTAGGCCTATTCATTAACTAAAGATCTCCATAGCCACAGTACTCGTCAACGTGAAAATTTAGTTTATAATCATCATAATTCTACTACCTCCTCATCTTCTTCAATTATGGGTCCAAGAATATGGAATAATCTACCGAATAATCTTAAAACAGTCAAGTCACTGGGAATGTTTAAAAATAAATATAAACATTTTCTATTACTGGATCAGGAAGATAAAATTATTCTTAAACCTAAAAGTAAGCCACATACCCTCCATATTTGGATTATCTTAAACATTATTATCTATGGTATCATAATTGTAATTATATTTAACAGAACCACATAGTATTGTTTTAATGTAACAATTACAGTTTAATTATATTTTATATGGTTAAGTGAAGAAGAATACAATGCCTTTATTACTACCAAAGTCTCTTCATATATTTGTTAGGAAACGACATTCGTAGTTGTTTTTAATTATTTTTATTTTTAGTTGTCAGTTATTTAAATTTTATAGCTTCACTATCTTTGTTTATTAAATGAAAATTCTATGTATTATATTCTCATTTTAGTATACCTATTCTTATTGTTCTCTTATGTAAACGTGGTTAGTTGGAAGAGCGGCATCCCACCGAACCTCGCCATTTTCTTTTAAATACCAACTATGTAAACAAGTGTATAACTGTGTTGTGTTTTAAAGAAATAAAGACTTATTATTATTATTATTATTATTATTCACCCTCACAACTTCTAGGCCTACCTAGGCACATTAAATTGTGCATTAGGCGCTTTAATCAATGGCACCGCATACTACATCCAAGAAGCTGATGTAATACAGCTATTTCGTAACTCATTTGCATATCATGTTCATCATTATCGGTGCCTAATCCATTTAAATTAATCCATGAGCACTGCGACCAAGAGGAGAAAAAGTTGGGCTATGTTGAACGGCAAGGTCATGAGCTCGGGGAATTTCAACGGCATGCTATGTCCCAAGAGACTTGAATATTACAACAATGTCTTCAGAAAGAATTACTTCATTTAATTATCATTCGAACAATATACTTACGAGAGGACAATGATTATTGACAATATTCCCTGATGATTTCTCCGCGTTTCATTAATGGCGGTCATAATTCATAAAGCATCGTAGGGGCCTAGGCCTGTGGAACGCAGCCAGCCATATTCATAGAATTCATCAAGAAGGCCGTGCTTTGATTCAAATCACTACACCGTGAAGTGTGAACTGTCATAATAACCGGCTCATCCTTCAGTCAGTTCAGTGAGTGTCAGGGACTAGACTTTCCGATATTTTTAGATGTAACTCGTCGAGTTATAGGCCTATACCTGTATACACGGAAATTAAAGCGTATTTCCTTGTATCATGGTGCTAGAACTTTATTATTCATCAATTTAATCCAAGTCTACAATTGTGAAAATGCCTACAGTGATTGTAATTGATGTCTCTCTGTCGATGTCTCGGCCAGTCTTGCAGCAAGAATCGAGCGAGCCCTTCAGTAAACACAATTTGGCTGTTCATGGGATAAATACACTACTTGATTATTTGTCAGCTCATTCTAAACTTGAATTTGTTGCACTAGTAAGTTCTTACATTAATGATTCAGAGTATTGGATTTACGCAACCATAAATATGCCCAATCCTTGACCAAATAACCAGTCTGTTTTAGGGTTAAGTTGAGTGGTGGTAGATGATGGCATTGAGTTTAGTAGGGCAGGGCATGAGCCCTAAAATTACACTCTAGGTATCCATTCAATACAAAACCTAATAATTTTGTGTTAGTCGGTGTCGGTACCAAATGGTGGGTTAGTTGGTCAAAAGGTTGGTGTCCTAACCTCCAAAGATGGCTGACTGATCATCTGTGATCAATGTCCGTGTAATTTCATACTATTTAGGACTGTTTTATTTAATTTTAGGATAACAATTTTATTTTTCAGGCGCCGTTTTTCGATAGATTTAATGTTTATCTATTAGAAAACATCATTTTCAGGATCAAATGTTCATAATTAGGTTTTGGTACTGAGTAGGACAAATTTATCATTATTTATTTAGCTATTGCAGTGGATATAACACATAAATTAGAGTGATTTTGTTGGTTGAGATAAATGGGGACGCTGAATATTTTATACCGGAATAAAGTATACTCGACTGTGTGACATGGGCTTGGGGATTAGGCTTTAAATCAGAGCTATTTTATTGACATAATTGAGGACTCGGGAATTAAGTATACTCGGCTGTGTGACATGGGCTTAGGGGTTCTTTTGAATGGATGGTTGTAAATGCGACTAGGGGTTCAGGTGGGATTTGACACCCAAGCCCACGTCACACAACCGAGTTTATTCCGGTATGTGGTATTGAGGTACCTCACATAAATTCATAGAAATCAGTTTACCATGCGCAGTTACTTATAATGCATATATACCACCACTTCTAATGTTGGTACTGATTGTTTCAGGTGGCATTTTCATCTCTTTACGAGATAGTTTCCACTTTCACCCGTGATTTTGATGGTTTGAAATCGAAGTTGCAACAATTAGAAGAATTTGATAAGACTTGCATTGAAACTGTTTTAAATGCAGTTGATAAACTGGTGTTGGCTGAGTGGGGTTCTGCTCCTTGCCAGGTAGTGATGGTTGTTGATGGAAACCCTGGTATCGGCCCATCATCATTAAAGCACTCTTTAAGCACTCTTCCGCAACGGGATGTGAATTCCCGCTTTCCAGTGCCATTCAACTTCCCAGGCAATCTGAGCATAATGTGTATCGCATCTCCTGATGACCCAGGACTACATTTAGGAATGCCTCAATACCAACGTCTTGCTGAGCTTGCTGGACCTGATAGTGGCGTTTATATACCAGATGGAAATTTATCAATGAGAAGCGTGCAGGCAATGTTCCAGAAATTGGGTGAAACAAAATTTAGTGCGTTCCAAGGAACACTTAAGTGCGGTAACCTTGGGTCGCGTGTTATCTTATCGCCTCCTCCACGGCCTGTCACAAAGGTTACAGACTTTGAGACAAGTAAAATGAGTATCTCTGATACTATCGAAGTGTGCGGCTTTATGGATGTAGCTGACGTAGGCTCACCCTCGGCACTTAGTCGACACCTTATTCTGCCGTATTCATCGACAAAGGTGGATATAAGTTCAGAAGACAGAGTCAAGAAAGAGGTAATAGATGTGGACTCAGAAGACGAGGCTGGAGTGGATGAAGGGAAAACACCTTCATTCTGTGTCTTGCTGCATGGTGCCTTGAAAGTAGAGAATATGGCAGCCATTTGTCTCTTGGACGATAATTGGTTTGGTGTTGTTTATTCTTGGGCAGACAGTAAAAAGAAATCCAATTTAATGATGACAGTATTAGAACCAGGTACAAACGTAGTACCATGGCTAGGTGATCTAAATAGATTAGGATCAAAGGATGAATTTCTAACATTATATAACACTGAACCAGTTCCTACATTTCCTGTTCGTCCGATCGACAAGAGAAGCTACTCTCAGAATTGTGTTGTTTGGATCCGCAGTGCTGGGATACAGTCAGACTTACAGAAAATTCTGAGAAATGCTCGTAAACTACCTGAAAAGACAGCACAATTCTACAAGGAGTTGAATAGAGTGCGGAGGGCTGCATTGTCATTAGGATTTACAGGTAAGGAAAACTTGGAAAGTGTCAACTACATTACTAGGCAAATGCTAAATCCTTGCAATAATGGACAAATGGCATTCATGTATAAGTAACGTTATAATATTTTTAGAATGAACATTTCTGTCATAACTATGAGCCTACCGGCACATGCAGCACAGTGGTTAACGCGCTCGCTTCATGTGATCTGGGAGGCGAGGGGAATTCCGAACCCAGTCCGATCCCCACCGCCGACCATCTTACAGGGTTTTTCATGGTTTTCCTCTGTAGTCTGGGCTAATGCCGGGATGATTCCTACAATAAGTCGGCCATGTCCTCTTCCTTCCCATTACCCAAGAACCTTCATCTCATCATCCTGTCATCTCATCATGTCGTCATCTTTAGGGAAATTTAAATCCATCCAACGCCATTAGATCTGCGCTATCATAATAGTGCGTCGCTATCATAACAGTGCGTCGTTAAACCCAATATAAAATTTAGAAAAACTATGAGCCTATCAACATTTGGTGTGCTTTGATGATGTCTGATAATTTCAGTTAAATGTTACATACCGTTCACGGCGAGGTTTTAATTTATTCCCTGCAGCAGGTGCTCTCATTGTTGTGACAATTTGTAGGGCCTAGATAGATAATAATTGTTATCATCACTGAATGTAACCTTGAATTTAAATTCAAAACTTGGGCCTACATTTTTTAGGGGAGAAATCACTTTCATCTTCACGGCTTATTCGTGCATTCTATAGGTATTTTATCAAGTTCTATTCTCTATAATGTTTTTCTTAAAATAAGTCATAACCATTGTATTGATCCAAGTTAGGTAATGTAGGCTTTCTGTACAAGAATTAATTTCTTTCAGGTCTCCTTGACGGTATGGCTGAAATCTTTGAACGTGAGTGTACGTTATTACCCGGCACGTCTCATCCGGACTGCGCATTGCAATTGACACACGCTGCTGGAGTGTTGCGCAAGCCCTACAGCCGGGACTACAAAGCACAAATTACAGCATTACGAACCAAATTCCTCAGTGATGACTGATGTTGCTTGGGGCCTACATTCAAACTGAAAAAGAAAAGTTATGTTTTCTGTATCTACTTTCTATATAGATGGAATGAATAAGAATAGAGTGTATTGGTAATCTTGAATCTTCTTCATACAAATTTTGTAGAATTTATGAAATGTAGGTACCTAGACACAGTGTTGGGTAATTTTGTATGATCGTGAATAAAATGAGAAATGTGGAAAACATAGATACATTACTTTGACTTTCGAATTAAAGGCCTACTGAGATCGAGTTTTACGAAATATAGAAACGTATCGAGCTAATAATTATTAACTAATTAAAAAAATTGGATGATTGGTAAGCAAATAACCATAGCTAATTATAGCTTAAACCACTTATTTACTATTTGTAATACTAGGCCTTGTAAAATGAGAATTAATATTCCTCAAAAGACTTCTCTAGCTTACTGATGCTTTGCACAATAGGGCCTAATTGAGGAAAGGTAAATAGAAATGTTGCAGTAAATTCTTTTGGCTCCCAGTTAAGTAGGCCTACTTATTTTTCATTCAGATGATTATTTAGTTTCCGAGTATGCTCGCATCTATTTATAAATTTTTATTGACTTGATGAAACTCGTTGAACTTATATATTGAAGAGTTCCGTTTTCAGTAATGTATTTGAATAAACGTGCCTAATAATGCTCAACTCACACTTTTTCTGTTGCAATGATCCAGTAATTTGTATGCAAGTCGTATAACTGTGCTAAAAAAATACTACAATTTTAGTTAATTTCGAACATTTGCCATTCCTCTTGTTACGTAGACCCACTGCCTATTTAATCATGTCTTTTCCTAAGCCGAGGCATTTTTGTGACATTGATTTGTTACAATAAATCCACATCTATTAAATTGCTGAGATGATGAGTGATACTGATACAGTACATACTGTATACTACTGCAGCCTACAACTGAATGAATTCTCAAGTGAACTTCATGCAATTTCTTTCTGTACCTAATTTCACCACAAACAGCACTTCATTTCTAGTTCATTTTTTCAAGTTCATTCTACTTCACTAAATAAGTGTTAAGGTGTCCCCAATCACTGTAGGTACTTTTGAAAATATTGTTAATGTTTATTATGGATCGGCCATATTTTAGGAGGTACTTCTCTGAATGGTGTGCAGCAGTTTCACAACAATACGTTCATCCGGAAAGCCACTACGATAATTTATGCTTTAGTTGACACTGAAAATGGTCACAAAACATGCATCTTGCGTTACATTTGATTACTTCTAGAGATATTTTATCGTGTGTGGTATCGATGTGTTTGTACAAGAACTGGCTTTGGGCTAACCTAACAGTAAGCAGTTCAACCATATGCGTGCGGCACACAAGACCAGGGAAAGTCACGCCATTTTTTTCCTACTTGAGGTAACGGAAACTATTTATTTGTATCAAAACTGTCGTAGGTTTGCAGATGAAATTCAGCTTAGCTGATAGAGGAAAGTTTACCCTACCAATGTATCAATTGTCATCTTGATACTGACTGTCTACTGGTTTTCGTGTATGTAACGGTTGAACGTATTTTTCAACTTGTTTTTTCCTAAATTTTCTCTGAATTTTCAACTTTTTTTAAATTTCAAATTTTTAATATATGCCTACTATTATAACCTTGATACATCAAGAAATAACCAAGTATTTGAGACATTTTTTTGGGTGGGTTTCCCTTAAGATAGATAGGTCAATAGACAATTGGAGACTACATTACTATACAATACATAGTTACATACTATAGGGCAATAATAAATTGATGAGAAAATATTTTAATTTTATCAGTAATATCACAACTGTTCAACAGAAATTAAAATTTAATAGTTCAAAAGAATACATACAAACCTGGACATTCATCAACTAGACAGAATTACAATAATATTCAAATATCTATGTATATGAGAGGAATAATATATCCATAGTCACTAGGTCAAGTCCTTAATTTTACATTTGTTAGAGATCTCTTCTTTTGACATTAGTAGATCACAATATTCTGGAAACATTAAAATTTTGTTGAAATAGCAAAACTCAGTTTGCTCTCGTGATCAATATGTCATTTGAATTTAATCCATTTTAATCATAGTTGATTATTTTTAGAATCAATTCTACATCTATTGACAGAAAACTAGTTTCTACAATGCGCAGTGGTAATCTTCTTCGACATATTCATCATCGCTGTCACTCTGCTCCAAAGAATCACTGTCTTTATCAGATTCCTCTAACCTCTTCTGTTTGTGTGAGACTAACAACAAAGGACTGAAATGCAAATATTTGACAGAATTAAGCATCAGTAAATACTAAATGTGCATATAGAGTGATAGCATTCCAATGCATAGTTGTATCAATTGAGTTGAAATAGCGAAGGTTAGTAGCGCATGTATGCATCATTTTTATACTGGCCAAAATGTTTCTCAATTATACTTGCTGCCAGCTACCTTGGGGGTTCAACACTGTACTGTTTTTGTTAGTGCTAAATCATAGGTAAGAGACAGTTAATTATATCTGCTACGGCACGCCAAAAAATTCAATTTGATCGAGTAGATAGTGTTGGCCATGAGCATTTTCAAATCATCAGTCAACTAGAGGACAGTACATAATATCAGTGGTGGGTTGGACAAATTTTTGTGTACACATACGCCAAATTTCAGCTTCATCAATGGAACGACCTGACCTCTACATTGTAAAACTTTGAATAAACAGGTGAACGCCAAAAAAAGTTGATCGCTACCCTTGCTATGAATATATAAACAAAAATAATGGATATATCAGATGAACTCATGCCAATTCTGATGCAGACCCTCTGCAGAAATAGGAAACATTCACGAGAGTGAATTGTTGGATCGTTCAGCTTTGTGTGGTGATTGAAATTCAAATTAAATTGTGGAATGGATTACTGTGATCCTTCACATTTACAGTACTTTTTTGCCTAATGTATCACTTTTACCAATTTGTGCGAGATATGTTCTACAAAGAAGGCTTCATTGTAGAAGAAGAAATGCTCTGCAAAAAAATTTTGGCAACAAGTATTTTTGCTTTCCTGTTTTTATGCATGAAAAGATTATTTATAAAGTATAAAATTGAAACTAACCCATTAGATGCGTAGTGCAATACAACAGAAATTGAAACAGCACTATTTGGTTTTTAGATGAGCGTAGCGAAGATTTTCATTCCATATACCGAAAAAATTTTGTCTTTTTTTTTTTTTTTTTTTTGTGTAATTTTGTACGCGGCATACAGGTCAGGAAAAAGTTTCAATCAACTCGAAACTTTTTTTACAAATTGGTGTTATACCAGAATAGGTTGGGATTGTTTTTCAGAAAAATCGGTCAAGCGGTGTCTCCGGAAAAAATGTGGAAAGTATGGAAATTCCCCATAAGAATAGGCCAGGGGAGAAATACTTGGGATTTTTTTTTTTTCAAAAACTCTCAAATTTATACTGAATGTGGAAAGATTTATCATACCTATTTTAAGCGATTTATGGAACAATCGGATGTGAAATAACGAAGAAAACACATTTTTAATGTACTTTTTTAGTGACACACATCAATAAAAGCAATTAAGAAAGCAATTAAGAAACTATTAAATGTGAGCAACAAGTGTCACCAATAAATTAAAACGTTTAAAATCTGTGATGGATATGAAGAAGGCACTGGTATGTAGTGGGATTAATGGTAGGAGCTCGTGGCACAGTTCCTGCATTTTTATCAACTTTTCTCAATACATACAACATTCCAAGGAAGGTATTATTAAGAAGTATTGTACTTTCAGTTTTGATAAATTCAGTAGGTCTTTTAGAGCACCATTTATATTCTTTCAAATAATTTCAATTTTTTAAATAATCTTAATAATATCTTCTTTCATTTTTATACTTTTGCTATATACAGTACAACCTTGATAGTACGACGTTCAGGGGCGACAGTTAAATCGTCGTTTTATCGCGATCGTCGTTATAAATGAAATTTATCCCTTTTTTTTTAATTATAGGAGGATAGAGGATTTAGGAAAATTAATTACAATAAGATACTGTATTGTCGTCAACAATTGACATTTAGGTTGTAGTCAGTACAGTTATTGATGCGCATTCATTGATGACGACAAAAAATAATTCCAAAATGAAAGTATTTTAAAAAGGCAATAATGATCGCCTTTCGTTCTTAGAAGTCAAATGTGAATTCAATAATATTACCTCTCTAACAGTGACAGGGATACGAACACATGTCAAAAGCACATTAATGCGACACTAAGCACATCTGGACAGCGTCGCGTGGTTGCTATGGGCAGTGCAAGTGTGTGTGTGTGTGATACGAGAAAGAGCAGTGCATGCTGCAGTAGTGTGGGTGGGTGAGGGGGCGGGCTGGAGAGAGGAGAGCGCGTGAGGCGAGTCGTGAGCTTGAGCTTGACTGCATCTTTGCAACGAAGTGTACATATTATTATAATACAGTATTTATGTTGGAAGTTTTGAAATTAATTCGTCGTAGTAATTGCATTTTTGATAATGTGGGGACCATTTTAACCGTCGTATTATCGCGATCGTCGTTATAATGCGTCGTACTAACAAAATAAAATAACATTGAGTCTTATGGGGATTGGTCGGGACTATCTCAAAACGACGTTCTATCGCGATCGTCGTTGTATCGAGCGTCGTACTATCAAGGTTGTACTGTACCTTTAATTAAATTAATTTTATAATATTTCAGGATTTTTGTAATCAATTTTGTATCAATTTTGTAAAACCATTGTACTAATGTATTGATTTTTACGCTGTACCATCTTGGTATCCTGCTATTGCGGACAGCCGTCATAATAAAATGACATTCTCTCTGTTTGGAAACCAAGGTTTATATACCAACAGACAGTCGCGGTTCTTAAACCTTTGAAGTGATCCATGGCCTGTATATGTACATTGAGCTGACAAAATGTTCTTAATTCTACATTTCCATACTTCTAAGCTCATCTCACAACGCATATAAGGCGTTTTCCTAGTTAGTATATGGGTGGTTGCACAGCTCTAGAACGCTGTTGCCTATCCATCAGTACGATGGCTATATAATCCAAGCTTGATTTTTATTAGTTAAATACAATATCAACTGTATGGTAATACAGTATTATTTGTATCATACTATCATACTGTATCATACTCATAGTATCATAGTATCATACTGTAATACAATAAAATGAAAATAAATCCTACAATAAAAATGATGGTTAGAAAGTAGGAGTAATATACTACAACCATAGAATCAAGAGGCAGAGAAGAACTTTATAGCTTATGGGCTAACTGCTGAGAGAATTAGACGACTGGCATCTATGGATAAGCTGAAGTGCAACATCTAATACGTACGCAGCGCTACTGTACAAAAATATGATTTCTATTGTGCTCTCTCTCACTCTCGTCAGTTGAATACATTACTATGAACAAGTCACTAATTAGAATTGTTCACGCAAATGCCGTTGGCCAAAGGATTTGGATGTGCAGCGACTAGCAATACAGAGATTTCAGTTGTTGATCAATACCACTTCAAAATGAGCAAAGAGGATTTAACATGGGCTATAATATTCTCTCCTAACTCTCTATTCTACGCTACAATAATAAAAAATGAAACACAAAGTGGTTTAACACTGGTGAGTGTAGAGGTGTACTGTGGGCAACATTAAATTGTTATTCACAAAGAAAGCAAAACATTGCAAACTCAGATTAATTTTGTGTGAGTGGTCATGCAAATATCTACGATGACCGTACTATATACTTGCCTGGGTTTGGGCTTAATGTGCCTCCAATTCATGAGTGCTATTATGAGGGCAATGAGAGAGGGTGTAACTAGGGCCAGTGCTTCAAAACAAATAAACAAGAAACAAATATTATCTACGATGGTACTACATGTCGAACTACTCCACCAGGCCTCCCATGAGTCACGATTAGGGTTGATAATGCAAATTTACAAACTAATGTACTGTATGTATTTAGATAGCAGAAAATATGTTTGTTTTTTTGTCAACATATTGATCGTAATCATGATTAATTTAGTTACAAAAGTATACTGTATCCCATAACCGGGCTACTAACAGGAACCCAGGGCCCCTTACCGCAAGAACCGCATTCTAGAAACCATTATATTTTTATTTTCATTCAATAGAATGAGGAAAGCAATGAATTTAAATAACCTGGAATATGTAGCATATTCTCTACACATTTCTGTTGTTCCATTATAATTATTCTAGGGTTGGTAAAAAAAGTGTATAAAATTATGCCTCGTAGTGCACCCTTAGTGTGATCGACATATCAGTTGAAGAATCAAATTTGAGAACAAAACCAATTAAATAGTTTTATCTTGATAGAATATTTTTGGTTGTAAAAATAATCTGAAACAAATATTGCGTTCAAATTTTCAATTCAATGTAAGATTTTCCAGTAGCCTATATTTTAATTTTTAAACTGTCATTGAATTCAAAGATGCAAAACAACTAGTAAATTAGTTCCATATAGTATTTTCTCCTGTTGCTAAGGTCAGCTCTACAATTGACAAAATTATAGAAACAAAATTGGAAGTTAAGTAAAGCGGTCCTACTATTTAGAGGCAACAACGACCTTACATTCATAGACTGCCGACCCCAGTGGAAATAACTAAAATTATCGGGTAATAAATTATATATCTCCAAACTTCCCTTTTCACATCTATTGCTGAGAGAAATAGAATATTTTGTATGCATTCACAAAATGGATGAAGAAAAAACTCAAATTTGCAGAATAAATCCATCACACTTTTACAGCTCGATTATGAGACAAATTGTGTTTCTCTACATAGCAGTCAGTAATCAGATATCTTAGTTTTCCAAGCTCAGAAAAAGTGGTTGCTTCAATGATTTCATATATTTGCTTACTCCTCAGTACAAGTCGAGAAATCAACTAACTTCTTTCGAAAATTTACCCCCAACATGTTACAAAAGATTTTTTGTGAAACGAGTTGAACCTCAGCCTCGTAAAACAAACTGGATTTTTATAAAATTGAACTACCGATATATTAAAACATTTCAAATAAATAAATGTCCCTTGGGCGAAAAAAAATTGAAACTTTTTCCTTCTACAAAAATAAGTATTTTCACTGAATAAAAGAATACTTTTTGTATATAATTTCGTACAAGTTTGGTTCAATTGCTTCAGCCTTTAAAAGAAATAAATATTCATAGCATATCCACACCTCCCCATTCATCTCACAGCGACACTTTTGATGTTTCCCAATTGAAAAAATTGGTATAGATATGTTTGTATATATAGTTACTATAAATCGAACATACCTGCTCTCAGTATTTGGAACCGAATTGTCAATAGTCAAGTTCATCCTCCAACTGGTTTCATCGTTCATTGCGTACATCGACTCGCAGAAGGTCGCGCCGATCTCCTTCAGGTGTAACGTGTCGAGGTGGTGACCCGAGTAGAGGCCTTGGTCGCAGCCGCAGTAGCTGCTCTCCATCGTGTAGCTACGTTTGATGCCGAACTCTCGCCACACGGTGACTCGTGCGGTCGACTCGCGCCCGCGCTCAACCTTGAAGCAGCAGGTCGACAGCGAGAACGAAGGGGAGTAGTGATGCATCAAGTGGGGCAACATCTGAGAAACATCAAACATAGTTCATATCAATATATCCATGTATAGATTGTTTATTTTTGTTCATTGGTACAAATACAAACCTTGACCGGTAGCTCTTTCCAAGTTGGGATGAAATAGTATGGGCTCATACAAATTGGCACTGTTGGGTAAGTTCCTCTAAAAAAGGAACTAGTAAAAGTTCCAGTTTCTCAGTAGAAAAAGTAACTGGTTACAGTTACAGTTACTCACGAAAAAAAGGAACTGAGTAGTTCCAGTTCTAATAAAAGAACTTTAAAAGTTACCGGCGCGGAGTTTTTCTAGTGAGTGGGAGTATTTTGCCGAAAGGTTACCAACGATTGCGGAGACAATGTTGCTGGAAACAGGGGTGGATAGTCCAAGGTTCAGGCGTGTGAGTTTCCTAGAAGTTCTAATGAGATATGACTGGATGGAGTTCAGGGTTTCACCTACAATTTTACCCAGTTTTCAGATTAAAATCGCTGGAATTTACTTACATACTACATACAATAGAACAAAATAAATCTTGGTGCCGCCAGTCTTAATTTGGATTTCTGAAGAACAGTCTGTGCAAAAGAACTTAGTGAGGAACTTGCAAATCGTTCCAAGTTCCCTAAAAATAGTTACTTAGTTCCTCTTAAGTTACTGGTAATTGAAAGGAACGAGTTCCCTTTAAAGTTCCTCAAAAAGGAAGAGTTCCCGGGAACTCGTTCCTTTCGATAAGTTCCTACTCAACACTGCAAATTGGGATGTACTAGGAAAACGCAGTGTACACTTTGCAAGACGATTGAAATTTTATACAGAATGTACGGAATGTAAAGCAATACACACACCTTGATTTTGAAATTACTCACTGACTGTTTTCCTGTTGTTACCTGTTGCATTGACTCCCGTGGAGTTAAGCTCGCACATGTGCCAGATTCAATTTAAACGAATGCCAATCGTTGATGCTTAGTTAGGGACATTATTTTATAAATTCAATCGTTTTACGATCCCATTGATTCAAACAATTCTCGATAGATGTAAAAAATGACATTATAATTTTCATCTTCAGAATGGCTGATCTGACTTGTATGTAAAAATTTTTAATAAATAATGAGTACCGGTATCAACAATTGTGTGCCCAAATTAATTAGATTTCAATTTATTCGAAGAAAATCATTTTTCCATAAATCCCCACTCGGTTTTTCGTGAGGAATTTCAAAATTTCAAAATGTTTTTTTACAAAAATAGTTCAACCGATTGCGCCTTAAAATTATAGAGTACGCCTATATTAACATGTTAGATGACACATATGCAAGTCATTTTCATCAAAACAAAAATCAAAGCAAGAAATAAAATCAAAAAACTTCGTATTTACATTATGGAAATTTTGAATATTCGCAATTATGTTTTCAGAAATTACAAATTTATTTAAAAACAGATTTCGTATTGATTTAATTCTTTTCATATTTTTTATGAAAACTTTTTAACGAAATGTTTAAAAAAAATAAAGTTCATGAAAACAAACCTCACTTACCATAACCTTCACATTTCCAACTGTCTAATAGATTTATGACACTTCTCAGCAAATGTAATAAACCAACTTTTATACTGATGAAATATTTGAAAATACAGCCAGACTATTTTTAAATCTCAATAAAATCCTCAAACAACACAAACTAAAAATAATTGTGACACTTGAGAATAGCATTCCCTCATCTCATCGCCCCTCCCGTGTGATGCCCTTGGCTGGGAATTGGTTTTGCCCCCCCCCCCCCTCAATTTCCAAAAAGTTCTGACGCCCACGCTCCTAGGCCAGGCTCAAGTTACACTGCACAGATACTTTCATTTGTACGGACTTTTGAAACATTTATAGCAGTAACAAATTGTTTTGTTGCATTGATCTATTGTTGTAATTGACGTAAAATGATAAATCTGTGAATATCACCATCATTTAGCATACTGAGGCTTGTCAATTTTACTTGATGTAAGGAAGGAAAACCTAGAATCAATGCCAAGAACAAGGTTTTAAAATAATAGGTGGCTGTGTTAATTTTCGATCAATTACCGTACACCATCGGCAAATAAGAATTAACACCACCTTCTCAAGATCTTCCTAGATGTTACTACAAGTCCAATGTCAGCATGACGTAATGTTGTCGAGATATTAAATGTAACATGTTAGAAAGAGTAGATACGCATTTACGCGTTGTTGGTCTGTCAGCACGACCGTGAGTGTACGGATATACGAGTCCATGGCTGCCGTGTGGTTGAAGAGAAAGAGCAAAATAGTACGTAACGTAAACGTAGTTTAGTCAGTTGCGCCGCTACAGAGTAAATTTACTAAACTACAACTTTCCACTTATACAATTTCAAAACTACATTCTCTTACTATGCGAAATAGCCCTAACGAAAGTGCTACTTACGAGGTAGTCGGCTGGATTTTCATATTGAGCTTTATCAAGGTCACTCCAGCTTTCTGTGTTGGAACAGCCGTAGAGAAAGACATTCTTCCTGCGCGAATGACCGTGGTAATCGCAGTATATGAACGGGGGCTTCTTCAGGATGCGCACACAGTAGTCGATTAGACCTTTCGTGTGATAGATGATCGGATGAAGCGTAGGGTTCGGACGACTCCAACGACGGTTCAGATCCTCGTCGGTCAAACCACATCGGTGACTGAAACAAATGGTATAAGCTCCAATTTTAGATGTAAATAGCAAGTACGGAATTGCGAAAACTTGAAAAAAATCAGAGTTTGTTTGATTTTTGTTTCGAGCTCTTCACAGATATTCAAATTATAGAGAACAATATCTTTTCTATTTTTTTGGTGTATAATAAATGTATTTAATACAGTAACTTACAGTCGTTTAATGAACTTTTTGACAAAATTATTATGAATTACATCTAATTCATTTGGTTTTAGAATTACCAACATGGGAATAGCTCTAAATGGCAGTTAAAAGTTATTTTGACGGTTAACAATACACAAGGATTATCAGTTTTCAAAAAAGTGTTTTAGGCAATCAGCAAGTTATTGTATTTATTTTATTTATATTGGGTTCAACATTGCACGGAAACGATAACCACGATCTGGTGTGGGATGAATGATTAAGAGATGATCAATGGAATGATGAGGTAGAGGTTTCTCAGGTAATGGGAAGGCTGGTGGGAAGGAAGTGGTCGTGGCCTATATTGTAGCAACCAGTCCAGTATTCTCCTAGGCTACAGAGAGAAACCACAAAAAACTCAGTAGAGATGGACAGTGGGGGGGATCGAACCAGGCCTGATTTATGCTCACCTACTGGTCAAATGAAGCTGGCACGTTAGCACTGAGCTATCTGTGTTGGTATATGATGTATATATTTATACTTAATTCTTTTTTTTTTCCATTTTTCCCTGAAGGTTTACAGTTTCTGGGTAAATTTTTAAAATTTTTTACAAATCATTCAGTGTTGAATATTCTTGGCAATTTAACTAGGAATTGAACACAGCTTGGGAAAAAAGTGTAAGAATATTTCATGATTGATTTTTATGAATCCATTATTGATTATTCATAATTTCAGTAATTTCATAATTTATATACTAAATCTAAATGAAATATTCTTCATCTCCTAAATTAGAGCTTCACTATTTGAAGTTTGTTACCTTCAATATATTAATCAACTTTTTTATTTTTTTTATTTATTATTAAAAAAAATATATAATATATAATTAATTATATCATCGCCCTGGTGATGCACCATCTGAAAGATCCTACAATATCATCCTTGACCTTATCATATTTTAATGGTTGAATGAATGGTATTGATAATTAAAATATATCAACCGACGTCTATTGTTTTCCTCGTGGCCACCGATATTTGAAATGCAGCCAGCATCGTGGTGTCAGTTCTCAGTGTCATAACAGGTCAAGGTTTTAAGAAAGCACGCGGTGAAGAAAAGAAAGTGAAACATTAATTGACTAGTAGATGCAAGTCCAAACTATTTCAACTAACACAGCAAAGAAGGAAAATATTCTATTCTTGCCATCTATAAGGCATCGTCATCAGAGTGTCTATACACTTCCTTTCACGAAAGGTCACTTATTTAACAATTAACAAACACAAACATCAACTGTAAAATTATGTTCAATCATGACAAGCTTCACGATTAGAAACACAACTATATATTTCAAAATCATCCAATGCTCAGGCCTCAAACTGCAACGAGTTGCTCTACAATAATTACAAACGGTTTAACACCATAGTCTATGGTTTAACACATTTTCAGTTGGTTGACTTCTTTCGTGGGTTGGACACAAGTATAAGCCCGGGATGATAAATACTCGGATTAGGGGAGAAAGAATAAATTATGCCACGACCGGTTCCTTCACACTTAGTTACTATCAGTTCCATTGTAATCTGTCACCAAGCGAGTTGGGCACACGAGAAGCCGATCGCGTGCTTTATTATTATTATTATTATTATATTATTAAAAAATTGAAAATATTAGAAAACGAATATCAAAGATAATCTCATCTAAAAATAATAATTCCCACTTATATATCAATCTACTATCTGTTAGTCAATTACATTATTTTATTCATCATAAACAACTACGTAACACAAGATTTTAAAAATACAGCTGATCATGAATACAGAACTAGACACAGAGATAAATGTATAGAGCCATCAAGCTACAATTCTTACGGTAGTCAGGAAAGACGAGCTTTGATACCTAGATTCTTTAATAAACTTCCATTAGAATTACAAAATATACCTTCAATTTCTCTTCTGAAAAAAGACTTAAAAATATGGATCCACTCTGATGGCAATGTCTAGTTATAACTTATAAATATATTTTTGTATGGATAGATATCCATTTATTTAAATTGCTCATTATATCACGATGACCTCACTTGTGCCCTGTGAGACTACACATTATTGAAATAAATACATTGATAGTGTAAACATGTATGTTATTAGACCCACAGACAAGTCATCTGTCATGACTTTGTGGGTCTAAAAAATGTGTATAAATTGTATACTTGTGAAAAATAAAACGGCTTAAAAAAATATATATATTATTATTATTATTATTATTATTATTATTATTATTCCGAGTTGTAGAGATATTTAGGGGTGTGCGAGCATACCTAAAATTTCGAGTCCGAGTCCGAGTCTCCTCCAGAATCGGACTCGGACTCGTAGTCTCGTAGAAGTAATTTTTTTAGACTCGATTTCCGAGTCCACTCGAGTCTTTGAGTCTGCCGCTGATTCCGACATTTGAATTCTCGATTCGTTAGTTTTAATCTACATAAAACCGTTAAAACGAATATGTTCAACAGATTCAACAATATGGCAACCAGTTATTGAAAAATTATCATGGTTTTGAAATGGCATCGGAAATACTCGCATATGTATCTACTATATTCAAGTAGGGTCTAATTTTAACATTCAATTGTAACAAATCATAATAACGTTACTTGATGTTGATTTTTTTGTAAAGGCTACTGATAGTGCCTGAAATCGTCTTGATAATTATTTATGTTTGAAAAAAGACTCGAGACTCGGTTCGGACTCAATAATTTTATGAAGAAACGGACTCGAATCATAATCGAGTTTGAAAACCTGGACTCGCACACTCGTATAGAGATATTCGATATCCATGGTGGAGGTCTTTTCACCAAAGGAAGGCCGTAGACATCGATATTCTATTCTTAATTAGTAGTGAATACATGTGAAAATATATTATGGATTATATTTTGCTATTTTGCAAATTATTTCTTCGATTTATAAATTAATTGATTATCAATAGATTAGTTTTTAGTCGTATAGAATAGGTTATTATCGTAGGCTACTACCAATTAGCATGAGCTAATCGATTAATCGATGTCACCTTTTGGTATTGAACGGCCTCCCTAGTAATCAACTTCCATCTCATTAATTATTCATTGCGTTTTTTCTATCTTTTCCCTGAGGATTTACAATTTGTGTAGGCCTACGTTTTCGAGAATTTGGGTACATCCACGGTTCCACCATGTTAAAGTTCTATGGAACCAATGTGTAACTTAATTATTTATGTATACGGTCTATATGGGTCTGCATTCCGAATATTTCGAATTATTCGTTTGTATAAAATTTAGAAGTATCTTTTGTGATTTGAAGCTCGATGTATTCGCTTATTAGTACATTCCGAAACATTTGTAAGTCCAATTTTGCAAGTCCGATAACAAAATAGACCTTATTTGGTAATAGAGCAATCAGAAATTGTGAAGTTACATTGTCACATAAATACAACTTATTTAAAATGCCACTATTTTCATAAATGTATACAAACGAAATGGGTGTAGCTCAAACAAACCTAAATAGACGACTATTGGTTATTTTTATTGTTCTACTGAAGAATGAGTTGCAGAAGAGCAGAGTTAACTTCTAATTCAATTATACACATTTGTGTGAACATGTTGAAAAAATCTTTATTCACATATTTTGATATAACATTGATTCTGATTTCAGATATTACACTAAAATTCATAGAGTGTATAGCTGAAACACAAACAATTATTGTAGAGTTTTTCAACTATAGATTCTGAATTTTCGATAATCGTCTAACACCAATGTAATCCGAGGGGTTTACAACTCACAAATTTGGTGTACACCTGATTTCAAGGATTTCAAGAGATTTCATAAAGATTTCAATGGGGTTTCATCGGGATTTCAAGAGATTTGAATGGGATCATGACAAGTGTACACCGGATTTCAAGAGTTGTTAACCCCTCGGTGTAATCATACAGACAAGAGACAACTATACCATAGAGTAAACTATACTAACAGACAATATAGAATGCAGACAGTGCTGTATAGAAAGACTTTATATTATAGTGGGCTTGTAATGAACTGAAAGTATTGTGTCGAACGTGTGATGTTTCATAACTAATGGATCGAACAATATAACGCATTTTCAATGCCAAAGCTACAGGTTGTCTTGTTCGATATTTATGATGATCAAGAAACAGAATCACATGGGGTATGAGCGTGACCGTCGTGACGATTGTATAATACAGTCTGCCCGGCTATACAGGCCTACTATTAAGTTACATCCACGGAAGAAGGTCGTCTACCAGCCAAATAATATTGTAAAAACTACGGGTAATTGTAGAGAAACTTCAAAGTGTGATAAGTTTCAACGATGTAGTTCTGTTTCTAATAGTAATACTCGTCCTGAAAAGTCATTGTCGTCAATTTATCGTATAGCAATACATTTATAACAATGATAATTGTGTTTGTTATTTTGGTATGGACACAACATTCTTAGTTCGTAGACACATGTACGTATACCCTCACTCGCGTAGCTCGATATAATCGCCTTATTTTGGTAAATAACATAAAATATTATTAATTTATTCAAATTATCTAAGGTAGTTATGTAAATGATGTTTTTATCGCTTTTGAAGATGAGTGAGGGTGTGATGTTTTTTTATTACGAAAGAGCTTTTAAACGCAGTCATAACAAATTAGTTGAACGATGAAAAATATTTTAGGCTACATCAATGATGATGTAATAGTTATACCCTAGTCTCTTACGTCTTGTATATGCCCTATAGGAGCGGTGTATCAATTATTCAATTATTCATGTATAAAGTACGCCTAAGAGGCCTAAGAGGGCTCAAGTGCAACAGTTTAAAATTAGAATGTTTTTTTGCTTCGTAAATGTTTAATTAGTAAAATCCATGATACGTCGTTTTCTTGTGGAAATGTCGGAAATTATGAGATTCGGCACTTTTCAATTGTGTTCCATTGATAACAATATTACCCAAATGTCATACTGAAACAAAGTCAACCAAAAGGTAATCCCAATGTACTACAAATATACTAAGCACCATTATATCAACATCGCGGTGTGCCATAAACTTCGCTTTCAAATTACTAGGTCCACCCCTGTCTCTCCTGATGATGATTTTATAAACCCCTTCGCTTCCTGGATCATTTTCGCTCAAGACGGTCTATATATGCAAACCTGTGGGCCTCAATGATTTGGCGAATTTTATAGCTCGAAGTTCAAGCCAACAGCATCTTCAAGTCATTTAATTAAAACTTGACTTTTCTAGTACAAAATCTTCGTTTTTTTAAATGTTGCTTAACGACCCCACCAACAGCTAAGTTATACGAGGGTACGAATGAGATGGTGATGATAAAACGATGAAGTGATGATAGGTGAAAGAACGTTTACAAAAACCCATGCCTTAATGCGGGACTCTTATAAGGCAATAAAATCTTTGTCTTCTATAAAATACCGCCTCCTCGACATGGGCACCTCCTCGCTATACCACGTAATTAGATTTGTTTTCATGATGTTTTAAGCGCAATCTTCAATCTCACTTTCGGTAGTTCGGCTTGGATTCTGTTCAGGTTCAACGCAATGCAGTTAAACTGCGTTGAATATCTAAGTAATGGTTTCGAGTCTATTGTTTTGCACCAACTAGACAGAATGCAAGCAAAAACATGCCGTGTGATTCGAAACAGTTATCAAGCAGAAATTTCGTGAAAATATTCCATTTGGCAAATAAAAGACCATAAAAAAGTACAAAACACGAATTCACCAGAGAATGTTTGAACGTCAAAACGTTTATTGAACCTTGATCACGGTTCGCTGACTATTGTTTAGATGGTTTCAAAAGCTTGCAGTTCGATAAGTCACAATTAGAAGATCCTATAGATCTATTTATACGGAGTCGACCGGTCTTTAATTATGTGATTATTTAGCAACGAGCATTTTTATTCACCACTAATTAAAAGTTTGTAGCGCCAATAAGAAGTTATTCTGTAGGCCTATGCTAGTGCAATTATTTCATATATTGAAAAAAAAAAAGAAGAAGTGAAATAAAAATATTAATAATAGGGACCGGGGGGATAGACCTTTTCAATTCTTAAGTACATTTCATATTACGATCAGTCAGTAGGCCCTTAAAGGAAATTCAAAGGAAACATATATAGAAGTAATGCATACCACGGTCATTATAGCCTTAGCATTGCCGGTTTTCTTCGGGAATGCTTCGACTTGCAAATTTGCATATTGTTATTTCGAAACAAAGACGGTGAGATTTTAAAATTTATATAAGATATAAATGCCTAAACTATAATATAAAAATAAAGTACAGGCAAGAAAAACAGAATTTTCAGAAGACTAATTACTGAAGTATATTTATTATACAAGTCCATTTATTTGTTTTACATTGTTTTTTTCTGTTAATTATATTGAATGGATGAGGTAATATCGTGAATTTCAAAACTTCGAACTGGAAAAGCTTTAATAACGTATCATCTCCATTTCGTTTGACGCGGTTTACGTGTTATGGTTGATGGTTCATTAAAAACCATTAGAGCGTATACAACATTATTACCTGAGAAAACAGTGAAGAAATGATGCGAAAAAACAAATAAATTAAAAGGTTTTCTAACTCCTAAAGAAAAACACTTTCCTCCAGACAACGGAAGCCTCCGCTAAAGTCCAATTGTGAACACCATCACGTACGCAGGAGCTGTCTATTGACGCGAAATCACGACCATGCCAAATGACTTTGATATCATAATAATGAGTCACACTTCCTGAGTGTCCAGTGTACACAGCGACTTGGATTCCATCTCCGGAAGTGTCAAGTCTCTGACGGAAGTGACTACCGACGCACGAGTGTATGTATGTTAAACAACGACTAGACCTAAAGTTACTACCTTGCAGTTCAATGACGAAAATCTTGAAGACGTAATGTCAGGTCAATAAAAGACGCTCACATAATCGAAACCACATTCCATCTCGACTATTTGCAGCATTTATTTTGAAGAGTGGCAGGCGGTATTTATACATTTAAATAGGAATGGTGCATGAACTACTTGAATCACGTCGCCAATGGGCACACGGATGATTAATCTCTATATAGCTGCAAGGGGATGTAAAATATAGTCAACAGCAATCGCCAATCGTAATATCGTTTACATTGTAGACACCTGGGGCAAATGAGGTCCTTAGGTACTTATCAGTAAATAATAAAAAAAGTATTATTAGAATCCAGTTTATTCTTTATTAAATAATTATGGGGATCTCTGTGCTGAAGGGAATTCTGTCAATAAAAAAACGTTGCAGAAATGAGATGAAGACTTTCGATGATCATCCCAAAGTATCTATAATTAGTGGCTATACCTCGAGGCTTTTCTGTCCATCCTTTCCTGGAAACATATCAAATTATCCAACACACGATCCGAACTTACATATTCTATCTCGTATACTAGAGTCGTACAAGAAATTGAGAGTGGAGATCGTCCACAGATGGAAGTATAAATAAATTGCTCTTTATTTATACCAAGAATATGTTCGCAGGGAGGTGAATTCCTTAAAAAGGTATACAGAAAGTCGAGATATATCAGCAGGGCGCAGAAAAAACGGCAAACAAACCATAAAACCGTGCATAACTTTCTGCATCAATAGCACCAGCATCGTGAACTTGGCACTAGAGGTGCTCTTTTTTCCTAGTTATTATATAATGTATGTGTTGTGTGTACACAATGGGGGCAATGGCTATCTGAACGTTTAGATCTATAGAAATAAATTATTACTGAAGAACACGATACTTACAATAAAAGTTAAAAAGAGGGGCGTTTTGATTCGAAATTTAAAAATGAAATCCATATTATAAAGAAGTTAAATCTAACAACAACGTAATGGGCTAAGATGCGTCATATTCAATAATATTGGTCCATTGTCATCATCACGCAAACAATTGTATGTAAATCCTCAGGAGAAATAGCCCCCGCTCCACACCCCTCACTATACCTTGAGCGGGTGAAAAAACAAAGCATATGTCGTGATTTCCGAACAAAGTGTTCTCAGGGCATGAAGATGCACTGCCCCCTTACCGCCCCCACTCCTCTTCGGCCGGCTAACTACACTCGACCGAGGGCACAAAAGGCGTTGAAGAGCCAACAAACGGCTCAGTTGATGACTCTTTGAGGTGCGTAGAAGAAAGAGATTTCAACGCCCGCTCATACAATGAAGACAGGAACACTGGTATCGGCTTCGGCGATTTTCCTAGCGGCTTTTATTAGCTCGGTTTATGGTGAGTTGATAAAATTTAAATAACACTTCATTGACATTGATTAGCTGCATTTGTAATTAATATAATACGATTAGGGGTGAATGATGTTCAGAGCAATTGACAAATGAGAACTAGAGAGAGTAACTATACGACCAGGATCCAGGATATCTATAACTAATAATCTTCAATTGAAGTAGATAATGCGACAGAAATATATATTTTAAAGAAGTAATATAATTTTTGAATACTCATACTGGCGAACATCAAATATATATATATATATATATATATATCACGTTCGCCAGTGTAATTTGTTCAAAATACACGCTTCCTTTTGTTTGTATCAATTGATTTCATCAAACGCGTTAAAGCTGCAGGATCAACGTTTAGAGAAAAGTGTAGGGTGAACCCATAGGCATGGTTCTTTACTATAACGCACTACTCATCAATCTTATTCATTATTATTCATTAGTATCAACATCAATGATTTACGTGTGATCCTACAAAAACCATCTTTATATTTCTTATCGATTATTAGTTATGAGTTTTCAAATTACTCAAATAGGGACAATAAAATATACCGGTATGCAGTTATCAGTATCGACGGTACGTATATTTACAATCCAGATACGTTACACGAAAAATTATGTGGGCATGACATTCTTTTGAATTCGAATGAAAAAATATTAAGACGCAGTTGACCAAAAACTACCCTCATCCTCTTCCCTTATCATTTGTTCGACATTTGCTTGTATTATTACGCGAACGCTACTTTTAGTGACCTATTGACGATACTAATCATTTGACCAATGTATAATTTAATATTTGCCATAATAGATCATACTTGTACAATTTACTTACAATTCGCAATTTTGCACTCGCTACAATTTCAGAGTAAAAAATATTGAATTATGAAAATACTACTTTTCACGGAATGAAATTGCGACAACATTAACTGGACGATTACAATGCCAATTCTTATGAAAATGAATCTATAAGTATGAATAAAAATAATATCAATGACCGAAAAATATTATTCAAATCTATATGTATCATTTTGAATTATATGCCTACTTCTTGAGCATTAGGCCTACTACAGAGCCAAAAATATACCGAGAAAGGTTTTTTTTCGAAGGCTCTAGTATCTTCAATGCACGAGTGTGAAACGAACGAAGGAAATTTGTTCAGTATTAAAATGGTATCATTATATAAACATGTCCTATCTCACATTCACACGGGCTATATCCCCTACATATTTCCCTTTCATAGAGCGACGAAAGTCAATATGTGATATAATAAATACTATATATGATATTGATACATATAATATTTATACATATATATATATATATATATATATATATATATATATATATATATATATATATATATATATTAACCTTACACGCGACGACAGCTCGTCTACCTGTAATGAACCCGGTAATTAAAAGCCGGGTCATTGTGATACGATGATAAACCAGCTCCTAGTTCTTGGCACCACGCACAGCGGATATGGATGTTTCGTGGACCTCCCCCTAATATTAGTATTCAAGACTTATCAAGGTGTGAGAGAGGGGCAGTATAAATAGCAAGTTGTGAAGAAGGTAGATTACATCACACAACGATCAGCGCGTGTGCAGGTTATATCACACCCAGAGATAGATTGAAGTCATACACGACCGTGAACTTGATCATAGATATATGTAGGCCTATCGATTTTATTTTGGTTTCACAAATATGCATGTGTATGAAATATATAAATGTAGGCCTATATATATATATATATATATATATATATATATATATATATATATATATATATATATATATATATATATACATATATATATATATATATATATATATATATATATATATATATATATATTATATATATATATATATATATATATATATATATATATATTTATATATATATATATATATATATATATATATATATATATATATATGTATGTATATATATATTTATATATATATATATATATATATATATATATATATATATATATATTTATCATCGTAAAACGAGACCACTATGCCGCAATAAATCACTTGTTCAGCCACAAAGAAATTATATTTTCATTGTTCTCGTCACGAGACATAATTTAAGCTCATTTGAAGAGTACTTGTAAAATAATGTAACCTTGTTTTACCCAAACAGATAACTTTCCAACAGATTATTTTGCTAGTTATTTATGGAACTTGCAAATTACACTAAATTGATTTTGCAACGATTTTTTTTCTGAAGTTTTGTTTGAGCTGTTGGGATAAGAATTTTATTGATCTATTGAATTCATCAATAATTATGAATTAATGTCATGTATGAGATTTTAAGAAACCTGAAATATAATTGAATCATTTTGTTTCAATGATTTTCATCATGATTTGTTCGAGTTTTGGCTATGAATTCTTGAAGTTACGAGTTTAAAGTTAATGTCAACTTCTAGTAAGTAGGCCTATACACTGTTTTTTCAAGGCATTAATTAGGTTATACTTTTTCGGTGACTCTTGTGAAGTTATGTGTTAGTGCCGATGACGAGGAAAAATATATTTGTGCACTCAAATATTTTAAACTTATATTCTTAAAAAATACTGAGTTGGCATTGAGTCGATGATCAATTTCAAGAAAAAATAAGTAATACACAAACGAATCAAATGTGATATCGTCAAACTATTTAGCACAGCTATAATTTATATTTCTATCACTTGCTCGTCATGTAACATTTCAGCGAGATAGAACCCAATCGGAACCGTAAATTAAGAATCTATAAGTCAAACTCTACGGTCAAACTATGACCAAACAAAAATACTTTGGTCGAACCTACCCTATAATTATGACCATCGACGCAGAGGAGATAGCTTAGGGACCGAATACGAATAACCACCACACAACAGTACAATTCGTTTCGTTTCCAATTTATTTTTGAGTGAACCATGCATCTGTAAGTGTACAGCAGATTTTCAAATATCAAGTTTAGAAACATGCGTCTCGAGCGAGTCTCAAGTTACAGTTTCAAAAATATAGATAATTACTAATATTATTTAAAATTGTCAATTTTCAATAATATTTTACAAAATTAAATATAATGAGATGGTAATCACAATTAAATCTCCGTGGTAAATGCATGTACTTGATAACCAGATCATTAAGAATGTCTAAAACTGTAGATTTGATCGTTATATAAAGGAGTCCCTAGATAACGTACTTGAGTTTAGTGTCAAAAGATATCCATAAAAGGTCCGCCTAGTTTTCTTCCGAATCAGCGAGCCTTATTTTCCACAACGACTTATTCCGTGACCACAGTACAATGTTACGTCCGTAGTTCTGCATGTCGGTCGCCGGCCGGCACTCGCACGACCGTATATACCAACATGCCCGCCCGGGGTTTGAACCAATGACCCTCGCACGCCTTTATACAGGGGTCTGTGACCATAGACGTCGTTTTGAGGCCAAACATGTGAAAACCGGTTCAAAACGAGAAAATAAGATGCATGGCTATTTTCATAGAAAGGCTTGAAGAAGAAGAAGCGCCGCCCCGGAAAGTCACCATCTCATTACTCGGCGTTGTTATTCTTCTTCTTCTTCGCGGCCAAGGACAAGTTCTTGAGGGAAATAACTTTCGTTTTCATGGCCATTGTATGTGAGAAATCTTCAGGCACTTTTTATTAAACGTATAATTTATGTCTGTATAATCTATCACGCGGCAGGTATACAATAGACCATAACACCTATAGCTATGGTTGCGACACCGGCTGCTCAGTTGGTAACATATTATCTCCTTTGTGCACCTGAAGATCAAATCCCCTTGATTCAGACAGTTATTACGTCTTATGCCATTACCTATACTAGACTTTCTCAATGTAGGGTTTAATTATAGGGTCTATAAAAGTCTGGCAGAAGCCGCGTGATTTTATTCCGTGCAATATAACACAGAGCACTCGAGGTGCCGTGATCTAAAAAAAATCTGTAGTTCAAGAAAAGTTTTTGTAGACCTATTTGTTCTTGATGGAAATGCACTTGATGTAAGACACTATTTGAAAAAGCTTCTCGATGAATCAAGAAAGCACGATATTTTTCCCACTAAAGATACAATTTATATTAGCAGAAAATATGGATTGAAGTTGGCGGATGAAAATGAGTAGGCCTACTTTTGTCATCCAAGGCGGCGGATCGACATACCCGATTCGAGTGTTAATTCACTGAGAGAAATATTGTCCAATCAGAATTCAGATCCACAAACTCACCTCACAAGTACAATGATTGAACGAAATAATTTCTATATTATTAAAACTTCATTTTTTTGTTGTTGAAATAGACAAACATCTATATTAATTTATTCATTTCCTAGGAAAAAGTTTCAAAAAATCTCCAACAAATGCGAGCTTGATTTTTTAAATTCCTCCATATAGTAATAATTGGTTATTCCTTTTGCTGAAACGTGATTTACACTTATTACTTTTGTGACCTTCCTTCTCTCGTAAATCTTTCGGTGGGGTTAACGAACATAGATATCAGATCGTATATAATGTAAGAAAAAAGCGGTCCGACAAGTACCTACACCTATTTATTAAATTACTTATGAGTGATAATGCAAATTTGTATTACACTCCAATCTACGAGTCATTGCTCCTCCCATCAGTACACAAATCAACTCCTTAGCTACGGCAAATACATGCCAGCGTCCATTTATCTGCACGTCTCGTTCGTTCACTTAAAATAACACAAATTAAACATCCGCATGACTACAAAAAAGCTAAACCAACAGGTTTTTAGTTCTGAAACGTCGTAAATAAACCGAGTTTAAACAAACGAGTTGTTCTTCCTTGCGAATCAGCTGCATTGACCTGACAATCCGGTTCTTAAATTGGTGAGAAATGACGTAAGAAGTGCACACAGAGTTCATCACGTGAATGCATATAATTATGAATAGGTAATTAGTATTGGTTACCTTACTTCGCGTAACAGTAATTGACCAATTACAATGTATGAGTGAGTACTCGATACTTTTAATTCAAGGATTAAGGAATGAAGGTGAACAACCTAGTGGTAAATACCCAGTTTATGTGTATTTGATTTGCATTAGCAAATTTATACTGAATTATATTAACACGTCGGAGAGTCAATATAGTTAAGTCAATTTAAATATTTTAAATCAATATTTGATGTTTCTTTTCACTTTTATTTAACCAAAGTTATGGTAGTTGAGGGATTTATGACAATTACTTTCAATTTTAGATTTTACTATTTAAAAAAAAAATTATAAAGCAAACTCGAGTCTCTGAAGATGAAATATCAAGTTCTAATGTCTTTATGCTTCGTTCACAACAAATCTTAATAGCTTAATTTTAAAGAGAAAAAAACAACAGAGAAAAATTAATTCAAATTTACACAGATAGTTACTCAACAACTCCACCAACACCTAGGTTATATGGAAAGTTATATAATCTCGTTTTATACTTGGCATATTCTTTATAATTAAATATGGACCACGAAAATTTTATGAACTGTTGTTCCCTTCATTTATATTGATAATTACAGCTAAAATTTAAATTCTAATTCACTTATTTGCTTGTAATTTTTTTCTTTTTTTGAATACAAGTTTATAATTGAACATTTTCGTTTTTATCGATTAAGTCAGACTGATTCAAGAGTGGCAGCATAAATCATGTTAGGAGACGTTCAAGACAACCCTGGTATCAATAATTATTGATAGATATCAAGAACTGAGAATTGATTGATTATTATTTGCTTAACAACCCCAGCAACAGCTAGGTTATACGAGGGTAGGAATAAGCAGCTGATAATGAAAACTTGGGTGGTGATAAGGGAGGCAACTGAGAATGAATGCAACATACAGGAAAATTCATCAAAATTCAACACAACACAACTCACTCCAAATATGAATTGAAATGTTGTTTTGTTCCAGCTCAACGAATCACAACAATCCAATTAGATGGAGTGCAATACTTTATCAGCCGAATGAACCCGTATTCGCCTGAGCTCAACTTCTTCCTAGCATATCAATACTGTCGTTCACTCGGACTTCAACTGACTTCGTTCGAGACGAGAGAGAAGGCCGACGCCATCACAACTTACCTCAAAAACGCAGGTAAATAACAGAATAATAACACAGAAATAGAAATTCAAATTCAAACATCCTTGCATACATCCATGCACCTATTAAGTTGTAAAGCCTTTACAAGAACTACAATTTTAATTGATTTCTGACTTGATTTATTTACTATTAGATGGTCACATTTAATTACCGTACTTGACTATGCAAAGTTGGTATGCTTAGGTATTCTCATTGAGTACTATTCAAGAGATTTCTTATTTCCGAACAAATGTAGCTAGTAAATGTTGTAAAATCGAAGCACTGAAACTACTTGCTATTTACTATTTCTACTTAGAAATAGTCTACTTAGATATACTACTGTACTGTATCTACTACCTCTACTTGGATTCATTTAGATGTTAGATTTACATCTTTCTGTAAGTAAATATAAACACTGATTTCTGAAAAGGAAAAGCAAAATTAAAAAAAAAAAAAAAAAAAATCAAAGGCTGCAATATTCTAGAAGTATAAAAGGATTTGAGAACATTAAAATATAGTAAAAAAAATATGTAAGATACAATAAATGATGAGAACTGTATTATATACAAAAATGTCCTAATATGAAATAACTGTATAGAGTATTACTTCTACGTATGAGTGTACGCTCACATGGTGGGAGTATATGTATGCTCGTGGCCATACCGAGACAATAACTCAAGTCATCGTCATTACTGTATTATCTAATCATCATTCCATGCGAGTTGTAACCTTGCACACTTTTTACCAAGTTTATTAAAAGAGTCAAGTATTTAAGTAATCCAAGAACCGTAACAAACAGCTAACAATGCTATATTTATACTCGAGATTTAAAAAAAATGAACTGATACCTTGTAATTCCTTCGTTGATCTTACTAAACGAGTTTAACCAGTTCTCATGAATTTATGAGTTCAATTTTCAACACAACTGTATACTGGAACTGGAAACTAGGCACATTACGGTACATAGAGCATCAGTTAATAGCTCTGCCATTTTTGATTAAATAATTTTCGGAAAGTAAAAATGAACTTCCTCATATCATCATTACATCATTCCTCATTCATATGATATCATTGTACTTTTTAAGAAAGACGGCAGGAACAATCAAAAATATATATTATATTCTCACGTTGTATCACTTTTGACAAATACTTGGACAAATACAGACCTAAACTTAGAATAACAGAGATATGATTTTTTGCATCCATATAAGTCAAGAAAAAATGTAGTTGTCGGTGCGATCGTTGAGCAAACAATACCCTCATGTGAACCAACATGTTTCAACAGTCAATTACTTTAGAACTGTTCCACTGTTTCAAGAATAATATCTATTGAAAGTTAAAACGGATAATTTGACAAGTTGATTCAGTCGAATGCGATCGATATTCGATGCAACTCCTCAATACAGCAAACCATGCGACTCTTTCCAGGTCACAACAAGTACGACTTCTGGACGTCTGGCAACCGGCTCGGAACCGACATGATGCTGTGGATGAGCACCGGTCTACCGTTCAACGCCACGTTCGACTACATGAGAAATCCGCCCAATAACGATGTGGTCACGAGCACCGGGCCCGGCGAGACGCTGGACCCAAGTGCACCGAGTCTAGAGCAGAGCGAGGGAAGGAGGTAAGGATGGCCAGAACTTTTCGACGTTGACTGAACGATATTTATTTGATATTGAATAATAAAATAAATACAGAAAAACTGTGGGCCTAATAAGAACTAAATACAGAACTCATAGCAACAGGAAATAGAGATAGATGTTGGTGAATGAAAACCCACACTTCTGTCAGCTACGTCAGCAGATCAACATATCCGACTGTTATTGATAATTGATTGGAGAAACGTCAACTTACCCAACGGACTAATATAAAAGATGAAATGAAGCTGTTTCGAAATTATTATAATTTCATTCCTTTTGTTGATAAAATAGACAAACATGTACATTGCAGAATTAAGTGCAGTTCAGTCAAGTTGAATAACAAATTAAGAATAGAGGGAAAAAAATTAGAATTGAAATTAACATCAGCAAAATAATAGTTTTGTAGTCCATGCACACTACCGATGGAAGAAAAATATACTTAGAACGTGCACGCATGGATCAAGTCATGATGAATTATCTGTATCAGATTATTTTACTGTTGGTAGTTTACAAAAAAAATATTAGAATTCAATTCTTCTTCTTTTTCTAGTGACGATGGCGCTAGCAACGGATGTGTCGTACTGAAAGCACCAGACCACCGATGGGCTACTGACGATTGCACGGCTGTCAAGGACTTCATTTGCGAGCAGACACGATGCTATTACTACAATTACGGGTCGATCCCTGTCTCCACCAGCCAGGGGTAAGAGGTGAGATCAGTGGCTTAAGCACGCTACACAAACAACGTCATCACACACAACTAACACATGCACTAACAACAATAACATGTTTTGGAAAGTACAACAAATTGAAAATCGACCTTGAAGCTAGCAAAGCCTATTGTACCGGCTACGTTCAACCGTAATTTAGAAGAATGATATTTAAAGGCGTTTTTATAGAGTGTAAAGGGTCTACTCATGGGCCTTTTATATGAAAATGCAGATATTATATAAAATCTCGTCTTTTTCTGCATTTGCTCGACTTGATAGTTTTCATAATACAGTGGCAAGATTATTTACATATTATTATCATTTTCAGGGGACAAAAACCTAAATTCCCGCCTGCCAAATTGCCACTGACTACGACTGAAGCACCTAAATCTTCAACGACGACTGCTATTCCTACGACTGCGCCAACTTTTGTTTCAAACGAGGCTGAAATTCCACAAAACAAGCCTGCCCTTCCACTGGCCGTACCCGTTGTCGTAACAAATCCTCCGTCAGTCGATGACTCCTCTCTTCCCCCACTGTTGAACATCACGGTGAAACGCGGCATGTACTTACGGGCTTCTACCACACCTGAAGCTGCCCGCCCGAGCACGGCTTCCCCCGTCACAACTCCTTCCACCGTTACAACTCCTTCCACCATCACAACCACCCGCCAGATGAGAACTACTCCACCACCAACTCCGTTGTCTCCCCTACTCATCCCCGCTCTCACGGCCTCGAGGGACAAGACGCACAGACTCAACGAGACGCCACTGAAAGACGTTGTCGACCACAACAAGCACATTGCGAGAACCTACGAAGGGAAGAATTCGAACGCCAATGTTGTGTACGTTAAGGCAGTGGGAGCGAAGAACGGCCAAGCGGGGTGGTCACTTGCTTACGTCAGCAAGGACAATTCGAGCAAACTTGACGAGACCTTAATCGACTCAAGGCCGATAAAACAAGCGATCTTGATGACGACAGAAGAAATAGAAAATATTAAAACTGACAAAGTTGCTGACCCAAAAAAAGACGACTAGAAAGAAGAATAGATACTATTTTGTAGTATCGTAGAGGTACCCAATATTACTTGGGAGTAAGCTTTTTTGCAATGTTAATGGTTGACGATTTCCATTTGAGGAATTTGTAGTGAATCACTGGTGACTGCTGTTGCTCATTAGCCCCAACACTAATTGGTTCAACTTAATTTTAATCCTATGTGTTCTACCAACATCAAATACTAAAACAAGTGAAAGATTCAAGGACCAGCATGCTTTTATAAAGCAACTTTTCCGTATCTCAATGTTTGTAATTTGCTAGGAGTATTCTTGTTTGTATTTCTGACAACGGTTACAGCATTCATAACTGATTCACTAATCATAAAAATTAGTCGAGCATTAGTTAAATTTAATTTCTTCTACAAACAACCTTATTCCATTACTTAGCTTGTCTTTGCATTCTCATGAAAAATGGCTTTATCAATAAAAAGATATTTTTTAAGTAATAAAACTTGTCTTTGTACTCACCACCCATTGATGACACCCTCCATATTGAGCATCGGCACGATCTTGAAGACATAACGCTGGCGGAGTTTATACGCCGAGACAAGATCGCTGAGCAAATGGTTCAGAGTTCCGTGCATTACCCACGATGCATTACTCTCGCCAGGGTGTACACGAGATGTCAAGAACACCGTCTCTCTTGACTGGGCCAGACAAATAAAGGCTATGATTAGATATTGGAATACCAAGACATAATACGTAGTAGGACAGAACGAGTTGTACCTACTTGACTGATTAATGTGAAGACTAAAATTTTCTTTTATAATTTGGTTCAATAGCTTCAATGATTCATACCTTCAATATACGCGACGAATAACTCGCAAACAGTTTTAACGTACTAATCGAAATTTTGAAAACAATCTATAATAGGCCTATAGAAGTCGAGCTTGATAATTTACAACTATATTCACTTGAAATCATCAGGTTGAATTCAGCTAATCCGAGTATGTACAGTAGAAACTTGTTAGTACGTATCTCTTTACTGTACAGTACTTGTTTCCACGAAAGAAGGAGGTTCCAAGCGACCGTCCACGCCAATCCCAAATACCAGGAAGGTTCACAACTTTTTCTTTCGTGGATACAAGTATACATTTACTGCATGTACTATCCTCAGTACCAGTAAGTTATATTTTTCGATCTCAAAGATACGCTCCCGGATATTAAATAGTTCTTTAGTAAGTTTTTCACTACATTAAGGCTTTTTAGTTTTCACTCTGGTCCCCCTTGGAATGTTATTATTTCACTTATTTCTGAAATATTTTCATTATTTTGAGCCCAGAACATATATAAGTAAACCATACATGTAATCATAAAATATGGATTAATTCATACCTGCATTCTGTTAGTTTCCGTTTCCGGAGCTGTTATTGTTAGAAGTGGTGTTTCGTTGTTGTTGAGTGAAAGACACAAAGACTCGGCACGGAAGTAAATGGTAGCAGGATCGGCAAGGTTTGCCCACTTCCAAATTTGTGTCTGCAAAATACAATACTCTTAGAAACAGTGAGCACCGAGATTCGAACACCAAAGCCCTAATGAATAATGATCAGCAAGATCTATTGGAATCGGTGAATGATGAATGACCAAGATGATAAAACACACTGTTGAGTCTGACTATGATGACACTTTCCTTACCATTAGCTGTGTGTATGTATACGGATAGTGATACGCAAAGTAGCACACGTCGTTAGCGTGCTGGAAGATGACCGTGAACGTGGTGGTCAAGAAAGAGCGTGCCTTTCCACTTGTCGTCGGGTTTTGGTAGCTGTTCCGGAAGTAACATATGTCTGTACCGGTGCGAACCCAACCATGGTGACCTTTAACTGCCTCTTTCACCGAATACATGATTGGTTTCATGCCTGTAGAGCATATCATTGTTTATTCATAATGTGACTGAAGCTTTCAAATTGGTTATAAGTTAACACGTATCAGCTGCTCAATGTTGATGTATCATTTTTATATATCATTTTCATTACCAGCTTGTATGCCCTATATTATTTATTTATATAATAATTCATTACAATACTTTTGCAATACTTATGACTTGTGTATAACGAAAAAATAAAAGAATGAAAAATGTTGCTCACGACATTTTGCCTTTCCATCATCGATATAATAAAATGACTCTTCAAGTTCAACAGTAATGTCGGGTATGTAAAATGATATCATTTCAAAATGCACATAGAATAAATTAAATAACCAAAATCAAGCCCTACTAATAATTAATTTTCAAATAAGCTAACATACAATGATTTACGCATATTTTTATATTTTAATTTGTTCTTACCGAAGTTGAACTGACTGTTTTGTTTCTCACAGTTGATTATGTTGAATACATATGGAACATTTGCTTCCATGTTGCTAACTTCAAAGTAAAACCATTGGTGGTGTTTAACTGAGTTGACGTCGGGCATCAAAATCAAATCGTACTCGCGAACGGCAATCTGAAACAACAACGTAAAATATGATGATTATTGTTTGCTTAAAGGAAAAGTCTTGACTGTTGAAACCCTACTTCATATTTAAGATGATCTTAAATAGTACTAAGTAAAAACGTGAAGTCAATCATACATTAACATTGGGTGTGGCAATTTTTCTCAACTCGGTTTGCATCATGAAAACCTGAGCGACTCGCTACCCTCAGTGATGTCACTCATTGGGGGGACCCAGAAAAAATTCAATACAAATATTGTTGAGAAAGAAAATGATAACTTTCACAATAACAATTAGACAATTAACAAATAATTCTTCTTATGGCTCCGTTGAGGCTAAATTAGAATATGGTAGGATTTAAATTTACCTGAATGGCCTTCCTAAGATTTCCGCTCTCGAAACGTGACTCAAACAAGAGGTGGTGCTTGGTAACATCTCTCTGTCCAAGGCGTTGTTCGTCCAAGTTGTAAAGCATTTTCTTGCCAGACTCTTCGCCAATTTTGGGCGTCTGTTGCTGTTGCTGTTGCTGTGATGTCAGCGCGTCCAAATCAAACACAACGTTGCTCAACAGTTGGTTGGGATGTAAGCCACGCTCAACACATGTCAACAATTTGTTTCTGAAATTGTTAAAAATAAATATATATCAATCACTAATTCATTTTTTACTGCACTCATTGAAATTGTTTTGAAAAGTTTGTGATCCTTTTCATGAACTGCAGTTTCTTTCAGAACATAATCTGCTCAAATGAACAGAAATAGGTGTTACCATTATTACATAATCAGCAAAATCCCTTCAGGATTAAGATTATCATTTTATAGTTGCACACGTAAATTCACTCACAAACGAAATTGTTATGTACAACTTTATGAGTAACAAGGAACTGTGTAATATCTTACCTACAAACTTTCCTATCCTTGACATTTAGTGTTTCGAGTTTACCCGCACTGTCGCCACCCATGATGTCCGGGTATGCGACCTTGACAAATGGCAACACTGTGTTTACGCGCGAAGCAATCGAGCAATGTGCGTGACGGTAGGACGAGTGAGTTGGTACGTCGGATAGAATAGTCAAGCCTTTGATATTGTGTAGACTATTACCAGAGAACCTGGAATAGCAATACAAATGTTAAGATAATTCTCGTACTCAAACCGGAATGGGCAACATGCACGCAATCTGGATTTAGTTAACAAAATATTTTTCTACAGATCTATAAAAATATGAACATATCTTCACATGCGTTTATATATCAAACAAATGATAAATAACAATTACAATAATACGGTAGCCAAAAAGTAAAAAAAATTGACAATGGGTTCGAGATGACATGAAAACATAAATAACTCAAAGCTGTTGACTTGATTAAAACACGTGCTTTCTACAGGCTCGATGTTGATTGATAAAGACTGTAATTAAGCAGGAAGACGCTCCTGTCTTATGACATATCATTACTTAGTAAGTGATTCTATGCAGTACTGAGCCATGTCCACCTTGACATAGGGTATCTCTAACAATTTCTTGCATTGTGATTGAAAGAGTGATTGAAAATTTCAAAAATAAATGAATCAGCTGATTTTTAGTTGCTGATGATCATATAAAATGATAGAAGTATTTCATGCATACTGCCTCTTACTAAAATGGGAATAGCTCCAACTGGCAGTCAGGTGTTGTTATCACTATGGGCTATTTGTTCCCACTCACTTTCAGAATAAGGATAACTGAGCTTTGTAATGTAGCAGACTGAAGTCAATACTACATAGTTTCTGAAGCTTAGAGAGCACATAATGCATAATGCACTGAAAAATTGTTAATTTCATTCAGGCAAGACCACATAACTAGTTACATAATAAAGTCAGTTTTAATCACCATTTGTTGGGCAGTGACTCCGTCGATGCGATTGGTAATTGCACCTCATCGTCCAACTTCCTTTCTACACCTTTCTGTTGTATTGTGTCCTCGCTCAATGACGCAACCATCTGCGCAGCCATGCCCAGCGGTTTTCCAACTGTACTGCCGGCGGTATAAAAACTCATACGATTTGGTGTGGTAGAGTTCAGAGGCGACTTCAAGTTGCATCCTTCGTAAAGATGATTAGCATACTTGAATGGCAAGCCGGTCTCTGGATTTGATACAGAATATTGGGGCAAACCCAAAAATGCTCCAGAGCCAAAAAATTCTCGGAAATTATGATTATACCTAAGCAAACAAGTGAAATTATTTACAACCACGATTCCAGTAATTATTGTCAACATTTTTAATTCGAATTCTCAAGGTTCTGTTATTTTTCCTCACTTGAGCACAGAATTCATAGATGAAATGGTGTAGTCATTTATCACAAAAATTGTATTTAGATCCAGCATTTTTCACATTTGATCATCTGTATATTATAAGAGAAAAAATGAGAGATTGTTTACATCAGTGCACCTAGCTTGATGTGCCAAACTGCACTTCATGGTAGAAAGTAGAAACCATTGATAGTGAAAACAACAATTTACAATATATATGTCACAAAACAAACAACATTTTGACTTAAATCGAATATATAGCCGATACATCAACATTTTTGCTGGTTACAATCAATCTCTCACCATTTTCTCGCATTATCAAGTAATATGCAAGCCTCACGCTATTTTTCTTGAAACAATTATTAAAATATATCTACTTTTTCAAGGTCATTGGCCTAGTACTTGCTAAAAAATTATGCATTTCAAGAACCTCCCAAATGTAGACCTAAACCAGCTCATACGTAGCAATTGATTTGAACTAATTTAATTTTTTATACTACGTATAACTATGAATAGTTATTAATTATATCATACATCATACCGTTTTGTCCCGAATATAAGCCGACCCCGAATATAAGCCGACCCCCAAACTTTTAGATCAACAATTGAAAAAAGGGTTTATCTCCTTTCCACGTAAATCATCACTCTTCCGAGTTAGAATTTAGTCAATTTCGTATTGCGCGCGTGAGAAACCGTTGAGAGGGGCCTCACGATCGTGTGTACTCGGCCAGGGCCGATGACGTGCGATCGTCATATGGCCTGCCTACTCGTCAAGGTCTGACAAGACAATGCAGCTAACAGCTCAACGTGCCTTTGTTTATTACTGCGCGTCAAATAAAATTGATGGATAATGGGAAAATGATGCTTCTTCGTGATAAAACATTTATTAAACGTGTTTTTAGTGCAATATTTTGCAGTTTCAAGTTGATTCCATTGTTAAGAGTGTGCATGTGTAGTGCGCCCAATCATATTTAGGAGAAAACGTGTTTTTGACGGATTTTAGGCCGAGATCCGCATATAAGCCGAGGGTGACTTTTGGACTCGCAATTTCGAGAAAAACCCTCGGCTTATATTCGGGACAATACGGTACTATGCATGCAACACAAAGCTCTATCCTCTATACTATATGCTTACTCTTTGAGTTCATCAATTTCACGTAGTTGAATAGGAATTGTAGCAGCATAGAACAGTGCTTTATCATCCTCGAGCTCTTTATCCTGAGTGACTCCTTCTTCGTCATAATCTTCCGGATATTCTTCTTCGTCTTCATCCGAACCCGGACTCGTCTCTCGAGAAGAAGATGCTCCACGAACTGGAAGAATAAATCACACAGATATGAGAATCTTGAAATATCTGAACGTTTTGAATATATTGAGAACTGGAATATTTGACCTATAGTATCTGTGGAACATCAAATCCAACTTTACACATTTTTATAATTAGGTAGAGACGTGAAAAGACTTTATGTTGACCTTGACTGGTATCAAAAGTTTTTTACAAGTAGTGATTCCTGCAATATTTTCCGACAATTGCTTTCGCAAGATAGGCCCTATTAAGATGAACCCTAGTAACAAGTGTTCCATATTTCATCAGTATGCTTAAATCTTATGATGGGGAAACTAGATAGGCCTTTTATTACCAATTATGATGATTAATTTTTTATGTATGAATTTTACATGAAAACTCACTATCACATAAAATGTTTTTTCCACATTAAAATGTACAATTTAGATTAAATCTATGCATATTTTCGAGCTAATTTTTTCATGGAGTACGTATGTACATTGTCTGCTAGTTTGAGTGCATTCAATGTTGGTAAATTGTTTTTAGGATACATTTAATTTTTTAATATGGCGTGATCAATTGATCATTCACTTAATGTGACAAAAATAAAATGGCAAGTTTTAGACTCGACTGTCTGCTCTCTCAAACCAAGTTGACATGATAATTATTACTCCAGATAGAGTAAACTAACAACAAAATTGTATTTAAAATGTGATTACGTTTACCAAGCTCGTCAGATGAATATTCTCGAACTATTGGAAGAGTGAAAGTTGCCGGACTCATCGCTACGTCGATGGGCAGTTGTTTCTTGTCGAGACACAAGTTGATTATACCGCAGACACGCGACAGAAGATTGTCGTAACTCTTATCTTCGGGACATGTAACACTAAATCGGTGCAACAACTGCAGTCCATTCTGGGTGCGTATTGCTTTGCGACCCAATTCTAGGAGAGGCAAAAATATGTTAGAAAATAGTAGTCACACTAATTAATATTATACTATGATTACATATTCATACAAAAAATAGATAGGCCTATAGGCCTACTGATAGATATTACATACTTTTATTTTACAAGTCTATTTATTGAAATTTTAAATGTAATTAAATAGCATTTTGCTCATTGGTATCCAGACCAATTAATAATTTTTGTATTATTGGCCTCTACTGGTGCAATTAAAATGACTTCATTTTCAATTATATTCTATGGATACATGTTATTTCCCACAGAGTTCAAATAATAATGTATGCTCTTCAAGTAAGAGGGGTGTTTCAATACAGAAAGCTGATACAATGACACTGGCTGAGAAAGTTTAAATATAATCTCACATTTAATCTGACTGCCTACTTCTCATTAATTACTATAAAAGAACAAATAAAAGAGTGAAGGAATAGGTAAAAGAATTAAACGAACAGGAAAAGTGAATGTCTTAATTGTATCTTTCTAATAACAATTTTCAAGTATGGCCCCACAAAAAATTGTCATTCAACTTCCAATGAGTCTAACTAAAATTCGATATGTTTCGTACTTTACTATAGATATTTTACTCACTTGTGGCGCACATATGTTGAAGGCACATTAGCGTATAGCTGCAAATGCGTAATTTCAATTTTCCTTCGAAACGGTCCCAACGTTCGAATATTCGTAAGAACAGGTGCATCAAACCTGACTTGGCAATACGAACGCAACAAAGTTCTAAAAAAAATCAACATCAATTCAATTATTCAGTTCAGGAATTATTACAGTTCACAATAAAACACAGTCTTAGTATTTAATACTATTATCGTAATACAAATCTACATTTTTATTTCTCATCTCAAAAGTTGTTCATTATATACTGAATATTTATATAAATAAAACTACCAAGCATAAAACTGAAGAAAGAATGAATTACAAATAATTAAAAGTGTATACTAGTATTAATAGATGGAACAATCTGTTTTTCGTTATACCAAGCAAGACATTTGCTATTTTTACTGGAATCTGGCAGTGTGTCAAACTATCAACGGTAAAAAATGACTTTTTATCATTTCACCACAATGTTTTGATACTTACTGCTTTTTGTCAGGTGGTTGAGAACGTTCAAAGCCAAACGCAGCTTTGGATTTGGTGCAAAACCTACAACCACTATCGTCTTCTCCATGGTATTCACTATACCATCCTTCACTAATACTGTTGTGGTAGCCGAGTTTCTAGCCAACGATTTTATCAAAAGAAGCATGGGGTAAACCATGCGTATATTATTATGATGAGTACGTAATAAACTATGGAATGTTTTCACAGCACCGAGATTACGAACCTTGGAGGAGAATTTAGAATCTGCAGAAGGGAAAGTTCATTAATTACGAAATACAATAAATTCATGAATGTATAATAAAATGTATAATCAATAATATTGAACAATATTACTAATACAGCCTATTGATTCAAAATAATAGTCTGTCGATGTCCCACATTTCACTAAAAGGACAAACTGGTTGTAAGTTACCATTCACACCTGTATGCTGTATGTATCACTTTTTTCATTGCAACAATGCCAACGCCAACTAAACAGGACTGTTATCAACAATGAAAGTGACACAAGTGCCATCTAGCGGCAGGGCCGATCTCGCCCATGGTTACTATAATACAATTTTTTCACAAATTTTATGAAATCGATTTTCTAACAAACAAATGTTTCTTTCCCCTGACAAGTGGTTCTAGAACCGGTTTGATATATATATATAATGAATCTGAATGACAGAATGGTTTGCATAAAATAATCAACACATCTTCTCCCTTCACAATATCATTGCAGTCTTATTACTGGCAATCAACAAAATTGTGAAATCAGTACCGATAATTAATAAATTCATGAGAAATAAGAGTGTAAATCACCCTTGTCCTAATGGTGTGATTACGATGGTTAATCGGAACCATCAACTCTCGCATATATTAGTATTTTCACTTCACTCACTATTTTCACTTGCATTACCTTTTTGTGCTATTTGAGCAAGTATCCATACAACCTCTTGAAGCATGGCGTCCGTTGCATGGCCACCTTCCTGACTCTGCTGTTGATGTTTGATGATCTTCACAAGCGACTGCGTGGCGTTGATTGCAATCAGCTGGCGTATCGCTGGGTTGCGGTTCTTCCCTGAAACGCAACATTGAGACACGCTTCGTATACAAGAGGAAATCGACATTGTGCATTGTATTGTTGAATCAGAGGTGATTTTTTTTTTGAATTTTGAATTTTAAATATCTTGGGGCAATGATTACAAACATGGGAATAGCTCAAGTCTAACTGGCAGTTCAATGTTGTTATCACCCTGGTTAATGATGCTAATTGTTTTCACTACTATCCGAATAAGTGTAACTAGACTTTGAAATACTGGGACTCAATCAAGTATGGTAAGGTACCTTGAAATTACTACACTGCCAATTTAAAAGAAATTGTACTAAGATGGTAACTTTTCCAAATAACCTAGCTGTTGGTGGGGTCTTTTCAAGCCAACAATAATTAAATTAAATAATAGTATGGTAGGCTATTGCATTTTCTATTTTTTCAATTTATTTTATAACTAAATGTAAAAAACAATTGGTACATTTGTGTGAATCTATTTTACTTACAATAATCAAAGACTAAAATGAAAGGATAAGTTAAAAAGTCATATAAGAATGGATTCATTCAACATATATGTATGAGGCCCATTTTTAACTAGAAGACAATCAGAGCTAACATATTTATGTGTATAGTATTTTATAGAATGCCTAAACGAACATACTAGCACCAAAACATGAGATTTAAAAAAAAATGAGTGATGCTGAAGTGATGTTGTTTTTGAGATTGAAAAATACATTTTTGAAAGTATAAGAAAAAATGTCAAGTTTGGGTTTGGGCCACATCAAACCTGGGAGTGAGTATTATGAACACATTTTAGAGGAACAAAATGGGTAACTTTTCAAATGAAGATATAAACAATATAGTCAATTCTATTTTTAATACTCGTGTTATTTTGCACAACAAACATTTTACATCCCCAACACCCCACTCATATTTATTATTAACATTCGACATTATACTTTACATGCTGTTTGAAACTTGAGTGTCACATTTCCATCCCCAATGAGACTATGAACTAGACAGGGAAAGCTCCATTGTTATTGTTAGTCTGCTTTATGAATAATGAAGAAAACAAGTGAGGTTACTAAAGACGATTACTTATGTCAGACATTTCAGGTGATGATACATACCTGATTTGGGGGAGACACAATCATGCAAGATGCCAGCCACGCTACATGCCGTAATGTGGTCACGGACACTCTGCAAAAAAAAAACAGAGACCCTTTTGTTTACAAACGAACGTTAATTACTTCTTTCTTGACGAGTATAGCCAGGAAAACTATGTGATACAATCGGAGAACGTTACATCATCTATATTTAAAACGACGCGAAAGAACAAATTGTTCCTCCAAGAATAATTTTAGCATTGCTAAAATTAACACGAATCTTTAATGACATTGGAGGAACTGTGTGTTTTTGTTTACTGATCTTTGTGTCGATTTGGTTGGGCTCATTTTTGTGAAAGTTTAATGTCAAAAATATGGGCCAGTTGGCTACGAAATGAAACCAGTTACATCTGCTGGTATACATCATTTCGTGGAAATATTAATAGGAATATTAAATTATTACGTCAATGAAACTTGCATGAGGTTCAAGTTTATACATAGATTATAAATCGATTTCAAATTGAATCTAAACCAATATAATTGAATTAAGCAACGTCATTGGTGATATTCCTTTCAAAATGTGTTTGAAAACATTAAAATTTAGAACAACAAAATACAGTATTTCGGAAGAGCACTCATCAGGCGAAAGAAACTTAAACTTACAAAATAGTGAAAATACAGACAAAACACAAACAGTAATAACCAAGTTGTTTACGTATAACATAACATGAACGAGCTCTGTTGGTTACTTAATAATTGGTCGAGTTAAAATATAGCGTTTATTTACGTGGGTACAAAATGATTAATAGGTTGATTCTGGACCAAGCGATGTCCGCAAGAGATGACCATGTCTAATAGATTACAAGATAATAGATATATTGGATGAGAACCAGGTTTCACAAACGTTTCACAAACTAGGTTATTATCTGTTCTTTTATAAATCTTATTTACTAATCCATCATAGCAACAATTAAATTCTATTACAGGTAGGTGCAAATAAGACACACTATCTGAAGGGCGAATAAATCTGACGAAAATGAAAAAAATATTGTCCATTAAAGAGAATATCTCGGGGCAGTATGATAAAAGTTGGAATATGGTTCTTCGAAAATATGTTGAATTTTACCCATTCCTAATAATTTTCAGTCCGTTTCAAATCTTATTCCGAAACATCCACTGTAAAATATTGAATTGAATAATATTATATTACATTTAATATTAAATTCATTTTCTTATAACAGTCTACGAATAAAATCAACTGGAATGGAAAAATAGATAATTTTCAGCTTGAAAGCAGTCAAATATCAACTTGATATAACTTTTAGATGCTGTAGATTGGAAGAATAAAATTATGATGCATACATCTATCGATGTTATTTCTGATGCAATTTATATCCAAAAATATACTCATTCAATTCATCTCAATTTATCATTCACAAAATTATTTTTCAACTCTGCTGACTAAACGTTTGAAAGAATTCAATTTCATTCTTATTAGCTCATCCATCAACGCGGAAACAGTTAACGCGTTTTCCTAGTTATAATAAACTGTCGTACGTCGTTTGACTTTTACTTCCGTCCGTTGCTCGGTCACTGACGCACTGCTTCAGCAACTGAAGTCACCGTTGAGCGTGGGTTCGAGTCCCTTTAGAAGGCAAGGGCTTTTGTAATCATGCTTTCCACTTATCATTACTTCATAGTTTCACCATGGTTGCACTATCACCTTTTCATTCGTACCCCCGTATATCCTAGTTGTTGGTGGGGTCGTTAAACAAACATTAATCATCATCGTTTGACTTTTGAAAGCGTCAATTGGTTTCCTTTACCTACTTACGCAATTTACTTGCATACAATGAATTACACGCACCTAGACGTGTGACATAAGATGAGAACAGATCAAAGTAAATATAGACGAGCATTCTCGTGTCATGCACCAACGTCATTAAAATACTTCTCATCCGACTTATCCAATAAATCAGTATCAATAGATACTATATCTATATCTCCACACCTTTTCGACCACTCGATTAATTGTAATTTCAAAATAACAGCATCAATTATAAGTAATGCATGTCGGGTATAGATCAAATATGATTGAACTTCGCGACGTATTAGAGTGATATTCCTTACAAAATGTGATTAGAACACATTGAAAAGGAAACTGCTGAGACAATATATTTCGTGGAGAAAGTCTTACCTTCATCAGGTGAAATAAACAATTAAAAATATAAAAATATGGAAACAACAATAAAATAAACAACAAAGTGTCTGCATTCGTGAAATACAGACCAACAGACTACATCGAATATGCTCTCTGGTTTGTTGTCTGACATTTAGCAATTAAAATGAACACTTCCCGTGCTATGCAAAAACAGCTGCAATTATATAATGATTACAATCTTGGGTAAACAACAAGTGTGGTTCTAGTTGCGATAGTAAACGAGAAGATTTAAACAACGTGGATTTAATAGTGAAACGAACCGAATTAGTCAAGTTAAATCGGTCCAATGTGTAACAGAGCGTGCTGTCTTATGCCGCCGTCCGTATATATTTAATAACGATCATAACAAAATACAAGAAAATGACCCAAGATTTTTTGGCATACATTTAAAAATATATAATAGCGTTCACTGATTTCACTCTTCATACGTGCCAATAACGTTGTGTGCTGACCCTTAGCACATGCATGGCTAGGGGCCAATTAGTGTTTGGAAAGAGGAATGAGGGGATGATGATAGATTAGTCTCAGAGTTAGCGGACCACCGATATAGCTATTTGATCGTTTAATGTATGAACGGTGAACACATATACAAATCATGCTAAATGCGCGACCTTCGGGCAGAAAGTAAAAGCCATCCACCCTTGTCGGTAATGGGGACAGTACGTATATATAGACCTACGTCTGTACGGTGATTGTAAATTATCAATTACTGGGACGGATAAAATCGGTAAATAACTGGCCAAGTTCAAAAGTAAGTCTAAACGACATGACATAAAAATTATATAACTTTTATATAACTTATAAAAACAGTGAACACTACATGATCTTTTAATCCTGAATGTAAAACGTTTTTAATTTACTGTATCCCATTAGCATTTTATAGGATGATAAAATATAGCATACACATCTAACGGTAGAATTTATTACGTCTTTATTGGTGAGTTATTATTGTGCGTGCAGCGTTACGCACGGTTTTATCATACACTTTTGTAAATTTTACAAACTTGGTTTGTGGATATTTTGTGACGTTTATATGAAATAAAAACTTGATATTTTAATTTATTATATTATAAAAAGAAACTTTTCTTTAAATCGGAACAGATTAGATAATCTAAACTTTATACTTTATATAGGGCTACTCAAGATTCATTCAATTCTAAATTATGTCATTAATTTCCAATTTTTTACAGAAAATGTGTGACATTTCACATCTTATATATATACCGTGTAAACATGAAAGCAGGTTTTATATAGAATAGTTGGTAATGAGTTGGCTTAGTGAACGGATGGGATTATAATATGTAGTTGAAGACAGAAAGACGTGCGTGCCGCGCAAGGCGTGCATGGAGGCGCCGGGAAAAAATGCGGCACTACCACCATGAAGTACAGAACAACGGTGAACGGTCGTTTCAATATGCATGCAAGAATATAATTTGTGAGCACGTTGGACTACTAATTACGTTCGTTTAATATACGAAAAGAAATGTAGGAAGTAATAATTATAGTATAAGTAACTTAAAGACTGTTTGCTACGTATATAATTGAGATATGATTAGAACATCAGTTATTTTATAACGTAATTTAGGCATAATAGCTTTATTACTATCGATGTTGAACTTATAACCGAAAGATCATTCCATGTTTTAATATCTTCAATGAATTTTACAATAACTTTTCTCTTTGGCTTTACACAATTAATAATGATGAAAGATGACAACTAATGAATCATCGTAACTGAATGAATATAAGATTTAAAGTTTATGCACGTATTTGGGAGAATTTATGCAAAGTATGTGTTTTTCAGGCTTTTTATTGAACTGAATAAACTAATTGATTAAATTGATTCATATGTAAGATTGGGAATGTCTTCGGAATGTCAGCACATTCTTCATAGTTGCATATGATGTAGGCCTATAGCAGCAAAACGTTCATTCCAAGCCATGACAATGTTTTAAAGACATAAGCCTAAATAGGCCTATATGCGAGCGTCATCAATAAGAAAATCATGTTGTTGCTAATTTTAAGGCTATAATTGTTTAAAATTGTAATACAATAAACTAATACATAAGGTGTGTTGACTCAACTACATGCTATATTTGCATTCCAATCACACGCGGTAATCGTTGTTTTTCTTCGTTTTTTTTTAACAGCAGTTTTATATAGTACTTTGTCGACCCATTCCGATAAAGAAACATGAACGTCAATATCTCGACACATGCAACCAGTACAAAGCGTTTTGGAAGTGTGCACTGCATGGGAGTGTTTATTTACATCAAGCGCGAGCATCACACATCTACAGCGGCTATACAGGCGTATATTGACATTGCCCCAAATGATCTTAAAATACTACCTCCCCCGATACCCTTGGCAATGGCCCGACACGCAGCGAATGCAATGTGAAATAAATTCTGTGCCGAGTTCCGATCAGAAATCAATTAGTGCATCGAAGATCGCGCATTTACTTGCGCAATTATTATTGTTCTAATTAGCACGATCTTGATCTTATTAATGGGTTACGCCGAAGCATAACTGAACAGCAAGAATTTCAGCTATAATTATCTGCAAACGACCTGTGAAATGTCAGGTGAGAATAAGATATACAATCAAGATGATTTTGTGGTCGACCTATTATTTACTTGGTCGTTAAGAAAAGATTATATACTAAGTGGTTGTAGAATTTACAAAAAATATATTTAAACAATACATAATAGAAACATGAACAATGACATAAACAAGAAACAATATGGGGACCCAATTTAAGGGGACGAGACACGGAAAATTCTATCTTTTAAGGTATGGATTCAAATATAATGATTTTTCTACACATCGTTCCTTTTTGTTTGAACCAGAAAAAAAATATAAATATATATATATATATATATATATATATATATATATATATATATATATATATATATATATATGTGAATTTCAAGTTTTTCGAATTTTTATTTCTTGATAATATTTAGTTCTATAAGTACAATTTTCAATTCTCCATTTTTTTCCATTTCCGATACTTTTACAAACAAAGTTAGGTAAGTGAATAATAACTGGGGAAAAAAATCTAATCAACATAGAAATGCCCTAATAAATGGAATGATAAAAATACAAAAATATACAAATAATCTTGACACACGTCAGAAACTATAAAATAAAAACATTGTCTATTGTTGAATAGGCCAGGAACCAAACAAGAGCACTCAGCTCAAGTTCTTGAGTAGGTCACACCGCACGGTGGGGTGTTGGTTGGTTCCAGTACCCAATAGATCGCGTGCCTCTAGACACTTTAGATCAGCCCTCTGATTCATCCTCATCATCCCTTGACATGCTTGCATACAGCCAGGACATCCTCATGAAGCGGCCGCTTATTTAGGTCAGCACTAGTGCCGGGTCACACCATTATATACGTAGATACACGGGGGTAAAACGGGGGTAAAACGCACATAACACCCACGACATACGTAGCCTATTATCCAGTACAGTGATGCAGATCAAGACAGCAGTATGTAGGTTAGAGGGTCATAGGTGTAGGGATGAGAAAACCCAAATTTTTTATCAAACAATAATGCAACCAGTGGGCGTTTTTAGCTGTTTTGGGGGCTTTAGGGTTTTTAGAAAAATATATATAAATCAACGTTTTTGATTATTGTTCGTATATTTGGTTATTTTTGTACGTTGGTAATTTGGTCGGTGTTTTTTGTTCTTGTTGAGATCTCCTTAACTGGAGTGAAGGTTATCTTTCACCTCGCTTGAAAAATGGTAATATAATTGTATACAATACAAATTTATGTGCACAGTTTAGTTTTATTTTATTTAGTTTCAAGATTCGAAAGGAACTAAGAAAATACGAAATAGAAAATCGAAGGAAAAGAAGATATATCTAGAAAGAAACTTGAAAATATTTCCCTCAACACTACTTTTGCATTGTTCATCATCCCTCATCTTATCACCATAATTTTTACAATTTGATAAATGAGCTAGATAGGTCTATATCCAACTACTTGTTTGGGGTGGTAAGATCGCCCTTGTGGTGCCCGTTAAAACGATCCCAGATTGTCAAGTTTTCGTTGTTAATAAGAAAAAACGAACTAGTTTATTTACCAAGTAATAAAATTGTGAAAACTTCTGTAATTTATATCCTCTCGGTATACAACTTGATAAGAAATTAACACTTTTAAAAATATTTGGTCGACTTTCATAACAATGAACTTCGTCCTGCAAAACCATAATACCTCTACCAATAAAACTCCACAAATAAAACGGTGTTATTTGTTTTTGTTATCTTCTTTCGCGGATACATACAATCCGGAAGTGCGTATTTATTTGTCTTTTATTATTGTTTGTGGATTCTTACCTCCAACAAGTTGATCAACAGACCCATGATGCCATTCTGTTTCTGCCAGATACGCTCCAACGTGCGATATCGAACAGTTTTATCTGAAACAACCACAAAAAACATCTGTCGTTTTAGTTCTTGATGATTCGAACACGTAAACGATTTTTCGGATATGCATGAGACTGTTCATGTATAGAGGCGTGTTGGTATATTTAGAACGAATTGTGTTTGCTTCAAATTTATTAAATTCGAAATTGAAGTTGACTGAAATGCATTGAAATTTATTCGTATTAGAATATAATGTACGTATACACGCGGTGTCGGTGACCGTTAACAATACTGGTGGAAGGGCCGTATTTATAAATAGGTTCGAAATTGATAATTCGCGGAAAAAATAACAATTTTCTAGTACGTTGTATGTTGAGCACTATCAAGATAAGACATGCAACCCACATACATACATACAACAAATGAATAACAGAATAAAGAAAAGCAATAAATTGATTAATAATTAAATTGGCTAAATGAATAAAGAGATCAATGAATTGAATGAATGAATGAATAAATGTATTGATTAATAAATAACGAAAAGTCTGTACATAAATTAGATACTAGCTTTATGTAGGCTTATAGGGTAACAGAATGACTCGGAAAATAAATTGTAATATATAACTAGATCAGTCAAAATGATAAAAAATAATAATAATCATAGAATATCAATTGAATATTTTGGAAAAACACACTTATAATAATTTAAAGAAAAACATTATAAATGAATAAACCTCAGTATAACAGAAGATGTCAGGGCACGTGCTCCCCCCCCCCCACAAAAAAAAAAAAAAAAAAACACCCACATACACACAGACAAAAGAGTTTCGGGATATTGCGGAGGGTTTCCTCTTCTCTCGTTCCAGATCTTTAGTTGATATTCAACAACAATACGACATTCTTGATAAACAGCTTCGTGATACAAGTTGTACCAGAAATATGGAGCCAAATGTCAAGGAAGCGGAAGTTGGAAATTGGGATTCTTTAAAATGCACATGACGGAATTTATGACAATAGTTTTGATGAGTTTACGGCGAAGTCAACTGCATGGTCATGTAGACTGGGATACCATGAAACTTTTATAATTATTGTAATAGATCAGAAAGTAGAAAAACGTCACGGCAAACTTGTATTCCCGTGCGATGAAGTTTCTAATCTGCTCCATCCGACACTACTAACACGCCCGTTTGGTTTGAGGCCTTCACCCGCTCGTGAATGTACATCCATCAAGTATATTTCTAACGTATTTTTGTGATGTTTTATTTATAAAGTATAACTCAGTTTTTAGGTGAAGTTGGTTTTGAGAAAACTTTTTTGATAAATGGAGACGAAGTTTCTAAATAACCCATAAGGATAACTGAAAGATAAAACTATAAACCCATCGGAAACCAAATTGAAATCATACATGTTCCTTTTAGAAATCTCCTGAATTCAAAGATATAATTTATTGCTAGGCCTAGGGATTTGATCATGTTTTTGTTACCTATTTTAAACACTCTACCTCCTCACCCCCTCACAACGACACTTGAAACGTTTTCTTATATATGCCTACTATGATTGTGGGGTATAGGTATATTACACAACATGAATTTCTTCAAAAGTCTCTTCACAAGCAATTCATATAATGAAACGGAAAAAATAATTGACGATAATTATTGCTTGTCATAATTGCATAACGACTAAGTCTATGGATAGCTTATTTTGGGGTACCAATGAAGCGTACCCCATGAACCCCACTCATGAATCCATGAATCCATCCATAAAGCGATGAATGATGTTTATAAAATCCCATGATTCATGAAGACTCGAACCCACGCCTAACTCGACTGCAGTTTTCAAGGCAAATTGCCTTGTCGACTGAGCCAAGAAAATTACTTGTAACAGGAGATAAAATTGTCATCGATATTGATTCTGAGGTCGACTGTATAAACTCAGACGTAAGTCATAATAAATATTGAAGTAAACTCGAACATATGGATGAAGTATGAAGTTATTCCTGGGCATGTCACAAGCTATTAGCCACCGAAATGAAATCGAGGGTAGGAATTGGCAACCTAGCAATATGATTTAATAGCTGTTCTAGTGTTAGAAAAAGATCATATACGGTGGCCTACTTTTTTTTGTGACACCGACAGCGTGGTAATTTTCATCACCAATAGTTTCGAAATTTGTATTTTTTAAAACATATGTTAATATATTATTATATTATTATATTAAATTTCATCTATTAAATTAGAATTGGAATTTTAAATTAGAAATTATCACAAGAAAGAAAAATATTTACATTTACATGATGAGTTGTGCACACTTGAATCTTTTAAAAAATCCAGAGAATTTCAGACCGAAGCTTCCAATCGTCAATGTTACAATGCACGACAATGGCACCAGAACACAGGCACGAAAGAGACGGCATTCGTTTGAAATCCTTATTTCGGATATGATACAATTATTATAGTAACGCGTTGAAAAGAGATGTTACGTTATGAATAATAGTTCAATCTCCCATATACGCTATAATCGTAGGCCTAATTAGTATATTTAGGTATTATTGACCCAAATTGGTAATATATTTAGGTATTTCACACTCCATTAGTTCACTTTATACACCCACGCAATGTGTATCAAATTTGGGTAGTGAACAAACGGAGAAGGGAGAGAAACGATTTTCGTGAAATTATATCAAATATTAGAATCAAAGATCATATAACATACGACAAAACGGAGAAGTTCGATTTTTTTTCGTCGCTTTGATGTGCCTGAAAAGGAACAGAACAATAGAAGATTTTTCATTAATATACCACTTATAACAACACATTGTTTGATTTATATATAACATGATTTTTACGAAAATGGCCTGAAAAGAGATTTTCTCATGAGAATTTTTCCTAATCTATCAAATGGATCGACGTGTCCATGAATATAAAGCTAGAGCCAATTCCACTGCGAAGTTGTCGACAGTGCAACGCATATGATACATGGCCATCTATTAAAGAAATTTTTGTATTGTATTGTATGACTATTTTTATAAATATATGCTACTGCGCTCAATCGTTTTACGGTCATTTCTCACGAGAAACAGCCGTCGACTGAAAAACACAAATGTAATGTTTGGCAAAGTGACAGCTCTAGTGCTGACAGGTGTACAAGTAAAAATAATTAAAATTACATAATACAACTTTATCTACTTTAATTAATGTAAAAAGTAGGGATAGATGCGAAACACCCGAGCAACAAATGTAGATATTATGACAATTTCAAGTTCTAGCCTGTCATGGCACAGAGCATATTAAAATTTTCATGTAACGTTTTACATCAAGTGGCGAGAGATGGAATAATGTATAACCATTGAGAAGGAGCGAAAAACCTGAGCGCTATAATTATAGTGGTGTAGGATAGGACGCATCATTATAAAAATGAAAAGAAGATATCACTCTGCAGTGTCAACAAATATATCTGCATTATTTATTCCATGTTATATAGATACCTAATATAGGCCTACATGTGAGATTGAAATTCAAATAGAAATTCTAATACCTACGAAATGGTATGAAAAAAAATCTGTCACTTATGTTGACGATTCACTTATGTCTATAGTAATATTTAAACTTTATTAGAGTTTATTTTCATCGACATTTCACTTTTCTTCAAAAATTAACACACGCTTATATAGGCCTAGTTATGAAAAAATAAGTGGAATTACTAATACACAAATCCTTGTATTCACGAGAGAAAAGGGTGGTCTACCAACTCAATAATTGTAAGTACTTCGATATTTGTAAAGAAAATCATTACAACGATATGAAAAATTAACGCTTCTGAAAGATGTTGTGTATTTAATCACACTCGTCCGGAAATATCATTGCCCTTCAAAATACCACAGCTATACACATATGGCTGTGGTTTTTGTGTTTCCTACGTTGATAGACGGATGACGTTTGCTTCTTTATTTATAACAACCCCTATACAGTTTACAAATGTTCTATCCTGTAGCACCCCACGGAATCGAACGTGTTAGTATATTATTCCTATTTAATTATAACATAAATAACTGAGTGGCGATACCGCAACGGAGTCTAGTGATTAATTGATGCGTATGTTATTTCATTATACGCGCTCTAACGCTAGGAGCAGACATAAAATAGTTTCTAACACGGAAGCGGAAAAGCGGGAAATGGTTTTAACATAGCGAAAGGTGTTGATCTATGTCTGAGGCGTCATAATGAATACTGTGAATACATGCTAAACCCATTAAGAGTAGAATGGCATTTATTACTGCAGACAAATTAGTATTATAAACCTATAAATTTTAAAGATTAAAACAATCAATTTCTTCAATCTTTCCCGGTCTTATATATGTCCGTCATCTGTATTTTATGGTGACGAAAAATTAAACACCTGGTTTATTGTGATGATTTATTTCATCATTATATTATTATCAGAACCGGTTGTACCAACTGACAATTATATAATTGAGCAGTAATTAGCGAATTAATTTGTTAACAAACTTGGTTACTTAGTTATGTTATTGCCGTACCTTCCGCAATGATTAAAAAAAAATCAATGAATAATTTAATTCGAATACAATTCAAATCCTCATTTGTTATTATAAAATTGTAGACATCAGCATTTTCGACAAATGATGTCTGCATCGATCTTGTGATGTGTGTTTGTAATCTTGTGATTTTGTATCTTGCACGGTTCAAGTTTTTTACGATAATTCATAGCTGTGGAATCCCTGGTGGGACCTTTTGCCCTATGGAGACTCAGACTCAGTACGCCTCAATTTCGAAATATTGAGCTTGATTCCTAATGCTCGAGGGTCCGGTCTTGACTACTTCCCGTCCCACCGTTCGCCACCGTTTTATCCATAGCCTTTGATTAAATGTTCAGAAAAACCGTTCTCGTGACAGGATCTATAATGTAGAGCTAATTATTTCAAGAGTTGACATATTGTCTACGTCTTATTGTAGAAATGGTATTGATAAAGTCGTATATGTACTTGTATAGCAATTAAGCCTTCGAACATAACATTTGAATGTATTATATATTGTCGCTCTTACAGGTATCATATTTTCTGCAGCTATATACAAATATCAGATCAAATGAACGCACAACAATTCAAAACTATACTATTTTCAATACGAAGTAATAAAAATAATTTATGGGGCAGACATGGCGAATGCAGCTAGGTTTAGAGGTCAATGGCACAGAATGAAAGAATCACTTTTGCGAATACGGGATGTTCATGACATTGTCAGTGAAATGCTTCTATAGTCATATACATATAAATTGTCTTATATACTCAACTAAGACACGCAAATTTGTATCATGACTATTAGGTTACTCATCAACATCAACTAGATCCACGCACAAACTCACTTAGTTCATTTCGGAGAGACGTTTTTCTTTTTATGTTCCGAGACATTACAAAAAAAAAGTATTCAAAAGTGTTTCAACTGTAGGAAATTCACCGCCGCGATGTCTCCGTATAGCAAGCAATTGGCTTTCCCATGTTTATTCGAAAGCACAATGCCGTACCTTTTACCACAGACGAAGATACTTCCACTGTGGTAGTATACTACCATACTTCTACTGTTAATACGGTGGCGGTCACATAAAGTGGTCGATCAAGCTAGATTAAAATGTATCCTGAAGAAAATGTACTTATATTAAATACGCACTTGAAACCGAGGGGTTAACAACTAGATATTTTAATGTACACCTGATTTTTTATATTTTTTATATTTCTCGATTTTTTAGATTTTTCGTAATTTTTTTTTTATTCTTTTTCCTGGTTGACAATGTAATCGTTTGATCTTTTGTGATTTCTTGTGATTTTTTCATTTTTTCTTGATTTCTCTGTTTATTTTTCTTGATTTCTTTGGTTTACTTTGATTTTTCATCTTTTCAAAGTGTATACACCTGATTTTTCTAGTTGTTGACCCCTCGCTTGAAACTAGGAGACACTGTTCATACGCACTCCACGCATAGTCTATGAAAAAATTAGATGTTGAATGTGCGTATATTTTATTCAAATTTAAATTCCAATTTTTGGAAAAGACATTAATTTCAAATTTCATAGCATTAAGTCAACTTGAAAATTGTACATACCGTGACATATGAAATCTACTCGAGAACTCGACACGCCTATAGGTGAGAACTGTCAAGTCCACAAATCCGTGAATCACCGTACCGTGCGCAAGATACTGAATAAAGAATAACCTCTATTTCTAACTATTTGATGAAAATGTAGTCATTACTTTCTTAAAAAACGACTAGTGCGATCCCGGTGAAAATATTCGTAATAATGTGTATCATATTTCAGTAAAAATTTGAAAGTGTTTGAAGCAATTTTTTCGAAATTTTCCCGTCTAGCTTCAAATATCAAACAAAATCGAAATTACTGCTTGGTACAGAAGATCATATGTACACTTGCGGTCACACAAAATGATTGACCCGAAATTATCATTTTAATTTTAGTAAAAACTACGCAAATTTTTCATCTGCTTTTTTTCATAGACTATATGAGGATGCACATCGTCTTTCACTTTTAGTGCGTTTTTGTTTTTGATTTTGATCTGAAATTTACGTTTTAATTTTAATAAAAACTATAAGCCTATACGGACATTTTTCACCAGCTTTTTTTCCATATAGGCTACTATGAGTGGAGTGCGTATAGTGCGCATGTACATAGTCTTTCACTTTTAGTGCGTATTTTATTTACTTGATCGACTACTTTATGCGCCGCAAACGTAAAATTCGTGATGCGAAAATTGTATCTGGTTTTAATTATAATACTTGAAGTTTCCAAAAAATTTGCATCAAATGTAAGCTTATACTAGTCTCTATAAGCCAAATACGATATACGAATGATATTCACGGCTGTTTCTAATATAAGTTGTAATAATGCAATTATCATGTCAGTAAACCTATCATGAACAAGGACAATTAACAAAGGGTGGCTGGCAAAATGTGAAATGAACACTTTCTAAAAGTTTGCGCGAAGTATGCGTGCTACGGAGGAAGTATTCAATAAGACATCGCATGAGGCACGATACTGTACAGGCATTAGTTGTATCAAGTTGCCATAAGTTCCATCACGTGAAAGGAGAGGGGGGAGGGGAATTCTTCCTGCAAAACCAAAAATACGGTCCTGTTTGCTCTAAGAAGCCAATAGTTGAGAACACAATGTTTTTTGCTGGAATCTTCTATAGTCGTAAAAAGCTTTTATCACGAGCGCTATAATGAAATATGAGTTTTTTGGGTAAAGTTTTGAACGGTACATAATCAAAATTATAATATGGGTTGAATACAAATAATTTCAGTACGCCTACCTTCAAGATGGTTTTAATAAAAACTATTCAACTATATCGCATGATTATCGCATGTAGGCCTACAGAGCCAAATATAGGCCCAAGTTATATGTATATAGGCATTTTTTTTTTTTTTTTTTTTTTTAATGTTGCTTAACGACCCCACCAACAGCTAGGTTATACGGGGGTACGAATGAGCGGATGATAATGGAACGATGAAGTGATGATAGGTGAAAGGACGTTTACAAAAACCCATGCCTTATGCAGGACTCGAACCCACGCCCAACGGTGACTTCAGTTACTACCGCTAGCGATAATTGACTTAGCCACCGGGGCGGCTTATAGGCATATATATATATATATATATATATATATATATATATATATATAAAACTTGAAACTTTGTACAACCTTGTTGAAACTTGATACAAAATCATTGTTTCCCAATTAAGACTATGGATGGAAGATTATGTAATAATAATAAAGTTGAAATAACTATTAATAATTTAAATTAATGTAGTTAATTGCAGGTAGGCCTATATACCTGTAACAGTGTTAGAATCGAAGGGAATGATCGTATTTCACATCATTTTGAAAGTATTAAAATTATCTTTGTTCTCCACTATTAAAATTTTGATATCTCACAGGTACCTCTCAAAAGTGATCACCAAAAAAATGATATTTCATTAAATCAACTCCCATGCACTCGGACAAAAGTCGACTTGAAATCATTACATGAAAAGTAAGAACCTATAGCCAAACTGATCACGATACTTTCTATTATTTATATAGGGTTTAACGACGCACTGTAATTATGAGATCTAAAAAGATCTACTGGTGTCGGTGACTGACGAATGGGATGATGGGAAGATGAGATGGAAGGTTATTTTATTAGGTGTTTTTGGAGAATGTGAAGTAGTCGGTCATGGCATGTCGTTTAGGAACCATTCCAGTATGAACCTAAACGACAGAGGGAAACCACGAAACCCTCTGTCAGGATGGTCGACCAAGGCGGGAATCGAGCCCGTCTCATGTATAATGGTTCAGCGTGCTGTCACTGGCCCACTTGTGTCACAGTGCACTTTTTTATTATAACTTATACGATCTGTACACCCCATGCAGGCCCCCAGAGTTCGTGGGTTTTGCATGCCATCTTTTCATTATTTAGGGCTACAGTTGATTGTCATTTAACGTTCAAAGTCTACACTGCATGCGATGAAAAAATACACTTCTTTTTAATTTGTGAAGCCTGTTTTACAAGAAAATTAGACAATGTACTAAGACTTTTAAATTTTAAATCGTCTCTATATATATATAAGAGTCGTTTACCTGTAGCGAAGAAAATTCCATTGCAAGTAGACGATAAGAACGAAAGTAGGCCCTAATGATATCCATATAAAACCCTGATATTGGAATCGAATAAACAATCTGATATTGGAATCGAATAAACAACCTGAAATTTTCCAAGTCCCTAGATGAAAAAAAAGTTGAATTCAAATAATAGAACTATCAAGTGCAAACACAAAAAGCAGCCTAGAACAGAATAAATCAGATTTTGAAAACTAAGAACAAAAAATGCTCAGAGCACATATAACGTATGGTATAGTTAAGGAGAAAGATTGTGTTTGTTCAAATTTCGAGGTTTTATGAGTTGTATCAGTCTTTTACAAATAAGAAATGCATACTATTATAGGTGACTAATAAACTAGTTCGACTAGCGGTCAATAAAACTGGTCTTACAACTGATAACAATAGGTAATCTAACTCACCGGCACAAGAAGCACGACCATGCAGTTTCGCCGCAAGAGATCGCAGTCCCTCGACATTGTCATTAGGTTTTGAGGCCAACTGCTTCAGCTTCTCGATAAGCAGCTCGTTGATGCTGTCTTCTGCCATCCTGGACCTGAATGACAGCGAAACGTCAACAATATAAGTCCAGCCTACGATTGTTGGCAGCACATTATTGTCTGACTGCTGCTTGGATTCAACTCGCGCGATCCTAAGCCAACGTCGGATTTAAATACGAGTTGTCACTAATGCGTGCGCAGTTGTAGCGTTCACCACCAGATGGCGGGACGGGGCACGACGCTTGCAGAAATACGGCACTTCCACCAAACGGGTCGCAGCAACACCGTCAGTGACAGCTGTTATCATTGGTGAGAGGGAAAGGGAAGACGAAATGGCTATTCGTCAAACTGGACGTAGGTTTTAGACTGGTTTCAGTTTATATTAAATTAGTATGGGACGTTTATTTGGTTAGGTTAGTTAGTTTAGGTTTGTTTGTAGAGTTTAGGTTAGTTAAATTAGTTAGAATGGGTTATTTAGGTTGGTTTGGACTGCGCGCAACAACAACAACAATGATAACGTCCGCATGTGGTGACATAGACCGATGGTCCAATTAATAGAGGCTGCCCAGGGGAGGGATTAAAATACCCTCATAAATGTTTTAATCGAGTAGGTCTACATTATTTTTTGATCAGTGATTCCTGTACGTTGTGACAGTCGCGATAGTTGGGTCACTTGACTCGACTTCTGTATCTTTAATCGACTATTCATATGGATTATAGGAGAGTAAAATTTATGTTGTAGTTTTTAGTAGGGCTACAGTTAGTGAAATATCACATACATTTTTCTCTCTTTAATAGCAAATTAAAGATAAGACAGTTAGTCTATAAGTGATCATTTACGACAGTCACAATGTAGGCTGTATATAAATATGATCCAAGGGGTTTAAATAGAAATAAAGAAATAACGGAGCTCTGATCTATATTTATTTTGATATTGTTCGAAAAAAAATGCATCACTCAGGCCTACGAAATAGCTAAATATCTACAACAAAAATAGTTTAGACATTGAAGATACCGCGTATACGAACATTAATAATACAAAATTTGCATAAGAATCAATTTCAGGATCACAATTAAAAATTATGCTTCTTTTTTTGACCATCTTAGCTGACGATATATTTACATCCATACTCATTTTCATTAAAAGAAATAATTTCGGTACATTTTCAACTTTTAAGCCGGTCTAACAGTTTTTTTTCAAAGGAATCGGAAGTGTAAGTACAAACAGTATGAGTAGTAACAAGTAGGCCTATATTTCAATTTGAATCGCAAGTTTACAAAATGTTTGCCCGCTTTAACGAGTTACCATAATGCCTACAGTCTGTAAAATATTACTAACTTCGAGCTAGAATGTACCCTAAGTTTGATACCAGTATTTAAATATAGGCCTCAAGTAGACCCCAATCGTTAGTGGTTCTTTTGAAAATGAAATTGTAGCTATTTTGATGAAAAAGAGAGTAAAACGGGATTCTATTCAATTTAGAGGACATGGGTTTGAATTCTTTGGTTTATGCAATTCGAAAGATCGATATTTTTCTATTAAAACCGAACACCATACTATAACAGTCAGAGCAATAAAAGCAGGCTTAATTAGTTGCAATTACCTTGATTTGAAACAGAACCTTCAATTAAAGACTCGAGTTGCAGATCTTAACAGGATACAGAGGATACAGGATACAAGAGGATACATTTTATGTTATTCAACTATTCAACTCATATCGCGCAATTGTATACTAAAATTGTAAATGTAAGGCTAAAAAAACAGTTTTTAGCTGTATCGGGAGCCCGTAAACTGGACCCTGATATTGTGGACCACAAAACTGTATCCAAATGTCGTGAGGATAAAGTGGACCACAAAGTAGATATACTGTACCCCAAAGCTAGTTAGACATTGTGAACCCCGATATTGTGGCCCCCAATATAGTGGTCCAGAAAACTAGAACATTGGGGTCCAGAATATCTTTTCCAAACGACTACATTGATATTGTGGACCCCAGTAAAGTGACACACAAAGATTCGTCATTGTTAACCTCGATAAACTGGACCCCGATATAGTGTACCACAAAACTGTATCCAAATGTCGTGTGGATATAGTGGACCACAAAGTAGATATACTGTACCCCAAAGCTAGTTAGACATTGTGAACCCCGATATTGTGGCCCCTAATAAAGTGGTCCAGTAAACTAGAACATGGGGTCCAGAATATCTTTCCCAATAACTGAATTGATATTGTGGACCCCAGTAAAGTGATACACAAAGACATGGGCGTTGTAAAACTGAAAACTGTACCCCGATATAGTGGACCACAGAAAAGATATACTGGCCCCCAACTCGAGCTATGCTGGTGCGCCACGAGAGCGAATGGGTTGGGCCTTGGGGGCCAGTATATCTTTTCTGTGGTCCACTATATCGGGGTACAGTTTTCAGTTTTACAACGCCCATGTCTTTGTGTATCACTTTACTGGGGTCCACAATATCAATTCAGTTATTGGGAAAGATATTCTGGACCCCGGTGTTCTGGTTTTGTAGACCACTATATTGGGGGCCACAATATCGGGGTTCACAATGTCTAACTAGCTTTGGGGTACAGTATATCTACTTTGTGGTCCACTATATCCACACGCCATTTGAATACAGTTTTGTGGTCCACTATATCGGGGTCCAGTTTATGGAGGTTAACAATGACGAATCTTTGTGTGTCACTTTACTGGGGTCCACAATATCTATTTAGTCGTTTGGAAAAGATATTCTGGACCCCAATGATCTAGTTTTCTGGACCACTATATTGGGGGCCACAAAACCAAAGTGTTTGTACAATATTCGGATTTTACAGTGTGGGCCACAATACTGGGGTCCACTTCATCTTTTTCTTGTGGTGCAGAATATCGGGGTACACAATACTGTGGTACACAAGAGCGGTACCCGCTGTATCCACTTGACAATTATGCAACATGGGTTATATAGTTATATACGTCATACCGTCTTGAAGGTATTAAAAATTGCTGTGTTTCCTCCGTATTACAATTTTGATATATCATTCATACCGTTCGAAAGTTATCACCCAAAAACTGATATTTCGCTCAATCGACTCCCATCACAGATTTGATCCCACCATCTCATTATAATGAGATGGTGGGATCATGAGATGAAGGTTTCTTAAGGTAATGGGAAGGATGGTGGGAAGAGAGCAGTCGTGGCCTATATTGTAGGAACCATCCCAGCATTAGCTTGAAGTACAGAGGGGAAACCACGAAAAATCCCTGTACAGATGGACGGTGCCGGGGATCAAACTAGGTCCCATATTCCCCTCATCTACCGGGTTGCGTGAAGCGAGCGCGTTAACCATTGCACTGCACGTGCCGGTCATTGGGGTCTAGTGACCATTCTTCCATCTAGATAGCCTTATCCCAAGGTTAATATGGCCTTATCCAGCCTAGGAGGCCATAGGATTGAATAGCCATAGCAGGCCAGTGAGTCATAGATATTAAAATATAGCCGCCCTAGGTCCCACTTGAGACATGGCCTAGACATGGGCTGATTAGACCTAGGCTACGCCTAGACCTAGCCTCGTTCTACTCAACGTTCTACTAGGTCTACACAACGATTTTTAATAATATTGGATCACAAACCTGCCAGTCGTATTGGAATGATTAGAAGAACGAATTTTCTAATTTCACACAAATTTATACATAGGTTACGCCTAATTCAGAGAGTATAAAATAATTTTTACATTTCTACGACACTACGAAACCTGCCACAGCTACACTTGATTACAAAAACACTTTCTGACTTTTGACATTGACAGTTGATCTGGTGACGCCATTGCCCTCTAAATTGATGTGATCCGATTTCAGAATTCTTTAAATTCTTGTCGGCTGTGGACATGTGCGATGTGTTATTACCCTAACCTCAAATAATCTTCATAACGTTGGCTTGCGTCCAGTCTTGGAACCCGAAACAGAAAAGGAAGAAATGTTTTCCATGCGGACGTTTGAACACAGCTTATATCACACAATCCTCGTGTACCAAAAACTGAAGACGTCACCTATCATACGTGTTACATCTTTTCTAAAAAATTGTGTATCAAAAACTTATCAACTTCCGAGAAAGTGTGGTTATGGGACTAGATCAGTTTATGGCAATAGTTCGAATAATCTTGCTGTTTCTCACAGGCATCACTTAGAACTGCTAGATGGATCAGCCGCGAATACATTCCAAAGTAGAATTTTGAACTACATGCGAACAAATAGTAAATTCAATTCTGTTATGCCTAGTTCACTGCAAGTGCAAACACATCCTACGCTCGCTTTTCTTACTCAACATGGGTCAACTCACGAACAACTATTACTCAACTTGAAAAATGTGCCCCAGAACATGTTGGCTCAATCCATTTACCTCGTTGGTCTTCAACGTATAAATTTGTCGTCCAACGAATTCTATTCTTTGCTCTCAGTCCTGGACGACAAATGTTGTTTTGAACTTGATAAAATGAATCGAAAAGATATACTAATGACACTTGATGCCTTGATGTACCTTCTTCCTCACAAACTTGTTGATTTGAAATTTTTTTCATTTGCTTTGATCAAGATGACAAGTTGGGTAACTTCTGACAATAATTTGTCAATAGAAGATTTTGTTCAAACCATGTTCTATGTTGGACTTGTAAAAAAATCACAAAGAGTGAAGGAGATAATGAAGCTTAGCTTGCATTACATGGATCAGTCACTAGATGATCAAGAGATTACCATAGAGGAATTGTGTATTCTCACTAGTGCCATTTTCAAAACCAGTACAAAAATAACTTCTATGAGGTTACTGTCAAAAATAACACTCACTATTGAAAAAAATATGGAACTATTACTGCATGATCCTTCAATGTTAATAACACTAGTCAAGGCATTACGACATGCACAGTGGTTTAATCCAAAATTACTTGATTTGCTTGCTTTTAAAATAATGAATGACGATACTATTATGAAAAACTTCAGCTTTACAGCCAAAGCTCACTTGTTAGCTCTGTTTGCAGGGGCACTATATTCAAAATTTGATATTATATCTTCTCTAGTTGATTCTGGTATAGAAGATTTAAAATTTGATAATTTTTCACCATTGACAAAAAGTAAGCGTACTTCCCACTTCAGTGTCAGACCAAGATCCAAAGATTTATCTCGATTCCTCTGGTCAGTGAGCTACCTGAATTATAACATCCAAGAAAGTAACGTAGAAGATACCCTCGTTCCTCAACTTGGTAACAGAATAAAATGCGGAGAATATATTAAGAATTCAGAGGAAATTATTGATAGTTTGCTCTCATTGTGGATATTGGGTTTCAAGCCAAAGAGTTTGATCATGAATGCTTTGTCATTGAATAATGTAGCATCAGTCAGATACAAAAATAAAATTCGTTATAATTCAAGGCTAGCATTACTTATTACGTGCATCAATATAGAAACTCCGCATCTGCTTAGTAATGACTACTTAAAATTGAAAGATACGCTCAATAAACTGACCGAGCCAAATATCCACAAACATTTAGAAAAAAGACCACTCCTTAAAAAAGTATATGATGTAGTGAATAACTTATCTGACACGTTAGGATTGTCAAATGTCACTTGTAGTTTTGCTATCCCACATCTACACATTGCGGGTATCGAGACGAACACATTGTCTGGAAAACTCAACATTGAAGTACTGGATGACACGGTCTGCCTTCGTGAATCTCAACACCTTCAGGGATTAATGCAGCTCAAATTGAGATTATTAAAATCGTTCAGCAACCATGTGTTGATAGTACGTATTGATTTGTATGCACTTGAACTAGCAATAAATATATAGGTTTACACAAATTATAATTGTAATCGTAACAGAACAATTTTCCTTCGTGTAGGTGTAGACATACACCTTCACACTTTTTCCAAATACGTTTTGATATAAAATCTCACGTATCTTATAGCGCATATGCTGCGTTTTCCTAGATTTCCTAGTCCAAAAAATACGTACAGTACCGGTATTGAATTTTCTAGGCCCATCGCTATCTATTTCAAATTTGTTGTAGGGACTCATTGTATGACTATAGCATGGAACATTTAAATGTTTGATCTAAAATGATTCAAATGAATCAAATCAACTAGGTCCTATATAAGTGGAATTAAATGTTTTAATTTACATTTTTTCAGATAACTCGAGAAACGATAATGGGCTTTGACGACACACCAGCACTCTACTCCTTTCTTGAAGCAGAGTTGCACAAGATCTCAACAACATATGTCAAACTAACATAAATGCAAATATAGAAAAAGATGGACTGAGGATTCCTAATTAAGTAAACAAAAATTCCAGATAGAAAATGTTTTAATAAATTATTTATAACACTACAACAAAATATAATATATGGTATATGCCTACAGTTGTGTTCATAGTTGTTCATTGTGTTCACATTCAAAAATAAAATACAAATTATTTACCTACCAAGTGTTTTACAATGAAACCAGAACAAAAATTCAGTTTTAGTTTTACAATAGTTTATAAATTGAAAAAAGTGTTAAAGTTTATCAATATCAGGTCCTACCATTAGATTATAGGATAAGTAGGCCTACATCTCCTAATTATTACTATTTAAGTACTTAGTATATAGTCTAGCACTGTACAGTGCAGCACTAAATGAATTATAAGACAAAGGAGAAACCGTATCATCAAGCAAATACAACACTTATTCTCATTTAGGCCTACATTTACCGATACAAATAATGGAAGGTTCTGAATTTTGAATATATATATGTGTAATAAATACCCTAACATCAGTAAATACTGGTAACAATTCAAATATATAGTGAACCATCAGCAGGTCCTATATAGTGAAGTGATATTAATATTACATCTATCAGTGTCCACACACCTAACCCACCAAAACTGAAAAGCTTTCCGATACCTTCTTGCCAATGGCCAAGATAAAACCGGTCGGCTCCAAAACCCCCCAACGTAATGCTAAGCGCTAGTGTTGTACCCCAACGATAGCCACCTGTCCAGTTACAAAGTAGGTTTTTATGAAATTTTCTGCGTCCCAAACATAGGATTTCACTTTTTACCGAACAGTTGGTCCTGTAATGTGCCCGTGGTGATGCTACCGAGTTGCAGTTGGCCTTTTGAGAGCAAGTATGCTCCCAGTGCTCCGTTTGATAGCAATATCGGCAAATCATACTACGTTCGAATGTTTTCACACCCTGAAATTGAAAATAAATTATATATTTCTAGAATATCAAGCAACAAATTTCTTACGCAACTTCTCAAAAAGTTCAACACTAGGCCTATATTGTTCATGATGAAAAAAGTACTTTCAAGAGTTTGATGACCACCTTGAATTATTCAACACTCAACAGTTAATCTATTTTTTTTTGGTTTACATATAAAACATTTGAAGGTGTTCAAGACAGTTCGCACGTCGACAGCTACAGTTCACAGGTTGACACCATACAACCCATCATATATCGGAATTTGATATGTTGCCTATATTGCGCGCTTAATATACCGTACACTGGTTTCAACTTTTAATATTACAGCCTAATTAGTAAATAGTATAATACACACCAGACAATTATGCGACACTGATGGCAGAGGTTCACATGTAATGTTGACCTTTGTTCCATAAATGCAGGAATTATTAAAACTACAATTTAGGCAGGATCCACCAAGTTTGGAGCACTCGACACCAGATGGACAAATCGCTTCATCGATCTGAAACAGAAATTACACAATGTTGTAATGACTAATGAGTTTGACGTTACAACTTATTTGTAACACTAATTAATTGTAAGTTGATATGAAGTAAATTTGTAGGCCTAGTTCATTGTAATTAATTAATTATACACATTAATTGTAAGAGAAAATATCTATCATATCACAGGCAGCCTTAAAGATATCATAAATCAAAATGATCACTTGAAGATACATAATTATAAACAAAGATGGCATTGCTACATGTGTCACTTACTAAAAGACTACAAAGTAGTGCTTAGCAAAGGTTTAAATTGATACATATCGTTACTACATACCATCCGAGTTTCTACTATGAACTAAACATTGTACCGTAAGTGGCTATAAAGATGGATATTTCAGAATTTAAAGTTCAAGAGGATTAAAAAAAGAGGCAAAACGAAACCGAAAGTTCCGTGTGACACATCACTTTCGTGAAGTCAGATACATAGTTGCTGTAATAGGAGAGTTATATATTTTATCGCTTAAATTATGAATATAAGAAGAAAATCGCCTCCGGCGGTTGGGACTAGACGGCGCACGCCGAAGACCCTGTTGTGGTTTGGGATTCGCCCTCGCTCCAAGAGGCCCTTTTAAATTTTGTTGCCGCCGAGGCCTTTTGGACCCAGTCCGACACTGACTTCACTCACTTACCAGGTAGGCCTACATCTACATTTAATATCTAACACAGTGCATTAGATTGTGTTAAGGCTTATCTAGTTACATTATTACTAAAACTAATAATTACCGTTACAGTTGATTGTCCTATTGATGGAGGTTTGATATAGGAAATATCACTTTTATTACTATAATTTTTATCCGTGTTAGTAGACATATCATCACTCTTATCTGTGAAAAAAAGTACAAGTGAACATAAATAGACAATAGTTCAAGAACAAAATATTCAGGGTATATAAACAATAATGATACGAGTTTTCCAAACTGTAGTTCTGATCACTCAGGCCGGTCTGAGGTCTCATTAACTATGTTTAACTAGCTAAACCGTTCCGCGACTCTGTGTGATGAACGTAGTAATTGTTGATAATTTTGTTACTTGGTACCAAATGGTGGGTTAGTTGGTCAAGGTTGATGTCTTAACCTCCAAAGATGGCTGACTGTGATCAATGTCTGTGTAATTTCATACTGTTTAGGACTGTTTTATTTAATTTTAGGATAACAATTTTATTTGTCAGGCCCGTTTTTTGATAGTTTTAATGTTTATCTATTAGAAAACACCATTTTCAGGATCAAATTTGCAAAATTAGGGATGGTACCGAGTATGACAAATTTACCAGCACTCTAGACTCAGCACACTCAGGACTCAGGACCCTTATTCCTGGAACTTCTCACTGAGCCGTTTCATACACCTAGTGATGCAAGTCTTGGAAATATTTAACGAACCTTGAAATGTTTCAAAAAATTTGAAACTTCTTAATAAGTGCCAGTCTAAAGCAGTGAACCAGATTTACAAATCGCATCATGTAGCCTTATTTTTATGGTAGGCCTACTGAAATGGACAATCCAGTAATTCCAGTTACTTATTGCTTTGATTTGAAACACTTAAAATTGGGAGGTAAGACGCGTAGGCCATTTGGTTTATAGTAGCCTACTCAATGCCTAGGTCTTGGACTAGACCACTTGGGTCTACAATCATAATGGCATGGTCTCATAGTGATTTAATTATGGACTCGCTAGGCTAGGACGGCGCTTGCTGCTTACCTGTTTGTGATAACATCACGGTATTAAGAAATAGTGACATCAATATAAATAGCACAGAGCGAATATTTATAACCTCATAACGCAAGGCAATCATATTCGTAATATGATTAGAGCCAGCAATTTAAAATATTGTACTCGAAGAACTGTCACACTGACACTTCGCCACCATCATTGTAAATTGTCGTAGGCCTACAGCACATATAGCCAACCAGAGAAAATGATTACCGTATTACCAACTAACTAATGTGATGGGACCTTTAATTTTTCCCACTAAACATGGCAATCAAAGATAATGGCAATGGCAACTATTTTGATACGTGCTTTGTAGACCACAAGTTTTTATAGAAATGCCAAGTAAATAAGTGAAGTAATTTCAGTATTGCTATAAAATTTCATCGCTATATATTATGTTTTTTTTCATCTATTTCTATTCCGAAAATTATGATCGCTTACAGTCTCGCTTTCGCGAGACTGTAACTTGTTTGAAGTTTTTATGTTTGCTTCCAAGTAACTTGGTTAATGAAATGTTGGAAAATGTTGTTACCACCTTGTTTTCATGTTGTTTATGAAATGAAATAAAAATTATAAAATACATAAATGTTTGATAGAATGAGTATTATAATATGCCTAGAAGTAACTTAGATATGAAACAAAGGTGTACTAGTGTACCTAAAGAATTTCTGTGATAATTTAGTTAGGATGGCCGTTTTAAGGAAACTGATATCATAGAAAGGGGAAATAGGAATGTATAACATACATATTTTTACTACTTTTGACTTGGAATATTTTGACTAACCACAAAAACACAAGGTACAATGGCTATAACCAGAATGCTAAAAAATCATAATAATTATGCATTGTCCTACATTTTGCCGAATAGAAGTCGTTAAAACATTCGTTTTGTAACATCATTTTATAGCGTATACAGAAACAGATATTTTAATAAAAAAAATAAACAGTTTTGAGAAAATGAGAATGATTGGAATGAAATAAGATTTGAATTAATTATTTATGTTTTTTTCCAACACAAGTCGAGGCGTGGACCTTCCTTTGGGATACAGGCACGGTGCTTATAAAAATATAGAAATTCACCTTCACTAATTTTTTTCTATGTTCAAAAACCAGTGTAATTGGATGAAAAGTTCACATCACCAAGATAATTGTATGCTCTGTAATTAATATGAGATTTTATTTCTGTGAATTCAATCAGATTTGAGATAATACGTCAATGAATTTCATCACATTTTTTTATTCATTGACGTATTATTTTAAAACTGGTTGAATTCACTGAAATATAATGTCATATTGATTAAAGAGAATAAAATTATCTTGGAGATGTGAACTTTTCATTCAAGTACCCTGTTTTATGAACCATGAAAAAAAATTAGTGAAGGTGAATTTCTCTATTTTTATAAGTACCTTGTATGAATCCCCTCAATCATTATCATTATATCATTATTAGAAATTATTGTTAATCATAATTTATCATTATTACTCTAAATGTTTCGCCGCAATTTCAAAGGTTTCAATCAAAAGTATTTATCTCTTCATCTTTATCTTTTATCTCATAATAATTAGTTACTTCAAATATAACTTCATCACTAACATTATGACTACTTCACAATTTATACCGCAGCTATGAGATACAATTAAGCTAACCATATTCATATACAGTTTCTAGGCACACATTTATGGCACTAAAAAGTATTTTCTTTCATTGGATCGAACTGGAACCATAAGCCTGTATTATTACAGTACTATTACAGTACACTACAGTATCATATTCACATACAGTTTCTAGGCATACATTTACGGCACTAAAAAGTTATTTTTTCAGTGTATCGATCTGGAACCATAGTACTGTATTATTCATTGAGCAATATGCAATAAAATGAGAATATGCGTGTACTTTTTGAATAGAATGTTGCTGTAAATAAACCTTAAAACTTATGAATATGGCTAAAACTTTAAATGCATTGCGTATATTTTCTGTTGTGCACTGAATATTGTCTTCCTAAAATTCACGTCAATTTTACACTTCTATATCCACCCGAGAAGAAGGTTTTACCCGTTTCTCGATACTACCACACGCGGATGGTTCATCACTCGTCTTTAGGCTTCATCTTTCGTGGTCCGTGGACACAAGTTTAGGTAGGCGTAGGCCTACAAAGTTAGGTTAGATGAGCTAACAGGGTTGAATAAAAGTGTTTCACCATGGCCCATGAGTTAAGTCTGACACAAACCGTAGAGACAGACACAAACCTACTACACGTGAAAAACCTTTGTTTGCGAAAATCATTGAAAGATCGAGCAAAGACATGGTTGATGCGATCATATTACCAAAGAGAATTTCGACTTTTGAGAGCTCACGTCGAAATAGAAATGTGATTTCTTTCATCTTCAGTTTACTTTTATTCTACTATGAATCCTACCAATAAAGTGAGTAAGAATATATAGCATGGATGTTCTCAAGAAGCAATATATACTTTACTGTATTTATAATAAGATTAACTCTTTGTGAATGACTCAAGTGGAACTTACAAAACGTTATCGCTATACTCCAAGAAAATCTATGTTTGTAGAAACTTGACTAAAATGTAGAAAAAAATGAGAATAAATTATTAAGCCAATTAGGAATATTATTATTTTATATCCATTCTCCTTAGCTCAGTCAACTAATCCACCCCTCTAAAAAAGAATTCACCGTTGGGTGTGGGTTCGAGTTCCGCATAATGCATGGGTTTTTGTGAACGTTCTTTCACTTAGACCCTATCTTACTTTCAATATCACATGCTCATTCGTACCCCTAAATAACTTGGCTCTTGGTGGGGTCGTTAAGCAAGTAATATTCCGTAATTGATCGATTTTTTCAACCTACATAAATTAATGGGAAAAAACAAATTCGAATCAAACATCAAATATTCCAATATTCAATGCTACAGCTATATTAGATGTAAATATAGCAATATATATTGACAACGTAATTATAATAATTCTATCACAACGTAGAAAAAAACAGTTTGTGATGGATACATCTTTGTAGCTGTTTTTTTGATGTCACAGACTTTATTCGACTATAATTCGTTACACAGGCTGCAAGAAAGAAGAAATCTATTTTTGAGTTTTACGCTAAATGCTAGTGAATCACTGAAAGAATATACCCGGAAAAATTGATATTCCGGTAAAAATGTTCCCGGAAATAATATCCCCTACTTCTTGCTGGGAAAATATTTCTGGAAACAATCCCCAGAAAAAAATATCCCCTGTAAATAATTTTTGGACAAACAAAGTGAGGGCTCAATACAGGCAACTCAGAGTGACCAAGCTAATCCTAATCTAAACTGAAGAGAAATCAAAACATCCTATTCAAGAAAGGCTTAGATGTAATTATTAATGACAGGCATTCATTTGTATTCTGTTATTCTGTGATAAAGTAATAAATAATATTTTCTTCTTCATTCAAAATCTGTCTTCAAAATTAATTTCAAGTATCGTACAACCCACTAAGCCAATCTTTAATCGAGTTGATAGTTTTTCCGGGGATATTTTTCCGCTCACCATGCAATTCGATACGAGATGTTTCAGTTCATGTTTATTTGCATAGTTTTTACTACAAAAGAAGTGCTTACAGGGTACTTCAAAATCGGCAAGAGCCGATTGTACCAAGTGAAAATTGAATATTCATCGGTTAATCAAGGTTATTAGTCAATGTATACGAGTAAATACTAAATAGCATGCTTTTAACCTAGGGTGATAACAAGTTATTTATAGCTAATGTTTGCTTGATCACTAATTCATTCAACCTTCAATGCTGCTCAACGACCCCACCAACAGCTAGGTTATACGGGGGTACGAATGAGCGGGTGATAATGAAACGATGAAGTGATGATAGGTGAAAGGACGTTTACAAAAACCCATGCCTTATGCGGGATTTGAACCCACGCCCAACGATGACTTCAGTGTCTGAGGCGTGCCTCAGCTGACTGAGCTAACGAGGGCGGCCAAAAATCACTAATTGGATCACTAATTGTCAATTGGTACAGTCAGCTCTATGAATGCATAGATTAGCAAATTATACCTAATACGATATGCGATTAGTTTTGGTAATAGTTTTTATTCACATTTTTTAGAGAAATAATCAACTGGAAAATAACAAAACATTTGTTTGTTTATCGTTATAACGTCGTTAGTAAATTTCAATCATAATTTATATTTATAAATATTCAGAACAGGAAAATCTTATTTGAATATGAAAAACAATCCGTATGATTTTCAGAATTCAAGACTAAATCTCTTTATAATTGTCTGTTGAAAAGGTTAATATACCAGTGCGTCAAGGAGTTTTTCCATGAAACTCCACCGTCGTTGTTTCTGCTTCTCCTGATATAGCCACTTCACTCGGAACCGCTGTGTAAGGTGTTCTAATTTCGTTCTATTGTCTCCATTATATATACTCGTATCCAAGAAAGAAGGTAGTCTATATCAACTAAATAATAGTATCAGTAATTTCATAATCTCGCTGCCACTTTAGAGATTGAGCGCTTTTTAGATAAGCGTAGCGAAGATTTTCATTCCATATACCGAAAAATTTTGGGCTTGGTTTTTATGTTTTTTTTTTGTTTTTTTTTGTTTTTTTTTGTTTTTTTTTTGTGTGTGTAATTTTGTACGCGGCATACAGGTCGGGAAAAAGTTTCAATCAACTCGAAACTTTTTTCCCAGATTGGTTTTATACCAGAATAGGTTGTGATTGTTTTTCAGAAAAATCGGTCAAACGGTGTCTCCGGAAAAAATTTGGAAAGTATGGAAATTCCCCATAAGAATAGGCCGGGGAGAAATACTTGGAAAACCGAAATTTTCCAAAAGCTCTCAAATTTATACTGAATGCGGAAAGATCTATCATACATATTTTAAGCGATTTGTGAGACAATCTGATGTGAAACAACGAAGAAAACTCATTTTGAATGTACTTTTTTACACATCAATAAAAGCAATTAAGAAAGCAATTAAGAAACTATTAAATGTGAGCAACAAGTGTCACCAATAAATTAAAACGTTTAAAATCTGTGACGGATATGAAGAAGGCACTGATATAATTGTTTGGAAATCAAGGTTTATATACCAACAGACAGCCGCGGTTTTTAAACCTTTGAAGTGATCCATGGCCTGTATATGTGCATTGAGCTAACAAAATGTTGTTAATTCTACATTTCCATACTTCTAAGCTCATCTCACAACGCATATAAGGCGTTTTCCTAGTGTAAATTCATTCGTCGTATTATAGTACAACTCCCATGAAAATTTTAAATTGTATCCTGAAAATACCACAGCTATAAAAATGGACGAAATATATCTAAATATAATATGGAAAGGAAATCTTTCGTCTAAGGCTACACAAATATAGCCTAACCGTCATATTTGTAATTGTTTTATTGGTAGAGGTAATTCTTCTTGTAGAAATTATAGAAATAGATTTTAAATTTCATAGAAAGCTGTTGAGATGTTACAACACGATGGTACTGAACGCATCGAATATAACGTTTATCGATAATCATTGATCGTTATTTAGTTTTGCACTTTTTCTATTTTTACTACACCTCCTCCATTCTTTCAGTTATATTGAATGCAATTCCATGCATATTTAAATAGATTGAATAGATCTGGTTGATGAAGTAGTATATACTCCAGAAACAAATATAATTATTATATTGTAATTATATATATATATTGAACTTTATAACTTCAGAGATTAATTTTGTTTTCTGCTTCACTTGACAGTTTTTTCTTGGTTATAATTACATTATTTTCCACCATTATTGATTAGGTACCATATGTCAATATTATCCTAGTTTCGTCATGCGAGGTATTGATTGAGTTTGTTATTCATTATTGATTCATAACTATTGTATTACTATTAATAATATTGGTTTGAATATTGTTGATGCGATATTGTTTATTTAGGCCCAGTTTTACGAATTGATAGTTAGTGGATTAAGCAATAGTTTGCGGATTAACCTGTTATCACCCTTGGTTTGTATACTATTTTTCTACCTTAATTAATAGTTAGCGTATACTATATGTTATGTAGGTATTTTATATTTTCGTATCTGAACTGATAGCCTCATCAGGGCCCATATTACCAATAACAAAAATGTTATAATTAAGCTTATTAATCAATTGCAGTTTAAAAATAACATTGGTAACCAAGGGTAATAACAAGCTAATCCACTAATTATCGCTAAATCAACAAATTTATTATTCGTAATATCGGGCCTCATTAAATAAGGCTACGTAAAACTGGCTCTCATTAGTCTATTTCAAAGGCCCTATATATAAGTAGCTAGGCCTATCAAGTATTTTATAGTTCCAAAAACCCGGGATTAAGATATATCCTAACCTTGGGTAAAAATGTTGGAAAATTTGGAAAAACAAATGTATTATTATTTTATTTCATGCATTCACGATCACGATCAGATTATTATTATTATCATATAGGGCATACAGCATACTGATATATATATATTTTTCTTAATTTCCATCAAATAAGCATTTTTGTTGTGGGAAGGGGTTGGTTGTAGGTCACTGATTGCTATCTCGTGGCACTATTAACCAGAAACTTTGAAGTTATGATTTATATATTTCTTCTGTATTTTTGTATAAGTTGTACTTGATAATAATTTATATTATTACTATTATCATTATATTCTTATTCAAATACTTAACATACTATACTATTGTTTATGCTACTTTGTTGATGCTGCGTTTATGTATGTTTGATAACTATAGCTTAGCCTTCGTTTGTAACACATTCATTGCCGTCACTATCAGCAGTTTTCATCCCGAACTCGTAGATCTATTCATCATCCCCATATCAGTGTGGGTAGCCTGAAATTAAACGTTCCGCCCTTATTTATATTTTTACATATATAGATACGCTTTTTTATTTCCATTCAACTTATTTCGTATCTTGATTTTTCTATTTTAGAACTGCCTATATTTATCATGGCGGAATTAATAAAAAAACTCTTTTGAGGAATTTCAAGACAGATGACAAAGAGTTTAATAGTATATAGAAGAATTGTGACATTTACTACAAAGGTCATTGTTCTCATGTCTAACTTCCTGACTGTTAATCGTGAACGGAAAACAAATTTGGTCAGATTTCAATTAATTACACCAACATTTTGTTGAATATAAAATAAATGGAACATTGTTCTCTTTGATGTGTTGACCTTTATAAAGAATCGATCAAAATATGGTAGGGAATGAATCACTACCATTAGCATATGTGTACTAAAATCTTACTATAAAGTCGGCTGTACATGAAACAAATTGTGCAACTCATATTTTAAAATAGGTCTGATTTCATAATATAGGCCTACCACAACATGGTTCCCGAAAAATGTCGTACTTCAAAAATATATAAAAATGAAATGAATCTCAAAAACGAAAGAAGGGGGAAAAATCGGTATTATAATTTTTTCGCGATGTAAAAATATTCAAAATGTTGAGTACATCTAAAATGTTTGAATATTTACATATTCTGTATTCATTAATTTTGTTGTAACCAATCGTTCTTATATTATGTACTTGACTATTATATAGGCAGGTCTATACCAGATTTAAATACTGTGTAAAACTTTGAATGCTTTAATTATATCATAAATTGAAGTTAATTGAACTAAATTCATAATATTTCCTATATTAGTAGTATTTCTACCAGATTTTTACCCTGGGCCCAACAATGGTTGTTATAATATAATACGGATAGCTGTTTAATAATCGAAAATACGGAGAACAAAATCAAAAATCTTGATTGCTAATCTATGAACTCAAACTATCATGCAAACTTTCAAATTATTGACCTGTACAACCATACGAAAAGGTTCACTCAAGTATAAGAAGATGATAATAATCTTCTTCCTCGAATCGGATCCACATATAGATAACGTGTTGACTTGGGCATTTAATGAAAACCACTAACGCTCATATATCATACTGCGGGTCTTAGAAATCTCACCCCACACAAGTCCACAATTGAGGTTGACTAAAACGACGATAGCAGCATATTATTGTAGTACATGATGAATGCTAAGCATTTCGGTGAAATCCGCCTACAATTCAATGGTAAATCGCGCGACGCCCTCAAACAGACTAACGCATGCGGGTATCAAAAGTGACGGCGCTCTTATAGAGGTGTTGCTTGGTAGATACGTCGACAGTTGATACCACCGTCCCGACGCTGCAATCATCCACATTCAGACGACGTTTCACCCATTAGTGCAACATGTGGACCAAGTTTCAGCAGAACGTCCTCGTTGGCGTCGTTTTATTCATTGGCGTCGTGGCGGCTGTTGTCTCAGGTAAAATTAATTGGTTTATTATAATGAATTATATTTATTTTGTGGGTTTCATAACTGATTATTTAGGTAATCGTGATGCAATGATTGGTCTACACAAACATCTGCGCGTATTGGAAGCTACACTAATTAAAGTCAATCAGAGAATCAATGGGTTGCCATGCCCCTATATGTAACCTCCGAGTCTCGACTAATGTCTACGGCAAATTACACAAATAAAAACAAGTCTCGTCTAGGCCCACTTGATTGAGAGCCTGATAAAATACTGGAAGAGAGATACTAAACGTGAAAATTTAATCGGATTAGAAGAGTGTATAAAATATAAGCCTGAGTGAATCTAGTTTTTGCAGAAATGTTGCAGGTGAAAATTGAAATCTTTTTGAGAATGGATTATTCTTATTGATTTACGGCTTTGTGCTGAGCTTACTTTTATATTTCAAATTTGAAATTATTCTTAAAATGGCTGTATTCATATAAAAGACACACCATTTTCCAATTTCACAAGTAGTCATTCAGCCTTCACATTCATTCAAATTCAGTTGAGAACCAAATATTTTATAGATGTTGGAAGTCTGAGAGAAGTATTTATTAAGATAATTCAACGAGAATTTAAACAAATGAAAGAGATTTTTTTCTCTATATATATATGAGCATGTTAGTTTCTTGATGGAAACTCATACTCATCGGATCTACTTGAATTGATACTGTTAATTGTTTAATTGTTCTGTTTCAATACTGCTGATCTCATTTAACACATATTTGGTGCTTTGTACCACATTATAGCTTCATATCCATTTTCGAAAACATACAAGAGGTTTTAAAATTTTGTCGACTAAATAATATCTGGTCAATTGATTTAACAAATTATAATTTTGAAAGCGAAGCTAATTAAATCTCAATTAGGACATCGTCGTTGTATTTTATTCGTATATATATAAATATATATATATATATATATATATATATATATATATATATATATATATATATATATATATATACATTTTTTTAGATTGAAGAAAATCATCCGAAAGGAAAAAAATCCCCTAAGTGTATGTATTTATTTTTGTATATAGTTTGTATAAATGGGAGTCGATTAGGAAAAAACTCAATCGTTTGGAGCCAATTTGTGTACAGTAGGTACGAGATATCAACATATTAAAACGGGAAAACACAGATCACTTTTATACCCTCAAAAAATATAAAAAATTATTATAAAATTATCAACCTCGGATTTCACATTTCATATGTATACAGAATTTCTAGCTGTGAACATGATGTGACATGAATTAAATAGTTTTTAACTGTACCATCTTGATCTATTGAAAATATATGTACTTCCCCAATATTGGAATTTTTATATCTTTTCCCAGTCGCGTAGGAAGGGGGGATAAGATGAAGGAAATGACTCCCACCCACTAATGTTCCTGCCCCCTTCCCTCTCCTACTTTGTGTCATTGACACCCTCACAATCACTTATTTTCGTCAGAATACACATCAACTTGGGCTAAATGGGAAGGGCATCTTAGGCTGGGCGGCCCCAGACCCGATATGCACAACAGTCCGCATATATATCACCTTTTGATTTACAATTATACTTCCCCCTCCCCCTCAACACTCAAATCAAAGTTCATATGCGCCTGTTAATTACCATTGGAAACTTATTACCAAAAAACTGATATTTCCTATGCTCTTTTTAGACGAGCAACTATACCGAGAGAGAAAAAAGTTTCGCCGTGGGATTTTACAGATAACTTATAAATAATCATAAATGTATTTAACGTTATTGTCGTTCAAGATGCCTGATTCAGAGGATGTGAATAATAATTCTTCAATAACTACTCAGTTTTAATATAAGCATGCGTAAGAGATCAAAGGGAGTCCAGGAAAAGCAGGAATTGTTCATTTTCCACTCATCACGGATTGTAATCTGAGTGCATGGTTTATTGATGAACAGCATGGTAAGATACTGGCACTTTGCTGAATGGTATGAAGAATGTTCTCTATAATATGTTCGTACAGAGAATCAAATGCAAGTAATTTTATTTGTAATGTTGAAACTAAAAATGACAAATGACACTAGCCTATATACGATACTGTTTTGTAAGTACTTTTTCCCATTTTTTTAATTTATAGGTAGGCCTATGACATGGGTGCTTTATAGAATAGAAACATTGAGATTTGAATTAATCCCCATAAGATGAACATCTGGGAAAAATTATTTGAAAAACATATTTTCAAAAAATCATACGTTTTTGTAGACATAAATAATACAGTAAAGTACGGTTATATGTTATAACTTTATAGATATATCGATCTGCTGAGAAAATAGATTATAAGCAAACTATTTCCTTACAGCTGTTTTGAAGACTATTTAATAATTTTTAGCCTTTGCTCCCGGTACATATATATATATAGATGGCGTTTTTGTAGTTTAGGGGAAAATGTAGTTCTACATTTTCATTCATGATGTATAACTAGTCCCTTTCAAATAGTATGACCAGAAACGTTTGTTTTTACTTACAAAACTGTACTAACACATAATACAATTTAGTTTTAAAACATGTTTTCATCACATGAATTTGATTATTTTTTCCATTATATATACGTTTAATTTAAATTACCTTCTCTTATCATCATTCTAAATTAGATTCGAAACGACTAAGAGAATATAAAGATATCAAGTAAGTAAAGTTGAGAAAACACAATCTCGACAGCCCCACAGGGAATCTTTTCTCGGATTTTGAGTCGCTCTCATTCAATATACTCCGTGATATTATTGAGTTTGGACCAATATAAACCTACACGTCTATACTTCAACTACAACATTCGTAATGGAGTCAGTCACAAAGCCCCGAGCTCTTTCATATTGAGACGAATTGAGAGGGCAGTTAGTTGCAATACACCTAAATGTCATAGATCCATTTCGATCACAGCTCACGCAACTCGATTGAAGACCAAACTATGATGATAAAGAATGAGGTTGGATATCAAGTTTTAAGACGAATATAATTATCATGGTTTATTTCTTGGTGGTAGTAACCTTGAAATGGTCCATCTGAACGTTTGTATACCGTAATTGTAACCATTAATGGGGGTATAATACCTTTATCTCAAGCGTTCAATGATAATATGAGAAAAAATAACGATAAGGAAAGTTGAATATTATATACCTATTGAAATATATATACATATATTTATAACCGTGATTATAATATTGGATAATAATCTGAATTATAATGTAGTTGATTCGAAGATTTACGGCTCCTCCCCCCCCCCCCCCCCCTCTCATAGAATAACTCGAGCAATTTGGAATGTTTGATACACGGCAACAATGTATATTTCTGACTGCTCTTCCAACCTCTCAAACGAATGATAATTGCACGGAAAACTTTGTACAAATTGATGGATAAGCATTGATCAATTCACGACAGAGGGTGTCCAAGGTACTACGATACTCAGCATCCAGTACTTTTCGGTGGAAGTGCCGTGTTGGAAGTATTTTTAAGCAAAGAGATTCTAAAAGGATCTGTGTTCGAGTTGATGGAAAATCCCACGCTATACGATGATAAATAATTGAAACTTGAGCAAAGTCTGGTCTGAAGTAAAAGAACAAACAATCTAATCTATCCAAAACCCACCATAATGCATGGTTTTAAAAAATCCCAACATATTTATAATTCCATTGTGTGATATGCACAGAAATTTAACGTATATCAATGTTCAACCATCCCCAAATACAGAAAAAATATATCAGTTTCGCAATTTAAACCCAAGAGAAAGAAAGTTCAACTCATTATTGAAATGTCATAACACCAGTAATCAATATCATTCCCAAGAAAATATAATATGGCATAATAATATGTGATACACATCTAATCAAGATATATCTCGATCATTACAGATAACATTAGATAATTAGAAAATAATTCGCATTTGTGAATACGTTTACAGGAGTAAATAGACACTTGATTAAACCACAGTATATGGGTGGTGTTTTCATCTTCCATGAACAGTTTATGTCAATTTTAATTTTTACTTTCTATATCCACTTTATATACGAAATTCAACCCCGATTGAAAATAAATAAAAACTTTACCTTTTAAGCTTGATTAAAACCAAATCGGGACGCTTTGTAATCAAAATCAGGTTTGGAAATAATTCTTGTTTCAATATTATGCTTTATTATTTAGTGTTGCATCAGTGATCGAATGGATGTTTTGTTTAGCAGAGCTTAGCTATAATTCAATTTCAATCCCTTACAGGAAGTATTTGAGGTTCGTACATAAGGAAGATGTTTTGAATATTTGACTTCTTCAATGTCCATTCAAGTATCATTCATAGCCATACCTGGATCAAACACAGATGATGAAATATATAATAGTTCCTTTAATAATATGAAGAAAATACTCAAATTATTTAGAAATGATATATACCTGAGCTCAGTCAGTTTCGATTTGTTCATTTTGATTTATTCTTTGGTTATTCTGTTGTGTTGTTATTGTATTAAGACATTATCAAGTAAATGAAGATCATAAAAAAAATGAATCGAATAGGAAAAATTTAGATCAAATTATGCATATACAAAAAAAATAGCCGAAGACGAGAGGGAGATTAGTAAAAACGACTGAAGAGAGTAAAGTAAAAGAACATGAACATCGAAAAGAAGATGAGAGCTTTTTTCTCACAAAAATATATATTGAATGAAAGAAGAGAGAAAGATTTGGAAGCGAGCAAGATAAAGAAAATTGAAATAAAAGAAGTGAATTCAAAAATGAAATCACTATTACATATCTTTCATATTAAATTATGTTATGATGAAGCTGAAAGTAGTACGTTATGTCAAGAATTCCCTTAATGTGATGTTTTCTTGATGTTGTATGAACAACAATGAATATTGAGAACGACTAAACAGAAGATTAGTGTTTAATAGTGAACTAGATACAGCACAGAACGATCACCTATTAAAAAGAGTGAATTAAGTGGATCTATGAAGTTGAGTCTGCTGTCCAGTTAACCTTATTACAAGCCAAGGAATATAATGTTTATAACCACTGGATGGCATCAAACGAATTACAAAAGTCAGTCAACTCTAAATTCTATTCCATTATATAATACTCGCTCGACATATCAGAGCATTTGATTTCTTAATGTTCACGAGTTTTTATCATCCCTTTATTTATCATTCACACTTACAGTTGCAAGGCGTTGAATAAATTAACAAAACCATTAAGAAAACAACATTAAAAAAAACAGGAACAAGATGAATAAAACAAATAATAATTATCAAAAATACACTCAACCAACAAAAACTATCAAATTCCCTAAAATAAAACTTCCCTCCGCACTACCACTTCTTTAAATTCTCTCAATATAAGGTCCTCCTCCGCAATCTCCCACAAACCGTTCCAAACCAAATCATTATAATTTTCTGAGCTCTTCCACTAATGTTTCTTTCTTCGTTCCATTCCACTCGACTCCCGCTCTATTAAAAAATGACTACTTTAACAAAACTAACATAGCTCTGTATATATTTATTCCGAGCATCGAATATTATAGGAACTTTACACAACCATTAAATCATCTTAGTTTGAATTATATCATTTTATACATTTACTTATTTCAACACTGCAAATACACAAAACACACACATATATATATATATATATATATATATATATATATATATATATATATATATATATATATATATATATATATATATATATATATATATATATATATATATATATATATATATATATATATATATATATATATATATATATATATATATACATACATATATATATATATATATATATATATATATATATATATATATATATATATATATATATATGTATATGTACATATGGAGAGAGAGAGAGAGAGAGAGAGATGTGTGAGTGTGTGTGATTTGAATTTAAGAATAAATGAGCGAATTTGTAAAATGATATAATTGAAACTAAGAATGTTTCTAGATTGTTCCTATGATGTTCACTGTTCAGAATAATGAATATAGGCCTATATATATCATAATATATGTATATATAATAATATATCTGTGCGTATCTAATTCATTAATTAAAAGTTGAATCAATGTAAATGCAATTTAAACTATACTCCATTTACGCCCTTGGTCTTATATATTATACCTAACCATATTATTATACTCAGCCAAGCATGTATAGCCAGCCAAACCTTTGGCTTTATTAATCAGCGACGAAAACAAAACACACACACGCATTGGCATTTGTAATTATTTAAGTGCTACACACGGCACTCATACGGCAAGCCGCTACAAAAAAAATGTATGTGAATGTGATGTATAAAAATTAAAGTAATTGATTCTAACCAGCCTATTCCTATTGTATCATTTATCATTGTGAATGGAAAATACTCATCCTAGGTTCGGTTACACCCATACTCTCCTCTCGCCTACATTAATTATTATTGGTCACTTTTATCTTGATAAAATTGTAGACCTATATCGTAAATGATGGGTATATGTGTATCCATGAAAGATGAAGGTGCGAACCACCCGTTCGTTAGTGATGTGGAATAGGGGAGATGATCGATTAATATACCTTCTTCTTTCATAAATATACGTATGCCCATGGTTATTTTTTATGACTCATGGAAAGGACGAACAAATTAAGTTATCATGCAGAAGAGAAGAGTTGGCAGGCGTGGCCTGATCGTATACGAAATCCTCCAATAATTAAAGAAAAAAAGAAAATGCTGCAGTAAGAATGAGTGAGTGACCGGAAGGAATAGAACCTGACAATTTAATTACTTTGGGTTATGAGAAGGAAATTTTGCTTAAAATTACTGTGAATAATTTGAAATCAATGTCCGTTAGTTTAACTCAAATTACAATTATTGGTAGTTAAATTCTAAATGCCAGGACAATAACACTGATCTATACATTTAAAAAAAGGATTTTCAAAGAGAATGCTGGATGAATTGAGAAGGAGAGTTGGATATCCGTGGAAAGGATGGCAGATGGCTTAGTGAAAGAAGTTGAGAGGCAATGAGAATCGTAAAGAAGTAGTTGCTGGATGTTGGTGGGAAGATAGAAAGGAATTGAGAGAAAAGCAGTTGAACGAAGTCAAGAGAAAAGTAGCTCTGAAGGATTTTTGAGGGATTCTGAACGATTTGGAACTGGCAAGCCCCAAGTTAAAAAAAGACTGCCCTAGCATTTGTGGCTAGCTCCCTTGGCCCAATATTAATTGGTCATCTTAGTATTGTACATTTTGAAAAAATCCCCAAAAGTTGCAATAATATATGTTTCACCACTGTCTGTTCTAGGGTTACTTTATTACTCTCTTACACATCCTATTATTCATTATGGCTTCAAAAAAGTGATTATAAATGACTAATGATCGAGTAATTGGCATACATGCAAGTATCAAAACTCATGCACTGAATTTCAAAAAACGATATGCAAGTGGAATTTAACCACTTGTAATAAATACTCGTTACGTCAAATGGATTTTATGATTGATAACTGATTGATACATCGACAATGATCCTATGATTTAATTGAAACAATAATTTGTCAAGTATTGGAAAATCGAATCACAGTTTATATGGTCTACAATGTTTTAATAATAATCGGCATGTCAATACTTCAATGCCTGTACTAATTTATGTACACTATTGAATTGATGAACTACCTTCAATAATTTCATTGTGTTGAAACAGAATCTGATTATTGGTTCACATTACGAATACATGACAATGTATCTGATTTTGTTAGGCCTATAGGCCTACACTAATGAAGCTCCTAGTTTTTAGATAAATCGGTATAAAGAGATAAAGAGATAAAGAGGTAAATCGGTATTTAATAATCGACAAGATTATAGGCTTTATTAATTTTCGTTCAGCAAAGATTCATACACCTAATAGTAATTTGAATTACTACTCATGAGAGTCAACAGTTTTCTCTTAAAAGACTCATCAATTACTAGAACCGAGAGTGAAGTTGGTAGAAATTAATCTCGATTTTGTTCACTTTACTTTATGTGTTGGGTTCACTAGAAAAAATTCGTCCCACTCTAATTATTTAATTACAGTAAATTACCATAATAAGAGCTACAAATATAATCTCACCATGTTGCGATAAATTTGTATGTCCACTTTGGTTACTTCATTTGAATAGTTACAAAGAAAAAATCCTTTCCAATTGTAATTGTATATGATTCAGAATAAATTACTTGTAACAGTCAACAGATTTGTCCTCGAAGCAGACGTAATTTTTCAGAATAATACCACCAGTGTATTTTCACTACAACTGTGAGCTTTTAATAGTCAATTAGCTGATTACTAGCTACGTGCATATGCCGTACTAAACTCAATGAAAAGTGATCTTTAAAAACGACTTTTTTACGTACCTGAAACTTCATTAGCTTTTACAGTGCAAACAGCAACGAGGTTCTATAATTAATTATTCACCTCAAATTACAAGTTTTAAGTTGGTAACAAAACCGTTACCACCCAAAAAAAGTGTCAGTAGAGATTTAAACAAACAGACAAATGGTGTTTTTAATTAAACCTGTCATGATTTCACCCTAGCAATCAGTCAGTATAAATGGCCATTTAACAGATTGTGACAATAAAAAAATGAACGTACGCCCATGTGTGCTGTTTGCCTAACGAATGATTCATAAAAGTGACGAAATGTAATATCGTTTTGATGAAAGGTATACGATAAACTCTAATTGGAAAATGTGAATAATTACGACAGGTGAGCTTCGTCAAACTGACCGTAATAATTAGTCGAACAATTAATTGTATATTTCAAGTGGAGATGATTTTTTTGTATATACTGCTGAATTATTTGCTTATCATTATAACGGTCAATGGGTGATTTAGTTGAACAGTTACCTGCATAATTAACAATAAATCTTTACTGAAGTACTACAATGATTACTCATTGCAGTATTACATAAATACACTTCACTTCATCGTCGACTCCAATGAGCGCGTGGGAGTTGAGCTTGAGTAGGGCGAAGCTTTTGTATTTCACAGGTTGAAATACATCTGACTCTCACAAAAACTAAAAAGTAACTTATACGTATGTGGTTGAAGAAAAATAACTTGAATTAGATTCATATAGTCATAGAAGATTTCATTTTTATTATCAAAATGAACGTGACACGAAATCATTGTTCCCCAATTACCAACCACTATAAGGATGACAGAAATATTAGAACTTTCGGACAGAGCACATCACAATGGCGATCTTGTATACCAAAGAAAATATGCAAAATATTCTAAATGTTTCTTAGCATAACTATTCTTTCTCATCGGTTTCAGAACTTTTATACATTTTTAGTTTGAACATTACACTTACTAATCACTTCTCATCACGCGTCAAATTACTTATTGGGATCATAAACAGGACGACCATAATTCTCCTCAATATGTTACTTCCGGCTATATTTTAATACCTTTGAGCTAATAAATGTTGGGGTGGTTAGATCACTCTTTCGATACGCTGTCCGTCGATCGTATCTTGTCATTCCTAGTTTTAATTGATGAACTATGACTTTGTGTCGAGTTTTCGATATTGATAAAACGCAATATCTTCTTCAGAAAAGAGGACTATGAATTTATAAATGCAGATTATATTGACTTCGAAGGCTAACTCAGAGGGGGAAATCTTGATGGTTCAATAAACATGATTTGATCATGGGGCTATACCCACTAATTAGTTCTCAATATTCAACAATACTTTTATCATCACGTCCATTCTCCGCTATATATCATACCCCCAAAAAAGGTCTACTAAATATGGACTATAGATAGATTTATATATATATATATATATATATATATATATATATATATATATATATATATATATATATATATATATATATATATGTATATATGTGTGTAAGTGTGTGTGTGTGTGTGTGTGTATCATATGGTATTTTATGACTTCGCGATGAATTTCCTTTTCTTGGAGCAGTTGGTAGCTCTAGAAAGAGCCTTGGGTTTCGACGTTTCGGGTGAAAATATGCACCCATGCATCTTTAGGAGACGTTGTTGGTCTGGTATCCTATCATGCCGGCTACCAGACCAGCAACGACTCCTGAAGATGGTTTTATCCGTTACATATAACGTTACATATAACGTTATATATATATATATATATGTATATATATATATATATATATATTTATATATATATATGTAGACCAACGACGACTCGGCTGTGGGAAGCTTGGAACTAGGAATGATAGAAGACAATTGAATTAGATTACTGTTTTCTATTTGTGATACGATGAGAGACCACTTGTGATAACAACGTAAGGGTGGCTCTTAGATCTTGTGCCATGACGTCACGATATAACTCCCCCGCAGAGACGTGGGTGGGTGGGGGGTGGTGAAAGAGTAAAAGGGGAGCAGAGTTATCATATGACTACATGGGGAGTGCTTGTCACAACAATCATATGTGATTAGCTAAGCATAAAACTACACAATTAGGGTAGTCAATAGGGCATCAAATTTTATATTCTTTGCTCAGTATATATCTTTCAACTGGAAAGAGAGTTATAAAGAAATATATTATGCACTTGCCTATTCTCACATTTCATATAATATCATGTTTTGGGGTGCCAGCACTTACGCTGTGAAAGTGTTTGTAATGCAGAAACGTATGATAAGAGCCATGTTCAATATAAGCAGAAGTTCTTACGAAAGCTGCCAAAGAAAGAACCCTACTTCATCAAGAACAAACTACTAACCGTCCCTTGCATTCACATACTAGCTTGCCTCACTTTTGTCCAAGAAAATACAAAATATTTTATTAATTTAAATTCAATCCATAAATACAGCACCAGAGATCATACCTTCAATTTATATGCTGGTCATTATAATATGTCATTTTATGAAAAAGGTCCCAAGCATGCTTGTATAACTTTGTATAATTCACTTCCCAATAGTATTAAATGTATTCAGAAAAATTGTTCATTCAAATCCACAATCAAAAGAATGTTACTATCAAACGCTTTTTATACAGTTAACGATTATCAAAATTTTATAAAAAATACACAATAATATTACTGAGTATTTTAACTACATTGATGTTTTAAATCATTCATTCATCATATTTATCATTTAATAAGTATTCACTATTTATATGAAGAATAATGTTAAAATAATCACTACTTACTATTAATGTGTATATTGACGAGTTCATTTCTACTGACTACTTCAATATTCTGTTCCATAGCAATGTACATATTGATGAAATGAATAAACGTATTATTATTATTATATATATATATATATATATATATATATATATATATATATATATATATATATATATATATATATATATATATATATATATATATATATATATATGTATTTTTTTTAATATTGGGTTTAACGACGCACTGTTATGATAACTGAGATATAATGGCGTCGGATGGATGATTAATGAGATGATGAGATGAAGGTTCTTGGGTAATGGGAAGGATAGTGGGAAGGAAGCGGTCATGGCCGACTTATTGTAGGAACCATCCCGGCATTAGCCTAGACTACAGAGGGAAACCATGAAAAACCCCTGTAAAGATGGTCGGCAGCGGGGATCGAACTGGGTTCGGAATTCCCCTCGCCTGCCGGATCACATGAAGCGAGCGCGCTAACCACTACGCTGCATGTGCCGGTTATATATATATATATATATATATATATATATATATATACCAAAATTTATATTTTTAATATTAGAGTATGTGTACCCATATATTTTTATATAGCTATAACCCGGCACCTCCATCAAAAATTGATGTTAGTAGAAAAATATTAATTTTAGTATATATAAGTTGTATAATATTAATTTTTGATGGAGCCATGGAGGTGCCGGGTTAGCTATATAAATATAGATGAAAACACATACTTCTATGCATTTCCAATTTACATTTCAAAAATATAGGCCTATTTTCAAAAAACTCTGTTATATAATTATCCAGATGAGGACTTGAAGAATAAAAATCAAATCAACAAACAAAACAAATAATTATAAAATGCCTGGTATACTTTAAAATCATTGAAATGATTGAATAATTGATTCTACTGGGTATACTGATATTACCAACCATTGTATAACGTCATGATGAAACGCATGCTGCGAGATATTATAGTAATACGACGAAGTTATGATCATAGAGTCAAGACTCAAGTGGCCTACTGTCTTCTTCTGGACAATTGAATTACGCGTATGGTAATTTTGTTATTCAATGAAAGTATAAATAAAACAAGTTACGTATACTATAAGAGAGGACGAATAATTAAAGTCCTTATACGTCCCTAACTTATAAAATATGTTGACGCATCCGATATTCAAAGAGTTGAACACCATTTTTCTCTCGAAGTCCTGTTTCAATGTCACAAGACAATGTTGAAAAGGTTTTCAATCTGGTTTATGGATGTGAAGGGTTGAACGACTTATTTCTTTCTTTCATTCATCCTAATCCTGTAATTAACATATGATCAGAATTGTAAAAGGGAACAAGAAATTGTTTGTTTGTTCAAATGTGATTTATTTAGTAACAATCTATTTATAATTGAAATTAAAGTGAGTTTTCTTAATCTCCTTTTATAAATACGTGAATCAACGTACAGATAAGTCGACGTACCTTAATTAAAAGTTCACAGTGAAAGCCCACTCATCTGTGAAAACAATGATTGATTGTGTAATGTTTAAATTGTTTCATTTGAGATACGTATAAAAACAAAACTTTCAATAGAAGTCAACGATTTAGGTAGTCTTACAGTGTGCTTCCAAACATCGTGCACAAAATGAAGGCTCACATGCGTAACATTTTCAGTCTCAACGTAATACATAAACGATCGTATTTCCGTTTGTTCGGGTTTGAACTCTGCACTGTATAGTGAAATTGCTTCATACTATTCAGATAAAAATCTTCTGAAATACTGTTTATTTATAACAAACATTTACATTAGGCTGCATGTTATTTGTATGGAACTTGCAATGGTGAGGTCAAAAATGACGACAAAAAAACTAGGGTGTTCCTGTTTACATATAAATATATCATTGATCTTTCCACATTCAAGTTGCATTCACATACATGTGTACTACTATACTAGTGACTACACTATTAGACACTTATCATACACTATACTAGTGTAGTGTAGGCCTTATAGTGTCTACGTTGTCCACCATAGTCTTCATTCAGGAAAATGATAAACTCTTTTTTCTCGATACTTTTTTAAGCTTTTTCATTTCAATTTCGAAGCCGCTAGTTCTTTTTACTATTTATAATTTTTTATTCCCAGTTATAATTTTTATTTGTTTTTGTAATCTGCATTTCAATTTTGAAAAATATTTTTGGAATTGTTCAAAATTGTGTGTTTTCAACTGTTTTTATTTGTTGTAATTTGTTGAAGTAAACGTTTAGACTCTATAAGATATGGCTCTCCGATACAGTTGTTGAACTTTTTTTTAATAACATCGAAGCTTGATACAAAATCATTGTTCCTAGGCTAAGGATGAAAGTAGGATCGTTTAATACTTCAACCAAAAGTATACAATTGTCAACCTATGACACTTCAAAACATGGCTCGCTATCACTATGACGCGTACATCCGTATCCTTTTCAGTCAACGATATAAAATCTATAATTGTAATTCAAGCAACTTCCGGAGTTTCCCGGAAGTGCATGTTACATGATCCACTCATTAACATTTACAGCAAGTTGCACATTCTGAGAACATAATCAATTCCAGGAGAGTCAAGAATAGAAAGAAAAAGAAGAGAAGTAAAGAGAGAGAGAGTAAGAGATTAGAGAGAGGGGTAGCGATGAAATCTCAGAACTCCAATATATAGATATAGAGGAGAAAGGCGAAATGTGATATCTACCCCCCGCCAAGACCCTTCACAAATCACAATATACGTTCGAGATCACTAAAAAAGGTATATTTACATCTCTACGTGGCATAGCCATACACAATTGAGATGATTCCATTATAAACATTTCCTCGTGTCACACGCCAACAGCAATGCTGAGCATTCTGTGTGAGCTGAGCTGTTATAGCCAGTTACACAAAATGTTGAAGTACCAATGCATGAAATGTGAGAGAATGGTTCGCCATTCCTTATATAATATCTGTCTTGTAAGAAGAAGGTCGTCTACTAAATGAATTATTCTAGAAACTTCGATAATTACAATATAATCTGACTGTAACTTCAAGTTTAAGGATTTAACTTTTTGAAAGACGTAGTCGTCTCTCTTATAGTAAACCTCGTCATGAAAAAACACAATACCTTGAAAATACCTAAATAATTTGTGTTTCTTCTTTCGTGGATGCAAGTACATCTATCTAAATCAGAAGGGTTAGGTTATAGCCTTATAGCCTTGTTTCTCAGTATTTCGGAAACTAAGTTATCAGTCACATAATTCTCTCAGTGCCTCAGAAGACGATGGTCGATTCAATCAATAACTAATGGGCAATCTTGGTGAAATTCTGCTATATTTTTATTTCAGAAAATCGCGAAACTTACGGCCGTTTCTTGTCATTGCATGCAACGCCTTGTGCAATCGCGTGCTCTAAGCCGATTTGAAGGGGAATGCAAAAGAGAGTATATAAGGGCCTAGTCCCGCAGTTATGCGGGAAATTTCTGCAAGGAAATTTTCGAAAATTGAACTTTTATACGATTTTATGAGTTTTGGGAACTACACGAAATTTCTGAAATAACGATTCTTACGTACGATGAGCTTAGCTTAGCTGATTGGCTGAACCAAATGAATAACGAATATATTAGCTTGAAAATGTTCACTTCAATCCAATATATTTCAACTGAATACTTCAATATTAATATTTCTATATTTTCGTTCAATATTTTCATGTAGTCATTTATCCGTATTTTTTCGTTGGCAGAAGTTTATACAAAATTGAGAGAATATATAGGTTTTACAACCTTGGACGAAATACAAACAGCTCCCGAAATATTTCAACCTAGGCAGTTGCCTAGGTTACAACTAGCCTATGGCCTAGACGGCCCTGATAGTAGTTAACTCTCCACAGTGTCTAGTTCAAGTATTTCAAGCACTCATAGAATCTTACATGAAAGTATATATGCCTATTTCTTGTGTTTCGTCTCCAGACTCCGAGAGAAGCATGTCCGACGACTACCCCATCAGTTTAGCAGATCTCTTCGCCGGCCAAGCAGAGAGAATGCCCCGAGATCGGCGTGACCCCCGTACGTCAGGGTCGGCGTCGGGGAGCAAGATGCTGGGTGGCAAGACGTCGGAGGGTGGCGACGGTGATTGGACACCGCTGGGGCTTGGTAAGCGTGACCCTGGCAGCTTCACGCCGTACGTTAGTGTAGGTGCGTAAATACTAGAGACGGCACGCGTAAGATCGTCCATGGCAATAACAAGTTTTTTTATGTTTGTCCACTAATAGGCCAATATATTAAATGAATATGAAACTTGAGATTTGTTCACCTACATATGTGGAAAAATATTTTGTAGATCGTACACAATATGATTTATTTAAGGTACTTCATAACTATTTTTTTCACTATTTCAGCGCCGTAAGTAAATATTGGATATAATGATATATTAGATATATTAGATATCATGATGGTGTATAGATGTGGGAGTTAATCAGGATTTTTCGATTTATTTGATCATGTTGGAAATGATGTAGACCCTACCCAAGTAGCACAAATTCACTAACTACGCGTATTTCGTGTCTCACATTTCCGAACTGAACATGTGAATCGGGTAGTAAAAATGAGATGCGAAATACCATTTCAATGTGACACAAACCTCAAAAAGTATTAGTACGTATTTTCGAAGTGCGAATTGTATGAGTATGCACCGATTTTATTCTCATCTTAATTGTCTCACTCATTTACCGCCCAGAAGCACATCGTTTTAACACGGTTTAACCCTTGGTTAACACATGCAGTGTATAAGTATATTTTACATGTCACATTCCGCGTCTGTTTCCCGATAAGAAATACGTCGTTTCAACATGGCTTCTTCATTGGCTGTTTTATTCACCAGGTATTTCATTTAGGAAAACCACACGGAAGACTTTATATTTCAAGTGCATGAATACCATCAGTATTTGATAGCACAATTGACCTATTCTACTGATCATCGTTTTCTGATCGTTTTTACGTCATCTTGTAAGATTTTAATTAAGGTACGGATTCAACGGTTTTCATGTGAGAAACGTATTCCATTTTACTGACACGAAAACCATGTTACTTTGAATGAGTGAAACACACATGAAAGATCGTTCTATTTCTTGTCTTCTTTCAGGGTACCGGTACCGGAAATTGATAATAGGTAGATAATATTCTGGGATGTTGTAGGTGGAATTAATAAATCACTTTGACAACTTCACAGCACCAAAATATCGATATATGTTGGTGTTGGTAAAATTGTTCTTCAAGTAATCAAATAATTTCACGTACAGAATACATTCCAGAATATCATCCAACTCGTTATCTCCTCCTCATACCCTGAAAGAAGACAAGAAATAGAATAACCTGTCGTGTATGTTTCACTTATTTAAAGTAACACAATTTTCGTTACAACAAAATGATAGCATGAGGGACAGAATGAAGGTAGGGGTGCCAAGTTGAAATACATTTCGCAGTATTGATTACAAAAATATGTATAATTTCATGATAAACAGTTGAATACACAAAATTGCCGGCCATGATCGACCTATGCACAATATGAAAATTTCAAAATATTAGAAGAAGGGATTATTTGTAGACGAAGGGATTCTTCAAAAGTTTCGTGATGAAAATAAGGCAAATTTCACTGGTCTTCTTTCTTCCAATTTGAGCGGCATTCTGCGAGAATGTAGTACTTCGTGTGTCAAGTTCGGCGTCTGTTGCTTTTTCAATGATGCATCGTTCGGAATAGCTGCTATAAAGAAAATTATATATTCAGTCATTGGCAATTCCATTTGTATCCTTTGATTTTATTCTCATTTTTTTTCATGAACTCTGTTATTCATTGATCTATTTTCTCGTTCATATATCAATTTATTCACTTATCCAATCAATCAATATTTATTCATTCTCGTGTTCATTTATACATTAACTTGGTAATTTATTATTTTTTCGCTGTTAATCTATACCAATGTTGTTCGAATTGTATAACTATGTTTCTTCACTTGTGTTAACTTCTTAAGCCGCATAAGTTAGTTTTGAACAGAACTATGTGAAATGTTTTGTGAATACACAAAAGAGATACATCATGTGATAATATTTGAAATCAACCGTGATGTGGACAAGACTGTTATTTTTTCACTTCTTAATTCACATCTTTATGATTTTCTTCCGTTTTATCTATATCAATGATACAAGTATCAATCACATCTTCTACGTTGGTTATTATGCAACATGTAGTTGATAAGAGTAACCATTGGTCAATCATTATTACCAGTAATGAGTACAGAATGTGCAATATAATAATTTCCAAGCAACATAACAAGTTGAAGAAAATACAATGCATCTGGGGGTATACCTAACTTTTGTAAGCCTATATTAGCGATCAGCCTATATTAGGTCTATATAGAAGACAATTTAGTTTAAAATTTGATTCTTGATATCAGACAGTACATGATCATGTAGGTTTTATAATACAACTAACCTGTAAACAATTATAGTTGGTTACCTGAATGCAACATTGAAACAATAATGTAATTGCTTCTTGATTTCGCGTCCTCCAATAAATAAAGATCAACACTCTCATTCTAACAATATATGAGCATGTATATGTGAAGTGATTGAGCACTCACCCTTAATCAATGGTTCCACATCGTGTAGCTCCTCCAGTGAAACAATCTTAACGAATGTTCTTCCAATTCAAAGTTCTGATGAAATGAGGGAAAAACACTCCCAGCAAGACCAATGCCGCCCACCAATCCGAATACTGAATGCTGAAAACCAATAATTATTTGAAACGGTGAAAACGATTCACAGATGCAGCATAAGCCAACACCCTACGCCTAGAATGCACTGTGCTTATGTGTAAGCCTACGAAACAATGACAAGTTAAAACTTATCTTTCCAATTGAATAAAGATGTACCAACATATACCCTATGTTGTAGCAATAATATATTGTTCGGATGAGTACTTACCGTTGTTTTATTCCTATTTTTTGCGCTGTTTCACTGTCCTTACACGTGGAGACAAACGAACGCTTCCAATGGCCGACTGGCAGTTGGTGAGATTGCGTATATTCAAGAGGCCATGATTAGTATACACTATTCCAATACAATTCGTGCGTGGAAATCTGCACAATACGCGAGAATCATTGTAAATCCAATCTGATTCTTATATCTTGAATCCTATATCTCTTAAATGTTGTGATTGATGTGTTTTTCTCACAGGAAGCGACAACGCACGCTCTGATCATCTAATTCACATGCAAACCTTGTATAAACCTTGTAACCTTTTACATTATTGTATTGTTAGTATACATTGTTGTCAAAATTGGTTTCTTACATTATGCGAATATATCAAATTTCTTTTGAATGATTTTATTTGAATTGTCTCGCGGTTCAGTTGTTTTCATATTTTTATTCAATTCTATGTTGGTTTTATTATGAGTGATACCCTAATTATTGTACACATTAGTAGATATATGAAACATGAGATTCAGACGAATGCTCATTTGAATTTTTTAAAAGATTACAACATAATACAACGTGGTTTTTCTAATCACACTCAGAGTTACGGTGTAGTACGTTTTGTGATCCAACACTTGGATCGAGAGCAGACACATCTTACATCGAGAATTATTTTCGCTATATATATAGCTACGTTCAAATTTGATAAATGTTGCGTGTTTCAATTCTTGGAATTCTTTCCCTATTTCACAAACTCTCTCCACATTTAATTCCAACATACATAATTATCATAAATATAGACGAAATCTTATTGTTTTTTGTATACAAACATCATATTTTGAGTTATACTCCAATCAATTACAAGAGTTCTCACTTCATTCGATGTCACAATTCATTTCACAACCTCGATAGTTTGAACAATTCCAAAATGTGATTATTTAAAACTCGCGCTTCATTTTCTTGAATTTTGTCACGTAATTCGCATTCTATTCATATAACTTTTGGTAAATCAGTCTTTTAGCTGCGTATTTAAAGTGATAATTCTACTGCTCTTTCCACATCATGATCAACCATATGTTGAAAACGTGTGTTTTCTACTATAGAAATCTATGTCGATTTAATACTCGGTATCTCACATTCGATGCATGTGTGTATTTGTCTTTTAAACCATCATTTGAATACGCTAGCGTGAAAAACAAGCTAAGCCCGTCCATAATTCGCGATGTTATAAATGATCTCTATCATTCACATGTATATCCCACTCTGGAACACACATTCGAATACGCCAATGTAAAATACACGCTAAACCTCTTCATCTTTTCCAGGTATTATATTACCTACATGATTCCCATCTATATTACCTTTCAGACTAAACATTCAAATACGCCAGTGTGAAATACACGCTAAACCTGTCAATATTTCAGAGGTGTTATTTATAGCTTACATGATTCCCTTGTATATCCGTCTTTCAAAACAACATTTAAATATATCAGTGCAGATTACACGCTAATCCTGTCCATGTTTTCGAAGTGTTGGGTAACCTATATGATTTCCATGTGTAAACCTTCTTTCAAACCAACATTCAAATACGCCAATGCAAAATACACGTTGATCATGTTAATATTTTCGTGGTGTTTATTAACCCATACGATTCCCTTGCATTTAAAACTTGGCAAATCAGGACTTGTTTATGACGAAGTAGTACGCATGAGATTCTCATTTCTTATTTTGTTCTTTGAGTATTCTACTTATGATTCACGCCTACTTCTGATTGGCGAGAAGAACGCAGATTCAAGCCGGTATATTATACGTTCGGAACACATCTTCGTTTCATAGTGGTGCATAGCACATATTATTCTCATGTATATCAAGACATTCAAAATCAACATTGGTTTGTGTCCATGCAATCCACATACTTTTATCATGGATATTTTCATAGCATCAAGTCATCCGAACGGAACAGATCTATATACAACTGAACAAAACCTCATAGGAATATGTAAACTTGAAAAGTAACTTATTACCATTGACTTTTTCCTAATACAGATTGGCCCATGCGATCAACATACGGTTTACGTGGAATTTTGACTCATGGTTTAAATGACTACCAATTCTAGAGTGAAGTACATAAGAATCTTGAGAACGGATCAGTTTGTCTGAAAAGACATGTATTTAACGTGAACGGGCCTGGCTGGGCCACATTTGTGCTACTTGGGTATATAGACCTTCTCTACCCAATATTGATATACATACTCAACATAACCTCTCTTGACCTTTAATTCACCAAATATTTACACGTCCATGCATGCAGCGGGTCGTATATTAGAAAGTGAAAATCTTAAATTCGGTTTCTTTAGAAAAAATTGAAATCACCCACGTTGGTGTATATAGTGGATAATTATTATAGAAATTTAAAATGCAAATGTAATACATTCTATAAAGTGAGGAGAGTCGATGACTACTATTTACTAATTAATAAGAAGAACGATAATCTATTCAACTAATCTCTTGTAATTCATTTACTAATTAGCAGAGTATTTCGTTTCTAAAGCTATAGAATGAAAACAAAATTATACCCTATTAATAACGTAATAAAGTAACGTATACGTTGGTAATTGAAAACAAGAAATATGAAACACAATGGTGTTTATTGCTAGGGTAGTTATTTCAGTGTTAATAATAGACATGCGAGTTTCACTCCCATCCCTTGCGCTGTCATTATTCTGGATAAAAGCTTCGATTGTAATATGAAGAATACCGCTCGATTCCAGTGTAAACTTTCAGGACCCAGCGCAAGGCTATCAACTTGCATAATCTATACTTCACTCATCTATAATCTGATGCGACTAAGAGCCGATTGTACTAACTTACGATTAAATATTAATTAGTTAATCAGTACTTAAGGTACAAAAATAGCATATGGATCCAAGGGTACACAAGTTAATTAGATGAGCGTTAGCGAAGATTTCCATGCAACTCTTACCAAGCTTTGTCTGTGTGTTTTTTTTTGGGTCTTGTTTGTAAGCAATGCACAGGTCGCAGGGTTTGACCGATTGACATGAAACTTTTTTTATACGCAAACTTATCCAACTTAGAACTGTATAGTTTTGGGGTCTAATCGGTTGGACCATTTTTGAGAAACATTTTTTCAAAGTTTCTAAAAACCCCATAAGATTAGGCTGAGCGGAAAAAATTTGAAAATAAAATCTCTCCAATATAATCCAAATTCTCCTCAAATGTGAACACAGAAATAATACACATTAATAAAAATTGACGTGTAATTTGGACCAGCCGTTTCGAAGAAAATAATTTAATACATGTTTCTTAGAGCTGATTGTACCAACTGATGATTAAATATGGATTAGTTAATCATCACTTAAGGTACAAAAATAACATAGGTAACCAAGGGTGATAACAAGTTGATTTGTTAATTTTTGCTTAATTCACTAATCATCACTTGGTACAACCGGCTTTTATTAATAGAAAATATAGAAATATTAGTGGAAAAATATTGCATTGTTAAATTCACGGCTTCCCAGATCCATTGGCATCGGATAAAGTTCATTTTATATGATCAAGTTGTGTAGAGTTTCGCTCATCGTACAACGCACATTCCGCGGCTGATTAGTAATAATAATCATCATCTATCCCAGATTCCAAATTGATGGTTCAGGGAGTGGAACACATTCCACCAAAATATTAGGGCCCCGGATCTCCGGGAAAGAAGCTGGCCAGGCCTGTTTCATCCTCTTCTTTATCCTCCATGTCTTCCTTTTTCCGTACCAACTCCCTCCACCTTGTTCTGTCTTCCCACAATCTTGATTCTTCCACTGCGTTCCATATTTCTTCTCTTGCAGCAACATCCTCCTTGATAAATCCACTCCACTTCTCTCTTGGCCTTCCCACTCTTCTTTTCCCAAGTAATGAAGTTACAAATTCACGCCTCGGAATTCTTATCAAATTCATCATTTTCATGTGGACAAATCACCGTAGTCTCTATCTACCCATTTAAAAATATATAATCTCTCTACTTTCAATTCACTTCTAATCTTTCTGCTTCTCACTCTATCCATCTGTGTCACTCCTTTCACACTTCTCAAAAACTTCATTTGTGCTGCTTGCAAATATGGCTTGGTTCCTTCTTTCCTATCTCCCATATTACGGCACCATATGTTATAGGATAGGCAGAAAATACATTTCGGACAGTATAGTATAGCTTACACTGCTGTGGGAAATCTTCGTCCCACAATAATTTCCTCACTGATTGAAAAAATCCTTCTGCTTTGTGCACCCTTATATTTACCTCCATTTACTGTCCACATATAGTTGCGAAAAATTAGTCTGTACCCGACGACTGATTGACAAAGAAGAGTCAAGGCGTCGATTTATTAATATTAATCCAATTATTTGACTTCATCGTTTGACCGCGTTTCACGAAAAAATAAAATGTTTCCGTCAAGGTAATTAACAATTAGGTTGAACAAAATTAGCATTAATAACCAAGGGTTATAATAAGTTAATTCTCTAATTATCGCTCAAACCACTAATATTCAGTGAAACTGCATACCGTAACTTAATTACCCGGCACCTCCACCAATTCTAAAAAAAATATATATATGCTTTCATATTATACAATTTACACGTCATGATCATTCATGAGCATGAGCACAACCACACTATAAACGTAGAAATCAGAAATCAGAGAAAATAATCTTTTGAAGTTGAATAGATTTATATTGTTTTCTGTCTAGTATGTATAGGTTCACTGTTTTCAAATTCACTAAATATTTTACCCAGACTAGCTGTCAAGATACACACACACATACTCACTCTCTAAATATCACATTTTCTTGCGAAGTATTCTTATTCTTTGAATAGCAAATTCGTGTTTCTCTCTTTTACCTTCTCTTTCTAAATAATAAGCATCCAAAATAGGTTTTTGTTATGAAATAGAAATAAAATTCGCATCAAAATAGATTGACTACCACAGTCTGATGATTCTGTGTAGGTGATTTCAGCGTTGCGTCACACACGCCATACATTCCAGGACTAAACGTACGAAACCACAACTTAATTGAGTGATGATGAATTCACTCATCCCTAATCATAATAATACATAATACATTAGAGCCGTATACTGGTACTCATTAGCGCATCAAACACCGAAACACAATTGAACATTGATCTCATTGTCAGATTAATATCTGAACAATGACGTATTGTCTCTCAACTAACATAGCACATGAAAGATGATTCACATGTACTTCGCAAGTTAAGCAATTAATTCTTATGATTCTATGTCAACAGGAGTTCTGAGTAACATGCAACAATTCTTTGACAACTTGAAAACTAACCTGGAAGGCCTAGAGACGTTGCCAGCTGAAGAAAGAGATGCTTTGTTGGGAAAAGCGATGGTTATGGCAGGTAGGCAATGAATTGAATCGCATTACTTATGTGTGAAGAAACTTAACGTGGTGACAGTATTGACTTTGTATTATGACTAGCACTTTGTTTTACTGTCAAATAGACCGTTTGAATAGGAGTGATAACGGGATTAGGGAAAATGAAATGATGTCAGCGATGATTCATAGCTGAAAGTTGTATAGAACCATGTTTGGCATTTGGTGAGAGCTTAAAGTTACTTATACACACGTTATTTAGGTAATTGTGAGAGATAGATGAGTTTCAAATAGAGGCATGTTGCAATCCTACTCATCTCTTCAATATGTGCTGTCAGCCAGTAAGGTACATAGAAGATGTACACAGAACATGTACTGTGAATACAATATAGTCAATAATACATGTTCAAAGCAATGTAGTATAATAATAATAGAACGTTAGTCTGTATTATACAGGCGACAGTTATGAGCTATAATATTTTTGAACTGTGCCTCAAATTTCTTAAATTCTAGTGCAAATTTATTGAATTTTAATTTATAAAGAGAGATCCTCTTTTGCAGTCATTCAAATAATAATTAATCTCATGTTTCACGTCATATGTACATGTATATTTCTAAGAAATACTCGGACATTTATTTATAGAAAAATAAATAATCATATAAATAAATGAATGAGTAGATAGATGAATAAATTAATAATAAATCAATAAATCAATGGAAAAATAATTTTTGAACTAATTATTTAATCAATCAAATAATTATGAAGTTTCAACATCTACCCTGTAAATTGACTATCTAATCTGAAATAGTTTATCATACCGTTTCATTGCCTTCCCTGGCCCTAAGTACCTACCTTTTGATTCATACACCAGTAGATATTCTTTACATTTTGTTCCACGACAAACCCTTATGAATTACAGTATACCCAGCGCAGTTCCTTCACTTTGGGTTAAATTGGAAGAAAGTCTTTAACAAAGTAAAGTACAGTATCGTCAGCGTAAATATAAATAAAATACTTCTCAGTAAAGAAAACATTATTATAAACTGAAATAATGAATACTAACTATACTGATCCTCATCATCGTGTCCCTTCTTTTACATTCATTTATCCAATGTTGTACATCTTCCATTTCAATCCCTTCAATTTACGTATACAATTTTACTCGTTACGTTCCGAATGCTCTATTCTATCGAGAAATGCATTAATTGTACACTGTTTCTATCCAAGCTCTTCACCCATTAAGCTAATAACTATTGCACATCTGAACAACAAGAATCACCCGAAACCGAGATTTTTGTTATAAAATAATATTCACGCTAAAATGTCCTTCTTATGTTTATGGACAACCAGTCCATGCACCGTTCATATTCATGTAATACATTGTATTGGTCACCACTCTTCCATCTTCTTTGTGCCGGATACATTTGGAAATCGTCCAACTAATTTTCCCTCCTTGTCATTTGGAAAACGATAATTCTTCGCAATTTAAATTTAATAACTTATATTAAACAGTTTTCCTGAAACTATATCATTATAGCTACCTTCCCACACAGTTTTAATATATTAACTAAATCATTTAGTACCGATATTATTATTCTAAATCCAACAACAAAGAATTGTTATGATCAGTAATCCTATTTTAATAGTATACTAGCTTGCAATAGGCCTACCTCTTCTGGTAATCGTACATCTAAGAAGCTTTCAATCAAGATTCTATCAACACTCGATAGTCAATAATCGAAGAAATTTCCCACTACTAATGACTGTTATTGTCAACTATCCAAGTCTATCGCTAATTAATTTTTATGGGAATATACTTTTATTAAAAATGAACCATATTTTAATACTGACTCATACATTGACATCGAAATTTGAAAATATTTTTACCCTATATCCACTGACTAACTCTTCTAAAACTACACCATTATTCTAGTTTAGGAACCCGTCATCATTTTTTAGTAAAATCCCTAATCTCACATTTACATCTGTCATTAGGGAATGCACTACAATTTAATTTCATAACAATATAATTTTGACGCTAAGACGTCTGTAATAATTGTAAACATTCGTAAAATTTTCTTATTTATAGAATGCAAATGCTAATACTGACAATGTATTCCAAATAATAAGTTTTGCTATATTTCCATCGCATCCTTCTTCTCAAATGCCATGCACGCCTATCGTGAATGTCTGTGTTCGTAGCTCCTTCTTCCTACTGGACCCCACTTGATTCACCGACAACACTACGTGGCATATGCGGGGGTAAACCATGTTGGCAGAAATTCTCGAGGTACTCACGTTTCCCGCAAGGCTATCGCCTCACACGTGCTTACAATCCCGCACACATCGATCACACCTCAGGTACTAACAAGTACTCATTTACCACTTACCTATACGTAGCAGAAATAAGCGTAACTAGATACGCATTCGCAGCGAACTTGAAAGCGATACGGCTGGTTTTATATGTCTATTGTTTTCAATTGAACATGATCAATGATTATTTTACCGAGTACTTGAATATTACTTTTTGCATATTTAGATTTTGGATCATTGAAAATGTATTCATATGTCCGCTATCAGGATAGATACTAGTGCTACTTGGTACAACTTAGTACTTAGTACTAGTACAAATGTAGTAAAACGTTTTTTGAATTATGATATAATCCCCATTTATGTTAACAACCCAATTTAGAATAGCGCGTACGAAAAAAACGAATCTAAAACATTAACTGGATTCAAAAAATCATCATTCATGCACTAAAGGTTGTTGAAAATTAAATGAATTACTGATGTCATAAACTCAGGTAGAACAAAGGATCCGTTGTGTACAAGGGTTGATCACATAATCATTTTACAATGCTTCATAATATGATTGATGAAACAATCTTAAACTCTATGGCAGTAAATAAAATGGAGGATTCAAATTTACATCTTATAATTAAAGTGTTTGCTGAAGGGTGGCTCTAAGTCAGGTAATGTTTCAGTGTAGCAAATAATTAGCTCTCTGGGGATCAGTAGGAGTGAGTTCACTCAAACACCCTCCCTCCCAACTCAACTACACACACTTCGATGCCTGCTCAAAGCAAATGTGACTAATCGTGAGAAAATATTAAACCCCTAATTTGATGCAGATTAAGAGAGTGCGTAGGCTAAAATGAATTAAAAACTTTTTATGAGCTATATCTTTGTAGGAAAGCCTTCTATCAAACCATAGTCACATTATTTTTTATCTTCACTTGAAAATACACGTTTTATAGTTTTAACTTGTATCACTTCATTACAGGTTCCTTGATACGAAACTCATTTACAAAAATATACCAGTATAGCCTACGTTTATTTTTCATGAGAAATAATATATATAAAAATGATTATCTCAACTGCCAATCTGCATAGAAGCTGTAGAATAGTAGAACCATTAACAAGAAAATAGTAACGACTATTTTTATGGTTTCTTATTAAAGTAATGAGAGGTACAAAACACTTTTACAGGAGGCGTTTCACTTTCAGGTCTTTACAATGTACCATAGTTTCCCGAAATTTGTTTTAATTGATAACCTTGATGATATTATTCATATTTTATATATTTATTATAGTACATTATTCAAATTCATGTAATGAATTAATATTAGCTGTACTTTGTGATTGGAGATAGTACTAAAATTATAAGACATCTCATTAAGCCTGTTTGTTTGTCCTGCACTAGCTGAACTGGTTCTTCAGTTCTTGCACAATCGTGTTTGTTTGTAACCGTGGTTCTGCACCAAGCTGCACTTTCTTGTTTGTTTGTCCCGGTTCACTTGCACTAGTTCAGGTAGTTCTACACCAGCTACAGAGCTGGTGTGCTTAGTTCAGTGCAAGATGGCAGGCGCCAAAATCAAGTTGTACGCGGACGCTTTGCTGGCTTACTAGTTGTTGACGCCTAAATTCGTGTTGATGAGAATGAAAATATATATAATCGAATAAGGGTTGTCATTATTAAATATTCACTATTCATTAATCACATTCCATGATATTTAATATCTCTTTCTCCATCAACGGGTCTGCTTCCATTTCAAAATTCGCGTCTAGAAACCGAAAAATCGGCAAATTCGTGTTTGTTTGTACCTCATCATTTAGGTATCATTTCCTGCACAAAACCCGAAATATGACGTACTTCCTTTTTACACCAGCTGCACTTTAGTTCAGGTGGTGCAACACAAACAAACAGGCCTAATCTTGATTATTTAATTATTGAAAGTTCAAGTTAAATGAATATCCAGTCAACTCGGACTATAATAATTCAACTCAATTTGAAAAACATCGCAACCCTGAAACTAGATTTTGAAGAATGAAGATGATATGTATTTCCCTCATTTCAGAGAAACCAGAAATCATCAACTCAATTTCCGGAATTTAAGGCTTACATATTTTTGTCCTCCAGAGACTATAAGTCATGAGTGACGTAGGCATTACCGATTCTGTATAAGAACATAAACAAAATCGAGTCATGTTTCCGTCACGACTCTAGACAAAGCTGGGTGGAGGACCTGGGAGGACAAATAAATGAATAATAATTTCTGAAATTGAGATGAGATTTCTAGTTTTCTCTAAAATTAGGGAAATAAATATCGTCATTATTAATTAAGGGGACAGTGAGGTGAAAATTAAAAGTCTCTCAAATAGAGGAATGGAAGAAAAATTCACTTTGAAGCTTATTTGTAGTGAAAAAATTGAATTTTTCAAGTTAAAAAAAAATTGGGGGGGGGCCAACTGTGTCGCTTTCCTACTAAAATGTTATATTTTATATAAATCACTACTACTTTCTCAGTTTTCATTTTTTCAATTTTTTTTTCTTCTTGAATTGTTCACAGTACTCCAAGGTTCAAGTCTATGCATTGCTTTTTCCAAAACCTTTTTTATTTGAGACATGAAAAAAGAAAAAATAATTGTATTTTTTTGCAGCAGCGCACGTGCTTACCTTAAATTCATTTGCGAGTGTGAAAATGAAAAAATGGAAAAACCCATTCTTCAAATTGTTATTGATTGTATCCTGAACATCTCCTGAAAATTTCATACAAATCCATCAATTATTGTGGAAGGAGTAGGATTTTTGCTTCCTGAATTATAGTGAATAATTGTTCAGAGTTATTAATTTATTATTGCTTGAAGTTCCAGTATAAGGTATGTTTGCAATATTTCACCACAGAACTTTGAGCGCATTTTTTGGATAGCACTTCCATACATCGGTATACTAAATAATTTATTGTTAATTACCTGTACATCCTATATTATTTATAATAACATATTTGAAAAACAGATAGTCTAAGCTACATAAAGAAACAATAATAAAAAAATAACAAATATTCAGTTTCCATAGTTATTTCACCTCACTGTCCCCGGGAGGACAGAGGTGAAAATCTTATAATCTGAAGTATAATATTAAACAGACTCAAAATACTACACAATACTAAACAGGTGACAGAAAAAAATACAAAAAATTGAAAAATACAATTTTTGTATTTTTTGTATGGTTTTTGTATGTTTTTTGTATAAATTTTGGCATTACTGGAAAACACCTTTTCTGGTTAACCAACACAGATAATTCCGATATTCAAAGTGTAAACTAATTGCAACGAACCAACGCATAATAATGGGTATTCGTTTTTACATCACATTATTACTTTTGCTGTTAGATATTTTTGAAGTTTTATCAATTTTTTTTTTTGGTTTTGAAAATTTACCAAATATTCATTATTTTACTGTACTACTATTTTTTATTTGTTTAAGTTTCTAATACCCACTTCCCTTCAAATACTATTGAGGAAAATTCACAAAAAATTTCAACACATTCCAGCAAATAGTTATGGAGAAAAGTTGTTTCTCACACTCAATTGTGTAGGAAAAACTGTAGCAGAGATACCTCTATTTGAAGTTTTAGTTTGCCTACCTAGAAAAGCAGTGTAGTATTTGAATAGCATGCGAAAAAGAGTGTTTTTCATGATTTTTGAGCTGTATTCACAGTAAGAATATTTTTTAAAATAGAGTTGTAATACTGACATACCTCTTGGATGATTTTTATATGAAAGTTAACGTAAAAGACTAAATTTAAAAAAAAAAAAAAAAAAAAAAAAAAAAAAATCTGTAAAAACTCGAGTTTTCACCTCTGTACTCCCATCTAGTTTCGGGGTCGTGATGTCCTCTATAAATTAACTTGAACTATAATTTCTCAATAATTACCTATTAGTATGAAAGAGAAAATTTCACTGACTGCTGAAAAGAAAACAATGTACAAACAAAATGGTTCTTCATGCATATTGCTCATTAGCAATAATTCATACCAATCAATCTAAAACACTTCTCCTGGTAATATCTAGGTGCGCAAGTTTCTGCTAGATGCCCAGTGAACAGGGTACGGGGGTTTGATTCCCGTACAAGAAGAAAAGGTACACTAAAATGTAACACTTAGTTTATACCTTCACTAGTCAAATATTATGGAATCTCAACTGACAATCTTGAATATGAACAACTACCGTACGCGAATATTTTTTCTGTACATATTACTTGCACTATACCTATAGCGGAATAAATTTTATAAATACCGTAGGTCTCTAAAAAATATGCATGTTGCGAATACAGTGCAGTCCTCATATACAGAAATTGAAACCAGAAGAAAAATAATTTATAAACAATTATAAAAATTTCATTAAACTGTCAGTAGGTTAACGTACAAATTGAACATTATAAATTATGTACAAATGTGAGAAGTCTTTATTTTATATCTGTTCTTTATGTGTGGGCTCCACTTGCAGCACTGGCTGTTTAAAAGTAGTCAAGTAGCAAACGGTCTATTCAGTTGCATGGTGCTAGTCGACACAATTATTACTTACAGTATGCATTGATTGTAATCCGGCTGTGAATGTTGAGTAGATAAGAGAAATCACAATTTAACCATCAAGTTTCACCATTTAATTTTGCATCCCATTGAGGATATACCTGAATGGATGTAACAAGTTGGAGATGAATTTTGAAATACGCTCAAATTTGTTCATCTTGAAAAATATTTAAAACAAATCTATTAAACAAAGCATAAATAAAATTAGAGTTGTGGAGCAACTAGTATGAAGCAAAATAGTTAGGCTTCTATGCTAGCTAGTAGCTACCACGTAGTATGTAGCCCTTGGCATGCACTTCTTGGTTAAATGATACATTATTGGTAACGGTACATAATTAAATCCTGTACCCTACTTTTATGTTGATAATCAGTCAACAATTAGACAAATGAATAAAATAAGTGCTAGTAATAGCAGCAAATAATCTTAATAATACCCTTAAGCCAGGATTTCACTTTAGCAAGTTGTGTAGTATAATAATGTATAAATATTACTTGAATGTCGTATAATATTACAGCATTAATGAAATAAAAATTGTTTCCTCTTCAGAGCAAGAAAAAGTATTCCGCCCCCGCGCAACAGCTGCCTATTTGCATGCACTACGCAACCACCGTCCCTCTCACAAGTTACGCAACTTTGTTGAAGATTCAGAAGCCACCAACGGTAATATGCGCGGAGCCAACAACTACGATCCAAACTTGCTTTGGTCAGGCCTTGGCAAGAGACGATGAATATAGGAGAAGAATATTTAAAAACCTTAATCAATGTGTCAATAAATTATGAAAATCTTATTGTACCAACGTTTTACCCTCAATAAAAACCACCATCGTGCAAAACGATAGTTTTAATAGGAAAATGTCATTATGTCATACATAAAACGAAAAACTCAGTAATCATGTCAGCCATTATTATTTATTCCACATTGTTTCACAGTCTTATGAGATACAGAAAGAGAGTACAGTATTCGCCATCAATAGTTTACTGAACAAATTTCCAGTTTGAGTTTGCTCAACGATACCATGAATAGCCTAGCTATTTGGCGAGTTCGAGATCAAAAAATATAAACATGTACCAGTCTGTCGGCTCTAGGAATACTCGTGCCACAGGATGGAACTAATGTCCTTTCTAATGTTCAGTCAATAAAAATAACACTATCAGTAAGATGACTTGACAGCGAATACTGTGTTGTGCGAGGATAATGAAAAAATTATCAATAATCCAATGTTGGTAAAACATACAACCCTGTTACTCTTCATTTTACCATGTTCATGAACACATTTACCAAACTAAATAAAGTCTTGACAGCTCCACAATAACGATATGGTATTAATAATAATAATTCTTCAATCATTTCTCTAGTATAGATGTGATCACAACAATAAATGAGAAAATTGAAGGGTACGTTGTGAGCAAATGTGGATGACTTGAGTAACTCGTAATCATTCACTATTCTAAAATTGGTAACCTAGTGTTTCAATCACATCATCCATGTTGTTTAATTTATAATAAATAATATTAAATTTAAATAAATAAAATATTATTCAATAACAAATAAAATCATGTGTTGCATTATTTTACAGCGACTAGAGATTAGACAACAAGTACAAAAAGTACAACAAGTACCAAACAAGAAATATACTACAGTACAAAGTTCTAGACATGGTAACAGAAAATATCAACATTATAAATACTATGAATTTAAAAAACGAGATGGATTTCTGTGCGTTCTATACCGTGGCGTTCAAGTGCGGTCGGTGCGATTGGTCTGAACCGGTGGGGGCAGTTCATGCAGAACGGTGCCATCGGTGCCGACCACTTTGTTAATATGCATTTTGCAGAAGAAACATAGATGAGAGTTCATCAGGTAGTGAGCAATACACGAACTAGAAAGAAGAGAGATACAAATCATTTTCATTATCTTGTGTCTCATGTTATCTCAATTATAACCACATTACACTACATTATAATTACACTACGAGAACGGTATTTATACCGTGCTATCACCATTGATTATTTGGGAGGATGAGAGGTGTGCAATAGGCTAACAGCTAATAAGTAGGGTTTCCATTGAATGGCATTTATAAAAATACAACACGTATTAAGAGTCTTCATTTTCTATCATACACAATCAATTATTATCAGAGAGAAATAACAGATCTTCGACAAATCACTCAAATAAAAAATATACCAATTAAGTATATAGACATTGATCAGCGAACATATTCATCTATGATCTATTATTTTTTATTTCATCTTGATCCACTGTGGTTTCATATTCAATCCTTGTTACATAAAAAAAATATATGTTCAAGTTTATGGTAAGCCTATATAGGCCTACCAAATCTATACTCACATCTTATCATAATCATTCCCAGTTTTCGACCAGAAAAAAATCTAGTTCCGGCATAGTATAGACCTATTGTCAATACAACATGTTATTATTACCTGCACGACTCATGATTGCACGGTCTGAAAGTGGCGGAGATGCTTCGAGCATAGCATATTGTGCACAGATTATCATCAGATCCGAGAGTCACGTCGGATATTCGCGACAAGTGAACGCCCAGCATGTGAATCATCCGCTCGACCGTCGAGATCTCGTCAGCACTCACATCTTCAGCATCTGAAAGATATCCGCGTTCAACGTTAATTGACGAGTGTCGAATAATGATTGGCCCTCCCTGTAACTTGACACAATATAATATTCATTCAAGTAGGGGTCTAGACTATTTATTATGAGGGATTTTGAAATAGCCAGTTTAGGTTCAAGGTCTAAATACATTTATAAATCTAGAGACTGGCTAATAAACACACAAATTTATTTATATGAGAACTTTGTAGAGATTAATAATCTCGTTAGTCTATCTAGTATCTATAGAATTGTGTGCTTTGACAATAATTATAGAATATAATAAGCATTAATAATTAATATAGTAGACTTTGATAACAAGCCTTACTATGCCATGTAATTGACAACAAATAGCGATAAGAGTTGGAAAGCTTTCTCATTGGAATTTTTTAATTTTATTTCAAATTGTTGTTTGAAATTTAGTAAATAAATATTTGCCATGAGGTGCTGTAAACTTTATGCAGCAAGACACTATCATTACACTAATTTTGATTTTTGAAGTTTAACCTTTAAGCCTCTAGGCTCCAACATATGTAAACACTAGATAGACCATCCAATAGGCCTACCATCATTCTTCCTTCTCTTTTTGCAGCTTCTTCTTGTCAATCCAAAATGAAAGGAAATCGACCCAGTCATTAACGAACAAAAAAGTGACGATAGAACACTTGATAAAAATTGACGTATTGGAAACCTAAATGTCTCTGTATACTTTCTTTAACTCACAGTTACGGAAAGTGAACGTTTTGATTCCAGCAGATCTCTTCGGCATCGTCTTTAAATCTCCGAGAACGAAATGAAGTGAATCCACTTGAAAGCTGGGTTCGGTAACGAGCGCTCTCGACACTCTGGGCACAGTGGTTATCTCGTCTACGAGAAGAGGAAAAGTATGTGTGTTTGATTAAATGATGGAGAGATTATTGCTCTATCACTGACAACGGCCCAACTGTCAATCTTAAAGTGCAGAGTAAGGGAAATTCTCAAGCCCTACCATCAAATGTGTCCATATCCTCAGATAAAAGTGCGGCTAGAATTCCGACAACCGCTGCCAGTATCGGAAAGTGATCAACAGTATCCAAGTCGGACTTCTGCAGAAGTACGACATGCTGAAAACAGCCGGTTTGAGAGCTGACTCGATTCAATACTTGACACATCAGCTGTGAAAGAAACAAAATTAGTATATATACCAACCTAGTTTACTATTATATATCAAAAGACTAGTAAAAAGTTAATAACCTCTGCCATATTTGTTGATTTTCATGAAATGTGTTAGAAATCTCAGAATATTATAACGGTTTTATCAAAATTATATTATGATGGCTGATGGCTATATTCCGCAGGAGTCCAATTGGTGTACTAAGCTATAACCGTTACACAGATTTAACACAAATCTATTACACTCTGTAGTCTGTACACATACATCAAATATCTAAATACAAAACTATCTACTATCTTCCAAAAAAATAAAGATCAACTAGGCCTAATTTGATTCTTATTATTTTTTTAATTAATATCAATCATTATTTTTATATCGAATTAGTCGAATAGCCCCATCAAGTATTCCAATTTGATTTCGAATCGAAGTTCTAAAATATTGAATCGATCAGAAATCCTAATAAAAACATGAATGCACAACGCAAACAACATGATACTGCATAGTTACATACCAGCATGATAACTCAAACCGCACGATGCCATACCTGACACATCCTAGCTAGTAACAAGTCTGATGACTGACGATTGGGATCAGTGAATATCTGCGGAGCAATTGTTACGATCATCTCAAGTACCCGGAGAAGTGCCAATGCAAGGTCAAAACAGGTGGCGCATATCTTTAGCTGTCTTGAGTCAATCAGAACGGGCTCAGGACGAGTCGATACGTTTTGAATCTAAATGAAAAGAGAAAAATAAGTTATTGACTTAGGGCCTACCGGTAGTTTCTAAGGTATTGAGTATCAACTTTGAATTACATGAACAAGAAAATAAATAGAATTCAAATAATTAAACAATAGCCCAAAGCAGTGTCAATATAGCTCCGAGATATTACGTTTACTGGTAGATATGCCTATTTAAATTCGTTAGAAATAATGTTAGGCCTACAATCTCATCGTATTTTACCAATTTTTCAATTTGTTTTTTTCTAAATCCAATTTTTCATAATTTGAATTTTACACATTTAAAAATTACGAATGGACAAATTGAAAATGAATTTGTCTTGGGACAAATTCAGAATTTTCATGTAGCATGTTATCAAACAATTCAGCCAAATAGAAAATTGATGCCATACTTACTTCCTGTAGCATTCCGATGAACTCTGAGAAAGCCCAATTGAGTTGGTTTAAGAGCGAGTGTAAAAAAGCTACTGTTGTCTCCACGTTGGCCTTGTCTAGCAGTATCTCCTGGACATGGCGCTGGTACAACATCGAGGGGCATGGCTCTGATATGAAAATTACAAATGATTATGACTGAGATAATTATTTTGTAATTAGAGCCTAAACAATTATTTTGATTTTCCACTAGTAAAGTAATCATTCAATGTTTGAACATGAAATGAAACAGAATTTTCATCTAAAACTGCATAGATGATATGTTTAGAGTTTAGGCTAGAGGTTCTCAACTTATGGGTTGTGATTTGAAATGGGGTCGAGGGCATATTTGCATGGGGTCATGGAAATCATTATTTTCAACTTATAGTGCTTAGGCCTACTAGATAGTTGATGTTTATGAAATATTTAAATATTTAATCTATTTTGAGGAATTGAATTTAAAAAATCAAGAGAAAGAATGAGAAATGATAATACTTGTCCACGGTCCAAGCTACACCACGAACAGACAGGGTACGGTAGATGAATTGTTAAATCCGCTAGAAAATTTGGAAAGATATTACTTCCACTTAAAATTATATATGTTTTTTTTAAACATTACTACGGTATACGAGAAGACAACTCTTGCATTATAGGGCCTGGAGTATTAGTATTTTTGTCAGAAACAATAGTTAATATAATTGAAGCTATGGGATGAGGAGATTAATCGCCCTTGGAGTAACATTTGCTTTTTTGCAAAGTGGTCGTCATCCAAAAAGGTTGGGATCCACACATTTAGAATAACGTACTTACTTATTCCTTGACAAATCAGACCCGAATCTGAATGTAGTAATTTGGTTCCCACGTTATTTTGAAGATGCGGGGACGTCTCGTACCTGAAGGCAAAGCCACAGCCCTGCCATATCCTAACAAGAACGGAGTTGCTTTGCGCCCATGCTCGGTTCTCATACGGTCGAAGTAACATGCGAACCATTTGCATACGACTGAGGGCAAAAATATCAGGATATACAAAAAATGTAGGTGAAAAGTGTTTCACAATCAACTGTAGACTCAAATAGACTCAAATTTAAAATAACTGAATAGTTGAATAACTGCAAAAATAGGTACACAAATCAACAGATTGAATGAGATCAAATTGATGATTTATTTATTGGAAGACGACGTTCCGCTATAATGGTTATCATTTTAGTTACGGTATGCTAGTAAATATAGACATTACCCAAAAATCATAAAATTGGTAATTGTATCAATTTTTCAATACCTTCTTCACCTTTTATTCTATGTAAATAATATTATTTGTTATATTAGCTCGTTCCCACATTAAAAAACGAGCTTAGTACGTTTAGGCACAAATTGACTTGTCTTCTGCTATTCTGAAGATCAATACGTTTTTCATTATTTTTTTTATCAACATCAAAAACTTGGCACAAAGTCATTGTTCCCCTATTAAGGCTGAGGATATCAATCAAGGTAGTATCGTTTTAACGGGCTACCACAAAGGCGATCATACCACGCCATAAGTATGCAATATGTTACGTTGATAACACACCTGACTGCAGGTACTTTCTCCAGAGCCTCCAACGTATTTGGTTTGCAAACAAAGCTAGCAAGAGCATGGATCATCGTATCTTTCGAGTTGTCATGTACAATTCGGGGGTCGGCAAAGTGATCGCACAGAAACTCTGCAACCTCTATCAACAAATCTCCGTGGCCTTCTATATCTTCAAATGGTGCTGAGGGAGGCAGGTACGTACGCAAAGCGAGGCAAACTTCGACTAGTGAATCCAAATAGAAATCTGGTAGAAAACTAAAAAGCACTCCTTTGGATGAAAAACTCTTAATGGTCTGCAAAATGATCATTATAAATCGGACTAAATTGGTCTGTTTGTCTGACGACAAGTCAAGGGCACGGTTCCACGCTAATATTCGAGACTGATCGGCGAGCTCTTTTTTAAACACATTACAAGAACGTTCTAGTTCGCTAATAACGGTAACTGTATCACTCGGTCCTGGACTGTTCGATTTTAAAATGTCCAATCGACTTGTTGTTTCATTAAGCGCTCCTATATACTTGTTCATATTCAGGTGCATTTCGTTCAGCTTGCTTAGCTGGTGATGTACTGACGTGTGATAGAACAACACTAGACCGTCGAATAACTCGAGAAGAGACGTCGATCGTTGTATAACACCAACCTCGGTGGGTTGATTGTCCACAGTGCGCGCATGCAGAAAAAATCGCTCGAACATTACGGGGCCGTTAATTGGTTGTGTGGCAGCAATCCTAGCCATGATTGGTATTACCATTCCTGGATTTTCCTCTATCATCTGATTCAACTGCGCTGCGGGTGGTACGAAGGCGTCCGCGCCGGCTCCCACGATAACTAGATGTTCTGTACCTCCAAAGGTACCCACCGACCTCTTAGCCAACACTTTGTGATCTGCACCAAGTACTCGAATAAGTTCAGTTTTAAACTCGGTCAGCAAGTGCGAGTAATCCCCACCCAGGCGGTCTATTCGGAAGTAGTTGAAAGTCCCGTCGTAGAAGATGTTACACGGAAGAACAACGGGATACTCTGCTACTTCTTGCTCCCATAGCATGCGGAACACTTCAAGAAGGCGGTGGAAACAACATAAAGTAATATGATGTGGCATGTTCATCATTGGAAGTGCCTAAAACAAACAAAAAAGAATGACATTATATATTATTGCTAGATGGGTGAATAAAATTAGGTCTAACTATAGGAACTTATTTAAAACTGCACTGAAAATTGGAATGCAATACATTTATTTTTAAAAAGTTGAACAACTAACTTGATGTGTAATCAGATTTTCATGCAGAAAACCTCTAAACTTCTTTAGAAATATTTTTCTTGAAGACGGTCGAACATCTGAGCTATCGGTATTATCCAACATTGCTTTGAGCAGTTCTACTTGGATGGCTTCGAGTACAGAAATAGACTCTTTCATGAGTTGGCAAGCTTTTAAATATGGCGCCTTATTGTTCTCAATCGAAGTATTCTTTGGTTCAGATGGCCACCACGGATTTTTCACCAACTCCTCCAGCGTATGAACAGCCAGTGGCTTTACGTACGTGAAGTGTGCAAATCTGAAATAATGTCTTGTTATAAATCACAGTCCTAGTCCATACTTACACACTCTACTTGATTATGGTACACGTCAACATAGAGAATGGGCCTGTTAAGAGAGTATTGGTGACACTCAATTATGCCTACATAGATAAACAATTTGATGGTGTGTGCCCTTACGTTAACACTATCAAATTCAATATAATTATACAGGTACTTTGGGTGAACAGATATCTAGTGTATAAGCCCAGTATGAATAACAATCAAATATCGCCCTTCGTAGCTATCGAGCATATAGTGTATTGATTAAAAAGTCAATGCCATAACTCGGTGAGCTAAGGCGCTGCTTTAGAAACTGAAGTGTAGTTGAACGTGGGTTCAAGTCTGTGAACATTCTTTCACTTATCATCACTTCACAGTTTCATTATCACCCATTTATTTATACCCCCATATAACCTAGTTATTATTGAGTAGGCCTACAGCAAAATTTTAGATAAAAAATCAATAAATATAAGGCCTGGTATATGACAATCAATGTAACTTTTCACAACGACACACAACCATGCACAAAATACGGTACTGTTTATTGAAAAGAAGTAAATTCACCTGAATGACAGTGATATTGTTGCCACACAACTAGGTGGTACGTTGACCAAGTGTAGTGGATACCAACTTGTAGTAGATACAAGTATCTTGCGTGCAAGTTGCATCAATCCCAATTCCCATTCATCACTTACCTAGATTTCTCAACCAGTACATGTTCTAGCAAGTACTGCCTGGTAGTTGTATGTTGGACAATATACACCATAAGTAGAAGATAATGTTTCTGTGAAGAATAGTCGAGATCTGCGGACACTTGACGGTAACGATTAACGATTGATCCGACTAGACAGTCCAGACAAGGATGTAGCTCGTGTTCCTGATAAAAATATTTACACTCAATTGAAAATATAATGAAATAAAGTAAATTACGTTACTCTTTGACTTCAATGACTTTCATCAAGAAGGTTGAAAAATACAGTGCTTTTGCCGTACGATGTTTAGTTTACAAGAGAAATAAGAGAAATGTGTTTTTTGGCATAAGAAAATCACCTCAAAAGTTGAATCTATTTCAGTTAATCACTTTTTACAAATGGATTCGAAAGTACCAACACTTATACTCTCCGATGATCACTTTATGAGAAAAATGACAAATGGGTTTTTGTGGGGAAAATGGTTATTAACAAGATTAGTTTCATTGTACTTTTAAGTTCGTTATCTTTAAAGCAAGTTATAGCATACCTCTAAAAAACTCCAAAGCATATCCAACAAAATCATCAGCTTGGATTTTACGTTGTTGCCAGTTTTATTTTTTGTGACTGGAGGTACACATATCACTTCAATCATTGGGAGGAGACAGCTCTCCGTAATGTACGGTAACGCAAGTAACGGTCCAAGACGCTGAAAAAACCTTTCTGCGATGCTCATGAGAAACGATTCAATACCCACATCGTCACTGGTTGCTGTCACAGACTGCTCAAGCATCTGTTGAAAATTAAATCAATTTGAAGAAAATTAATCAATTATAAATATAAAATGTAAAAATTGTGTTAGAAATAGTGATCTGGATTATTATAGGTACCGGTATATTATTATTATATTAAAAGATTCACATATTGTAGAATTCCATATAAAAAAACAGTCAAATAAATCTCCAAAATCATCAATAGAACACCTTTTCAGTTTCTGTGAGCACTAAGAACATTACAATATAAGGCCTATAAGTTTGGACATATTGAAATACCTGGAGTTTGTCTTCATATAAGTCTAAGAGCTGTAGCACCCACTTGGACAACTGTTCCGATTGGACAACCTTAATGTACGGTGGATCTTGCATCGGTAGATAACCGGATACTGGGTATCGTAGTGGTGTTGCACCAAAGTTAGCTACCAGTTGTTCGGTGAATGCAAGGCTTACAGCTGGGAAGTAAGCTATGCCAGGGCCCATCTTGATGTCATTAAAAGCCTCACCCATTGACTTGCCATTCCTACACGTTGAAAATAAAGTTATCTTTGTAAAACTAATTGCTAGAAAAAGCCGCATGACCCTGAGGGTCCAGTTATAAACGATTCTCTCTTCAAAGAAGGTTCGAATACGGCGGTTACAGAGTAAAATAAAATGAATAACAATACAAGAATATATTATCTCAAGTTTAAAAAAATATTTCATCTCAAAAACTTGCCTGTAGTATTCTATGATGCCTGCATCAAGATTAATCGTACAGCCAATTGTGTCTCCTCGGAGCCAAGTTTCTCCATATTCACCGCACGTAATATTCCATTTCCTAACCCGATTCCCATCGAATCCAAACGAGCTTGCAGTGTCGCCTATAAAGGTACATACTGTATGTAATTACAGTACTTTTGTACATTTGGTTACAGACTATATTTTTTATAATTTAAATAATACACATCTATGCAATATATGGTTATACTATTTTCATAATTTTCAGTTTAATATTAATTGAAAATGAAGTTTTCCTTTGCTAAAATGATGCAAAATAATTTATCAAAAACAAACTACAATTTACTGGTCTTACCAACACCCATATTCGTGGCAAATCTGCAATTGCTTGTAGCCCAACCAATCTGCATGACACCACTTGTACTCAGATTGGTTTCGTACTGCCATTTCCCTATTTACATAGAAAAACATTCAAATAAGTAAATACAGTAAAGTCTAAAACTACACCTTCCAGTTATTGAAGTTGAGAAAATTATCTTATTGATACTAAAAACTCATACTGATAACACTGTGTTTTGATAACCATCCTGATGATTATAATGATTATAAAATATATACTAAGTGTGTACAGGCAAATAGCCTGAGGATTGATATATAAATTGGGTTGAAGGGAAAGAAAAAACAGCAGCTTACCGAGATGCATGAGTGGAGATAGGCCTACTCATGGTGGAGAGCCATTGAAAAGAATACAGCGATGATATTTGAACACACGAGATTTTGACGTTTCAGCTTAGGTACCTACCGGTACTCATACCTGTGAACTCACCTACCGGTACTATATCGAGGTACCTACCGGTACTCTACTCTACACTTACCAAGGCAACAGCCGTAACGTCCAAAACTTGTGAGTTCAAATATCATCCCTGTGTTGTCTTCAACGGCTCTTCACCATGAGCAGGCCTATCTCTACACATACATCTCGGTAAGCTGCTGTTCTTTCCTTCCCTTTCACCCAATTCATATGAAATGTATAGTAATTATTTTTTGTACTAACCTTTGTAGACGCATGAGTTTGCTCGAATTGAGCCAAAATTTCCCTGTGAACTCACGCTCAACCGATCTTTACCAATCATGAACAAACCCGCATGACTTGAAATATCGAAACGTACTACCGGTGGACCAATACGATGTTTCGTCAACTGTGATATTAGGAAGTTTTCAGTCTCTTCCAATTCATCAAATACTCTGTTTGTCCATACGGTCACGCATTCCAAGTTATAAGCCTTTCTAATCAAAAGACAAAAGAATACAGGCATTACAAATCATTATAATATTCTCGGTAATGAATATAGGCCTACCGTAGCTAATTAATAACTAATATTTTACCAATAATGATCATGAAATGAATATCTTAGAAATGCATATTTGTAATAGGGTTACCATTCAACAGAACAATTGCAAATCATAATGGAATTTTAATACCGTACTGAAAATTGATCGAGTAAATCTATATCGAAATTTTCAATTTTCAAACAATATCAAAATTATTCAATCGAAAAAATCACACTCAAATTTAGGAATGCCGAGAACAGTGCCAGGCAAATAGCCGTAGCTGGCTGCATACGGATATTTGCTGCTAGCTACGTCTTTCATCTGATTAAGTGATGCTTGATTTTCACGCATGCAATACGAAATTAGCGTATTATTTTAATTTTTTATAATTTTCATTGATGTCAGTAATTGTTTGAATGTGTCAAATATTGAATACTCCAAATCAATATCCAAACTTCCTAAAATATTGAATCGATAGAAATATTCAAATCAAATGTCAACCCTTATTTCTCACGAACCACCCTGAAATTGATGGTCCGATCACCAGATGACCGGTCACTAGTTTGTGACAGGCTTTAGCTTGAGTAACAGACCAGAATGACAGTTAAGCAAGATCTAAAAAACAACTGGTAACACCCTCTGAATGATCTTTTTGGAAATCAAAGCAACTTAGATATGATGGACTGGTAACATGTCAAATTATTGAAAATCAAATACAACGATTTAATCTGCAAACCCCCAAAAGGCAAAAAGCTAAAGCACCTACTTACTGAGATGAAGGAGAGGTTTTTCCCAATGAATTTTGCAATTCAAGAAGTTGAAAGCCTTCACCAAAAATATGCTGAACTATTTCATCAACTTCTAAAGAGTTAGATGGAGAGTATTCTGTAAAGTGAATACGTTTTTATGAGAAAATTTAAATGCAATCAAACATAATATAGAACGAGGTCACTGAGTCCTGGCAGTCTTGCTGAAAGGTTCCATCGCTCATTTCTTACCGTGGTGACAAGTTATGTACTCAAATCATGGGTCTAGAAAGTCTTTACTCATCACGTATAACAAGGTCAGTAAAGTAAAACAGGAAGAGGTACAGTCAGCTGACAGTTCTTCTACAACCAAAAATACGGTGAAAAGTTCCATGCAGGACCACCACGGATAATTTTATAAGCAATTCACAACTACCGCCATGTTGGGTTAGGAATAGATTGGTAAAGAAGGTATAGGCCTACTACATTTTTACTCGTATTGCTTTCAAAATTAAAAATATGAAGAAAAGGCCATGGCCTTCTTTCACAGCAAGACTTAGGCAGGATAGTGAGGTACTGTTGATCTAGTGATAGGTCAAATTTAGCACCCTGTTGAAGAAATGTAGACCTAGACCACTTAATGCCTAGACCTAGTCCAGGTAAGAGAATTGATTAATTTTGTACTTGGAGGTATATACGCCTTGCCCTAGCTACTCTACGCTGGATTTTGAATATGTATCTCCTTCAGCAATCGCTCTTTAACCAGGCCTTATATTATTTAATATTATTATTAATAATATTATTTAGTCAATGGCCTGGGCCTAGGCCTAGCCTACAAACTCAATGCCAGTGGATAACCACCTAACCTAAAATATTATTTTCATCACTTAAATTATCACCTTTCTTTGATTTAACTTTTGGCATGATAGAACTGAATACATTATTTCGTTAACTACTGATTTTAACTACGTCCATAAGACTCTCTGACTGTACTGAAGATAATTATGATAGACTATGTCAATGCCTAAATACGAGAAATCCATTTCTATAGACAATTTTTGACATTCGAGTTTGACAGCAGAACATAGAAGGCTATGACGTACACCAACCAATTACAAGCAAGTTCAGTTGAATCCAACCAATCATATCGTACCAAATTCCAACCCGCGAAAAACCAGTCGAGCCTTGAGGACGAGATTTTTTGTACGCCACTTCCATGAAAATTGAAAATCTAAGCAATTTAAAATTTGAATGGATAAATTCAACAAATTTTGAATGAGTTAGTTTATTGGATATAATCATTGATACTCTTTACAATCACAAACCTGAATCTAGATTTTAATGAATAATGATGATAATACATAAATAATTTATTACTACAAAATTTCAGATAAAACTAGGAATCATCATCACAATTTCAGAAATTATAAGCGATTTTATTGTCCTCAAGAGAACAAGAGTCATGATGTAGGCATTACTTATTCTATATGTAAGAAACATTAACAGAATCGAGTAGTCTACGTCAGGACTCAGAAAAAGAACCGGGTCTTGGAGGACAAAAACATTATTGTAATTTCTTAAATTTGGATGATGATTTCTAGTTTTCTCTGAAATTGAGGAAATAAATATTGTCATCATTCGTTAAAATCTAGTTTTAGGGTTGTGATGTCCTTTTAAGAGCGGGCAGGCGCTCAAGACGAACTCTGTGTTTGCCAATCAGATCTAGTGAAGGGGAGCGTGGGGAAGCGCAGCGTGAAGGTTAAGGTCTGCTAGCCCAAAGACTAGCTTTCAACGTTTATTGATTGACACGACACATACATAATTAATGAGAATGAATTGATTTTTTACTTGAACACATTATTTAAAAGTTACAACATAGAGGTGAAACATTACATTTTATTTATGGTGATATTGTCACAGTAGTTCATAAACTACTGTTTTTCTTCAATCATAACTTCTATTCTAATCGACCATTAACCACGATCATCATCTTTTACACGTTTTGTTCCGACGTCTGTCGTTAGGGAGAATGAACTATACATTTACTCAGTCAGCGCGAATGTCCCTCTCGACAGACCGGACACGTATTAACATCATGTGAGGTGTGTGTATAAAAGTGTGTGTGATAAGGGAGCTCGGTCTCTTTAGAAGAATACTGTTCGAGGAAGTGAGCCGCCGAAAAACATCTTGCGCGTGCCACTGTACTCTCTTGGGGAAAGGTTTCGCCGTGTAGGCTAAGTATCGGTCCAGTTGACCGTTTATAATTATACCTTTTTGGATTCTAGTGCCGTCGGTCCATTTATAGTTTCATTATTAATAGAAGTCAGACTCATTTTCAATTGGTTTAATCGTCTTGTTTTCCTTATCATTTGTCAGCAATAAATAACCATAGTGTCACCTCAATTGGTCATCTTGTATTTTACCCCTCATCACGATCCCACAACCAACCTCTCACTATTTTTAAGTAGGCGCCATTCCAAATTATTTGCTACACCCTTGGTTCGAATCCATTCAGGCCTTGATTTCAAAATTCGGTTGTAACATTGGTGGAGGTGCGTTTTAACTTCCTTCTATCGCGAAGTTTTGTTGGATTTTATTCTTTTCGGTTGATTTTAATTTTTCTATTTCCACTCATGAATTTCTGAACATTCGATTTATATATTTTTTTTTTTCATATGGGACCGACGATCTTTGGTGAAACTGTAGATGTTAATTCATGTGGCATGTTAGTTTTATTTCTGTTACTCATAGTTACAATGAAAAATAGAAGTGGAAATTTCATTAGCGTTTTTTTTGTAATAGGTAAAAATTATTTGCTGTTGAATGCAACGTGTAATCCTGAAACATGTGTTGCTGTTATCTTCTTGAATGCGTAATAAATTGTTTTTATAATATGGGCTGATTTTAAAATCACTTTTGGATAGCTGTTCTTATTTCTTTCGTTCATAGCCAAGTTCTATATATTTATTTCATTCATTGTGAGTTCAAAGTTTCCATTTGATTTAATTGCGCCATTTATAGTCATCTCTACCACATTAGAATCGGGTAATTTTTTTTTCCCTGTATTTTTTTGGCCCGTAGTCAACACGTCGTTTTGTTGCGTGTATTTATTGAACTTAAATTCATTTTAGGTTTTCTCCCCGATTTGTAAAACGATGTAAATTATATTATTAGCGTAAATGTAGCTGTCGTGGTAGTGTTGAGATAAAACGATCAGCTGTTCTTTCAGAGTTCATCGGTCTGTCATTTAAAGAGATGATGCACTCATTACGTCTCCATGCAAAGCGCAGCGACAGCATTATTCTGGTGTAGTACACACGTGTACTACTGAAGTAGTGTGTAGTGAGGTTAATCACCTAATTGCTGTGTGAACATTCTTGTTTTCTCCCCCTCTTATTTGGTCTTCGATTTGTCCTCTTATGGTGTTTTCATACATTTATCATTACATTGATCGCAAAGTTTATTTCCGATAAGTTTAATTTTTTTTAAAGTTTGGATGTTATTTCCATTTTCACATAATTATTGTTATTTTTTTTTTTCAACTGTAAGAAAACGTGAGGGAGCGTTGTAATTTTCGCTGGTTTTTGGTATTTGAATGCACTCAGTTACGTTTTCCCATGATATTTTGAGAAAGTTTATAATAATTAGGAATACACAAGGGGAGCCAAATTTCAACTATATTCATTATAGATCGTGCAATATGAGGTCACATATTAAAATCGCCAAGTGACATGGAACCAGGTTTACACCCATTGGTTTAAACGCATGACAGGGTCATAGCAGGTTTTTTGGGGGTGTTCAGGCCTGATAAAAGGTTGGATATATTTTATCCAAGAGCGGGTTTGACTTACTCACGACGTACTTAGTGGTTCTAAATTCAAGATTTTTGTTCTATTTAAGTAACGATTGTCCGAGATGTAAAGTCGAATGGAAATGACAGACGTACAATTAACTTTAGGAGGGTCCTGTATGCGAAGGTCCCGAGTTCGACATTAAATTGCGAAACAATTGCCCAGTGAATTGTGGGATATAGTCAGTAACGGTATTATTTGAGTTTGATTCGGATACGCTAACTGTCGGGAGACTTATAAGTCACACCCGGTCACGTAATATTAGTTTAGTTTGTAAGCCCTTAATTTTAGTATTATCAGTGCCACAGATATATAGACACCCCCAGAGTTTAAAGGTTCCATGCGAAGATTTTCGACTTCTTATCTGCAGCCCATATGAGTGGCTCCCCAGTATTTCAATTATTTTGGATGAAATGATTAATTTTATTTATACATTTCATAATGATTTGAAGACAAGGTGTCTTTTTAATTCATCATCTTCAGGGTCAAAAGGAAAACGGGGTGTATTTCAAAACGGTTTCAATGAATTTACTGATTGGTATATTATCCAGATACCGTTTCTCATACACATATTCTCGGCAATAGTTTAATTGCTTCTTAATCTCTTGAATTGGTATTGTCTCATCACTTTCATTCTGGTACGATCGTGAAACAGCTGATGTCAGGTGTCGGATGTTGGCTGGAGTCGCCTCACCTTACATTTAAATGTATCATTTAAAGAGCTGCATTCGTTTGACAGGAAATGCTGAGATGTGAATAAAAACTTGGAATGATTATTCGTCATATTTTACTATCCATTGAATGTCAATGGACATCTAATTAACGAAGTAAAAACAATTGGACAAATCGGAGAACATTATCGTTCGCCATAATGTAGGCCTAGCTAATATTATGTTTCGTCCACCATGCAGGTTTCAGTCGGGCGGACAAGATCTACAATCCAGGCGGTGAACCTGATGGACAAGGAACGACGCCGACGATCGATATTTCGTTTTTTTTGTGAGCAATAATAATCCAAAATGGTACACTCAAATATAAACGTTTAACCATTTACATTTCATTAACTGATACTAACATTTTTTTTTTAGGTTTTCGAGATAGATGTAAATTCAATTGTGATTTTCTGCACTGGTAAAATATAATATATTTTTCTATTACAATTTTTGATTTCTTATTTTTAAGTTTTCTTTCGATTCGCTGACTATTAATTTTTATATATGGATTATTATTGCTCTTTAACTTCATAATTATTATTTCCATGTACAAGTATAATTGCTCATAACGTCATTGTTTCTCATTTATTCTATGAGTTTTAATTCTTTTCTATGGAAGACGCTATCAGCAGTGAAACCAAACGGACTTCAATTTTAATTTTATTTATTTTGCAACGTTTTTGAATGTCCATCACCGGGTTATGTTTAACTGTAGAATCATTTTCTTTTTCTCAAGCCACATGTTGAAGCCAAGCCTAAGAGAGTACACACCGAGACATCCACTCGTCGCACACGCACACACACTTTTTAATGGGAACACAGATTATGAATATCATCATTTTATTTTCATTTTTTTTATTTTCATTTTTTTTTTCTCTCTCTCTTTTGTTTCAATTTTATCATAATACTTTTATTTTGGTTTATTTTCATTTATTTATTTCATTGTATTTCCACCCCTGACACTCGGGTCGAGTCTCAAAGGAAAACGGGGTGTGTCACAGTAGTTCATAAACTACTGTTTTTCTTCAATCATAACTTCTATTCTAATCGACCATTAACCACGATCATCATCTTTTACACGTTTTGTTCCGACGTCTGTCGTTAGGGAGAATGAACTATACATTTACTCAGTCAGCGCGAATGTCCCTCTCGACAGACCGGACACGTATTAACATCATGTGAGGTGTGTGTATAAAAGTGTGTGTGATAAGGGAGCTCGGTCTCTTTAGAAGAATACTGTTCGAGGAAGTGAGCCGCCGAAAAACATCTTGCGCGTGCCACTGTACTCTCTTGGGGAAAGGTTTCGCCGTGTAGGCTAAGTATCGGTCCAGTTGACCGTTTATAATTATACCTTTTTGGATTCTAGTGCCGTCGGTCCATTTATAGTTTCATTATTAATAGAAGTCAGACTCATTTTCAATTGGTTTAATCGTCTTGTTTTCCTTATCATTTGTCAGCAATAAATAACCATAGTGTCACCTCAATTGGTCATCTTGTATTTTACCCCTCATCACGATCCCACAACCAACCTCTCACTATTTTTAAGTAGGCGCCATTCCAAATTATTTGCTACACCCTTGGTTCGAATCCATTCAGGCCTTGATTTCAAAATTCGGTTGTAACAATATAACGATTATTTCAAAGTTTTCGACGAGGGCAGTTGGAGGGGGCAGTTTGTACTTATTTGTGCACTGCTGTGGTCGGTGGGTGCCTCTGCCATCACTGCCATCTCTCGTATCAGCAGCTCGTAATTGATGTCCGAAAGATGATGTTGAATTTTAATTTATGTCCGTCGAATATAGATTACATTAAGTCACACGTTTTTTTTGGGGGGGGTACTCACTCGCTGTTACATTACTTTTTTCTGATTAAAACCGTTTGACACGACTTGCCTGTATCACTGCCCAACAAGTTCTCTCGAATATTCACTTACATTTTTCTTTCCAACTTCTTTTTGGTCCAACCCCTAAGTATATTATAATATTGAAACTAAATTTGATTGGTTGCTATGTGCTCAAAAGCAGAGTTTTGATTGGTCGTATTTAGCTCAGATTATGAAAATGTTTCAAGTTTAAAAACATACTCTCCCTGGTTGACACTTGATATTTAACAAAGACTGAATTTATGGCTAACTTGAAATGTGTTTTTTTTTTTAATTGTCCAGATCAAAATTGTTCTGGACTGCAAACCCATGATAATTATGCAAAACTAATAACCATTTAATTTAATAGCTACCATATGTTTCACTGAATACAACCACTCTGAGCTCTGTTTTTGCATCTTGACCTGGCACCTTGTGAGGGTTGCTAGACTGTCAAAGATCACCAACACATGCCAGACCACACAACATGAGAAACCACTAAAATACCAATTCTTACAAAATAAAATTAGACACACTTTGAACAGATTGAAACCATAAAACTGTATGTTACGTTACAAGCTCGCCAAACTCTTTTCAAGACACAATTCTCAGTTTTTTTTGTGATATTCTAGAATAATTTTCTAGGTTTACAACTTAAATTTTTGGTACCGTATATTTTTACTAAAGAACGTAGGCTTAAAGGTTATTTTTTCTTATCAAAATAATTTTTCGGGGTAAATCTAACTTATTAAATAAATAACAAACAGCTGAATAAAATCAAAAGAATATCTCAAGAATTACAACTGACACTCTGTCAAAGTTAGTGGCGTAAAAGCTAGCCGTCTCGTCAAGGCTGAAACCATGCTAAAACTAAAGAAAACTAAAAAGTTATTTTCACTTTTAAGACGTGTGAACTATACTTAAGGAATGTGCGAATATAACAAAATAGAGATTGCCAGTATTTGATTTGATAATGCTAGGATGAAACTATAATTAATCACACGAACAATCCCAAAATTGAATATTGATCATAATTTTGTACCGAGAATAATAATAATGATAATAATAATAGAGAATAATAGAGACTTTATTTTGAAGCTGAAACAACTACAAAATCGGCGATATTCAGCATGAGCTGCTCTACCATATAACCAAATTACTAAATACCAAATCTTGATCATACTAATATAATAAGTGACTGATAATTGTTAGTAAAATTGTTGATAAAAATGTATAATGGAATACATTGTTCCTTATTGGCATTAGTAAAATCTAGACTGTCTGTAATATATATATATAGACATACATTGATTAGGAAGTGGTTTGCAACTCATTGACACTCAGGATAAGTCAATCAACTATGTAATCAAAAGTATACAAGACTCATTATTGAATTGTATTGGTACAAACTGAGTAGGGCCTATATTGTAATGGTAGTGGAACTGGTTCCTAGTGGGCATTCCTAGTGTTGTAGGAGTTGATTTTTTTGTTGCAGAGGGTAGCATCATGTCATGAATGAGATAGTGTCATCTATTTTGCCATTGCCCAATGGGAACATTGTAAACTCAATGACTCAGCACAGTTGAAGCACTGCTCTGAAATCTGACATCCAACAGGCAAGTACCCCTGTAGGCATGGGTTTTGTGTGAAACATCCTTTCACATATCATAGCCCACTCTCTCTCACCCCTATATAACCTAGCTGTTGATAGGTTTGCTAAGCAGTAGTTGAAAGAAAACAAATATGTGCAACTTTAATTACTGTTAATAATCTCTATGGCGACTACGCCACATAAAATAATTAAAACCAGTTCACCACAGTAATTATTAATCATTTATGTACGATTCTGTGGAAGACTTTTTCAAAATGTTTCGACCTAATAGTCATATTCTTTTGTCCCAGTTTTATAAATTAATCAATGCAATGTGAACGTTTGCCTCGTGATTAAATTATATTTATATGCCTTTGTATATAGCTATTTTTGAACTTGGGAAACCATTGCAATTCAAAAACTGACTTCTCACTCTTCTAATATTAGAGTGATTGTCTTGCCAATAGTTCTTTCTAGCTTGCATTCTCATGTGTACTAGAAGTACTTTGTATCAGTGCACAGTTTGGGAACAGAAAAAATTCAGTCCTTTGGTTAGTTATATTGAACAATGTCGACTTTATTTAATGAAAAATAAAAAATGCTCATCATGTCATGGCTAGCTTACAATTAAATATACAGTACGAAACAATTAAATATGCTTATACATTCAAAAAATGTCCGCACTAATGTGCCTACGGTATGTGCAATATTATAATTTCAGCTATTACTGTACCATCAAAATTAGTACCAATACATAATGAAATGATGAAAGTTCCTTACTAGAAAATTATTATATAGGCCCAAGTATAATAATAAAAAATCTTTGAGTGTTGATTTAAAGGCCAAAAATATTCTCTAACAGAATTAGATACCGTAATCAGTTACTTACAATAAACATAGAGTACCAGTATTCAACATATACAGACATAAAATACCAAATTTCATAGAAAATGAATCAGAATAATGATATAAAGTTTTGATACAAATAGTTTTACATAAATATATTACCATCTAGGCCTACATGCTCTTCAATTTTTCAATACTGAAATACGGAAGCAGTTGATCTTGCTGACTTTGGAGCAGAACTAAATGTACAGATTATAATTACCTGTTTACATATTAACGATTGATACATAGCAAGTCTTTTAAAACTTGTGAGCTGATATAAATAATTGTTGTCAACTTAGAAGTAGACAGTACGACCATTTATCTGTGAAATAATGATGAAGCTTCTTAGCCAATGTATGAAGATTCTTGTTGACTATCGTGGGTTACCTATTCAATTTTATTCAAAACTACTTTCGAAAAAAAATCTGTTGGTGTTTTCTTTTCATTTAGATTTTATTCATCTTGGCTCGATTCTCAATACCTATTAATTATTTTAGATGCCGTCAATAGAGAGAGACTGTAACTACATCAATAAAATGTTTGCTATTAGCCTTATATTGCAAATACTGAATAATATACAATTACATCATGCCCATTTTAAGATGAAACAATTATGTGATATACAGGTATGCGTATTATGTATACCCCTACTGAAAATTATCTTGTGGAGTATGGAATATTACAGTACATACGAATGAGAGACAAAAATACATAGAACATTCATTGTTGCTGTTATTGTATAGATAGTACATCTTCAGCGACACTGGCTACAAAAGCAGAAAAATAGTAAGTTTCAATTCTTGGAATTTGCTATCAATTGTATCAGTTTGGGCCTTTCATATAATTTAGAATATATTATAATAATTTCATGTGACAATGTAACTATTCATCATTAGCCTACTAGTTGATAGTAAACTTGAATAGTTTCGGTCTAAACAATATAATTTCACAATCGTATGATATTAATATTTTACACACTTTGATTTTGGTATACAAGCAATGATCAAATATATATATATACACCTATAACATCATACAGAATGACTAAAAAGTAACAACAATTTTGTTAGAAATTATTATACAGGTTGTCAACATATTCATAAGAACAAAATACGTAATAGGCTTACATAGGCCTATGTCTGTCTATTTTACACGTATTTACATTTAAAAATTGGAGGCGAGTAACGACTCGAGGCATATACGGGAAGAAAATGTTGTACGTCACTTACGCAAACTCACGTTTCATTTTTAATTACGATATTGTATTGGATTATACATTTCTATGCGTAAGTTCAGTTTCTAGGATGCAGTGCATTGCTAGCCAATTAAAACGACACACATGTCCAAGACTATCTTTTCTAATTCATAAATTGTTCCCTCTCTTTAGTCTAGTTTTATCATTCTACGCAACAAGTATTCTGGTAGTATGCTATATTATTGAAAGAAGTGCTTTCTAAAATATCAATTGTAAAAGCTTTTTAGAAAACAATTGAAAATATCATTTGTCATAGGCCTCTTATACATTGTAAATTTGTAATAATACACACTAATTGGCATGCTAAAATGTCTACGTAGGCTGACAAACTCTTTTCAACAGGCCTATTAAAATATTTTCGACAATTTCAAACTCTCGAATCTTTATATAATCAATTTTATAAAATAATCGTATCATATTCTTAGGCAACATTTCATTTCCCTGTACTGTTCCAAACTTCAAATATTAATGGGCAGATACTCCATCCATACTTCAAATAAAACATAAGGTTCTAATTTTTATAATAATAAGTCTAATATAAAATTCCTTTTTATGTAAATTGTAAATTACCATTCTTATTGTAGTTCTTTTAAAAATGATAAAAATCAGTCTTAATATTAACATACATACTATAAAATATGTGAAACTTATAAAGAGTACTTATTTTTTTAGGATATTATTGTCTTTCTCTCAATCAAATGATTCATTCGTTTTCTCTTTGCGGCCAAGTTCCGGAGATTGCTGAGGTGCTAATGACAATGGTAACACTGGTTTACGCAATATTTGTGGCTTTACTTTAACTTGTGGCTTGAGTGGAGAAGGCCCCTCAGATTGAAGAGGTAGCGACTCCGCATGTGTTCCTATGTTGTGAACAAACTTGGTTGCAAATTTTGGTGTAGTTCGTTGAGGACCAGGACTTTGCATGGGAAGCGGTTGCAAATCTAAAACACTATTGCTACCCAAGGTGTCGTTATTATGTTCGTTGGAAATTTTGGAAGAATTTGATAAATCATTGCTATCACTAGTTTCTGGAGTTGTGTACTTTGAACGTTTTGCACTCCCTTTGATGGTCTGTGTCTGTGCGTCGATAGAGACACCATGCGCAGTCTTAGTGTTCTTTTTTAGAGTACACTGGTTCTGTTTAGCAAAGCGTTCTGCAGCAGTGGTCATATCAGGGCTCTCAGGACCCGAACCAGGAGGACTCACGATGGCATCTGATACTGATACTTCATCTTCTCCAGAGGAAGACGATGATGATGAAAGTGATGCAAGAGATTCGGTGCCATCTTTGGGGCTAGACGAGCCGAGCACCGGGAGGCCCATAACTAAATCGGGTGTGTGTTTTTGGCGCAATTCCCAGAACTCTTGGTTGGATCGGAAACTTTTCTTTTCTTTTTTATCTGATTCCAATTGACTCTGTGAAAGAGCTCGAAGCTTCCACAAATCACGGTTCTGGCTAAAACTGGAACCGTCCGAAGAGTCTTCATCCAACTGGATAGCCACCTCTCCAACACTCTGACTTTTCCAGTGTGCTTTTCTGTTTGAAGAATAACGTTGCTCCTTACTTGTGATATCTCTCGATTCCCCATCTCCCTCACCACTAGACGTACTAACAGGCGTGTTTGATCGTAAATCTCCCTTCGATTCGTTCCCTGGTAACGAATCCAAGAACTCGGATAGTCTGTCTTCTTCCTCTTCATTTTTGGCGGCTGCAGCATGAACTTCAGCATGTAACGCTGCAGTGGCCAACAGCTGAGCTGTGGATAACGCCGTCTCGACGACTCCCATCGCTCGGCTACAAGCTGAAGACTTTGAAGACGTATCACTTAACGTCGAGTCTAGACTTAGAGACGACTTCTTCAATGATAAACGTGGAGATGATGACAGGTTCAACTGGAACAAAGAAATAATAATGAGATAAATGAACCCTATCAATAATTTTTATTCATAAATAATAGCTGTATCTGAAAATGAATGAAAATAAACAATATTAGATCTACCAATACAATAAGGTATATTAGTGCAACTCATGCTAATTATACCCAGTCACATAAAACTTACCTTGAACAAGAGAAGTGTACCACGTAGCTATTGTCCACCCGATGTTCTATGCGGTAGGTATAGGAGAAGGCGGTAGCTAGCAAATATACTGAGACATACCAAATCACTCCAATTCAAACATAAAAATAAAAATAATAATTATTCAAAGCCAAATAACAAATGAAATAAAAGAGAACGAATCAAATATTTTAATTAAAATAATAATTAAGGTACCAGTATAGATTTGATTATTCTTGTCCACATATCTCAGAAATAGGCAAACTGTTATTTAGCAATGAATTAATTACACTAGGTCTCCATTATAGCTATCGTACAGATGGATATACATGCCGTGTAGATTCTGATGTATGCTCTCTCTAGAGCTAAGATATGAACTCTATAAGGGGTTATTTTTTTCATCTTCTTTTTTTACACTGCGATTTTTGTATCGTGAAAAGTACTATTGCGATCTACAACGTTTGTAGTAATAGTGTATACTCGACTGTTTTTCTGATTTGCAAGAGGTATGTTCTACAAATAAGACTTTAATATATACGTAACATGAGAAATGCTATGCAAAGAAATAATGTGAACCTTTCTGTTTTTATGCATGAAAAGGTTATAAGGTATTTAATTGAAACTTAACAATTTGTATACAATTTACTGATTACAATTATTTGTAATACAATTTGTAATGAGATACCATCATATTTTTGGTTTTGTAGTAATAGCAGATTCGACGGCTCTAGAATAATTTGGAATGTTGTTCCCTATTCATCTGTACAATATCTATGAATATTATCCACGGTACCAGTAACGTCTCATTTCCTTTCTTTTTGAAAGGTTGAATGTGAACAATTCTTCATCAAGTGTGTTTTGTTGAACAAAAAGTAAGCCTATGTTTTGGTACCAATACTATGTTGTATTTTGGTTATATTATAACATGAATGAGAATACTGTCCAATGTTCCAAAAAGCTCTTCGTGCCGTTAGTGCCCATCTACGACCACACTTAAAAGTTCACATTCAGCTTGATTTTCCCTTACGTTTTTAAACATACAAGATATTCTGATACTGTACTAGAATTGACTTAGTTGGATGGTTTCTTTTGCATTCCTTAAAAATTGAAGATATCCAGTTAACCAAGATAATAAAAAGAGGTCAAACATAAAACATTCTCAGTTAGATTGTTAGTCTACTAGTAATGGGCTAGTTGGTTACATTATTAATGGGATTTACTATTATTGATTACGATGCTGTTTTGAACCACCTACAGCCAAACAAATCGAGACTTGAATAACAAACACGGTTAGTTACAAAGTAATTTTTTTAATTTTTCCCATTATATTATATATTATATAAAGTATATCACATTTGTATAATTTTATAATTAAACCTAATTCTTATTCGACTAATTACACAAATTAAGCTATAACTAAAAAAATATCAAGTGAGATTCAGACAGATTCTATAGTTACTCGTTACTGTATTTACATAATACATGAAGATCAATAGTTTTCATATGTACAAAAGGTACAGTATTTGAAAAAGTCTACACTATAACGTAATTTCCATTAGCATTATAAAAGCTGTTCCAAGTGACCATCTAGGGTTTACAGTATGAATGTATTTATAGTAGGTCTACATATTTATATTTCTCTATTAATATTTTACATCTTATCGAACAATCTGGAAAATCTGAATCTGGTTTGAGATGAAAAAATAAATGTAGGGTTATAAAACTTGTACACACTTAAATGCAGGTAGGCTACTTAAATCAATAATTATATAAAAATATTGAATAATACTTATGTTTTCCCACGGTTGATTTGTGACTAAAAAAGGCAATATTAAAATCATGCCAAGAGTAAGCATGCGCACAGCAGTACAGAACTGTACTATAATATTAGTACATGAAGTGTCGATCACTGTCGTTCACACAATTGATTCAAGCCCAAAATCATTCATATTTTATACCATTAATAACATATTCTACAACAATGACAACAGAACAACAAAAACAAGTACAGAAACTACACATGGCATACAAGGCAAGCAATAGGACATCTCTTTTTATGAGTGCGAGCTTTGGATCAACCTCCATGCAACAAGAAATTCGGCCTGTATACAACTGCGTTAACTTCAAAGGGGTAAAGTTTAAAAATTATATTACCGACAGAAAGACAAAGTAGCAATTGAAATTAATGTATAGGGACAAAAATGAACTGTTCCATTACATCGAAACTTATGGATACAGTCATAAAGGCATGAATGAATGAGTAGGCAAAAATTTTCAGTAGATAAAATAATTTAGTCTAACAGCAAACTAATGACGTATTTGAACCAAGTTTAGATTTGAACCAAAGGTATTAGTTGAAATACACGAAGGCTACCGAATTATAAAACTTTATGAAGATATGTTGGTTGATCCAAAGCACGTATACCACAGGTATTATACAGTGGTCTCAAGTACCTCTTGCGATGTGGGAATCATAATTAGCGGAGTTGGTTCAGCACCCACCAGAGCTCGCCGGGTCATCTCTGGGTCGGGCCACACTGGTGTACCTATTCCTACGAGAGGAGAGTTATGAGGCGAGGAAGATGTGCCCGACGATAGAATCGAGTCGTTGGAGCTCGAAGCACGACGTCTCATCGACTCTTCGGAAGAACTTGACTTGAGTAGTTCGAGCTTATCACGATCCTCGTCTCTAAAGGACAAAGTAGATCAACCACATTAGTTGGTCACTTTGTTAAGGCAAGTCTGGACTTGAAATCAAGTATTATTCTTGGTCTTGGTATTATATTACTTCGTCGAACATTGATATGAAAGACACGACAAGAACACGCGAGCCGAGTATCGTCACTAGAACTGTAGTGTTTCTGTGATTTTTACAGAATGATCGTTTCCTTATGACAGTTTGGAGCCAGAGGGAAGTTGTGGCATGACGTTTATACGTTAACATTATTTTAGTTCAATAAAAAATTCCAACAAATATTTATAGATTCGTATGGCCATGGGTTAAAATTGAAATGAATGAGGCAACGAACTTACTTCATCTTCAACAGGATGTACTTGTCGGGAATTAGGCCTTCGTGGCCATTGGCGCTACCCCGCCACCAATCGTTAGAAACTTGTGAGAACAACGTAACGTGGTCACCCTTCTTCAAGCTCAATTCACGTTCAGAACGTGCCAGGAAGTCAAACTGCACCGTTGCTTCCATATTTTCGGACTCTGTAAACAAAAATAACGACACTGAAATTCTTGATCAACTACCTTCATAAATTATATTTCATACTGTATTGGATGAACAATGCGAGGCTCAAAAGTGATTTGACAAAATCTGACTGCGTTTACTCTTCATTTTCTTGTACGTAAAAATTGATTTATTCAATTACAACTTGGGAAATACCAGTGTGATAAAGGCTACCATTTCCGTTGGTTGAATGATGTACCAAGGTATGCATGGACTTTCATAAATTCATATCAACAAATATTATTCACTATTAATTTTTGTATTTTTTTATATTTTGAATTCCCTAAAAGGCATGTATATTTTTATGAACATTGTTTGGCACTAAATTAAATTAGGCCTGGTAGAAAATTGATGGTTAAAAGGTGAAAAAATATACACAATTGAAAATTAAAATTGAAATCTATTTGCTTCATTGTAGTGTTATGGTACCGGTAGTAGAATAATAAAATCAAATTCTCATAAAAGTTGTGTAAATCTGTTAATGAAAATTGAATTGAAAAATAGTACAGAGTGTGTAAATCTTACCGTCTTCTGAGGGATATACTTCCGAATCTCCATCCTCGGGGAGATGCTCGGATGGTGAGTCACCAACATCACTGGAAATGATAATATAACAGATTTACTGAAAAATTCAAATATCTCTCATGTGAGATTATTCATGTATAGTTTCATGATTTTCTTACACAAGACTGAGTCACCTCATACTTAGCTCACTGAAACTCTTTTGAATCAACCACTTGCCATTATATACTAACTCACATTTAATAACAACAAGCGATGAGTTTGTAACTAATATAAGTAGACGAGTTATAATACGAAAAAACTAGGTAATAATGAATTTATAACCAATTCTACAAACAGATAATTCACAAATCCTCCAGGAAAAGGCACGGAAAATAGCACTATAGTTTACGAAATAATCAAGTTGTGATCCCTTACTTTTCGTCTGGCTCCTTGCTAATGTATTTCTCATATAACAGTCCACCGTCTAATGGAAATATATCCTCATTGAACAGGATGATGTTTTTAATCAGTTCGTTGACTTGGTTTTGATATTGAACTTGATCTTTATCTTCTGGCACTGGAACTAGTGTAGGCCCGAAACAGATAGCAAGATTATACGGGTCCATCATATTCTCATCGCTGTATTCCGACAAGCTGAAAATCAATCAAGGTATTCAGCACTTATTACAAAATATATAGAAACCAAGTTACTAGCCTACTGGTATATTATCTAAAAACATAAATGACAAAAATAAGAACCAAGTTGGTAATATACCTAATATACGTATTATATTACCAGTTGAAGGAATATTTAATGGGGTCTATACAAATACCACAACATACCGTATATCACTGCATCAACGGTTTTGTCTATCAAAGGCGTGCAGAGTAAATTACAAATTTGGCACTATCATATCAGCATACCAGTCATAACACAAAGGTTAAGTGCAAAATTGATAGACACACAAACGTAATATGGACACTACATGATACAAACTCACATTAATCATCACAATACATAGGCCTACATTTCAATTGTTAAATAATAATTATAAAATAATAGTAGCTTACTGGTTGAGAAAAGCGAACAAATATCTCAGCACCACGATGAAAGATCTTGGGAGACTTAGGATGAGATCCTTCAACTTGACCACAAAGTCATGTTTGGACTCTAATTCTGAAACAATCAGTATTAATTAGCAATTACAATTTGCAGTTACACAAAATCACAAGAAAAAGTTTCTAATTTCTTTTGATCCCTACTGTATAGGCCATAGGGTCTAACTACAGGCAATAAGCACTGAAATTAAATCCTTGTCAACCAAGCTATTTACCTGTTGAATTATAAAACGGTGTGTGGAAGAGAAAATATGCTTATCAAGTGACTCGAACACTAGTACATAGGCTTACACGCTTAATCATTTTGTTTGTAATTGCTACATGATTTCCCAACTATAGTGCATTTTTCTTTACCTAATTACAAACATATTCATCATTCAATCACTGGCCGCAAACAAATGTAGTACACTCTATGTGGTCGTAAACATTGTGATCTAATCTTCAGGACAAAAATTTACTTCCAATTTGCTTTTCTTTCTTAAAAAAATAACTCTCACGTCTAAGTGCCAACAAATTTCCTTACGAGCTAGTTCCATGAACTGTTCAAAGTAGATGATGGGGAACAACGGTTCTCGAAGTTCCCTCAAGTAAAGTTTGAGAACGCCTGCGACCGAGTTGATGTCAGAAGCATCCGTCATGTCGGCCAGAGGATCCTCTCCACGCTCGAAAGACTCTCGAAAGTTGTTGATCTCCAGCTGGGAGCCAGATACACGGAATATACCCTGGTGATGGAGACCTGAAATGAGAAGAATAACATCACACTTGGCTTGTTAATTAACCACAGCACATCACTTTCCCCAGTTAGATTAATGGTACGGATAACGGCAGGCAACCAGTTCCCACACAATCCTCTTTTTTAATCGCAAGCGAATCAAACTATCGAAACTATTTTTTTTTACCCACTTTTTTCATACGAAATCACAACCTTTGCTGGTTAGAATTCACTGAATTTTGAATTTAAGCACTCAGTCCACATGGTAGATTCAAGCAATTCTTTCTGGAAATATTATTCATTATTTTTTTATTTAGTACAGAGCAATTGATAACATTTCTAACGATAGTTCTACACGGTACAGACCGTACAGTACTTCTGATTTATAAAGTATAGTGCATACAGAGTTATAAGTTCCTTGTCTAGGGCTACTGAATATATTTCAATTTTGGTAAAGTTCACAATAAATATTTAATTTTACATTTAGGCCTACCTAATTTTGGAGACACTTACAACACAATTTCAATTTTACTCAGATCAATTTATAACACTCACCATATAAATTGATAACACGAACACAGCTCTTTATAATCAGCGGTATTTCTTCATTAGTACTCTCAAGGTATTCTTCTAGGCTACCGCCGAAAAGTTTCGTCTGGCCGCTCATCTGAAGTCGCCCAATTCGTTTCCGTCGCGGTGGTTTCTTGATATGACCCGACCGTTTGTGCAACCCTTTCAGCGACGATGGCGAGTCGCCACTCGGGTCGATCAGAGTGAGACGAATGTGTTCATGTTTCGAATCTAATCGTGCTATACGACTAGTGCCAAGGAGGTATTCGCGGAATTTCTAGGAAAGAAGAAACATTTGATAATTACTTTTTGATACCGTACAGTACTTTTTTTTAGCAAACTACAAAAGCAATATGTGCTTCAAATTTGACATTGGATTTGTTGCTAGATGTCACAATTATTATACACAAAAATACTCTTTGGTTAAAATTATTGTAGCAACCATGCTGAACAAGTTGAGCCACATCTTAATGCAAGGTCATACTCAATCGACAGAGTACAGTATACCAGTATTGACTAATAATGACACATTTAAAATATCCTACTTTTTTCTGATTTGAAATTAGAAGAGAAAGTAACATTGTAATCTACAGTGCGAATCTTTTTGACCGATACAAATGCGTCTATAATTAGAGTTAGACCACTTTCATTCTACACTTCTAAAATATTACGTTATTGTCTTCACTTCCTATGATACCTACCGACATGTAAAACTCTTCCGTCTCCTGCCGATCGGCTCGTAGTTTAATGGAAACAGTTTCTGGCGGTTTACTGGCCGACACTCCAGATTCTCCAAAGTAGCTGGTACAATCGTAGTCCTTGGCATTTAGCATATCAAGCAGTGTTATCTCAGCTGTCTCTAACGTCTTCCATACTTCCTCAGACTCGGTCCTCAACGTAGTCACTCGGTTCTGAAGCTGGCCCAATCGATTCTCCAAGTCGCTACGTAGACACTTCTGGAGGTCATTCTCAGGTCCCTAAAATACCAAAGTAATGTACAAATAAGTATTGCTGCAATGATACACCTGAATATCATTTTCAAGTACAGACCTATGTATTACCACATACTCTGAAGGAATCATTATGCGACACTTACTTTCGATAATAACACTCTTGGAACACAAGGGAAACTCAATTTGTTCCATTACATAACTTTATTATAAATAATGTCTTTCAATTTTATAATTCTCACAAGTCATAATATCAGCAGGCTCACTGTAATATTATGAATCTAAAATAAAATTTCAAATTCATAATGTGTTCCACTGCTATTAAATTTAAATATTATAACTTTGGGTTGGACTATGCTGTGACTTACGAATATTGATTCCAACATACATAGGCCTATATTTATAATTTACATAAATATTTTGAAAATCATTGGGGAAAGTGACACGGGCTGTTGGATCATAGTCTTGAGTGTGATAACAAATCATCGAAATTACCTCATCTCTTTGGCCTTGGAACTCAAACTTCTTGGGTATCATGAATGCAGAGTGGTTGAACTCGAGGAACCGTTGTTTATCGAGTCGCGAGTCTAGACTATTTATACAGTTATTCATCTGATCAATACCAGACTGCACCGTCCTCTGCTGGCCCTCTTCTGCTGAGACGTGCATTAATAGCGCTCGAGTAATGCAGTTGTGGAAACCAAAGTCCATACACTGGTGAAAAATTTCAAAAACACTTATAATAGAACTTGTATTACACACTTGGAATTTGTTCCAATTAGATATATTTATTGGAATTTTGATGTAAACAATTAAAACAATTATGTCAACACACTGAGAACTAAGATGAGATTCTTTTCATTTTGTACAATTCACAGTAAAATTCCCATAAGTTCAACTTACATCTATGAGATCGGAGAGGTCGTCTACGAAGTATTTGTGTATTGTTGTGTTGGAGGCTTCCAAACATAGGGTATACTCGTTGCGAGCTTTCAATGCTTTCAGTTTGGCATCATTGTATTTGTTCTTACGCTAAAAAGCAGAGAGCAATACAGTTAAAAATAAATAATAGTCATAGTAAATAATAGTAATAGTAAATTGTAATAGTCACATAATGTAAACTTGAAACTACATAGACATGTATTTGGGTAATGATATATATTTATTGATGCTACTACACTACTGTTCTGCCCCACTTAGAAAAAACACAGTATCTGCATAATATTGGTTCCCAGATATATAAATAGAGAGTGTTATGGTTTGTCTTGATGTATACTTGGATAAAACACCCATCTACCACTTCATGCAGCACACATTTCCAAGTATTGGTAGATACTGTGTTTTATCTACTTAGGTATACCCTCACTGGTTCTGCATGAATCATGATTAGGCTTATTGACAAGTACTATATTTCATAGAATTCCTCTCATATATCTTTATTATTCTCAAAATTAAATTTATCTATATAATTAATTGAAAAACACAGTTGTATATCCATACACTGGAACACATCAAGAGGAGCACAAAGGCTGGTGCTTAGAGCTCTGATTTAATATGGGAACTATCACATGTCAGCTGGCCACATGTTGTGATTTTAGGCCCAGGAGGTCTGTTGTTTTTTTACACACAACACACTTAACTCTATACACAGGATTAATTGTGTTACCCCTATAACACAGCAGAACAATTATAGAAATGGTATAACTTCCTGTGCTTCCAATGTCAAATTGTTTGTTTATCTTTGAATACATATTCTGTTACAAAATACCTGCTGCTGGCATATTAGTAAACTAAAATGAACATACCAAAAATTACTTTTCTATTTTCTACATACTATTCTATGCCTGTACCTTAGCAATCGATTGACTAGTATTACCATATTTAATTTCAGACTTGAATTCAAGAAATAATATCAGGGCCGGCTCTTGGGCGGGGCGACCCGGGCGGGAGCCCGGGGCGCAAAATGTTTGGGGCGCTACATTTTTTTTTTTTTTTAAATAAATGAACATAGAATACTTGATACAAAATTATTGTTAATATGCGATTACGAAGTGATAAGGAGGTCCGTTCGAAAGGTGACAAGTCGTCAGTTGAGTTCTCAAATATATAGTATAGGAATGACTGAAAAACCAAAGTATACGGAAGTAACAATGATATTTTATATATCCGGAGAGTTTCCGGATATATCGGAGATGTTTTAAAATCAGTTTAAAATGTTCAAAAAGCCTGACTAATTTCGCCTCCGGCGGCTGGGGCTATCCCGTCTAGGATCTTTGAAAACATTTCAAGTAGTGTCTTGGGGTCGCCCGGGGCGCCAAAATCCCACGAGCCGGCCCTGAATAATATACAGTGGTTCAATACCAAACCATGAATGAGTACCATAACAAAAGTAAGAAGTGGTGTAGCTCTATTATATGAACAGTCCTCTATCTTTAGTCATGTGAAATCTTGCTGAGATTCTAAAGCTTTTTTACAAGCATGCTATTTGCATAAATAACATAACCAAAAAAGTTACATTTCAACTTGAGCACAGAAAAAAAAAACACATCTTGTGATGAAATTAGCCAGTGACATTTTGCAAGGACACTTCAATAATCCAAACACTTGGCTATAGATGAAGTTAAGGATTACAGTATTACTGAATGGAGTAATGAATATGCTCTACTAAACTGTGGAGAAAGGGTAAAGCAATTTGTTTTCATTTAATAAAATGTAATTTTTTCAGTTAAAAGTATACTGCAATTAGCTTCTATTGCTAGTCAACTCGAGGCAATTAAAAGATAAGCTTTCTGTGTTTGCTTGTAATTTCTACAGAGATGAGATAAGTATGTAAGTATAGTGTTATGATACTAGAATAGAAAAGGAAGGAACTGGAAGGGGTGTGTACAGCTCATTAACTGTTACCTTGATAGTGTACCAGCATAGAAAGTATACTGTATCAGTATCCTATCATTCTGGTGTTGGTATCAAAGTACATGTTTACATAATATATATAGCCTATGTTTGTTGTAAAAACTCGCAAGTAGTGTTGGAAAGGATTCAGTTGAAGAATTTGTACAGGTTTTCTTGTTTCAATTTGTAATTCAGTCTTCCTAGTTAGTCTACAGTATTAGTTATAGAACTGAAGTGCTATTTTGTGTAAGCAATATATTATTAGTTACTGTTTGTACATTTGTGGTCAACAATGAAATGGATTTTCTCGAAATTTAAATAAAATTTACACATTTCTTAACTGCTAATAGAATTTACGCTATTATTGACAAGAAATCACGGTTAGGTGGCAGAGAGGTCAACAGACCGAACCTCTCCCTTTTGAATTGTATTTCACTATTACGTGTAAATAGTCTGTCTATTATTATTATTATTATTTAAAATTTAAATACGCTACTGCTTGTACACTGCACACTTCCTGCTAGTTTTAGTGCATACAATGTCGGCACATTTTCTTCAGGGTGCTTTTTAAGGTGGCTTGATCGACCACTTAATGCGACTGATAAGATACATTGTATTAAACTTCGATCTTCATATTTTATAACTGCACCTTCTAATGATTAAATTGAAACTCTTTATGGTTCATCTAATATTAACATACCTTTTGAACTTCCTTCTCGATTAGACGGAACTTCTTCGAGCGATCAAGTTTCTCCTTTGGTGTGCTTTGTTCTATTTTCAATCGTTGGTTTTCGGCCAATCGGAGTTTGGTTTCTGCTTGGCGGCATTCTCCTTGATAACTGTGATACGTCTTCATCGTCGTATGTAGTTCGTGTAAGACTCGGAGGATCTCTTCATGCGTTTCGTAGCCAATCTCACGACACTAGACAAAATTATACAAAGTTTTCGATTTAAGAGTGGCAAACTTCGACTTGAAAAAGTAGAGTTCGTACTGTATATGTTGCACATAGGCATTGCTTCTTCCTTATTATTCAACGTAATTATCAACTTACTTGTGAAAATCAGGAAGTTTCATCGTATTCAAAATAGTGGTATTTCATGTGTTGAGTAACAAAAAATTCAGACCAATAAAAAAAATTACTGAATTTTTCTTTAAAAGTTTATAGGCCTGAAGTTTACCTGTAATAGGTAATAAGGCCTAATAATGCTGAAATCTAAATGAGTTCTACGAAAAACATACTTCTTACTAGTTTTACAAAAAACATAATGCCAAACTCCTGCTTACACATCTTCTAAAAAAAAATCGATTCAAAGGTCATTCATTCGCCTTACCCTCCTGTATATTCTCTGAACATCTTCGATGACTTGTCCAAGCCGGCTGGTGAGATGTGTAGAGTATACTTCGCTCAATGCAGCGTGGTCTTTGCTCAAGTTTCTGGTCTGCGTTACCAACTGTTGCCAACACGAATAGCTGGAGAAGAGAGGCCATTGCTCACGTCTAGTGGACAAGCAGAGAAGAATTACGTGATTACTGATTTATAATATTCAATTAGTAATAAAATCATAACAATACAAAATAAAATGAATTTATAATATCAGAATATTCTATTATAACTACAAGCTACAGATTGTCCATTTGTTTTGGTACCCTAATGGAAAATGGAAATGAAATAATTTCCAAATGGGGATGCCACCAATTATCGATACATTTTCAGATGTTCGATAACTAATCGATTCGCATCAGACAATACAATACAATACAATACATGCATCAGCAAACAATCAAAGGAATAAGATTTATTATCCATGAGATTAATATCAAAGTTTTTAAATGGCGGCTGGTATCAATGTAGCACACAGCTACACAAATAGATGGTCACTGTATTTTCATTTGTACACAATTGTTTGGACATACACAATGAATGATATGCCCATTTATTTACTTTAATTTCAACTTGTCATCCTCAGCTTTAATTCCGATGATGAAGACTTTGGTTCAAGACAAATAAGTCTTATTAATTGATTTTATAGGTTGATTTTATTTTGTTAGATTGATTATCACAAGACATTCGAGAATGTCACTCTTTGGCACCGGGGAGGGGGGGGGGGGGGGGGGGGAAGTGGGAACTGTGTTTTAAATAATGACAGAAGAAATCCTGATCCAATCCATCCAGGTCCTAGTACTAAGAAGTGTTGTAAACTTATATGCCTCCAAGAATTAAATTACCGTAGTGTAATATAGGTAAAAGTGAGAAGTTGAGCTTCCAACCATTCAACAAATTAAGATAATTGTAAGATTTGCTGAGCTACTTTTCACTTTTTCACTTGCATAATTTGCCATTTGTATGGCAATTCACAATAACATAAAGAGTAAAAATTAAAACTAGTGACCATGAACAGATTTATCAACACTCACAGTAAAAGGTACAGTAAAATCGTACTAAATAGCAGTGCAAATAAAAATCGCGACATGTAAATTATATCTGAAAGTGCTACTCTGTAGAGAATGAAACCCGCCCAGATAGTTTACTTTTCTTATGAGTCCATGGGGGTCGATTTAGCAGAATTCAGTCGATTCAGTTTTTTGGTAATACCTTTCGAACGGTATGAGATATCGAAATTCTGAAAAAGAGGAGACATAGATATTTTCAATACCTTCAAGACGGTGTAAAGAACAACTATTAATCTCACATCGCATAATTCAGGCGTTAAATTCACGGTTAAAAAATGTTCATTTTCAAGCATGTACGCCTGACAATCAGGTAATTTGAGATAAATAATTATTCCTTATACCGTCTTGAAGGTATTGAAAATATCTATGTCTCCTCTTTTTCAGAATTTCGATATCTCATACCGTTCAAAAGTTATCACCAAAATACTGATATACCGCCATATACAGTCTATTACTTTTCGAACGAAAGTTTTGTTCCGTTTCGGGAAAATAATGATAAAACACAACCAACACAATTCAATCATTCAAGTATAGGTAGAAGACTGTCAACCGGAACCGTCGACACTCGAGAAATTATTCTCTATACCAATACGAGTGAAACATCTGTGATATTTCTCAGAGAACAAAAAAAAACGTTCTTATCAACATTTGAATTCCACTCACTCTCGAAATATCACCTGGAAGGCTTGAATCTACCACAACTTCCTTTCAATCAATTATAATAACAGAGTTCCCCTATTTTATGATTGACATTTCAGTCGTGAAGTAAGATATAGTCTGTCTAAATTTACAGATAACACGAACCACATAATATAAAAGAAAAGCATACTTTCAATAACACTGGAACTCAGTGAAGCCTGAAGTGAATCTAGTTATAATATGAAACACGCTGAATGGCATTAGATAATGGAAGAAGACTCTTTGTTGGCAGTACGTTTTCATTATGCAAATCCACACAATCTCGAATCTCATCACATCTCTCCAAAACCTCAAGGAATTAATTGCATGAATAATTCTATTTGAATTCGTTTATAACTATAGGACGAATATTCATTATACAAAGTGATACAAGTTCAACACACCCACTATACTCCAGCACATTAATACATTGTTTTTTCAGGATAAAAATATACCGTATTGCGAAAGATACAATATTTTTGCATAAATTATTAATTATTAATATTACAATTACAATAATAGAACTGCTAGGTGAGATGGTATGATATTTCATTTCCATGTGCTTATAAAAACTGTGCTTATAAAGACCCCAATATAAGCTAGGTTATAAGGGAATATGAATGAGTGGATCGCCTGAATCAGGACTTGAATCCGCGCCCGTCTATGGCCATACGAATTTCAGAGCAATGACTTCACATTTCACAGCCAAATTCAAAATTCAAAACCAAACGAGCGGCGAATACACGGTAGCTATTTTGTATTCAATAATTATTGTTTGCTCAACAACCCCAACAAACACCACGTTATTCACGGGTACGAATGATAGATGAACGTTACATACAAATTTACTTTCATGCAGGATACGAATCCATTCCCGATTAGAATTCACAGCATCCAAAACATAGCTTAGCTGACAGTCCCCAGACGAGAATCAAGCTATATTGTTATACCGATGAAAAACGACAATTAATGAAAAAATATAACAGAATCATTTTCCTCTGGCGTGAGTGGGCGTCAATTCAAGCACAGGATAAGACAATTTTCAACATTATAACTTATTCAAGTCTTGCAGGTATAACACAGGAATAAAGACAATGAACATTGTGTTGCTGTCGTGAGACTTACTAAAGCACCGGATACATACAGAGACTAGAGATCTTAAACATTAACAAATTATTATTATTTATAGCACACACATCGCACGAGCGCATTTTCCAGTTCCATCATATACACACAGTCAGATGTCAGTCTTATACCATGGCTGTACAGTTATTGTAGTACAACTGGTGCTGATATTAATTTATATATAATAGAAAATTAACAAAATAAGTCGGTTTATACTTCAAGATAATATACAATTAAACATCTGAATTACCAATTGGTCCATTTTTAAATTACCATAGGGCACTATATAGAGGCCGCAAGCGTCTGCTATGTATAGGCGTGTAAGCTTTCACGCTATGATCTCTCATGACCGTATCTTCTTTAAATGTCAATTTGATTTTTGCTGATACAGAACGCTGATACAGAATTTTGTAATGTACACAAAACACTGAACCAGAAGCGCAATAGACTACACAAACGATCGGTTTCGTTTCATTTGTCTGCTCGCTTCAGTGTTACAGAAGTCCAGGAATGCAGGTTTCACGAGAAGCACTCGCATGACCGTTGTATTTCATTTGTAATTTACAAATTGATTTTTATTTCATTATGTTACTGAATAAAAATCTATTACAGCCTCGATTACAGCAATATATATAGAATGTTGATAAAACACGCGTTCTGAACTCAGCGCTCGATTGCTAAGGCGATCGTCGAAGTTTTTCTCGAATACTTCTCTATCATATACCTCTCAATAACTGTTCGAACCATTTCTTCGCAGTTTCATTTTCAAACATCAACATAGTCGAGATTTACCGAAAGGAAACACGTAAGACCACTGATGAAACTCTCAATACATTATCAAGGTATACTGATTTATTTGACTAAGTGATCAACGATCATTAACATGTTCAACACCAATGATATATCCGCGAAACACGAAGGTTCCGAGCGACCGTCCCCTCCGATACCACATCACTAGCGCACGGGTGGTTCACTCCTTCACCTTTCGCGGATACAAATATAGGTAGGTGGATGTAATCCTGTAGGGGCGAAGTACAGAATATGAAGTTCAGTTACACTTGTAATTATTATTGTAATTATATGTGCAATAAATCAGGTTCACGGTAACATTGTAGACAATTGGCAGATAATAAATTAGTTTACATGCCGGTAATATGCTAATCTATAAACTACATGTAAATTATATATTTTTAGAACGTATCAGTAGCTGTTACCGTTATTAAACTGTAATGGTGAGAAAAAACAGCTTCGTTTGAACAGTAATAATCAGTATGAAAAATTATTGTATTTCTTAACATGAATTAAAAGCTTCGATGAAACTGCGATGAACTGATTTACATAAGGGTATACAAATGACTGAATATTATATAAATACTCATTCTTTCGGTTCTTCTTTTTCTCTAGCGAATTCACAAAACAAAATCGATTTGATAACAGAAGCAACACAAAACCGGGGCTCGAACTGGGATACCGCATAAATTGAAATACTCGTATAAATTGGCTTTCATTCAACCATTCTCGGAAATCACTTCAAACTCCCCATTACACGCTTCGTATACAAAACAAGCCACTAATCAAAAGCATATGCAATCTACATGTTTGATACAGCATGTTTAGAGAGATGAGATTGGACGACTCACAATTTATTGTCTTTTTCTACAAACGGAAAACGATTAATCCGGATGTGGACATTCCGTTTCGCAATAATGAATGCCGAGGATAATTAATTGGGAACATGCACATTACGTGTAAGATCCATGGCGAACGTGTGAAAATCCTTTTTGCAAAGAAAACGTGGTATTTTCGATAAAAACCTTAGACAAAACAATGAAGCAAAGTTCCAAATATATTATGAAAAGATAATGAATGTATCTAGGTCCTACAGCAGTCCTATACAATATACTTTCATATCAAGAATTTTTGTAAAAATGGACGGATACAAATTCACGGTATTCATAAACAAAAAACATACATCTATAACCTCAGTTTCTGCTCAGTCAGTGGACAAACGAAACGCGTTCTAGAAAAATGTATGATGGGTGGTTTTTAGCAGTACTGTCCAAAGGAAAATACGCCAGAATCTAATGTAAGTCGTGGGCGATTAGTGGCTTCTTAATTGATAGTATAGTACGAAGTTAAGATTGATTTGGCATTTCCGGAGACAAAAACGGCTTAGACTAATGGGACTAACCTACTTAGTGATTTAGTAAGTCTTAGTTTTACAAGACTGTACACGCTGTTGACATTTTCCACATGTAGCCTTGCCCAACTATGAAACACCCTGTGACTGACTTTGCCTCGAGGGTGTTGTCAAACAATTAAGCAACCTACAGATGGGTAGTAAAAGATAGCTCTATAAACGGCTATATGGAAGCGCATGAGAAAAGAGGAAGCCGTTCACAATTTAATGATGTTATTAATATAATAGGTTTGGTGTTGGGTCCTCCTAATTGATGGGAGTCAAAAATTGAACGCGCTGTGGGGTATAGGATACTCGAAACACGTATGTGACAGAAAAAAATAGTAGCTTTGAGTGTGTGTGTCGTGAAGAAATGGAGGGGGGGGGGGAAATGTTAGGGCCTTGGGGCGAAAGTGATTATCGTTATTTGTTTTTATTATACGATGTGAGGTGCTTTTATAATTCGAATGGTATTTGTACATTTTATTCATTCATTGCTTAACGACCCCATCAACAGCTATAGGTTATATTAAGGAGGTAAAGATGAGCGGGTGAAGATAAAAACGATGAAGTGATAATATGTGAAACCGTTTACAGCAAAAACAATGCCTACAACGGGACACGAACCCGAGACCGTCTCAGATTTCAAATAGTGATAGTTTACTTGGCTGGTATAATCTGAAATTATTGAAGATTGTAAACGCGATATGCCTACTTACACATACATTTTTTCCAAGTAGGCCTATAGGATGCGTATTTATTTTTTTATTTTTTTATGTATATGTCTAATCTATACTTTTATCCAAGAAAGAAGACGATTCCGAAAGAATGTCAACCCCTTATTCTAGCATTAATGCGCACGCACGGTTCGCTTTTACTTTCGTGGATACAAGTATAAATACATCTGGTCCTCCCATAGGTATACTCACTTCTGCTTCTGCTCCTTGTGTCTTTGGTGTAAACTTTTCGCTAGTTTATCCAGGTTCTTGCTGTAGTCTAGCTCGACCTCGGCCCGCCGCCGGAAGAAGTCCTGTAGTTCGGCCACGAGCGCCACCTGCGACTCCATGCGCACGTCGAGGCATCGCAGCTGTTCGCCCAACTGCACGCGGATATCTGCGCAAACAATCAGACCATGGACTTATAATAGTAACTTCGTTACCAGACAGACCAGGGATGAGTACACGGATTGGCCACATGGGTTGCATGCTGATCGTTGATGACAGATTGTGTGAGATGGGAAATTAGGCAGGCACGTACAGTCAATCAAGGACGGCGAGTACTAAGACTAGTTTCAGATGATTTCCTATCAGGATATAAACTCAGCTTCAGGAATCCTGAATTGACATTTGAAATGTGGCATTGTGTTGGTTTTAGTTTTCATTCATTTCGATAATATTCATTACTCCGCATTAGTCCGGAAGAAGACAAGGTAACTCGGTAAATTGTTGCGCCAACATGAAATGACCTAATCTAACCCAAATTAATATGGTTGATTGATGATTATTTTAGGTTGACATGGTTTGGTCAGGTAGAACAAAAAGAGACTTTTCCTTTTGATTCAAGCTGTACAACAGATATGGGTGTAAATTTCGCCATTTCGCAGAAATAACTTGGAAATTTTAAAACGCTTTATGAATTCGGAAACCATTACTAAACATACCAGAAGTGCAACGAAATTAAAAGTTTGCTCATTATAGTCTCTCTATTCATGAACCGAATTAAAACCGAGTTTACTTTTCGTTTGTGCTTTTTCCTAATGCATATCGAAGTCACGATGACTCGGCCATATAAATGCACGGCTACTGCATGTGATATGCAATGCTCTGGTCATCGTGTGATGTCATATAAGCCTGGAGGATTGTGGCTTTCAGACACATGACATGAGAATAAAGCCACAATCTGGCCGCAGAGAAAAAAAGAAAATATATTAAAAACAGATATTAAAAAAGCAAATAGCACAATTCAATGAATTGATTATTGTTATTATTTATTTCATCAGCTCCAAGGTTGATAATTGGGGATACGTGGAAAGGTGTTATATGGATGTCGTTTACGATACAACTGATGTTATACAATAATTCAGGACACGGTTAACGCCCGTCTCAACTTCAGTATTTGAATCAGTAGCCAAAAGCGCAGCCAGGTTGGCAAACACGACCGAAGTGCAAAGAATACTCTTATCTGTTGAGAGATGTAAAATGGATTTTAAAATGACAACAAAGGATATCATATTATTATTATTAGGTAAACGAATATACTCCTAGATATCCCCAAAAACAATATTCTCACAGGGTAAGAGATATGCCCTTCTGTGCCTTCTGATGCCAAAAAATTAGACATATAATTATTCACTAAATATTGTTATAAGATTGATAAAGACTTATTACTCCAGTCATCGTTCATGTCTTAATTCTTCAGTCACGCTTATTAAAATATTTGTTTGAACAAACGACAAAGTGAAAGCTAAAGGGAAGATCAGCATCAAGTGATGCTATTGTTATAGAAGTAAACGGCAAGACAGTTATTAGCGTGGAGGTGCCGTGTCATGTGCTCGAGAGTTCACTAAGTTAATCGCATATGGAAGAGGTACCTGAAGTTAAACTCGACACACTATCTCAAAGTTGAATCAAATCTTTTAACAAACCAATTAATAATGTAGTAAAACAGACGCAATTAACTGAATTGTACGCACCGATTAACAACGAATCCACATTCACCGTTAATAGTAAAACACGATAGAACAAAAACAGGGAAAAGTCAACATTATATGCACCTGTGGGTAGGTCATGAAAAAGATATTAAATCGTATACCTATTTTCATGACGTTACTATCTGATTTCCGACCCGTTTTTTCACAATTATCGACATGGAATCTGATCATTTCCAACACGAAAGAGAAAAGTCGCGAATCGTGTCTCCATAATGAATACGGTGACTTGCTCGACAACGTTTTCTATATATCGAATCTGCAAAACTTTATGGCACCAGGTGTCAGTTTAAAATCTGGCTAACACCTTGTCGGTTGCATGAAAAAAAATGTTAATAGCATATTTCGACCATCGAACGTCACGAGAGAAAAAACTCACTAATAGTATGTATTCGTCCTCGATGCAACCACAGGCGAGCTCAGTGGAATGTATACAACGCAGTGACCAGGTAATTTGATTGAAGTTTCAGAGCCAAGTCGACTATACAATCTACCGGTATATATATATATATTATGCATGCTCTCATGACACGAGGTTTTATTCAACAACAAATCGGTCGTGGGATTGAGAAATGATTAAACGTATAATATAGTTGCACCGTGATTATGCCTACAAAAAGTCGATTGAATTGAAATTTATTCCGCTATGACAGAATTAAATTACCTTTTGTGGACAAATTTAAAAGTTTGTAAATATAATTATTACTGAAAGGATCTTTTTTTTAATCCATATTATCTGCAAGTATCGTACTAGTATTTTAGATTGGGATCATTTGTAGGCCTACTGATCCATTGGATAAAACCAATGAAACATATAATTTGATACACTTCTCATTTGGCGTCTAGGTCTCGATTCTCGACAGAAGGAAATGCGGTATATTTGATCACACCTCTGTCTGGTGCTACATCACCCTATAAATCTATCGACGTTGTAGAATGCAATTGTAAATTGTATTTGTATTATTTTATAGGCAATTGATAGATTTAATATCATGAATCATAAAACCAGATTCAAGATTAGCATGCAAGCGTTGGACATGAGACCAATTACACCATATAAACTATACAGCAAGTCCTATTGTTATATCAATTACAAATCAATTTCTTCTGGTAAGGAGCAGTCAGCCATACACACAATTCTATCAAGATGAACTATACGGGAGTCAAGAGCTCACAAAGCATTCGCGGGTGAATAAATCATTCAGTGGGTTGAATGATTGTGCGGCTGCGCGAATAATGAATCAAGACAGGAGTCAGGACCAATGATTGCAGTTAATCGCCCACTTTCCAATTACTTGATGACGTTCTAGACGAATTTAAGTAAGAATGTGAAAAAATATTCGAAGGGTCCTCATTATTGGGTAAACTGGGCGTCGCCCAGAATTAGGAGGGGTGAAGAGTGAAGACGATCTGTCACCCCCGAAAAGATATAGGGGACGAAGAAAATGGAGAGGGCAGTTATAAGATTCATCTCTTATCAGCTTGCGGATAAAGTGGTAGAGGGGGGGGGGGGGGGGGAGAAGAAGGGGAGTTTAACAATAGAAATGGGGAGAACGTTAATGGAAGCAATTCAGCAAGACTTTTTATTGAGAAACAGCCAGCAATAGGGGATTCAAAGGAATAATTGCTCGAACAATTCGCGTGAGTCACCCACAAAGTTTGGATTCAAAGACGATGGCCCAACTTGCGGAGTTCATAATGAGAAGACGAATCACTCATCATACTCCCCTTAATATCGTACAAGAATTTAATTACGAACGATCATAATTGATGTAATAATTATTTATGATCATACATCTGTTTATGGTTGGCATACAATGAAACGGCATACAAACATACTTGATGGCGCCTCACATGTCATCATAATAACGTTCGAAACGGGAATACGAATCCAATGATGTGATCGAAACTTGCAATCGCCTTATTGTTATAGCCATAGGACAATAGCTGTTCATCCTACTGATCGAGCCAATACTCTCGCAAAGCCGGTCGCGTAGGTCGCGCTGTTATACATTAGAATAGTGTGAAATCCACACGCGGCATTCGCAGACCAATAAGGTGGATTCGATAACGGTATAAGTATACATAATAGGTTTATTCTCGCACCAAATTGTTCTGTTTTTACGCCTATTTGTTCATCGTACCGTGCTGCGGTTTTAATTTAAATGGTAGCCTATTACAATACTCTCGGCGTCAGAACCACACCAATGGTTTCATGGTTCTTACACATAAAACTATCGACATAAAATACACGCGCGAACCTTTCTTCACGCAACTAATATTAGAAAAAGAGGGTGGGCCGGAGTGTTTTTATTTTGAATGCGACAGTATAATATGGGAATCGAAGAAAACACCCTCCAGTCATCTGTTTTCTGTAAAGATCTCGGATGCGTCGCCAACGAATGAAATACGAGATGACATTATTTTCTTTGTTTGCACTAGACTCTTCCCTTTTTCGTGTGGTTTTGTCATTAGTCTCGCTATAAGCCTCTATATGGTCTAGAAATAGCTACACCCATCAACCATAATCGTTGTCTCAGTATAGTGTGCTCCCCTAGTTCAACTTTTGCCAGCTTGATTTGTTATAGAAATAATAATAATAAAGAACGTGGTCTTCTGTTCTTTTTGCAGCATCTTTCTTTGACTGTGTGGACCGAATGCACAAGTCTACGCCGACGGTATGGATTTTCACAGACCGTAAAATAGTGCATCTATCTCACACTGCCTAGTCAACCCAGACATTCAGCCGAGCAGCCCAAACATACAGGCCGGAACACCCATTGCCTGCTTGATACAGTATTGTCGTCAGTGATTCTGTATCATGGAAGTCCAAATATATATATATATATATATATATATATATATATATATACAAGCCTTTTTTATTTCTTGTTGCTTGTGTAACGGTGCCAAAAACGAGGAATATAATATACAGAGTTTCAGCCCCATTAAACAAGAAAGGAAACAAACGGAAATGTGTATTATGGGATACACCATGACAATACTATAGGCATACAGTGTACAAGCATAGGAAACCGATTGCAGATCTACGAAAAACTTGGAAAACTGGTTTTAAAAAGGAAATGGGACAGTCCAATAAGTAGGCTATGGAAAATAAAACAACGGCAAATCTATGTCGCCGATACGAAAGTGATAAAACATTATCACATGCATGTTTAGCATTCATTAAGTTTCTCAACACACACGTATATGAGAAGGCACCTGTTATTGAGACAGCATATTTATAAAAATGTCTTATATTCACACTTTCGGTCACAAACAATGTTTTCTAGCAAGTAAACATAGAGTTGGTGAAAATCCACAATAAAAGTTAATTAGCATCAACTTTTCTGATGTGTGTGAGATGTTATCCTGTATGTGTTTCAGCATAGAACATGGGTTGATTTTCAATTTTGGCCGTATAATTTGACTAAGCTTTAAAAAGCATATTTGAATGATCAAGCGCCCAATTTATATGTCCATAAGTGTACCAACGTTATATAAAGTTTGAATAATTACCATATAGAACTGAAAGCATATAACGTATCGCGGCAGATTATTTGCTACCGATAACGGTCACGGGTGACTATAAGTATTATTGTGGTAAGTGCACACGTGAGAGTTGGATCTCGAGGATAAACATTCTAGTCGTGCGCACAGGAGGGTGCGAATAGCCTTTTACGGCACGTCGTGTTCATATTTCTCGAGAAATGTAAAGGGAGGAATAGTGGTGGAAATGGGAAAAACATTGATGACGTGTCGACCCACCCCGTCGTCCCACCAAACATACACCACCCTACAAGTCTGAGTCATTTAATTACATTAACCCCCCCCTCATCACTCACCAAACAGCCACCACCACCTATAGGTCTATACAGGCACCCCTTCGAATATTAGCATTATCTATTTCCGTTTACACAGCACGCCAGTAGCATTTTTGAGGAATTGTAATCGATTTGTTTCGAAAATTATAGAGGGGAAGCGTAATCTTCTCCGAATTTTACAATCCAATTTAGATTTTAGAACATATCTATTATAACGCTTCTTTCCCCTACTTTCTCGTACTAATCACGCTAATAAATGAAGTTGCTACGCTATAGCTTCTCCACTTTCCTATATTCTTAAATGCAATTACTAACTGTAAACACGATAATAAGCGTTATTAGCTAGAAGGTGTGTATTGAGAGGTACCAATATTATACTATATATCTATATAGTTTGTTATTCGCATCTATAGAGGGATAAAATTATCGAGTTGAAAAAATACAGATATTATAAATCTTTCACATTTGAATAATGCATGTTTTTAGGAGTCCACGAAATTGCATGACTATTATTAAAATAGTAGCTTCAGGTGCCGAGCACATGTGTGATGGTAAATATGAAAAATGGGCGTAGGCTGTTTCTAGTGCTCCCTAGAATCCCACTCAGGATCAAGATGAAACAAAGATCAGATAAAAATAAGTCCCATGAAGACGGGAACAGAACTAGTGTTCATCACCCCATCAATTTCCTGGAGCTTTTACGTCATCACTAATTAACCACACAGTTTATGAGAAAAAAATGTGAATCCCAAGTAAAATTTGACAGTTCTGAAAGCTGCGTTAGCATATTTTATTGAGATGACTACTGTAAATCCTCAATAATTACTAACCATAATTCAACCACAATGAAATGTAATCCGAATCGTGATAAATTTGGTAGTAAAATGTTTTGAGGGCGTCTGGATCTCGTAAAAAGAATATTTCAACTTTGAACGAATGCACGCAGACAGATTACAGCCTTTCGAGTTTGAGGGTGTCACGTCTGTACACAAGAGGCGAGTCAATGTCAAACGTCAGTCAACGTGATAATCACAAAAGGGGGTGGATGCAGTGTAAAAAAGGGTTCAAACCAGATCGAATAATAACCCACGATAAGGTCTGGAAGTGATGTGACATATAGTCACAAAATAATTACTTCTATACAGTCATATGGCTTGCATTAGTTTGAAATAGAAGTTATAAGTTGTAACTCAATTCTTACCAAACTATTGGAAACCAATCTGATGAATATAAAAGGCACTATCACGGAAAAGCAATCTCTACGTCAAGATTCTGATCTAGCTATACATGAAGATGATAATACAATGCAGAATTGTTCCGATAACTATACGGACTTGACCTATGTAAATTCAATTAAAAGTTGGAACAAATTACGAGGTGAAATACCCCTACTTTATATAATTTTCCCAATTTTAGACCATCAATAATATACAACAGTTGACCTGTAGGCGTAGCATACCTAATTGCACATCCATAAGTTTTAAACCAAAACAAGAAAATTCTTCAAACTTATTCCACGCAATAATAATGAATGGATTTGGAATGGAATATGGAATGACCATTGTCATCTCCACTAGATCGTCAACGTTGAAGGCCAGCCCTATTTTTAAATTAACCATTCAAAATTAACCAGCAACACGGCGCCCACATCCAAACATTCAAACGCGGTCTCAAATAACACGTATATATATAGGCTTATATGTGTAAGCCTATTCCACGTAATAGACTGATGATGTTTTGTGGTCCTTGGATCCCACTCATCATCCCGACATACAAAATGTCGAATGTGTCAGAAGGGAAATGTGGTTTTATCACGAATTGTTAATTCAGATTGAATAGCGCATCCGACGAACGAGAAGTGTAGGTTCGTTACCGTTCCATTCTCCTCGACAGATGGTTTACATGAAAAGCAATTGAATGCTATTGAAGACTATATAATAATAAAATGACGTATATCTATGATCAATTTGTGCCGGTACTATAGGCCTAGCTCAATCAACAGACGTGCATGTAGAAAATATATAACAGACCTCAAAATATCGTTCGTTATAGGCTACAGAAAGGTTATGGGTATTTTAATTGGTTGACGGTGAAAGTGTCGGTTTGAACTTTTAGATTTTTCTATCGTTTTTATCAAACAATTTTTTAAAATATTTATTGTAAGCAATTACTCTTGACGTACCGTCAACACAAAAGTAAAGTAAACAAATACGTATACAGGCCGGGGCATTAATGGAGTAGGCCTACAATTAGTGATGCTGGCTGCAGCTTTACATTTTGAAAGTTTCCGTAAAGTTCACGAAACTTATAAGCATTTCTACGTGCAGTACGGTTGATCCGATCCGAATATCACAACTTTTCTAGAATTTATTCAAAATGACCAAAAAGAGCACTTCACACATGCGCGAAAGTGTTTGATAATGCGTTACTTCTTAACTGTACTTAAAGTAAGGAACTAAGGTAATTATTAAGAACCAGAAAACACGATTCAATCACTCTATTACCCAGTCGCAAATAATCGTACCATGATTAATCGAAGCGCCCGAGCACTAGTGTATAATATATGGAGAAACGGACGATCGGAGCCGCCAACATATTGTCTTTGATTATACAGTACGCGTGGATTACTGATACGACCCCATCCTGTCCAGATATATGTAGCCGAACATGTGCTTCAATGGCGAACTTTAATGGCTTTCGTGAACAATAAAAAGTAAGAAAGAAAAAACGAAAACAATGAGAAAATAAAATCGCATTGTTAGGTTATACCTATAAGGACAAGCTACAGCAAAGGCAGTATAGGCAAAGCAATAGACAAGACAAACTTGCCAGCCTATATGCTTTCCGTCAGCTATGAGTTCAAAATCGCTTTGTGTCAAATGCACCAATCACTCATAGTTAGTCATTCTGAGCATGTCTATTAACCAACTCATTACTCATAGTCATTTTTAGCGAAACGATAAATTAAGACTTCGAGCATTAAAAAAGTTAGTTTCAATTTGTCCTAATGTCTCGAGGTTTTGTTTAGAACCACTCACTAGAATACAATACAACGCAGTGGTCATACTTAAAAATAGAAAAATTGTGGGTTAAGATTGTGTATATAAGGATCAATGGGGGAGGGGGGGGGGGCGCAATAGGGACCCAAAGTATTTATCGACAAACGAGAATAAAATAGGCCTTGATTGTATTAACACATCTTCATGGGTCTGGCTACGTTTTATTACCCGCTTCTCTAATCATGTGAAACTTTCGATTTATCGGCCAGATCGGCTGTATATGTATAGGCCTATATTTATACACACAGTACAGTATAAGCACCCTAAATATAGTCTATAGTCTGCAACTATAGTACAAAAACACCTAAAAATAAATGTTTATTTGCACTGCGAGTTATTTTACTGTGAGCAATACTGTGCCATTTTATACCAGATGCATTATTGCATTTCAATTGCAAATAATCGAAAGTCTCCATCTCCCTTTCTCCGCATTGTTTTATCGCTCCAGTTAATCGATTGAATGCCATTATTTTATAAGTTGAAAATTCACAATCTAACTGCAACTAGTGATACTGGCACATACCATGAAAGGCACCGAAAACTGAAATTCCTAGCAAAAACCAAGGCAACGTTTGTGTCATAATTACTTCAACATATTAATGTTCCATGCGCATGAATGTTTCATGTTAATTAATTCTTTTCAAAACTGCCATCGAAAAGCGGTAGTACGATTACTTTACAAAACGCGCGATTTCACGTAAAATGAGTACACACTTCATATATGTCTCTACATAGGCTTACACAATACCGCCGACGAGGGTCTTCCAGGTCTAGTTAATATCTCATAATCCTCAGGTTCTGACCTACCTTTAGCGAACAATTTGCTCATTTTACGATGGCTGAACGAAGACATTTTGAGACTATAGGAAAGGTCGCATTAATAATAAACACAGACCACACGAACGATACTAAAACCAGTCGACACGGTCAGCAACTCAGCGTACAGAGCATAATACATGTATGCTCGTGCACACCGACCAACACCAACTAATAATATTACTCGACTAAGAATGATGTTCAGTTGGTTACGTTCACTTGTTCTTACGAGTTGTACGAACTAATGGGAAGTGGGAGACCACACGCTTCCGCCGTGTACTCCCACCATATACTCTCTATCTCTCTTTCTGTTTGGCGTCGGACAGTAATAACTAGACAAGTCCTTGACAACAAAAACATACCAATTACATAGAAAAATACGTCTTCGCGCGAGCTCTCGCTTAGATAATAATTTAAGAATATATTATACCCATACAGGTGAACGCTGAGAGTAAATGTATACGTTACAATTTCATTGGCGCTAACTTCTACGGCAGCACGACATATACAATGTAGGATGCACGTACATTCTCACCAAAAAATTGATGACGGGTCATTAATGCCCTTTCCATCACCGGCGGCGGCAACGCGTTGTAGAATAAATTAAAACCATCTATTCAAGATTCAAACAATTAATGTGGCATGTAAACAATTAAAATTCGTGTGCGCATGTGCAGGGCTGTGTTGATAAAATATGTTGGTACGTAAAATTGAAAATGATCCAGAGGCCAGGGCACACATACCGAACAAGACTATATGAATCTATATGACCATTTTGTTAAACATAATGCCCGTCAAATTGGTCTAAAATATTTGATTAAAACGAAATGTAAAAACATTGTGAATTGGTAAGTACCTGGAATTCTTGTGGGCCTACAGTTACTTTAGCCTACTATTTATAAGTAATTCTCTTGTAATTGTAATCCCTCAAATCGGTCACCTCATCAAGTAATTATTCAAATTATCAATGATACCACTGATGGGACTAGATCAGCAAATTGCAGCAGTGGGGAAATACTAATGATAGTGACCTTGTAATTATCTGTAATCGCAGCGTCCATTTTCTAATGAGGTGGCGGGATGCAAAGGAACCGAATTTCATTTTTTTTTCATTTCCATTGATGGAAAATAGTCTAGGAAGAGCATCATGAATTTAAGAATGATAATATTATTAATTGAGATTATTGTAGTGAAAAAAAGTCATCGCCACCATGGACGAAAGATATACAACCAAGATCGATGACCTATGCACTGCAGACCGCTAGAAAAGCGCTACAGCTATGCTGGATTATGATGCTACCGAGCAGTCACCAGGTCACCAATTCTGATATTTTGTAAAAGAAAATCAGTATACCTCGTATCCATGCAAGACAAAAATGTCGATCGCCCTAGGCCTATTCCATATAACTAGCATACAGGTGGTTCTCACCTTTAATGATCACTAACTCATGTCCGATTTTATTATTTCAATTTTCAATACCAGTGTTTTGAAACTGATTTTCAATACTTTCAGTAATGGTTAGTATAGTGTAGCTTTCTATGTGGGACGAACGTACAATAAGTCAATAATATAGATCCTAATAACACATAGCAATTTATGAAATATTATACATGAATTCCAATTTGATATTTTAGTCTTGGTATAAAAGTCGAAGGCACGAGCGTATCGGTATGTTTGGAGTTGGGTTACACTGCGAGCTAGCACATTCTTTCATAATTTGATACATGTATGTAGTAGATAAAACTAAAAACTATAAGCCTACAGCAACAAACCCGTGGCACATTTATACACAAACAAATCGTCAACAATATATGTTCGATTGAAAACAATTTACTAGCGCATCGGCCACGATTCGAAGGATGTGAGGAGAGGATAAGATGGGAGCTTTGATAAGATTACAAAACGCCCAAAACGTGACATCCTTCTCTCTCTCTCTCTCTCTCTTCCTCTCCCTCTCTCTCTCTCTCTCTCTCTCTCTCTCTCTCTCTCTCTCTCTCTCTCTCTCTCTCCATATTTCTTTTATTGTTTTTTATAGAATATCAATTTGAATTTCAAGTAAATTCTTGAAAGAATCCAGGGGGTGGGGTTTATATCTACGAATAAAAACGAAAATACATTTCGTAATTTCTATATTGGCAACAATAAGTCTTCAAATAAGACTTTGGTGGGCACGAAGTAGGCCCAGGCCAAGTCAATAAAATGTGCGCGTGATATATACATGTATATTCTTACGATAAACAAGCTATAATTGTCTCGATTGATTTACAATCAAAATTCGTTTGGCAACTACTGTAAGGAAAAACGCTCAGAATATCAAGAAGGCGTGAATCCAGGACAACATGAAAACCAATAACGAACTAGGATAGCCATGAATGCAAGCGAATTCAGTAACATAGTTAAAACTTATTATCTATAGTCGACGTTCATTCAATTGCCTCCCATTTCCCAAATTGAGACCAACTTTACCATCCAAACCTCGTCGTTGAGCAGGCTAGATTAAATCATCGTTCCATCGATTAATGTTCAACTAGTTTCAATGTGCCCCTACTGTCAACACATTGTACTGTGATTGAAACGGCATGCACTGGATAAATAATCGGGGTTCCTTAATTCGAACAAATGTGATGATTGCTGCACTAATATAAGAATCACATCCCGGGAGTATGGGCAAGCATATGCAAGCCCAGCCATACATAAGAGGATGTGCCCAATTCTCAAATGAATCGAGAATATGATTTTAACTTCCCTTTTAATATCGCAGTTAATTGTACATCCAAGTCTACAAGTAAAATGGGTTATTTAATTTATTAGGTTTTATGTTTTATATTCTATGGCTAATACGCTTCTGAGGAACTAGAAATTGTAATCATAACCATGGATAAAGGAAACTTCCTTATCTGCGTCATGACACTACAAGAAATTGATGAAGAGCATAGACATACATTCCGCTGAAATAAGTATAAGTTTAGATTTTCTGGAGAGAAATACAAAATGATATATACATTTTTTGGTTTAGAATGTTTGCAGCATTGTACTTTGAGAACTTTCAAACAAATCATAATAAACAGTCATCTTCGTCAACAAGCGTGCAGTACACGTATACTGTGAGTGTCAATATCATTTGAATTTATTGTGCCAATCAATTTGGCAAGAAACGCTAGATCGAAACTGCCGAGCAAGAATGCTAATCAAGAATGCACGTAATCATCGACAGCTCATTTCCTCCGTAAATTAATTCAGATGTCTATTATAATCTAAGCGGCATTCATTTTATTATTATATATATACATACACCACCCAGTGGGCAATGTACACGCCAAGTAGAAAGTAAAACGACACAGTATATAAGAACAGAGTCAATTTTGGTCACGGGAGTGCACCATATGTGTATGATTTTGTTCCAGGTTTCTATAACTCAGCAATATGACATTTTCAAGACACCAATATTTATCTTTTCACATCAAATGTATCCCGTTTCACCCTTATACACATGGATGTAGGCTCAAACTTTAGCCCTACATAAAAATATCTATCTATCTAGGTTACGGTAATTTGTTTTGTTATTCAAAACCCGCACAAAGCTTTACATTATATTATATATATAAATATGCGGGATTGGGGGGAGACGTGATTTGACTAGCTAAAATACAACAAGATACGAACTCTTCCGTGGCCCATTCCCCCGCCCATTCCCCATACAATAATACTGACGCGAGGTCATATCAATTAATTTCCATGTGCTGACATTTGCAATTTGATATCAATATACTGGCTTGATTGTTTCAGTATCACAGGCTACGCAGACCATGTCTGGCACTCGGGATTGCCCGCTGACAAGAAAGAATATAGAGTGCACTCAGTGATCTGTGAAGTGTTTTAATCACTCGAAAACTACTGAATGAAAATATCTGTTCATTCATAATTTTCATATATATTTTCGTGTATATTTTTTAAATTCGTTTCCTGTTGTTGTAAACACAGTGACCTTTGATCTGATGATCTTAAGTCCAAATAGATTTACTATAACAAAACTCCATACCAGGATAGTAACTGGAATGTAATGATGTCTTCTTATATGACATAATTATATATCAAGATGAGAGAACAAAAGAACCGCATTACAAACAATAATGTATTGATTAGAACCATTTTAAAATACAATTATTAATGCAAGTTTACCTGGAATCCCTGCTTCTTTACAACCTGCAATCCACATTTACTCTAGGCCTAAAACAGTTTAGACACAACAATCAAATTCATTAAAAGAAATACGGTATCTCACATTTTATAATTGAATAATTCATTACATCTATGGTACAATATGTAACTATGTAGGCTTACATTCTTCGGAATAAAAATAAAAAATATACTATTACGAGGCAACGATATTTTTACGCTACATGTATATTTGCTTAATAAGAAAAAGTCATCTAAATTTTAGATTGAGATTGAAAAATGTGAGAAACACCCATAGGTTTATATATATATATATATATATATATATATATATATATATATATATATATATATATATATATACATACAGGTGAACACATATATGCCCACCTGTATAATTCAACTCAACGAAATCCAACAAGATAACTGTAAAGAAAGTATCCCAATTTCGACTAAAACACTACATCTAATGATCTAGAAACGAATTATAATAATTATACTTGATAGATGTATATGCTGTATAGCTGTACACCACCCTACATAATAATGCATCGTGTTCGAGCCGTAGGCTGTCCATTATGTACTGGAGACAGAAGAGGCCACCTATAGTTTATACTTTTCGTCTCGAAATGCAGCATAGAGCATAGTTGATATACTGGTAACTGGACCTAAATTTCCATATCTTTTATATCTAGTGATACGATAAGCATCTCAGAATTTAAAAGACTCAATTTCACAGGAGGGTAAAAGTGTGTCCTGTTTGTTTCTCTTGTAGTACGGGACACGGCAAAAACCATCTAGTTCTCCAAATATAACCAGCTTGGACATTTTTTGGACAAATAGGATCATCCACTTGAGTATATAATACCTATTAATGTTTGACATTTTATGAAAAATCGTTACGATTTTCAAAAACTATTGTAATCATTAAAATCCCATGGTTCAATAATATACGATTATGAATTTCTGATTTCGATCACTCTCATTTTACGTTTATAGAACACGTTTGGCATTTGCAGATTGCATACAGCACACACCACCCCTTGCTCATCTCCTAACGACAATTCGTTTCGCTCTATAGTAGCCGGATTGATTTATTAGAATAGAATCAGTTCAATCGTGCAACAGGACGATGTACAGGTGCCAACGGAATTTTGTTGAATTTGGAATTCCAGTTCATAGTAGATGCAAATTATAAAACAAGAATTATCATATTTCACACAATCATCAAGCTGGCCGGAAGAACCGGACAAACCGGAAGAGGGCTACGAGTCACGCATTACTAACTCGTTTGCACGGTTGCCATCGAGTGCAATCCAACTCCACATCCAATGGAAATCGAAAAAAAAGGATAATCCAAATGAAAAAAAGTTGGATGACGTACAACGAACTCTCCGCGGGGTGAACCCTATCTATACAAACAAGAAATACAAACTAGGATCATTCCACAGTCACGGTTAGGTTTCTGGTGATGGCTCTCGAACGGTATACATAAGATATCGAAATTTCGAAACAAATCTTTTTAGTTCAAGTTTAGGTTATATAAGGTTAGAGTTTAACGATACACTATAGTGTATGGCAATTTCACCATTCACCATTCGAATGCAGCTGGCGATGCACACGAAACTTGTAGATTTCGACTCAGCGTCTTTTATGTAAACGGTAGATAAGGGCATTGACTAAAGATATGATAAGGGTTAGTAGAAGCTAATTTAAAACTCTTGGGACTGGCTTTAGCAAACGCGGATTACCCTAGGTTCAGATCCGAGTTGTACATCAGTCTGGATATATAGCAATGCTACTCAACCGAGGGGTTAACAACTCCTGAAATCCGGTGTACACTTGCCATGGAATCCCATTGAAATCCCTGAAATCACTTGAAATTCCCTTGAAATCATGAGTATGAAATCTCTTGAAATCGCCTGAAATCTCTTGAAATCCCTGAAATCACTGGAAATTCCCTTGAAATCAGTATGAAATCTCTTGAAATCACATGAAATCTCTGAAATCAGGTGTACACCAAATTTGCGAGTTGTAAACCCCTCGTACTCAACTTAATTACTAGATGCTTGAAGCTAAGCGAATTCTCAATCAACTAGTCGGCAATTCGATCAGGCACTTGATAATTCAAGTGCAATTTAATCAGAATAATTAATTATATCAGGTCTAGCATAACTAATAAAGTAAAGAAATTTTCAAAGAACATATGTTACAAAAAAACTAGAAAAACATTCAGTACTGTAGTCGAGTTGACAGATCTTGTGGCGTTGGTATTTGTGGCAAGAGGCCAATACAGGTTGTGAAATGAAAGAAATCAATTTGCAATTAATACTAAAAACAGGGACTATTCATTAGTCTTCTTGAAGCACAAGAAAATGCAAGCAACTAGGAAATACCAGGACTAAATTTATTCATGATAGAGAATAACACGAGGAATAACATGAAGTTTTTCATAATAGACGAACTCCAATAGCAAGGGAAGATGTGTCGAACCAATGATCGAGAAATTAGTTGATGAACTCTTCAAAATATTCTATTCGAGTTCAAATTATTTTTTCGACGGTATGTAGGCCTATGCCTATAAAGATATAAAGGAAACACATTTTAGGATGAAAAAACAAACCTGACTTGAATCTTCGTTTAAATTGGCACGATCTTTGCTAATACTCGTGACATGCATGCCATTATATATAAGAAACTATTTTTCAGATTTTCACACAATGACCGCACAGGCATAATAAGCGTATAATTATTTATGGAGCGTTTCCTAGAGATGTCCACGACGTGGAAGATGAACCACGCAACTGGCCACGAAACTTTAGGTTGAAAGGCGCATTGTTTGAATCAATTTACCTTACGGCTTACACAATACATACGTTATATGGCCTACGTGTTCTTTAACATTCGAAGTAAACATGGATGAGAATAAAATGTATCCAGCACATAGCGAGGATGTATACATAAGTTAAAAAAAAATAACATCGAAATTTGACACAAAGTAATTGTTGCCCAATCAAGGTCGAGGAAAACACGCGGTATACGGTCGTTCGCAAGGTGCAACACAAGGGCGATTTCATATACTACCACACAGGAAATAATTAATTATAATTCAACTCATCTAACAAACTGCGCATCGTAATAATTAATAACTTCAGTTATGGTAAGTGGCGAACGATTCTACAATAGTGCATAACAGTTTTTTTTTCATCAACATCGAAACTTGATGCAAAATCATTGCTCCCCAATTTTAAAACTCTGGGATGAGAGGTATAGGATCGTTCGGATGGGGCGCCACAAGGTCGATCTTACCACCCCAAAGAATAAGTCAAATAAGATGACGAATTTAACAAATAATTTCAGGGATAGAGCACAATTCAAACATTTACAATGGGTAAAAAAATCTATATACATAATATATACATAATATATATATATATATATATATATATATATATATATATATATATATGTATGTGCTTACGTAGGTTCTCGTGGCCTATGGTAGTTGGTAGTACAATTTTTGCGGTAATGTCACGCTGCTCACATTTTTCGTGTCGACGTTTCGGCGGAATTTGCTCCGCCATCTTCAGGAAAGATCCAACTGGGTCGATGGTCAGCACTTGAAGTGCTGACCATCGACCCAGTTGGATCTTTCCTGAAGATGGCGGAGCAAATTCCGCCGAAATGTCGACATGAAAAATGTGAGCAGCGTGGCATTACCGCAAAAATTGTACTACCATATATATATATATATATATACTGGTATATATAGGCCTATATATATATAAAAAATATATATATATATATATACATATACATATATACACATATATATTATATAGGAGGGTTCTCACAGAATCCACGGAGGAATTTACAAGTACTAGAACCACGATAAACAATGGCAATCAAACTAGTATACAATTAGTAAAGCAGGAACTATAAATAACGGTATGCGGCTACTGGTTATTGGTTTGAACGTCGAGTTCAAGTATTCGCAGACGATCTTCATGACAGTTATCTCTCTTGAGAAAACAGCACACGAGCGTAAACCGAACCTTTTTATTAGATTGTTTCATCAGTGTCTATATCTACAATGGTCTCATCTAGAACAGCTATAGCTACCCCTCTATTCGAGCAACAGGGGGTTCTTTTCTCTCTTTTCCTCCTTACACCACCCACCATATATGTCTGGTGGAGTAAAGATATATATATATATACATATATACACTCCACCAGACAGAACTATTGCAGTATTGATCTCTTGATTTCCTCGACGAGGGGATACGTTACGCAGACCGTCCTATATGTGCATGATTACGGCGAGATGACATTTGGAATATTGTTCAAAATACGAACTATTCAAGATAAATCTGCTTGGTGTGGTAGGAAGCACGGTCGCCGCCCGTATAGAATTGAGTAAACCACGATTTATCGTTAGAAAATGTTCACTTATAATGTAACAAGATTTTTGTTGATTTTTATTAAATGATCATTGATAAACGTACCCTGGTGGAATATTTTGATATTAACCAATGTATCAACAAAGTTACATTGGAATTCAACAACAACTTGTTAATACCATTATTAGAACCCATTGTTCCAAATTATTCCACGTTACGAATTGTATGAGCGATGCCTGCCACACCCTATTAATACTAGGGGATGATGTGACATTGTAGTCTATTACACGATATTCAGTGGCAATTCTGCGCGTGTTTCCACCCCCTCAAGTTTTCAATGAAACGCGATATCCTCCGGCTATATACATGTATAAGAAAGTCACCCCATATCACCACCCTTCCCACACATTCTAAAACTCGTGGAAAGTTCTGAAAACTTTCTGTTATTTCTTTTCAATGGATGCTAAGCTTACACAAGCAGCGCAGGCTGACTAAAACTTTCAGGATGCATTATGTGACGACTATTTGATTGTGAATAAATATTCGGTATGGCACATCATTTTGTAATAATATATAGCTAAGTCTTGACTCTTGGATGAATTACTGTGTACGATACACCTATACACCCAATTCACATTACGTGTACACTAAAACACACTCCAGCTGAAGTGCGTATGAAATTATACGGAACTATATGGATCCCCTTCTGGAGTAGCAGAGTGCAGACCGAGGTGCACACCATAAATTAATAAGTATAGCTTTTGATTAAAAAAGTACGGAAGATACGTAGATACAATTGGAGTACGACTAACTTTGCATATTTCAAACAATATGAGAGACGTTTTAAATCATTATTGTAGCTTTTGTACGGCATTATACCAATTGGTGAAAAACAATTTTAACCACATGCGCCCTACAAAGAATAAGGAGAATGAAACCTATACTGAGAGTTATGAAGTAGGCCTATTTACTATTCAAGTTACTAAGAGAATACTGAGAGTTATATGGATATCGCAATTCATATGCTAAATCCTAATCAGTCTGTCCAGAGCTAGGAAACGTGAGGGTGAAATGTAGGATATTCATCAGTTTTGCGTGGTGATTGAAATTCAAATTATATTGTGAATCGGATAATTGCACTGTTTTTCTTTTTTTTCTAGATTTGTGCGAGATATTCTGCAAAACTATAAACAAAATACATTTTTGATTTTCAATATATGGCTGGTTGCACAACTCATGGATCACTATTGTCTATCCATCAACCCTATACAACCCACGGCTATACTAATATTTATAGTTACCAATTAAAGAGTTAAAGAGTGGATATATTACTGCAGTAAATTACCATGTACATGTCAAATAATTTCAATCCATTCGAGAACAGTATTAATACAACTTCTTGTGAATACGTTTATAACTGATACTAAGTTATTACTTTTTATAACGTCTTGAAATTTTAGATTACTAATTATGTGCAAAAAGTGAAATAATCTGATCAAATCCCAACTCTACGACATACCACATTAGGAAATGTACTGCAGTGCCGATACAGTGTGTTGATGATAACAGAAGTTAATAATAATCACCGGCATTGAAAAATGAGCAAATATACAATACTATCAACACCATGCGTGCCTTCAAGCGAAGTAATAAGTCCACCACAGAAGTATTCTTTGGTCTATAATAGGTCCACAAAAGTCCGAATTGTTTTTGGCAATCACACTCACATAATATATTTACACACCTTGGGATCTAGATTCGTACCGTGGGTAGATCTTCCACGCACGTACACGCATGCACTCATTCGATATTCTGTCAGCCGCGCAATTTCTTTATTCCCACACCATTCTTTTCTATCCCTGCTCTAGTGTGTGCCTACTTTATAGTAGGAGTCTTGCATGGGACAGCTTTGTACATGACTGGCTCCCATGTTTACGCCATATGCACGGCAAAACGAATGTTTTTATGAAATGCGGAAAAAATCTTGTCTTCCAGTCCTTTTTTCGTAAATAAAGAGTATACGATTTTTTCTCCCTCTCTCTCTCTCTCTCTACCTATATATATATATATATATATATATATATATATATATATATATATATATATATATATATATATATATATATATATATATATATATAATAATTCGCTTTCCTGACTTCTTCAAGAGTTAATAGACCTATTGATATACGTTTCCTGTTTACAAACGAAGCAAATAGAAGCCGAAGGGGGAAACTGTTCCCTATTTTTAGTAACCAACTTCATCTTAATTTGAGTTGTTTATGGAAACGTCGAATATAAAAAATTAAAAAGCAGATTAAAGACAGCACGCTTAATTGAAACTTACAAATGATATGATTTATTCTGTGACGCAATACAACTACCTTATAGCCATATTTCAAGTTTTAATCACGAATGTTTGCATACGATCAATTGTTTATGCCAACAATTAACAAACAAAGTAATACAAGTGTATATAATATGTTCAATGTTCAACACAGTGTAAACTGCACGTGTACATTGTTTACGTGACAGCTGTGTAATGTAACTGGTCGTTTAGTATATAGATGCATGCACATATATATGTGACGTATGCGTGGGATGAATGGAACACCACCCCCGCAAACGGCACTATCAAAACTATTCTTAGCGCGGTACGCCAGTAGATAGAGATATGATGGATGGGATAGGGGATGCTGATCGTTATATTTAGTTGCGGGGTGTGGTCCTGTGCCGTGGAGAATCAGAATATCACCCGAGGGAAGTGTATCTCTAATCTACACGTGTAATGTATTCAAAACAAACAGAAATGCATAACGAGAACAGAATAACGATCGTACCTGGAAATACGTCTTTCAATTCCGGACTGTTGTGAGCCCAACCATTACGTTGTTGAATGATACACTGAAACATGGTCGATGGTGATTTACGTAATGTACGTCACTAATACTCGGTCACATAGTTATCTTAGTTTGTTTGCAATGTCTTTATGTATGTTTATCCGGTTGGACGAGAGGTTGTAATGGACCGAAAAGGATGCTGGAGGACTGTGAACTGTGTTGGTGTTGCTTTATGCCGCTCTGCCAGGGAAAGCCGACAGATCGGTGGCCGCGACCGTGAACTCGGCTAACTTCGGCTGCTTTCGCGCTCTGTCCGTGAACCACGATCTATGGTAGGTTTTTGGGGGGTGAAATAAAATGTCTTACACTACGTTATTAACATTTTCTTTGAATACATGATGAAAAAAATGTATAAGATATTCGGCTTTTTCTTTCCAACTAAAATTGACATTACCATAGATAGGAAAACGCAGTAAGAGACGTGATTCTGCTGACGTGAGCGAGTTGGAGAAATGTCAGAAATATTTTCTTCTAAAAACGATTCAACTGTCTGAACTGAAACCAATGCCATATCAATATTATCCTAATTTTCGGAACGAAACACTATTTAAAAAATAGAATTCCCGTGAATATATTCTCTAAAATTGGGAAAATTCAATTTCTCTCCAATATGGTTAAACCGATTTGACCTAAACGTAAACTGCTACATTCTGAGATCATCTATTCAATAGATAACAACGTTTAAACTGTGAATTTCGAAAATCCCCCTAATAAAAAAATACTCTATTGCATATTTTGTTTTGCGAGGTCAAGGGAGCTAGAAAACAAAATTGGTCAATTCTCAAGTCAAATATAATGCAATTTCGGCTACGTACCTATAGTCAGTCTATTCTCTCTATAGACTAAACTCTATTATACGTCAAATGTTATACCCAACTTGATATAAAAATAATCGTAGTGACTTGGTTGAATCATTTCCAGATATGTTTTGAAAACCCCATAAAAACAAGCTATGGAGGAGAAACTTGTGAAAAACGTAATTCACAAATCATGCGCGAAAAGGGTCAATCCCAACTCTGACTCGAAAGGTATAAACAAACAATTTCCTCTTGGATACCGCAACAATAACAATTACAGTACGTATTGTAATTGCCTGTAGGGTCAACGGATCCCATATGAAAGCGCACAAAACGCACAGGATACTGACACTAATTAATAATAATTAATTACAGTCAGTAATGAAATTACAATGTTATATAATGTACGCCTGTGCATCATGTTGAGCAACACGAAAAAGCTGTCACGCCAAACAGATGACTAGATTGTAGTTACAAATTATAAATAACCATTCAGGTGACATGTACTAACATGAAGTGCAGCGCGAAAGTGTCTTATAAATACACATCTCTAGTGTACTTGTATTAACAAGTGGGGTTATACAACTGAATCATTGTAAAATATTCGGTAATTACACACTATCTCGTTGCAACTAGAATTATTTAAATGCCTTTGGAATATGTGATTGCGTGTTATAACCACGGCATAAATAAATATATAGGGCCTATATAGGCGGATAGGCCTATATATTTATATATATATATATATATATATATATATATTATATATATTATATATATTATATATATATTATATATATATATATATATATATATATATATTATATATATATATATATATATATATATATATATATATATATATATATATATATATATATATATATATATATATATATATATATATATACACATATATAGCACATATTTATATATAATAGGCCTATATACATGTACCGGCGTATAGGCACGTTTCGCTCGCTTCTGTTAGCCTTATCCGACCGTTCCTAATGTGACGAACATTTTCACAACACGATTACTTGTCACGTACTGATAAGTATACGACAGCGCCAGGTAACGAAGTCGTGTACCTAATTGCAGGAGTGCAATGAGTGATGCTCTGCAATTACTATCGCAGATAACGTAGGTCTTACGCCTGTACGTACAGTCTCGCACTATATCAACTTGTGTGGAGTGCGCCGATCGACCGTCGCCACTATCATTTAGCACTACAGGTCGGACGTGTCGAGGGGTCAACGTTGCTTCAAGTCGAGATCGAGTTGTATTTCACTAGAGATGAAGGCGCGACATGAACCACCCGTGCGCTGATGGTGAGGGATAGGGAAGGCGTTCGACTCGGACGTTCAGCTCTCGTGGGCACAAGTGTACGACATTGCATCAGAGAGAACAAACGGGTATCGGCAGTTGTGTAAAACACCTAATTTGTCTCTCTTTTCCCTCTCTCTCCGTCTCTTTACAAGAAGAGCGAGTTCACTTGTTCACTTTCTAATAGACATGGAAGAAGGACAAAAAAGAGCATTCCACAGAAGAGACGAAATATAAATTGTTAGCACTTCTAAGGTGATTAATTCAGACTTATTTAAACTAATTCAGACAGCTTATCAGAAATGAAATTATTTGCATTTATATTCTATAATCTACTCCCATACAAAAAAAGAGGACGCCAGGTATCTTCCTCCGGTGGCACTGATCCCAGTAATTGTGTGATATAAACAACGTGGCAAAATATTCCAGTCATTATAATGTAAATAAGTGACAAATATGATTGTACCCCCATAGCGGTTGTATAGGCTTCCATTCAATTCAATTTTCTGAATTATTTCAGAACCTCAATACCAATAATATAAAAATACCAATACAAATAATATTCTTCCAATACCTACATACCAATTGCATTTGGACCAAGGGATGTTATTCATCACGTCTACGGCAGTCCTCTAATTGGACTCGGAGCTCATGTTTCGAGCCTTTTTGTTTCATTCGCCCACTTCAATATCAGAACTGCTCTTTTTCTCTCTTGGTCCAACCAAACATACGAATTTAACATAGACAATTTACAGTATCTTTATTAAAAGTGTTTTTTTCAATGGACATACCACACAGAAGATATCCGAAGAAATGCGGTAAATTATACTCTCGCGACATTGCTTTTATAATGTAATATTTACCAATAATTTTCCCCATCAAAGGTTTCGATTCGCATTTCCTCCCACCCCTCAATTATAAGATAATGACTTGCGTTACATCACGAAGTGTATAAGAAAAATTCTTTTCGCATCATTTTTTTCTACTTTCCATTATACGAGAAAGGCGCCAGTTATAGTTAGTTCATCCTCAAAATAATCTCGTTCGTGATTGAACACCGGCGCATTCAACCTTGATTTTCTCAAATTATGTTCATCTCAAGTGTGAAACTTCGTTGAGCAAATTGTCAATGGAAGAGTGAAGTCTGTCGACCGGTAGTTCTAATGCAATATAACACTTCGCTGTTATGATCAAGGCCATATACCAGATTCATGGTCAACTTCACTTGCAAATTCCGGAGACACGAGAGGAAAATCTACAATTAAATAAAATAATTTTATAATAATTACACAATAATTCAAAGTAGACACCTAACACCTGTCTCAAGTATGCCTAAATGACTTGAGCAATATTCATGTATAGACGGACCTCTAAATAGTATTTTACCACTATCAGCAGATGCTTGTTTGACATGTTGAGATTTAGTTACGGCCGTATTTACCAACCTTGGTAGTCTGGGTCAAAACTAGTGAAATGTGTGTTAGTGAACAAGTGATGTCGTTTTACCTTCAATGGTATCATTCATCACTTTATCGAAATTGTATATCTATAGAAGCAAAGATAGGTAGGCTCTAGAAGTGGCGATAGTTCGAATACAGTACATTTTATTGAACCATGCGTCAACAAAGTGGTGAAAATGTACTTATGCCTCAGCAATGTGGTTTCACTGGTTTCAAGATAAACCAACTGTGAAATCATCAAACAACGTGACAGGATGATTATTGCTAACTTTACGACCCCACCAATAGCAAGGTTATTCGGGGGTATGTATGAGTATGTACGTATATAGGCCTATGATTGGAAATCATCAAACAACGTGGTAGAATGCGAGGGGTTAACAACTCCTGAAATCAGGTGTACACTTGCCATGAAATCCCTGTGAAATCACCTCAAATCCCTGAAATCACCTGAAAACACTGAAATCACCTGAAATCACTTGAAATCCCTGAAATCATCTGAAATCCCTGAAATCACCTGAAATCACTTGAAATCACTTGAAATCACCTGAAATCACCTGGAATCACTTGAAATTACTTGAAATCCCTGAAATCATCTGACATCACTTGAAATCCCTGAAATCACTTGAAATCCCTGAAGTCACCTGAAATCTTGAAATCTGAAATCAGGTGTACACCAAATTTTCGAGTTGTAAACCCCTCGGTAGAATGATTATTATTTACCCCAAGACCCCAGCAACAGATAGGTTATTTGGAGGCATATAGGAGTTCGCGCGTATGATAGATATAGGGTTACAAAACCCATGCCTTATACCCATGATTCGAACCCACGTCCGACTTGACTTCGGTTTATAAGAAGTGCCTTAGCTAAATGAGCCACGGGGGATGCGATTTTGTGCGACACACGCATACAATTCCACAGGCTGGCAATCAAGTGCAGAAACCATTTTTTAAATCTCTTATCAAGTTGCTATCAACAGAGATTCATCACCTATAGGCCTACTCATTCCTGTAAATAAAATTCAAGATGAAATTCAGTTGCCATATTTAATTCAAAATACGAAAGTCACTCGATTTTCACCATAGAGAGAGCTAGAGTTTTACGACTATCAACAGCAAGATTAGCGCTCCAAAGTATCTTACTATAATCAGAACATAAAGGCCTATCGACGTATTACATTTTTCATGTATTTTTTTAGTTTTTAAGCCAATATTGGAATACGAATCAGAAAACATTGCAGAGATAATATTGTAGACAGTGAGCCAGTGTTCCATGTATGAGGGTAAATAGATCGATCTATACCTATAGAAACGAAATGTGTATTTTTGCAATTTTATTTATACATGATCAAGGCATAAATGAATGATGCGAGGGATTGACGATTGTGTAATATGAAATGTTACCTGCTTGGTATACCACGTGATATGATTGAACCAACCACGTTCTTGCTCTTTACGTCTTTCTATACTGCAGCTGTCGGTTTCAAAGCCTTTCTTTTCAAAGGATCAAGATTGTGGTATGGGAGGACACACAAGGAATGTGAAGAAATATCTAGCCCCCTGCAAAACGGCCACCAAAGTGATTTATGCTTGAATGATGAACTTTGTTATAGTAAGAATAACTATAATGGACTGGACTGTTCTGTAGGAACACCATACATGTGTATTCAAAAAAATCTCGCGGTTATCAATCAAAATGAAGCATATTAATTGTGAAAACACATATACCTTGACTAATGTTTGATACTTTGATTGTTGTTTGCTTAACGACCTAACGAACGGCTATAGGTTATTTGGGGAAACGGGTATGAATGATGTTTTCAAAAACACACGTCTCATGCGGGACTCGAACTCACTTCCGAATTGACTGATTTTTTTTGTAAGCAAAGCCTTAGCTGACCGAGCCAGGGGGGGAGGCACTTGATCGATCCCATACCGTTATCTGATTCATCAACAAAATTAACCGAATCCGGTAAGCTATTTTTCAAAATTTTGTATAATGCAAAAAGGCTTGAGTGTAATTCAAAAATGGAAAGATGAGAGGTGACTGTAACAACAGGCATACTCTATACTCTATAGTCTATATTACGTATAATTTTTCAGTGTCGATTTGTAGGCCTATATATTTATCACATATTTAGATTCTTTAGTTCTATTTCACGAACATAATCGACTCGAGTAGTTTGCATTGACTACATTTATACTATAATCGCGAAAAAACTAAAATGCGTCACACTTGATTCATAATAAGTTGAGTCTATGAAAATTGAAATTTAGTATTTTTTTTTTAGAAATAGGAATAGGCCCTACGATCTGGAAAATGTTGATTAGGAAATACGGCATGTAACAACTTCAACCAAAACAAAAATTCGTTCAGTTTTGCACGGGTTTGTATTTCAATTTTTTAAATACTACCCACGCAAACAACTGTGGGTGTTCGTTTAGTGTCCGACTGGCGTGTGCCATAAGCCAGCTTGTAATTCCAGTTCATAATGCAGAATGGATTTCAGGGTTAGTAAACAAACATTTCCACGTCAGTAAGAGGTCATCGCGTTATTATTTCCCTCGTTTGCTTTTAGCCTTTCAACATATTACAGCTGCACAAGCTTGAACACTTCTTTTGCGTATTCAGTCGAAAATAGAAACATTAAATACGACATAAAAACCTAAAACCACATAAAAGCTGGTAAAAGTGTTGAGACAAATCATGTACGTGGCTATAACTACGTATGGGGTGGTGATATGTGGAGACTAGAAAACGAAATAATTTTATTTGCCGCAGTTTAAAAATAACAACTGGAAGGGAGTGGAAAATTATGTGACTAGAGTTGGCGACCCCTCGGTCGTGTTATATTATTAGAATATGCTTTTTGTGGTTGTTAGGGTGAAATGCTGCAAGAACAGACTGGCTATAGTGGCTAGATTGGCAAAACTAAATTCGAACTACGAATAAAATGGGAGAATGTCACATTCACTGGATTATAGACGTACATGTCAATAATTAATTCATCAGATCAACGTAACCATGACAGCTCTAACCAACGAATTTAGTATAAATTTAATTTTTGTTTTCGGGTAACACCGACAGCGTGGTCATTTCGTCACCCATTTTCCAAATTTATGCTGAATAATTTGGTGTAGATAATTAGACGAGTCATATTTTATTCAACAAATCAGTTGAATTAAGGAATTACAAAAGTGAGTCAATACATTCGAATCATCTGACAATATTTTATTCTTTTTTATCCATGGACAACTGTTGTCTGACAGATGAGTATTTATTACAATTATTTAATAAGAATGTTTCACAGTGAGATTTTCATTGAATGTATCGAACCGAGGTTTAATTTTTTTCTAATTTAACATAGAATGGGACTAGGGTTTTGAGATGATTAGGGTCAGTCATTCATATTTATGAAATTATTAAAAATACCATGGCAGAAAAATTGAGCTTTTCTAAAAAACTTTTCAATAATTTATATAATTGTAATTTTGTGAACGAGGTTGCAGAACAATGAACAATGAACAATGAGTAAGCCAATTGAACTAGTTTTCAAATTTTTGTCTAAATCAAGCACTATAAAGTATTGATCAAGGGACCCATTAGAATTTCACGAGAATTTCAATCAAATAGTATTTTGGCACATAAGGTGAGGCAATGCATAACATAATTACATATTATGTAGGCTTGACACCATGATAACACGTTCACCCCATTGCGTTTTCAAGATTTATAAACATGAGGGCTGTATTGCCTGAAGCAAAGCCGTAATAGGGTAGTTAATTAATTACGGTAATTAAACAAAATGCACTGGTCAAGGTACTCCTTCAGCGTTGCAGACTTCGGGTAGGCCTAGTACCTGACAATATGATTGTAAATGATCAATAATAATAATAAATTAATAATCATGAGATTAGTTGAATGAAACATGCTATAACCAGAAGACAATCAATTGTGGGAACTGGGGTAGACCCAATCAAAATGCAATGTATCTAACTCGATCGCGAGCTCTCATCACAATTATTACCGTAAAATATAAAATCGAAAACAATGGGAGAATGAAAACGAGTGAACTAGACAATTGAAGTGATGTCTTGCCAGCCTCAGCCTGTGTACCAGCCCACAAACGGTACTGAACAGAGATAACTTGGCGACAAAACAACAGAAAGTACAAGCTACAGGTAGGCCTATTGCCTATATAGGTTAGGTTTACTCACTATTAAATGCGAGCACTTTTCGTGTTGACCCAAGCCGCTTGATGGGAGATTTTACCACTCCATCGCCAACATCCTCTTCATCCATCTCGAAAGTTGATGTAAGGTTCAAACTTTAATTAGTACCGCGAGACTGCACTGAATACAAAAGTTAATTGAAGGAGAATCATAAGTGCAAAACTCGTTTGAACGCGACGAAACTCACATTTGTACTGAACTCCGGCGGCGCGGTTATTTGTTTGTGCTTGCGCGACCTTAGCAACAGAGAACTGAATGCCGCGAACAAACGTATGGCAGCACTGATCTCACTCCTCTCTTCAGCGACCTCATAATTTTAAAGCGATTACCGCAGCAAACGCTTCCTACCGGTTATTTTACAAATCAATTCAAAAGCACGATTGTTGTTCAAATTTAAAAAACGAATTAGGAAATCAAGTCGCAGTCACTCATCAAAATAAAATATTTTAACCATTGTTGACTTTTACAATCGACTTCAATGTAAAATACATAACTCAGTTTTTTAAAATTGGTAACAGTAATTCTTGCCCCACCACTATTTTTCTAAATGAACGAGGAAAATATAATAACATTGACCTTCAACTCTAGTTTTTTGTTGCCTTTGAAAACAGGTAGGTAGGCACAGGCCTAGACCTTCAGCATACATTAATATGCCTGCACTTGAAGCTTCACAATATTCAGCTGGCGATCAGTAGCATTGTCAATCTTCCATCATGATTCTATTGAGCAAATGTAAGTGGTGACTAGAGTATGAATATGAATTATAATATCTGTGGATCATAACAATTCTTTATATTCTGAATAAATAGTTGCACTATATGCAATTCATAAGCCTGTAATTTTATAGGTTACCAATTACCATTGATTTTCTTCAGCTCATTTAAAATGATGTTGAAACTTCATTTGTACAGTTCCATCTCTTCGAAGTGCTGGTCAATGTTTTATTCGAAAGAATCATACTCGGTCACAACTGAAACAAATACTCGGAGCCGAATTAAATAGTATAAAGGATGCAGGAACGTGGAAGGCAGAAAGAATTATATCATCCAAACAAGGTGTTTTGATAAATGTTGCTGGCCAAAATAATAACATTCTCAACTTTTGTGCAAACAACTATCTCGGACTTTCGGTGAGTAGCGGGCACGGACAACGCCACTGGGAAAGCTACCAGTGAACCATTAATCACCATTGTTATTTCAGTCAACAATAACTAGTGATAAGGAATAATATTAAGATTAGTATACATTAAATATCATTAATACAATACATATTCTATTAGTATATTGCAAGCAAAGAAACTACAACTAACGTACCGGTACACATTTTTTTTTCAGTAGGGTGAACCTTTAAGATTGTTGGCAGTAAGAATAAATCTTGAAAATCATAAAATCATTGCTTTTTCTGGGCTGCCATGAGTTTCCGTAGATTTGAATTATCAATCGGTGTTTTTTTTTTCAATGCTGCTTAACGACTCCGCCAACAGCTAGGTTATATGAGGGTACGAATGAGCGGATGATAATGAAACGATGATAGGTGAAAGGACGTTTACCAAAACCCATGCCTTTTGCTGACTCGAACCCACGCCCAACGGTGACTTCAGTTACTACCGCTAGCGATAATTGACTTAGCCACTGGAGCGGCACAATCAGTGCTATAACAGTAGAACGTAATATTAAGGAATAATTGCGGTAGACCTATACATTAAAATACCATATTACTAAAAGCTAGAGCTAATAATAATTGTGCTTCTGATTCAATTCTAGAGTGACCCTAGTGTTATTACTTTCACAAAAGAGATTGTGGATCAATATGGAGCTGGTCTCAGCTCAGTCAGATTCATTTGTGGGACTCAAGATATACACAAGGTAATAATTTTCCTAATATTAGAATAACTTACAATGGAACTTCCAGCTTCCATAAATAGTAAAATGTTAAGAAGATCATATAATCAATTAATCATCAAAAACGAGGGTTGCCGTTCAGTATAAAAATTGCAAATGATATCCAAACTTCAATATTGAATATTGATCAAAAAGTATTGAAAGTATTTAATTCCAATATCTAAATATCTAATTCGATATGTAGCTTCTAAAATTGAATTATTATTATTACAGTATTGAGCATGGCAATTTTGCATTATGTGAATTTATTGTTTGATTGGCGAATTGTTCTCTAGGAACTAGAAGAAAGGATAGCTAAATTCCATCTCAGAGAAGATGCTATAGTATATGCTAGTTGTTTTGATGCAAACGCTGGTATATTTGAAGTCTTACTCAGCCCAGAGGATGCTGTGTTTTCTGATGAGCTTAATCATGCATCAATTATTGATGGTATTCGGCTGTGTAAGGCAAAGAAATACCGCTATAAACATCGTAACATGGAAGGTATGAAAACTGTATTCTTATGTTGGCATTATGAAAATAAATCAGAGCTGCTGTAGTTATACCCCGTTCACACTATGATCATCAATTGCTGTTAAGCTACTAACTGACGTTAGCAATGTAATGTGAACAGAATGCAGTTAGTACTAACTGACATCAAACGCTATAACTTCGTTCCGTCAGTTAGTGAACATATTGTATACAAGAATTATATTATACAAGAATTGCAGCAAGAAAGAAAGTGACATGTAGTTGATCTTACTTCAGATAGACTTTGATAATGGCAGTATGATAGGTAATTCAAAATGTACTAGTAGTCATAAAATATTGTTCGTATTTACATGTTACATTTACATCTTGAAACTTGACGGACGTTTGTGGCTTGAATGTATTTTATTATTAACATTCTCAGTGTGTTCCATTGTAGATGGTTCCACTGTTAAATTATAATTATTTCTAAACCCTGACTTGGAAGCTATTCTATTGTAGATCTTGAGCAACAGTTGAAATCAGGATCAGACAGCCGAATCAAGTTGATCGTGACAGATGGCGTCTTCTCGATGGATGGAAATGTGGCTCCATTACCAGAAATATGCAAATTAGCTGAAAAATATGGAGCTTTAACATTCGTAGATGAATGCCATGCAACAGGTTTCTTTGGAAAAACTGGAAGGTAATAACTAATTTAATCCTAGATCATTAGTCCTACTAATGTTTTAATTCTGGGTGAAGAAATATAAGATAAGGCAATATTATTTGAAAACAATTTAGAATTGTTTGATTTGGTAATCATTTTTCATTTTCAGAGGTACTGAAGAATATTATAATATGGAGGGTAAAGTAGATATTATCAACTCGACTCTAGGTAAGGCTTTGGGTGGAGCTTCGGGAGGTTATACTACTGGCCCTAGTGAATTGGTAGCGCTGTTACGTCAACGTTCTCGACCATACCTCTTCTCAAACTCTTTACCTCCAGCAGTTGTTGGCACTGCCCTCAAAGTGTTTGAACTGCTGATGGCCAATAATTTGTATGTAGAGAAAGTTAGTAAAAATACAATTAGATTCCGCGAAGGAATGGCTAAAGCAGGGTTCAAAATATCTGGAGATAACCATCCCATATGTCCGGTCATGCTTGGCGATGCAAAACTAGCTCGAGACTTTTCAGAAGAAATGTTAGGTAAGTTATTGGATTAGACTGTATTCATTATTCTCCATTTTCTAGTACCAATAGACTCGACTCATCATTGTAGGCCTATAACAAATAATACCCTTCTTCAAAAGATATGAATTTGAAATAGAATTAATAGTCAACAGTTTATACTTTTCCCATTTTCCATAGCTGCAGTTAGCATTCTATTTTAAGGTCACACCCTATACCTATTACCTATGATATTTTGAATGTGCATTTCAAACCTAAACTCAACTGTAGAACAAATATTTTTCATTTTGTACAGAAACTTTGTTAACTAACATTTTATGCAACTTGAATTTCAACTTTATTATATTATTTTCTACTTATGTATGTTTTATTGTTTCATCCATATAAAATCGGTTCTACGTTCTTGTATATAACATCGAAACTTGGAACAATGATTTTGTATCAAGTTTCGATGTTATTGAAAAAAAAAAAAAACATTCTTGTGCAAGAAATACGATAAAATAAAGAAAATCATTGTTACTACTGTATTGAAATTGCATTTTTTCTACTGTTTGCCATTATGTATCTTTGTTTTTCGATTACAGCTCTTGGAATCTACGTAATTGGATTCAGCTTTCCTGTTGTTCCTAAAGACAAAGCACGGATAAGAGTTCAGATATCTGCTGCACACTCGGAACAAGATATTGATCAAGCTATTAATGCTTTCATTCAAGTGGGGAGAAAATTAGGTGTTGTAAAATAGAAAAATAATGATTCGAAATATAAACAACTACTCGTGAGTAGGCCTATCGGCTACACGGTGAGATTTGGATACATTTTTAAAGATCTGCAAGTCCTTCCGCTGTGTGGTCGACATCGCTGCTTCATGACATTGGCGTCACATTTTTATAACAGTACACCTCGATTTCTGTTTCGTTGCTATAATTTTTCGCACAATTACTTACTATATTTAGCGGCACGGCACTGCGTAGACTGCAAATGGGAAGGTTACGGTTAGTTTCACTAATTTGATGGTGATGATAAATTAGAACTCTTTCCATTTATATTAACAATGAGATTATTTTAATTTAAAATTTTTCCTGTCAACTTACAATAATTAACAATACTGTACTTTCTATAATACTACATATTACGATTCTAGTTTTTAAGAGTGACATTTGACCTACAAAAATAGGCTATTTCTTAGGATGAATAATTACAATGTGCTCAGTTTTGAAATGGGGCATGAATGGGCAAGAGGTAAATTCGTTAAATGGCTTACACTATATAATTAATTAATTAAAAAAACCTGTACTTGGTTTGACAAATGCAAAATGTACAAAATACAAATAAAAACTCGTAAACGACTGAATGACTTGAATTTCTGTGAAAACTTTCAGTTGTTACATTGTACAACATGAGTGAGGCCTCATTTTCATCATGGTGGCTTATATTTCTTGTATATCTTTGAAAACCAATATGCCAACTAGTGGTCACCTTGCAGCAACAGGGAACTTTGATGAAAACTAGCCTTCAATAAATAAAATGAATACCAAGTATTTTGGGCTTTGGCACAATGTATAAGGCAGAAATAAATCTTTGTTCTAAAATTCAATATGGTACTAGAGAAAACTTACTTTCTTAATCACAAATTTAAACCTCACTCAACGATATGACTTTATTATATTTAATCAACTACGGTAAGTCTATGCCGTAAAATGCAATGCTCAAACATACAGATTTGCCTTGTATCATATGTCTTGGATATATTTATAAACAGTATCAATGGACATTAACAGCTGAATTGTAGTTGAATTATGTTCATCCTATAGTTGTCGGATGCGTTTCCCGTGACAGACTTCGATGCATTATTTATTATTCTATTAGACTAGCTTTTATTTCACAATACAGTAATTAATCAATAAGTAACAAATGGGGCTTAGGCCAATTACTGTACTGTTCTATGGTGTTCCTTTAGTCATGCCATATAGCAATCACTCAAATATCTGAAATAAAATTAATAAATGTAGGGCCTAATGAACAATCCAATATTTACAAAATATATCACCAATAAAATATTCCATATTTAAACTTTCAATTAGCTTCAATTCAATTAGCTCGCCTAATAAATACATGATCCTTCTTAAGAGTTTTCAAATGTACACAAAACTGTATAGTCTCTAGATCTTTAAACAACTCCACTTTAGATAGGTATTAGGTATGGTACTACAATCAAAATTGTGAAAATATCATCAGATGAATAACGATGACTGTAATAATTGAAATATTGAACTAGAATTGTTTTAATGGAAAGTTTTTTTTATAAATACTAATCCACAATTGGCCGATGTCTCCGTTAAGGCCTGGTAAAAGGTGGTTTAGGTGCCGGCACTTGTTTCACTGGTGGACCAGTATTGACGATGAGTTGAGCAGGCTGTGGACTGGATGGAAAAGCTGGAAGAGACGCGACGGTTGATTCTAATGGCTGTGAAGACATCTCGGGTATTATTAATTCGTCCGACATATCACTGCCACGCTTTGTCGTAGCAATTTGCTGTTCCAGTTTATTGTATTGCGTTTGAAGTAGAGTTAATTTCACGTCTAAATCACTCATTTTCCCACCTTCATTTGTTACCTGTAAAAATATAATGACGTTTGTATACTTTGAAATGTCTGGAATGATATTAGCAGTAAGTTGGGTACACATTAGATTTATAATAATTTATTGAAAAATTTCTACTAGCACGGGTGCATCTACCAATCATTCGAAATACCATTAGTTCGACAGACAATTTTGTCGAAAAGATCGTCTGACGATAATTCAAAATATCATTTGACGTTAAGTCGCGGCCACTGATGGGTGGTGCTGCAAACGGAAATCAAATTCTAACTACTTTCAGACCCATTGATTCTAGCAATTCTAAACAATTTCTCAAGAACTAATTATGGCGAAGTATGGCAATCACAAGGAGTAATTGGAACAGAATTCAAATTTCAAGCGTAATTTCCAGTAGCAAAGATCGAAATCGATATACCGGTAATATTGCGATAAAAAGTAGAATCTAAAGGAAAATTATTGCTTCTAGAAATAGAATCGGAACAGAAATGATTGATTCTTGAAATCGATATGTAGATTTGATGGAAAAGCGAAATTGGATTTGAATTTGTATGAACCGAAATGGAAGTTAATCGAGATATATTTCACTTTGGGCTCCCTGCTTTTAATAACATATGGATGTGATTGATAACTGAGATCTAGCCTAGTATTCATTAAAAACCAATTCTATTCAATGTTAGAATAATACACAAATAATAAACACATGCGAGGATAATGCTACAGTTGAAAACACATAACAAAATCAACAAGTAGGAATTACATTTTGTGCAGAACAGACCCACTGATTAGTCAGTCACTACTCACTATAGAAGTTGTCATTAGAAATTGAAACAGAAAGGAGATATAATATAGTTCGAAAAAACTGAAATATGTCGGAATGGCAGCTCTGGCTCACAAGCAAAGATCCATAACATTCCAACAGTAATTTCTAATGCGAGTTTTCACTGAGGAGTTGCATTTCGCATTTAGTGCTGTACTATCCTTTCTAGGCCTAGACCCCAATTGGCCCATCACTCTATGCAATGAAACCTCTTATCTATTCATCAGACCAGGAAAAATCATCTAGGTAAGAAAATGATCCATGCAAGAAAATACAACTTTGGTTATGAGAGTAGAGTGAGACAAAATAAAAGATAGAACCAAGAAATCAATTATCCAGGAACAATACAACGAGGTTTACTATACTTGACACCAAGTAAAAAACTACAGATTTTGAATACTTACATTGTCGGCAAGTTTCTTCACCGTCGCGATGAGCGCCGATTGAGTGCTATCTTTAGCACACTCCCCTTCCAGAGTTGTCACCCGAGCCGTGACATTTTGGCCAACATTCTGCAGTATTTCAATCAAAGCCTGGATAAAACCAAAACCAAATTCTTTGTATTAAGAAGAGCAGAGCGAGAGGTTTCAATTTGTATGCTTACATGAGTGCTTTTTGTTGGTTCAACACAAGTGTGAGTGTTGGTCGATTCGTTAACTGATAAGAATTTCAAAGTCACATTAGTTTAGCAGAAAGAGCACATGCACATCATGATATAGACATACAAATTTTAATGTACATGTAGCCCCAATCGTATGAACTATCACGTACCCGATATATCGATAATACTTTATTAGGCCTATACAGTAACTAATTTATCCAATTATGTCTGTATTACTGTAAGTAGTAAATACTAAGTAGTAGTAATTTAGTGGGCTATACGAAACGGTAGAATAATTGAATAGCATAATAATGAATTGCATGAATTGAATAGCCCCAGCATAATATATTGAATGTCGTCTTTTCTGTGTTCTCTTTTCTTACTTTATTCCTTTGGCAAAACAAATTATGATGGTTGACAAATGAGAGTGCATGGTGGGCAACTATACACATTACATGGTATATGTTAAATAAATTAATACAACTTACATGATCCTTATGCTGGTCATCCACCAACCAATTCAACTTGCTAATTAGCGTATCATTAACTAAAGTTAAATTGGCTGTTATTTGAGCAATTGTACTGAGGATAGCCGCACTTTCATCTTTGCTCTCTTGCGATACGATGTCAGGATGTTGAGAAACATTGAGAATCTGACTTAACGAAGTCTGGAAATTTGTTACATTTTGTACCAAAACGTTCGACGTATCATGAAGTTGAGTGCTTTGATCTTTCAGCGATTTGACTGTGGCATCAAGGTCTTTGATTTGGCTGCCAAACGTGGCAACACTCTCCGACAGATCCTTGATCTTCTGCGGAACATTGACGAGTTCAGGAGCAGCCTTTAAGCGCTCCTCCACATCGTGTAAGCCATTGTGTAGGCCTGTCAGCTGTATTAAGGCAAAAACATAAATGTATCAAATGTAATACATGAGTGTATGAACAAAATCTACTAAACTTTTCCAAGTCAAATTTTTCAAACAAAAATAGTTCAAATTATTTTTTTGTAATTATACTTGTTGCTTGCATACAGATTGCCCAATTGTTGATAAATTCATGTTCATCAAGTGTTTTGACTTTTGATAATTAGATGACCTTATAGTCTCAGCAAGTCTTGTTCAAAATCCTCTGTGAATTGAGAAGTTGTTTGTCCATATTACCTTGAAACTATTCTCTGCATACCATACCATTTTTCAACACAAAATTAAAATTCACTTTTTCTTAATGCTTAAAAACTCAACTCGACCTGATATTCCAAAACACATCCAAAACTTAAAACAATGTAATTTACGGTATCTCATCAGTTGATTACCTGAGTGCTGAAATTACCAATTTGGAGTGTAAGTGTGGCAAGGCGGTTATAAAGCGTTGTTTGGTTCTGTTGAAGCTCTTTGGAGACGGAGTGGCATTTCTGAAGAGCATCGGGAACCCCTTGGCTTCCAGCAGCAACTGAAAATCAAGAAAAACGATACAAATAATTTGCAGCAATTAATGAGTAAATTCACAAATAACTGGGCAATTGTAAACTAATTCGCAATTATTGTAGTTATGGATAAATGATATATGGCTAATTGGAGTGGGGCATATAGAATATTTATGAAACCCTCATATAATTACTTTCCAGCTTGACACTAAAATCAATCAAGTATAACTCTTTCTATGCAGGATAACAGAACAACATTTGGGTCAATGTCATGTAATCCATAATGTTCAGTTTTACATAAATGAAAGGAAATTTAAATGTTCCATGTGTTGGTGGATAAGAACATCACTAAGCTATAGAGAAATAATACGCATTTTTATACGAACACAAATTAAGGAACTCCCCTTTAAGTAATGTACCTAGGAGGTTTGAAATGTTCCATGTGTTGGTGGGAGTGCTGCTAAGAACATTACGAAGGTCTAGAGATATAATAAGCATTTGTATATGAACACAAATTAAGGAACTCTCTCTACATAATGTACCCAAGAGGTTTGTAGGCCTATGCATATTTTTATTATTTTACAACACATTTGTGTGATGTGCAATACATCTGTACTTTTCTTTGTTTAGAATCTATTCAATTTTCGTGTATATAATTTGCTAATAAGGGATATAGGAGAAATGTATAGTAATTGTATTCCTCTAAGAGTCTAACTTATCAGTCACATTTTTCCTGAACTTTTACTCACTTCACTTATCATTTTCAATTATTTACTGAATAAATAACATTATCTGACATAAAGAAGGTTTTACTCACTAATCATTACATGTCTTAGGGTACCAAGTGGAAATGTGATTTGAGGAGATAAAATAAGTGATAGCTACATGAAACAGAGTTTAGCCTGCAGACAAGGAGATTATTGTTAGTGATTTTATCTGTTATCACAATAAACCAACAAATCAAAGCAACCAAACATGATACTTATAAATGCAGCTTTGCATGGGGTTGTACACAATCAATCAATCAATTGGTTCATAATGCACATTAAATATTCAAATCTATGAGGGATTCACTGTTATGGTTTATTAAACAAGTAAAGATCTAGACAAATTTACTTTATAAACAAATGATTTCTTGTGTCGTGATCCAGAAAAATATTCTCTTTGATTCCCAAATAAACACTCTTGAGTAGGAACAAATGAATCAAGTACACAAAAGGCAGGAGCAACACAAACACATGTAGGCCTAGGCATATATTAAAATAATAGCCAAATCAATTGGTTACAAATATGGAATAATAATTAATCCCAGATTACAAGCATCACCAATAGTATCAACCCGCATATTTTCATTTTAAGAGAGTGGCAAGAAGATTTTTGTAACATAATCTTGGAAGTAAAAATATCATCATAAGCACCTGTCAACTCTCATTCCCTAAAAGTTGGGCTTGTTTCAAGAACCTTATATTTCTCTAAATAATATTCAATTTAGTAGGGTTAGTATAAGCTTGATTCACAAATAGTGCCTAAACAAACAAAAAATATATAATAGATATATACGGTAAAAAGGTTTCGCCAGCCTCCTACCGAAGAAAAAAATACGACCAGACTCGGCCCAATAAGAAACGAATAAAAAAATGACTTAAAAAATGAAGCAACACATTTTGTGTACTAGAAGTTAATTTTAGAAATGTTAGTGAATGAAGAGATCTGGTGATTCTATACCTTGATCCAGCTCTATTCGCAACGATGTCACTTGTTCGCGAATGTCAATAAACAGCCACATGACCGTGGTCGTAGCCACTACGCACGCGAACACAAGCACGACGGTACACGCGCGTAACAAAGAGCTGCACGCACGGCGTCGTAACAGTCGTCCTCGACTGCCACGCGTCTTCCCCAGCACCCAATAGTCGTCCTGGTCCTCGGTAGACTCAGACAACAGGCCATCCTGTGAGCTGGCACCTCCACCACCGCCACTGCTGCCGCCCCCATTCGCGCGTTTACCACCCCCCGACCCAAAACGTTTCCCAGCCACCGCCGAGTGGGCCACTAGCGCGTCCAATTCTTTGCGCTTCTTCATCTTTTTACCAGCACGCAATGGTACATTTACGTGATGTACGGGATCCATCATGATTATTATTTCCACTTGACTTGTAAATCGATCACTTCACCAGTAAAACAACAAAGTCTTCATGTGCATTTCACTGACTGTTGTATAAAATTGTAATGCGAAGGAAAGAGAGAGAAGTTTATTGCTTAGCCATATAGAAATGCCATACAAGTGTTGTTCCCCACATAATATATTGTTATCTGTGTGGTAACCCGAATGCGCCTTATCACTTCAGAAATAAATAACTTTATCAATACCGCTGAGGCCTATTCACTTTCTATAGTTCTAAATCACACCCATTCGATTCAAAAGAATTGTGAAGAAAAATAAGCAAACATGTTTCTTTTCACAACAATGAGAGTTGTATGTTTGATTGTAGGTCTAATTAAACTAATAGATATTACACGGCTGTTACTGCCAGTATTCAAGCATGTAAATAAAAAAGGAACACGGTTTGATATCGGTAAGCCTTAATATACCTTACTCGCTCACTGAAAGCTGAAACTGACATGATATGAATTCTCTTGGGCTCCAAATCAGTTGCCCGATAAGATCCAAGGTTGACCTTCCCGTAATTTCTTTCGCAAAACACACAACAAAGACGTCATCCCTAAAGCGACTTTCAATGTAACACCTTAATCAGTAGCACAAACACCTCGTAAAGATCGTGACAAACATCATGTTGACAGTAAGAAAACAGTCCACACAACTACCAACACATTTCAATACCTCCAAACACCGTGCCCGTACGTTAAAACACGGTAGGCCTTCGCCACTAGACTGAAAGAGACCTGCCTGCTTCCGACGGGCTGAAATCGACCCGTTACGGCATTGATCCGTGGATGGACGCCACCCCTGGGGGAAAAGAGGATGCGTGACGCGCATATTTCTGGGTGAACTCTAATGTGGGGGCGCGCAAGACGACAAATATTTGATCATTTGAATTGGGTGGAATAGCACCTGAAATTCAAATCATCGTCCACACTTCACAGCGATGGTCCACAATCTGAATGAAATTGGAGCTTGGATAGTCACAGCAATTTATTAGCAATTTAATTTAGCAATTGATGCTTCAATTGGAACTAAATAAGGTCATGAGCACAATTATTACCGAGTCAAACAAAGACGACGAATAAAGTTTATAACGTGCGAATCATATCAAACTATATGCTCATGACTGGGTATTTAAATCAGTAGGCCTATTAAAGTTTACTGGGATTCAAACGTAATATATTTTTTTTTAATCCCGCTTTCCTGAAGTGGTGTCACAATCGAACTCTAATCACGATTTGGCTAGAATATATTGTTTTATAATTATGCATGCTGTAAAACATACTTCCTTTGCTTTCGGTTTAGGAAATATGCCAATTGAACTGATCCAGTGTTGCATTATAATTACGTTACATAAAACGCATAAAAACAGTAGGCATATAAACATGATTGCTTGATTATGTTGTGTGACATTAATTTTTTCATTAAGTTTTACAAATACTACCTCGAGCCTATTAAACGAATTTGTCAACTACTGGAATTAATATTGAACCTTAAAATATGTTCTAGATATGCGAGTCAAGTTACTAATCAAGGATGGTCTAGGGCCAGGGGCCTATATGCATTAGCAAAATTAATGGCACTTGCTGGCCTGGCCCTAAAAAAGACTAGCGATCTTTGTGAAATTAAATTTCAACATTTTTATATACACATCGTACGTCCCTATCGAATGATGAACTTCGTATTTTGAAATCTTATGAATCAAAATGGCACTTCAATTGCGAGCGATACTACTCTATAAAATTACGCGATCAAAACAAGGTCTATTCAATTCAACTCAATTTCTACTAAAAGTTTGGAGAGACCGAGGGGTAAACAACTCCTGAAATCCGGTGTACACTTGCCATGAAATCCCATTGACATCCCCTTGAAATCCCTGAAATCACTTGAAATCCCCTTGAAATTCGCATGAAATCTCTTGAAATCCCCTGAAATCTCTGAAATCACCTGAAATCAGGTGTACACCAAATTTGAGAGTTGTAACCCCCTCGGGAGAGACCAAAAAGCTGTTTTTTTCGATCTTCCACGCGAACGAAACGGTGACTTCCTGTTAGGTTTTGTGACACTTTTAATTACTGGTCAAAAGACATAACTGAAGGCTGAACAAGATGAAGTTCATTTATAAAAAATCAAAATTCACACCATGTAGACGTAATCTTTATAGTTTTCAGTGGAGCGGACGAAAACAAAATTTCGAGCTTTAGTGCATTTCAGGATTTCACTTGTTCAACAATTTAGGGTAAAAGTGTTCACAGGTTAAACTCGTTCCACCCCCACCAACCCCAAACGATTGCGTAATCTCAAGGCTTTCTTTTCTTTTCTAGAATCAGCTATTTTTTCTCTTGATGTCCTAAAATTTGCATGCTTTTATCACCAAAACCCCAAAACTTCTATTATTTCGATCTGATCCGCCGAACTATTTTGGACACAATCAGTTCGAATGTTTCTGAGAAAAAGAATCACAGGAAATTCGAAAACACCCAAAACAAACCAACAAGAAAAATATCAATTTTATCTGAAAAAACGAAATTCAGAAGTGTTCTTGTTATCCGCCTGCATGTACTGAGGGAGGGTGCCCGTAGTGGGAACCATCAACTGTCCTAAAAGCTGACTGTCCCAAAAATCAACTGTCACCACTCAGGCAGCCTATAAAGAAGTAAGAGTGCAGGGGGGATTGGCTCCTGCCCTTCACGAATTGTTACCTCCAATCATTCATTAAAAAATATGTTTCAAACTAACCACAAACAAACTGAGAAAACTGACTGTACTAAAAACCAAACTGTACTAAAAACAAAAACTGTACTAAAAACAAACTGACATAGACATATTTTTCAATTATTGGAGTTAGCAATTTGTGAAGGGGATGGAGCCAAACTGCTAAATCCATCATATTTACATCTGTATAGGTTATTCACGAAGCAGAAGTATCTAGGAGAGTTGGTCTATGGATCGTCGGTTGGTTTTAGAACACTTTGTGTTTTTAGGACATTTGTGACAGGGTTTGTTCTTGGGAATTTAAGGACAGGTGATTTTTAGGACAGTTGATACATCCCCAACTCAGTTTTGTGACAACATATTACATGGAGGAGGAGTTATTTTACCCTTTAGTAATGGCAGGTTGTTCACTGACCAATTAAAAGGCATGCGAATACATAAATTGATTGCGCTAAATTAAAAATGACTTGAATGAATAAAAAATGAAAATAATGTTGAAAAAACAAATTCAATATAACTAGGAAAACGCCTTATATGCGTTGTGAGATGAGCTTAGAAGTATGGAAATGTAGAATTAAGAATATTTGGTCGGCTCAATGTACATATACAGGCCATGGATCACTTCAAAGGTTTAAAAACCGCGGCTGTCTGTTGGTATATGGACCTTGGTTTCCAAACAATTAAACCAGTGCCTTCTTCATATCCATCACAGATTTTAAACGTTTTTATTTATTGGTGACACTTGTTGCTCACATTTAATAGTTTCTTAATTGCTTTTCTTAATTGCTTTTATTGATGTGTAAAAAAGTACATTAAAAATGAGTTTTCTTCGTTGTTTCACATCCGATTGTTCCATAAGTCGCTTAAAATGTGTATGATAGTTCTTCCCACTCTCAGTATAAATTTGAGAGCTTTTGAAAAAAATAAAATTCCAAGCATTTCTCCCCTGGCCTATTCTTATGGGGAATTTCCATACTTTCCGATTTTTTTCCGGAAAATCCGTTTGACCGATTTTTCTGAAAAACAATCCCAACCTATTCTGGTATAACACCAATTTGTAAAAAAAGTTTCGAGTTGATTGAAACTTTTTCCTGACCTGTATGCCGCGTACAAAATTACACACAAAAAAAAAAAAAAAAAAAAAAAAAAAAAAAAAAAACATAAAAACCAAGCCCAAAATTTTTCGGTATATGGAATGAAAATCTTCGCTACGCTCATCTAATTATGTCCATTTGTCAGAGATTTTTGTTTGTTGTGGGCCTACAAAAACCGATGTGTACAGTAATTTCAAGTTTTTATTTTATTCTCCAAATTGGTTGGTCTGGCGTCAAAGACAAATTTGCTAGTCATTCTAATATTTTAGTATTCACTCAATTAAAATTCATCTAAGAAAACAATTCTTGCCAAAATATTTTCTAGTATTTGGGATTTAATTCAATCTCATTTTCCTGTCTTGGTTTCAAACAGATTGTTCACTAAATGAGAGTTAAATCATTTGAATTAAGAGAAAAAGATTCATGCTAATCAGATAATCCATTGAAAATTATTTTTAACACGTAAAGTGCACACACACAAACACACAAACACACAGAAACATCCATTGATATTCCCTTTCATTCAAGTGGAAGGAATTCACATACTTTCACCCGATGAAAACCTACTACTTCACTGGAAAGTTGGAATGAAAACTTTCATGTTTAAAATCAAACAAATTGAATATGAATTTCATAAATACAAAATATTTGAAGAAAATAAAATGAACTCATATACCTGTTACAGAAATTGATAATTTTCTTTTCTTTTAATAACATCGAAACTTGATACAAAATCATTGTTCCCCAATTAAGGCTATGGATGGAAGATTAGATCGTTTGAACGGGACACCACAAGGGCGATGTTACCACATGTGTTGATCACATGTGTTGCCATGTGTTGATATCTCAAACTATTCTGAAACTTTAATTGGGTGTGATTTACAAATGAAGCATCCAGACTTGAATTGATACCATATATGTATTTCCAATATCAAAAGATAACTCTAGAGGTACTTGGATAGGAAACCCTATACCAGTAGCTATATAGGCCTATGCATGACTGAGTAAGGTATGTGATTCAATGTTATATTAAGGTATGATTTTGAGATACATTGTCATTTTGACAATTGCCCCATTTATTATTGAATTATTCAAGTTGAAAATGTAGGCTTAACGGATCCTTCCGATTCTTCTTACTTCAAAACAAGCTTTCTTAACAAGTCAATATTAATAACAACGATCTAAAAATTCTCAATAATTTTGATTCATCATAACAAATTTTACAATGCTTTTTATGTTTAGGAGTATGACCATAAAATCTACTCTACTCCGTCACTCCAGAAGGCTATTCTGTAGTTCACACTACCGGTAGTTAAAGAGTATATCGGTATATAATGCTCAGCACATTTACATACGTAAAATTTGAACTGATTTGAATGTGATAAAACAGATAATTGTTTTATTTCTATAATTGGACAAATAAAATTATTGGCCACAAGAATAAAAAGGATATGTATTGTGATTACCTCCTCGGACATTGGTGTCAAGACGTCTGACTTCGGCATGTAGAACAATTGCTAGCCATGTGATGATAATAAGCCAACAAAGCAATACCGTGACACCTATTGAAAAGGCAACAATACGAGCCTGGCATCCACAAGACTTGTCCTGACGTTCAATTCGAGAAGTACCGGCTCCGGTAGCAGTTTCTCGAAAGCGCCTGCTGTTGATAGAAAAAAAGCTGTCAGCTGCCGAGAGGCGTACAAGTTACAAGCACTGAAGTTTACAGTTTACCACTCAAAGGTGTATTTGAATATAGGCCTAATGGCTAATAATAATAATAAATAAATTGATATGGTTATAATGCACATTAAATTTTATTCAGACTAGTTTAGAGCTCTACCAATTGAATTCAGCAGCCAGCGTAGAACACCCAGTGACTCGAAGCTTGCTTCAAATCAATGTACGCAGTATTAGGAATAAAATCGGTGAATTGGAATTAACTCTGGATCATCTCTCTCCGGACCTTTTGTGCGTGTCAGAGCACTGGTTGTGCGAAACGGAGGCGCAGGTAACCAGTGTGATGAATTATAATACGATTGCCATCTATAGTCGACAAAGTGGAAGAGGAGGTGGTGTATCCATCATGGCAAAATCTTCATTAGTGTCAAGTGTGACTGATATTCCTCGAATAGCATCGCAATCCATCGATCATGACTTTGAGTGTTGCGGCGTCAAATGGGAATCATCTGGAAGTATAGCTGTGGTGTTGTCTATATATCGCTCTCCAACAGGCAACATCAAAGCTTTTATCGATAACTTGGAAAAAGTACTCGAACAAATAATTACTGAATTTGGCCAAAATGTAAAAATTGGAATCGCAGGGGACTTTAACATCGACTTGTCGCAAGGACGCAGTTCGCCCGCACAAGTACAACTCATGGATCTTACTGCTTCATTCAACCTGACACCAGTCATCAATGCACTATCAAACATGCCTACCCGTATAACAGATATGTCATCAACGATTATCGACAATATATTTACGAACTTTGATGAGGCCATAGTCCATTCAGGCACCTATGATCTCGCTATATCAGACCATCAAGGAATAATACTCAAGTTCCAATTAGCAAATGTAAACAAGTTAGAGAACCAGCCCACCACCAGAAGCTACACGCGAACCTTCTCAGTAACTCAAATCGAGCACTTCAATCAACTTTTAAGCCAGACAAGCTGGGAGAGCACCAAATCAGCGCGTTCGGTAGATGAGAAATTTGATACTTTCCATTCTATTTTTATGCATAATTTCAATTGTGCATTCCCGAAACATGCAGTGCGAAATCTGAGAAAGCCTGGAAATAGCTGGATAACTCCTGAAATAAGAGAATCAGCAGATAAACTAAGATGTCTACATTCTCAGATTCAGCACGATTGCAGTGAAGAACTGAAACGAGAACACCGATCCCTCAAGAAATCTCACGCAAGAGCTATAAAGCATGCAAAACGAACACATAATGACAACCTCATAGCTAGCTCAACAAATAGATCAACTACAGCCTGGCGAATCATCAAAGGAAATACCAACTCAACATCAGCAAAGGCTCAAAAACTCATCCTCCTATCAGATGGCGAGACTCTCACCGACCCCAAGCTATGCGCAGATCTACTCAACGATCATTTCTGTGAGGCGGTGAACAACCTTCAGCGCAACAATAACAGACAGAAGACAGACAGATCCACGAACCCACAGCCTGCGGCAGCTCGTACCAACTGTCCCCATGGCCAAATATTCTTCTATCCTATTGATCAAGAAGAAGTAATGAGTGTCATAACCAAGAAATGTGTGAAGAGATCATCCGGAATAGACGAAATTCCGAGCAATATCCTCCGAGCATGCGCCAAGTACATCTGCGAGCCACTCACCGTTATCATCAATTGCTCACTATCCGAGGGCATATTTCCAACCAAGCTTAAAACATCGAAAATTATACCGATCCACAAGAAAGGAAACAGATCAAACCCTGAAAATTACAGGCCAATTGCCCTCCAATCGGCATTCTCGAAGATCTTTGAGGTTGTAGCTTACACTAGAATAACCCATTTTTTAAAGAAGCGGAACCTTCTTTCGAACAATCAATATGGTTTTCAGAAAGAAAAATCCACCACTCAAGCAATTGACAGTTTTTTGAATCCTCTTTACAAAGCACTTGATGAAAAATCTCACGCCATTGGACTCTTCTACGATATGTCGAAGGCATTCGACAGCCTTAATCACGAGATTTTATCCAATACATTGCAGTCACTGGGAATAAGAGGAGTAGCTCTCGATTGGATCAACTCATTTCTACATGAGCGCCATCAATACGTGTCACTAACATCAGATTCTCATCCTGAACCTATCAGGTCCACAAGAAGAGTCATGAACATTGGTGTTCCCCAGGGCACAGTCCTCGGTCCTCTCTTGTACCTACTGTACGTTAACCATCTCCCTACAGCCCTAGGCCAAGGAACAGTTACGCTCTTCGCTGACGACACTAGTCACATGCTAACTGCAAGCAGCCAGGAAGAGTTGACTCCAATAGTGAACACAGCAGTGCTGAACATGACAACGTGGTGTGAATCGGCTAAATTGATTATAAACAGCAGTAAAACTACCTTCATACAATTCCACGCACGTCAAAGGCACATAGATTCAAGTCCACTGATTAAACTTCTAGGCAAGAGTCTGCAAGAGAGCACGGAAACTAAGTTCCTAGGAATTACCATCAGTAGTACTCTTGATTGGGTTACGCATATTGACAATATTGCCAAAAAATATCAACTGCAGGTTATCTTCTTCGCCACCTTAGACAATCAACCAGTATCGAAGTTAGAAAGTTGGCGTACTTTGCTCTATTGCAATCCCACCTAAACTACGGCATCTGCTTCTGGGGCTGCTCACCTCATCTAACACGCCTACTTACCCTACAAAAAAGGGCCATTCGAGCCATGGTCGGCGCACATAGTCGGACTCCGTGCAAACCACTATTTAGAAGCCTGCAAATATTAAGTGTACCATGTCTCTACTTGTTCTGTACAATCAAGCTCGCAAGGTCGAATTTAACGAACCAACCAACCAACAGACAAATCCATAACCACGACACACGTCGAAAAGATGATTTCTTCCGCCAAAAACATAATTTGTCAATATTCACGAAGAGCTCAGGGTACGCTAGTGCATTACACTACAACAATTTACCTCAATTCATCAAGGAAATCAAAAACGAAGTTGCTTTTAGGGCACAGCTCAAAATATTTCTGCTGGACAAATGCTTCTACTCCATCAGCGAATACATCTAAGATTTATACTATGACTGCAAACTGTTGAGAACACATTTAACATTTGACTTTATTTTTAACATTCAACATTGCAACCGATATATATAATTATTATTCTACACAACATATACTAACCTAAGTATACATATATTACATTATACATACTTCTGATGACATGTTCTACAACTCTGTAAAGAAGTTCCACTGAATAAAAAACTTATTATTATTATTATTATTATTAAAAATAAGTATGTTTCGACCCATAACTGAACCTAACCACTCATTCAACTGATGTTAATGTAATCAGGCTTAAATCATCCCTGCTGATTTTAAAAAAAAGAATTCCTTTTTCATGCAAATTAGCCTATAATAAAATGCAACGTAACTTCATCGTAAGTGTGCGTATGTGTTTTCTAAAGGCTTTAGGCCTATAATGGGTTGAGTCTAATTTATCAATTAATTAGTAGGCCTATAATCATCAATGGTATAATGCTACTTAATGACCCCACCAACAGCTCGGTTATATGGGGGTATGAATGAGCGGGTGATAATGAAATGATGATAGGTGAAAGGACGTTAACAAAAACCGATGCGTTACGCGGGATTCGAACCCACGCTCGACACGACTTCGGTTCCTAGCGCAGGAGGCTTACGATAGTTGACTGAGCCACAGGGGAGGCTGAAGCAATGGCTGAAGTATAATTTAATGTTCAAAGGTGATGGCCTAATTGGTTGAAAATAGTTAGGTAGGCCTACGTTAATGTTTGAACAATAAAATTACAGTGTCATTGTCAATTCCATAAAACCTTATCCCACCTAACCCTAACAATTACGAAGATACCTACGATAGATAACATAGCAGTCGATAATCCTGAAACAGATCGGGACGGCACAAGATAATTTACCAAATTTAAGGTCAATGTTCTTCTCAGCTTACCTCTTCAGCTTCTTCTTCCTTGGTGCTAGCACAAACTCGTTGATTTCCGAACCACTGTCACTACCAGAAACATCCAAAAGTTTGAACGACTCGTTATTGTTTTCCATTTCCAAAGAAGGTTACTATATTGCACCATGTCCATGAAAATTTGACTAAAATCATCACTAATAACTAACCTAAATATCTACCTACAGAGTGGTTTGATTGTTGCACCACTACGCCTATGGAACCTCCTTAGATTATGTAATGGTTATAAATTAGGCCTAGGCCCTATAATACAGGCCAAGTCTGGGATTACTGAGGTAGGCCCATTAAATACCTATATACTTAATGGTAGGCCTATGACTAGGTTATTTCCTAACCTACAAAAATTATTGGCACACAGGTTGCCCTGCATAATCCTCTATTGTTCACTTTCAATTCGAGAAGTAGTAACGATTCAACTAAAACAAATTACATGATTAAACTGAGCTTAGCGATTTTAGCTACGCCTACACTTATATCTTTAATGTTATCACAAAACAAATAATATCGTTTTCCGCTTTCGTCGTATGTCTAGCGCAGTTTTACAAAAAAAGTCATTAAACGGTTGATCAGCTGATTACGAGGTCATTCGTTGATTTTAGAAGGCTATTATATTCAGCGCGGGAAAGCCGCGCTGTTCTCGTAAAACAATTCAAACAGAAATTAATAAAAAGAAATTACAGAAATTAATTAACAGAAATTACAGAAATACTAAATGACCATTACGTATTGTCAAAATTACTATCGTACTATATAGTACGATAGTATTTGGTATTGTATTTTATTGGCAACAATATAATATGAATCGTTTTGCAACAATATAGACAAAGTCAGCAACATTTCAACGGAAATAAAATGAACAATTTTATGTGTTACTAAACTACTAGGCAAACGCAGGATGTGCGTTGTACGATGAGCGAGATGTCTATATAAAGTATAATCGAAAACTCTACAAACCTTGATCATTTGAAATGAACTTCATCCGATGTCAATGAATCTAGAAAGCCGTGACTTCGACAATGCAACATTTTTCAACTAATATTTCTATCTTTCCTATGAATAAAATACATTTATTATATTATTTTCTCCAAAACGTCTGGTCCGAATATCAAACCAAATTTGTATTCATGTATATTATTCTTGTGTTCACATTTGTGGAAAATTTGAATCATATTGAAGAGATTTAATTTTTCAATTTTTTCCGCTCAGCCAAATCTTATGGGGTTTTTAGAAACTTCTAAATGATGTTTCTCAGAAATGGTCCAACCGATTAGACCTCAAAACTATACAGTTCTAAGTTGGATAAGTTTGCATATATAAAAAAAGTTTCATGTCGATCGGTCAAACCCTGCGACCTGTGCAGTGTTTACAAACAAACAAAAAAACGCACAGAGAAAGTTCCGTAAGAGTTCAGTGAAAATCTTCGCTACGCTCATCTAACTAGGCAAACGCAGGATGTGCGTTGTACGATGAGCGAGATGTCTATATAAAGCATAATCGAAAACTCTACAAACCTTGATCATTTTAAATGAACTTCACCGGCACATACAGCGCAGTGGTTAACGCGCTCGCTTCATGTGATACGGGAGACGAGAGGAATTCCGAACCCAGTTCGATCCCCGCCGCCGACCATCTTTACAGAGGTTTCTCATGGTTTCCCTCTGTAGTCTAGGCTAATGCCGGGATGATTCCTATACAATAAGTCGGCCATGACCGCTTCCTTCCCACTATCCTTCCCATTATCCAGGAACCTTTATCTAATTATCCCATCATCTCATTAATCATCCATCCGACGCCATTAGATCTCAGTTATCATAACAGTGCGTCGTTAAACCCAATAAAAAAAAAAATGAACTTCATCCGATGTCAATGAATCTAGAAAGCCGTGACTTCGACAATGCAACATTTTTCAACTAATATTTCTATCTTTTCGATGAATAAAATACATTTATTATGTTATTTTCTCCAAAACGGCTGGTCCGAATATCAAACCAAATTTTTATTCATGTATATTATTCTTGTGTTCACATTTGTGGAAAATTTGAATCGTATAGGAGAGATTTTTTTTTCAATTTTTTTCCGCCCAGCCAAATCTTATGGGGTTTTTAGAAACTTCTAAATGATGTTTCTCAAAAATGGTCCAACCGATTAGAGCTCAAAACTATACAGTTCTAAGTTGGATAAGTTTGCATATATAAAAAAAAGTTTCATGTCGATCGGTCAAACCCTGCGACCTGTGCAGTGTTTACAAACAAACAAACAAAAAAAAAAAAAAAAACGCACAGACAAAGCTCCGTAAGACTTGAGTGAAAATCTTTGCTACGCTCATCCAATTATCATACTTATGCTATTATGTAGGAAAACATAGCCTTATGTAGTCTTGAAAATACTTATAGTTAAAATTGTTATAAAAACTGTTTCCCGACTGTTATGCAGGGAACAGACATACTTTTTGAACATTTTTGTTGAGCAAATAAGTAAATACCTATTATTTTATACTAGGCAAACGCAGGATGTGCGTTGTACGATGAGCGAGATGTCTATATAAAGTATAATCGAAAACTCTACAAAGCTTGATTATTTGAAATGAACTTCATCTGATGTCAATGAATCTAGAAAGCCGTGACTTCGACAATGCAACATTTTTCAACTAATATTTCTATCTTTCCGATGAATAAAACACATTTATTATATTATTTTCTCCAAAACGGCTGGTCCGAATATCAAAACCAATTTTTATTCATGTATATTATTCTTGTGTGCACATTTGTGGAAAATTTGAATCATATTGAAGAGATTTTTTTTCCAATTTTTCTCCGCCCAGCCAAATCTTATGGGGTTCTGCAAATCTTATGCAGAATTGCTAGTCAAACACAGGTTGAAAACTTACACCACTTCGACGGCGAGCGTACACTTAGATAAGAATAGCGGTGGCCTTGGCTTAAGATCGATATCAGATGAGGTTGAACTCCAATATGTAAGGAAAGGAGTTTACTTGGAGAGGCACGCTGACTTGAGTGAAGCAAGAAGTAAATACGCTATGCTTGAACGTGGTGGTTGTAAGAACCCCAAGACAGTGTGACGCTATCCTAAAAGAATACGGGGTGGCGAAGGTCGTGTGGTCGGATGAGATGAGTGTCAGCGTGTATGCGAGAGGAATGGTGAAGAAGGTAAGAGAACAGCAACAACAACGGTGGCTTGGAAAGTGGGGGGAGCACATGGCCTATGGACGTGTTCTGCAACATGAGAAAGGAAATGTCAGCTTTCCTGCATACAATTCCATATATATGGAAGACTGGCGAATATCGATGTTACACGCTGCAGCTGAGGACCAAGTTCAAGGACTCGGGGCGATACCAACCGAAAGACGAATGTGCCCGAAAGGTTGCAACAAGCAGCTCACTGCCTATCATGTGGCAGTGTCATGTCCTACGCCCGAGTACAACACAAGGCATGATAGTGTTGTGGCAAAACTATTGCAGGCTATTGTAGAGCGAACGGCTCCAGAAGATCTGAAGGACAAGTGCCAGTTCACAAGGGCCACAATGGTGGAAGATTATTGTTGGGGTGACAGGACAGTGAAGATAAGAGCCGGGGTGCCCATAATGGCCAATAACCTAGTGAAACACAACAAACCTGACATCTTGATCATCCTGACCAACCCTGACGAAGTATTTGTTATAGAGGTAGCGGTGTCTCATCTCAATAACATACGGGTGCAGGAGAAGATCAAGAGGACCAGATACGAGGTGAACTCCATGGCGGATGTCAACAGGGAAAACTATGAGAGAATACTCAGAGACACCAACATTGTGAGTGAACTGAGGCAAATCTACCGATGCCCAGTAGAGTTGGGAGTCATTGTTGTTGGAGCTTTCGGGGAGGTGCTACACACTGATGAGCTGGATAAGGCTGCGAAGATGTTCCAGAAGCTCGGGGTCCCACCGTGGAGGTTCAAGTGTCTGATAGACAATGCCTGCTACAGTGTAGCAGTGTCTGGACTGCAAAGATCCTCATGAACAGACTGGCGACCGAGCATTGAGTGTCCTGCTGGGATGTTAATGATTGGTTCATGTGATAATTAATGTGATAGTAATGTGATATTAGTGTGATAGATATTAGGCAATTAGGAAACTTAGGTTTAGGAATTCATGTTTGACTGATTCGACTGATCTCGTTGTTGAAGACTGTATTTAACAAACAAACATTGTAATGACAGAGTAAAGATTTCAATGTGAATACGTACTATGTTATGTTATGCAATAAAAATGATTATATACTACCGAGTACCGTACCTTAACTCGACCGAGGAAACTTCAGATCGTTCCCGCTTCAATTCAGGTACAATAACTTGGAAAATGATATAATATAAACCATCAGTAGGCCGAAAAATACACGACATATAATTGAAAATATAAATAACTTATATGGCAAATATATATATTTATAACAGTAGGCCTAAGTAATACAAATTAAGAAGAAGAATTTATAATAATATTTGGTCTGTGAGGATTATCATAAAATCATTGTTTTATTATACTCCCTTAATTTTTACGTAGGATATGATTGTGTACGTATAGTAAATCTCATCCCCACTTTTGCTTCACTTCTCCACACCCTTCTAACTCTTCACTCCATAGTAAAGCGCAACATCAATAGGAAGCTAGAGCTACACGTACGCTGGATTTATTGTGTATTATGATTGACTATCGGCCAGACCGTAATTTATAACATACTATAATATTTATAATAACATATTATTTATAATATGCCTGAACAGGCACGAATTGCATGCGTTAGCGAGGGGAATTGAGGTGAGAACTTGATTGTGATATCATTCTTCTTTTATCAAGTGGTGTGTCTTATAACATCTTTCGTATATGCCCTAATTTTGGTGACCATTACAGCCTAAAGTTGTAGGCCTATATAAATAATATATGAAATCTTCTAAATAATTATATTTATTTTATTGTCGGTCACTCAATCCGTTCTAATTACGTGCTGTGTTGTTTGTAAAACGAAAATGACATTACCGTGTATGTAGGTGATAAGCTCATTTGGTAAGTGCATTTCTGCACGAGTCACAAATGGAACGTATAAGTAATCGGTAGAAGTAAATCGGTATTTTAAAGACGATGCACAGAATATTCAAGTTGTAACAATAAAACTAAGGTACGTATACAATACGTGGTTATAGCGGTTATAGCATGAAGATTCAGGGATGCATATTAATTAAATCAAGATGCTCGGGGAATTTATTGGAGTTAATTCAAGAGATATTATTTTTATATCATAATATTTTTACATATTCGACGTTAAAAAAATGTATTGAACGTCTAAAAAATATTGTGAAGAAAACCCTTCACAACCTACGTGACATTATCTCGAACTGAAGAGTAAATGTTGGTAACAGAATTTGCCTCCATGCATTTTTTTTCTATATAACTACTTAATTAGTCATTATTGACAGATCGACATGATGATAGTTTGTAAACACTTTATATTTGCTTCCACACACAGTATAGAACAGTATCGAGTGTAGAAAGTATATAATTCTTGAGAAGAGAATGCACGATTATATAGATAATATTTATAATTTGACAATTAATCATATAGTATGAACCAATTCCATAAACCTCAAAGAGTATTGGGAGAAAGAAGCGATGGAAGATTATCAGGAACGATCAGGATGTGGTTGAAAAAGTTATAGAAAGACCTAGTAAAATGATTGAGGAAAGGGGATGGGAAAATTTGGCAAAATGAAGACAAATAGAAAGAAGGTGCAATTTTGTTAAGAGTCAAGAATAAATATACAGAATGGGATGAATTAAGCAATAGAATTGGAAAGGGATTACAAAGAAGTACAAGAGGAGGGGTAAAAATCGCTTGATTAAAAAAAATGTTCTAGTGGTGTTATCCAATTTGAATGATGACACATTCTAGCTGTTGCAAAAACAGTTTCATAATCACAACAATATAAAGATGCATTTAGTCTCATTAACAAAACCGGACTACTCTATTTACCTACTAATTTAATTATGCTAAATACTTACAGTGATTAGGAAATCCTTATTAACTAGTAGATGCCAGTCAGCTATCGCCAATAGGCTACGACTTGAATTACTAATATTATAGATGAAAGATGATCTCTTTCGTCTATATGATATTATGCAGAAATAAAGCCACACCGACGAAATATAGTCTCTCAAGACAGCTTACGGCAAAGCATTATTGTAATCCCACTGCACACCTCCATCCCCCCCCCCCCCTCGTATTTTGTCTGCAGTGGGCTGGGTACCTCTTCCGACCACTGGAGGCGTTACATATGGTCTGCCCGATAGCCAGTCCGCGTGCAATCCAGCACACTTGTTGCGTTTTTTAGCGGTTGGAGTAATCACTACATAGTACATAGTGAGAGTGATAGAAGGAGGAAAAAATAGAGGGAATCAGTTTTTTCAGCATTGCCTGACAATTCTAATGTAGGTTTCATGTACAATAATAAAAAAAAATATATGTATAATAGTCATTTCGTTATTATATTTTGTTTTATTTTCACGTCACCTTCGCCAATAATCAGCAAAGAAATATTTTTTCATATTTTCTATAGGCCCTACGTGTGTTAATGTCATTTTCCAGTTTGTTTTAGAAATTATCACGTATCTTAACAGCTGCATGCAAGTTAATTTTATGTAGTGAAAACATTTTGCTACCTCTCTTGGAAATCAATAAGTAGGCTACATAATTCCAGTTCAAATCTCAATCGATGTCCATTGGATTGCTTCTTCTGATTGATATTCATTTACCACAGTTATACTCAAGAGATGAAATATATCAAGGCCTTGGTTTACACTGATCAATGAGTTGATATCAAGAGTTGATCCATAGACCATGTTGATCTCAACCCATTGGTCGAAACATATTTTCACAACAATTTTTTTTTTTCGTGGTGAAATAAGTTCTCTTACCATGAGAAATATCTGTTATAATGTAGAAAAATCTGTTTAAATTTCTAAAACATCTAAAACATAGTTCTGAAATTGATAAATAATAAATAATTTATCAGTCATCACTCTCCCAAATAATAATTCCGTCATCTGTTCGAATTTAAGATGAATAAAAATGAATAATTTTTTCAACAGTCATTAGTTAATAGCTTATGAACATTAGCAATAACAAATTGTAAAAGCAATTAAGAGAATTTTCTTCCAAAGTACCAGTGTTTGACAAAGCTGTATGGTAGTTGTAGTAAGAAATGTCACGAAAGTCTTTGTTAGACGATCATCTCACACTTGACTATTTAAAAAAAAAATCAAGTATAGGGTCTATAACTTACTTGTTACTTGTTATACTAACTTAAGTATTGATGCACATTTAGCAAGCTAGTTGACGAAGACACGACAAACTCATTCTGTGAGTTAACCTCATTAGTAATTCATCACACATTAGTGTTTATTACTGAATAAACAGTGTCTCATTATGAGTTATGAGTATAGGTATAGGCCTATGACTTAAGTCGGTAGTCGTCGACGTCTTCAGTCCGCAGTCAGAATAGCCACGTAACGTAGAATGAAGCACGTGAAAAGACGGAGTAATTTCTTATTTCAAAAGGAAACATTTTGTAAGTCACAGAATAATATATTTCAGTCTTGAACAGGTCGGTGGGGCCGCTAGACGTAGGGTCTATATGTTTAGTTTCTAGGTTGTTGGGGGTTATACAATGTATTATGTAGATGTAGACAAATTAATTGTTTAGTATGATAAATACGTTGATGAAGATGAAAATAGAAAATTTACAAAATGAAACTTTCTACATTTCAAAAATGTTTCATTTTCGTTGGTCGGCAGCGGTGGGTTGAGGTGAGTGTATATTTTACTTATCAAGTGATAAAATCTTATTGAAAATATTAAATTATTATACATAAGAAGACACGAATTTGAATTCTTTCTCAGATTAGGATTCAACTGTTTTTTTTTGATACGCGTAGGCCTACTAAAATGTAAATTTGGTATTGTGTGTATGTCTAAATTCAGGAAATATTGTAATTCAATAGATTTATTAAAATCATGAAATTTATAACAATTGAAATGTAATTTTAAATTCATATCAAAAAAACATATATTATTATGAAAGTCAGATTAATATTGCATGTTTCCTTCAATCATAATTAATTAAAAACTGACTTCTGTTATAACCTTTTGGATCGGGTGTCATGCAAATGTAATGCTGAAATGCTCAAAATTATGATGACTTGAACTAAACTCTAAGACAAAAATATCTATTATAGGCCTACTTGCTAAAACCAAAATTTGAAAAAATAAAATGAACCAATTCAACAAAGAGTATAACACGTCCAACAAGCCATGGTCCCAAACTTAGTATGTAGGCCTATATGTAATAGGTATATACATGAGTCTTTGTTGCATTTCAAGGAGTGGCTATAAGGTACCGGTACACATGTAGACCCTATTTGTGTATGTTATATGTGCAAGTCGTGACAAAAATAATTTCATGATGAAAAGAGCACACATACATTATTTACGTAGTTGTTACCATTCGGTAATCGTTAAAGAAACTAACCGTGAGCAGAAATTTACCAAATAACATTCATACCCGTAGAGCCTATACGCTAATATGATGAATATATGCAAGATATGATTACTAGTCCACATTATTACGTATGAATTATTTGTAATTAATTGACTGTTCTTATTTATAAATGATGTATAACTTAATCCCCGGTTTTTATTTACGAGAAAGTTGAAAACACAGCTGTCCATTTGCCTCAAGACAGTTGAAGCACATAGCTTCAAACCTATCTGAAGCCAGACGGGCGGGGATTCGAGTCCAACTGAGAAAAGTTTTTGCACATGTCAATTATTACTAATCATCATTTCATCGTTTCGTTATCATCCGGTTATTCGTACTTCCATAGAACCTAGTTGACCAGTTAAAAAAACATTTTCTATTTTGTCATATTATTTTTGGTCTCGTAGAAATGAGCGCATAGTTCCTCACGATATTGAGGATCATCTTGTAGTAGTTGTACAGTGCAGAAGTGGGGAGGAATCGGTTGTGATATGATTGTAGAAAATCATTTCAGTTCATTTCAACGTATGAAGGAAAGTAGGAAACCCTGAAAAAACTGTAGTCGGAATTGGCGACCAGTGGGAATCGAACCCGTTTTCTAAATGATGATTCAAAATCTCTACCAACTAATCTACCCGTGAAGCGGACGAAAAATTATATTATCAGAGGCAGAGTGGACGTCATTATCGTTCGAATTCTTAGCCGAAAATATGATTTTCCCCTTTTTTGTGCATGACCTTTGAATTTGATGAAAATTATGCGGATAATTTGGAATAATTATGATAATTATAAGGATAAAAATACTTTTAAATTTTAACAGGGTTTTATACAGCAATGTTTGACACATTTTTCATATTTCGGCAATACTTTTCTTACTTTGTAGGCCTGATAAAAAAATACATATGTATAGAATAATACATAACGTACATAGAATTGACCATCAAAATCACAATATTATTCTTCAAAATCACGTTACTGATTCTGTGATTCAACAATTGCCGGTAACACAACTCAAGAGTCAGACAACTTTGAAACGAAAAGCTGGAACTGAGGGGGTAGATAAATTCAACAGTCATAAAAACGTGTAAGAATGTATGACTCTGACGTCACTCACTGCTTCCTGTATCAAATCACATTCACGATAATATTCAAGTCAGGTTTTACGTACACGCCATCCACACGATTATAACAATGGCTACCTTATTCAGAATTACCGACACACTTTCAAATAGCACCAGTATAATAAACTGCCAGTGAGCTACAGCCTACAGGTGGTAAGCAAGAGGGTTGTTAATATTCAGTCAACGCATTGCTAGTCAAGTGTCTTCCGTTGGTGGTGGCACGTCTTCGGCCCGCGGTTGGTTGGTTTGTTGAGGGGTAGGTAAAGGTTGGGGGGAATCACATTTTGGGAGAGGTGCACCCCACCCACGCACGCACCGACAATGTCATCGGACACATCGGAAGTTGACAACAGTTTCAATCTGGTGTTCTAAAGAAGGACCATATAAAGTAATGTAGACAGAGGTTTATTATATGCAGGCCTATACGAAGAGAGCATTTCGATATTGTATATTGTAGTTTTGTTCAAAGTATAATCAACTTGGTAATTATTTTACAATACATGTAAGAAGAAAAGTGAAGATGTGTTCAGCACTGAGCAGGTCAAGTCGATACAACATTTTTAAAAGTGAGTATAGGAAATTCTCGTAATTTAGTTTTACCAACTTACTGATTTTGATTAAATCAAGTTTTGGGTCCCTTTTTTTTTTTACTGTACATCAACGACCCACCAACAGCTAGGTTTAATGGGGGTCCTTGAAATGTACGTGGAGTGTATATTAGATAATGATACCTAATGGTTATGTAGAAATACTGACAGCTACAGAGTGTTGGTGGAGGTGCCGGGTATCACATTCATTCCTCTCCAGAAATGAGCCACGATCCATTACATCATTTAATGTGAATATTAATTCTACAAAATAACGAGACAATCACTATACCTATTGTTAAAATCTGAATGTGAGATAAACCAATAAAGTAGCTCAAAAAGAATCAATTGCACAAAAAAAGGACGTATATGACATTCATAGTAAACTGTAAATGAAAACTATAGTGATGTTTTGATTGAATACTGCTATTGGAGCGACGTTCTAAATATTTCTAAACTAGAAGAAACTGAAGGAAAACGATGAAAACTTGATTTTAAAATTTAAAAAAAATAATCAAAAATCAATTCTACCGCTGTGGTCCCAAGGATTGTAGCTTCACACCAACGCCCGTTCAAGCCAGCTCATGAACCAAAAGTCCGAACCTGCAGTTCCTCTCGTACTGTGCAGGGTTACCTTTGCAACAACATTGCCAGACAATATCCAGAGGCAGAGAAGGCAAGATGTCGGCATAGCTGATCGTAATAAGTATCTCGGCTGTGCCACATCAAGCCAGCTTGAACCTCCGACAATCAACACTTCAACGCGTAAATCATCGAGACTACGAAGTTTTCACCTCTCAGCTGACTACGGCTCAACTCACATAACAGACCACTAGAAATGTATACTATAGGTAAGGCAAAGACGTACACAATAAATTACACAATTGAATACGACCGATATATCAATAATTAATTAATTATCTTTGTTATTCTGGTTTTATAAATTCAACTCTTGCCATTAACCATTAAGAATAAATATACTAACAAGACATATCTCAAGCTTATATTGAAACGGGATTCAATTTCCCGTACACACCTCAAATCCGGGCAAAAGTGTAACAATTACCGCGTGCTAGAAAGCGCATGAATGTGGTTGCTGACGCCTGGGCTATCGCTAGCCCGCTTATCCCGCGGAAAGAAAATGAATGAAAACGATGAAAACTTGATTTGAAATTTAAAAAAAAAAAAATCAATTCTACAGCTGTGGTCCCACGGATGGTAGCTTCATACCAACGCCCGTTCGAGCGAGTGCATGAACCAAAAGTCCGAATACATTTGTCAAAAGACACCATCGCAGAAATAGGCGAGGAGATTGAATCTCGTTCTGCCTTGAGTGTGAACTGTCTTGGTAATATAACTATATAAAGTCTGTTTATTAAGAGTGCAAGGGAGTTGATTTAGCAAAATGTATTTTTTTTCATGATGAATTTTCAATGGTATGAGATATCAAAATTCTACTAAGGAAGAAATACAAACTTTTTAACATTTTCAAAGGGTATAATTTAGCAAAATTCAACTTATATCACATATTTGTCAAGCATATTCAACTAACACGTGTGTTTTCAAGCAGTCTACACTTGACAATTATACAATATGAAATGATCAATTATAATTTATATCATCTTCTAGGTATTAAAAATATCTGTTTTTCATCCGCATTAGAATTTTGATGTCTCATACCATTCAAAAGTCAACACCAAGAAACTGATATTTCGCTAAATCGACCCACTATAAAATAAAATCACAAAGCATGGAACACAAAACAAAACCTCTACCCCCCATGTGTGGTTCATAAACCACACACAAATCATGAAGCAAAGCACATGTCATGGATAGAAATCATAGGTGTCAAGCACAATAACAAAGCATTTATAAACATTATGAATTTAATAACAAACTGACAAAATTTACAAACATATCTTCTATATATTACAACACACAAAATAATGATATGGAACTGAAACAAATAATTATGTGTACTCCATTTAACTTACAGCTGACTCTTTCCATCAATCGTCCATCTATCCAACTAGACCATTAACAGAGATGGGCAAAGATACTTACAAAATTTATCTTAGATACAAAATACAAGATACTCTCCTGACACACTAAAAGATACAAGATACATTTCAAAAAAACTCAAAAGATACACGATAAAAGATACTTTCTTAAGATACAAAATATTTTTACCATAACGTTTTTCAAACCGCTGTTTTTAAAAAAATATTATAGCAAATCTGTTAGTGAGGATTGCCATTCAACTTCGATACTTATTTCGATCAATTCGATATTTATAAGTTTTGAAAAAATGAAAAATGAATAAATGGATAGAGATTATCAATATGACCTAATTACCGTAAAAACTTCATTTACTCCACAAAAATGTATCTTGTATCTTAAATGATGAAAAAGATGAAACATTCACATTATTGGAAAGATATAATATTCAAGATACATTTTTCAAAATTGTATCTATGATACAAGATGGTATCAGTATCTAGAGATACTTGAAAAGATATATGTATCTAAGATATTGCCCACCTCTGACCATTATAACCTGTGCGATAGTTTCCACACCAGTTTCCATACATAGGGTGACCATCCGTCCCGGAAAACCGGGATTGTCCCGGATTTCCATCTTTTGTCCCGGTGTCCCGAAAAGTTATTTCGGGACACGTATTTGTCCCGGTTTCAGTTCCCGGTTTCAAAAGAACAGACTTCCCAATCGTTGGGTGAATAATTATCCCTGATTTTCAAAAACGGAAGAAATATAAATAGGCCTAACTGTGTATTTTTCATTTCGGTAAAACTCATCTAGTCATAATTTATTTTCGTTTTAAATTTAAAAAACTGTGATATTTGTTGAATCAATTTTTAAATTGCAGATCAAATTCAAATACCTTTCTTTCTATCATTAACATGTGTCTGCTACATCCTCAGAGTATAAAGTTGTATGCAATTACAATAGAAAAAAATATATTCTTGATTTTATATGACTAGAAAATACATCCAGAAAATGACTAGAAGACTACAAATTCCAAAAAGTTCCCCTGCGGGGCTGTTGAGCCCTCGACCCCTCTCCCCCCTAATAAAATTTGGAACAAATGATTTTGACTATACCCATGTCTTGGTGTTGTCCCGGATTTTCCTTTTTTGAATATGGTCACCCTATCCATACACCAACTTTTGTAAATTGCAATATAGTACTTTAAAATGATTGAATAATCAAGATAATATGAGTGACAAAGTAGTCATAATGACAGTTCTAGCATAAGTGTAGGAATAAATTGTGCTCCACATGAGCAAAATGTGCCAAATTTATCACAGTAATATGGGATGTCTCATTACCACTTGTCTTTTTTAAAACTAACTTCTATTTTAAAGTCACAACACACAGAAACTGCTAAGCAAACTTTCAATTTCAATTTTGATTTATTCTTTACATGTAATACAGAAAATGAAAGTTATAAAAATGTAAATTGCCTAACGAGAACAGTTCTTGTGCTGGAGAACACATTCCTATGGAATACTAATATTTGAAAATTGAGTAGAAATATATTAGGCACAGAGTCAAAAAGTTCCATCATATCCTGCCAATAAAGTGTGCTCTGGAAACCATAGCTCAAAATGCAATGAAATGAACTAATAACTATATTACAGAGTCTCTAAATACTGTAATTATTAGTAGGTGTAAATTCAATCAATTCAAAATGGTATGTCTATATAATTATTTTGGATTAATTTAATCCAGTCCATATTTTTTATTTCAATTATACCCTTAAAAACATCATTTTTTCATAGTTATGATTGTTCATCATGTATTCATGTAATTTATACTTTACAGGCAGGCCGACTTCAATCAGATGTATAAATACGTAATGTATCTTAGTAAGATAGTACTATGTATTTATAGTTATCAACTTATGTAACGCTGAAACATGTCAACTAGTCAACATGTCAACTGTGCACATACATACAATTTTGGACTGGAAAAAAGAGGATGATCACAACCTTATATATAAATAAGGTATAATTGTATATACGGTTATACCTTACATAGTATATATGCACATAGATGCACCACATACCTTTCACCGGAGTTTGCTATGAGTTTGCACCGCCTGCTAATTTCATTTATCAGTTAAAGGAGCATTTTCACTTTGCTTATATTTTAAGAATGTAGAATAGGCAATTTGAATATATTCAGCCTACGCTACAAGGTAACGGTAATTGTTTTTCCTAGAATTATTCTTATTTGCAGAATTATCATTAGGAACAAAAATGATATTACCTAACGATGCACTACCGGTACTGTATATATATTATGTTGAGTTTTTAAATTCACATTCCAATATAAAAAAAACATATGTTATTGAAATACGCCTACGTTCATCTCTTTCAAATAAATAAACGTAAATATCTAGATAAGCTCTCTTTACTGTCCTATCAGTGCCGAGGATAATTTCCATTGAATGAAAATAATACATACATGTTTTCAACGCCGAGGAATCTTTCAGATACGGTAATTATTTTGAAGTACATTTGTAATTACAAAAAAATTATAGGGCTTACATGACATTATTTTTCGAATTTTGTTTTGAAAGCCCCTAACTATTGACTATAGTTCAATGGTTTTCACGGTTAGGCACACGTTGTCTAAAAAATAATACATTTAAAGTACTTAATTAAATATATATCAATACTATACTGTAATTGTAAACCTAGTTTTGAATTTAACTCTTACCATCAACCAAACTATAAAAGAAAATAGGATTACCGCCTTACTTGGCCAAGTTGGCAGACTCGCACTCCCACATCAGTTAGCAATAACGGTCAGGTGTGTTGATTTGCCAACTTAGCAGATGGTAAGCATATTGTAGGGCCATATTATATTATACTCAGCATATTATAATTATAGGACAACTTTATCAACAACTATTAGATACCGATAGCCAACTTTCCAATTATCTACAAAGGCAAATATAAAAGGACTATAACGGTATTATACCTAGCACCTACCAGACAGACTAATTAACTACAGTATTAACAGACAAACAGAATAGTGAATGAAAACTAAATGAATGAATGAAAATGGCAACCCTAATAATTGCAGGTACTGGTGCCCCATTTCATTTAAACTTGTAAACCCGAGATGACTATCTGAGTATTAGATAGCCTTATATGGTAGCAGTTGACTATACAAATTTGCTACACACTTGTAAGGGCATGTTTGAATAGTATGACTATTATTATAATTCTTATTGTAGTCCAATTATGATTCTTGTTCTGATATGGTCGATCTTTTTTTTTCCGATCTTATGACGTCCCTTACAAGCTATGTCCAAAAAATCGCAATACAAAATGAGAATGAAAAACAGAAGGACAAACGAAACTTGTATACTATTTCTCAATTGGAATATGTAATTCAAAATTGGCCCTATAATCGTTATATAATTTCAATTGAAATCTAAACGAGAACCAGAAATTTAATTTATTTATAAGCGTAATGATGAAGAACTTTCAGACATATCTTAAATGTAATGCTTTGAGAAAACTCGGGTGATTACAATTATTTAAGCCTGACAAGACAACAATTTACTATAGAAAAAAAATTACAAGAAAATGAAGGCATACATCTCTAATAAAATCTTGATAGGGTTCATAAGACCGCTATCAATGGATCATGTGTGGCACCAAGAAGTCAAAAGATTATTTAATAATCTAGTGACCCATTCATTTTCTAGTTTGCGTCTATTTCATCTAGTTTTATACCAATTGTGTACCGCCCCTATAAAGTGAATATACACGTATTAAGGACAGAAGTTGATGCGTTTATCACAATTTAGTTGTCTCAACAATTTGATGGTGGTATTCAGTACACTTGTCGCTAAAATCGCTACAATTTAGTTATATACACGTTAAGAATCTTTTAGACTGGAAGTTATTGCACGTTTTAGGGTAACATTTAAAAAAATAAACCCCGAACTTTAAAATTAGCGATGTTTTAATCACTGGCAATCGCAAACATTCGTGTTGGATAGTGGTAATGTTGTGCGTAGTATATTAATGAGAAGAGAGACCACAGAATGGTAGGTCTAGTGATAAACGTAGAGGTAACATAATTGGTGAAAATAAATAACTATGTAGTAAGAACTTGTAGCTACAGTAGATTTTGACAGTGAATTTGGCTTGGTTGGTAGGCCAGTTAGAGAACGGAATATTAGTCGAGGTTACATATTGAATACCAATTATATAGTACGTCAGTTATACCAAAAGTTTCCCATTATTCTACATCAGAAATATCACACTTTATATTTTCAAGTATTGCTTTACTGTAATATACAGGCTAGCTTCACTAGAAAGTACAGAGAGCTAAATATTACAGTTGAATATAGTGAGGGAACTGATTAATGGTGATTAACCAGGGACAGCTAGTATAATTTATACAGCTCATATTTTTGCTGTAGTACTACTTAGCCTACTGATATGACTGTCTCGAACATACTGTCGGTACATCAAGCCTAGCAGAGATAAGCTAACAAGTTAATTCTTCAGTCTGCACAATCGTTTCTATAGCAAAATGTTAATTAAGGTTTAAAGTCAATGTTTTTTTAAAGCAGGATCAGAAAGGCCTTTTTCCATTCCTATAGTGGCTCTAATACTAAATGCTGTTCAATTCATATTGTTATGCACATTTAAATACAGTGAAACCTCTATGCATTGTTTTCCAAGGGACCAAGAAAATAAAACCATCCATGCAGTAAAACGATCCATCCAGGAAAATTTAACATTAATTGAATAGGAGTGGGGTGAGAAAAAATAAATGATACAAGCAGGAAAACGATGGATCCGGGAACGATGCATAGAGGTTTCACTGTAAACATAACAATGAAAAAAATTTAAAAGTTGTAAAGTTGAAACATTTTTTACGCTTTGCTTCGTGGTGGTATCCAATATTAAAAATGACTATACCTGACCAATGGTAGGTACTTGGTTGGCCTATTTACTAATATACAAAAGCTACATTCATTTTTTTTACAAATGCCCATAATAAACGTAAGTTTCAATATTATATACTGTATTAATACAAAACAAATGAGCAAATAGTCGCGTTAACCGAAAGTCAACTTTTTTTAGTTTTATATAACTACCTGTCATATCATAACAATTATTATAAAAGCTACTGTCAGTATTAAGGCATTGCACGTCACATTTGAACAGTATAGAGTTAGACCCTGACCTAAGAAAAGCCAGCTTTTAAATTGGGCCTACCACTAATTTGACAAATTAGTTATTATTATTTATTAATAACAATACTGAACTTCAGACTAATTTACCTTTAAAAGGTAAAAACTTTAGTCAAATGAATTAAAACTCACACTATGCGTCTAGTTCAATAAACCTGTATTTGAATTCCTTTGTTGTGCGGTGACAGAGGATAATGTGAAGCTTTCCGACAGTGATCAGTACTGCCAAGACTCATACGACGCTTCCCAAGCAGACACGGTCGTCCACTGCGGGAACTGATCGATGAACCGTTTGAACGTTGGAGACTGTTTATTCGGCCCATGAAGGAAATGACCGGTCAGTGCGATGTCAATACGAGGTTCATTTGGTTTTCCAGGTCCCTAAAAAGGATCAATTAACAGAAATACAGGTCACAGAGAGGTTTCAATATGGGTCAATCCTGGAAAAGGAGGAGTAATTCAGCCAACTTTTTTCGAGTTTTTGGGAGCCATTTTTGGATAATTACATGAACTAAGTGAGTAAGTAGGTAAGTATGGCTTATAGGAAGACAAGCAAGATATAATGGGAAAAAGGTGTAATTTGACTTCCGCCCATTTTCCATCCATCATCCCTCTCAATTGACCACTATTGTTTTCTTGCCCCCTTGACATCACAAAACATAATATTCAATCAGGTGGGCTGTTTAATGGGGGGAATTTTCCATCTCCAATCATGGTATCTCTAGTTGAATAACTCTACGAGACCGATTACATAATTCACAAGTCACTAGTCGTTAATTACATTTATAAAAAAACTATTCACTGATTATACAAACAGCTAACCTTGAGATCAATCCAGAATGTCCACGTGATTGGATCGGACGCACAGCTGTAGTACACAAAGTAGGTCGGTCTGCCGTTGAAAACGGAAGATGCCTTTATCGGCGGGCCTTCTAGGAGACTCCAGCCAGTAATCTCAATACCAGGTACTGGCGACACCATCATACCAATGTGGTCGGGACCAGTCACGTTGAACGTGAGTCTCCGGACGTCGTCCGGGAGAGTGAGCACCGAGTCGAGAACAAGGGTGGTCTTGATGGCAATCACAGGTGCCGGGCCAGGGATCCAATGAGTTTTCCTAGAGAGGTAATTATAAATTGAAGACAAACTGTATGTAGTAATAGTAGTAATGTACTACCTAGATGTATTGAGGTCTGTGTTGGTTGGCTGGTCATGTGATGGTGCTTTAATATCATTTTCCAAATTGTTACATTTCACGAGTACTCTCCTTGAGCCTCCCGATCACTGCTATAACTGGTAAAGAATTCGAAACTATACGGCACTTCTTCTATATACCTAAAATTTGGGCATTCAATATGACTGTTGCTGACAGCTGAGCAAACGTCAACATCATTTTGCGTTTATTTGTAAAACAAGTTAGTTCCTTGTATATGCATCACTATTAGATAAATCAAATCGGTTAGTCTAAATCGTCTTGAAGATTAAAAAAAGTATTGGTACATTTTATCAACATTGGCAAGGTGGGAGTTTAAAGCACAATAAGAGACCCGGAGGACCAACATAACACTCAATGCATCTATCAAATGCACGTACGTAGTTATAAAAAAAGTTTTATAACAACAAATATACCGGTACCAGTATTATAGAGAATGAATCGCAGCTTAAATTGTCTTAAAATGTTCAACACAAAATTTTAAACAACAATAAGAACAAACAATTGAATTTTGCAAGGTCTAATCAAACTGTATGATTGAATAAGCTTATTATACATAGACTCCCAGATCTGTCTTTCCTGCAGTAAAGCTGGTTCTAGAACATTAGAGAACGTTCTAGAACATTTTGGAGGTGAAAAGAAGGGCGAGGGGGCGGAGGGGTCAGTCGCAGGCGGGGACCTGTGCTATTCTGGATGGTTCGATGCGCGATGAATGGGCCTTCCCATCGGCTGCGGGCGGGGAACTGTGTTATTCCAGTGCGTAGGGGCGTGAGGGGTAGAACGGCAAGGGGAGACAGGAGGGATGGGACACTCAGTCACTGTCGTTGAGGACACAACTGGCTGGGGTTAGGCAGGGGTCACTTGCGAGAGGCTCACGCATGGGTGGCGAATTGCGTTGTTTCGTTTCTGGGAAATTGTGCGGCATGGTCGAGCGGCTATGTGCCAAAGTAATAAAACGTACGCTTGAGCGGTTATGTTGGCCAGTGTTTTCAAACACGGGGCTAAAGCTAGTTACTTATTAAGTAAGATTGGTTTCTGATGAAAGGATATTTCATTTGGCCTATTATAAGACCATAACAATTAATAGTGGTTGTTGATTAATTACTGATTGGAGACTATTTATAAATTTTATAAGATTTAATTTCATATTAATACATTTAATATTACCATTACAGTAATTGAATATTAATGATTTAATTTGATCTGATTAATGATTTTAATATGATTTTGAATTAAAATTTACCTTCAATTTGAAACCATACAGGGACTTTCTAGTAAACTTTTTATTGATAGTAAGTACCCTACTACAGTAGTCTCTCTTCAGCTACGTATATTGGTTTCTACTATAAACTATATTATATTGGTAAACTATATATTGCTTATTTACTTGTTTACTTTTTATTTGTTTATTTAAAACTATATTGGTTTATAGTTTACTATCTAAACTATCTAACATAACATAACGGTATGATAAACCTAATCTTTGAATAAACAATTAATTGAACTCACAATACGATGATTTATCTCCAGTCAAATACCTGATCTCAAGTCTATCAAGCATGACATCTGACATATTGAATATAAAAACAATAAAAAAACAGGTACGGTAGTAGTAATCTAGTAAAAGAAAATAGAACTGAAGTACTTTTTGTTATCTATTTTGTATTTTGCTGATTAGAGCCAAATACTTCATAATTATGACCTCAACTTTCAGCAAGTTAAGTTCAAAAATGGCCCTATTTATTTATTTGTATGGATCTAATTTTGTTATATCTTATTGTTGCTATAAATCATTGTAGCATCATTGTAGCTCAGGATTAGTTCACAAGTTTTATTAACGTAGACTCACTTACCTATCAAGCACTCATGTCCCTGACGGTCTGAGGGAGTTTCTCAATGCAATGTTCTACTAGATGGTTTTAGTCAATTCTCAGCTACTAGCAAGAATTTTACTAGCAATAATTCACGGCATTCATTTTAGAATAAAATTAAAATCAGTACTTTCAAACAGCTGAGAAAATGAGAGATAAAAGCTAAGAATGAAGCTAAATAAAAAGAAATACTAAGCATATACCTATTAGGGCAATTCACAACTTACTAACCATATCAATGTAAGCACTGGTAGTATGTAAGGTAACCCGCAGAATAGTTGATCGTCACAATTCTCTACTAGTTGAGCATTAGCCATCTCGGGAACCATCGATTTGACCATGTCTGGACTATTGCAATCCAAGTCAGCAACCCAATAGCCAGTCTCATGATTTATCACCTTTCCTTGCATATCGTGATATGTTCGTTCAGTGTGCTGCATAGAAATTTTCATATCAGTTCACCTTATTATTCGAGCACTTACAAATCATGTAGTCAAATCAAGTCACAATTCAGTCAACTTGAAACATTGGGCAATTCCTCATTTCATCTTAATTAATAATTATACCTTCAAAAGGGTTGAATCTAGTTAATAATCAAATAATAACTCTCAAAGTTGAAAAGTAAATTAATATAAATAAGTTAATCAGTAAAGTTAGTGCAAATGCGTATCTAAAATTGAATATAGAATATAGCTATATATATAGATACAGTACTGTGTATCTAAAATTGAATACAGAATATAGAATATAGAATTGAATATAGCTTACTGCCATCATAAATCTCTGCGGCGCTGGCGAGTGTGGATCTCCAGAGTAAGGGAAGCCAAGCGGTGTCAGGATGAGTAAAGCAAGAGCAATGCAGAACAAACCGCTGAGGAAACTAATGACTCTCTTTGGTGTTTTGACTAATAAGATCATTGGAACAATAGCGGTGAAGAGTAAACTGAACAGTGTTGAGATGAGCAGGGAGACAATTATTTCGCCATTGCTGCCTGCGCCGACGCGACCCATGATTGGTAGAAGGAGATTAATCGCTCCCATCATCAAGTAGAAGCACTGAGTGTACGGCAGAAACACTACTGAGAAGTGAAGGATCATCCATTTCGAGTCTGAAACAGAATTTTGTGGTATTGAAAACAACCTTAATCATCTTAAAACTTGAAACATCTTTCTATTGAGATTGTGTTGTACACGACCGAATCAACTAACGAACGCTCGGGCTCGGGTGGTGGTGCAAATTATAAATTTTGTAAGATAGCTCGAGATCACTGTAGTCAGAAACTTTGGTGTTCAATTCCAGAACTCAATTCCAGAAGAGCAACCATCTCAACTTTATCAATTACCAACTCCACAGTCATTTCTTTAATATTCTATTAATGTTCCAACACATTCATCTATATGTAGAAAAGAGGTACCTTTCCAATTCTTGAATACCGTAGATCGTAAGACAGTGCCAATGCAGGCAAACAGGACCCAGAGAAGTGCAATGAAACCGCTTCTAATTCCAAACATAGTCGACATTGCTAGTATTGCTGTCCAAATTAGCTGATTAGCATCATAGTGTAGTTGGAAGAGAGTCCATGGTTTTCTCACAACCTTAACAAAATTATTCATAATTTTCAATTAGTAGAAATTAAAGTATGTAAAATACAGTAGGTGTAAATTATTAATCAGGTACGAAAAAGCAGACTTACAGATTTTTGCCAAGGCGTGATAATTGTAAGGAATGCCATCGGTAAGAACAAAGTTGGAAGGACGTACAAAAATACGACCCAAACTGGTCTTGCAAACCAGCTCATGGCTCGCCCAAGACCAGAAATGGCGCAAGCTATTCCAAAATTCATCGCTATTGTTAAAATAATCGAGACGATGATTATCAAACACGATAGACCTAGTTGCTTCGCATACGCTCTCCGAGCTATTCCTTCTTTGACTCCAACTTTCATATTACCATACACAGTGTAGACTGATAATACCATCGTAGCCAAGTTGACGATAACGTTCAATATTTCCGACCAGCGGATGACAAATGCACCAAGGAAGTCGAAGAAGATGAGGTTACCCTCTGCATGTTTGCTAACTTCTGCTAATTCATTTCCGTTAACGATAGCTAGCGTAAGTGCTAGAATATTGTCTCCGGTTCGTTGCAGAGTGCCGAGTGGAATTTGGTCAACATTATCGAACTTGGTGTGGTATACATAACCATTCGAAGCCCAGGCAAAGTCCAAACCTAGAACAAAGTTTCATAAGAAATATATATGCAAATTGTTACCGTACTGTTTATTATCTGACCTCATTGATATATTCTATCTGCTGTAAGGTCGACCTAGCTGCTAGATGGTACTTGAGCCATATTCATTGTTCAACACAATTAATTGTAAATGCAGCAACAGTCTTTGATGTAACAAATAAACAGACACTAGTGCCACCTACCAGTAAGGAGGTCAATCTCACATCCGATCAACATTCTATAGGCTTACTAAAATTACCAAGTAGGTGAATAAAAACTCAATAAATTTTCAAATATAAGATATAATGATCATAATCTTGGGCTTATTTCAGTGATTGACAACACCAGCCTATACATTATTTAAGAGCTGTTATGACTTATTTATATGTCTTTTAAATAAGTATCTTTATAACAGACTATATAAAAAATATTATAATTTATTGGACCGTAAATGTAGTCTATTAGTTCTATTTCGTTAAGGTATTTGAGTTTTACAGGCTCCATCCGATAAGTCAAGGTTGCTAACAATCCAAACACAAATAGTACCAGAAATGATATTTTATTACACTCACGTAGACCTATCTTATATTTAAGCAATTGCGAAACGTAATACAAACTTGAGAAATACTACTGCTTAGTCTTCAGTGCTGTTGTTAGGCCTGACTATGATTGGAGATATACAAATTTCACATTTCTTCACGCAGCTTGATTCAGTTAAAATTTGGTAGCCAAAATGTTTGAAGAAAAAAAATCTCTGAGAACATCATAGGTCTATCGTCATAAGAGAAACACAGAGAAGATCATGTTTCAAAAGAATGAACTCTCAAAGAATGTTGACAAAAATTGTCTCCAAACTAGATATTTGTAGGACTACCACAAGCCTAAATTATCACTGAATACTTGTATCCATGGAAGAAGATTCCGAGCGACCGTCCCTCATCCCACAGCACTCACCTACGCTGTGTAGGTGATTCACGCCTTCTTCTTTCGTGGATATTGGTTATATACAAAAACAAAAATATTGAAGCCTCTAAGCTTACTTTGGTGCTAATTTACCTGAAATATTTCCGAAATCTCTGAATATTCGAAAATCGGTATCACCAGGAATAACACCACTCTGGAAAATTTCCTGTGCCAGAGATGAAGCAAATGGATATGGTACAGAATCAGCATATTTCTGCATCAGCCACGGATGATTTGGACCCGCCTGAAACAGTACTTCGCGACCGCCAGCACCACAAGCTTCCAGATTGATAAATGCACTGATCTCTGGAGCCCACTTATGCTTTGTTATAAACCCGTGAGATGCCTGAAATTATTAAATCATAACATAATATTAAACAAAATAGACCATAGAAGCAATTTATCTATTCCACACAATGTTTTACTGGCTAGAAACTACAAACACACATTTTTAGAAAAAATTGCAGAAGAACAGATACAAAAATGTTTACAAAAATTCAAGTTTAGCCTCTATACTATACTCTATGTTTCAAATTCAGTACCGACTGTACCGTACCTGCATTAAGTTCTCTTCTGCACCATTGAATAACATTATAATGTTGTGTTCAAGAGGTACATCCATTTGCGTGATTACTTGTAAGATCTCCAACATAATAGCACAGCTGGCACCATCATCACTGCCACCTTAAATAAATACAATTAATTAGGTGTGAATAAGGTGACCATTGATCGAAGTAGTGCTATAAGGTGCAAAAATTAAAAATACAATGAACAAGTGCGAGTAGAATCTACATCCTTCTTTGAGTAACTATAACAAACAGAATAATTGACCACTAGGCTACATCTGGTATATGAATGAGGTATTCAGATATTGGATCCACTAGTTTGAATCAAGAAAGTCATGTTTGTATGCATTTATAGGCTCGACAATACATCTATAACGTTCATTGAATTGCAACTACGCTAGTAATTAAAAATTATTAAATTGTCAACTAAATTAACTGGCACAACTGCCACCTAGTGTCAAGGAGTAGATGGCTAAATCAGCTGATTTCTATGAGCTGAAAGACTTTACACGCCTGCTTTGTGAGATAAGAGAGCTTGTACATTCAACAACAATTAATTGTGTATTGAAGAGAGTAAAGGTGTAAATTAAACTGAAGCACTTCTTACATTTTTTGTATTCATAATACCTCGAGACCTTCAGTTACAGTGTGTATTTATTTGTTTGGGACCGTTCAAAGTATGGTGCAAACCATACATGAGGTTCAACTCACCTGGACTATCGGGTACCGTGTCAAAGTGACAGTTTATCAGAATACTGTGCGGTGATTCTTTTTTGGCATTTGATAATCGAACAACAATGTTCTGAACATTCCTGTATACACTTGTCATACCTAGAGAAGAGAATTTCATGAGTTAGCATGTATGAGTGAGTCTGGTCAGGTATTAGGTCTAATGATGGACTGCAAGAATGATACGACTGATTCTTTTTTAGCATTCGATAATCGAACAACAATGTTCTGAACATTCCTAAACATCACTGATAGAATCAGTGATAGAGAAGGTGTAAGTGTAATCGGATTAATAGTACTGTTATATGTGACTGCCTAATACACAAGTTCAAGAATATCTCTCAAGTTCTTGAACCCTTACTCATAGGCCTACATTGAACATTTTAATTTCAAATTTTTGAAGTATTTTTTCAAGTTTCATTTATTAAGGCTCTTATTTGAATAAAATATTGTATGCATAACTTACCATCCAGGAAACCCAAAGGAAACGAACCCGTGATTTTCTGTACATCGAGCAAAACCTTATGTACTGGCTTGGCACTATCAATAATTTTATTTATTTCACCAGAAAACAGCTTAACTGCTTCGACTTCGTTCGCAACGCTACCAGTAGGTCTTGGACCCAAGTCGGTGAGTTTGACTAGAAAGTTATACGATCGTTCAGATATGAATTTTCCTGGATTCTGAGGTATATCTTCTATCATAATGGGCGCTGGTAACTGTTTCTCAACTAATATTACTATCATAGATATAGCTGCAAGGAGACATATGGCAGTTAAAAGATGCGAAGATGACGAAGGTGGCAGGATTTTTTGTTTTTGTTGGCGTCCATTGTTATTGCTAGCATTGTAGTTTGCATTTGCCTCCTCTCTAATTCTCTGCCTCAGGCCTTCCATCCCAGCTCGCTTCTGTAAAATCATTGTATAAATTAATAATTACAGAGATCAACGAAGGGTATTCCATAAAATACAATGTAGGGCCTAACGTAGAAGCAATTAATTACCTAATAACATATTTTTATAAACGTCAAAATCTTGATTTATAATCACTGTTTCCTAATTAAGGCCAGTAAAATGTATAATCAAAACCCAGCTCGCTTCATGTGATCCGGGTTTTCGGACCCGGTTCGACCCCACCGCCGTCCATCTTTATAGGGGTTTTTCGTGGTTTCCCTCTGTAATCTAGGCTAATGCCGGGATGGTTCCCACAATATAGGCCATAACCGCTTCCTTCACAATATCCTTCCCATTACTCGAGAAACCTTCCTCTCATCATCCCATCATTTCATTAATCATCCATCCAACGCCATTAGATCTGTGCTATCATAACAGTGTGTTGTTAAACCCAAGATATGAAAAAAAAAATCAAAACCCATTAAGACTCTCTGTTGTTTCAAGATTTCGAGGCGGTCCTGTCACCAAATGTAAAATATTATGAATATCCCCAAGCTATTTTAAATATAAAACAATTAACTTTGACAACAGGACAGCGCTGTCTGCGACCATTTCCTCCTCGTGGATTAAAGTCTTTCAGTTTCCAAAAAGACTGGACCACATTATAATTATGATTGTTTTTGTGATGCATTCAGACGTTACCAATATTGGTACGACCCCCGACTACTTGAGCCATTGAGATTGTATTGACCTGTAAACTGGAATATAAACACTACTGTGTCAAAACATATACTAGGCCTACATAAACTATACATGTAATAGAGAAAATATTTTTTATAGAAAATTATTTAAAAAAAAAAAACATGAAAACTGTGGTCACCAACAGTATGGGTTTCTTACTACGGTAATATTTTATGAGAAGAGTACAACATAATTTTGAGTTTTGTGTAAGCTTAAAAATATTGCACCAAGTTTTTACATCGAGGCATCGATAGGTTTAACCTATAAAATTATTCTAGGGCTTCAGTCTATATTGCTAATCATAGGAGTCTGCTTATACTGCTTAGGTTCTGTATAGCATCTAGGTCCTAGGCCCATAGCCTTAATTATGCTATAGGCCTACCCTAGGCCAAACAGTAAATCCAAATTTTAAAAACTAAGGTAACTTTGGACATTGAATTTGCTTTGGACAAGTCTAAGCCCAGGACTAAATAACTAGTAGGGCCTATGTATACCTAATAAGCCTGGGCAATTCTTACCTTTGACATTTTGAAATGATGTGTTCTACTCTAGAACAAGTAGTTTCCTTCCGAAAACCGGCAGGCCAGTGAGGGCAGAACTATCCTTGGCTAGGCCAAGTGCCTTTCCGTCGATAAATTAGATTAGCCTATCACAAAAATAAACAAAGATAAAGTCCTGATAAACTAGAACTACGTACACATTAGTTCACGCCTATCTAATTAAATGTACGTCCAGTAGGCCTACACGCACATAATATACTTACATTCAAAATCTGATACGACGGTGAGGCCCATGAACATAAATGCACCCGTCACGATTGTTGTTATTAATCAATCAGCTGAGTGGTTGATCAGCTTAGCAGGCAGTGCAAAAGTGACAGCTGTTTTAGTCGGTGGTGTCAGGATAGCCTACAAAATCTTGTTGCCATAATTTTTTGTAACTATCACTTCTAGCGACTACATTTGTAACTAACGAAACATATTACAATTTACACTACAATCTGGCAGTGACCTACCAAAAGAGACGTGGGTAGGGTGTTTTTGCGGGTGATTCTTCCTTAGTTTGGGGGTTTGGGGGACGGTTTAAGAAGTACGCAAGGGTTAAACCCTTAACATTTAATCAATTAATACTAACGAAATTTTTCAATATGGATCCCGAAGCCTTCTTGGACCTGGCCAACCAGGTTATAAAATTAAAAATGTTTCCTTATTTTGATATCGCCCACTGTGTCTTGTGCGCCCTGGCTGTCCGTGACGACCTAGGAGCCGGTAAGAATATTGTTTTATTAATTTATATTTTATAATATTTAAATGAATGAATTATCCCCATTGTTTGTACGAAAATCTGTGCTGGACGTTATTAACCAAGAAGTCTTTAGAATTGAATCTGGGAGTACAATTCGCTACAATTTTTTTACTGGTTCTCAACAGTCTGCTGCACACCTTTCCTCGTGCTTCAATGTTATGTTTAATCGACCACAACGCTCCAACAAAACTAAATAAACTGGGCAAATAATCAATTATCGATCCTATTACACTGTTACGTACGTTTCAAGAATATTCACTATAACGTAAGTTGTCTAGCGGGAAGTAGGCCTACTTATAGCATTGAAAATCCGCGCTATTATGATAACGAATAAGAGCCGACAGAATTCTATTTTTGGCGGGAAGATATTTATTGACCAAACTCCTCTTTACTTGCTTCCATATTTTAAAAAAAATGTGAGCATAATTATTTTCAATCAACATTTTTATTTATAAAAACATGGAATTTATTTTAATAAATTATACAACTTTAATTATGCTATTAAACTGAACATTATTACATGTAAAGAAAACTCGTCAATTGTTATTCTAAGGCAGTTAATTTGAAAGCGTTGTATTAATCGAGCATTCTTCTTGTGAGGTTTGTTTGGCTCCTGGCCTCGTTTTATTTCGGGGATGTATAGGACGTCTGGCTAGGAGGGGACTCGGGATATTTCTGATCTGGTTGCCTGGTTAACTAAATAACAAGGTTGGGAAGCGGGCGACCGTTAAACCCACGTGCTGGATGCACTTTTCCTTAACTATCTGAAGAAAATAACCTACTTAAATAATTATCGTGAAATGACAATCAGTCTATACATACACTAATTACATAACCACATCAGACGCACCATAGATAAATACTTAATCTGGCTAGAGATAAACTGAACTAAATTAAGTTAAATAGTTAGATAAGTTAAATCATATATGGTACTGTGTAATGAACAGTAATGTTTCATCAAAAAAGAATGTAGGCCTAACGTTAAAATGTTTTTTTTTTTTTAATTAGTAATATTGCTATCTAATACATTGCTTCTATATTGAAGATTATATACATTGTTTCCTCTATAGTGGTTTCTTAAAATGTACTTTTATTTCATTTGTGTACAAAAATCTCTTGATTGAACTATCGTTATTTAACTCGCAACTATAGGCCCATCATTGAAAAATTAAAAGATGCCAATTCAACTTTAAATTATTGGTTCGATTGGTAGAGTTTAGTTATTTTCTCTCGTTTTATTGTAGACTTGATATGTATGTGTAAATGAATATTCATAATTCATCAATTGATTATATTAATTACAAACGTACATTCATAGACTAAAGCTATATTTTTTTGGTCTATGATACAGTCTGAAAGTTTCAGGTTGCATCGCTATTTTCAATTAAGTCATGTAAATAAGTCTAAAACACAACCTTCGTATTCAATTTAAATCAATTAAAACTACTATGAAATGAATGAAAAACATACATAGGCCTATTAGGCCTATACAAAATATAGGCTACATCGGCCTCAGTATGTGCTAGCTTATCTGCTAGCTTATAGTATGTGCTAAGCGTATGTAATTATTCCTATATTTCTATATATTATTCCGATATCAGCCCATCTAATTATTTTTATCAGCTAAAATAATCATGTGAAAAACATGACAACAAATAGGCAAATGGCCTAATTATTGTAAAATCATGGATGCCATTTTTATAAACATGCGCAATATAATTTTCGAATTCTAGCCCATTATAAAACATAATTGAAGCGTACGGAAACATTATTCTGTTTTGTATGAGGATTTTGTTCCATGGTAAGATTTATTACAACTATTATATTTTTGAAAGGGAGTGACAATTGGTTTGCTCTACAACAATTAATTTGCTTCAGAGTTCTTTATGTACGGTCAGCTGCACGCAGGCCTCATGCATTAAATAATAAAATTATAAAAATGAATCAAAAATACATATAATAAAATCAGCTGTCAATGTAGGCCTAAAGGTTTCATTTAATATATAACCATTCGTCGGCTTATATATGTGCTATACACTGTCTCACAAAATTGTATAGGCCCTATATATATATATATATATATATATATATATATATATATATATATATATATATATATATATATATATATATATATATATTAATCTGCTTTTAAATTTTAATTAGTGTTATAAGTTTAATGTGGTATATTTGTGTTCGCTTGAATTATTATCATTTTTGCTAGCCGAGTATCTCATTGTTGTTCATCACCTTTATTTCTAGAGCTCTTTTTCCTGCCAATTTATTTCTGTTAATGTTTTTCAGGAGCTCAAGCCTTCTCCCGGAAACACCCCATGTCATGTTGGCTCAGTTACATGCTAGTTGTCTTTGCTGGAGGAATGCTCTGCAATGGACTGCTAGGAGAACCCATCCTAGCCCCCCTCAAAAACACCCCCCAACTCATTGTTGCTACACTCGTCTGGTGAGAATTCTTCATTTTAAACGTTTTTTGTAGACCTGTGTCTCGACAATTTCGTGACACTTCACTTAGAATCGTCCCTTATGAACAATAATTGATTTTCACAATAATGGAACTGGACTTACCACATAATACATCAGACGTAATAACAAATGTGATGATATAGAAAATATTACTCAGACAGTCTATGGTATACAAATAGTTTTGTTACAACTTAATTTTCGATTTTTTTTTCAATTTTCGCTATGAAAACGCAGCTGAATATGCGTTGGGAAGGTGAGCGAGCTATTTACATACACACCTTGGTTTTGAAATTGGTAGGTCATGGCCTCTTCTTATACAGCACTTATTGTTGGATTTTAGCTATTGATTATATTAATCTTTTTATGCTTTAATTGATTTTACCTGTTGATTTTCCTAATAGGTTAGTATAGTAATAGTATGATCTAAATGATCTTATATGATGTTATATGTTATATGATGTTATATGATCTAAAACTTCATCATAGGTCATATTATATTTTTTATTCAAAACGGCTGATCCTATTCATGTACAACTTTGGAATAATGTCTGTCATTCGTTCATCGGTACTTAAATTAGTTGAAAATTTGAATTTATTCGCGTGAGTTCTTTTTCCACTCTTTCGCATATTCTTCTCTTGGTTTTTCGTATGATGGATTCAAAAATTCGAAATCATGGTCTTGAAAGTGGTTCAACCGTTTCGCCCCAAAACTCTTCAGTATCGATTGGAGGTATAGAAATAGAATATAGATGATTTCATATACATGTGCATATGTTCATCAACATTTGTGTTTTCGTTTGACATGTGAAGCGCAAACAAAAAAAAAATGTTTTTATGAGAACGGTGAAATTTAAGTCCTCGCTTAATTTAACCTCATCCAAATACATTTTTCAAGTGAAATGCAGCAAAACTATCGAGAAAATAAATAAAAAGTTAGATCGCTAACTTCTTTTATCTGCTTTCGCACTAACGGACGCGACCCAACAGTAACAATTCCTATAGATAATCGAATAAAGTAATTCATATACATAATCTTTACAGTGTATAGAGTCAATATCTCTAATTAACTGTAGGCCTAAGGCAAACTGGATAAAAAATATTTTTGTAAGGATTTTTTAATGAAATAATATTCTCAATCACAATGACAACAAAACTGTCAGATAGGCCTGAAACTTGTCATAACTCGTATTGACATAATTTAAATTTTGTAATATCATTCAATAAATTCTCTCGGCAACATTTAATCACCTCTTCTATATCATCGTATATATAGGAACTAAAATAAATTCTATTACACCGTTCAAACATTTTGGAAACTGGTATCGGAAACCGATTGTTCGGGCCATTCTCTGTTTTTTTTGTGCGCTCATTGGTTGCAAGGCAGAACCAACTTCCGATGAAGCTTTTTATCGAGATTCATCTTATTATCTACAGAACTGTATAATTGTGTGTAATAATTATTAATCGGTCAAATAAAAAGTGAGATATTGATTTTGATTTTTTAAAATACCCCAAGAGTAACAGCTAGAATGAGGGAAACATAATTTTATCTGATTTGTTTCTTCTAGATTTTCTAAGGACATCAATGGTCATGTGTGACACGTTTAATAAAAGTCGGGGTAACCAATGTGTGTATAGATTTCCGTACATTTCATATAGGTCTAAACAAATCATCGCATAAACTGTGTTTTCCTGGAATAACAATCACGAAATAATTATAACATACAATACATTATCAAAATTAGAAAAACTAATAAACATGAATTTTATTACAGGTATGTCATCTTCTACATGCCATTTGACATAGGCTATAAAGCAGCAAAGTTCCTTCCGATCAAGATTATTTGCTCTGCGATGAAAGAAGTCTACAGATGTAAAAAGGTATACGACGGAGTCACGCATGCTGCAAAACTCTACCCCAATGCTTACATCATCATGATTCTAATTGGCACACTCAAAGGTAAGATGTTGCAAATGATATATGATAATTACTTACTTAGATTATGAACCATAGTTAGTTATTCGAACTCTATGTAAATATATCTCCTATCTGCATTGTTTATTAATTGTCAGCAAGTTTGTTGTTAATCATTATGGAGAAATACTATATACTGAGACGTCGTGGTAATGACTGAGTGCATGTGCAAGTACATGTGTGTATACTTTGTAACACATTTGACATTATTTCGAAGAAATAGGTACATCCAAAAAAATATGTATAATACCGTAACAAAAAGTATACGAGAAATCGTGACCAATTAAAAAGGTAGTGTAATAATCATATTACATTTTGTTTAACATTAATTAGTTGATGATTTATACAATGATAATAATATTAAATATGTCATTTTGTAATATCTCAAGTATAATAGCGGTTAGGTTCAGTACCGGTACTCCAATAAGATAGTCGCCAAAAACTTGAAAACAATGTTTTGGAACAGTCTTGGTTCTGTTTTTGGCTACAACAAAGGTTATTCTCCTTTTTTTCGGTACAGAAAAAAAATGGTGCACCAATGAGAAAGTGTGTAAAAGTGTTGTTTTATCACATAATTTATACAGTTACCTCATGGGCGTCGGTAGGAAGAAATTTAAGGGGGGGGGGGGCAAAATATCCCAAATTTGAAAATGCACAAGTCCCAATGGGAGTGGGAGAGAGGGCTTTCTTTGCCCCCATGCCGACGCCCATGAGTTACCTGAATTGTAATATAGAATGTATTACAAATTTTAATTGCAAGTATAAACTAGGATTTCGCAGCATCCATATGCTTTGTAGGATGAGTGAGATTTAGTGTATGAAATGTAATGGAAAGTTATATGGGTTATATTTTGAATCTATTAACTCACTGCCTTCCTGATTTAAACATAGATTATTTCGATTGGTTTATAATCTAATCGGTTCTACTTGTTGATCTTTGTTGGATAGCTTTTATGAATTTATGTTAAAAAATATAATAATTTTTATTTTCAATATAAATTTATGTAAAACTTTGAAATTATGCGTATAATCCAATGTACTGTACCTTAATTCCGAAGAAATTTGAATTTATTTGGAATTTTTTCCCCACATTTTTCCTCCTGTCTATAGGATATATTCTCATAGGGGTTTTCAAAATGTCTTCATATAAGTCGTTTAACCGATTCCGAGTTCGAGTATCGAGTTAGGTGATAACATATGTGCGTGCCAAGTTAAATTTTTCTGATCTGTGGAGTGCGAACAAACACAAACAATTTTTTTTCAAGTACCGTCCGATAAAATTGATCCTTTGCTTCAATCATCCAATCGCTATACATCATACTATTCCTATATTGCCTGTATTACATAGACCTATTCGTTTTACAATCTCATATATTGTTAACTGCCATAATAACCTTTTTTTAAGGGCGTACTTAAAATTAAATTACGTCAGGCACACTTTTAGGAGACTTTTCTGTACTTCCAACCGGACCCCCTCCCTGTCAAATATCGCCACATTGGGATATTTCCACCCCCGAAATCACAATGTATCTTAATTGAAATATGGTGAGGACATATCAGATATAAAACTGATTAAAAAATCTACAGGAAAAATAATTATGTTTGTTTACGAATGTATACATTATAATGTAATGTGTATAATAGATTTTGAAGGAAAATTTAAAGTGTGTTTCAACTGATAATATATTAATGATGGGAATAGATTTTTCCTATTATAAACGAAACGTAACATCACACATGTCTTACCCCAGCTGCCCTCCTGTCACAAACTCAGGCTTGCCTATCTATTACCGTGAACGTCAGCCATGTCACATGCCACAAACTGTCACGCTTTTCCTGTCACATCTAGAAAAAATGATCGATGAAATTTATCCATATTTAATACCCATTTTTAGTTTCCATTCGATCTGTTTTTTTTTTAATTTCTGTCTATTCATCTTTATCTATAGATAATAATTTCGTAACCACTTATCTAGATAACTACTTTTCTATTTCAAAAAATACTTTTTCGGAAAATTCACTCCGTACCAAAAATGATCAAGAACTATGGTTACCGAATTAAATATTACGACTTAGTGGCGCGTCGACAATTTCTAGTTAGTAAAAGTTATTCTAAAAATATTATGTGCAGTGACGGCGAATTTTTCGAGGCTCGGGTGCATGCATGTTCCGAGTAAAGAGTGCGCGAATTATATTTCATATCTATAGGCCTACAAAAATGATCTAAATAATTATTTTATATCTTTATATCGTTTGTCTAGATTTTTTAAAATTGTCTTTTATCTTATCTAGATTTAAATTGATTCTGTTGTATTTCCTGGATGAGCGAAGCGAAGGCTCAATTTGACCGTGCATACATTTTTTTGGCGTTCCACAGGTCAAACGAAAGGACCATTTTCATGAAACTTGGCTTGCACGTGTCATTGTCTAACGCTATAGGGCCTACTGTATAGGCTACTTTTGAGGCGCAATCGGTTTGAACTACTTTAACAAATAAACATTTCGAATTTTTGAAAATTCCCATACGAATATCCCAGGAGATATTTTTTTTCCAATAGATTCAAATGTATACAGAATTTAAGCACAAGGATGATCCACTGATTATTAAGGATGATCCACATAAATCGAAAAAGCCGTTTCAGGGAGAATATTATATTGTAATTTGTTTACACCAATTCAAGCTAACAAGAAGCTATTAAGAATATAGCAACAGGTACAATCAATTGAATCGTCAAGGGATTAAAACACGCAATGAATAAAACTGGAGGCTGTGACATAGTACCTTCAAAATGAATGTGTGTGATGCACAACTTTCCATTACATTTCACATAAATGTGCCTATTTCGCTCATCCATCAATGCATATGTAGCGTTTTCCTCGCCTTTATCTAGATTCATAAAATCTGGTCACAGCACTGAGCGTGAAGTATTTCAGTACCGGTGACATTAGTCTAAAAACGTAAATGTCGAAAGTGAACTCGATACTGATGCGATTTACTATTATTTTCTAGGAAACGGCGCTGGATTTACGAAACTATTCGAACGCCTCATGCGTGGCGTCTGGACCCCAACTGCCATGGAGTTCATGCAACCAAGCTTGTGAGTATTGTTTTCACATCAGTCTTTTACCTTTTAGTGAATACTTTCGAATAGTATAAGCCAAAAGGTATCAAAATATGAATGTAATACATAAAACTGACCTGTTTAGATGATATATATACTTCATGATGGGGCTCCTCAAGTCTAAAATTAGTCGACAGTCTGAAGGATAGTATAAAATTGTGAATAATATGTTAACAATGGAGTAAAATTTGTTATCTAGGGTGCAAAATGGTGCAAAATTATTGCAATATTCCTGCTATCTTGTAGTTCTTTGAATTTCGTACTTGGTAATGGACCCTTCATGATGGTGTACATGAGAAGTATATGAGTAGGTATGGTAGTATACAGATGGAAAATATTTAGATATATATTCTCGTATCCTCGCAAGAAGAAGATTACAAAAATTGTATAAACTTCGATAATTATATAATCTTCCTGCAACTTGAAGGATTTTCCGCTTTTGAAAGATGCAGTTGCGTTTCTTATCGTAAACATCGGCCTGAAAAATCATTTTACTCTGAAGAATAAAATTTGAGGTAATATATATATATATATATATATATATATATATATATATATATATATATATATATATTTGTTGGCTAGACGATCTTCTTTCGTGGATACAAGTATGGCCTTTAAAGTAATTCTTGTGAAAATGTCAATATCGTCGATTAACGATCATTGGGCTGTTTTTATGTGGTATAATAATTTTGTTATCTCATATATTTCCAATGCTACCACCAACAAATGCGATTTGCCCTCGATTTTTTACATGCGCTCTTACACACTTTGATTTGGAGGGTAATTTAAAAATAATCAGAATAATATTATCACAGTAGGCCTATTACGTATGAATATGAAGTAATATTTGCATATGAAATTTGAAATTGAAAATATATAACGTAGGCCTACTGTACATGAAATAATAACACAAAATATATGCCTATAATAATAATAATGATAATATCCTAGAATGGTCTTTTTGAATTATTGAAATTATTTATCCTTCACTTATCAAATATAGCACAGGAACTGTATGCACTGTATGAACCTGAAATAAAAATATATCAAAATTAAAACTTACCAAAAGTTATGTTGAATAATGCCCAATTTTTATGGTATATGTTATATCAATTTCGAAAATAGATTTTTATGATCAATATGAATGTGGAAATGAGGTCTATAATTATAGTATTGATGAAAATTCGAAATTAACAGCCTGCAGAGTTGAATATAGGCCTACCTCGAAAAAACATTGATAAAATATCTAGACATATTTATCTAAGATAGAACATCTTTGGTTTATGATCGAACCCAAAAAATGTTTAGTAAAGAAAAAAAATATCTATATGTATGGATCAATTTTTTTCAATAAGAATCAAAACCTAAATTAAACTTGATCATATGAAGAATGATTACCCGACAGATTTCCTAAAATGAATCATTATATAGCCTATACTTTCAATTACAGGTGTTAATTTATTTATGTATTTGTCTGTCTTTTAGCTACACCAAAGCCTGCTTGGTGGCGTCAGTAATCTTTGTCATCGACAGCAAAACCGACCTGATTTCAGCACCTCATGCTCTTGTCTACTTTGGAATTGTAATCTTCTTCGTGTACTTCAAGGTAAGATAACACAATGACAGCTAGACCATAACAAATAGTCCACTTCAGATTCTTCTGAAAATGAGATTTTGAAAAATAATATTTTTTGTATTTATTTCTAATAATACTTCAAATGAATTTACAGTCGAAATGAATAGTCGAAATTAAACTATTGAATTTTTCAACAAATTCAATAATGTGGCAGCAATGCAAGTTTGAGTAAATAAAAGGTTTTGAAGTTTAAAAGTGACAGTGGGCTAAAATGGCACTGGAAATGGTCTATATTAATCATTCAAAACCTGTTGATACGAGTAAGAACTTGCTTTTGAGCGGTTCTCTTTTAATTGAAAGCGACTGTCACTGCCAGAAGATTGGGAAGAAAGATACAATCATTTCTTGAGCAATTCATTTTCATTGAAAAT